>JBBDGP010000819.1:0-1293750 GCA_037952835.1 Lithobates septentrionalis
TCAAGTTTGTTTTTTTTTTTTTTGCTTTGTGGAAATTTCCCTTCACTTCCTGTCCCACAGCCAGAGAAAGGGAATGTCAACAGGGTTGCTAGAACGATTGTCCCCATTGGAAGATTTTCTCTCGATTACTGTTCTGATGACAATCCAAAATGTGTTATTTTCTTTCACTTACACCCTTATGCCCTGTGCACACGATAGGATTTTCCGACAACAAAATCCATGTTTTTTTTCAGACCGATGCTGGCTCAAACTTGTCTTGCATACACGCGGTCACACAAACGGATTTTGTTGTCGGAAAATTTGAGAACCAGCTCTCAAATTTTGTGTGACGGAAATTCCGATGGAAAATGTCCGATGGAGCCTAAACATGGTCGGAATTTACGACAACAAGCTCCTATCAAACATTTTCCGTCGGAAAATCCTATCGCGTGTACGGGGCATAAGAGATACCGGTAAGCATGAAAAATAGAGACGTTGCACTTCCAAATGGGGGTACTATCCACTAAAACTACAAAAAATGTTCCTTTGCTATAATTTAAACACAATTAGTAAATAAATTCAGGGAATGGAAATTCATTTTTTATAATATCCTAGTTGGTTGCTATGGATTACTGCATTTGACATATAATCATTACTCTTTGGATTGCATTACTGAATAAACCCGTATGCCTGCTAACAACTCCGGCCCTGGCCTTCCCCACAGCCTCAGTGTCCCTGGTTGTCTGGTGATGTCATCTCTGAAAGGACAGTTGCAATTTGGGCTTGTCAATCAAGCCCTGGCACCTGTGCCATAAGATCTGTGTAAATCCTGACTTGGCTGCAACCAAACACTGCAATATTACCTCACTGTAGTTTTTTTAAGTATCCCTTTTTTCTTCCTCTCCGCAGTGTCCAGCTTAGTCAGGATTCCCCGTACATACCAGGAAAGATTTTGTGTTGATAATATGAAAAACGCCTTGCTCAAGTGTTAGGCCACTGGAATGAGATAGAAAACTGTTATCAGGCTCGATTCACACTAGCGCGTTTTTTGATGCATTTTGCAGAAATGCACGGGAATTTTTTAACATGGGTTCCTATGGAACATGTTCACATCAATGCTTTTTTGTATCTCTGCGTTTTTGGAAAGGGTCGGGGACTTTTTTTTCATGCAAAATGCAGCGTTTTGCATGTAATGGATTTCAATGGACAAGCATCAAAAACGCAAGTGCACCGTTTTTGCAGCGTTTTTGATGCGTTTTTGCCGTTTTTTTTTTTTTTTTTTTTTTTAATTTTTTTTACATTTTTTTTAGACTGTAAAAAAAAACTGTAAAAAAAAAAAAACGCAAAACGCAAATCGCGGCAAAAACGCGGCAAAAACGCGGCTCAAAAACGTGGCAAGCATGAAAAAAAAAACCTCCAAAAACGCTCAAAAGCAACATGCATAGGTGTGAATCGAGCCTCAAGGAGAGTTCCAGGAAACTGCTAGAAGTATGTTAGCGGGCCTCTTCATCAGTGACATCCCTCTACATACAGTTCATGTATAGGTATTGATTACACAATTGCCTGTATGGACATAGGTGGGCACACGTTACAAACTCAAATTAAACCCTATAAATGCATGGTAACTTAGGAATACGGAATGCAGTATTCATAAAAGTGACCAAACCTGAGGGGAACAGGAACCTCTATGGTGACCTCCTGTCTCTGAATACCCTGCCACATTTTCTGAAGTCCTGCATTCTCCCCATTGGCTCTAATTTTCTCCTTGTAGCATGCAAACCTAACAAGTGAGAAGCATCAGTGACGTAAGTCACCAGGAGCCAGTTCACTGTATAACACAGGTCTTCCTTCTTTCCTCTTGCTGGGCAGTCACCCTGACATTTGGAAGGCTGTCTGCCTGCCTCTGTGGAATATTCACCTAATCTCCCTGCACACATGTTCTTCTATACTTCCATACTTGAGTACATAATTTTTTTATTTGTACTAACAGTTACATTTTCCCAACAACCTTTCGAGGGTCTACCACCAACTTCTTCTTGGTCCAAGCTGTACTTTTATACAGTATTGGAAGCTTGTCCTGAAATTATGCGTGAAGAGCAATTTGTTACGCAAATCGTAGTGCCACCATTCATTTCTGGGCTGGGACCAATCCTGTTTAATTTATTCATAAACGACCTGGAGGATGGGGTAAATAGCTCAATCTCTGTATTTGCAGATGACACTAAGCTAAGCAGGGCAATAACTTCTCGGCAGGATGTGGAAACCTTGCAAGAAGATCTGAACAAATTAATGGGGTGGGCAACTACGTGGCAAATGAGGTTTAATGTAGAAAAATGTAAAATAATACATTTGGGTGGCAGAAATATAAATGCAATCTACTCACTAGGGGGTGAACCTCTGGGGGAATCTAGGATGAAAAAGGACCTGGGGGCCCTAGTAGATGATAGGCTCAGCAATGGCATGCAATGCCGAGCTGCTGCTAACAAAGCAAGCAGAATATTAGCATGCATTAAAAAGGGGATTAACTCCAGAGATAAAACGATAATTCTCCCAATCTACAAGACTCTGGTCCGGCCGCACCTGGAGTATGCTGTCCAGTTCTAGGCACCAGTCCTCAGGAAGGATGTACTGGAAATGGAGCGAGTACAAAGAAGGGCAACAAAGCTAATAAAGGGTCTGGAGGACATTAGTTATGAGGAAAGGTTGCGAGCACTGAACTTATTCTCTCTGGAGAGGTGATATGATTTCAATTTACAAATACCATACTGGTAACCCCACAATAGGGATAAAACTTTTAGTTTAGGGAGTTTATAAGACATGTGGCCACTCACTAAAATTAGAAGAAAATAGGTTTAACCTTAAACGGCGTAGAGGGTTCTTTACTGTAAGAGCGGCAAGGATATGGAATTCCCTTCCACAGATGGTGGTTTCAGTGCGGGGCATCGATAGTTTAAAAAAACTATTAGATAAGCACCTGAACGACCGCAACATACAGGAATATGCAATGTAATACTGACCTATAATCACACACATGGGTTGTACTTGATGTAACTGTGTAATTGTCTTCAGCTGCTCTATATAGAAGAACTTGCATGCAGGGAGATTAGGTGAATATTCCACAGAGGTAGGCACGCAATCTCCCAAATGTCAGGGTGACTACCCAGCAAGAGGAAAAAGGGAAAACCTGTGTTATACAATGCACTGACTTCCGTGACTGATACTTATCACTTCACATTATGGTCCATAGATTGGGCACTAATGTGGCTACAATCATCTCCTTACACCATTCTCAGATATTTCAAAGGAAAGCGATTCCCAGCTTATATTCTCCCATAGAAAGGGAACTTACTCCAAAATAACTAGTGAAGTAATATAGGAGGATAAAAAGTTTAGTGTGGAATAACACTTTTGGTAGTAAAATAGTATAATATATAAAGAAATGTACACATCAGACCAAAAAGATGGCCAAGGGAGGCTGCACAAGGGACAAAGGGATTTGGTCTACAAAGAGGGACAATCTCTCTAAATGAGGGACAGTTGAGAGCTATTGGATCTGGGTTATACAATTTAATCAGAATTAATATAAAATAACCACCACATACAGGCACATACATATGATAAAGCAGTCTTGTGGTCCCTTTCCTCGCTTGCATCAAACAACATTTCCACTCATAATGTGGTTCTCTATTAAACAAATAGTGTGGCGAAATATATCCCCTTCCAGGTCTGAGAATACCATGGCCCCATTTTCCTTCCATCCTATCACAGGAATAGGATAGGATAGGATAAGAACTCTGCTTTTCTATCAAGCTCTTTGTTTCCCCAACTTATTAGTTTTTTGCATATTCCTAAAAGAGAAACTTTACCCTTCTCATAAAAATTACAACAAGGGCACCTTTAGAAATGTTTAGTAATGGCAATCTACATATGCCTATAGAAAATTGCAGGCTTTTTATACCTTATTTTTCTTTTCCTTATGGTGACCATTTTCACTAAAGGCAGATGAATCCATCTCCCTTTCCTTCCTGGACCTCTGGTTCTGCCTCCTTGAACATGTGACAGGTACTTCCCAGGATGCAGCTGTGAGGCCCTGGTTAGTGCCACACAGTCAGACGTGAAGGAACAGTAATTGTAAGTAAAAGCAAAACATTTTGTTTAAAGTGATATTAAACCCTCAGGTTATTAAGCACTTTCAGCAGCTGGTGTAAAGTGGATGTAAACCCGATTCATGACATTTGAGCTGGGCACATACAGTATATCTGTATTGTTTTCTCATCTCTCTTTAAAGCCCTAAGTCCCATGGCTTTCTCCTGCTCCATTCTTCTGTTATCAGCATGATAACCTCTGACAAGTTCTCTGTCAACTGTCTGTGATAAAACCAGGCTGAATTTTGTGTTGGGTGAGTGCTATAAATAGATTAGCAGAGAGCTGGTCTGTTCACAGCACAGCTCTGCAAGTCTCTGCCTTTGTGGAGGGGGGTGGGTGCCTTTCCTCCAATCAGCTGTCTCACAGTGTAGGGCAAGAATCCACACCCACAGGTGAATCAGGAAGAGAAAATTATGACAGGACGTGCACATTCTAAACAGTATATAAAGCTGAAGACAGCAGATATTAGACATGTGCACACTGAAATATTTTGTTTCGGAATTTCGCTTTCGTCTGAAAAATACATTTATTTGGTTACTCCCGAAATTCGCTTTTATTAATTTCGTTTTTCGTTAAAAATTGCATTTGTCCGAAAATCCAAATTAATTAAGGTCGAATCTGCCATTGAAGGCTTATGGTGTCTGTCAAATGTTCAAAGAAGATTTGACGGAGCAGCTAAACTGTACATGTACATTTTCGGTCAAATTTTCTGCCTACAAGCTAGCTGTAATAGAATTCTAATGTTGTATGACTAGTAATAACTATATTTATTAATTATTTTACTAGTCAACCAATATTGGAATTTTTCTATAGCCTATGGGCGGATGCATTTGACCGGAAATGTATGATTGCAGCGTCGTACAGTTTAGCTACTCCGTCGAATCCTCTTAGAACTTTCGACAGACACCATAAGCCAAAGATTTGACGTTTGTATATTTTTCGTTGCTTTGTCGAATCTTCGTCATTCATGTTGAATGGTCTACTCTACCCCAACAGTCAGCCAACTTTCACATTCGTTTCTCAATCTCCAAGTGCAATGGTGGGCGCAGCATCCAACGTTGTGTCAGATATTGATATGGCATTATAATTTAGAATCTATAATAATAAATCCTCCCCCACAACACTAGCAACACTAGTATCACTATCAGGTTCACAACACTAACAAAATAGCAGCAGATTATTATGAAAAAGTTAAGTTGAACTGTAGCTTGCCTCACTATTGTTCTGCTGCTGTGCTTATGCTTAATTGCTAAATAATTCAGATTCTCTGACAAACGGACCAGCTAAGATTGACAGTCTTCTGAAATGATTCAGTGTGTGTGTCTCTGCTAGCAAATCGTAAGTGAAAGTAAGTTGGCTGTACATGTGTACTTAGTTCTAGCTATTTTACTGCCCCTCCTCTTTGGTTACAATCGACCAATAACATTCATCATCATCATTATTTTTATTTTACTTCCCCTACCCAATTCCAGCAGCGATCTTTTCTCTCTATGTCGAATCTTTTCTCTCTATGTCTAATCTTTTCTCTCTATGTAGAATAATCTTGGACTAATAGAATTAAAGCGGGATTCCGTCCCTGAAAAAAAAAAAAAAATTAAAAGGTCAGCAGCTACAAACATTGTAGCTGCTGACTTTAAATAAGTACTTACCTGTCCTGGGTGCCCGCGATGTCAGCCGCCCGAGGCCGACCCGTCCCTCGGCTCTCGGGCCCCGGCACCGCCATCCTAAGTAAGGTAAACAGGCAGTGGAGCCTTGCGGCTTCACTGCCAGTTTCCTATTGTGCACGCGCGAGCGGCGCTTTGTGAATGGGACGTGATGTGTTGTGGGACACACACAGTTCCCATAACACACTGCACCCCATTCCCCAGAAGACAACGTGGGGAGCAGAAGACTAAAAGATCACCGCGGTGTAGGATGAGGCAGATTAGGAAGACTGCCTAGCAACAGCCATTTCACGTAAGTAAAAAAAAAAAAATTTTTTCTCCATTTTTTTAGGTATTTTTTTGTGCAATTTTTTTTTCAGGGTGGACCTCCACTTTAAGGTTAGGCACATTCGACCACAGGTTCAATAGACACAGATTGTTATTGTCAGCGTCATGTCGAATCTCCTATCTATATCGAACTGTTGTTGCAACGAAAACGAAAATAAAGCATTTGTTTATGTCGGATCTTTCGGTTTTCGTACTCTGCACTTTCGTTATTGTTTGTTAAAACGATAACGAAAATACCTGAAATTCGGACGAAAATGCATTCGGACGAAAACGAATGCACATGTCTAGAAGATATGCATGTAAAACTTATGTAGGAGGATTTGTTTCATCCCTGTGTATCATCGGAGGCTTCACTGGGTATATGTGAGGGTTTACATCCACTTTAATCACTTGTTCATTATGCAGTTTCTTTATCTTAAAGTCCTTGCCTATGTTCCTGTTTAAAGGATAGGTAACTCCACTTTTGTGGGGGAAAAAAATAAAAAAGAATATAGCATATACAATTGCTACACAAGTCACATTGTAACCGAATGCCATTCAAATGGCCGGAGCCCGCAAACCTGGAAGGAAGACCAGGTGAAGATGGAAGCCTCTGCAGCTTTAATAAACAGAAACAGCTTATGAAGTTGCAAACTGCAAGAGCTGGGGTATGAATTTTCAAACAAATAATATACTGGGGAATGCTTATTTTCTTGTGCTCAATGTGTCAAGCTAAGGATATATACAATAATCTGTAGTTTGCAAAAAACAAACAAACAAGCAAAAAAAAAAAAAACAGATGTAGACAGGTGCTTGACCATAAAGAGCATGTTAAGACACTGGCTACAGCTGCTCAGTCTCCATGCCTTCACTGAACTGACATGCTGGACATGGTAACACTGTCTGCCTCCCACCAGCAGGGAGAGCTGACAAGCCAAAAGAGCTCCATAGACTTGTATGCTAGCTGCACTGAACTGTGGTAGTTGAAGCCCTAAATGGGTGCCATGATGTGGAATCCTATGGAACATTGAAATACAGTAACCATGAGGGGAGGGAGGAGAAAAGACTGCTTTTATCTTGCTGCAGACCAAGGAGCTTTCTCTTTGCCATACGGGAACCCGTGTGGGCCCATCTGCCTGATTGGGTGTGCGCCCGGCCTACACAAGCCAGCAGTCTAAGCAGAGATCGAGGACCTTAAGCACTGAGATCAAATGGGGAGAGAGAGCAGATCAGAGTGGGCAGATCCTGAGGACTGAGTCACTAATGTGACACACCTTCTTGCCGCAGAGTTTACCGGAGCTCTGTGGACTTGTGAGGACTGGAGCCATCCATGCCAGTCCAATCCAGAGGGTGTTTGAACAGTGGGATCATTTCGGCTGCATCCCTGGATCTGGTGAGAGGCCCTTGTTGCCATTACCTGTTTGCTGCTAGCAGAGGCTGAGCATATACGGACTGGACAATTGACTACTAGCCTATACCACTGTATGCAGGCTTTACTGGTACTGTATTTATGTGCACCACCATAAAGCCTGAGCCCCAACGCTAGCCAAATAAAGATCCAGGGCAAAGGACTGTCACTTTAGATAAGCTACTCTACAAATATACCTATAGTAAGGAGTACCACTGCAATAAACCCGTGTCTTAGCATAGTCACCCCAAGAGTGAATTCTAGCAGAATAGTACACGAGCTGCTGGACAGCTATCACAGCACCAATTGCTACTGTGAATAATGTTACACACACCATTGCTTTATGCTGATTTGTGGGTTTCCAGTTATAGATCAATTCCTATATAAAATACTCCACAGCAAACTGCTACCAGCTAGTGAGCATTTTGTCTAGTATATTCTCACTTACTGGATTCCATATTGGCTCATTTATGAATGTATTGCCATTTTCTATAACCCAGAACAATACACCTACTGTAGTTCTGCTTTCACTAATCAGTCTGGTATCTACTTACTGATGCTGAATTGTAATGTGTGCAGAAAATGTATCTTTGTGCTGCTGTTAACAGTATTATGGTTTCTATTTGCTTAACCTGGTGTACCAAGGTTGTTCACAGAGTCAAGGCACAGAAAAGAGAACCCAAACCCTCAAGCGGCTCATCCGGGGGTAGAACTACACAGAATTAGCAGTTGAGGAAGTTTCCACAACCAGCCCTGCCCACTGCTTTGTGGATTGGCAGCACTGCTTCTGCTGCTGACACCCTCCCATTGTGAGCTGCAGTGTCTGGGAGGGTGAGAATTTGAAACACAAACAATGGAGTATTAGGTTCAGCCAAGGAATGTAAAGGAAATTTTTGTTTTCTTTATAAGGCTTGTGCACAGTTCAAGGACCAGGCACTTTATTTCCCAAGGCAAACTGGATAAATTGCTCCCCCCAATAAGCTGTAAATGCAAAAAAACACAGTGCCTTAAAAAAAGTATATATGCCCCTTGAAATTTTCCACATTTTGTCATGTTACAACCAAAAATGTAAATGTATTTTATTGGGATTTTATGTGATAGACCAACACTAATGGGGCGTACACACGGTCGGACTTTTCGGCTACAAAAGTCCGACAGACGCAGACGGACCGAATCCGGCAGACAATCTGATCGTGTGTGGGCTTCCCCGGACTTTCAGCGGAATTTTCGAGTCGCAAATCTGACGAACTTTAGATTTGGAACATGCTTCAAATCTTTACATCGTAACTCCGCTGGACCCAGAAATCCGCTCGTCTGTATGCTAGTCCGACGGACAAAAACCCACGCTAGGGCAGCTATTGGCTACTGGCTATCAACTTCCTTATTTTAGTCCGGTGTACATCATCACGTACGAATCCGTCGGACTTTTGTGTGATCGTATGTAGGCAAGTCCGTTCGCTAGGAAGTCTGCCACAAGTCCGCCAAAAGTCCGTCGAAAGTTTTCGGACGGGCTGTCGGACTTTTGTAGCCGAAAAGTCCGACCGTGTGTACGCCCCATTAGTGGCACATAATTGTGACGTGGAAGTAAAATGATAAATGGTTTTCAACATTTTTTTTACAAATAAATATCTGAAAAGTGTGGCATGCATTCATATTCAGCCCCCCTGAGTTTTGTAGAACCACCTTTCGCTGCAATTACAGCTGTCTTTTTGGGGATGCCTCTACCAGCTTTGTACATCTAGAGAGTGATATTTTTGCCCATTCTTCTTTTGGAAAATAGCTCAAGCTCTGTCAGATTGGATGAAGAGCATCTGAACAGCAATTTTCAAGTCTTGCCACAGATTCTCAATTAAATTTAGGTCTGAACTTTGATTGGGCTATTCTAACACATGAATATGCTTTGATCCAAACCATTTCATTGTAACTCTGGCTGTATGTTTAGGGTCGTTGTCCTGCTGGAAGGTGAACCTTCACCCCAATCTCAAGTCTTTTTCAGATTCTAACAGGTTTTCTTCTAAGACTGCCCTGTATTTGGCTCAATCCATCTTCCTATCAACTCTAACCAGCTTCCCTGTCCCTGCTGAAGAAAAGCATCCCTACAACATGTTGTCGCCATCATGTTTCACAGTGGGGATGGTGTGTTTAGGGTGATGTGCAGTGCTAGTTTTCCACCACACATAGCATTTTGCTTTTAGGCCAAAAAGTTCAATTTTGGTCTCATCTGACCAGAGAACCTTCTTCTACATGTTTGCTCTGTCTCCCACATGGCTTCTTGCAAACTGCAAACGGGACTTCTTATGGCTTTCTTTCAACAATGCTTTTCTTCTTGCCACTCCTCCATAAAGGCCATATTTGTGGAGTGTATGACTAATAGTTGTCCTGTGGACAGATTCTCCCACCTGAGCTGTGGATCTCTGCAGCCCCTCCAGAGTTACTATGGGTCTCTTTGCTGCTTCTCTGATTAATGCTCTCCTTGCACTTTTTTATAACCCTGCTTTAAATTTCTCCACAACTTTATCCCTGACCTGCCTGGTGTGTTCCTTGGCCTTCATGATGCTGTTTATTCATGAAGGTTCTCTAACGAACTTCTGAGGGCTTCACAGCTGTATTTATACTGAGAACAATATAACACGCATAAAGGCATATGACGTATCAAATATACATAGTATGAATTGTAACCAACGTGACACGTACACAAAAAAAAATGTACATCGTGATCTCCTAGGGAAATGAACATTGTCATTTGATCAGGTATAATAAAAAATAATTATTACCATCTAGAATAGTTGATATCAAGTAGATGCATCAAAATAGGCTCAACGCATTTCGTGGACTCCAATCCACTCATCAGGAGCAAGTGCATCGATGTTCTGAAGGGAGATAAAAATCACCAAAGTGATCTAATATAACTACCAACTGGGAGGATAGAAGTAATTGACAAAATTGGCTAGCCATAACTGAGAATACTCACATAAGACCTGATATTGAGACTGTGCGATACCACATGCCGGGGTCGGCCAGAAAGACAGTCACTCAGTAAGCACTACACAATCTTATCACTCCTGCCTTCATTTCCACTTCCTGCTTTAAGGAATTCTACTATTAATTCTTATTTTTCATTATACTATATTCATGTACACTCTCTTTTTCTTTTTTATCAATTCGGTTATATGCTCCACATCATCTCCATTCTGTGGTTCCTGGGTTCTACTATATATTTTTGTTTTACCTATCTACATTTTTATGGGTACATACCATTTATTTTATATAAACATAGAAATTCCATCAACAATCACAAGAAGAGTTTTCACACAATATATCCCATGGGGGGACTGCATCTCTGCTCCTGGTTTCCGCTTTGGCCCCTTCCTCAGCTCCCATGCCAGACATATCTTTCTGGCCAATACAAATATAAATACTGCGCTGTCAAAAAAGGAAAAATAAAAGCAGCTAACATTAACAAGTTATCTAACCTGTGATACAAAGCAAAAACATAAATGTAGCGCTAAAATTAAACATGTGTATATATTATACAGTCTTTGAAGACATATAAAAAGTCCAAGAAGTCCAAAAAGGACTAAATTGTGATACCACTGAAGTGTAAAAAATAATAATAATCAACGTTGATAGTAGATCCACCACTGTACTTGTAAGTATAAGGGGGAGGGGCTTACCAGAGAAAGTGGACACAGATGAGTATACACTCACTGGGTCAATAAAGCTGATGTTATTGTGGATCTTTGAAGATGAAGTGAAGATAGTAGAGATGCTTGTAGAGATTGTACACGGTAGGGGTAAATCCAATCAAGTATCAGCAGAAACCCATGACCCCCCGTTACAGAGGGTCTAAGTAAGCTGTTGAATCTTATTGCTCCGGACCACTATACAGCCGAGATGGATAGCTGGGATGGGACATCAGGGACCTTAGTATGGATGGATGGATCCACGAAAAAACCTTTTGTTATTCTGAAGAAATCCTAGTATGTTCCTCAATCTTTCTATGTTCCTATCTTTCTGGCCGACCCCCGGCATGTGCTATCGCATGGTCTCAATATCAGCTCTTATGTGAGTATTCTCAGTTATGGCTAGCCATTTTTGTCATTTACTTCTATCCTCCCTGTTGGTAGTTATATTAGATCACTTTGGTGATATTTATCTCCCTTCAGAACATCAATGCACTTGCTCCTGATGATTGGAGTCCACAAAACGCGTCAAGCCCATTTTGATGCATCTACTTGATATCAACTATTCTAGATGGTTTTAATGAATTTTTCTCGTCAAATTTGTTTATTGCTTTTGAAAATATAAACATTGATACAATTAACAAAATATTGATTACATTAAATGGTAGCATTAGTTGAATTTACATATCAGATCTTAGTATTTCTTGTAGTTACAAGCAATGAAAGACTTAAATAGGCTATATGTTTTAGAAAGACTAAGGTGTTACAATCAATTTTAACAATTATATAATCAAGAGCAACAAAATTTTATGAATTTTTATTATACCTGATCAAATGACAATGTTTATTTCCCTGGGGGATCATGATATACAAAATTTTTTTGTGTGATGTTGGTTACAATTCATACTGTGTATATTTGATACGTTATCTGCCTTTATGCATGTTATATTGTTCTATTTATGCCATATTTGGTTTACTAAGAAATATACAGATGTTTATACGTATGTGGATTTGTTTGGCTCCACCGCACACACCTCATTCAAATTCCCAACCTTCCCCCCTTTTTCTTTGAGATTAAATTACACACAGGTGGACTTTATTTACTAATTAGGTGACTTCTGAGGGCGATTGGTTCCACTAGATTTCAGTTAGGGATATTAAAGTAAAGGAGGCTAAATACAAATGCACACCACATTTTTCACATATTTATTTGTAAAAAATGTTGAACACCATTTATCATTTTCCTTCCACTTCACAATTATGTGCCACTTTGTGTCACACAAAATCCCAATAATATACATTTAATATACATTTACGTTTTGGTTGTAACATGACAAAATGTGGAATATTTGAAAGGGGGATGAATACATTTTAAAAGCACTGTACTTTACTCTGGGATCCTGCCCAAGACATGGGTTGACAGGTCATACTATATACAGTATATTTGAATAAAGAGCTCACTAGATGGAGGATGGTGGAAAATGAATTGCTGTAAACAGGAAAAGCTATTTCTCCCCCAAAAATATGTATTACAATACATTCATTAGCAATGCACTAAGCTGATTATTACACATGGGGCAGACTAATTTTATCATTACATATGCAGGCTTTGCTTCATTCTTTGCAGTGATATACAGTACATGGTTGTGTTTTACTGCTCTTTATCACAAATATAATATAATTTATAGCACAGAAGAATACTTGTTGATCCTGCCAGAAATGCAGTTTCCTTTGCACCTGTGCACCGAACTGAAATGTCAGCCTTTCTAGCTTTCTTCTGTGAAATACTTAATACTCCTCTCCAAGATATGGAGAGGGGACATATTTGTAGTTCAAATAATGACAGCAGTCCAATAAAAAAAAAAGTCTTCTCCATAGATTCAGTACAGTGGGTGAACATTGTCCCCGCTAAACGTTTTTGTGGTTTAGATATGCTTCAAGCGTTTTTTTGTTTTTTTTCTAACCACATTTATAGTGACCAGCAATTTATCAGTGGAAGACTTCTTGGCCCCAGAGTCATAACTGAGCACTGTTATATTGGGGTCTTCAGAAAAGATTGCAGAAACATACCTAGCTTATATCAAAATGACTTACATATTGTTTCATAGTGAAAGCTGTTGACAGCAGCATATCCAGTATCACATGTACACTTCCCTGGAAATGGTGCTGCTTTGCTGAAAGCAAAATTGTACCAGTTGGTATTAAATAGCAGTCCTCAACAGGCACGTATCTCATTCTACATTAGGAAAGCTGGATCTTTAGTTGTAATATGTACATTATAGCATCTGCTCAGGTTTTTCAGTTGTCTAAACTATTGTATTGTAGAGGAATTCATGTTTTTGGGACCGATGAAGTGGTCTATCATTTGTTTTTCATTCTGTGCGGTTTGGAGAAAGGGGAGTGAGAGAAAAGGGAGTGGGTGACTGATCAGATTACTGAAATAAATAGAAGTCCCCGTCACTTAAAATCATTCAGCTGCTCAGCAAAACATTGGCCAGGGACAACTGCGGGGAGCATGAAGCTACTGGAAATAGAATATGACCCAGTCTTACTATGTCTCCTTGGCCTTCCATGCCATCCCAGACCTATAGAAAAATGCTGGTCTGAAATTTAACACACTGCTTGGAAAGTGGCTGGTGTGCACTGTTACAGTCCTGGAAAACTTATCCTTTTAACATTGCTGCATTTATTTAAAAAGTGCAAGTGGTGATCAGAAGTTGGTAGCTTACAAAGGCCAGTGTCTAATGGTTGCCCTGGTCCAAACGAGACTACTGAGAATGGTAAGCATACAGAATTATATCAAAAATATTAAAAAGAGTTAAAGAGGTCCCTAGAAGGGGCATATATTAAATTCCAATTTCAATAGGGGGGTGCAGTCAGGCTGGCTTAAAGTAAAGGGTACTTTTTTTTTTTTAAATTTGTTATGGTTTTATCCACAGTGGTCTAGGTCTCCTGTGGTTGAATAGCTCGGCTTCAAAATGCTCCAATCAAAAACACCGTTTAAGGGGGGGGGGGGGGGTTGTCGGCCATGTTGGACCACCAGAGACCCAAACCAGTACATTCGGTGTTGGACCTGTGGTATGGATCTCCAGTCTGCTGCTGGCACAGTGCAGCTCGATAATAGTATAGCACTAAAATGGATATGTTCAGGACTGGCAAATGGGTTTTGGCACCATGTTCCATTAATATTTCCAAATTACCTTTACTGTATTCAGCCACACCTGGGGACTTTTAAGGAGACAAATGCTAGTCTTACCAAACTGCTAAAAGTTAACGATTCAACTGACTAAAACAAGAGAATATACAGTATATAAAAAAATGTATTTCTCAAGGAAGGAAATTATTTTATGCCTATTTTCTCAGACAATGTATAAGATAACCTTCTCTATATGGCTATTCCCCAAAATACAGTTTGTTTTATGGTATACGTTATGCCTTTTCAGTAGTCCGGTTATCAGTTTACTTGGAGAGAAGGGAAACAGTTTTTGCTATGGAAACACTATGAATATGCTTGAGAAAATACACCGATCATCCATAACTTTATGACCACTGACAGGTTAAGTGAACTATTGACTATCTAGTTACAATGGCGTCTGAATGTTGGTGGGATGTATTAGGCAGCAAGTAAACATGTTGCCCCTGAAGATGATGTGTTGAAAGAAGAAAAAATGGGCATCAAAGTTTGTTGTGTATGGGGCTGTGTAGCCACAGACCGGTCAGGGTGCCCATGCTGACCAGTGTCCACAGCCAAAAGCACCTACGATGGACATGTGAGCATCAAAACTGAACCACGGAAAAATGGAAGAAGGTGGCCTTATCTAATTAATTGCATGAGCATTGCTTCCCTGAGGAAGAGTTGGCACCAAGATACAGTATGGGAAGAAGGCAAGTCGGCAGGGGCAGAGTGATGCTTTGAGCAATGTTTTGCTGGGAAACCTTGGGTCCTGTCATTCATGTGGATGATACTTGACACATATCACTACCTAAACATTGTACACCCCTTCGTGGAAACCGTATTCCCTGATAGCAGTGGCCTCTTTCAGACAGATAGTGTGCGCTGTTACACTGCACAAATGGTTCAAGAATGGTTTGAGGAACACACCAATGAGTTCAAGGTATTGACTTGGCTGCCATTTTCCCCAGATCTTAGTCCAATTGAGCATCTGTGGGATGTGCTGGAAAAAAAAACAAGTCCAATCTATTGAGACCCCACCCTACAACTTACAGGACTTAAAAGATCTGCTACTGACGGCTTGGTGCCAGATACCACAGCATACCTTCAGAGGTCTAATGGAGTCCATGCCTTAATGGGTCAGGAATGTTTTGATAGAAAAAAGGGGAACCCACTCAATATTATGTGGGTGGTCATAAAGTTATGGCTGTATGCTGTATGCTGTACAAATGATGTCTTTCCTTGTCAAAGACATTTTATTATATTAATTGTGTTGTTTTAGTGAATTATTTATTAAATAAAACATTTCAACTTTTATCAATGCAGTAAGACTTGTGTTTGGGAGCTTAAACGAAGATTCGTGCATGGGTTTCTGTTGCGTGTCTGTTCACCGGTTCATGTTCGGATTTTTGCGGACCTGTGTGAACTTGCTACATTAAGAGCCCGTCACACTCATTTGTCATGCGAATTCCCGCATCCAATTTGCACATATGTGAACCCAGCCTGAATGACTCCACGTGTGTTTAACCACTTGATATCCACGCTATAGCCAAATGACGGCTACAGCGCGCACCTGAATTCCCAGGAGGCCGTCATATGATGGCCTCCCCTGTGCATGCGCCCCGCGCGCGCCCTGCAGGGCGCGCGTGGAGTGCGCTGTGATTACCGAGTCACTGAGACTCGGGTGATTACCGATCCAAGTAAGGGGCCGGTCCCGGCCCCTTACCATGTGATCAGCTGTTAGCCAATGACAGCTGATCACATGATCAAAACAAAAGCTCTGTGATCGTTTTTTTTTTCTCCTCGCGCTGACAGTGCGAGGAGAAAAAAAAGCCGATCACTGGCTCATCAGCAAGGGACCTCGGTCCCGAAGAGGAGGAGGCAATAATGCCTCAATTGTGCCACCAATACCCCCTGCCAGTGCCATCTGACATTGCCACCTGACAGTGCCCACAGTGCCAACCAGTGCCACGTATCAATGCCCATGAGTGCCACCTATCAATGCCTACAAGTGCCACCTATAAATGCCCACCAGTGGTGCCAATCAGTGCCACCTAGCAGTGTTGCCGATCAATGTACCAAATCAGTGCCCATTATTGCCACTAATCAGTGCCCATCACTGCCACCCATCAGTGCCCATCAATGCCACCTATCGGTGCCGCCTCATCAGCGTACATCAATGAAGGAGAAAAATTACCCTTTTTAAAATTTTATAACAAAATAAAAAAAAAAAAAATTAAAATTAAAAATTCAGTCTTTTTAAATTTATTTAACAAAAAATAAAAAACCGCAGAGGTGATCAAATACCACCAAAAGAAAGCTCTATTTGTGGGGAAAAAATGATAAAAATTTCATTTGTGTACAGTGTTGTATGACCGCGCAATTGTCATTCAAATTGCGTAAGCGCTGAAAGCTGAAAATTGGTCTGGATAGGAGGGGGGTTTAAGTGCCCTGTAAGCAAGTGGTTAAGGCTGGCTTCACACTATGTGCGGCGTGGAGCACAGCAGGGGGTCCAGTGCGTGCCCGTTCACCGTTTCAGGTCCGAATTAGGTCAGAATTTTTGCCTGAATTCGGACCTGAAACGGAAACAAAGACACACAGGTCCCTTCTGTGTGCTCTGTGGCTGCCTGGAGATGTGTGAACTGGCTCCATTGAGAGCCGGGCACACTCTCCTAGCATGAAAATTGGATGTGGGGAAACCGCATCCAATTCACATCAGTGTGAACCCATCCAGCATAAAGTTAGGGTTAAAATAGAAAAAAAACTCAGACATCCTTTTACATTTAGGCCAGCTGTGCTGCTTCCTCCTAGGAAAATATTAATGTTTAACAGGACTAAAGCTTAAAGCTTAACACCAAACTAATTTTAACATTTTTGGTTGGTTTTAAATATAGAGAAAGGACGGTAAAAAAGTCCTGCAAGCAGCATCTTTGCAGCACTGTAGGAGCGGTGTACACACCGCTCCTAAAGCGCCCCTGCCCATTGAAATCAATGGGCAGCGCCGGCAAAGCGCTGCTTTGCGGGTGGTTTTAACCCCTTTTTCGGCTGTTAGCGGGGGGTTAAAAGAGCCCCACTAGCGGCCGAATAACGCCGCTAAAACTACGGTAAAGTGCCGCTAAAAACTTTTAGCGCCGCTTTACCGACGATGCCCCCAACGCCCCAGTGTGAAAGTAGCCTTAGAAATTAATGTACAGTGCCTTGAAAAAGTATTCATACCTCTTGAAATTTTCCACATTTTGTCATGTTACAACCAAAAAAATGTAAATGTATTTTATTGGGATTTTATGTGATAGACCAACACAAAGTGGCACATAATTGTGAAGTGGAAGGAAAATGATAAATGGTTTTCAATTTTTTTTTACAAATAAATATGTGAAAAGTGTGGTGTGCATTTGTATTCAGCTCCCTGAGTCAATACTTTGTATTTGGCTTTGGCTACAATTACAGCTGCAAGTCTTTTTGGGTATGTCTCTACCAGCTTTGCACTAGAGAGTGACATTTTTGCCCATTCTTTCATCGTAAAATCGCTCAAGCTCTGTCAGGTTGGATGGAGAGCATCTGTGAACAGCAATTTTCAAATCTTGCCACAGATTTTCAATTGGATTTAGGTCGGGACTTTCTAACACATATATATGCTTTGATCTAAACCATTCCATTGTAGCTCTGGCTGTATGTTTAGGGTCATTGTCCTGCTGGAAGGTGAACCTCGGCCACAGTCTCAAGTCTTTTGCTGACTAACAGGTTTTCTTCTTTCTCTATTTTCTCCCTGTATTTGGCTCAATCCATCTTCCCATCAACTCTGACCAGCTTCCCTGTCCCCGCTGAAGAAAAGCATCCACACAACATGATGCTGTCACCACCATTTTTCACGGTGGGGATGGTGTGTTCAGGGTGATGTGCAGTGTTAGTTTTTTGTCACACATAGCGTTTTGCTTTTAGGCCAAAAAGTTCAAATTTGGTCTCACCTAACAAAATCACCTTCTTCCACATGTTTGCTGTGTCCCCCACATGGCTTCTCACAAACTGCAAACTGGACTTCTCTTGGCTTTCTTTCAACAATGGCTTTCTTCTTGCCACTCTTCTATAAAGGCCAGATTTGTGGATTGAGCAACTAATAGTTGTCCTGTGGATAGATTCTCCCACCTGAGCTGTGGATCTCTTGCAGCTATCCAGAGTTACCATGGGCCTCTTGGCTGCTTCTCTGATTAATGCCCTCCTTGCCTGGACTGTCAGTTTATGTGGACAGCCATGTCTTGGTAGGTTTGCAGTTGTGCCATACTCTTTCCATTTTTGGATGATGGATTGAACATTGCTCAGTGAGATGTTCAAAGCTTGGGATGTTTTTTTATAACCTAACCCTGCTTCAAAACTTTTCCACAACTTTATCCCTGACCTGTCTGGTGTATTCTTTGGCCTTCATTATGCTGTTTGTTCACTAAGGTTCTCTAACAAACCTCTGAGGGCTTCACAGAACTTCTGTATTTATACTAAGATTAACCATTACACACAAGTGGACTCTATTTACTAATAAGGTGACTTCTGAAGGCAATTGATTTTGCTAGATTTTAGTTAGGGGTATCAGAGTAAAGGGGGCTGAATACAAATGCACGCCACACCTTTCAGATATTTATTTGTAAAAAAAAATTGAAAACCATTTATAATTTTCCTTCCACTTCACAATTATGTGCCACTTTGTGTTGGTGTGTCACATAAAATCCCAATAAAATACATTTACATTTTTGGTTGTAACATGACAAAAAGTGGAAAATGTCAAGAGGTGTGAATACCTATTCAAGCCTTAAGAGCCCATTCACACAGGGGCAACACGACTTGCAGGTCGCCTCAGCGAGGCGACCTGCAAACGACTTCCGCGGCGACTTGCAAAACGACTTCTGTATAGAAGTCTATGCAAGTCGCCCCAAGTCGCCCCCAAAGTGGTACAGGAACCTTTTTCTAAGTCGGAGCGACTTGCGTCGCTCCAATTAGAACGGTTCCATTGTACAGAATGGGAGGCGACTTGTCAGGTGACTAGGTCGCCTGACAAGTCGTCCCTGTGTGAATGGGCTCTCACAATGAACTTCTATTATTTGATAACTTTTGGTCTGTTAAATATGGTGTATCATTGAAACCATTGTGTTATATCTATTTGAGAAGTACAAAGATATATCTCTTGATTCAGTCAAAAATCCAGTGAACTTTTTATATACGGTACCTTGCATTATGCAGTGCTTTTAGAACAGGAAGTGTGTTACTGCCAGGACCACCAGGTAAGAATAGAGAAAAAACAAAAAGAAAAGTAAAAGAATGCAGCAGATATAAGGACCTAATATGTATTATATGCCATTTTTGAATTTTGATACACTTCTGTGAGTACATGAAGTGGGAAACTTCACATTTTCCACAAAAGAATGTTCTTGGTTAAAAATGATGAATTTCTCTAATGCATATTATCACAGCTGAGAGGGAATTTGCACCATGCCGGATTTTTGGGAATTGCAAATCATAAGTGGCTACTTATCCACGCCTATCCAGAGAGAATGTAGGGAAGTGGGGACGAACACTGAAAAAGAAAGTCAGCTGACACCAATTGAGTTAAGGGGGGAGCTCTCTTCTCTGCGACTGCCAGGAGTCCCCATGAGGCAAAGGCATCCCTGGAGGAAATGTGTGACAAAATTCTGAGGGGAAATCGATTGCTTGTCCTAAGTAAGTGACAAATTGCCAGTGCAGTCGATCCCAGTCTCCACCACCTCTGCTTCTTACTGATCCCATCCCCCCACCACCACCGCAGATCTCATCGCTGTCCCCCCTCCATCACCCCTGTTGTAAAGCAAAGGTGATGGAGGGGGGGCAGGGATAAGAGCATTTCCCCATTCTTCCTCTCCATGAGACGATCGTGGGTATCGAGTCTCCGGGACCCGCGATCACACTCACAGAGCTCGTGGCGGGTGCGCACGCTCACAATTCCGCGTGTTAAAGGGCAACGTACGGGTACATTAATATGCCTGTCTGTGCTATTCTGCCAACGTATATCGGCGTGAGCCGGTCGGCAAGTAGTTAAAGCATCCTGTAACACCACCCCCCACCATTAGAAAGAAGAGATGCATTTGTCACATGACAGAACTTTTGAACCTTGTTACATAATGTAAGAAAGATAATTTCTGAAACTAACCAAAAAGCAGTTATGGTGCCTGCATAGTTAGAACCGTATTAGAAAAGGTCTATACCATAGTATGTTCACATCTACTTTAAGTCTAGGAGTAGAGGAATAAGGTTTAATACTTGCTTTATTCCTCACTCTATCAGGCTTCCTCCACACTGTGTGACTGTTGGCCACATGCTGATGTCTTCAAATACAATGCAGGACCAATAGTACTGCATGGTATATGAGGACGGCAAGGACTAACCCACAACCTGGAGCATCAGAGAGAAGAGGAGAGCCTTATTCCTCTACAACTAGACTTAACGAGCATTTAACCCTTTGCAGTGTGGGATTCAGTAACAATCCTGAATTCCAGTTTTCAAGAGTATTTGTGGAAATATGCTTTCTTGGATTTTCATTTTTTAAATATTGAATTATATACACTAATATATATATATATATATATATATATACATACATATATATACATACATACACACACACACACACACACACACACACTATGTCACAAAGCTTGTATGCTGATTAATTAATGCATCACATATTGCATCCTGTATAAATGTATCATTATGTTATGCAAACCTATTGTATCCTTGTATCCACACATATTAAAAATAATATTGCACTTTTTATGGCTATAACACTCTTCTCTGCTTTCCTCTAGTCCTTCAACTGAGAATGCAGCATCGGCGCTCACAAGAGCAAATGTCTGAACGAAACCTGATCCCACGTAAGTTGTTAGTGACAAATGAATTCGTAGAACTGTACATACCACACATGCTTTCCCTCGGCAAAATATCCACAAATATGTTGAGAACACAATAAAATGTACGTCAGAGAGCAAAAAAAACAGATGCAGTATATCCCTGCAATGCATGCACATTTCCCCATGTTTTATCTGTCTAAGTGCAGAAACATATACCGGTATGTTGGTTGGCCAGAAATGCACTCTACTCCTAATTTCCTATGAGGAGCTGACATCACACAGCATTTTTTGTGGACTAAGTGGTGTCAGCCCTGCCCCTTTTTCTTTGGCCAAACTACTCAGACTCTCCTTCTTTCTTATCTCCACAACATAAAGGCTAATTTATTTATTTTTATTTATTTCAGTTACTTATATAGCGCTGTCAATTTACACAGCGCTTTACATATACATTGCACATTCACATCAGGCTAATGATTCTGTAGTTGTATGATAAGGGACAGCAGGTCTGTTTACTCTCTTTGAGATAACACTGAATACAGGACCGCTCAGAATTACTCAAATAATCAACAAGTATTTTTTCAGCTTATACAAATATAACAATTCACTTAAAGTGATTGTAAAATGAACACCTTGTAAAACGACCAATTCAGTTTAAAATAGAAATGAAAGGCAACACATTTTTGTACAGATATAAAAAAAATGTATAAATACTTTGTAGTCTCAGCAACATCAACATCAGGAGCATTTTCTCACACATGCTCATGATGGAAACCATAGTGAAAAAACAATAAGACCGCTATCTACAAGCACGCTGCTCTCTCTTCTCTCACAGAATGGCTGAACTAGTTAATAATACTTGGTTTTCATGCATTGTGGGCATTTGGGAGCATCTCCAGAGGTTATCTTTAAAAAAAAAAAAAAAAAAAACGCTTCTAACCTCAAACGCTCATAACCGCTGCTAAACTTGCATAAACATGGTAAGTAAAGCTGTAAAACTGATATTTTTCACCGTCGGGTTCCAGCTGTCAAGTTTCCAGCGTTTAAATGCAGTTTTCAACTGCCCTGTGTACACAAGCCCTTAATATTATTTTTTTCAAGCCTTGTTTGCTTTATTTTCTTCCTGTAATCCTGCCAATCACACACTTCCTGTCCTTGGGTGGCTTTGTCACTCCTCCACTGCATCTATGGAGCTGCTCTCCTGATATTGACTACAAACATATCCTTTTCCCTTCATCTCCAATACATAGGTGACAGGGCAATTGGTTATTTACAGAAGTTGGGAAGGAAGATATTGACAATGACACTGCATTTCCGGCAAGATCAACAGGTTTTTTTTTTTTGGTTGAACTAGATGGACTTGTGTTTTTTTTCAACCTGACTAACTATGTAACTACAGGAAGTCCCCGAGTTACGAACAAAATGGGGACTGTAGGTTTGTTCGTAAGTCGAAGTTGTTCTTAAGTCGCAACACTGCATTTGTAAGTGTAACTTCCGGTCGGAACACTGCATTCCTAAGTGTAACGTCCGCCTGTGCATGGATGTGGGATGTTCCGGGCGCTTGTTATGTTATCTGGGGCTCTTCTGGCCATGCAGTACATGTAGTACTGCAGTATGGGATGTGTCCGGAGGTATCCAGGACCAGCGTGGAGCACAAGTGGCCGGATTTTGAGGCCGTTCATAAGAATGCGTCGTTCATAACTTGGGTGTTCGTAACTCAGGGACTGCCTGTATGTAACTATTTTCTGTACTTGCTAAAAATGTTAGTAATAAATTAAACTATCGGATAGGTGTACAGTATGGTGCTGCGCTAATCCTACAGTAAAATAACAGTTAAGCTGAAGATAGCAATATAGCTGAAAGTGCAGATGTCACTAGTGGGGAAGATATATCAGCCGATTGTGTTACAATTGAAAAATTATTAAATTATCAAGCTGGTGAGCGCAGATAAAAGTGCAAAGTGCAACACAAAAAATAATTATTATGAATATAAATAACTAATAAGTTAAAAATAATCGTGCATAGTAGATTCGAAAAGTGACAAAGTGCAAAACAGTTCAGTGCAAAAGGTAGCAGTAATATGCGTATAGTTCACATATGAAAGCGTACTGCAATATTTATAGAATTATATGCTAATATGATCCAATACTAATACATTGCTAATAATAGTGCATAATGAGTAAAGAAAGTGCAGTGCAAAATTGTACGGTATTGTGCATGTCATGCACACACAGGAGCGTACTGAAATAAAGTGTCCAGTGTACAACCACAGCACAGTGTTAGATCTCTATACTGTCTATATTTCCCAATTCTAGGACGCCAGATCAAAACATACAGTGCCTAGTGCAATAAAATAAGTGACAAAAATCCAGTCCATATTGTGCCAATATCGCCTCCAGTGAATGTACACAGAAACAAATTCCTCCACACAGCGTTTTGTGAAGCAGATGGACACCGTGATTTGTATAAACCAGGGAGAAATATCGTGACTCTTCTTCGTGACAGAGATCCTACACTAGTAGGTAATGGCCCCTTACCTCATGTTACTGAGGTAACAGCGTTAGCAGCAAAGCTGATACTGGCTCCTTTTCATAATACTCCTGGACCCGAGACTCGTTCTCCCAGCATCTATGTCCCTCATAGGGTGCAGGGGCCTTAGATAAAAAGAACGGGATGCCACATAGTGTAGTAGTTTTTTCAAACAAAGCCAAAGTTTATTAAAACATAGGTACTCACATAAGACAGACTGGCGCTTGCATAACACCAACGAGCAGCGGGCTCGTACGTGTGAATCAATGGGAAGTGCCTGTCCTGTCCCTACGCATGACGTCACATACCTCGTGACTACATACTGCCTGTATGTAACTATTTTCTGTACTTGCTGAAAATGTTAATAATAAATTAAACTAATACAGCCATCACATCTAAAGACTGTAAGGTGCAATCTTTTTTTTTATTGCGTTTAGTTATACTTTAGCCCTTTGAAAGAGAAATCCTGTTTTATAAAATCCCTGACTGTTGTTAGGACAGGTCACTGAGATTAATTTGCTCCTGTTGGATCCAGAAACCATTCATTCAACTGCAGTATCCAGTACCAGAACCCATTTACCTGTCAGCGGTGTTACTGATTTATCACCTTATAAAATATTATTGAATAAGACTAATTGTACACAGAGCTTACCATTAAGTAACTTATTGATTTTCTTTTCATCATTAAAATTATTTCATAATTGGTATACTGTTACCAAGTTGTATTAAAACAGCAAATGTAATTTACCAATTTGTAAGCTGTAAGTTTTCACATTTAGTTAAACTGTACTTTATCCCATTAAACAGGATACATTTAAAAATAATTGGTAGACACAAGATCTGATGCACACTTTCTATATTAAACTTCTAGCTGGAAATAAGCCACAAACAACTTTCCCAGAACAGAATGGCAACTTGGGACAAACAAAAGTAAGTACATATCTCGTATAAACTTAAAATCCAATTCTGTAGAAGTATTATTTGAGTGTAACTTTCAAAGACTTTTATATTCTTCAGTGTTGGCACAGGATGCATGGTAAAATAATTTTCAAATGAAATAGTTTGTGTGAGACTTTCCCTAGAATCCTGTCTTATCTCCTCCACAGACAGAAGATTTCATGAAGTGCAGGGCTCAGAACAAGCTCCACAAAGTGGCTGCAGTGAAGATGCCTTTTCCTGAAGGTTGGAATTGTTTTTATCCCATTTGGGAGGTGGGTTTGTAATGTTATGCTTTTCTAAGAACTCCACCAAATGGTTATTTAAGTAGGAAGGTAAGGTGTGTATGGGGGTTACTAGATATGTGTAGAACAGAAAAATTGGTTTTGTTTTGGAATCCTACTTTAAGTGAAACAATAAGAATGAAAAATTACTTTAAATATAGTGCATGGGGGGCCCGCTTAGTCTGTCTTAAAGTGGCGCATCTGTAGCATGTATAGAACATACTGCAGCACAAATTGAATTTTTAAAGAAAAAACAAACGAGTCAAATCACATTTAAATTGACTCGCGGTTGCAATTGCTGGCCTGGCTATTAAAAAAAAAATAAAGAAAAAAGAACATGGTCCATACCAGGCCACAGCAAATTTTTTTCAAAAAAACGGCGCGGGTCCCCCCCAAAATCCATACCAGACCCTTATCTGAGCATGCAGCTTGGCAGGCCAGGAAAGGGTCATACCAGGCCACATGCCCTTAACATGGGGGAGAGGGTGCTTTGGGGCAGGGTGCTGCCCCCACCCCAAAGCACCTTGGATCTCTTCTCGACAACCCCTGGCAGTGGTTGTGGAGGTCTGTGGGCAGGGGGCTTATTGGAATCTGAAAGCCCCCTTTAACAAGGGAGCCCCCAGATTACGCCCTCCGCCCATGGAAATGAGTATGTGGTACATTGCACCCCTACTCCTTCAACAAAAAAGTATCAAAAATAAAGAAAAACAGTAGTTCTTTATTTAAAAAAAAAAAATGAAAAAACAATGTCCCCCGATGTAGATCCATCTCACGCCACCCACTGCACCCAAAAGAAGCAGGGTCGGTGGTGTGGCGTGCAGCGTGAGATGGATCTCCATCAGGGACATGTTTTTTGTTTTTTTTAATAAAGAAATTGACAAAAACTAGTTTACTGTCTTTATTCACTTTTTACACATTTTTGGTGAAGGATTAGGGGTACTATGTACCACATACTCATTCACATGGGGGGGCGGGATCTTGGGGCCCCCTTGTTAAATGGTGCTTTCAGATTTTGATAAGCCCCCTCCCGCAGACCCCCACAACCACAGCCCAGGGTTGTGGGGAAGAGACCCTTGTCCTCATCAACATGGGGACAAGAAGCTTTGTGGTGAGTGGAGCAGAACCCCCCCACCCCAAAGCACCCCCCATGTTGAGGGCATGTGTCCTAGAATGGTTCAGAAGGGGGGGGCGCTCATTCACCCCCTTTTTCCTAGGCTGCATGCTCGGCAAAGGGCCTGGTATGGATCCTTGAGGGAGGGGTCACACCGTTTTTAGAAAAAAGTTTGGCGTGGGTCTGGTATGGATTTTTGGGGAACCCCACACTGTTTTTTTCAGAATTTTCTATTGCCGGCATTGTTTTGTTCACATTTGAGCTGTCAGTGGGGAAGCCCGCTGACAGCTGATGAGTTATCGGTTGGTAAGGACACGGTGACTGTCTTCCTGGCCCGCTGCTTAACAACCAGCTATTCTTCACACAGTATTCGAATCAGTCGATCATTTTTCAACTGATTCGAATTGTAATCATTCTGAATATTTGGAATTCATTTGAAAACAAACAAAACACAAAATTTGTCTGAATTTATATTCGGACTGAAAAGAATTGCACATGTCTAGGGGTTACCCGAATCAACAATGTTCTCTTGTTAAGCAACTTCTTTGCTTTGAAGCTAGAAGACATTTATAGTTTTAGCTCCATAGACTTTGGTGGCTTCAGCTGGAAAAAACATGGAGGAATACAGGAACACTAAGCACAATTGCTTACTCTAACATACTCACCAGACCTTTCGTCTACTAAATCCCTTTGAGTGGAGTTCTCCCTTGGAAACATTTCCTCACCAAGATAAATGAGTCCAATACATCTTTGAATTACAATTGTCACTGCATGGTATGTGTGTGTGTGTGTGTGTATATATATATATATATATACACACACACACACACACACATACATGCAATTACAATACAGCTCAGGTTACAGCAAAGGTCAAGATGGCAAGATTTAGCCAGTGATCAATGGTTGTGCTATTGATGTTGATGGTAAAGTGTGTGTGTGTGTGTGTGGGGGGGGGGGATCAGGATCAGGCAGGAGGAAATATTATGAGCTCAGTTTTACAATAGATAGACACTATTTTTATTTATTTTCTAATAAAGGAATTGTCCAAAACTCTGTGTGTTTTTATTACTTTTTAAAAACTTTTTTGGTGAATGGGTAGGGGTACTATGTACCTCATACTCATTCACATAGCGGGGGGCGGGATCTGGAACACCCACAGCCACTGGCCACAGTTGTGAGAATGAGGCACTTGTCCCCATCTACATGGGGAAAAGGTGCTCTGGGGAAGGGGGGCAGAGTCCCCTGCCCCAAAGCACCCCCCCTATGTTGAGGGCATGTGGCTTAGTGAGGTTGGGGGGGGGACACTTGCTCACCCCCCCACCCTTTCCTGACCTGCCAGGCTGCATGTCCTGATAAGGGTTTGGTATGGTTTTTGGGGGGCACCCCACGCCGTTTATTTAAAATTTTAAAATCCATACCAGACCCGAAGGGCCTGGTATGGACTGGGGGGACCCCACACTGTTTTTATTCTATTCAGCTGTCAGCGGGGAAACCCATTGAGAGCTGATGACTCATCCATTGTTAAGGATGCCGCAACTGGCTTCCCAACCCCGCTCCTTAACAACAAGCTTATACTGCACCCTGATTGGGCAAAGTCTTGCAGTGTGCAGTGCATTGCAGGGCGTTCGATGGGGCAAACACCCGCTGAACACCCGGCAATTTCTGGTGTTGGACGAACAGCCAATGTTTGGCCCGAACTCATGCTCAGGCCAAACTGTTCGCTCAACACCAGTCTCTATTTGTCCTGTTTACCATTATCATTAAAACAAACAGTAAAACTAAACTTTGGGTTGTCCCCAAAAAAGTAATAGAGAAATATGGAAATCTTCCAATGGGGACACTAGTTCTGGTGACCTGGGGGTCCCCAAGGGATTCACTTGATTTTCTCTCAATTCCTGTTTGGCTATGAGACAGGAACTGAAGAGAAATCTCCGCAATGGGATACAGATGGCGAAAAAAATCTGACAGGGGTTATAACCCTCCCTTGCTCTATCCAAAATTTAGAAAAACTTGTGCCTATAGTTCTACTTTAATGTGTTATGTTCTAGTAAAAATCAAACTATAATGTAACTCTTTAGTTTCAGCTGATTTATAGAACAAGCCAAATATGATATGTCTCATGCTTGCTGTATAGATGGTCTAGTTGAATCGGATGAACTTAAGGAAAAGAAAGCTAGGCTGGCTGAAGATCTAAATGAAAAGATATTACATCGGCCAGGACCTCTGGAGCTGGTGAAGAAGAACATCCTTCCACTACCTACCACCATGAAAGATGGAATAAAGGGTGAGGTAGTGCTCATTGTATTAACCCCTGTGATTTCAGCACAGGACTTCCTGATGCAGGAGAACAATACTAAGCCATTTGGAATTAGCAGCAGTGTTGTCAGCCTGCTCTGTGCACTCCTTCACTTGACCATTGGGCTGCCTATCAGATCTATCAGATGGGCAACCCAATGGTCAACTAAAAGGAGTGCACCTTGCAGGCTGACAAAGCTGCCGCTAATTGAGAAGCTGTTTGCCTACCATTGTGAGCCAGCCAGCCAGGAAGTGCAGACTCCTAAAAATAATTTGCTTAAGAAAGTTGTGTTCAGTGAGGAATGAGACCAAACATAATAAAAAAGTAGATTTGGGGTTTACATACATTTCAATGTTCAATCCCTGCACTATTGCATTTTAATATGTAGTTGCAAAAAAATACTTAAAGACAATGGTACTATTGTGACTGTAGCACTAAAATGCTGGTACATCAAAAAAAGAAAAAGTAGCAAAAAGAATAGGTTAGATATACTAGGGTTTTGTTTAATGGTGTGCCGAAGGGTTACAGCCTCGATCTCGGGTTTTATTGCCTTCCATTTGTTTGTTCTGAAATCTTTCCAATCTTTTCAATAGAAACGCAGAGAAAACCAAAAACAGATATAAGTACAGTGATGAAATAATGTTTTTATTGTTGTTTTTTTACTCCTCCCCCCTTTTTTTTGTAGGGGTAACACATAGAAAAGAAGTGAGGGAAAATCTACCAAGTGGGGTCACAGACAGAAATACATGTTTACTCTTTCCCACTCTGTCCAAAACTAAAAAAACGAAAAAAATTTGACTGAAAGTAGGCTATAAACCTTATATTTATTGTTGCATATTTTCCACTGACTGACTGAAATATAGCTTTTGATAAACATAAATGTCAGTCTCTAACTGTATATATATATATATTTTTTTAATTTGATTTTTAATTCGCTTTTTCATTTTCTTTCAGTAGAACAGATCACAATCTCTTCTTCTGATGCCTTTTCTTTTGATGATGACATCACTAGCTCTTCCTCTTCTTCTACTTCCTCCTCTCCTCGCTTTGCACCTTCTCCTGCTCTTTCAGTTAACTTGTCCCCAACATCTACCAACACTGCATTTCAGGTATGAGGAAAGATAAGTCTTTCACTACATATAGTATAGCTGCAGTAGATTGTCCACATGCTGCAGTATTTCTCACTTTGGGGTGATTATTCTGTTTTTCAGTTGTACCATGTGTTACCACTAGACTGAAATACAGCTCACATCTATGATAACTTTTACGTAGTGTCCATTTCTCTTTCTTACTTGGCCTAATAAACCACTAGTATGCTTATCATTTGGTCTCCCAGGTCCCTAAAGGATGATTAACTATGCAATAAACATTCAGTAATTGCCAGTTGGCAGATGGCCACATTCATTTGTGAAAAGACTGAGAATGCCAGTTTCCAAATGAATATCAGAAATTTCATTGCACCAATTTCCTAAAAGACTGTAAAAGCATTTCCTGAAAGTCCATATTTTAAATTCTATAGAAATCCAGGATAAAAACAGAGCCAGTTGCAATATATACGATGTATACAGTATATACAGTATCTCACAAAAGTGAGTACACCCCTCACATTTGTGTAAATATTTTATTATAGCTTTTCACGTGACAACACTGAAGAAATGATACTTTGCTACAATGTAAAGTAGTGAGTGTACAGCTTGTATAACTGTGAAAATTTGCTATCCCCTCAAAATAACTCAACACACAGCCAATAATTTCTAAACCGCTGGCAACAAAAGTGAGTACACCCCTAAGTGAAAATGTCCAAAGTGTCAATATTTTGTGTGGCCACCATTATTTTCCAGCACTGCCTTAATCCTCTTGGGCATGGAGTTCACCAGAGCTTCACAGGTTGCCACTGGAGTCCTATTCCACTCCTCCATGACAACATCACAGAGCTGGTGGATGTTAGAGACCATGTGCTCCTCCACCTTCCTTTTGAGGATGCCCCAAAGATATGCTCAATAGGTTTTAGGTCAGTGGAGACATGCTTGGCCAGTCCATCACCTTTACCCTCAGCTTCTTTAGCAAGGCAGTGGTCTTCTTGGAGGTGTGTTTGGGGTCGTTATCATGTTGGAATACTGCCCTGTGGCTCACTCTCCGAAGGGAGGGGATCATGCTCTGCTTTAGTAAGTCAAAGTACACGTTGACATTCATGGTTCCTTCAATGAACTGGAGCTCCCCAGTGCCGGCAGCACTCATGCAGCCCCAGACCATGACACTCCCATCACCATGCTTGACTGTAGACAAGACACACTTGTATTTGTACACCTCACTTGGTTGCCGCTACACACGCTTGACACCATCTGAACCAAATAAGTTTATCTTGGTCTCATCAGACCACAGGACATGGTTCCAGTCATCCATGTCCTTAGTCTGCTTGTCTTCAGCAAACTGTTTGCGGGCTTTCTTGTGCATCATCTTAAGAACAGTTCTTTCTGGGACGACAGTCATGCATACCAATTTGATGCAGTGTGCGGCGTATGGTCTGAGCACTGAGAGGATAACCCCCCACCCCTTCAACTTCTGCAGCAATGCTGGCAGCACTCATACGTCTATTTCCCAAAGACAACCTCTGTATATGATGCTGAGCACGTGCACTCAACTTCTTTTGTCGACCATGATGAGGCCTATTCTGAGTGGAACCTGTCCTGTTAAACCACTGCATGGTCTTGGCCACCATGCTGCAGCTCAGTTTCAGGGTCTTGCCAATCTTTTTATAGCCTGGGCCATCTTTATGTAGAGCAACAATTCTTTTTTTCAGATCCTAGGAGAGTTCCTTGCCATGAGGTGCCATGTTAAACTTCCTGTGACCAGTATGAGAGAGTGAGAGCGATAACACCAAACTTAACACACCTGAGACCTTGTAACACTAACGAGTCACATGACACCGGGAAGGGGAAGTGGGTAATTGGGCCCAATTTGGACATTTTCATTTAGGGATGTACTCACTTTTGTTGCCAGGGGTTTAGACATTAATGTCTGTATGTTAAGTTATTTAGAGGAGACAGCAAATTTACAGTGTTATACAAGCTGTACACTCACTACTTTACATTGTAACAAAGTGTAATTTCCTCAGTGATGTCACATAAAATATTTACAAAAATGCAAGGGGTGTACTCACTTTTGTGAGATACTGTATATATATATATATATATATATATATATATATATATATATATACATATACAGTGGCTTGCGAAAGTATTCGGCCCCCTTGAACTTTTCAACCTTTTGCCACATTTCAGGCTTCAAACATAAAGATATAAAATTTTAATTTTTTGTGAAGAATCACCAACAAGTGGGACACAATTGTGAAGTGGAACGAAATCTATTGGATATTTTAAACTTTTTTAGCAATTAAAAAACTGAAAAGTGGTGCGTGCAAAATTATTCGGCCCCTTTACTTTCAGTGCAGCAAACTCACTCCAGAAGTTCAGCGAGGATCTCTGAATGATCCAATGTTGTCCTAAATGACTGATGGTGATAAATAGAATCCACCTGTGTGTAATCAAGTCTCTGTATAAATGCACCTGCTCTGTGATAGTCTCGGGGTTCTGTTGAAAGCGCAGAGAGCATCATGAAGACCAAGGAACACACCAGGCAGGTCCGTAATACTGTTGTGGAGAAGTTTAAAGCCGGATTTGGATACAAAAAGATTTCCCAAGCTTTAAACATCCCAAGGAGCACTGTGCAAGCGATCATTTTGAAATGGAAGGAGTATCAGACCACTGCAAATCTACCAAGACCTGGCTTTCCCTCTAAACTTTCAGCTCAGACAAGGAGGAGACTGATCAGAGATGCAGCCAAGAGGCCCATTATCACTCTGGATGAACTGCAGAGAACTACAGCTGAGGTGGGAGAGTCTGTCCATAGGACAACAATCAGTCGTACACTGCACAAATCTGGCCTTTATGGAAGAGTGGAAAGAAGAAAGCCATTTCTCAAAGATATCCATAAAAAGTCTCGTCTAAAGTTTGCCACAAGCCACCTGGGAGACACACCAAATATGTGGAAGAAGGTGCTCTGGTCCGATGAAACCAAAATCGAACTTTTTGGCCACAATGCAAAATGATATGTTTGGCGTAAAAGCAACACAGCTCATCACACTCAACACACCATCCCCACTGTCAAACATGGTGGTGGCAGCATCATGGTTTGGGCCTGCTTTTCTTCAGCAGGGACAGGGAAGATGGTTAAAATTGAGGGGAAGATGGATGCAGCCAAATACAGGACCATTCTGGATGAAAACCTGTTGAAGTCTGCAAAAGACCTGAAACTGGGACGGAGATTTATATTCCAACAAGACAATGATCCCAAACATACAGCAAAATCTACAAAGGAATGGTTCACAAATAAACGTATCCAGGTGTTAGAATGGCCAAGTCAAAGTCCAGACCTGAATCCAATCGAGAATCTGTGGAAAGAGCTGAAAACTGCTGTTCACAAACGCTCTCCATCCAACCTCACTGAGCTCGAGCTGTTTTGCAAGGAAGAATGGGCAAGAATTTCAGTCTCTCGATGTGCAAAACTGATAGAGACATACCCCAAGCGACTTGCAGCTGCAATCGCAGCAAAAGGTGGCTCTACAAAATATTAACGCAAGGGGGCCGAATAATTTCGCAAGCCACTGTATATATATATATATATATATATATATATATATATATATATATATAGCCTTCAAGTCAAACAGGACCTTTGAGTTTATATGATAAAAGAACAGATTTCAAGGAGTGGAAACTGCATTTATTTTTTTGACGTACTCCCCTGCTACATTTATACATGTATCCCAACATTTAACTAATATTTGTCACTACACCTGAACCATTCTAGGACAGCCTGCTTCACTTCGTCATCAGTGCACCACAGAAAGATTTGTCTCTTGGGCAAATTTATGACAGGTTATGTGTCGATTATCCAGGATCAGGCGTTTCACACGCTGAATGTTCACAGGAATGACTACTGTGGGCTAGGAACCACCATGGCCGGGATCATCACTGACGGATGTACGGCCATCTTTGAAACGTTCACACCATTCAAATGTCTTATGCCCCATACACACGGTCGGATTTTCCGACAGAAAATGTGTGATAGGACCTTGTTGTCGGAAATTCCGACCGTGTGTAGGCTCCATCACACATTTTCCATCGGATTTTCCGACACACAAAGTTTGAGAGCAGGCTAAAAAAATTTTCCGACAACAAAATCCGTTGTCGGAAATTCCAGCTATTGAAAGCTATTGGCCACTGCCCCGTTTATAGTCCCGCCGTACGTGTTTTACATTACCGCATTTAGAACGATCGGATTTTCCGACAACTTTGTGTGACCGTGTGTATGCAAGACAAGTTTAAACCAACATCCGTTGGAAAAAATCCTAGGATTTTGTTGTTGGAATGTCCGAACAAAGTCCGACCGTGTGTACGGGGCATTACTGTTGCTGAGTGTCTCATGCCCGTACTGTGCTTGAAGTCTTCTGTAGATATCTGCGGGTTTTAAACCTTTGTTTACAATAATAAACTTCATCACCACACGCTGTTCCATGCACGCACTAACACTGTTGTATGCCATCTTGATTAACGTTCTTTGGACTGTAATAGGGCACACTTGGAGAGGGAGAGGGAGAGGGAGAGGGAGAGGGAGAGGGAGAGGGAGAGGGAGAGGGAGAGGGAGAGAGATTGGTGTTTTGACAAACAACATTTTTTAAAATAAATTTTGACTTGATATACAAGTAGAGTCATGTCACAACAGGGTATAAAAGAGAATAGAGGAAGCCTCTATGTGTAGCAATATGGTTACATTTAATGAAGGTACAACATTTAGCAACATATTCCTACACTTAGAGGCGCCTCTCTTCTCTTTTATACTCTGTGGCTCCTGCTGGATTTTGCTTCTAATCCCCTTGTGGAGGCTTCCATTTGTAGATGGACATTTTATGGTTACACAACCTATCACATTGCTATGATTTTTTTATATGGACTATAAACTGAAGGATTTACAAATAAATGGTTGTGGAACGAATCATCTGATTTTCCATTATTTCCTATGGAGAAATTTGCTTTGATACACAAGTGCTTTGGATTACAAGCATGTTTCTGGAACGAATTATGCTCGCAATCTAAGGTTTTACTATATATATATATATATATATATATATATATATATATATATATATATATATATATATATATATATATATATATAAAAAACACTAGAGGGCAGTGTGCTTGAGAAAGGTCTATGTAGTCTGGAACTGCTGCCCCAGTGTACTGCATGTCTGCATGTCAGATCACTAATGCCGCGTACACACGGTCGGACTTTTCGTCTACAAAAGTCTGACAGCCTGTCCGACAGACTTTCGACAGACTTTTGTCGCACTTTTGGCGGACTTGCGGCAGACTTTCTTACAAGCGGACTTGCCTAAATACGATCACACAAAAGTCAGACGGATTCGTACGTGATGACGTACACCGGACTAAAATAAGGAAATTGATAGCCAGTAGCCAATAGCTGCCCTAGCGTGGGTTTTTGCCCGTCGGACTAGCACACAGACGAGCGGATTTCTGGGTCCGGCGTAGTTACGATGTAAAGATTTGAAGCATGTTTCAAATCTAAAGTCCATCAGATTTGAGGCTGGAAAAGTCTGCTGAAAGTCCGCTGAAAGTCCGGGGAAGCCCACACACGATCAGATTGTCAGCCAGCTTTAGTCCGTCGGCGTCCGTCGGACTTTTGTAGACGAAAAGTCCGACCGTGTGTATGCGGCATTATGCCGCGTACACACGGTCGGACTTTTCGTCTACAAAAGTCAGACAGCCTGTCCGACAGACTTCCGACAGACTTTCGGCGGACTTTCGACGGACTTGCGGCGGACTTTCTAATGAACAGACTTGCCTACACACGATCACACAAAAGTCCGTCGAATTCTTACGTGATGACGTACACCGGACTAAAATAAGGAAGTTCATAGCCAGTAGCCAATAGGTGCCCTAGCGTGGCTTTTTGTCCGTCGGACTAGCACACAGACGAGCGGATTTCGGGGTCCGTCGTAGTTACGAAGTAAAGATTTGAAGCATGTTTCAAATCTAAAGTACGTCGGATTTGAGGCTAAAAAAGTATGTTGAAAGTCCGGAGAAGCCCACACACGATCGGATTACCAGCCAGCTTTAGTCCGTCAGCGTCCGTTGGACTTTTGTAGACGAAAAGTCCGACCGTGTGTACGCGGCATAAGGGTTCATTTTCACCTACACTACTCGCTAAAAAGTGATCCTTTTGCACAGGTGCAGCTGGCTCCCTTTGCAGTTTAAGGTGGGTGGTTGGGGGGGGTCAGTAATATAGTTTATTACTAAATGTTGTGCTGCAGTTCTCATGTGGATTGATTTACATACACACACACACACACATCTCAAAATACTCTCATTTCTTTTAGGAGATTAATGCAATGTCAGTTGGATATCTGTTTTGCTGTTTAATATGTCTTTTGTGAAATTTTACAGATGGAATTGAACCAATATAGTCCTGATCTTACACCTCTGGCACTTTCATCATAGCTACTACTGTTAACATTTCATTTTTTTGAATTCTACAGTCATACAATTCTGTGCTTGACTCTCATAAGACCCTCAAAGATAATGACAGGCTTTGTGCCACAAGGAGCATACATTCATATCTTCAGTTTCAGACTCATGAGATTTATTATTTTCTTCTAGCTGGATCTTCCCTGTATAATTGAGGTGAACCAGCCAAGTTCAGGAACAATCACAGAGGCTGACTCATTGGCAACCAATAGGTCAAGTGCACATCTTCCAGCACAGGCTTCACCTGGGGTTTCTAAGGTATTGTATTGTTCTGCACAACACATACTTTATGCCATGTATACAGACTGTATGTGTGTGTATATAAACACATACATATACACACACTTTTTTTTATTTATTTTTTTACATAATCAGTTTTCTGCAAGGATATAAATATGGGAACTATCGTTGCTGGCTTTTGAAGGCGTACTCTGTATCCTTCCTTTACTATATTGACTAGGGGACTCAAAACAACAATGTCCATATTTGATGTCTAATAGATGATAATAAGTAAATGTGTTTGTCCCGGGCCAATGACTCACCAAGTGGTAAATAAAGAATATGTATGACAGCCTTGTAACAAGCGCCTTCAAAAACAAGTCAACCAAGGCAGCCCACATTTTTGAACCTGACAGGTTATTTTAACTGTCAATAGCAAGGTATTTGATGCAAGTTTGTAATCAGTTGCACCTACATCAATCAGAAAAAGGTGCAATTAGTATTCATCCTAAATTTGCACCTGTCTAATGAAAATAAAAAGGAAAAGTATCTTTGTGTTTAGTAAATAAAGCAGATGAACTTTAGATCGAAAATTTGATTTTAATTTTTAAAAGGAATTCCCAAGAATCTGATCTCTTAATTCTGTATGTATCCTCAAATGTATAGTTAGGGCCATATTTAATATCAAGCAAACGTGAGCTTGTGCCTACAGAAAGATGGATTGCAGGAGGTACTACCAACTTTCATTACGTGTTTTTTTTTACCTTTTCTGGTCATTTCATAGAAAAGTTGGATTTGGAGGCTGCATGGACTTTAACCTCTCTGACGGTATTCCCGAGTGTGGCTTGGGGTTAAATTTCAGCACCATTAGCGGTAACCCCAAGCCACACTTGGGATTGCATTGCAGGATCCTGGAAGAGGTTACTTACCTTGTCCCCAGGATCCTGCAATGTCCCCCCGCTGTGTCTGTGGGCTCTGTCCTCCGCCCCGATGTCCAGTGTGTCGGGCTCCGTTCCCTGCGAGCGTCGCAATGCATGGGGGTGTAGCCTGGTGAAAAATTCAAAAAAGTAAAAATTCATAACACATACAGTACAGTGTAATCATTCAGATTACATTACTGTATGAAATCATTTCACATCCCTTTTGTCCCCAGTGCTTTGTCCAATGCCCTGCATGCAGTTTTATATGATATATACTGTTCTTTCTGCCTGGAAACTGGAGATTGTCCATAGCAACCAAAAAGGTGTCCCTTTACAACAAAAGTGGTTTTAGACCAGCTAGAAAAAACAGTGATAGTAAATTAGAACACTTGCAGAATTGAGCGATAGTGAATCGTGGGGAAATTTATTTTATTATAATATTATTTTTTATAATTATTTATTATAATTTCGTGTTTCAAACTCCATCATACCCGGGATATCTACTAGACTCTTGGTGGACAGATAAGTGTGTTATTGCTAACAATTACAAGCCTACAATATAGAACGCCAAATATGTATGCAAAATAATTGTACCGCTTTGAGACGCAAAAATATGAAATAATCATACCGCCAGGGAGGTTAATAATACTTATATGGATGACAACAATAGATAATTAAAAAATATATTTTTTTTATTACAAAACTTGATTAACATATACAAAAAGGTTGTGCCCACACAAAAGGCATTTAAACCGCTCTCTACTAAGGATGAGCTCAGGCGTGTTTGCAAACAGCACGTGCAGAGTCCGCCAGCAAGTTGGCACTGCGCTGCGCTAATCACAGTTAGTGAGACATTTCCTGATCTCTGCAGCCATGCATCGGGACAATGTCTCACTGTTTGTGATTAGCGATACGCAGTGCTTACTTCCTGGCGGGCTCTGCACATGCTGTTTGCGAACACGCCTGAGCTCATCCTTACTCTCTACTTAGTGGATACAGACATAGCAATACCAAAAGCTCATTCTTATGGTCTATCATAACAGGTTTATCCATATCTTCTCAACATGTTTTACGGCAGTAACCGTTTCGTAGGAGTATTTTAGAGAAAATCAAAATAAACAATGCAACATGGATAAATATGTCCAGGTATACGATTGCGTGAGAGCTTTATTGGGACTTGTTAGTAGGGTTGCCACCTCATCCCTTTAAAACCAAACACATGAATTACACAGGTTCTGGGGCTGATTAAGGTAGTAATTTAACTCACTTGGTGCCTTATCTGCATTAAATTAGCTTCAGGACCTGTGTAATTCATGAATAATTTGTGAATTACACAGGTTCTGAATAATAAATGTGTTCAGGTTTTAATGGATGAGGTGGCAACCCTATTTGTTAGACAAGCAGTAGAAAGAAAATATGTGATACAGGGGCTTCTGCAAAATCACAAGACAATCTACAGCTCAAGTAAAACTGAGCCATTTGCTCTTTCTCTGCAGTATTTCAGCTGCTAGATGGTGCAATCAAATTGTAGGCAGTTGGCTGGGTCCCACATAGAGTTCTGGATTTCATTAACTATGCAGATACCATCAGTGTTGGCAAAAGAATGGAGACATTAAAGAGACTGCCATTATTCACATTTGCTTATGGTCCCATAGAGGTAGATTTACTAAAACTTGAGAGTGCAAAATGTGGTGCGGCTCTGAATAGGAACCAATTAGCTTTCAGGTTTTATGGTCAAAGCTTACTTGAACAAGCTAAAAGTTAAAAGCCGATTGGCTGCCATGCACAGCTGCACCAAATTCTGAATGCTCCAGTTTTAGCAAGTCAACCCCAAAATGTCTAAAACCAGAAAGCAAGACTAGGACAGCTTGTAAGTAGTGGATGAAAAAGAAGGAAAGATCATTTTAGTTCAGCCAGCATCTGCGCACTTATGGGTAGTATGTGTTGTGAAGGTATTGGATTGAGACTGGGATGTTTTAGGTCTGTAGCTCCTAAAATAAATACTTTTGTTATATTGTTTTTGCAATAAACACAAAAAAAATGCAATTTTCAGGTCCCAGCAAAGCCTTCTGATATGGGAAAAAGCCAAAGGCAAAAGAAGCCCAAAGATGCTAAACCAAAGGTTAAGAAGCTCAAGTATCATCAATACATTCCACCCGATCAGAAGGCTGATAGGTCTCCGGTTGCAATGGATGCTGCCTATTCTCGTTTGCTGCAACAGCAACAGATCTTCCTTCAACTACAAATCCTCAACCAGCAACAGAACCAAACTTTCTGTGTGCAGACAGTTCACCCTCTGGCTACAAGGTACCATATTGCTTAAAGATTTGCAGTGAGAATATCATTAATTTAATTGTAAAAGAATTTTATAGCACAATGTCCCAAATTAAGAGTATCTACTTTTTTTTGTTTCCCAGTATTTCAGCAGATCAGGTGATTAGCTTCACAGGAGCAGCACCAGCTGGTACAGCCACCATAAATATATCTCCTCCATCTGCTACAGCAGCCATGCCAACTGCACAGAATTCAACTGCCACCTCTCCTCTGAAACCAGAGTTTTTACCAGCAAACCTGGATGATCTAACAGTAAGTGCGATTACTTAAACTTCCCTAAAGCTTATCTGAGCCCAAAACAAAAATGTAATATACTGCAGCTTATCCGTCCTTTAGCTGTAGTGGCTGCATTTGTTTTCTTTTTCCAGATTTTTCACATTCTTCAACTTTTTTTTGTGATTTTTGCCAGTAACACGTTTCCTGTCTTAAAATTAAAAAGCTCACTCACCCTGCTGTGTCGGGGCAACAGAAACAAGATGGGACCACAGAGCAAACCCCTCCCCAATTGTCCATAACATAGAGAGGCATGGTTCTGCAGTTTTAAAGCTAACCAAGAACAATGTAACTGACAATAATTAGCACAGGAAATGATCAGCCCACAGGATTTTCTGGCAAGATCAACAGGTATTTTTTCATTCACACAGAACACAGTGGGGTTGATTTACTAAAACACAAGAGTGCAAAATCTGGTTCAGCTGTGCATGGTAGCCAATCCGCTTCTAACTTCAGCTTGTTCAATTAAATTTTGATGAAAAAAAAAAAAAAAAAACCTGGAGGCTGATTGGTCTCTATGCACAGCTGCATCAGATTTTGCACTCTCCAGTTTTAATAAATCAACCCCAGTCTGTGCGAATGAGGCCTTATATTGCTGTCTGTGATCCCCCTTAAGGCTTGACTCCCACCTATGCAGTTTTAGTGCTTTTTGCACTACAGTCCATGTAACATGGTTTCCTATGGAACACGTTCTGTAGTGCAAAAAGCACTAAAATGCATAGGTGGGAATCCAGCCTTAAACTCCTTTCACACTGGGGCCTCTCAAGCCACCCCAGTGTGAAAGCCTGAGTGTTTTCACACTGGGGCGGTGCACTTGCAGGGCAGAAAAAAAAGTCCTTCAAGCAGTGTCTTTGGGGCGGTGCGGGATCGCTGCTCCTAGACTGCCCCAGCCATTGAAACCAATAGGCAGCACTGCCAAAGCGCCTGAAAAGCACTTCTGCGGCAGCGCTTTGTGCACGCTTTTAACCCTTTATTTGCCTGCTAGCAGGTGTTAAGAGCGGCCAAAAAGTGACACTAAAATTAGCGGCGCGTTACCGATAACGCCTCCCGCTGCCCCAATGTGAAAGTAGCCTTACAGGTGTCACCAAGTACAGGAAGTAGAGAAAATTGCTCCAACATAGAGACACACTACACTAAAAACACTTTAAATAGAGTGGAAAGATTTGTAACCTATTTCAGATCTTTATTGCTGCCTGTGTCCCCACTTGGAAGATTGACCTTCACTTTATGACTACTTTTTCCATAGTTTTTAGCTTGAACTGTGCTCTGGTTATCAATGTTGAATTTACAATGGCTTATGGGCTACGTGTATAAATCTTAAGTGTATATCTAGTCATCTAAGTTTAAGCTTTGGACCTATTTTGGAGAAAGGTGTGGGTTTTCACCGGCTAGGAAAGGACATTGAAGCAGAGTCTTGTCCCAATATATTTAAGCTTGTACATTCAGGTTGACTTAGTATTAAAGCTGATATTAAAAATTTATTTGAAGTAGATGGACACTAGAAATAAATCTAGACTATTATTTTTGCTTTCTGAGTACGTATATGTGGAAGGACAGTCAAGAAAAAAAGATTCAAATTTATCAATACTAGTAAATGTTCAAAACCTTAAAAAATGCAGTCAGTAAAATAAAGTTCCCATATTCCTGTAAAATACACTTGTCATACATATAATAGGTTCTAGTACTGCAAGCATAGGTGTGTGCACATGGGGTGCCAGGTGTGCCTGGGCACACCCAAAGCACCCTGTACTATGCAGATTCCCCATGCTGCCTGGCTGCAGAGAAACGGACTGGGGAATCTCTGTCCTCAGTCCCTTTTTCTCTGTCTCAAATGTGAGACATCAGGGAACTGTTTAGACACCCTGATATTTCACCAACCCCCCCCCCCCCCCAATGGGGCTCTTAAAAAAATTAAAAATAATATTGAGAAAAAAAAGAATTTGAAAAAAATAAATAAAACAAGATACAAATAAACTACTGACACCAATCTCTTATGCCGTGTACACACGAGCGGACTTTATGGCGGACTTTGCCCGGCGGATTTTTCGTCGTACTTTACGACGGACTTTCTGAATGAACGGACTTGCCTACACACAATCCACCAAAGTCCGTCGAATTCGTACGTGATGACGTACGACCAGACTAAAACAAGGAAGTTCATAGCCAGTAGCCAATAGCTGCCCTAGCGTGGCTTTTTGTCCGTCGAACTTGCATACAGACGGCGGACTTTTCGACCGGACTCTATTTCAACGGATACATTTTAAACAAGTTTCAAATCTAAGTCCGTCCAACTTTTGAGCAAACAAAGTCCGCTGGAGCCCACACACGATCGAATTGTCCGACGAAATCCAGTCCGCCGGGCAAAGTCCGCCGTAAAGTCCGCTCGTGTGTACGCGGCATTAGATTGTAAGTTCTAACGAGCAGGGCCCTCTGATTTCCTACTGTATTAAAATGGATTGTATTTGTACTGTCTACCCTTAAGTTGTAAAGTAAACTGTCCGCGCTATATAAATCCTGTATAATAATAATCATCTTTGCCCTACTGACACGTCCAGTGCTCTATTCAGACCCCCTTAAATTTTTCACTCTTTGTTATATTGCAGCCATTTGCTAAAATCATTTAAGTTCATTTTTTTCCTCATTAATGTACACACAGCACCCCATATTGACAGAAAAACACAGGATTGTTGACATTTTTGCAGATTTATTAAAAAAGAAAAACTGAAATATCACATGGTCCTAAGTATTCAGACCCTTTGCTTAGTATTTAGTAGAAGCACCCTTTTGATCTAATACAGCCATGAGTCTTTTTGGGAAAGAACTTCGGCCCAGTCTGAGGTCCTAAGCACTCTGAAGAATGTTTTCGTCCAGGATATCCCTGTACTTGGCCACATTCATCTTTCCCTCGATTGCAACCAGTCGTCCTGTCGCTGCAGCTGAAAAACACCCCCACAGCATGATGCTGCCACCACCATGCTTCACTTTTGGGACTGTATTGGACAGGTGATGAGCAGTGCCTGGTTTTCTCCACACATACCGCTTATAATTAAGGCCAAAAAGTGTTATCTTGGTCTGATCAGACCAGAGAATCTTATTTCTCACCATCTTGGAGTCCTTCAGGTGTTTTTTTAGCCATGTGGGCTTTCATGTGTCTTGCACTGAGGAGAGGCTTCCGTCGGGCCATTCTGCCATAAAGCCCCGACTGGTGGAGGGCTGCAGTGATGGTTGACTTTCTACAACTTTCTCCCATCTCCCGACTGCATCTCTGGAGCTCAGCCACAGTGATCTTTGGGTTCTTCTTTACCTCTCTCACCAAGGCTCTTCTCCTCCGATAGCTCAGTTTGGCTGGATGGCCAGCTGTAGGAAGGGTTCTGGTCGTCCCAAATGTCTTCCATTTAAGGATTATGGAGGCCACTGAGCTCTTAGGAACCTTAAGTGTAGCAGAAATTTTTTGTAACCTTGGCCAGATCTGTGCCTTGCCACAATTTTGTCTCTGAGCTCTTCAGGCAAAATGTCAACAATTCTGTGTTTTTCTGTCAATATGGGGTGCTGTGTGTGTACATTAATGAGGGAAAAAAATGAACTTTCAAATGATTTCAGCAAATGGCTGCAATATAACAAAGAGTGAAAAATTGAAGGGGGTCTGAATACTTTCCGTTCCCACTGTGTGTATGTGTGTGTGTGTGTATGTATGTATGTATGTGTGTATATATATATATATATATATATATATATATATATATATATATATATATATATATATATATATATATATATCTCTATCTATCTATCTATCTATCTATCTATCTATATATATATATATATATATATATATATATATAATATATATATATAATGTGTGTTTGAGCTTTGGGGTGCACATCCTAATGCAATAGGCTGCGCACACCTATGACTGCAAGTAAAATCTGCACATACGTTCTGAAAAATTCTTTGGCTGCAGCAATCAGAAAAGATCAGTCCTTTTTGGTATTGTAAATAAGTAGCCTTACACCATCCTATTGGATCATAAGGCCAGACCATAATGATATGCTAATAGGAGCAGTTCTGACTTTTGGTATAGTAACATCATTCTAACTTGTCATATTTCTTATGTACTGCCCTTAGCCTTTAAACAACCATAACATGTGCTAAAATCACCTAATTATACAGTGATATCCCCTTATCTACTTTTTGAAAGGTGTCAGAGCTCCGCCAACATCTTAGGAAAAGAGGACTTCCTGTATCAGGCACAAAACCAGCTTTACTGGAACGCCTTAGGCCATACCAGATTCCTCGTGCCAAGACCATTCCAGCCCCCATCCAAAGTGCAGGGTTGATAACCCCTGTTATTGAAATTCCCTCCTTTCAAAATCCTTCTTCATGTGACACCACTGCTGCAACTCTTTGCACCTTTCGGACTTCCCCTCCTCCAGCTCCTGCTGAGGGTCTTCCTGAGCCACCCGAAACACCTAGCAATTTCAAAGACAGTTCTGAGACACAGACAGGAAGTCAGGACAAAGACATGGCGATGCAAGGAATAGATGATGACCAAGTCCTTCTAGAAAAGCAAAAAGTGATTGAAAACTTGACATGGAAGTTACTGCAAGAACAGAAGCAGGCAGAAGACCTTCGAGTGGAACTAGAGATGCACAAACGCTTAAAAAATCGGCGGAAGAATGAGAAGCTCAACCCCAGAATAACTATTAAAAAAGAGACTGATGAATGTGCTATAACCGCTTGTGCAAAAGCACAAACTGAAGACGCACAGTTTCTGTATACTCTGAGTAATGATAGACCAGAACTACCGCCACCGGTTCAGGAGCAACTGATAAGCCCAGAAGTTAAAGAAAACTACATGGTGAGTAAACAGTATGAATCTGTAAAATAAATTCTCATTACATGTGTATTAGTACATATATTAAGTAAAGGTTTAAATGAAAAAATATTTACTGAGTCAATCAAATGTACGTTTTTGTTTTCAAATGTAATGTTTTTTTCTGCCCACATGTTGAATTGAAATCTTTTCTCTGTCATCACATTCTATGATGTTCTACCTTATTGCTTATGTACGATTTCTAATGCACACATTCCTGTAGTAGTAGCTGTATGCATAAGTGGGTGCTGAAGCGACCACCGGCTGGAACTGTGAATAGTCAGAGCAAGAAATGTCACCAGCACACCATGGGTCTTCAAAATTGGGTCCAAAGCTTTTCGTTCGTCCCAGTGAGCTAAACAAAAAAAAAACGGACAGATCGCTGTACTTACACAACTGATGTTAGTACAGCGATCTCCCCGCTGAGCTATTGTGTTCTGACAGTGGGACTGACCCGTCAGAACACACTGATCGGTGCTTACAGCCATTGGCTGCATGCGCCGATCGGATGCTGGTTTTCCAGCATGCCCATTCAATAAAAGCCAGTCAATAAATCAGCTTCTGTCAGGCTGAATATTGGCTGGTATCGACTGTTTCAACAGAAACCGGGCGATATTCAGCCCATGTGTAACAGTGTTAAAAGAGTTATAAAAGCAGAATGCTTTTTTATCTTAATGCAGCCTCTCTCAGCACCCCCTAATTACTTGAAAAAATGTGCACTGTGTCAGAAAGACGCCACAGTACCAAGTGCCACATAGGTGAGCCCTGGAAAATAATACAAGAATTGCACAATAGTAATTTAGAATAATTTATTAAAAAAAGACCAATTGTAGAAAATACGATTTAACACCTAGCACTATAAATAAACATATAAGTCTGGGGACAAGGACAAACAACAAGCACACACAAGACAAAACGATAGACACCACCCAAATAAGATATTGGCACCAATGATATATTGTATTATACAGTGATTAGGGTAAACGTATCACCAACCAAGCCTTTAATTAGATTGAAGACAACGGCCGTTGCAATATTCAAAAATTGTAAATAAAAAAGAATATACCAGTCTGTGGTTAATAGAGAGGGCTGTGTAACGGTATCAGTCCAAAAAATGGAAACAAAAAAGCAGTCTGCAGGTCCACAGATCATGTGTGGTTCACTGGGCTAAGATAATAATGGGGCGTACACACGGTCGGACTTTTCAGCTACAAAAGTCCGACAGCCTGTCCGACAGCCTGTCCGACAGACTTTCGACGGACTTTTGGCGGACTTTCGACGGACTTGCGGCGGACTTTCTAACGAACAGACTTGCCTACACACGATCACACAAAAGTCCGTTGAATTCTTACGTGATGACGTACACCGGACTAAAATAAGGAAGTTCATAGCCAGTAGCCAATAGCTGCCCTAGCGTGGGTTTTTGTCCGTCGGACTAGCATACAGACGAGCGGATTTTTCGACTGGACTCGAGTTTGACGTAAAGATTTGAAGCATGTTTCAAATCTAAAGTCCGTCGGATTTGAGGCTGAAAAAGTCAGTTGAAAGTCCGGAGAAGCCCACACACGATCGGATTTCCAGCCAGCTTTAGTCCGTCAGCGTCCGTTGGACTTTTGTAGACGAAAAGTCCGACCGTGTGTACGCGGCATAAGAGCTGCAAGTCCACAGATAAATGTGATCCAAATGACTCGCCTATGAGCGATTAAAGTTGCTATTCTTAGCCAAACTTTTACTGATCAACGAGATGAATGGTGGTCCGTACATGGACAATTGCTTAATTCAAAATGTGAAATTGGCAGTGATTCAAATAGCAGTACTTGATGTCACAAAATGGATCAGTTACTCGCTGTCTACGTGGAACTGTGAAGGCAGCACTATGCAGCGCAGCCATGAGCTGTTGATCAGGGCATCCAGGTGCTTCAGTGATAACTCTGCATAGCTGTAAAGCTGAATACTGGTTCCAAGAAAGGTATCGGCTGTGTCCCAGGCATATGAGACACAGGAACCGTCTTTCCAGTGTGGCAGCCAGCCAGCCTGCTTAGCTGCGGCCCTCCGCTCCTTACCATCACTGAGCGGCCTGTACATCTATCTATAGATCTGTCTATAGATGCCGAAAAGGGTAAACTGGAGTTTCATGTTAGAAACATCTAGGTATCGGTAACAGGATGATACAATGGATCTCTGCGTTTTATTACCATCCAACGGCAAAAATCAGAGTAAACAGGGAATTATCCCCCTCTTTGGAATTTTTTAACAGTACTAGGCAGGGGTGCCCCTTTCTCCAATGTTGTTTGTAATAACTTTGGAGCCCCTGCTGGTGGTGATTCGCAAAAACGCAGACAGCAGAGTGGTGAGAATAGGGGACAAGGAGTATAAAGTGGCTGCTTATGCAGACAATGTACTCTTCTATCTCTGATCCGATTGTGTTAGAGGAGCTGCACCGGTACGGGAAGATCTCAGCCTTTAAGATAAATACAGCTAAGTCCGAGATCCTGAACATAACAACCTCAAAGAGAGAACAGCAGGCGATACAGCCTAAATTCCCCTTTGTATGGTACAGGGAGGAATTAGGATACCTCATAGTTAACAGCGACCTGGTATAAGGTCAGCTATATCCCAATCCTAAAAAAGATTAAGGAGCAACATGGCAAGGGAGAATAAATGCTTTGAAAATGAATATTTTGCCTAAGCTAATATACATATTTCAAATGATGCCAATTGCTGTACCCCAGGAATATTTTAGGAAACTGAGAACCACTGTAATATATTTGGGCACATAAACGACCAAGGATCTCTTACAGTGTTAGCGAAAGGGAAGAAAAATGGAGGACTAGCAGTACCTGACTTTAAAAAGTACTATCAGGCAATTCTTATCTCGCGATTAGTGGATTAGATACACAATATGGAAGCTAAAAGTTGGGTGGAGATTGAACTGGCACAATGTAAGGTTGATGTAGGTAAGATGGTATGGATTCCAAGGAGATAGAGAATTCGCTAATAGCACAAATTCACTGACTAGGAACACTCTTAGGGTATGGGACGGCCTTTGTAGGCTATATAAGTGGGAATATAATGGACCTTTAATTTCACTAGTAGACACAAATTATTTTAAACCTGGGAAAGAAGAATATTTGTATTTTGTTAAGTGGGCAAAAAAAGAGGTTATACAAATACAGGATGTGATGAAGTGGAATAGAATTTGCACTTTTAGTAAATTAAGACACAAATGGGGAAGTATGCCATTAGATAGATGGAGGTACACACAATTATTGCACTTTTCACAGTCACTACCACAACCGTTACAAGGAAAAGAAAATCTGAGATCAATAGAGAAACTGTTTAGTTTCCCCCCTGTGCTGCATAAAGCAAAGTATATCTAAAGCCTCGTACACACGATCAGATTTTCCGACGGGAAATGTGTGATGACAGGCTGTTGGCGGAAAATCTGACCGTTTGTACGCTCCATCGGACAATTGTTGTCGTATTTTCCGCGGACAAATGTTGGATGGCAGGTTTTTAAATTTTCCGCGGACAAATGTCTGTTGTCGGATTTTCCGAGTGTGTGTACACAATTCCATCGGACAAAAGTCCAAAGTACAAACACACATGCTCGGAAGCAAGGACGAGCCAGAAGCGTTTGGTCTTGTAAACTAGCCTTCGTAATGGAGAATTAACATTCGTGACGTGGTAAATTATGAAATCTCGAAATGCAGCGCACAATTCTCTTCTTCTTTAATGGGATAATAATGAAGCTGCTTTGCTGGTGATACTGATGGAGTTATTGCAAACAAATTTTCAAAGGCTTTTTTTTTCTAGTGATATCAAGAATAATATTATTAATAAATATTATCCCATAGTTTTTAAGATCAAAGATACAATTATGTTGGTGCCCTTTGTCAATTTTACATTGGGAGTAGGCAGTTACATTTAAAAAAAAAAATACAAACTGTCATTTGAAGTAAAACACATAGCCAAGTGTTATTCTACACATTTTTTTTTTTTATTGTGCATTAAAAAAAGAAATCAAATACAATTAGACTAGCTATCTGCTAATAGAACCAAAAATATAGAAAATATACCAAATCAAATCATTATTATTCAACCAAAAAATAAAATAAAATGCAGGTGTCCTGCTTCTTAATATAGGGGGTCAACAATGCCAAGAGTTGGTGAAAGCAGGGGTCCGTCATCCGGAGATAATTCCGAAAATAGTCTGGATTATTCTTCTGGAGCTCCCACAGCAAAGGCATATGACATAATTGGTCACGATTATAAAAAAAAAGGAACCAATTTTTGGTCCAAGAAATACTCCTCCTCCTGTTCCTGGACTGGACTTGGGTCACAGCAATAACTCCAAGGCCGATAATAAATAACACGTTATTTCCTCCGATTCTGCAACATGTCCGGTTGACGAACGGCCGTTCAGAAACAAACTGAAAAGTGCTAAATGAAAAGCGCTCAATGAAAAGCGCGAATCAACACTTGCCAAACATCTACTAGCACAGAATTAGCAGAGGGAGCCCAAAGGGTGGTGCTAAATAGTTGAAAAACCACGTAGTACATTCGTGCTGGTTGGCTGACAATTCCTTGCTGTTTGTATGCAAGACAAAATCCAGGCACACGCCTTCGGACAAAAGTCTGAGGTTTTGTCTGCAGAAAATCTGATCATGTGTACAAGGCTTAAGATATATATATAAGATACTGGTGTACGAAGTAAAACCTAAATATCCATCATATCTAGGTAAATGGGAGCAGGAACTAGGGCCTATTCAGAATGAGGAAAAAAAGAGTAAGCTTCTGAGATTGGCATGCTTTTCATCGATTGATGCTAAGACAATAGAGATGTGTTTTAAGCTTTTAGTTAGATGGTATGTCACCCCGCAGAGAGCGCAAAAGTTTGGAGTGGATGCACCCTCAACGTGCTGGAGGGGTGTGATGCCCCCAGAACCTTTGCGCATCTGTGGTGGGAATGAACAAAGATACAGCCCTACTGGAAGGGGATCATTAAGGCAATTAATCAAATTACATTAGAGCATATACAAGCAGAACCATGGAGTTGTCTGTTTCATCATATGGAAAAAACGGTAGCTCAATACAGGAATACTCTAGTCCTGCATTTATTAAATGCGGCTAAAAGTCTGATACCGAGATACTGGCGAACATCAGAGATCCCAAGTATGAGTGAGTGGTCCGTAAAGATTGACTGGGTGGGATATATGGAAGAAACAATGTATATAGGGGAGGATTCCCTAGAGAAGTACTATGCTATCTGGGGGAAGTGGCTGAATTTCAAAATATCCAGAGCTATATGCCGGAGGTCTGAGAGTGCTATTTAAATGAGGGTGAGGTAGAGGGGTCCACAAGTAGGAGTTCAGACCTAAGATTGGTATAAAGATATGATAAATCCAGTGGGAGGTGGGGGCTTGGGAGAGTGGAGTGTGTGTGTATGTGTATGTATATATATATATGTATATGTATGTATGTGTGTATATATATATATATATATATATATATATATATATATATATATATATATATATATATATATATACACACAGTGGGGACGTAAAGTATTCAGACCCCCTTAAATTTTTCACTCTTTGTTATATTGTAGCCATTTGCTAAAATCATTTAAGTTCATTTTTTTCCTCATTAATGTATACACAGCACCCCATATTGACAGAAAAACACAGAATTGTTTACATTTTTGCATATTTATTAAACAAGAAAAACTGAAATATCACATGTTCCTAAGTATTCAGACCCTTTGCTCAGTATTTAGTAGAAGCACCCTTTTGATCTAATACAGCCATGAGTCTTTTTGGGAAAGATGCAACAAGTTTTTCACACCTGGATTTGGGGATCCTCTGCCATTCCTCCTTGCAGATCCTCTCCAGTTCTGTCAGGTTGGATGGTAAACGTTGGTGGACAGCCATTTTTAGGTCTCTCCAGGGATGCTCAATTGGGTTTAAGTCAGGGCTCTGGCTGGGCCATTCAAGAACAGTCAGAGTTGTTGTGATGCAACTCCTTCGTTATTTTAGCTGTGTGCTTAGGGTCATTGTCTTGTTGGAAGGTAAACCTTCGGCCCAGTCTGAGGTCCTGAGCACTCTGGAGAATGTTTTCGTCCAGGATATCCCTGTACTTGGACGCATTCATCTTTCCCTCGATTGCAACCAGTCGTCCTGTCCCTGCAGCTGAAAAACACCCCCACAGCATGATGCTCCCACCACCATGCTTCACTGTTGGGACTGTATTGGACAGGTGATGAGCAGTGCCTGGTTTTCTCCACACATACCGCTTAGAATTAAGGCCAAAAAGTTCTATCTTGGTCTCATCAGACCAGAGAATCTTTATTTCTTACCATCTTGGAGTCCTTCAGGTGTTTTTTTAGCAAACTCCATGCGGGCTTACATGTGTCTTGCACTGAGGAGAGGCTTCTGTCAGGCCACTCTGCCATAAAGCTTTAACTGGTGGAGGGCTGCAGTGATGGTTGACTGTCTACAACTTTCTCCCATCTCCCGACTGCATCTCTGGAGCTCAGCCACAGTGATCTTTGGGTTCTTCTTCATCTCTCTCACCAAGGTTCTTCTCCCCCGATAGCCGGACGGCCAGCTGTAGGAGGGGTTCTGGTCATCCCAACGTCTTCCATTTAAGGATTATGGAGGCCACTGTGCTCTTAGGAACCTTAAGTGCAGCAGAAATTTTTTGTAACCTTGGCCAGATCTGTGCCTTGCCACAATTCTGCCTCTGAGCTCTTCAGGCAGTTCCTTTTTGACCTCATGATTTTCATTTGCTCTGACATGCACTGTGAGCTGTAAGGTCTTATATAGACAGGTGTGTGGCTTTCCTAATCAAGTCCAATCAGTATAATCAAACACAGCTGGACTCAAATGTATAGAACCATCTCAAGGATGATCAGAAGAAATGGACAGCACCTGAGTTAAATATGTGTGTCACAGCAAAGGGTCTGAATACTTAGGATCATGTGATATTTCAGTTTTTCTTTTTTTAAAAATCTGCAAAGATGTCAACAATTCTGTGTTTTTCTGTCAATTATGGGGTGCTGTGAGGAAAAAAATGAAGTTAAATGATTTTAGCAAATGGCTGCAATATAACAAAGAGTGAAAAATTTAAGGGGGTCTGAATACTTTCTTATATATATATATATATATATATATATATATATATATATATATATATATATATATATATATATATATATATATATATATATATATATATATACTCGAGTATAAGTCGAATTTTTCAGCACATTTTTTTTGTGCTGAAAGTGCCCCCCTCGACTTATACTCGAGTCAAGCACTTTTCTGCAGCAAAAAAAAATAATTTTCTGAACCGACTTTGGGGCCCCGTATCTCAGGGCCACTTGGTGCTAGGAACCCCAAATTTGGTGTTCAAACCCAGTGGAACTGGTACCACAACATATCCAAAGCTGAAGTTCCTAGCACTAAGATACCCCGAGATACGAGGCCCCAAAATCTGTTCGGAAAATGCCATTCTCTGCTGCAGAAAAGTGCTTGACATTTTCTGAACTGATTTTTGGGGTCCTGTATCTCAGGGCCACTTGGTGCTAGAAACCCCAGCTTTGGAAATGTTAAGGCTGCTAGTTCCACTGGATTTGCACACCAAATTTGGGGTTCTTAGCACTAAGTGGCCCCGAGATACGGGGCCCCAAATTCGGTCAACTGTGTCCATCTGCAGCAATGTCATTTCGGGACCCTTTGGGTTCAGAGACCCCAAATTTTTGCTGCAGCTAGGGGGCATCTAGGAACCCTTAACTACCGAGTTTGAAGTTCAGGGGACCTTTGGCTGCAAATGGGCACAGTGAGGCATGCAAATGGGCGCAGTGATGCTGCAAATGGGCATTGTTGACCCTCTTTTCCACTTACAGTAGCTGTGCATTTCTCACCCTCGTCTTATACTCGGGTCAATAAGTTTTTCCCTTTTTTTTGTACTAAATTAGGGCCTCGACTTATACTCGGAACTACTTATACTCGAGTATATACGGTATATATTAAAAAAATTTCCTTTGGGGTAGGGTGGGTAAGGGTTTTGTGATTATTGATGGGTGTATTCTTGAATTTGGACTTATATGGATGTATTAGATATTGTTGACAGAATTTAAAATAATAAAAATATAAAGTATAAAACAATGACAAGTTCTTTTGGACAAACTAAAATACATCTTTTGGACAGAAACTACTATATTGAAAAAGTTATTTAATCAGTCTTCAGGACTGTTTTAAACTTTGAGTAAAGACATTTCAAAGCTGCTTATTTTTGTACAGCATTTGAAGGAATCTTTATCCTTTCAAAAGCTATGAACTTTTGCCCCCTGAAACTACTAAGCATATCAAAACCGTTGTTCTCACTTTTCCTGTTGGGATCTTGTGGCATTGAAAGTCACAAAGTTATATCTATTTAGAGATGGAATGACCTAACATAAGTTGATTGTCAATCTCTCAGGTTTTTCCACCTCCTACGTGTGAAGTAATCGGGCAAGATTTTGAGCTTCCAATGCAGATCACGGCAAGTCCTGAAAATCCAATACACAAGCCTCGCTCCTTTGAGGAGGAACTACAGGAAGCTATACAAAAGGCACAAGTACGTGGGTCATTGAAAATTGCACATCTACTTTATGGCATATATAATGACAACCTCTAAGTAAATTGTCTATTTATTTTTTTCATAGATGGCCATTACACACTCAATTGAAGATATATTAGAAGAACCTTTACTCCACACAGGTTAGTTTTTAATAATTTTAAAATTAAGTTTAAAGTAACTCTCAGACAGAAGATTTTCAAGATATTTCCTGTGGAAATTTTATGCAATGTCAGAATGTAAGGAGAAGTTGAGGACTAACTTTTTATTTCAGCTTGGTTTTAGTTATGTTAAGCACCAGCTTTACCTTTTCCTATATCTGCTCTGACTCTTATATACTACTCCTCCACAATATGCTTAATGCAGTCATCCACCCTCTGCTGGAAGTCCTTCATAGATGTGTATATGTGTGTGTGTGTATATGTATATATAAATTACCTAAAGTATTGGGATGCCTGCATTTATACACATGTGAACTTTAATGGCATTCCAGTCTTAGTCTGTAGAGTTCAATATTGAGTTGGCCCACCCATTGCAGCTATAACAGCTTCAACTCTTCTGGGAAGGCTGTCCACAAGGTTTAGAAGTGTGTCTATGGGAATGTTTGACCATTCTTCAGAAGTGCATTTGTGAGGCCAGGCACTGATGTGGATGAGAAGGCCTAGCTCGCAGTCTCCGCTCTAATTCATCCCAAAGGTGTTCTATCTGGGTTGAGGTCAGGACTCTGTGCAGGCCAGTCAAGTTCCCCCACCCCAAAATCGCTCATCCATGTATTTATGGACCTTGTTTGTGCACAGTCATGTTAGAACAGGAAGGGGCCATCCCCAAACTGTTTCCACAAAGTTGGGAGCATGAAATTGTCCAAAATTGGTATGCTGACACCTTAAGAGTTCCCTTCACTGAAACTAAGGGGCCAAGCCCAACCCCTGAAAAACAACCCTACACCATAATCCACCCTCCACCAAATGATTTGGACCAGTGCACAAAGCAAGGTCCATAAAGCCATGGATGAGTGAATTTGGGGTGGAGGAATTTGACTGGCCTGCACAGAGTCCTGACCTCAACCTGATAGAACACCTTTGGGATGAATTGGAACGGAGACTGAAAGCCAGGTCTTCTCGTCCACATCAGTGGCTGATCTCACAAATGCAGTTCTGATAGAATGGTCAAACCTTCCCATAGACACACTCCTAAACCTCGTGGACAGCCTTCCCAGAAGAGTTGAAGCTGTTCTAGCTAAGGGTGGGCCAACTCAATATCGAACCCTACGGATGAAGACTGGGATGCCATTAAAGTTCATGTGCGTGTAAATGCAGACGTCTCAATACTTTTGGTAATATAGTGTAAATACTGTGTATATACAGTGGGAAAAATAATTATTTGATCCCCTGCAGATATTGTGAGTTTGCCCACTTACAAAGAAATGAAGGGTCTATAATTTTTATCATAGGTGTATTTTAAATAATCGAGACAGAATATCAACCAAAAATCCAGAAAAAATACATTATACAAATGTTCTAAATTGAGTTGCAGTTCAGTAAATAAAATAAGTATTTGATTCCCCAAGCAAAACATGACTTGTTGGCAAGCACAGAGGTAAGATGTTTCCTGTAGTTGGTTACCAGGTTTGCACACATCTTGGGAGAGATTTTGGTCCACTCTTCTTTACAGATCCTTAAGGTTTCTTGGCTGTCGCTTGGCAACTCGAAGTTTCAGCTCCTTCCATAAATTTTCTAGGATTAAGGTCTGTAGACTGGCTAGGCCACTCCATGACCCTAATGTGTTTCTTCTTGAGCCACTCCTTTTTTGCCTTGGCTGAATGTTTTGGGTCATTGTCATGCTGGAAGACATCTTGCTTATCTCATACTGCTAGCCCCCTGTCTCTTACTTGTCCCAGTTTTAATAGGAACCTGCCAGACAAGAAATATGGGAGCTGCTATTACTGATGTGTTATTGAAGGTGCAAGTTACAGGTCATATTTATCCTTCCTTCAGGACCTGGTGAGCCAATGACTTCAAACAAGCACTTGTATATCTGGCACCAGACATGTGGAGTGCACATTGCTTACTGAGGGGGGGGGGGGGGGGGGGTCAGTGACTCGCTAAGTAGAAAAATAAGGATAAGGGTGACAGCCCCCAAAAAAGCCAAACAACAAGAAAAATTTAGTAATGGCAGTTTCAACATTTTTAGCCTGAGCGGTTCCATTTTAGAAACCCATGGTGCCTAAGCCTCATGTCACCGCCCAAAAAAAATGAGAAATCTATGTTGTGTTGGCTATTGCTTTATCACCTAATGATGATGAAATTCCATAGTATTTTTCGAGTTGACCCCAATCATTACACATATTTTTCATTTAGGCTTGACTTGACATTTATGCCACTTTCAGTGAGAATTTCAATTCTAAAATATGGTCTCCATTTTGCATTTCAGATGAATTAATGCATGTCGACAATGACCTGGTGGATACCCTAAAGCCAGAAAGCGATCTTCAAAATACATATGCAACTCAAAACAGAAATTTCACAAAGCAACTTCATTGCTGTATGGATGCCCAACCACCAACTGTACCCAGTTCTACAATTCTGGAGTTTCCAGTGTGTGGTAATTATGATTTCCTGTCTGGCCAGGATAGCTTCTCAGTCATGTTCTCTCCTGATCAGATTGAAATGCCATCTTCACCAGATCATCCAGAAAACATGTCCCCATCATCCTCTTCTTCCTCATCATCTTGTGCTCCATTTGATCCAGCAGACTGGCTTGAAGCACTGACATCAGGATCCACTTCCAACTTTGGACCTAGTAGTCCCATGAATTCAAGTATATTTTCCACTGACATTTTTGACTCTCCAGACTTAAGTATTAACAGAATGATCGATCTAATGGTGGAACAGTGGTAATTGAAGAATTGGAAATGGACAAAAGATACCAACTAAAATTCACTCCTACGTAACCAATAAAGAAGGATAATCTTTCTTTTGCAATAGTTTTTGCTAGTTGGAATAAATGGGGTGAAATGTGTGGTGAAAACTCAGGACATATGATAGGATCTGCTCTTTTGCATTCTCACCTATCTGCTTCCTGTAGACACTATCTTGGCTGCACTAATACAGAGTAGAGGTGATTACTGTTTAGGAGGATTTACTTTTGCTTTTGATCAAGGCTCCAAAACGCAAAAAAGGTTCATTGTATACATTTCCACCTGTAGAGGAAATACAGCGTTCATTGCCACTAATGAAACATCTAATGATGTTAGATATCATGAAATTTGATATTTAAAAACCAACATCGTCTTACCTTAATAACTGTGAAATACGATCTACTTTTGAACAAATTAAAAGCAAGTTGTAAAACATTTTACATTACCAGCATTTCCATGGCAGTTTATGAATTCTATATCAGGGCACACATTAAGCGGCACACAGATAATAGGGGGTCTATTTATAAAGCAGATAATGTAACTTTCACTAGACATTCTGTAGTGCTGAATAATTCATTGTCATTTAAAACACATGTACCTGGACTATTCACCTGCAGTGTTTGGTGAATGTCATATTCACTGCTTTATAAAGATGTCCTTAGGTGTCATTTACCAGGAAAAACTGTTGCATTATAATATGAAGTAAAGACCATTGTTCAATGACTGTAATCTTTGTTAATCAAAACAATCAGTTGTGGTCAGTTAGTCAAAGAAAAGAAACTGGATATGGATGATTTCATCATATGACATTTTAACTTATATGTATTATTTATACCAGTACAAAAGTTTAATATCTGTACTGTGGTTTTTTTTTTTTTTTTTCCATTTTGTTGCTTATTGTAATAATGTTAATATACAGGTGAAATATATACCCGCTGTATGTATTCTATGAGATTCTCACAGAGATCATAAAATTAGGACCCAGTTCCAAACAAAATATTAGAAATATCAATAAGGTTCTGTTATTCTGTAACCTATAGCATCCAGTCTTATACCAGCTTTTAGGTAACAAGAGAAGTTAAAGCGGTTCTTTGCCTTATTTGAAAAAGAAAAATGAATAGAAGTCAGCAGCTACAAATACTGTAGCTGCTGCCTTTTTAATAAAAGGACACTCACCTGTCCAGGGGTCCAACGGCAGACCCACCGGAACCGGTTCTTCGCCAGTCTTCAGTTCTCCCGCACCGGCAAGTTTACTGTGGACAGCTGGCTGTGATTCCGAGATGCTCAGTGCCTTGTGAATGGTCCCTTAGCCTTCTGGGACCTGTGACGTGTCCCAGAAGATTGCACGTGGAGGGGGAGAACTTCCATGGCGATCCAACCAAAAGGGGGAGCGAATACCTGTCAAAACCGCACATAAGGCGGAACTTCTCCTTTAGAGTGAAGTTCCGCTTTAGGCACAGCAGGGCTGTGGTTGGTTGCTGTTGGTGGCCATACAGTCTGAATCTTTAAGCAATTTTATGAAGTAACAGCCAGTATGGTTTTGAATAGATGGCTCCTTAAAGGAGACTGAAAATTACAGGTAAAAAGCTTTTGTTGCCAAAGGCGACAGAAGCATCAGGAGTGTTCCAGTATTTTGTACTGGATAGCGCAATTTTGATTTGTATGAAGGATCTAGGATAGTTGACAGGTATACAAGTTTGATTAATGGTTATACAAGCTACATGAAAATAGCAAAGGCCGCTGCAAAGTAACCGTGTCATTATTGATCGTGTACAACTGTGGTGAGTAGTATTTTGGTGCATTACATAGAAAAGTTGTTACTTTTGTTTTTGAACTGCGTGAAGCAGACCTCAATTTTCAAAATGTATTTCCAGGATCTAAAAGAGTCTAATCTCTTTGTAGTAGGTTAACCTCAAAGCCCCACAGGGAAGAATCTTGCAGACATAGAAAATACCTATTTCACTTTGATACCTGAGGCATCATGTCCTCAGTCCTGGGGGTAAGCCTTGTATTTTAGTAAAGTGTGACATACAATTCCACAGAAACATCTTTGCTGTATGCAGTAATACAAATCTGTGATATGCGATTAACAAAATATAGGCCACGTGACATGTGTCACCCATTGAATATGACTCACTGCGTAGAGCCTACATGTTGAGGTTTTCAATGACTTTATATGGCAAGGGCTTTCTGCTTCAGATAGGTCAGTGGGAACATGGTGGACTGTAAAAAAAACAACATATAGGTTAACTAACACACCATTTTTTTTATGACCTTTGCTATTGCCAGGTTTAAATTATTTTGAGGTGTTATCCTCAATCCACTGTATCGGTCTTATTTAGTATATAAACAAGGGCAGTTTAGTGTATTTGGATGATGACCACAATTGTCACACATATTTAAATCTTCTAGCTTTTTTAACTGTACTGGTCAGCAGTGACCTTATGCAAATACATTGTTAACCTTCCAAAACTAAAACCCACATCAGTCAATTACACAGGATATCCTCATAAGAAGAAAATTCACAACCTGATTCTGATGTAGTATGACGGAAGGGTCCACTTCCCACAACACTTATTTAAGCAACAGCACCGTTGCTTACATTGCTGTGCAAATCGGGATCTAATCATTGGTGCTACTGCTTAATAGCTTCAGTCTATTTGAACTGTTAGATCTTATTCCAATATTAGCCATCAGGTAGCACTGCAGAAAAAAGCTTAATTGTAGTTACCTTATTAGGCATTGAGTTGTAACAAATTTGGGTTTCTTTAGGCAATTAAAGCAAATAATAATGCACACATATACATTAATGGGCCTCTAAACCTAAAATACATTTTTTTTAGCAGAGTACAATTCTATTCAACAATGCTGAGCAGCACTTTTTTAAAAAACAGCTTCTCAAATATATCTGTATTTCTGCTAAGCTGATTAAACTGTAAGAAAATGATCAGTTATTTAAATTGTGTATACATCTTTATGATAAGGTGATATTTTAGGTTTTAAATAAAGGGGCTGTTTGCCATTAAGAGTAGAAACTGCTATCCTTTCTCCACATGACATTGCAGTGTACTCCTCAAGAGTAAAGCCTCCTACACACTACTAGCTTTTTTTTCGTTCAACCCAGTGGGTTGAACAGATAAAAACTGACCGCTTAGGTTGGAGCCGCTGTACTAACAATCCAATGTTAGTACAACAATCCCCCCTGCTGTGCACTTGTGTTCTGACAGGGGGAAGGCCCCCCTGCCAGGACACTCCGGTCAGTGCTGTCAGCCATTGGCTGAGAGCGCTGATCAGGAGCTGATCAGCAGACCTTTTTTGGTCATGCCCCTTCGACAGAAGCTGGCTTCTGTCGGTCCGACACCAGTACACACGGGCCGAATGTGGGCCAATTTCTATTGAACCAGTCAATGCCGCCCAACATTCACCCTGTGTGTACTAGGCTTTAGGCAGCACTCAAGGGGCTTGAAATCTGAACACACAGTGATTAAGGTTTTATTTAGATGAGGCACAAGCTCCTGAGGAAGTTGAGCTTGTGTCTCATTTAACATTAAGAATGGATACTGCTGTCCTCTCTCCACATGACATTGCACAGTTTACTCCTCAGGAGTAAGGGTACCACTCAAGGGGCTTGAAAGGTGAACACTCGGTGATAAGGTTTATTTCCATGAGGCACAAGCTCCTGAGGAAGTGGAACTGAGATCAGCCTTATCAGTGAGTGTTCACCTATCAAGCCCCATTTTTATTTGGAAATATATATATATATATATATATATATATATATATATATATATATATATAATCACAAACGTGAGTACACCCCTCACATTTTTGTAAATATTTTATTATATCTTTTAATGTGACAAAACTGAAGAAGTGACACTTTGCTGCAATGTAAAGTGAGTGTACAGCTTGTATATCAGTGTACATTTGCTGTCCCCTTAAAATAACTTAACACACAGCCATTAATGTCTAAACCGCTGGCAACAAAAGTGAGTACACCTCTAAGTGAAAATGTCCAAATTGTGCCCAATAAGGCCATTTTCCCTCCCCGGTGTCATGTGACTCAAGGTCTTGGGTGTGAATGGGGAGCAGGTGTGTTGAATTTGGTGTTATCACTCTTACTCTCTCATAACGGTCACTGGAAGTTCAACATGGCAAAGAACTCTGAGGATCTGAAAAAAAGAATTGTTGCTCTACATAAAGATGGCCTAGGCTATAAGAAGATTGCCAAGACCCTGAAACTGTGCTGCAGCATGGTGGCCAAGATCATAACAGGTTTAACAGGACAGGTTCCACTCAGAATAGGCCTTGCCATGGTCGACCAAAGAAGTAGAGTGCACGTGCTCAGCGTAATATCCAGAGGTTGTCCTTGAGAAATAGATGTATGAGTGCTGCCAGCATTGCTGCAGAGGTTGAAGGGGTGGGGGGGTCAGCCTGTCAGTGCTCAGACCATACACCACACACTGCATCAAATTGGTCTGCATGGCTGTCGTCCCAGAAGGAAGCCTCTTCTAAAGATGATGCACAAGTAAGCCCGCAAACAGTTTACTGAAGACAAGCAGACTAAGGACATGGATTACTGGAACCATGTCCTGTGGTCTGATAAGACCAAAATAAACTTATTTGGTTCAGATGGTGTTAAGCGTGTGTGGCGGCAACCAGGTGAGGAGTACAAAGACATGTGTGTCTTGCCCTACAGTCAAGCATGGTGGTGGGAGTGTCATGGTCTGGGGCTGCATGAGTTTTGCCAGCACTGGGGAGCTACAGTTCATTGAGAGAACCATGAATGCCAACCTGTACTGTGACATACTAAAGCAGAACATGATCCCCTTCAGAGACTGGGCCGCAGGGCAATATTCCAACATGATAACAACCCCAAACATGCCTCCAAGACGACCACTGCCTTGCTAAAGAAGCTGAGGGTAAAGGTGATGGACTGGCCAAGCATGTCTTCAGATCTAAACCCTATTGAGCATCTGTGGGGCATCCTCAAATGGAAGGTGGAGGAGTGTAGGGTCTCTAACATCCACCAGCTCCATGATGTCATCATGGAGGAGTGGAAGAGGACTTCAGTGGCAACCTGTGAAGCTCTGGTGAACTCCATGCCCAGGAGGGTTAAGGCAGTGCTAGAAAATAATGGTGGCCACACAAAATATTGACACTTTGGGCCCAATTTGGACGTTTCACTTAGGGGTGTACTCACTTTTGCTGCCAGCAAATTAGACATTAATGGCTGTGTGGTGAGTTATTTTGAGGGGACAGCAAATTTACACTGTTATACAAGCTGTACACACACTAATTTATATTGTAGCAACGTGTAATTTCTTTAGTGTTGTCACATGAAAAGATATAATAAAATATTTACAAAAATGAGAGGGGTGTACTCACTTTTGTGAGATACTGTATATATCTATATACCAGAAAGCAGAATATCTGTGTGTAGAACCTCAGATGGAGAGTTTTCAAACTTCATTGCTACAACCAATTCTGGGACAGGAAAGCACAATGTTTGCAGCTGTACTGGAAAACAGCCGAGAAAACGGAAAATTGTATACTCACCTTTCCGTAATTTTCCTTTCCTGACGCCTCTCCATGGCAGCACACACTGGGTTGTGACTCTGCCCCCACAACCTGACAGGATTGGTTAGCTATAAATTTGAAGGGGAGACACCCCGCTACATTCTCTGTAAATATATCACCATAAAACGGGGTGGGAATCTGTGTGCTGCCATGGAGAGGCGTCAGGAAAGGAAAATTACGGAAAGGTTAGTATACAATTTTCCGTTTTCCTGACGCCTCCATGGCAGCACACACTGGGAAATAACTCGCAAGTCGGGTGGGTGCAAGAAAATAATATTTATTCCTTATAATGCGGAAGAATTGGCTCTAACAACAGATCTACCGAAGTCTGCCATAGCCAAGTGAGCAGAATCTACTCTATAGTGAGAAATGAAAGTATGTCTGGAGGACCAAGTTGCTGCTTTGCAAATCGTCTCCGGTGAAACCCTGCAATACGCTGCCCAGGAGGTAGCCACTGCCCTGGTCGAGTGAGCCCTGATGCCTTCAGGAATTGCCATATGATGCATGGAGTATGCCTTCTTGATGGACTTGACTAACCAGGAGGCGATAGTACGTGAAGTAGCCGCTTGACCTCGTCTGTTTCCATGTGGAATGATCATGAGGGTATCCGTCTTCCTAAAAGAATTTGTAGCTGCTAGGTAACTAATGATGGTAGTTTTAACATCCAGAGGATGAGGTTCACCCTGATCATTAGTGAAGGATGGTAAGACAATATCTTGGTTGTAGTGGAAGGAAGTTGCTACCTTCGGGATGAAGTGGTCTGAAGGTCTTAGTACTACCTTATCAGGGAAGAATACTAAGTAAGGTTCTGATGCCATCAGTGCTTGGATTTCAGATACCCTCTTTGCTGATGTAATTGCAATGAGAAAAGACAGTTTTAGAGTCAGATCCCACAGAGATATTGATTCAGATGGAGTAAAAGGAATATTGGTGAAGGCATCGAGAACTACTGAGAGATCCCATGATGGAAAAACTGGTTTCTTAGGAGGTTTGATTTTTAGGCAGGCTCTCAGGAATTGGATAACCAGCGGATGTAATGCCCATCTGGTGCCTGTTTTGGCCAACAAGGCGGATACTTGTACCTTAAGGGTACTTGAACTTAGACCTTTGTTGATTCCTGACTGGAGGAACTCTAGGATTTGAGAAGGTTCTGGAGCAATAGGATCCCATCCCTTCTGCTGCGTCATTGTAAAGAATTTGTTCCAAATTCTAGTATAGGTGGTGTTGGTGGTACTTTTCCTGGCTTGCATCAGAGTCGATATTACTTCCTGTGAGCAGCCTTGTTCCCTTAACCTAAAACTTTCAACTTCCATGCCGTCAGATGCAACTTCTCTGGAGCTGGATGTAGAAATTGGCCTTGAAATAGCAAATCCGGAGTTACCGGAAGAAGGATTGGAGGTTGAAGGCCGAGCTGCAATAGGGTCGTGAACCATGGTCTTCTCGGCCAAAGAGGGATTACCGCGATTACCGTGGCTGAAGATCTCCGAAGCCTGGACAGGAATCTCGCAATTAACGGAGTTGGCGGGAATATGTACCCCAACTTGAAGTTCCATGGGTGAATTAGACAATCTATCCCTTCGGCTGAAAGGAAAAATGCTCTGGACAGAAACCTCCGACACTTCGTATTTGCAGGAGTGGCTGCTAAGTCGATCTCTGGCACTCCCCATGTCTCCGTAAGAAGAGAAAAGGCCTGGAGACTCAGGGACCATTCGTTGTTCGAAAGAGTCTCTCGACTCAGGTAATCGGCTAACATGTTCTGTGCCGCAGGAACATATATTGCTTTTAAGTCTGCTAGGTATGCCTGTGCCCATTCCAAGATAGGACGGACTTCCTCCATCAGTGTGAGACTCTTGGTACCCCCTTGCCTCTGGATGTAGGACACTGCCACCTTGTTGTCCATCCGAATAAGCACGTTCTTCCCTCTGAGGACTGGTGCAAATGCCATGAGGGCCTGGAAGGCTGCCCTGAGTTCCAGAATATTCAATACTATATCCTGGGCCCGGAACTGCCATCGGCCCTGTGCTGCTTGATCTTGACAGTGAGCTCCTCAGCCGCTCTGACAGGCATCCGAGGTGACTATTATCGGATCTGGGGGAACTATCAGCTTGTATTTTCTGAGGTTGGTCAAGTGTGTCCACCACCACACTGATTGCTTCATTGGTCTGGAGATGGTAATGGTCTGACGCATCGATACTCCATCCCACTGCCTCAGAAAGGAGTTTTGCAGGACTCTCATGTGCCATTGTGACCACTGCACTGTGGGCAGGGTTGCAGCCATGGACCCTAGCACACTCAAGCAGGTTCTGGCTGGAAGATGCCTCGCTGATAGTAATCTCCGCATCTTCTGTACTAGAGGCTGAATCTTCTCCTGAGGGAGTTGTACCCTGTTCAATTTGGTGTTCAGATCCGCTCCCAGGAATACCATGTTTTGTGTGGGTTGTAGACTGCTCTTTTTCCAGTTGACTAGCTCAGGGTTTCTCAACTCCAGTCCTCAAGGCGCCCCAACAGGTCATGTTTTCAGGCTTTCCATTAGTTTGCACAGGTGATTTGATCAGTTTCACTGCCTTAGTAATTACCACAGCTGTTTCATCTGAAGGAAATCCTGAAAACATGACCTGTTGGGGCGCCTTGAGGACTGGAGTTGAGAAACACTGGACTAGCTAACCGAAGTCCTGGAGAGTCGTGAGTAAGATTCTCTGATGACATAGCAAGGTTTCTTGAATTCTGCCAAGAGCAGGATGTCGTCCAAATAATGGTGGACTCGCAGACCCTTTTCCCTGAGGAATGCAACCAAGGGTAGGAGGACCTTGGTAAATGTCCTGGGAGCCGACGAGAGGCTGAAAGGAAGGCACTGGAATTGGAAGTGGCTTTTGTTGATGGCAAATCGGAGGAATTTTTGAAAGGTGGGATGAATTGGAATATGTAGGTAAGCGTCCGATAAATTTACTGAGAGCATCCAGTCACCCAGGTTCACTGCCAGAAGTATGGACTGCAGACTCTCCATTTTGAAGGCCTCTATTTTTATGTTCCTGTTGAGATTTTTTAAATCCAATACAGGGCGTAAGTCTCCGGTCTTCTTCTTTACCAAAAATAGTGGGGAATAGAGCCCCCTCCCCTTTTGATCTGATGGAACCTCCAGGATTGCCCCTTTCTCCTTCAATTCCACTATATATTTTAATAGTAACTTTCTTTTGATTAGTGAAGATGGCAGTCTTGTTGATTGGAAGTGATTTTTCGGAAGTTTGCCCATAAACTTCCACTTGTGTCCAAATTTGATTGTGGAAAGAGTCCACGGGTCCTTTATATGGCTTGACCAATTCTGTACGAAGTCCTTGAGCCTGGCGCCCACCTGTACTGGGTGGGCAGGCGAACCTTCATAAAGACTTCTGCTGCTCCCCTGCCGGGGTAGGCTTGGACTTCTGCATCCTTAGGAAGGAAGGTCTTGTGTTTTTCCAGTCTCTTCTAAACACCCTACCAGGACGGCAGGATCTAGCTTCCCTATATTTCTCAGGAAGGTTGCGCCTGAAGGACGGACCCTTTTGGGCCTTGGGTCTCCTGTCTGAGGGAATTAATCTCGACTTCCCTCCTGTTACCATCGAGATAGCGGTGTCCAATTTAGACCCGAACAGGTTTGAGCCATCGTATGGAATTCTGCACCAGTTTGTTTTAGATGCAGTATCGGCCATCCATGGTTTCAGCCACAAGACCCTTCTTGCCGTGACTGAGGCTAGCATTGATCTCGCCGAGGATCTTATAATATCCACTGAAGCTTCTGCCACAAAGTCACCTGCCAACTTGATCTCCTGAAGAGAAGATATTATTTTGTCTACTTCAGTACCGTCTTGCAGATCTTTCTCCACCCTGGTTGCCCAACCTGATATGGCTTTAGCCACTGCTGCTGTGGTAATTGCTGGTCTGCACGCGCCCCCAGCAGTGGAGTATGCTTTCTTCAATTCCAGATCCAATTTCTGATCCAGAACATCCCGAAAGGAAACCGCGTCTTCAATAGGCAGAGTGACATGCCATGCAAGACGCATCAAGGAGAAGTCAACTACTGGGGCGTTCATCAATGAATTGACTTTTGACTCCTTCAGAGGATACATTTTTGTCAGTCTGTTGGTGAGACTGGTCCGCTTATCAAATCTTTCCCACTCATCTTTAATTAGATCCTCCAGTTCACCTATAAAAGGAAAATTCTCTGGTTCTTTCCTTAAATTTGGGAAATATTTCCGAACTTTCTGCGGTTCCACTTTATCTTCTTCCCAGCCTATCGCTTCTTTAACTGACTTTGCAAAAGGCTGTTCAAGGGAGAAATCAAAACCTGCTGACCTGTCCTGATCCTCATCTCCTGAGGAGGGTTCTGATGCCTGGGGTTGAAGGTCGTCCGCTACCGATGTGCTGCGCGTAGGCCTATCCATTAGTGGTGCTGCTGTCTCCCTTATGGATTCCCGCACCGATTCTCTTATGAGCTCCGTAGCCCCTGCTGCGTCTAGCTCTTTGTCCTTTGCTGCTTCATTGAAGCAGGATCTGCAGACTAGCTTATCTGGCAAGGCCGGCACGCCGCATACCCAGCAAGTGTTTGCTGCAGGACGGGTGTGGCGGCTCTGGCGGTGTGATGAAGGTGACCGTCTGCGGTGTGACCGACTATGACGGGAGCGGCTGCGTCTTGAGCGGCTGTGACGTGAGCGGCTATGTCTTCGGTGGCGGGAAGAAGATCTTGAACGGCTTCTGCGAGACTTCTTGCTTGACGCATGACTTGATCTCCCTTCATGCCTGGAACTTGCGGCTCTTGACCTGGTAGGGCTGCCAAAAACGCAGAGTTAGTGGTTGGCTCTCTTTTTCTCTCCCTTTCTTCAATACTTACCAATGACGGATGGCCTCTTACCTCGTTTGCTGATGGTGGTCTGCGCGGGCAGTGGTCTCCATAGTGATAGTGACAGTAAGACTGAAGGGTAATAAGAGAAAATTTTTTTTTTTTAAATCCCCCTTTTTTTTTTTAAAAGGCTGTAGACAGTCTAAATCAGATGATTCGACTTACCTGGCCTTGCTGAGTTGTTTTCTGGCAAAGCAGTTGAACGCACGGCGAAATCCAGGTATTTGTGAGAATCCTCAGCAAAAAACACAGAAATGCCTGTGTTTTTAAATTTGCCGCCGCCGTCGCGGCAAAATGACACTCCCGCGCATGCGCAGAGCGTCCCGAACGCCTCGGCGCCATCTTGGAGAAGGGCATAACCTTCCCAAGGCAGAACCTAGCCCTAAGGCCAATTGCAGAGCAGAGGAGGCGGCGTCGGCAGCCATGACGGTTCCACAGCGGTGGACAGCAAGTGCCAGCAAGCCCCCTAAGCAGGAGAAACATACAGAAACAAGGTACAGGCAAAAAAAAGAAAGGAGACCACTGCAAAATATGAAGCTTCTTTAAAGCTTACTGTGCCAGATGTCCAGACGCCCCCTGAGCCCACCAGACCGGGGGTTCCCTCCATAGAAGTTCCTTTAGAGACTGTACAGGAGGGACTTCCAAACAGGAGAGGCTTGAACCTGCTGGGGCGAGTGCGGTAAGAGGCTTTTTCTTTAATCTTGACAACAGGAGCAAGCTTGCTTATCCCAATCTGTCAGGTGAGGATAAAAAAGAGAATGCAGCGGGGTGTCTCCCCTTTAAATTTATAGCTAACCAATCCTGTCAGGTTGTGGGCGCGGAGTCACAACCCAGTGTGTGCTGCCATGGAGAGGCGTCAGGAAATAAAAATATGGTGTCTTTCATTCCCTTTCGTGCTCCTTAAACAGTTATTTTATCTGCACAGTTGCAGTATGTAGCAGCAGAAATTGCTAAAGGAAAATTTCCTTCCAAAAGTAATTTTTTAACAGGGTATTAGAGTAATGCCGCGTACACACGAGCGGACTTTACGGCGGACTTTGCCCGGCGGATTTTTCGACGTACTTTACGACGGACTTTGTGAATGAACGGACTTGCCTACACACAATCCACCAAAGTCCGTCGAATTCGTACGTGATGACGTACGACCGGACTAAAACAAGGAAGTTCATAGCCAGTAGCCAATAGCTGCCCTAGCGTGGCTTTTTAGTCCGTCGAACTAGCATACAGACGGCGGACTTTTCGACCGGACTCGATTTCAACGGATAAATTTTAAACAAGTTTCAAATCTAAGTCCGTCCAACTTTTGAGAAAACAAAGTCCGCTGGAGCCCACACACATCGAATTGTCCGACGAAATCCAGTCCGCCGGGCAAAGTCCGCCGTAAAGTCCGCTTGTGTGTACGCGGCATAAGAAAAAAAAAACAACAAAAAGGAGAAAGGTGCTTCCATTTCTATGAATAAGTATCTGGGTAATCAATATTTTCAGTAACATCTAGGGTCATAAACATGATGACTCCTGTATGCCTTTTCAAACAGCGGCAAAGGGGCAGCAAAACATGTGGTTGATCAGTGTTTTTATTGCCCCCTACAAAATGACATAATGACTGCTCAGGTCTATCCACATTGCTGTGGCGAGATGCTTTGTGGTGCAGCAAATTTAACTAATTAATTCCACATTTGCCAGGCAGTTTCTCTTGCCAACCATGCCCATTGAAATAAATGGGACCATGACAAAAACACATTGGGATAAAAGAGCAGGTGTTTAGGAGGTGGTGGTGTCACCTGGGTAGCTGCAAATGCTGTTGTAGGAAAGACTGTTTAATAATATACATATTCATGCTTGCATAAAGTTCTTGTTCACGTGTTAAGTATTTCTAAACACGTGAACAAGAACTTCATGCAAGCATGAATATGTATATTCTAAAACAGTCTTTCCTACAACAGCATTTGTAACTCTGTTCAGCCAGTCTAGTAGTTTAGGCACCCCTGCCAGAGCACCCTATCTATTACAGTGATTGAATAAAAAATGCAGCAGCACAATGCTATGGTCATGTCTGTCCTTTCTTATCCTGTTTGGCAGCTTCAAGTATTGGATGGACATTATGGTATATCCCGTAATGGTAAAGATCAATAAAAAGTGTATGCTAAGGACTGTTAGTAATATAGTCTCTGTATTTTTACAGTTAAAAATAGTACTGGGTGGACACTGATATGTTACAGTGCACAAAAATTTGCTAATGCATTTGGCCTCAGTGGTGGGATCTGTTCTCTGGAGTTCCTGGCTTGTGATGCTCATTGTTAGGTCAAAGTAGAACTACAGTGGAACCTTAGATTACGAGCATAATCCGTTCCAGGAGAATGCTTGTAATGCAAAGCACTCGCATATCAAAGCGAGTTTCCACATAGAAGTTAATGGAAACGAAGATAATTTGTTCCACACTGACTTCTATTGCATGCAATACCGCATGTGGCCAGAGGTGGGGGGGGGCGCTGGAGAGACTCAGAAAAACTAGGAAACTGCTCGGCTGCACTCAGAAAGGCTCGGAAACACCCAGAAATTGAGTATTTCCAAGTGTTTCTGAGTATTTCCGAGTGCTTCTGAGTATTTCCAAACAGATCCAAGTGTCACCGGTGCCCCCGCACCTCTGGCCAAATGCGGAACTGCACACTGCAGAGGCTTGAATCCTGTTCGTTTTGTGAGACAATACTCGCAAACCGAGTCAGGATTTTTGGAAAATAATTGCTCATATTGCGAAATGCTCGTTAATCGCGTTACTCGCAATCCGAGGTTCCACTGTATAGGCAAATTTTTTTTTCATTTTGGATAGAGTAAGGGAGGGTTAAAACCCCTGTCCAATTTTTGGGGCATGACCCTGTTGAAGACCCTCTTGGTCAAAACGCGTCGGGCGATCCCCCCTTCCTTACGCTACTTAGATTTTATTTCAATTGTGATCACTTTTATCTATTTTTTGTATGGTATTTTTAGAAATAAAAATCCCTGGTTTACCTGCACTATGCAGAAGCTTTTTATTTTTTATTTGCATATTATCCCGATGCAAGAAACTGCCTTCCAGTAGCCCTACTTCCATCACGGGGTCTGGATCAAATCTGTCCCCGGCTTCTCCTTGGAACACATCCTTGAGGTCTATTGGCTGATATCCAGTTGGCGGCCCTTCCTGATGTTTCTTCACCCCACCAGAGAAGTCGAGAAGTGAGACAGAGGTTCCACCGTTCCGGATATCGTTTTCCAGCCTAGGTTTGGCTCCATGCACCATTGACTCCATGTCATACGACAGTGGAGTCCACGTCATCTGGTAAGAGTACCCATCTTATCTTGCTTCCTGATGTTTTCATTCTGATGCCCCATATCGAGATGTTGGTTTACAGCTACGGAAGTTCTGTACCCCGTTGTTGACTCACAGTCACAGATCCACACCGTGCACCATTGACTTTAATTTCCAGTCTCACATCATTTTTTGGTCCATACCAGTTCCTCTTATTAATTTGAGTTTGGAATCATCCATTTACCATATGTGGACACTTTATACTGTGTTTGTTCATTTCACTTCACTTATGGTTTTTGCACATATGCTTTACTGTTCAGTACAGCATCTCTTACTTAATTGTTTCACTACACCCTAACTTCCCAATATTTCTTAGCGCTGCATTTTTTCCCAGTTACCAGTTATTGTTTGTCACAATGTATGCAGCTGCTGGCTCACATATATTTTATTTTTGCTATTAGAGCGCAGTGTTTTCGTATTCTCTAATATTTTTTACTTTTTGCTATAATAAATATCCCCAAAAAATATATAAAAAAACAAATTTCTTTCTTAGTTTAGGCCGATATGTATTAGTCTACATATTTTTGGTAAAAAAAAATCGCAATAAGCGTATATTGATTGGTTTCGCAAAAGTTATAGCGTCTACAAAATAGGGGATAGATTTATGCCATTTTCATTATATTTTTTTTTATTAGTTATGGTGGCAATCTGCGATCTTTATCATGACTGCGACATTGTGGCGGACACATAGAACACTTTTGACACTATTTTGGGACCATTGTCATATATACAGCGATCAGTGCTATAAAATGCACTGATTACTGTGTAAATGACACATGCAGGGAAGGGTTTAAACACTAGTGGTTTAAGTGTGTCCTAGGGAGGTGTTCTAACTGTCAGGGGGGATGGGATACCACTGACATGACAGCGATCACTGCTCCCGATGACAAGGAGGAGTGGATCTCTTTCATGTGACAAGGCAGAACAGGGAAATGCCTTGTTTACAAAGGCATCTCCCCATTCTGCCGCTCCACATCGCAATCGCAGGCCATCGGCGAACATCGAGTTCTGGGACCCGGGGGCACGCCTCTGTGGGGTGCGGCAGGCGCGCGCCACCGGCGGCGCACATACACCCAATAGGCGGCAAATTCAAAGGGATATACAGGTACGCCCATTTGCCTGCCTGTGCCATTCTGCCGACGTACATCTGTGTGTGGCGGTTGGCAAGTGGTTAAGACTGAAGTGGAAGTACTGTTACTGAATCATCCTTGGAAGTAACTAAAGAGACCAGTGGGCCAGCCTAATTATTGAAATAGTTTTTTTTCGCTAAAGTACAAATAAAGGTTTCTGTATGATAGTCACTGTATGCTGCACAAACCCCATAATTTAAGCAAAAAACTTCCTTTATTTTTTACCTTCCCTGATTGACCCAAATCCCTCTTCATTCATTCCTCATATACTCCTCCTTCCAGACACTACAGCTCAGAGTGGGAGGGTTTTAGCAACTCTGCTCTGAATTCAGGAGCAGTGCGGTATTGTTTTCACAACATCACAGGAAGCTGCATTAGGTGGATTTCACTGTCAGGATCAATATACTTTGTTGGGGGAGTTATGCAGTACGTAGTTTCATTTTAAGCTGCATTTACAAGCCCTGTAAAAGGTGGTGTTTTTGATCAAAACTAGGGATGAGCTTCGTATTCGAGTCGAACCCATGTTCGACTCAAACATCGTCTGTTCGCCTGTTCACCGAATTGCGAACGATATGGGCCGTTCGCGCCAAATTCGTGTGGCGCGTCACGGCCCATAATTCACTGCGGCATTGCTGGCTGATGATTGGCCAAGCATGCACTATGAACCGCATGCTTGGCCAATCACAGCGCCGTCTGAACAGAGAGCCGTAATTGGCCAAAGCCAAGGAGGCTTTGGCCAATTATGGCTCAGGGGATTTAGTACACGCCCCACACTATATAAGGCCGCCTGCACGGCGGCCCTGTGTAGTGTGTGTTCCGGCGTTGAAAGAGATAGACAGAGAGACAGTGTCATTTGATTTGAGTTAGATAGATTAGGCAGAACAGTCAGTCAGTTAGCTGCACTTACAGTGTATTGTGTATATTTATGCATCCCAGGTGTTGCATATATATATATATATATATATATATATATATATATATATATATATATATATATATATATATATACACTGTATCCAGTTTAGCTAGATCCGTTCCTGTTATCTTCCTACTGACAGGCAGGCTTGTCTTGTTACGGTATTTACAGCTACCTGAAGAAAATTGCTGGTGTTCTTTTGATCCTATTAGTACCACGGTCGGGCAGCTAGACTATTTACAGTTAGTGCAGTGCGTCCTGCTCAGAGTGTTCAGCTAGATCCGTTCCTGTTATCTTCTTACTGACAGGCAGGCTTGTCTTGTTACAGTATATACAGCTACCTGAAGAAAATTGCTGGTGTTCTTTTGATCCTATTAGTACCACAGTCAGGCAGCTAGACTATTTACAGTTAGTGCAGTGCGTCCTGCTCACAGTGTTCAGCTAAAACTACAAGTTAGTGGGGTGCGTCCTGCTCACAGTGTTCAGCTAAACCTACAAGTTAGTGGGGTGCATCCTGCTCACAGAGTTCAGCTAAACCTACAAGTTAGTGCGGTGCGTCCTGCTCACAGTGTTCAGCTAAAACTACAAGTTAGTGGGGTGCATCCTGCTCACAGTGTTCAGCTAAACCTACAAGTTAGTGGGGTGCGTCCCGCTCACAGTGTTCAGCTAAAACTACAAGTTAGTGCGGTGCGTCCACCTCACAGTGTTCAGCTAAACCTACAAGTTAGTGCGGTGCGTCCTGCTCACAGTGTTCAGCTAAAACTACAAGTTAGTGCTGTGTGTCCTGCTCACAGTGTTCAGCTAAACCTACAAGTTAGTGTAGTGAGACCTCTGCACAGTGTTCATCTAAAGCTACAAGTTAGTGCAGTGCGTCCTGCTCACAGTGTTCAGCTAGATCCGTTCCTGTTATCTTCTTACTGACAGGCAGGCTTGTCTTGTTACAGTATTTACAGCTACCTGAAGAAAATTGCTGGTGTTCTTTTGATCCTATTAGTACCACAGTCAGGCAGCTAGACTATTTACAGTTAGTGCAGTGCGTCCACCTCACAGTGTTCAGCCAAACCTACAAGTTAGTGCAGTGCGTCCTGCTCACAGTGTTCAGCTAAAACTACAAGTTAGTGCTGTGCGTCCTGCTCACAGTGTTCAGCTAAACCTACAAGTTAGTGGGGTGCGTCCTGCTCACAGTGTTCAGCTAAACCTACAAGTTAGTGTGGTGCGTCCACCTCACAGTGTTCAGCTAAACCTACAAGTTAATGCAGTGCGTCCTGCTCACAGTGTTCAGCTAAAACTACAAGTTAGTGCGGTACGTCCACCTCACAGTGTTCAGCTAAACCTAGAAGTTAGTGCGGTGCGTCATGCTCACAGTGTTCAGCTAAACCTACAAGTTAGTGGGGTGCGTCCTGCTCACAGTGTTCAGCTAAACCTACAAGTTAGTGTGGTGTGTCCACTTCACAGTGTTCAGCTAAACCTACAAATTAGTGCGGTGCGTCCTGCTCACAGTGTTCATCTAAAACTACAAGTTAGTGCGGTGCGTCCACCTCACAGAGTTCAGCTAAACCTAGAAGTTAGTGCGGTGCGTCCTGCTCAAGGTGTTCAGCTAAAACTACAAGTTTTTGTTGCGCGTCCTGCTCACAGTGTTCAGCTAAACCTACAAGTTAGTGTAGTGAGACCTCTGCACAGTGTTCATCTAAAGCTACAAGTTAGTGCAGTGCGTTCTGCTCACAGTGTTCAGCTAGATCCGTTCCTGTTATCTTCTTACTGACAGGCAGGCTTGTCTTGTTACAGTATTTACAGCTACCTGAAGAAAATTGCTGGTGTTCTTTTGATCCTATTAGTACCACAGTCAGGCAGCTAGACTATTTACAGTTAGTGCAGTGCGTCCTGCTCACAGTGTTCAGCTAAAACTACAAGTTAGTGCGGTGCGTCCACCTCACAGTGTTCAGCTAAACCTACAAGTTAGTGCAGTGTGTCCTGCTCACAGTGTTCAGCTAAAACTACAAGTTAGTGCTGTGCGTCCTGCTCACAGTGTTCAGCTAAACCTACAAGTTAGTGTAGTGAGACCTCTGCACATTGTTCATCTAAAGCTACAAGTTAGTGCAGTGCGTCCTGCTCACAGTGTTCAGCTAGATCCGTTCCTGTTATCTTCTTACTGACAGGCAGGCTTGTCTTGTTACAGTATTTACAGCTACCTGAAGAAAATTGCTGGTGTTCTTTTTATCCTATTAGTACCACAGTCAGGCAGTTAGACTATTTACAGTTAGTGCAGTGCGTCCTGCTCACAGTGTTCAGCTAAACCTGCAAGTTAGTGGGGTGCGTCCTGCTCACAGTGTTCAGCTAAAACTACAAGTTAGTGTGGTGCGTCCACCTCACAGTGTTCAGCTAAACCTACAAGTTAGTGTGGTGCATCCTGCTCACAGTGTTCAGCTAAAACTACAAGTTAGTGCTGTGCATCCTGTTCACAGTGTTCAGCTAAACCTACAAGTTAGTGAAGTGAGACCTCTGCACAGTGTTCATCTAAAGCTACAAGTTAGTGCAGTGCGTCCTGCTCACTGTGTTCAGCTAAAACTACAAGTTAGTGCTGTGCATCCTGCTCACAGTGTTCAGCTAAAACTACAAGTTAGTGTGGTGCGTCCACCTCACAGTGTTCAGCTAAACCTACAAGTTATTTTTTTGCGAGCTCTGCACAGTGTTCACCTAAAGCTTCCTGTAGAAGGTTGGTGGTGTTTTCCTGATCCTATCACTACCGCAGCCAGCTAAAAAAGCTACAAGTTAGTTTTTTGCGAGCTCTGCACAGTGTTCAGCTAAAGCTACCTGTAGAAGGTTGGTGGTGTTCTCATACTACAGGCAGGCAGTTGATTTTGCTAGCTGCAGTATCAGTATATATATATATATATATATATATATATATATATATATCCCAGCTTAGTGCAGCTACAGGCCATTAGTATGTCTGGAAGGCCAAGAAGGAAAGGCAGACAGTTACAAGCCAATAAGAGAGGGCAAGCAGGCTCTGTGTCTAGTGCTGGTCGTGGAGACGGTGCATCCTCATCAGCACGTGGCCGTGGGACACGCTTGGCCTTTTTTTGGCAGCTGGCCATGTTGAGCCGCAACATGCGGAAGACTTGGTCGAGTGGATGACCAAGCCGTCCTCATCCTCCTCATCCTCTCTCACCCATGCCCAGGGTACTTTGTCTGGCAAAGCAGCGGCCTCTTCCCTCGGCTCAATGTCATCAGTGACTCCTTCCCTAGCCCCACCATGTCCTCCTGAGGAGTCCCTCAAACTGTTTGACCACAGTGTTGGGTATATGCTCCAGGAGGATGCCCAGCGTTTGGAAGGCTCTGATGATGATACTGAGCTCGATGAAGGCAGTAACATGAGCACGGACAGAGAGGGTGCCCAAGAAGGACAGCAATCTGGCAGTCATGCTCCCCCTGCTGCAGCATACTGCCAGGTTTGCTCCAGTGATGAGGAGGGCGGGGATGATGAGGTCACTGACTCAACGTGGGTGCCTGATAGGAGAGAGGAAGAGGAGGAGGAGGAGGAGGCGGCACATCGCCAACGAGGCAGGATGCCCTCCAGGGGCCAGCCTAAGGGCAGCACATTGACTGCATCACACCCCAAAGCTCCACATGTGCAGGGCACTGCAGTCTCTGCGCGTTATTCAAAAAGTTCTTTGGTGTGGGCCTTTTTGAGACGAGTGCATCAGATCACACCGCTGCTATTTGCAACATATGTCTCAAGCGTATCTCGCGTGGCCAAAACATCTCCCGCTTGGGTACCACATGCTTGACCAGACATATGTTGACCTGCCATGCAGTTCGTTGGCAAGCGTATCTAAAAGACCCACACCAAAGAACAAAGAGGACCTCTCCTTGCTCCTCATCAGCTGAGATCTCCAACCCCACTATACCTTCAGTCTTCTCTGAGACCTGCCCTGAGAGGAATGAAGGTGTAGAATTAGGTGTGTCACAGCCAAGTACTTGTGGGCAATCTGCTTTTGGTACACCGACATCAGATTGTACCAGGCAAATTTCCCTGCCCCAGCTGCTGCACCGCCGAAAGAAGTTTGCTCCCAGCCATCCACATGCGCAGCGGTTGAATGCTAGCTTGGCAAAATTGCTAGCACTTCAACTGCTGCCTTTTCAGTTGGTAGACTCTGCCCCCTTCCGTGAGTTTGTGGAATGTGCGGTTCCTCAGTGGCAAGTACCCAAACGCCACTTTTTCTCACGGAAGGCGATTCCGGCTCTCTACCAGCATGTGGAAGGCAATGTCCATGCCTCGCTGGACAGGGCGGTAAGCGGTAAGGTGCATATTACCACTGACTCATGGTCCAACAGGCATGGACAGGGACGTTACCTAAGTTTCACGGCGCATTGGGTGACTCTGCTGGCAGCTGGGAAGGATGCAGGACAAGGTGCAGTAGTGTTGGAGGTTGTTCCGCCACCACGCCTCCAAAATGCTAATGATTGTGACACACCTCTCTCCTCCACCCCCTCCTCTTCTTCTTCCTCCATGGCCTCTTCCTGTGCTTTGTCCTCGGAACCAGCGGTGCTCCGTAGCCGTTCAAGGGGCTATGCAAGTACGCAGGCCAAAAGATGCCATGCGGTGCTTGAGCTGGTGTGCTTGGGGGACAGGAGTCACACTGGGGCAGAGGTTCTGTCAGCTCTGCAGGGGCAGGTTCAGAGGTGGTTGAAGCCACGCCAACTTAAGGCAGGAATGGTGGTTTGCGACAATGGCACCAACCTCCTCTCTGCCCTCCGACAGGGACAAATGACCCATGTGCCCTGTTTGGCTCACGTCCTTAACTTGGTGGTGCAGCGGTTCTTGAGCAGGTAACCGGGCTTACAGGATGTCCTGAGGCAGGCCAGGAAAGTCTGTGTGCATTTCCGCCGGTCATATAATGCCAGTGCTCGGCTGACGGACCTCCAAAAGGAGTTTAACCTGCCCAAGAACCGCCTAATCTGTGACATGCCCACCAGGTGGAACTGAACGTTGGCCATGCTGCAGCGGCTGCACAAGCAGCAGAGGGCCATCAATGAGTAGCTGTGCGACTATGGCACCAGGACCGGGTCAGGGGAGCTTGGTTTTTTTTTCCCACGCCAGTGGGCCATGATCAGGGATGCATGCACTGTCCTGTCACCATTTGAGGAGGCCACAAGGATGGTGAGCAGTGACAGTGCATGCATCAGTGACACTGTCCCCCTTGTCCACCTGTTGGAGCACACACTGCGTGGAATAATGGACAGGGCACTTGAGGCAGAACAGAGGCAGGAAGAGGAGGACTTCCTTAGCTCTCAAGGCCCCCTTTATCCAGACAGTGTTCCTGCGTGCCAGCCGATCACACAGGAAGAGGACGAGGAGGAGGAGGAGGAGGAGGAAGATTGTGTCAGTATGGAGGTGGAGCCTGGCACTCAGCATCAGCAGCAGTCTTTAAGGGATCAGTCCCAAGAAACACATGGACTTGTACGTGGCTGGGAGGAGGTGGCTGCGGACCATGTCGTCCTTAGTGACCCAAAGGACTCCGGACCGAATGCCTCAGCAAACCTACGCTGCATGGCCTCCCTGATCCTGCAAAGCCTGCGAAAGGATCCTCGTATTTGTGGTATCAAGGAGAAGGACCAATACTGGCTGGCAACCCTCCTTGATCCACGTTACAAGGGTAAGGTTGCGGACCTTATCTTGCCATCGCAGAGGGAGCAGAGGATGAAACATCTTCGGGAGGCCTTGCAGAAAAGTCTGTGCAACGCGTTCCCAGAGACTGGGAGGTTACAAAATCCTGTTTCTGGACAATGTGTTGCTGAGGCTTCTGTCAGTCAAAGAAGGAGCGGTGGAGAAGGTGGCTGTCTGACCGATGCGTTTAGACAATTTTTTGGTCCGCAGCCCCAAGGTATGATCGGTTCCAGCAACCATTGCCAGCGTCTGTTTTACATGGTGCAGGAATACCTAGGGGCAAGATCTGACTTGGACACCTTTCCCACCGAAAATTCTCTGGGTTACTGGGTCTTGAGGATGGATCACTGGCCAGAGCTTGCACAGTATGCAATTGAGCTACTGGCCTGTCCTGCATCCAGCGTTCTTTCGGAACGCACATTCAGTGCTGCTGGAGGCTTTGTAACCGATCACAGGGTGTGTCTGTCCACCGAATCAGTCGATCAACTGACCTTCATAAAAATGAATCAGTCTTGGATCACCACCAGCTACCAAGCACCTGATGCTGATGTAACTGAATATTTTTTTTTGAAATCTCAGATCCCTTCAAAGACTGCCTATACTGATGCTGAGTGACTATCCCTGAGAAATTATCCTCTTCCTCCTCAATCATCACGCTGATAGCTTGTAAGAACATTTTTGGTTCTGGGCGCCACCACCAGTGCCTAAGGCACAATTTTTCAGCCCCTGTTTAACAGGGGTGTGTAATTACAATTTTTGATGCAATACTTTACAGCAGGGCTCGTTTCTGCGTTACAACTAGAGTATCTGTGAGGGGTTGCAGTGTTGTGGCACCAGCACCAGTGCCTAAGGCCCAATTTGTCAGCCCTTGTTTAACAGGGGCGTGTAATTACAATTTTTGATGCAATACTTTGCAGCAGGGCTCATTTCAGCATTCCAACTAGAGTATCTGTGAGGGGTTGCAGTGTTGTGGCACCAGCACCAGTGCCTAAGGCCCAATTTTTCTGCCCCTGTTTAACAGGGGAGTGTAATTACAATTTTTGATGCAATACTTTGCAGCAGGGCTCGTTCCTGCGTTCCAACTAGAGTGTCTGTGAGGGGTTGCAGTGTTGTGGCACCAGCACCAGTGCCTAAGGCCTAATTTTTCAGCCCCTGTTCAACAGGGGCATGTAATTACAATTCTTGATCTAATATTTCACAGCAGGGCCCATTTCTGCACCCACCAAGAGCTTGTGAGGACTTACAGTGTTGTGGCACCAGCACCACCACCACCACCACCAAAGGCCCAATTTTTCTGCCCCTGTTCAACAGGGGCATGTAATTACAATTCTTGATCTAATATTTCACAGCAGGGCCCTGTGAGGGCTTACAGTGTTGTGGCCACAAAAACACCTAAGGCCCAAATTTCTGCTGAGTATATAGGGCAGGCCCCTACTTTCAAACATCTAACTTACAAACGACTCCTACTTGCAAACGGAAGGAGACAACAGGAAGTGAGATGAAATCTACCCCTAGGAAGGGAAATTCTCTCCTGAGTTAATATGGGAAAAACATTTCTCCTTTCCACTGATGCTTTCCAATCCTTGTTCCACAAAAAACCCCAAATTTTCAAAAAACATTTGTCATTGGGACAAAAAGTGAGGTGAAATCTTGAAGAGGAGGAAAGACAGCAAAACAAATGTCACAGGGGTGATAACCCTTCCCTATGTTTTCCAAAAAGCTTAAAAAAGATTTTTTGGCTGGAGTTAAACACGTTAAAAATGTACCCGTTCAAAATTACAAACCTACAGTCCCTGTCTTGTTTGCACCGCCTGTATACTGCTGTTCAGAGTATATAGGGCCTGGTGGCCCCACACCTTTCCTTATTTTAATTTGGGTGCGGGGTTCCCCTTAATATCCATACAAGACCCAAAGGGCCTGGTAATGGACTGGGGGGTACCCATGCCGTTTGTCTCACTGATTTTCATCCATATTGCCAGGACTCGACATTACATTAAACCCGCAAGCAGTTTTAAATGAGATTTTTTCCCTTTAAAAATGACATTTGGTGCAGGGACTGTTCTAAACACGGGAAACACGCGCCACTTTACAGGCATACTATAGACACCCCCTGCATCACATACGATATTTAAAGGAATATTTCACTTTTTTTTTTTTACTTTAAGCCTCATTAAAATCACTGCTCCCGAAAATAACGGCCGTTTTTAAAAGTTTTTTTTGCATTGATACATGTCCCCTGGGGTAGGACCCGGGTCCCCAAACCCTTTTTAGGACAATACCATGCAAATTAGCCTTTAAAATGAGCACTTTTGATTTCGAACGTTCGAGTCCCATAGACGTCAATGGGGTTCTAATGTTCGTGCAAATTTTCAGTCCGTTCGGAGGTTATGGTGCGAACCGAACTGGGGGGTGTTTGGCTCATCCCTAATCAAAACAAGTGCCTACTGAAGGATGGACAAATGTACTGATACAAATGTCTTAGTACTGACTTGAGTGGATTAAGTTCATTCAGCATGGAACACCAACAAAACCATTATTTACATGATCCGCTATAGTATCCCATTCAATATATTTATCCCTGAAATACTGGTTGGAATGTGGGTGAACTCTTTCTCCAACCACATGGGTTCTAGATGATCTTTTTCACCAGCACGTGTGTGAATCCAGCTTTTAACCTTAGAAGCATTTCCAAGTAAAATAAAATGGAGGGTCAACTTACTAAATGGAATCCCAAGTCTAACGTCCATTTTGCAGTCTCTGTTAATGCAAAGATTCATTGAGTATGCCAATGGCCATTACCACCATCTACTTAATTATGTTTCCAGGTGAAGGGGGGAGGGTGTGTTACTGTTGTAATCTGCTGATTTAATCTTCTGCCCCATAGGGGCCAACAAAGTAATCGCCTACAAACACTTGAGGTGGTAATAAGGCAGCACTTTCAATCACATACACTTCTCTCCTAATGAAACTGAGCTCTGCCTGACACTTCAACATGTAGCATTATGAGCCAGTAATGCAGAACATGTTGTGGACTCCACCGGCTTAATATGATGACGCAGTTGACACACTTTGCTTCATACTTAACAGAACACTGTCACACAGGCTTATTAGTAAGCTACATCATGCTTCTTGTCATCCCATACCGCAGCTAAACCCATGATGGGGCCTGTGCTGCTAAGGGAAGGAATCTGAAGCACACTGGTCCCCCTGCTGCTACTGGACCTCTCTGTCACCCTCAGCAAGTCACCTGCTTCTCACTAGGCTGGATACTATCTTTTCTGTACTTATATCCCCGAAATGCCTTAGCTAGGACACCACCTGCTAGGGTTAACTTAGCCTTGCATCTATGTAGAAAGCCCTCCTTCTTTTAACCCAGAGGGTTAACATGTTCTTCCCCCCAGTAAATATTATTGTATACACCTTGCATACACCACAATGTGATATGGAATAAATGCAGACTAAGCAATGATTCTTCTTCCAATTAATTATTTACTGAAGAATTTCCCCATACATCACAAAACAAACACATATTCAATATGGACATGGGCTGTCGGGGCTACCCCTGGTAACCTGCCCTGTGGCCTGATCCATGTCCATTATGACAGCTATTGTCCATATCCTGGAACCCCGACTGGGTTCCCACCAAGGTGCTACTCAAATAGGCACAAATGCTTCTACATTCTTAATCACCTCCTGACCGCCCCCTGTATAGACTAATTATGGTGGCGGGGTGGCTCTCTTGTTCTGGGACTACATCATATGACATTGCCCCAGTCTCACTGCACTTGCATGCCCACAGGGGCGTGCAGCATGGCGATTGGTGGAGCGCTGTGGCGCAATCCCGATCTCGGTAAAGAGACGATGATGAGGCTCTTTACCCATGTGATCAGCTATGTCCAATCACAGCTGATCACATGTAAACTAGGAAATGCCAGTTATCCGCTCCCCTCTCCTCACACTGACAACGTGTGAGGAGAGGAGAGTCAATCAGCGGCATTTCCTCACAGAGGAGACCTGTATAGATAATCAGGACACTGATCATCACTGCAGCCCCAACAGTGCCCAGCAGTGATGCCAATCTGTGCCCATCAGTGATGCCAGGCAGTGCTGCCTCTCAGTGCCTGCTCATCAGTGAAGCCAATCAGTGCCCATCAGTGTCGCTTATCCGTGCCACCTATCATTGCCCATAAGTGCCACCCATCAGTGCCACCTAACAGTGCTCATCAATGCCACCTCATCAGTGCCTTTCAGTGCCGTCTCATCAGTGCCAATCAGTGCAGCCTCATCAGCGCACTTCAGTGAAGGAGAAAAATTATTTACAACACGTTTTAACAGAAACTAAGAAAAACTTTTTTTTAAAAAATTTTTGTTTTTTTTAGCAAAAAAAAACCCCAGTGATGATTAAATACTACCAAAAGAAAGCTCTATTTGTGTTAAAAAATTTATATAAATTTCATATGGGTACAGTGTTGCGCAATTGTCATTCACAGTGTGACAGCTCTGAAAGATGAAAATTGGTCTGGGCGGGAAGAGGGTGAAAGTGCCCGGTATTTAAGTTGTTAAGCAAGTCCTCTTGACACTTCCCATATACAGACCAATGAATGACCATGAGGCCCACCTCCCCTGTATTTATGTACACTCAAAGTGGGCAGAACCATGAACACCAGGGAGCAGTCTGCTGAGAGTACTAAAACACCCTAATAACTAGATTGCACCAGCCACAAAACCTAATTACAATGCATAATACAAGACATGTATAAAACATAACGAACATGACACAAGAGAGGTAGTACTTTAGTAGGCACCCACCTACAAAGTGAGGGGCAGAGAAACCATATTTCCTTTCTACAGGGTATTGTGCATCACTGCCATGGTTACCCGAAGTTACCCAGCTCAGGCAGACCATTTACATATAACTAAATAGAAACAATATATCAAATAGAAATCTGAAGCCTTACTTACCACAACAAAATTATTCTATTTAAAGACCCCTTTCACACCAAGGTGTTTTTGCAGCGTTTTAGCTCTAAAAATAACGCTCATAAAACGCTCATAAAACGCTCCCCATGTATCTCAATGGACCCTTTCACACTGAGGCGTTGCGCTGGCGGGACGTTGAGAAAAGTCCTGCAAGCAGCATCTTTGGAGCAGCTTTTGGGCGTTAAAAAAAGCGCTTCAAAAACGCCCTTCTCCATTGAAATGAATTGAAAACACTGTAAAAACGCCTGAAAAACGCCTATGATCCGCCCTGAGCTGTAGGAAAGTCACATGATCTCACAAAAAGGTAACCATGCAAGCAGAAATGAGAGCATCTACAACAACAGGACTGAAATTGTGGGAAGGTCAGAATGATTAAACAGGCCATCAAAGGGATTTGGGACTAGTGGGAGCGGGATTAAGGTTCTGGTTTTGGGACTAGTGGAAGTTGGATTAGGGTTAGGGTTAGGGTTAGCGATTTGGGATTAGTGGGAACAGGATTAGGGTTAGGGATTTGGGACTAGTAGGAGCGGGATTAGGGTTGGGATTAGGGTTAGGGATTTGGGACTAGTGGGAGCAGGATTAGGGTTAGGGATTTGGGACTAGTGGGAGCGGGGTTAGGGATGTGGGAGTGGATGTTAGGATATAGATACTTACGTTGCAATGCTCATCCGAGTATAATTTTTTAATATAATTTTTGAATTTGTCTGGGTGCACTCTCAAGTCCTCGTATAGCAATGCAAATTGTCCAATTGAGGTGTGCGCTTGGAGGATGGGATGAACCCAATAGCGACGGTGCTGCCTCTGTTTGTTGGATATGCTCCCAATAGAGTAGCACAAATAACAAAAACAGCTCCATGAACTCCATCTTCTCTATTTACCCTCTTTCACCTTCACCTGTTCTTTGACGCCGATGCTTCAATAACGCTTGAAAAATGCTGTTAAAATGCCTGCAGCGTTGCGTTAATTTTACCGCTAACACCCCTAAAACGCGGTAATAAAGCTATGGCATTTTTAGGGCGTTTTTGAAGCGCCTTGGTGTGAAAGGGGTCTAACTAAAACATAACATGATTACAATGTAAAACAAACAGGCTAACAAACTTTACCCAATCTCTTATCTGTACCTCATCCAACGGTTAGAGCAAAACAGTTTTAAACTGCTGAAAGAAAAAGCTGTTATGCCGCGTACACACGAGCAGACTTTTCAGCATCAAAGGTCCAACAGTCTTTCCGACGGACTTTCGACAGAGTTACGACGGACTTTCAGACGAACGGACTAAAGTCCGTTCAAAAGTCTGTTGGTTTAAACGTGATGACGTACAAAGGGACTAGAATAAGGAAATTCATAGCCAGTATTCAATAGCTGCCCCTGCGTCCTTTTTTTGTCCGTTGAACTAGCTTACAGATGAACGGATTTTTCAACTGGACTCAAGTCCATCGGAAAGATTTGAAACATGTTCCAAATCTAAAGTCTGTCTGATTTTCGACAGAAAAAGTCAGCTGAAGGTCCGATGAAGACCACACACGGTCGGATTGTCTGACGTATTCGTTTCGTCGGACCAGTCCGGTCGAAAAATCCGGTCGCGTGTACACAGCATAAGACAACGGCATAATGTGCTAGCATACTAGCTGTCAGGGCTGGGCTCAGCCCTTCCTTCTCTGAGCTGGCCGCTCAGCTATCGGTTAATTGCCAGCTCTCCACAGTTTTCCAGGAATTAATCAACAATGTCCTCCGAAATTTGTTGCAGCTATATGTGGTAGTTTATCTCGATGATATCCTCACATTTTCCAAGTCCCGAGAGAGCCACCACACAGATGTCTGTCCTGTACTTCGGAAGCTGAGAGAAAACAATCTCTAGTGTACGTTGGAAAAGTGCGAGTTCCATCGTGAACAGGTAAAATTCCTGGATTATGTATTTCCACTGATGGTTTTTCGATGGACCCAAAGAAACTTTCAGCAGTCCTACAGTGGCCCCAACCTGTAGGTATACGTCCTCTGCAACGTTTTCTTGGCTTTGCCAATTATTATCGGAAGTTTATTCGTAAATTCTCATCCCTGTTCAAAACGCCTGACTGATATGGCCAGAAAGGACGGTAACCAACACTCCGTTAAGGCCTTTGAGAGTCTCAAGGCTGCTTTTGTTTCTGCTCCTGTGTTGGCACATCCTGATCTTACGTTACCCTTTATCCTTGAGGTTGATTCTTCGGAGACTGGAGTTGGTGCCTTCAACATTGAGAGCCCTATGCATCCGTGTGGCTACTTTTCCAAGAAATTGTCACCTGCGGAGTGCAACTGCGAGATTGGGGACAGAGTTGTTAGCGATCATTTTAGCCCTTAAGGAATGGAGGCATCTCCTTGAAGGTACCACTGTATCGGTTCTCATTCTTACTGACCATAAGAATCTCACATTCTTGTCTGAGGCTAAACGCCTCTCTCCCAGAAGGGCGAAATGGACTCTTTTCTTGTCTAGTTTCAATTACATTGTCTCATTCTTACGCGGTAATAAGAATGTAAGGGCTGATGCTTTGTCGCGACAATTTTCCTCCACTCCCAAGATGGAGACGGTTCCGGTTCCTGTGATTCCTTCTGATTGTATTTTGGCTACGGTTCGCACCAGTCTCACTTCCCCTTTGGGTGACAAAATTCTTGTTGCTGAGGTCCATGCTCCTCCTGAGAGACCTTGTGACCGCTGCTCTGTCCCTGAGAGTCTCCTTACTGCCGTGCTCCAGACTTACCATTCTCCCAAGGCTGCTGGCCACCCTGGGATGAATCAACTCTTTTGGGCCATTTCTCAACAATTCTGGTGGCCCAGTCTACGTGCTGATGTAGCCGCCTTCATAACTGCTTGTTCCGTGTGTACTCAGAGTAGGACTCCATGACACCTTCCAGTGGGTCTCCTACAAACCATACTCGATGGAGAGAGGCCTTGGACCCATCTGTCTATGGATTTCATTGTGGAGTTACCCAACTCCCAGGGCAACACAGTTATCCTTATGGTGGTTGACTGGTTCTCGAAAATGTCTCATTGTATTCCACTTAAGAAGTTGCCCAAATCTAAGGAACTGGCTTCCATTTTTGCTCGGGAGATCTTTCTCTTACATGGGCTACCCAAGGTGAGCATCTCGGACAGGGGTAGTCAGTTTGTGTCCAGGTTCTGGCAAGCCTTTTGTGCACAGTTGGGAATTCAGCTTACTTTCTCCTCTGCGTATCACCCGCAGTCTAATGGGGTCGCAGAACGAGCCAGCCAGTCCTTGGAACAGTTCCTACGTTGCTATATTTCTGGCCATCATAACAACTGGTCAGACCTCTTACCTTGGGTGGAGTTTGCTCATAATAGTGCCTAGAATTCTGCTTCCTGATTGTCCCTGTTTATGGCGAACTATGGTTTCCAACCTTCCATGTTGCCTGACTCATTTGTTCCGCAGAGCATTCCTGTGTTAGAGGAACATCTCCGTGGTCTTCGTTCCACTTGGGCATAGGATGCTTTGTGACATGCCAATGATAGGTACAGACTCCATGCTGACTGCAGACGTCTGTCTGTGCCTTCCTACCAGGTTGGGGACATGGTCTGGCTGTCATCTTGCAACCTCCGACTCCGTGTTCCCTCTCTGAAGTTGGCACCTTGGTTTATTGGGCCTTTCTGTATTCTCCGCAGGATTAACCCAGTGGCTAACGCTTTAGACCTTCCTTCTAATATGCGTATCTTAAATGTATTCCATGTCTGGTAAAATCTTTGGTCTGCAACCGCTTTACCACCTCGGTGCCATTTCCTCACCCTGTACAGGTTGAGAACCATGAGGAGTATGAAGTACAGTCCATTGTTGACTCCTGTAGGTTCCGTGAGTGCATACAGTACCTGGTGCATTGGAAAGGGTACAGTCCTGAGGAACGCTATTGGGTCTCATCCTTGGATGTACATACCCCTGTCCTCCTCCATGATTTCCATAGACGTTTACCCTTCAAGCCCAGTGGTTCCCTGAGGGGGAGGGGTCTTTGAGGAGGGGGTAATGTCAGGGCTGGGCTCAGCCCTTCCTTCTCTGAGCTGGCCGCTCATTTGTCGGTTAATTGCCAGCTCCTATCTCTCCACAGTGACTCACCTGTTGATTATATCCTGCTTGTCAGTCCTGCTTACTTAAGCCATCCAGCCCAGATGATCTCTGCCTTCGCCTGGTCAACATCACAGAGTTTCTCTCCTGAGTGCCTGTTAAAGAGTTGCTTGGCTGATGTTGCTTATGGCTCCAGATCTTGCTTGCTGTTCCACTATGCTGATTCCTGGCTTTCTGACTTCCTGACTGGCTATGTTTTGACTACGTTTGTTCTATTTACTTTTATTATTAAACAAGTGTGATTTAACTGTACTTCTTTCTCGGTCTGATTCATAGTTTCTGACACTAGCACATTATAAAATACTTACCTTAGAACAAAGCCCTTCCAGTGACGCCCGCTTACTGCTGAGATAGCTGACATCATCTGCCATTGTTTCGTCCGGGTTTGCGGGCTCTGGCACCATGAATGGCCAGAGCTGCGCTGATGTCACTCCTGCTCATGCGAGCGGGAGTTGCTGTTTCCGGCTTGGGCTCTACAAGAGCACATGCACCGATGATGTCATTGGCTGCATGCACTCTGAATATCTCTTAAACTGCGCAAGTTTAGGAGATATTCACAGTGCCTACAGGTGAGCCGTATTATAGGCTTACCTGTAGGTACAAGTGTTGTGACAGTTTACTACCACTGAAAGCCTAGTACACACAATGAGATTATCGGACTAAAGATCGTCCGCTTTTTTTTTTTTTGGATGGTAGACTCCATATCGAAAATGAATAGGTTACTAAATTTATGAAAATTCTCGTACAACAGAATAAAAATTCGGACGTGATGTAATGTGTTGTAGAGTATTTGTACTGTATTTTCTGAAGAAAATTGTACAATCTGGTACCGTACGAGAAAAATGTTTTTGTTTGTCCCTTCAGGAAAAATTTGGACAAAAGCTGTGTACTAACGATCAGATTATCGTACGATTGATTCAAAAGCAGTATTTTTTTAATGATATTCTGATCTTGCGTATAGGGCTTTAAGAGCCAGTTCACATCTCTGCAGTGTGTTTTAGGTGCAGTTGGTTTTACAATCATTTTAGGTGCGTTACCATTGAACTCCAAATGGCATGCGTTGTCAGACTCATGAAAGCACATCAAGATGCCGCAAACAGAATTTTTTTTAACGCGCAATAAGGCAAAAAATACAAATGAAAGAAACAAGATAATATAAACAGAAAATAGGAATATATATATATAAATAAAAAAAAAATATATATATATATATATATATATATATATATAAAACCTCCCTCTTTAAATATTCTTTATTGGAATTTAACAACATGATATACATGAATTTCTCTTTGCACAGTTACATGCTTCAACATTGTTACAGTATCAAAAGTTGGTAGATAATGTATAGCAAATTCAACCAGGAAAAATTAAATTAGAGATACAAGGCTGGGTACATCTCGTAAAAGAAAGGAAGCATATAATTAATCTACAATAATGAAAGTGATTAGACAACAAGGGTGACATCCTAAATGGGTGTGGTACCAGTGGGGGTTATCGTGCCACCATTACAGATGAACAGTACAAGATGAGTGGTGGAGCCAGACCGACCACTGCGCACAGAAGGATTGGTTTTGCAGTTTTTAACAGAGAACATAAGTTAATATTGGTTCTGAATTTTGAGGTGTAACAAAAAGGAGGCAAAATATGGTGGTTCTTGATGTTTCCAACCAGGGGCAATCATTTTTTTGGCAGTGATCAAGCTATGAATTACAATATATGTACAGTGGCTTGCGAAAGTATTCGGCCCCCTTGAACTTTTCAACCTTTTGCCACATTTCAGGCTTCAAACATAAAGATATAAAATTTTTATTTTTTGTGAAGAATCACCAACAAGTGGGACACAATTGTGAAGTGGAACGAAATCTTTTGGATTTTTGAAACTTTTTAACTAATAAAAAAATTAAAAGTGGGGCGTGCAAAATTATTCGGCCCCCTTGCGTTAATACTTTGTAGAGCCACCTTTTGCTGCGATTACAGCTGCAAGTCGCTTGGGGTATGTCTCTATCAGTTTTGCACATCGAGAGACTGAAATTCTTGCCCATTCTTCCTTGCAAAACAGCTCGAGCTCAGTGAGGTTGGATGGAGAGCGTTGGTGAACAGCAGTTTTCAGCTCTTTCCACAGATTCTCGATTGGATTCAGGTCTGGACTTTGACTTGGCCATTCTAACACCTGGATACGTTTATTTGTGAACCATTCCTTTGTAGATTTTGCTGTATGTTTGGGATCATTGTCTTGTTGGAAGATAAATCTCCGTCCCAGTTTTAGGTCTTTTGCAGACTCCAACAGGTTTTCATCCAGAATGGTCCTGTATTTGGCTGCATCCATCTTCCCCTCAATTTTAACCATCTTCCCTGTCCCTGCTGAAGAAAAGCAGGCCCAAACCATGATGCTGCCACCACCATGTTTCACAGTGGGGATGGTGTGTTGAGTGTGATGAGCTGTGTTGCTTTTACGCCAAACATATCGTTTTGCATTGTGGCCAAAAAGTTGGATTTTGGTTTCATCGGACCAGAGCACCTTCTTCCACATGTTTTGGTGTGTCTCCCAGGTGGCTTGTGGCAAACTTTAGACGGGACTTTTTATGGATATCTTTGAGAAATGGCTTTTTTCTTGCCACTCTTCCATAAAGGGCAGATTTGTGCAGTGTATGACTGATTGTTGTCCTATGGACAGACTCTCCCACCTCAGCTGTAGTTCTCTGCAGTTCATCCAGAGTGATCATGGGCCTCTTGGCTGCATCTCTGATCAGTCTTCTCCTTGTCTGAGCTGAAAGTTTAGAGGGACAGCCAGGTCTTGGTAGATTTGCAGTGGTCTGATACTCCTTCCATTTCAAAATGATCGCTTGCACAGTGCTCCTTGGGATGTTTAAAGCTTGGGAAATCTTTTTGTATCCAAATCCGGCTTTAAACTTCTCCACAACAGTATTACGGACCTGCCTGGTGTGTTCCTTGGTCTTCATGATGCTCTCTGCGCTTTCAACAGAACCCTGAGACTATCACAGAGCAGGTGCATTTATACAGAGACTTGATTACACACAGGTGGATTCTATTTATCACCATCAGTCATTTAGGACAACATTGGATCATTCAGAGATCCTCGCTGAACTTCTGGAGTGAGTTTGCTGCACTGAAAGTAAAGGGGCCGAATAATTTTGCACGCACCACTTTTCAGTTTTTTAATTGCTAAAAAAGTTTAAAATATCCAATAGATTTCGTTCCACTTCACAATTGTGTCCCACTTGTTGGTGATTCTTCACAAAAAATTCAAATTTTATATCTTTATGTTTGAAGCCTGAAATGTGGCAAAAGTTTGAAAAGTTCAAGGGGGCCGAATACTTTCGCAAGCCACTGTATATATATATAACCTTACACCGTAATGCCCCGTACACACGACCGGATTTTCTATCGGAAAAATCTTGGATGGTTTTTCCAACGGAATTCTGCTCAAGCTTGGCTTGCATACACACGGTCACACAAAAGTTCGCTGAACTTTCGACTGTCAAAAACGCGGTGACGTACAACACTATAATGAGCCGAGAAAATGAAGTTCAATGCTTCCGAGCATGCGACGAATTGTTTGCGGGCATGCGTAGGAATTTTGCGCGTCGGAAATGGTACAGACGATCGGAATTTCCGATCTAAACTTTTTCCGACCAAAAAATTGAGAACCTGCTCCCAATCTTTTGCTGGCTGGAATTCCGCCAGCAAAAGTCTGATGGAGCATACACACAGTCGCATTTTCCGACTAAAAGCTCTCATCAGACTTTTGCTGGCAGGATTTCCGATCATGTGTACGCGGCATTAGTCATATTATGCATCTATCATCATTCTGTCAAATATAAATCCAACTAACATCTGCAACATCCAGTTGCTTCACAATGTGATATACTGAAGGAAAATCCCCTCTTCCCCTTATCTAGTGAGGATGGAAACCATTACCTTTCCGCACTAAATGAATTTAGCTCTTCTGTGAATATTCTTAAATCTATCCAACATGCAAAAACATATTTAGGTACCCAATCCCCATATGTACTGATCACATATAGTTCTGTATTCTGTTAATTAATATAGTAATTGCCTGAATTTTGCTATACTATATTATAAGTCTATAAAACTTTAGATTTGTAGCATGTAGCATAGCTTGGTACAGAAGATGTTACAAAAATTTGAACCACTCATCAGGCAGGTTATCTCAGCCTTTGATTTGACCTGCAAAAACATAGCAAATGTTCTATTAATAAAGTTAAAAATACATATCACATGCCTAAAAGCAGAAATATGATTAAGATACTGCTGACAACTGCCATTATTAGTGCATATGTGTTTGATGATTTTCGCAATGTCATACGCAGTTTCTGTAGTGACAGTAGGCAGTAATGGAAATGTGTATGCTTTAATTGATGCTTTTTGCAATACTATGTACAAAAATTGAAGGAGATGTAGAGTTATGCCGCGTACACACGAGCAGACTTTTCGACCGGACTGGTCCGACGGACTATCCGACGGACTTCTGACGGACTTCCAACGGACTTTCCGAATGAACGTACTTGCCTACACACGATCACACCAAGATCCGACGGATTCGTACGTGATGACGTACGACCGGACTAAAATAAGGAAGTTGATAGCCAGTAGCCAATAGCTGCCCTAGCATCGGTTTTAGTTCATCGGACTAGCATACAGATGAGCGGATTTTTCGACGGGACTCGAGTCCGTCGGAAAGATTTGAAACATGTTTTATTTCTAGGTCCGTCGGACTTTTGGGAAAAAAAAGTCGGCTGGAGCCAACACACGATCAAATTGTCCGACGGAGTCCGGTCCGCCAGACCAAGTCTGCCGGAAAATCAGCTTGTGTGTATGTGGCATTAGAAAATAACAGCCAAGGATCAATAATATGAAGAAAATACAAGATAGTAGAAGTCCTACCATGGACAGCTACAGCCCAACACTCACCTAGAACTAGTCTGGATAGAAAATAGACCAAATCAGCCCACTAGGTGGACTGTCCTAGGTTCACCTGGTTTATGATACTTTTCTGTACAAGCTCCTTTCTGTGTGTCATGTGATTATTCTAGTAGAATTTACTGCTAGAATGTACTATTGGAGTCAGCATGTGATCTGCTTTCCTTAGAGAACTATTTTTTTATAACTGAAGAGACCACCAAAGAAGAGAAAAGACAGATGGCTTTATGATTCAAGAGCTTTGTGACATCTCTCAGCACCCCTTGCAGCCCTTCCACTTACAGTTTTATTAAATGTAATAAAAACATTAAAAAAACATCCAAGAGGCCTTGGGACTTTGATGTGAGTTTATACAAAGTAGTGAGAGAATCAGAGGCGGACTGACAACACTCAGGGCCGTTGATACACTAAAATATATGCCGCACCCTCAAGGTGTCGCTTACCTTTATAATATGTCAAAAAGGACTGACAACACTCAGGGCCGTTGATACACTAAAATATATGCCGCACCCTCAAGGTGTCGCTTACCTTTATAATATGTCAAAAAGGGTGAAGCAATACTAACATACGGGGATTGGATACCCTCAAAAACTTTAGAGCAAAAATGAAAAAACGGGAAGAAGGAGAGGATGGGAGCTCACGGTATAGAGATTGAATGACAAGCTTAAAATAAAAACCTGTAATAGCTTAACCAACCCTGTGGTAGCACATATCTATGGAACTTCACTCACCATACAAACATGATTAGCAAAAAAGATTTATTGGTGTCAAAAAAAAACATTAAAAAACATCATACATACATTAGCATTGAAGCTATAAAAACAAAAGGACCATCTCTGGACAGGTGGTGCAATTCCACCCAAGTTGCAGGAGTGGTAGAAATGCTGTAGTACAGCTGGGATGATATCCCCAGGTCTAAACAAGAGTGACCCAAGTATTAAATCAAGGTAAAACTGATATTCAGAAAGGGAGGATGAATGAAGTCAAACCACAAAAGTGGAAGCTACGAGATGATATCAATGGGTCGCCAGATCTGCATTGGAAAAACTGTGGACAAGTAGATGATTATGTTAGAGTAGAAGGTAGCTGTGAAGAAATGGGGGAGCATTGCTAGGTTACAGTGGTCAAGAGGAGGTGTGAAAATGGTAATGAATATAAGTGTTCAATAAAATGATGTATGGCTCACTGGAACCATAAGAACATAGTCCTCCTTGACCTTCCTCTGATTGGTACAGTGAGAGGCAGTCACACAACAATCAAAGTTGTCACAGCAGGCGGCCCTGCTTCTTCCACCCGGGTCGGGCCCCCCTCCCTTTGATCATTACTAGTATGCGCTGGGGCCCGGCTGGAATCGAAAACAATCGATTGCAGCTACAAGTATTTTGTCCAGGACTAAAAAAAGTCCAAGCAGGCGGCTCCGGCTGGCCCCCTTCCTCGGCCGGGCCCTCTGACCATGGTCAGTCCACCCCTGGAGAGGTTATTGGCTCAGGTTAGTATGCTCACAACAGACAGGTCTACCCTTCAGTGTGTACCCATCAGGTAACTAGAAAAAACATGCCCCAATAGAAGGAGTGCCAGACTAAACTAAAAAACGACACTATAAAAACAGCCAAAGCATTTTGGAGGCCAGAAACTCCCTCTTCATAGGAATAGCAGTTAAAACAAGAACCTTGAATGGATTTAAAATAGAGCTTTCCTGTGTGAATCCATGTAGGGCAGCTGCTGGACTAGGAGAGATACTTAACAGCAGCATCTGTGTGAGCAATCAAGATGCGTGAGCTATTTTGAGTCCATTCAAGGTTCCTATTTTAACTGAAGCCTGAAGGGGGGGTTTTGATCCACAAAAATCATTGGCTGTTTTTTAGCATAAACCAGTAAAATTATTTGGACTCTTTTATCCTTTGGTGTATTGTTACTTTAAGCCACAAATTTTCAGAGGCAACCAAAACAGGGAAACCAAATAAGGACAAAAAAATCATGGAAGCTTGTTGCTGCCCCCAACCTTCTGTTCTAGGCACTGGCCCATAAGTGTCATTATGGTAAATACAGCCCTGTCTGTATCCACCAAACTGTGTATAATGATAATGGTCCATAAGTGTACCAGAGTCTTATGCATTCCTTCAATGTAACATAAAGAGTGTATAAAGGTAGCTGGTTAATATTTTATAGCTACATCTGCCCATGTTTAATAAGGTCATATACAGTATTTTTGAGATAAGCTGTCACATGTTGGATATGTATATTTCTAGGACCTTATCAATATTTCACTGAAAGAATAGTCTTTCTGCTATTCATCAGTAAACTTTTCATTAGACGATGCTCACAGGCCACAGAAAAATATCTAATTAATTTATTTTCTATGAACATAATAACCCAGACAGCAAGGGTAACTTGCCACAAATTTGTGGCAGTGTTGAACTGTAAGTCTGTGTCAGGTCACCTGAGTCCAGGTGACAGATGCACTCCGTAGGAGTCAGGAGTGCACCACTAAGGTAGTGGACCCTAGCACTGACTGCTGCGGATTGAACTCTGGGAGGTTCAGGAGGCAGGTCTACTGGAGCATCAACACAGATCCCACTGGGAGCTAGAGCATAGATTCCCCAGGGCGCGGAGTCTAAGAGCCAGCGGGTGTTCACCAGAGCCTCTAGTGGTGAGGATGGACTGCGCTGCAGTTCGGCTCCAGGTCACGGCCCCCAGGGTCTCACAGCTTACGCTCACGGTAGACTACAGGAGAAAGAGGAAGGAAGCAGCAGGCTGGAACAACAAGGATAGTAAAGGGATAGGCCAAGGTCGGGGCGACTAGCAGACAAGGATAAACATAGAACACGCCAAAGGTCAGGGTCACAAGCAGACAGGGATAGTCGAGAACAGGCCAAGATCGGTAACTGGAATCAGATGTAGAAGACACAGCAAGTAGCACACGAAAACTAAACACACAAAGGTTGATCAGCAAGGTTGGCTTGCAATGCACAGGTTAATAAAGTGTTCCTAATTAGAGGCTGAGGTGGAGCTATGCTGAGGGAAGATAATATAAGCAGTCAGGTGAGGGTCGTTGGCCTCTAAAGATGAACACATGGAGGAGAGGTAAGCTGACAGAGAAAGATTACTGCATAACCATGGCAGTCTGTTAACTTGATTCACATTTTTACTGGCAAGTTGTACACTTGCAGAGCACTTAAAGCACAAGTTCTAGTCGACACTTTTTCAATTTGTAGCAAATTTGCATGGCAAGTCTCTAGCAAGAACAAAGTTGCAGTGGTGAGTCTACAGCATGAGTTTTCCAAGTCTACAGCATGAAAATTCAGCCACAGTGACCCCTGTGGTGGGATGACTATTGCACAACATAACTGAACCAGAACTTGCAGCAGAGTTGCAGAATGTTTGCAAATAATGTTGATTTGATGTCATGCAATGTGGACTTGCTGCAATTGTGCAACAATCTTGTGAAGCCATGCAAGTCTAGCAATAGCTTAGCAAGTCATTTTCAAACTTGCAGCACAATTGCATGCTATCTGGGAAAGTATCGGCTGTACTGCAAGATATCCATAGTAACAATTACAGTATATACATCAAGGACGACTTACTATAATACAGTATTTAGCATGTGTAGGTTGTAGCAGCTGCACTTCTTCCTACATGTAAGCTTATGTGCAGTGCTCATAGTATTCAGTAATACTACAAGCCTTTGTAAAGTGCAGTTTCCCGCTACACCATCAGTATATGAATACCACGGTCTATAGAAATGTTTTGTATTCATACTGTTCTTCAAATATCCTAAATATATACACTGATGAACTTGTGTGTCTTAGGTGATGCATTAGTATACACAATTTATATAGGGGGACAATGTTGTGTATGCCTATATGATTACAGTATTTACAATGGGCCTCCTGGGGAATGCAAATAATACAATTTACTATAGACCCCCTGGGGAACAATGTTCTAAGTATTTGCTTAAATGATGTTATACATTTAATTGAAAACAGCAGAGTAAAAATATATTGTGGTAACAATGGATTTATCAAGGATAATCATGTGAACATGTGACCTGAGCACCATCATATTGAATAACAATAAAACTTTTATTACTCCCTGGGACCAATTACAGTGCATATGCATTCACCAACTTTTTATGGCATTGTATGCCTCTAAGCACTGTTTGCTTCTGAATTGTCTATATAATAAACCACATTGAATTTTTCAAAAAGTACAGTTCTTTCTGTGAAAAACACATTTCCTTTTTCCCTATGTCTCTACAATTCTCTGTCTTTACAGGGATTTACGGTAAATCTTTGTTTAAGGTCACTTTCACACTGGCTTTGAAAAAACAAGTGTATTCAACGCTCCTGCACTGCCTGCCAACATGCTAGGTAATGAAAACAATAGCACACAGAAGGGAGAGTATACACCTGCATGTTAGCATTGCTTCACTTTGCATTTTGTCAAAAATTTTAGGCCATGTTGCACTGTCTGGGCTTTGCCGCAGCCTGCTGCCTCCATTGAATTTGTGCACCAAAAATGCACCTATACAGTTTTTGATGTCCTTAGCGTGTATTTTGGAAGCATTCACTTCCCTTAGTGAAAAAACCAATGAAAATCAAAAATGGCATTTGGGCAGCGTTTATTAGGTGCCGTGATGCATGTAATTAAGCCCAACAAGAGGTTTGATCTGGTGACACAGGAGCATAGGGAAAAGAATTAGCATAAACATTGTATATTTGCTGATGATGTCCTGATATTCCTAACCTCACCCCTAATATCAGCACCGAACCTAATGAACACCCTCTCCAAATTTGAACATAATAAACCCGTAAAAATCGAAAGCCTTAAACATATCCTTGTGTCAGAAACCATGAAATCAGACTGAGACAGAAGTACAGTTAAAACACACTTGTTTAATAATAAAAGTAAATAGAACAAACGTAGTCAAAACATAGCCAGAGTTCAGAAACCGGAATGGATAGTTAGACAAGCCAAACGTCAGCTAGCCGAAGATGAGCGTGATAAAACAGCAAGCAGTATCTGGAGCCAGAAGAGATGTCAGCCAAGCAAGTCTTTAACAGGAATGCAAGAGATAGTCTCTGTGATGTTGACCAAGGCGAAGGCAGAGATCCTCTGGGCTGGATGGCTTAACTAGGCAGGACTGAGGAGCAGGATATCATCAACAGCTGAGTAACTGTGGAAAGATAGGAGCTGGCAATTAGCCGACAGCTGGACTGCCAGCTCAGAGAAGAAAGGGCTGAGCCCTGCCCTGACAATATCCCCTCCTCAACGACCCCTTCCCCTTGGAGGACTCCCAGGCTTGAGAGGAAAATGTCTATGGAAATCACAGAGGAGGACAGGGGCATGTACATCTGAGGATGAGACCCAAGAGCGTTCCTCCGGACCGTACCCTTTCCAATGCACCAGGTACTGTATGCGCCCACAGAATATACGGGAGTCAACAATGGACTGTACTTCATACTCCTCATGGTCCACAACCTGTACAGGGTGACAACGTGGCACCAAGGTGGTAAAGCGGTTGGAGACCAAAGGTTTTAATAAGGAGACATAAAAAAACATTCAAAATACGCATATTAGAGAGAAGGTCTAATGCGTAAGCCACTGGGTTAATCCTGCAAAGAATAGGGAAAGGCCCAATAAGCCAAGGTGCGAACATCAGTGAGGGAACACGAAGTCGGAGGTTGTGAGATGACAGCCAGACCCTGTCCCCAACCTGGTAGGAAGGCACAGGCAGGCGTCTGCAGTCAGCATGGAGTCTGTACCTATCATTAGCATGTCGCAAAGCCTCCTGGATTTGTGCCCAAGTGGAATGAAGACCACGGAGATGCTCCTCTAATGCAGGAATACCCTGCAGAAAAAATGAGTCAGGCAACATGGAAGGTTAGAAACCATAATTCGCCATAAACGGGGACAATCGGGAAGCAGAATTCAAGGCACTGTCGTGAACAAACTCTGCCCACGGTAATAGGTCTGACCAGTTGTTATGATGGTCAGAAATATAGCCATGTAGGAATTGCTCCAAGGACTGATTGGCTTGTTTTGTGGCCCCATTAGACTGCGGGTGAAACGCAGAGGAGAAAACAAGCTGAATTCCCAACTGTGCACAAAAGGCTTGCCAGAACTGGCACACAAACTGACTACCCCTGTCCAAGACCATCACCTTGGGTAGCCCATGTAAGGAAAAGATCTCCTCAGCAAAAATGGAAGCCAGTTCCTTATAAGTGGGCAACTTCTTAAGTGAAATACAATGACACATCTTTGAAAACCAGTCAACCACCATAAGGATAACTGTGTTGCCCTGGGAGTTGGGTAACTCCACATGAAATCCATAGACAGGTGGATCCAGGGCCTCTCTCCATAGGGTATGGGTTGTAGGAGGCCCACTGGAAGGTGTCGTGGAGTCTTAGTCTGAGCACACACGGAACCAGCAGCTACGAAGGCGGTTACATCAGCACGTAGACTAGGCCACCAGAATTGTTGGGAAATGGCCCAAAAGAGTTGATTCTTCCCAAGGTGGCCAGCAGCCTTGGGAGAATGGTAAGTCTGGAGCACGGCAGTATGGAGACTCTCTGGGACAAAGCAGCGGTCAAAAGGTTTCTCAGGAAGAGCATGTACCTGAGCAGCAAGAATTTTGTCACCCAAAGGAGAAGTGAGACTGGTGCGAACCGTAGCCAGAATACGATCAGGAGGAATCACAGGAACTGGAACTGACTCCATCTTGGAAGTGGAGGAAAATTGTTGTGACAAAGCATCAACACTTACATTCTTAGTACCGGGTAAGAACGAGACAATGTAATTGAAACCAGACAAGAAAAGAGCCCATTTTGCCCTTCTGGGAGAGAGGCGTTTAGCCTCAGACAAGAATGTGAGATTCTTATGGTCAGTAAGAATGAGAGGCGGCACAGTGGTACCTTCGAGGAGATGTCTCCATTCTGTCAAGGCCAAAATGATCGCCAACAGCTCTCTGTCACCAATTGCACTCCGCAGGTGAAAATTTCTTGGAAAAGTCGCCACAAGGATGCAAATCGCTCTCAGAGGTACGACGTTGAGACAGAAGGGCCCCAACACCAGTCTCAGACGCATCAACCTCGAGGATAAAAGGTAACGTAGGATCAGGATGTGCCAACACAGGAGCAGAAACAAAGGCAGCCTTGAGACTCTCAAAGGCCTTAACGGACTCTGGAGACCAACTCTGTGGGTTACCGTCCTTTCTGGTCATATCAGTCAGGGGCTTGACCAGAGACGAGAAGTTATGAATAAACTTCCGCTAATAGCTGGCAAAGCCCAAGAAACACTGCAGAGGAGGTAAACCCACCAGTGGCGGCTGGTGAAGTTTTAGGATGGAGGGGCGCCAGACCCCGCCCTTCCTTTTTGACCCCTCTTGGTAAAAATGGGCGTGGTTTCAGCAAAATAGTGGGCGTGGCTCTAAGGTGGTGTGGTTAGCGTCTGAGATGAACGAGGGATGGAGGGAGAGGGAGAGAGGGACAGCAGGCCTAGATCCTACACAACAATAGAAATGTGTATTCTACAAAGTTTAACAATCATCAGATAAAGATACTCCAAACACCTGGTGTTAGCGCTTCAATCATCCCGGCACCATGGTTGTTATGGTGTCAGGATGATTGAAGCGCATTATTACTATTATTACATTGTAATATAAAATGAAATCATTCAACTCACCATAATGCAGAATCAGTGGGAGCCCCGAGTGTGTCACTAGCCACGTCGCCTACAACCAGATGCCATCAGGTGTCCCCAGCAGTCCGTCCTTACATGCAGCCTGTGTCACATCAAATGCAGCCTCTGTCACATCAAATGCAGCCTCTGTCACATAAAATGCAGCCTCTGTCCCCCCAAATGCAGTCTCTGTCCCCCCCAAATGCAGCCTCTGCCCCCCCCCCCCAAATACAGCCTCTGTCACATAAAATGCAGCCTCTGTCACATAAAATGCAGCCTCTGCCCCCCCCCCCAAATACAGCCTCTGTCCCCTTACATCAGAGTTGCCATCAGTGTCCCCCCACAGCATGTGTCCCCCACAGCAGGTGTCCCCCATCAGAGCCCCCCACAGCAGGTGTCCCCATCATAGCCCCCAACAGCAGGTGTCCCCCATCAGAGCCCCCCACAGCAGGTGTCCCCCACAGCAGGGTGTTTCCATCAGAGTCCCTCCACAGCAGGTATCCCCATCAGAGTCCCCCCACAGCAGGTGTTCCCCATCAGAGTCCCCCACAGCAGGTGTCCCCATCAGAGCCCCCCACAGCAGGTGTCCCCCATCAGAGCCCCCCACAGCAGGTGTCCCCCATCAGAGCCCCCCACAGCAGGTGTCCCCCATCAGAGCCCCCCTCACAGCAGGTGTAAGCCATCAGAGCCCCCCCACAGCAGGTGTCCCCCATCAGAGCCCCCCACAGCAGGTGTCCCCCATCAGAGTCCCCGCACAGCAGGTGTCCCCATCAGAGTCCCCCCACAGCAGTTGTCCCCATCAAAGTCCCCCCACAGCAGGTGTCCCCCATCAGAGTCCCCTATCAGAGCCCCCCACCAGAGCCCCCCACAGCAGGTGTCCCCCATCAGAGTCCCCCACAGCAGGTGTCCCCCATCAGAGCCCCCCACAGCAGGTGTCCCCCATCAGAGCCCCCCCACAGCAGGTGTCCCCCATCAGAGCCCCCTCACAGCAGGTGTCCCCTACAGCAGTTGTCCCCATCAAAGTCCCCCCACAGCAGGTGTCCCCCATCAGAGTCCCCTATCAGAGCCCCCCACAGCAGGTGTCCCCCATCAGAGTCCCCCACAGCAGGTGTCCCCCATCAGAGCCCCCCACAGCAGGTGTCCCCCATCAGAGCCCCCCCACAGCGGGTGTCCCCTACAGCAGTTGTCCCCATCAAGGTCCCCCCACAGCAGGTGTCCCCCATCAGAGTCCCCTATCAGAGCCCCCCACCAGAGCCCCCCACAGCAGGTGTCCCCCATCAGAGTCCCCCACAGCAGGTGTCCCCCATCAGAGCCCCCCACAGCAGGTGTCCCCCATCAGAGCCCCCCACAGCAGGTGTCCCCCATTAGAGCCCCCCACAGCAGGTGTCCCCATCAGAGCCCCCCCCCACAGCAGGTGTCCCCCATCAGAGCCCCCCCCCCACAGCAGGTGTCCCCCATCAGAGCCCCCCACAGCAGGTGTCCCCATCAGAGTCCCCCCACAGCAGGTGTCCCCTACAGCAGTTGTCCCCATCAAAGTCCCCCCACAGCAGGTGTCCCCCATCAGAGTCCCCTATCAGAGCCCCCCACCAGAGCCCCCCACAGCAGGTGTCCCCTATCAGAGCCCCCCACAGCGGGTGTCCCCCATCAGAGCCCCCCACAGCAGGTGTTCCCCATCAGAGCCCCCCACAGCAGGTGTTCCCCATCAGAGCCCCCCAAGAGCAGGTGTCCCCCATCAGAGCCCCCCAAGAGCAGGTGTTCCCCATCAGAGCCCCCCAAGAGCAGGTGTCCCCCAAAGCAGGTGTCTCAATTAGAGTCCCCCCAAAACAGGAGTCCCCCATCAGAGCCCCCCACAGCAGGTGTACCCATCAGAGCCCCCCACAGCAGGTGTTCCCCATCAGAGTCCCCCACAGCAGGTGTCCCCCATCAGAGCCCCCCACAGCAGGTGTCCCCCATCAGAGCCCCCCACAGCATGTGTCCCCCATCAGAGCCCCCCACAGCATGTGTCCCCCATCAGAGCCCCCCACAGCAGGTGTCCCCATCAGAGCCCCCCACAGCAGGTGTCCCCCCATTCTCCACACAGCGGTACTTACCTTCAGTCTCCTGCGGTGTCCTCCTCCTCACACTGGCAGCAGCATTCTTCCTGTTTCCTCTCTCTGGCGCAATGAAAGAGAGAGACAGGAAATGACATCTGACTCAGGGCAGATGTCAATCAAATCTGAAGTGCACAGTAGCTTCCGCCCGGCGCCTGTAGTATGTATTACTATGGCTGGGCGGAAGCTACTCGGCGCTTCAGAAAACACCCCAAGGCGGGCTAAACGCCCGCAAATGCAGCGCCACGTCTGCAATCTCGTGATTGCATAGACGTGGCGCTTCCTATAAGTGCACTGTGTCCGGCGTCGCACTGTATCCGGCGTCCGAACACAGTGCACTTAAGGACCTTCTTTTTTCTTTTTTCTTTTTTTTTTAAAGGGCCAGTAGTAAAAAAAAAAATTTTTTTTTGACTTTTTTTTTTTCTGCCTCAAGGGGGGGGGGGGGGGGCGGCGCCTAGGCGCCCCCTATGGACGGGCTGCCACTGAAACCCACGGGTCAGGGCCACTGTAGGACTGCTGAAATTTTCTCTGGGTTCTTCGAAAAACCAGCAGTGGAAATTACATAACCCAGGAATTTAACCTGTTCACGATGGAACTCGCATTTCTCCATTTCACAATAGAGATTGTTCTCTCTGAGTTTCTGAAGCACACGACAGACATCTGTGTGGTGGCTCTATAGGGACTTGGAAAATATCAGGATATCATCGAGATAAACCACCACACATAACTGCAACAAATCTCGGAGGACATCGTTAATAAATTCCTGGAAAACTGCTGGGGCGTTACAAAGGCCAAAAGGCATTATGTGGTACTCATAATGGCCTGTTCTGGTATTAAAGGCAGTTTTCCACTCGTCGTCCTCCTTAATCCTCACAAGATTGTATGCCTCTCTCAAATCAAGCTTTGTGAAAACCGTTGCTCCCTTGAGGCGGTCAAATAACTTTGTAATCAACAGAATTGGATAGGCATTCTTAATCTTGAAATGATTGAGACCCCTTCACAAAGAAGAAACCAGCGCCAGCAGGAGACGAGGATTTGCGGATGAAACCTCGAGAAAGTGCCTCTGCAACATACTCCTCCATGGCCTTATCCCCCAAGACCAACAATGGGTAAACCCGGCCACGAGGGGGTATGGCACCAGGTTGAAGATCATTTGCGCAATCATACGGCCGGTGTGGAGGCAAACTACCGGCTTGACCTTTGTCAAAGACATTGCTAAAATCGTGGTACTCCTCTGGCAGGGAGGAGAGTGAAGAGGTGTGCACGACCTTGGCTACCTTCTGGAAGCATGTCTTACTGCATTGTTGCGACCAGGAGAGAACCTCAGCACAGAACCAATCAAATGAGGGGTTGTGCCTCTGTAACCAAGGATAACCAATAACCAGCGGAAACTTAGGTGAGGAAATAACTTGGAATTGGATTATCTCATAGACAACAGAACAGTCTCATGAGTCACATGGGCAGGCTGTAGAGGTCTCCCGTCAAAAGCCTCAATGGCAAGTGGAGTCTCACACAGGTGCAGCGGAATCGAGTGCTTCGATACAAAGGCAGCATCAATAAATAGGCCTGCAGCCCCAGAGTCGATTAGAGTCTGTATCTCGACGGATGACTCAGCCCAAGAAAGAGTGATCAAAACCAGGGGCTTATCCTTCTGGATAACTGGGGACGAAACAACGCCACCTAAGGTCTGTCCATGACAGGACCTCAAGGTTCAGGCGATCCCTGGATGGGTAGGACAAGACTTCAAAAAGTGACCTGCCTAGCCACAATAAAAGCACAATCTCCCTCCTCCTAAAGGTTCTCTCATACGCAGAGAGATGCGTGAAACTCCTTCACTGACCCACTCAGTACCAGGAGGCCTGGGAGGTGAGGGAGGCACGGGTGGGACTGCAAAGCTCGGAGACAAACGTACAGGAGGCTTCTGCAAGTGCTCCTTAAAAGAGAGTCTTTCTCTGAGTCTGGAGTCAATAAGGATGGCAAATGTAATCAACTTCTCCAGCTCAGTGGGTACAGTGGGGCAAAAAAGTATTTAGTCAGCCACCAATTGTGCAAGTTCTCCCACTTAAAAAGATGAGAGAGGCCTGTAATTGTCATCATAGGTATACCTCAACTATGAGAGACAAAATGTGGAAACAAATCCAGACAATCACATTGTCTGATTTTTGAAAGAATTTATTTGCAAATTATGGTGGAAAATAAGTATTTTGTCATCTACAAACAAGCAAGATTTCTGGCTCTCACAGACCTGAATCTTCTTCTTTAAGAGGCTCCTCTGTCTTCCTCTCATTACCTGTATTAATGGCACCTGTTTGAACTTGTTATCAGTATATAAGGTGTATTCCTCCAGATGCACCCGCAGATCTTTGTCGCGCTTGGTGAATCTGTGAGAAGGCGTGCCAAGCCCATATTCATCATACCTATTGCTGATCTGAAGATCAAGCTGATTAAGTTCAGATTCATATTGTTTACACAATATGGAACTAATTTCAAAGGAGCACATTTGAAGATTGTGCTCCCAAGATTGTTTTAGGGAATTATTGATTTTCCTAAGATTAGGGAAAATTTGGATCCTCAGGCCCCATGGGACTATACTGTTCTGTGAATATTTTTCAAAATACGCCTTATGCCAATAAGTGCGTACCTTCTTTTTGCTGCACTCGAGCATGTACCTTTGCATGCTCGAGGTGGTAACATCGACATCACTTTGCTCCAATTAGAGACTAGATGTATACACAATTTGGACTCTATTAAATTTCATGGGTTAAATGAATATATTAGCTTTAAATCCTTTCTCTGATTCAGATATAAATTCAAATTAAACTCTATTTGTCTATTTTTGCATTCCATGTGTTTATCTATCTTTGGTCTCCATATTATCTGACCGTCTACTTGCATTAGGCTCTTATTCCTTTGTTTCCTTCTCCTCCCCATTTTCCGTCATAGTTGCTTCTCTGTCCCTCTTACAATCCTAGGGACCAATTTATTTCGAGCTATATTGTATGATTATTGTTCTTTATTTACTTTATGCTACATGTAACATACATATTTTTTGCTAAACTGTATTTATATTAATAAAACATATATTTTATTTTTCTAATTTATATATTTAGGTTAATTTGGACCCAAAGTATCAGTTATGTATTTTATTATTTATAAATTCCATGGTTTGTTTTATTCGTATGTTTTCTTTTCTTTGAGCGATTGGATACATGGATTCACCGACAGGTATATGCAGTAGCACCTGACTACTTGACTGCCTGTCTTTCTGTTCTCTCTCGCTGCTCCATATTTCCTGTTCCCGGTTCCAGACTGCCCCGTCTGCCCTGTTCTTTGCAGACTTCCAGGCAATCTGGGGGACTTGTCCCTTTATAGCCTTAGGCTTCATGGACTCCCAAGGGCTGATTGCTATCCACAGTCAGCCTGCCCCTTCGGCCCGTGCCTGTGCCGCTCATCCGCTCGAATGTACAAAGGCCTCTTTTACTTTCTTCCCTGGATGGGCGGAGTGTTTTTGTTTTCCTCCCCTCACTCATTGGTATACCCGTGCCTTGACCGCGCCCTATTTGGCTATCGTCACTGGGTTTTTCACCATGTGACATGGGTCGCGCTTGGCATTCTGGGCATTGTAGGCAACCGACCACACTGCGCATGCACCCGGGCCCTCCTTTGTCCGCTCTTGATTGGCTAATGAGCTACGCCGATCGGGTGGGGGGTTTAAAAGGCTGCTACATGTTTTTTATTCAATTGCTGACTTTGTTGTGCGCTGTGGCTTGGCTAGTCTTGAACAAGGTAAAATTGGTTCCTTCATATACCCCTTATCCTGCTGGAGTTCTCACCTCCCGTTTCCTTATTTTATCTATAGATGTTTATTGGTAGTTATTATGCTGATTGTGGGTTTCCTTTGAACTTAGATCTAGGTGATTGAGCCCTTTGGACCTTCTTGGCAGCATATTGTGGTTTCTGTTTCCAGCTTTCCACACTGCCTGATTTGGATTCTATTGTGCATTCAGTTGCCCTCACTGGCGATTGCTACGTTAGGGTAAGCGTTTGCCTTTTCACATTCCTAAGTTTCTTGTGTGCTATATATAGGGCATTTTTTTTAAAGTACCAGAAATATCTATATTTATGCCATTAATATTATGCACCTTATTGTTGTTTCAGTCTCTTTGTTTTCCTTCATCATTTTTGGTCCCAACATACTCAAGTACAACATATTGACCCACCCAGCGCACTTTTTAGCTTTTTTCACTTATTTAGTTTTGGTATGTATTGAGGCATTTTAGCCCGTGTCAATAGTAATAAAAGGACATAGTCATTTTTTATTTTATTCAATCTGTTATTTTTCAGTTTTTACAGGCATCCCTTATGAGCCCCCTGTAGCCAATTACAGGGCCCATTCTGTGTCCCAGAAGCTTGACGGGGTATGTCTGGGATGTGGTTGCATGGGATGCGTGAGGTTTTATTCAGACAGGATTGTGATCTCCCTGTTGTTCAATCGCTCATTGATCTGTGTCATGATATTTCTACTGTTTTTGTCACTGATTTCTTTTTTCTTTTTTAGTGTCATTATTCACTTTCTACTATATTTTATTCCCCTGATGGCTGAAGCCAATGTTTTGGCGAAACTAGTAGGGATGAATTGACCTGCTACTACCTTTCAACATCACCGGTGTCGGTCAATAGATAAATTGTATAGTACTCCTTTTGTATTTTGTTTATAATATTTTTTGTATGAATTGATTTTAAAACTTTACATTATTAAAGATTTGATATTTTTATAATATTGAGTGTGTTCAAACTGTCTTTGGCACCGCTATAATACCTCCCTCCTTGTTTTGTTACTTATGTTTTATTTAGGGATGAGGTGTCGTATCTATTAGGACATTCCACCCACCACTCTTTTTCTGATCCTCACAGACGCGGATTAATCTTCGATCTATATGCGCAACTACTCTCACACAGAATCTCCTCACCACCCTACATGAACAAATGGGAAAATTACCTTAACCTCCAAGTAGACAATTGGGCACAAATCTGAAAGGCCACCAAATCAGCATCACAAACATAGTGGCCTTCGAAACCAATTATAAGGTACTCACCAAGTTTTATCTGGTCCCCGTCAGGATCTCCAAATTCCTCCCCCAATACCCCTCACATTGCTTCCGCAGCTGTAAAACACCAAACACGCATGTATATATTTGGTGAGAATGGCCCACAGCCCGCACCTTTTGGTCAGAAGTATTCAAGATCCTCTCCACCATGTTCAATACTACCTTACCCCCAGACCCGGCAGTAGCACTCCTGAATAGAAAACCACAGGCTATAACATACCGTCAGTTCAAACTCATGCTCTTTGTCACCACTGCAGCAAAACAAACTATGGCAAAAGCGTGGAAATCCACCTCACTATGTACTCTATCAGTTAAACAGACAGTAACGCAGGCAATGATCCATGCCAAAACAGAAGCAGTCCTTCTTGATAAAGTGTCTACATTCGAGAAACTCTGGAAACCATCGATCGAACATTTCCTACCTCTGGGCTCTCGATAGCTCGCTATTATTACTTTAAAGGTAATTAACACCGACTCCATCATAAACCCCCAATCACACCTGGCTCGCTGGGCCACAGGTCTTCTCTGGAGACCCCCCATTCCCCTATGCCTCCACTCACCATATACATCTTATTCTTCTATACCTTTTCAATCCTTTTTTCTCACTCCCAGCCTTCACCCCTCACCCTCTCTTTGGACTATCATGCTTAGTAATCCAGAAACACAGACACCAAGAAAACCTAGTCCAGTGACCTTCCTACTATAGGGATACTTGGGATAGATTGGTTCCTGGATCCTCCCATTAGAACGAGCCAAGCCACATTGCTGGAACTTGGTCCTGGGAAAAGTTCATAAATTTCCCCTAACTATCCCACATCAAGCACCTCTTCTTACTCGTTACCACTTTTGTCTTTTTCATATTGACAGTTCGACGTTAAACTATACTGCTTATCTTACATTGTTCACAGTTTATGATCTCTTCAACCTGGGACTAGGGATGAGCTTCGAGTTCGAGTCGAACTCATGTTCAACTCGAACATTGGCTGTTTGCCAGTTCGCTGAACAGTGAACAATTTGGGGTGTTCGCGGCAAATTCGAAAGCCACGGAACACCCTTTAAAAGTCTATGGGAAAAATCAAAAGTGCCAATTTTAAAGGCTTATATGCATGGTATTGTCATAAAAAGTGTTTGGGGACCTGGGTCCTGCCCCAGGAGACATGGATCAATGCAAAAAGAAGTTTTAAAAACTGACGTTTTTCGGGAGCGGTGATTTTAATAATGCTTAAAGTGAAACAATAAAAGTGTAATATTCCTTTAAATTTCGTACCTGGGGGGTGTCTATAGTATGCCTGTAAAGGGGCTCATGTTTCCCATGTTTAGAACAGTCTGACAGTAAAATGACATTTCAAAGGAAAAAAAGTCATTTAAAACTACTCGCGGCTATAATGAATTGTCGGTCCGACAATACACATAAAAGTTCATTGATAAAAATGGCATGGGATTTCCCCACAGGGGAACCCTGAACCAAAATTTTTTTAAAAATGCGTGGGGGTCCCCCTAAAATCCATACCGGGCCCTTCAGGTCTGGTATGGATATCAAGGGGAATCCCGTGCCAAAATTTTTAAAAAATGGCGTGGGGTCCCCCCAAAAATCCATGCCAGACCCTTATCCCAGCACGCAACCTGGCAGGCAGCAGGAAAAGAGGGGGGGACGAGAGAGCACCCCCTCTCCTGAGCTGTACCAGGCCACATGCCCTCAACATTGGGAGGGTGCTTTGAGGTAGCCCCCAAAGCACCTTTTCCCCATGTTGATGGGGAGAAGGGCCTCATCCCCACAACCCTTGCCCGGTGGTTGTGGGGGTCTGCGGGCAAGGGGCTTATCAGAATCTGGCCACCCTTTGTGTGAATTGGTAATGGGGTACAAATGTACCCCTACCATTTCACAAAAACATGTCAAAAAGGTTAAAAAACACAAGAGACGGTTTTTGACAAGTCCTTTGACCCCGCCCCCCTCTGACAACACGGGGAAAGCCACAGGGAAGTCCTGTGAATTCCCCATGCATCAGAGGTGGGCGGGGTCACCGGGTAGCCCCGCCCTCTGCTATATAAGAAATGTCAGATGAAGTGAAGCGTCACACAGCTGAAGACTCCTACTGAGGCAGATCGTGCAGACGGAGCGGAGAAGAAGCCTGGAGGAAGATGCGGGACGAGAAGAGCGGAGGAAGAAGAAGATGGAGAAAAAGAAGATGAAGAATGGAGGAAGAAGAAGAACACCAAAAGAACACCAAAAGAAAGAAGATGGAAGAAGAAGCCGAAAGAAGAAGAAATTAATAAAGTACTTGTCAAAAACCGTCTCTTGTGTTTTTTAACCTTTTTGACACTTTTTTTGTGAAATGGTAGGGGTAAATTTGTACCCCATTACCAATTCACACGGGGGGGGCAGATCTGGGGGTCCCCTTGTTAAAGGGGGCTTCCAGATTCCGATAAGCCCCCCACCCGCAGACCCCCACAACCACCGGGCAATGGTTGTGGGGATGAGGCCCTTCTCCCCATCAACATGGGGACAAGGTGCTTTGGGGAGTTACCTCAAAGCACCCTCCCAATGTTGAGGGCATGTGGCCTGGTACGGTTCAGGAGGGGGGGCGCTCTCTTGTCCCCCCCTCTTTTCCTGCGGCCTGCCAGGTTGCGTGCTCGGATAAGGGTTTGATATGGATTTTTGGGGGGACCCCACACTATTTTTTTAAATTTTGGCACGGGGTTCCCCTTAAAATCCATACCAGACCTGAAGGATCTGGTATGGATTTTAAGGGGGACCCCCACGCCATTTTTTTTAAAATTTTGGTTCGACGGTGGATACCAATGTAGCTGAAATTAATTACAAATGTTTGACTGGTTGGTATGTAACCCCAGATAAAGCTTGTAAATATCAAAGGGACAAAACATCGGAATGTTGGCGGGGCTGCATGGGGGTGGGTACAATGGCCCATCTTTGGTGGGACTGTCCTATAATTAAAGGATATTGGGGAAAGATTTTAGGGTTTATAAAAGAAATGACTAAAATAGAAAAAAAAGCCAGACCCATGGACAGTACTACATCATGGAATAGAGGGGGATGTAAAAACATATAAAGAATCCTTAGTGCCACACTTGCTAAATGCGGCAAAAAAACGTATCCCTAAGAAATGGCAGACGGCGGAAAGTCCGTTAATTTGGGAGTGGATTGATGTAGTAGAAGGAATATACTACATGGAACATACAAGCTATTGTAGGGATGGTAGTAGAAAAGAGGTAAAAGATAAGTGGGAGTGTTGGAAGGAAGTTAAAAAAACTTGGAGCTACGCTGAAGTACTGAGAACCTAGATCTTAAACTGGAAAACGTATAGTATGTACACAGACGCAGAGGAGGTAGGGGAGGGGGAGTGGGGGGAGGGGGGAGGGGATGGGGGAAAGGTTAGATGAGGTCACTTCAATAGCAGGATTTGTAAAGTGGCACATGTTTTTTCCTAAAAATTTAATAGAAATTTTTGTATACAGCATGGATAAAGGCTAATATGATGTGAAAACGAGAAGAGACATGGATGAACTGTAAAGGTGCATTAAGTCTCTCAAAGGGTTCGCTGAAGTGGCTATAAAAAAAAAAAAAAACTGGTTTGGGGTTCCCCTGTGGGGAAATCCCATGCCGTTTTTATCAATGAACTTTTATGTGTATTGTCAGACCGACAATTCATTAATAGCCGTAAGTAGTTTTAAATGACTTTTTTTCCTTTGAAATGTCATTTTGCTGTCAGACTGTTCTAAACACGGGAAACATGCGCCCCTTTACAGGCATACTATAGACACCCCCCAGGTATGAAATATAAAGGAATATTACACTTTTATTGTTTCACTTTAAGCATTATTAAAATCACTGCTCCCGAAAAAACGGCCGTTTTTAAAACTTCTTTTTGCATTGATACATGTCCCATGGGGCAGGACTTTCTGTTCAGAGATTTTTGTAATTCTATCGAAACTTTTTGACACATCTCTATCACCAGACCCAACTGTGACTCTCCTGAACAACAAACCCATGTCTTTGACCCACCGCCAATTTAAACTTTTCATTTTGATTTGATTTTGATTTGATATGGGATTTGTACTGCGCCAAATGCGCATCTAGGCACACAAAGACCCTAAAATCAAGTTGAGATTTCCAAAAGAACGTTAAAAAAAGGAGCCTAGGGTGCCCAATCTGAAAGAGGTAGTGTAAAAACAGAGAAGAACCGGGGGGGGGGGGGGGGTTCTAACCCCCAGATGGGGGAGGAGAAAGAGCATACAAAATCCATGTTTTTGCACGATTTCTATTCTTCCTCAGATTATCCGTAGGCCTGGGTAAAGAGGAAGGTGTGACAGACCTAGCTGGGACAGAGGCTTTTGGAGAGGACTGAATGCAGGCCTCTTGCCTTTTGACTATGGGCCCTGGATTTTAAGGGAACAATACTCTTTGTGAGGTGTATGTCTGGGGACCCTGAACTAATGTTACTTTGGATTCAAGTCCATGTCCCCCCAAAACACAAAACTCTGGGAACCCCGTATGTGCCATATTATAAATAGTGACTGCTTCACAATGTTGTGTGTATATTGTGTGTTGTCTCATTCTGTTGTGTACTGTTTGCTGTGCTAGTTTGGGGTGGGGCTGTATTCCACTGTTCTATTGTGTTTGTCTGCCTTGGATCACAGGATGTGTATTTCTATGGAGGGAGGGGGGATTCCTCCAGCAGCTCTCCTTGCTGATAAGACTATGTGCTGATGAGACGTTGAACATACCTGACCTGTGTGTCCATTGTCATTGGACAGTTTGGCCCGACCAGTTTTCCAAGGGTGGGAAGAAAGAGTCTCTGAGTTATTTTATCTGTTGCGTCCATGTGTGAAAATAAATGAGTTTATTCCTGGTTGACCCTCAAGACAGAGCTTTGTCTCATATTTGGGGGGAGAGTTATTCGTATGGGTTTCTTGTTCGGCTGATCAGAGTGTGTGATAACTGCCTTGGTGTTCCGGAAGGAAATGTCCTAAACAACTTTAATCCCTTTCGTACTCGGGGTGTCGTTACAACTGGTGGCAAGCAGCGGGATCATTCCCACAGCCCAGAAGGACAGCTACAAGAGGACACAGGAAAATGGAAGCACAGTATGAACCCTCGAGGACTTATTGGAGAACCGGGGCCAACTGGCCAACAACCGTAAAAAGAGGGACATTATTGCAGAACTAGTCAAAATGGATAGAGCTGAAAGACCCAACATAACCGAAAGGCCCAGCATAACAGACAGGACACCCGAAGAGGCATGGTTTGATCGGGCTGTTAAAATAAGACTGGCACATTATGGTTCTAACCTCACAGCAGAGATCATAGACCTAGTTATAGCAGCTGTGGATGCAAATTGGCTACAGCAAAGAGGTGCTGCAGCAGCAGAAGTCACAGCAGCACCAACTGAATGGAGAGGAGAGGTACAGATACCAGCCACCTTGGAAGAGGAATTCAGAAGGAGGTTGTGAGAGATGCAGATACAGCATAGAGGACCAGTATCGAAGCAGGTCCTGCTGGGATGGTCTGATTCTATCCGCTGCGAACTCTGGAAGAAAGCCCTAGCTCTTGAGCAGCAACACCAGGGAAAAGTTCTCCCCTTCATCCATGTAAGGTACTGGTCGCAGTATGAAGTACAAATGCTGTTATTGGGGGAACAACCGAAGCAGGAGTGGACAGCTGAGTTAAGCAGGCTGATCCAGGCAGAAAGCAGGCTGATCCAGGCAGAGATGTCTTTGGATGAGAGGTACAGAGCCCTCCAGTGGTATGTAGCCCAAGAGTGCCTGTGGTCAGCGGATGACAGCCCCATGGAAGGCTTTGACTATGATGGCCTGGGATTGTTGTATTGGAGGCTGTCCAGGGACCCTGACTTTGGGAGTGATCGGGAGTGGCATTTGGAGGAAATAATGGAGCACAGAGAGCGAAGACTGAATGTCTCGGAAGGGCACTGGACACAAGAAGATTTGGAGTTTCTGGCCGTTCAGGAATGGGAGCTGGAGATCGCCTACAGACAGCTGCTAGACTCTGCTCAGCAGCAGGGTGGGGCTCCCTTTGTCTGGGACTATCAGGAAATACCAATTGACAACTCTGAAATCCTGGCTGAAAAATCGGCAGTGGAAAATCTGGAGATTGCCATCAGCAAAGCTGAAGTGCTGACAACAGGGCAGAGTTCTGCTAACCTCTGCCCAGCACTGATAGCATCTTCTGGGTTCCACGGACATGAGCTTGTGAACTTCTATCCTCAGACACCAGTTGCAGAGGCAGGGGATTTGATAGACTTTTCTGCTGAGGAATAGGGATGAGCTTCGTGTTCGAGTCGAACCCATGTTCGACTCGATCATCTACGTTCGCGGAATTGCGAACGATGTGGGCCGTTCATGCCAAATTCTTGTGGCGCGTCATGGCCCATAATTCACTGCGGCATCGCAGTGCATTGCTGGCTAATGATTGGCCAAGCATGCACTATGACCCGCATGCTTGGCCAATCACAGCGCCGTCTGTAGAGAGAGCTGTAATTGGTCAAAGCCAGGGTGGCTTTCCGGCGTTCAGATAGAGAGAGATAGAGAGAGAAAGACAGTGTCATTTGATTTAAGTTAGATAGATTAGGCAGGACAGTCAGTCAGTTAGCTGCACTTATAGTGTATTGTGTATATATATGCATCCCAGGTGTTGTGTATATATATATACACTGTATTCAGTTTAGCTAGATCCGTTCCTGTTATTATCTTCCTACTGACAGGCAGGCTTGTGTTGTTACAGTATTTACAGCTACCTGAAGAAAATTGCTGGTGTTCTTCTGATCCTATTAGTACCACAGTCAGGCAGCTAGACTATTTACAATTAGTATATATGCATAAGCAATAAAGCATAGATAAACGGTGCCAAGTCTCTGATTCCTTATTGCAGCAGCGCTATGTGCCAGATGTCAAGACACATATACAGTAAATAAGACCAATGGTTAAAGAAGATTTGTAGGAAAGTTCAAAAAGGATTGTAGTCTGTGGGTATGAAGAGTTTCTTCCACCAAGAGTAATCACCACGTGAGGGGGTGCCCCCAGTGAGATTGCACTCACCACAATTCCAGCAAACACAAGCCTTTATGCTGTTATCTTTGATAGCTTTCCATCTTTTCTATCCAACCACCAGATGTCGCTAACACTCTCGATTAATGTTGTGTCATATAAGGGGAGAAAATAACATGCCCATATAGCGTAATATTGCTAAAGAAATTTTTATTGACATGCAAAATAACTACCCCTTATAAACTGCGTGCCAGATAAAATAAACAGTAAAGCATTTGTAAAGTGCACTGTGCCTGAATTCACGTATCCCAGGAGGTGTTTCCAGAGCGCTCGCTGTATACAGCTGGTTTAACTCGCTTCCTGGTTCCTTCCGGTGCGTGGAACGCACACGTCACTTCCGGTGGATTACGACACTGACGCGTTTCGTCCCTTAGAGACGCCCTCAGATGACGTCCGGAAGTGACGAAACGCATCAGGGCCATAATCCACCGGAAGTGACGTGTGCGTTCCATACACCGGAAGGAACCAGGAAGCGAGAGAGAAAAGATTCGACGTAGGGGAGAAAGATTCAACGTAGGGGAGAAAAGATTTGACGTAGGGCAGAAAAGATAAATAAAAATAATGATGATGATGAATGTTATTGGCTGATTGTAACCAAAGAGGAGAAGCAGTAAAATAGCTAGAACTAAGTACACACGTACTTTGGCTTATGGTGTCTGTTGAAAGTTCTAAGAAGATTCGACGGAGCAGGTAAACTATACAGTGTCGTACAGTTTAGCTGCTCCGTCAAATCTTCTTTGAACATTCGACAGACACCATAAGCCTTCAATGACAGATTTGACCTTAATTTGGATTTTCGGACTAATGCAATTTTTAACGAAAAACAAAATAAATAAAAACGAATTTCGTGAGTAACGAAATAAATTTATTTTTCGGACGAAAACGAAATTCCGAAACGAAATATTTCAGTGTGCACATGTCTAAAAGCTACCTGTAGAAGGTTGGTGGTGTTTTCCTGATCCTATCACTACCGCAGGCAGCTACATTATTTTAACGTTAGTGTAGTGCGTCCTCTTCACAGTATTCAGCTAAAGCTATATCTGTAGAAGGTTAGTGGAGTTTTCCTGATCCTATCACTACTACAGGCAGCTACATTATTTACACGTTAGTCTAGTGCGACCTCTGCACAGTGTTCAGCTAAAGCTACCTGTGGAAGGTTGGTGGTGTTTTCCTGATCCTATCACTACCACAGGCAGCTACATTATTTACACGTTAGTCTAGTGCGACCTCTGCACAGTGTTCAGCTAAAGCTACCTGTAGAAGGTTGGTGGTATTTTCCTGATCCTATCACTACCGCAGGCAGCTACATTATTTACACGTTAGTCTAGTGCGACCTCTGCACAGTGTTCAGCTAAAGCTACCTGTAGAAGGTTGGTGGTGTTTTCTTGATCCTATCACTACAGCAGGCAGCTACATTATTTACATGTTAGTCTAGTGCGACCTCTGCACAGTGTTCAGCTAAAGCTACCTGTAGAAGGTTGGTGGTGTTTTCCTGATCCTATCACTACCGCAGGCAGCTACATTATTTACACGTTAGTCTAGTGCGACCTCTGCACAGTGTTCAGCTAAAGCTACCCGTAGAAGGTTGGTGGTGTTTTCCTGATCCTATCACTACCGCAGGCAGCTACATTATTTACACGTTAGTCTAGTGCGACCTCTGCACAGTGTTCAGCTAAAGCTACCTGTAGAAAGTTAGTGGTGTTTTCCTGATCCTATCACTACTGCAGGCAGCTATATTATTTTAACGTTAGTGTAGTGCGTCCTCTTCACAGTGTTCAGCTAAAGCTTTTTGTAGAAGGGTGGTGGTGTTTTCCTGATCCTATCACTACTGCAGGCAGCTACATTATTTACACGTTAGTCTAGTGCAACCTCTGCACAGTGTTCAGCTAAAGCTACCTGTAAAAGGTTGGTGGTGTTTTCCTGATCCTATCACTACCGCAGGCAGCTACATTATTTTAACGTTGGTGTAGTGCGTCCTCTTCACAGTGTTCAGCTAAAGCTACAAGTTAGTGTAGTGCGACCTCTGCACAGTGTTCATCTAAAGCTACCTGTAGAAGATTGGTGGTGTTCTCATACTACAGGCAGGCAGTTGATTTTGCTAGCTGTAGTATCAGTATATATATATATATATATATATATATATATATATATATATATATGTATATATCTATCTCCCAGCTTAGTGCAGCTACATCTCACTGCAGGCCATTAGTATGTCTGGAATGCCAGCAAGGAAAGGCAAACAGTCACAAGCCAATAAAAGAGGGCAAGCAAGCTCTGTGTCTAGAGGCAACAGTGCTGGTCGTGGAGACGGTGCATCCTCATCAACACGTGGCCATGGAACATGCTTGGCCTTTTTTTCGGCAGCTGGCCGTGTTGAGCCGCAACATGCGGAAGACTTGGTCGAGTGGATGACTAAGCCGTCCTCATCCTCCTCATCCTCTCTCACCCATGCTCAGGGTATTTTGTCTGGCAAAGCATCTGCCAATGCGGCCTCTTCCCTCGGCTCAATGGCATCAGTGACTCCTTCCCTAGCCCCACCATGTACTCCTGAGGAGTCCCTCGAACTGATTGACCACAGTGTTGGGTACATGCTCCAGGAGGATGCCCAGCATTTAGAAGGCTCTGATGATGATACTGAGCTAGATGAAGGCAGTAACGTGAGCACGGACAGAGGGGGTGCCCAAGAAGGACAGCAATCTGGCAGTCATGCTCCCCCTGCTGCAGCATACTGCCAGGATTGCACCAGTGATGAGGAGGGAGGAGATGATGAGGTCACGAGGAGGAGGAGGCACATCACCAACGAGGCAGGATGCCCTCCAGGGGCCAGCCTAAGGGCAGCACACTGACTGCATCACACCGCAAAGCTCCGCATGTGCAGGGCGCTTCTGTCTCTGCGCGTTATTCCAAAAGTTCTTTGGTGTGGGCCTTTTTTGAGACGAGTGCATCAGATCGCACCGTTGCTATTTGCAACATATGTCTCAAGCGTATCTCGTGTGGCCAAAACATCTCCCGCTTGGGCACCACATGCTTGACCAGACATATGTTGACCTGCCATGCAGTTCGTTAGCAAGCGTATCTAAAGGACCCAAAGAACAAAGAGGACCTCTCCTTGCTCCTCATCAGCTGAGATCTCCAACCCCACTATACCTTCTTTCCTCTCTGAGACCTGCACTGAGAGGAATGAAGGTGTAGAATTAGGTGTGTCACAGCCAAGTACTTGTGGGCAATCTGCTTTCGGTACACGGCATATTGTACCAGGCAAATTTCCCTGCCCCAGCTGCTGCACCGCCGAAAGAAGTTCGCTCCCAGCCATCCACATGCCCAGTGGTTGAATTCTAGCTTGGCAAAATTTCTAGCACTTCAACTGCTACCTTTACAGTTGGTAGACTCTGCCCCCTTCTGTGAGTTTGTGGAATGTGCGGTTCCTTAGTGGCAGGTACCCAAACGCCACTTTTTCTCACGGAAGGTGATTCCGGCTCTCTACCGGCAGGTGGAAGGCAATGTGCATGCCTCGCTGGACAGGGCGGTCAGCGGTAAGGTGCATATTACCACTGACTCATGGTCCAGCAGGCATGGACAGGGACGTTACCAAAGTTTCATGGCGCATTGGGTGACTCTGCTGGCAGCTGGGAAGGATGCAGGACAAGGTGCAGTAGTGTTGGAGGTTGTTCCGCCACCACGCCTCCCAAATTCCACTACTAATGATTCTAAAACACCTCTCTTCTCCAACCCCTCCTCTTCTTCTTCCGCCATGGCCTCTTCCTGTGCTTTGCCCTCGGAACCAGCTGTGCTCCGTAGGCATTCAAGGGGCTACACAAATATGCAGGCCAAAAGATGCCATGCGGTGCTTGAGCTGGTGTGCTTGGGGGACAGGAGCCACACCGGGGCAGAGGTTCTGTCAGCTCTGCATGGGCAGTTTCAGAGGTGGTTGACGCCAAGCCAACTTAAGACAGGAATGGTGGATTGTGACAAGGGCACCAACCTCCTCTCTGCCCTCCGACAGGGACAACTGACCCATGTGCCCTGTTTGGCTCACGTACTTAATTTGGTGGTACAGCGGTTCTTGGGCAGGTACCCGGGCTTACAGGATGTCCTGAGGCAGGCCGGGAAAGTCTGTGTGCATTTCCACCGGTTATATAATGCCAGTGCTCGGCTGGCAGACCTCCAAAAGGAATTTAACCTGCCCAAGAACCGCCTAATCTGCGCCTTCCCCCCAGGTGGAACTCAACGTTGGCCATGCTGCAGTGGCTGCACAAGCAGCAGAGGGCCATCAATGAGTACCTGTGTGACTATGGTACCAGGACAGGGTCAGGGGAGCTTGTTTTTTTTTTTCCCACACCAGTGGGCCATGATCAGGGATGCATGCACTGTCCTGTCACCATTTGAGGAGGCCATGAGGATGGTGAGCAGTGACAGTGCATGCATCAGTGACACTGTCCCGCTTGTCCACCTGTTGGAGCACACGCTGCGTGGAATAATGGACAGGGCACTTGAGGCAGAACAGAGGCAGGAAGAGGAGGACTTCCTTAGCTCTCAAGGCCCCCTTTATCCAGACAGTGTTCCTGCGTGCCCGCCGATCACACAGGCGGAGGAGGAGGAGGAGGATTGTGTCAGTATGGAGGTGAAGCCTGGCACTCAGCATCAGCAGCAGTCTTTAAGGGATCATTTACAGTCCCAAGAAACACATGGACTTGTACGTGGCTGGGAGGAGGTGGCTGCGGATCATGTCGTCCTTAGTGACCCAGAGGACTCCGGACCGAATGCCTCATCAAACCTACGCTGCATGGCCTCCCTGATCCTGCAAAGCCTGCGGAAGGATCCTCGTATTCGTGGTATCAAGGAGAAGGAACAATACTGGCTGGCAACCCTCCTTGATCCACGTTACAAGGGTAAGGTTGTGGACCTTATCTTGCCGTCGCAGAGGGAGCAGAGGATGAAACATCTTCGGGAGGCCTTGCAGAAAGGTCTGTGCAACGCGTTCCCAGAGACTGGGAGGTTACAAACTCCTGTTTCTGGACAATGTGTTGCTGAGGCTTCGGTCAGTCACAGAAGGAGCGGTGGAGAAGGTGGCCGCCTGACCGATGCGTTCAGACAATTTTTTAGTCCGCAGCAAGGTATGATCGGTTCCAACAACCATCGCCAGTGTCTGTTTTACATGGTGCAGGAATACCTAGGGGCAAGATCTGACTTGGACACCTTTCCCACCGAAAATCTGGGTTACTCGGTCTTGAGGATGGATCACTGGCCAGAGCTTGCACAGTATGCAACTGAGCTACTGGCCTGTCCTGCATCCAGCGTTCTTTCGGAACGCACATTCAGTGCTGCTGGAGGCTTTGTAACCGAGCACAGGGTGCGTCTGTCCACCGACTCGGTCGATCGACTGACCTTCATAAAAATGAATCAGTCTTGGATCACCACCAGCTACCAAGCACCTGATGCTGATGTAACCGAATACATTTTTTTGAAATGTCAGATCCCTTCAAAGACTGCCTATGCTGATGCTGAGTGACTATCCTGTTATACTGAGTAATTATCATCTTTCTCCTCAATGATCATGATGATAGCTTGTAAGAACATTTTTGGTTCTGGGCGCCGCCAGTCCTGCCACCAGTGCCTAAGGCCCAATTTTTCAGCCCCTGTTTAACAGGGGCATGTAATTACAATTTTTCATGAAATTTTTTGCAGCAGGGCTAGTTCCTGCGCTCCAACTAGAGTATCTGTGAGGGGTTGCAGGGATGTGGCACCAGCACCAGTGCCTAAGGCCCAATTTCTCAGCCCCTGTTTAACAGGGGCATGTAATTACAATTTTTCATGCAATTCTTTGCAGCAGGGCTAGTTCCTGCGCTCCAACTAGAGTATCTGTGAGGGGTTGCAGGGATGTGGCACCAGCACCAGTGCCTAAGGCCCAATTTCTCAGCCCCTGTTTAACAGGGGCATGTAATTACAATTTTTCATGCAATTCTTTGCAGCAGGGCTAGTTCCTGCGCTCCAACTAGAGCATCTGTGAGGGGTTCCAGGGTTGTGGCACCAGCACCAGTGCCTAAGGCCCAATTTTTCAGCCCCTGTTCAACAGGGACAAGTAATTAGAATTCTTGATCTAATATTTCACAGTAGGGCCCATTTCTGCGCCCACCAAGAGTATCTGTGAGGACTTACAGTGTTGTGGCACCAGCACCACCACCACCATCAAAGGCCCAATTTTTCTGCCCCTGTTCAACAGGGGCATGTAATTACAATTCTTGATCTAATATTTCACAGCAGGGCCCTGTGAGGGCTTACAGTGTTGTGGCCACAACAACACCTAAGGCCCAAATTTCTGCTGAGTATATAGGGCAGGCCCCTACTTTCAAACATCTAACTTACAAACGACTCCTACTTGCAAACGGAAGGAGACAACAGGAAGTGAGATGAAATCTACCCCTAGGAAGGGAAATTCTCTCCTGTAAGAGTTAACATGGGAAAAACTTTTCTCCTTTCCACTGATGCTTTATCACCAATCCTTGTTTCACAAAAAAACCCACATTTTCAAAAAACATTTGTCATTGGGACAAAATGTGAGGTGAAATCTTCTGAAGAGGAGCACAGACAGCAAAACAAATGTCACAGGGGTGCTAACCCTTCCCCATGTTTTCCAAAAAGCTTAAAATAGATTTTTTGGGTGTACCAGTTCAAAATTACAAACAGATTCTACTTAACAACAAACCTACAGTCCCTGTCTTGTTTGCACCGCCTGTATACTGCTGTTCAGAGTATATAGGGCCTGGGGGCCCCACACCTTTCCTTTTTTAATTTGGGTGCAGGGTTCCCCTTAATATCCATACAAGACCCAAAAGGCCTGGTAATGGACTGGGGGGCACCCATGCCATTTGTCTCACTGATTTTCATCCATATTGCCAGGACCCGACATTACAATAAAGCCGCAAGCAGATTTAAATGACTTTTTTTCCTTTAAAAATGACATTTTGTGCAGGGACTTTACAGGCATACTATAGACACCCCCCAGGTACGATATTTAAAGGAATATTTCACTTTTTTTTTTTTACTTGACCACTGGGCACTTAAACCCCCTTCCTATTCAGACCAATTTTCAGCTTTTGGTGCTCTCACATTTTGAATGACAATTACTCAGTCATGCAACACTGTATCTATATGAAATTTTTATCCTTTTTTTCACACAAATAGAGCTTTCTTTTGGTGGTATTTAATCACCGCTGGGTTCTTTATTTTTTGCGCTATAAAAGAAAAAAACCGAAGAATCTGTAAAAAAATACATTTTTCTTCATTTCTGTTATAATATTTTGCAAATTAGTAATTTTTCTTCATATATTTTGGCCAAAATTTATACCGCTACATATCTTTGGTAAAAATAACCCAAATCGGTGGATATTATTTGGTCTTTGTGAAAGTTATAGAGTCCAAAAGCTATGGTGCGAATATCTGAAAATTAATCACACCTGAAGTACTGACGGCCTATCTAATTTCTTGAGACCCTAACATGCCAGAAAAGTACAAATACCCCCCAAATGACCCCTTTTTGGAAAGAAGACATTCCAAGGTATTTAGAAAGATGCATGGTGAGTTTTTTGAAGTTGTCATTTTTTCCCACAACTCTTTGCAAAATCAAAGTTTTTTTTTTACTTTTTTTTTTCCCACAAAATTGTCATATTAGCAGGTTATTTCTCACACACCGCATATGCATACCACAAATTACACCCCAAAACACATTCTGCTATTACTCCCGGGTACGGCGATACCACATGTGTGAGACTTTTACACAGCGTGGCCACATACAGAGGCCCAACATGCAGGGGAGCACCTTCAGGCATTCTGGAGTGCCCAGGCCAATTCTGACATTTCTCTCCTACATGTAAAAATCATCATTTATTTGCTAGAAAATTACATAGAACCCCAAAACATTATATATGTTTTTTTTAGCAAAGACCCTAGAGAATACAATGGCGGTCGTTGCAACTTTTTTATCTCGCACGGTATTTTCGCAGCAATTTTTTTAACGCGTTTTTTTGGAAAAAAAAACAGTTTTGTGCTTTACAAAAACCAAAGCAGTAAAGTTAGCCCAATGTTTTTGCATAATGTGAAAGATGAAGTTACGCTGAGTAAATAGATACCCAACATGTCACCTTTCAAAATTGCACGCGCTTGTGGAATGGCGCCAAACTTTGCTACTCAAAAATCCCCATAGGCAATGCTTTAAAATTTTTTACTGGTTACATGTTTTGAGTTACAGAGGAGGTCTAGAACCAAAATTATTGCTCTCGCTCTACCGATTGCAGCGATACCTCACATGTGTGGTTTGAACACCGTTTTCATATATGGGTGGGACTTACATATGCGTTCGCTTCTGCATGCGAGCACACAGGGACAGGGGCGCTCTAAATTTTTTTTTTTTTTTTTTTTATTGTTCATTTTACTTAATTTATTTTAGTTTGATGCTTCTTTCCAAAAAAAAAAAAATTTTGACCACTTTTATTCCTATTACAAGGAATGTAAACATCCTTGTAATAGGAATATGGCATGACAGGTCCTCTTTACAGTGAGATATGGGGTCAATAAGACCCCACATCTCACCTCTAGGCTGGGAAGCCTGAAATTAAAAAAAAAAAAAAACAATCCTGGCTTCGATCGTAGCGGTGAGTCGGTAGAAGCGCGGGAGGGGGGTCATCTCCTCTCGCCTCCCGTAAGAACGATCAAGCAGTGGAACAGCCGCTATGATCATTCTTATGGTGTAGGGAATCGCCAGGTGAAAAAGCTGATATCTGAATGATGCCTGTAACTGCACCCATCATTCAGATATCCCCGCACAAAGTCAAGGACGTTGTATGAGGGCCGGGGGGCGGGAAGTGGTTAATGACGGAGTATTGCGGGGTAATGCGGGGTAATGCGGGGTATTGCAGGGTAATGTGGGGCTTTGCAGAGTATTGTGGGGGTATTGCAGAGTAATGTGGGGTATTCCAGGGTAATGTGGGGTATTCCAGGGTAATGTGGGGTATTCCAGGGTTTTGCAGAGTATTGCACAGCATTGCAGAGTAGTAGCGATGGCTGAGCATGAATGGATGGATGGCTGGATGTCTCTGTGCAGCGCTGTGGGCACTACACATACAGCCCACAGCACTGCAGCCATCCATCCATCCCCCTCTCCACTCACAGTGTACCGATCGGTACACAGGAGGGGAGGAGAGGATCCAGCGTCATCAGATGACGCCGGTCTGTTTACATGTGATCGCGCCGTCATTTGACGGCGCGATCACATGGTAAACGGCCGCGATCAGCGGCCATTTACCGGGATCCGTGATGCGTTCGGGTGCACGCCCCAGGGGGCGCGCGAGAGGGGAATTCTGGGAGGACGTCATAGTACGCCCTCCCAGAGTTAAGCAACCGCCCTGCAGCCGTCATTCGGCTATGGGCCGGTTGTTAAGTGGTTAAGCATCATTAAAATCACTGCTCCCGAAAAAACTTCTGTTTTTAAAAGTTTTTTTTGCATTGATACATGTCCCCTGGGGCAGGACCCGGGTCCCCAAACCCTTTTTAGGACAATACCATGCAAATTAGGCTTTAAAATGAACACTTTTGATTTTGAACGTTCGAGTCCCATAGACGTCAATGGGGTTCTAACGTTCGTGCAAATTTTCGGTCCGTTCGCAGGTTCTGGTGCGAACCGAACCGGGGGGTGTTCGGCTCATCCCTACTGAGGAAGAACAACCTGATGAGCCTCCAGCAGAAGAGCTGGTATTAGGGCCAAACTTCACTGTGCTCTGCCCAGCACCAACAGCAGTGTCTGTGGAGTTACAAGGAACTTCCCCAGCTGAAGCGCTGGCCACCGGACAGAGGGTCCAAGACCTCTGCCCTACACCTGCGGCGGTTCCAGAGGCCCAGGGTGAGAAGGAGATGGTCCCTTCCCAGCAGCAGATGGCACCCCAGAATGATGCCACCAACCCAGCAGAAGAGCTGGCAACAGAGCAGAGTGCTGCAAGCCTCTGCCCTCACCTAACAGAAGAGGGAGTTCCTGTGGTAGTGGATGGGACTTCAGTCTTCACTGACACAACCCCAAAAATTGGTGCGGCACTGGGACAGGAGGATGGCAGCCATGCTTTGTAAGCACTGGGGGATTTTCACCTACCAAAAGTGGATGAGACTTCAGTCTCCACTTGTATATCCCAGTGATGCTGGGCGGTCAGCCCAGATCCCCAACAGCATGACGAAGTGAGCCTAGTCACCCTGTCTTCACTCCAGCAGCTGAAAAGACTCCAGGGAGAAGGGCCAGTCCAGGCCTCTCCCCAGGGCGGGTGTGTTCTCTGAGAGAGACAGAGGTTGGCTGGGTGAGTAATGCCATGTTTTGGACAATTTATTTGGGGTACTGTGTGGATACCGGCATTGGGGGCTGGAACTACTGACTAACTTCGGAGTCAACCCGTCTGGGGTCTCCTCCTGAAAAAGAAAAAAGGGGGAATTGGGACTTTAAAATGAGGCTCATATGCAGTGTGCCTCCATTCCTAATATAAAGACTTTGAAAAGAGGGGTCTCCTCCTGTGTTAGTCTCCTGCCGAAAGGGGAGAAATGTGACAGACCTAGCCGGGACAGAGGCTTTTGGAGAGGACTGAATGCAGGCCTCTTGCCTTTCGACTATGGGCCCTGGATTTTAGGGGAACAATACTCTTTGTGAGGTGTATGCCTGTGGACCCTGAACTAATGGTACTTTGGATTCAAGTCCATGTCCCCAAAACACAAAACTCTGGGAACCCCATATGTGCCATATTATAAATAGTAAATGCTTCACAATGTTGTGTATATATTGTGTGTTGTCTCATGCTGTTGTGTACCGTTTGCTGTGCTAGTTTGGGGTGGGGCTGTATTCCACTGTTCTATTGTGCTTGTCTGCCTTGGATCACAGGATGTGTATTTCTTTGGAGGGAGGGGGGATTCCTCCATCAGCTCTCCTTGCTGATAAGACTGTGTGCTGATGAGACGTTAGACACACCTGATCTGTGTGTCCATTGTCATTGGACAGTTTGGCTCGCCCAGTTTTCCAAGGGTGGGGAGAAAGAGTCTCTGAGTTATTTTATCTGTTGTGGGTGAAAATAAATGAGTTTATTCCTGGTTGACCCTCAAGACAGAGCTTTGTCTCATATTGGGGGGAGAGTTATTCGTATGGGTTTCTTGTTCGGCTGATTGGAGTGTTCGGTAGCTCCTATGGTGTTCGGGAAGGGAATGTCCTAAACGATTTTAACCCCTTTCGTACTCGGGGTGTCGTTACAGAAGGTTTTTAAACCCTTCCTGAAACTCAGGAGGGACGGTCAGGACCTTAGAGACGCTGGAAGGGAGTTCCACAGCTCATTACCCTTTGTAACCAGGCGTCTGTTACCAGTAAATTTTAGTGTGCTGATTGTCAGTTCTGTGAGAAGTAAATTGGCCGATCAGAGTGGTCTTGACGGTACATGGTGAGTAGGGATGGGCTTTATGTTCAGGTCGAACATGGGTTCGACTCGAACATGGGTTCGACTCGAACATTGGCTGTTCGCCCGTTCTCCGAACAGTGAACAATTTGGGGTGTTCGCGCCAAATTCGAAAGCCGCGGAACACCCTTTAAAAGTCTATGGGAGAAATCAAAAGTGCTAATTTTAAAGGCTTATATGCATGGTATTTTCATAAAAAGTGTTTGGGGATCCAGGTCCTGCCCCAGGGGACATGTATCAATGCAAAAAGGCATTTAAAAGTGCTAGAGCTAGTGCCGGCTATAATTGTCGGTCCGTCAATACACATAAAAGTTCATTGATAAAAACGGCATGGAATTTCCCCACAGGGGAACCCCGAACCAAAATTTAAAAAAAAAATGTGTGGGGTCCCCCTAAATTTCATACCAGGCCCTTCGGGTCTGGTATGGATTTTAAGGGGAACCCCACGCTAAAATTACAAAATTACAAATAAAAGACCCTTATCTGAGCACGCAACCTGGCAGGCCGCAGGAAAAGAGGGGGGGACGAGAGAGCGCCCCCCCTGAACCGTACCAGGCCACATGCCCTCAACATTGGGAGGGTGCTTTGGGGTAGCTGCCCCCCCAAAGCACCTTATCCTCATGTTGATGGGGAGAAGGGCCTCATCCCCACAACCCTTAGACAGTGGTTGTGGGAGTTTGCGGGCGGGGGGCTTATTGGAATCTGGAAGCCCCCTTTAACAAGGGGACCCCCAGATCCCGCCCCCCATGTGAAATGGTAATGGGGTACAAATGTACCCCTACCATTTCACAAAAAATGGTGAAAATGGTCAAAAAAAAGACACTACACGCCTTGGGACAAGTCCTTTATTAAAAAAATTAAAAAATAAACCTGTCCCACAGAGTCTTCTTCTTCTTCTCATGCTCCGATGGACCGAAAAAAAAAAAGGGAGGCACCCTCCGTAATGACGGGCCTCTCAGGTGACAGTTCTGTTGTAAGTGAGGGCAGAGCCACACAATGTCATCGCCGGGTGACCCTGCCCCCCTCTGATGTAAGGGGATATCCCTATGGCTTTCCCGTAGCGTCAGAGGGGGGTGGGGTCACACAGATCATAGGCGGCTTGCAGCTTTTTTTTTTTTTTTTCGGTCCGTCAGAGTGCGAGAAGAAGAAGACGACTCCGTGGGACAGTTTTATTTTATTAATAAAGGACTTGTCCCAAGGCGTGTAGTGTCTTTTTTTTACCATTTTCACACATTTTTTTGTGAAATAGTAGGGGTACATTTGTACCCCGTTACCATTTCACACAGGGGGGGCTGGGATCTGGGGGTCCCCTTGTTAATGGGGGCTTCCAGATTCTGATAAGCACCCCGCCCGCAGACCCCCACAACCACCAGGCAAGGGTTGTGAGGATGAGGCCCTTCTCCCCATCAACATGGGGACAAGGTGCTTTGGGGAGGCCGCTACCCCAAAGCACCCTTCCAATGTTGAGGGCATGTGGCCTGGCAAGGTTCACGAGGGGGGTGCTCTCTCATCCCCCCTCTTTTCCTGCAGCCTGCCAGGTTGCGTACTTGGATAAGGGTCTAGTATGGATTTTTGGGGGGACCCCACACCATTTTTTTTAAAATTTTGGCACGGGGTTCCCCTTAAAATCCATACCAGACCTGAAGAGTCTGATATGGACTTTGAGGGGGACCCCCACGCGAATTAAAAAAAAAAATTGGCGCGGGGTTCCCCTTAATATCCATACCAGACCTGAAGGGCCTGGTATGGAATTTAGGGGGACCCCCACGCATTTTTTAAAAAATTTTGGTTCAGGGTGTTAGAGCAATGCAACCGGGAATGCACCAGGCCCTTTTACAAGAGTTAGCTGGTTTTCGTGCGAAACTGTATATAGAAGTTGGAGTTTTTGATACAGAGTTTTGCGTGAGGTATAAATGACAGGTAGGGAGCAAAGATAATACCTAAGTTCCTGACCTGTTTTGCCGGCGTTGGGAATGGGGCAGAATGAAGTGGGCCAGGCCAAGAGAAAATTGGTGGTTGATTGAGGACCCACCAGCATCACCTCTGTCTTTTGCTTCATTAAGGCATAGCTTGTTATCGGCCATCCATTTTTGTATGTGAAGGAGTCCATTTTTCAGTTGTAGGTGCATATTTGGCCCATCGTCAGCGTCAGTCAGGATCTGCATGTCATCTGCGTAGATCTGGCATGCTAATTTTGTGTGTAGCAATAATGTCAGCGAGTGGGCGCATATAAGTTGAATAGCAGGGGCGACAATGCCGAGCCCTGCAGGACTCCATAGAGAAGTGGTTCAATACTTGGTTTTGCACCAAGTCACTACTGCTGCCAAGCAGACCATAGCTAAAGCCTGGAGATCTACTCGTGGTAAAACTCAGAATTACCCAAGCAATGATTCACTCCAAATTGGAAGCTGTTCTGTTAGATAAAGTTCCTAAATTTGAGAAGCTCTGGAACCCTTGGGTAACCCATTTCCTACCTCCTGGTTTTAATGAAACCTTACTACGCCCATAATATCTCTTATACCATTAAAATCATTACATGCATTTATGTTTATTTAAAGATACAGTATCCTTTAAATGTTACTAATCACAGGTATGTCATTACCGGTGTTAATGAGATCTAAAATGTTTGCCTCAATATGAACCAAGTGTTATTATCATATGTGATACAAACAACTTTATTCAGCAAACAATTACTATGCCTATTTTTGAGTACAGAACCCCATAGAAACCAACCAGAATCCATCTTGTTATGGTAAGACTTCAGCTAAGTGAATTCTGATGGCTTGCTGTAAATTACTGTGCCTAATTAGCCCTTAATTTGCACTTATGGTAACAGCTAGAAATAATGGTACTCTTGTAGATTAGAGTTTGACATGCAGCCAATCAATGAGTAGGTCGGTGGGATGAGCTGAGAGATAGTAGATATGCATGAGCTTGTCAGATTGAATGTTGGGAGTTGTATAGCATACAACTTCCTGCATACCTTATCTCTAAAATGAGCCTGACTGGACAATTGACTATGACATAAGTGACCACCATTTTGGGTGACCTTAGCAATAGTAAGCAAACTGAACATTTGCCATTGTATCATGAACTAAGCAAGAAATTACATGACATAGTGGCTAAATTAGAAAATGAGATTATAGAAATAAAAAGAATGAAATTCCTTAGAGATGTCCATAACTATGATGAAAACTCGGTATATGAATGGGGGCGGAGGAACTTAAGATTCAAAAAAACTCCACATTATATTCTGAAGAAAAAGAGAGGTAAATACAGTGACAATCAAACTTACAAAAGGGTTCATTTCAGCTCTCCGGAGGTATCTGATTCACAGTCAGAAGCCTCAGATACCTCCAATTCCCGAGCATCATCTACTTCCAGAGCTTCAGTCAGCTCTGTGTTTTCTCATGAAAGGACAGGTGTATTGCCGAAAAAAATAAGGCCTTTAAGTTACTACAAATTCCCCAAGAAGAATTCCAAGAAGAAAAAGGAAAAAAACAAAGGCAACGAAAAAACAGATGAAGAAGAAAGCCAAGAGGAATGAACCAAGAAATATCTGTCAAGGAAAAATTATTTGATTTACACTCAAATGTGGTTGATTCATCAGTTGTAGATCTTACCGACGGTGAATTGCCGTTGCTATCCCCTGGTTATCCATCTTCCCCACATATCACTTTGATTTGTTTTCAATGCTAATAGATATTAATAGATTTGTTAGGAATCTCCTCCTAAGAAATCATTTCGGAGTGAGGAGTGATATGGAAGAACTGCATGACACCAGTGAGGAAATTGAATCCTGTGATAATGAAGTTTCCCTTTTTTTTTTCTCTGACTTAGGTGGCAAATTAAATTTAGAGCAAATACAGTTTGAGTTTACTGGTGGCCTATATAATGTGGGCAGCAGCACTCTTGGTTCAACTATTTTTACCCTATTCATGCAAGATGAGCTGCTGTAGAAGTAGTTCAGTCTGTAGTTGAAAGGGAATTGACTGAGTTAAAGGATAAAAGAATGAGCCCCAATTCATCTAACATTTTGGCACAACAGTTAAAAACATTGGAACATCTTAAACAATCTAAAGATATAGAGGTTCGGGGGATTGATAAAGGAGGGGCAGTTGTAATATTAACCAAAGAGCAATATACTATAGACATCTATTGTCTATATATTCTATAGACATTTATTAAGGCAGCTCCACCTATCAACCCAAGGCAGACCCCACCAAACATTTCAAAATAGCTTTGGAGGATTTAATCATCATAGGTATGGTGATGAGAATACTTAGTCCTAAAGCAGCTGATTATCTTTTTGACACAGAATCCAGTAATGTCTGCTTTTAATTTTTTACCAAAAATACATAAATCAGGGGCGTCCATGCAAGCCCGCCCTATTGTAACTGGCATAGGCTCCCTTTTAGAATGATTAGGAGAATGGGTGGACAAACACCTTCAACCACTAGTCCTCAGGCTACCAGGTTACATTAAAGAAACAGGCACAGTACTTTCACAGATTCAAAAAATTCATTGGTTTCCTAGCTTTCAATGGGTAACCCTAGATGTAAAAGCATTGTGTTCATGTATTTCTCATCATCTAGCCCTACAAGCAATGAAATGCCATCTGGCACAATATAGCCTATACACAAAAGAGCTTCAAGAATATCTGCTCCAATGTATAGAGTTTCTATTAACCCATAATTTCTTTATGTTCGATGGCTCCTATTATTTACAATCTTACAGAGCATCAATGGGAGCTAAATTTTCCTCTTCTATGGTGAATCTTTATATGGGTTGGTGGGAGGAAGTTTTTCTTTTCTAACATCAGAACCCATACAACAGCACTTATGAAATTTGTCGAATATTTAAATAATAATGTTTATAATCTCCATTTCTCATATAACTACCATGCCACTTCCAAAGATTTCTTGGATGTTACTCTAGAAAGCAACTCTGGGACAGGATTAATAACCTCTACAAAATTTAGAAAATTATGTGCGGGAAACACTACATTATATGCAACAAGTTGTTAACCCCAACATTCAGTAAAGGCTATACCTATAGGAGAGTTCATTAGAGCCTGTAGAACCTACTCAACTGAGGAACTCTTTGATAAGGAATGTGAGATAATTAAGAGCAGACTCCTAAACAGAAGCTTTCTTATCTGGAGCATAGAGTGAGGCAGGAGAATTGCCAGTGAAACAACAACAACCTTCTAAAAAAAGAGTAACATACAGAGAAATAGTGGTATACATTAAAATAACAAACAGAACTCTGAAACTAATAAGGTTACATTTGTTACAACATTTTCCAAAGAATATCACCATGTAACTAATATTGTAAGGAAAAACTTCCCAATTTTGTATATGGATAAAGAGTTACATAGTGTATTATAACGAGGGTGTCGATTCTCTAGCCAGAGGGTACCCACTTTGGGTTCACTCTTATCCCACTCACACTTGGCTCTCATAGTTACATATAGTTACATAGGTACATAGTAGGTGAGGTTGAAAAAAGACACAAGTCCATCAAGTCCAACCTATGTGTGTGATTTTATGTCAGTATTACATTGTAAATCCCTGTATGTTGTGGTCGTTCAGGTGCCTATCTAATAGTTTTTTAAATTATCGATGCTCCCCGCTGAAACCATTGTCTGTGGAAGAGAATTCCACACCCTAACCGCTCTTACAGTAAAGAACTAATTTAGTGAATGGCAACGTGTCTTATTAAATTCCCTTTCGCAGAAAAGCTCTATCCCTATTGTGGGTCACCAGTATGGTGTTTGTACATTGAAATCATATCCCCTCACAAGCGTCTCTTCTCCAGAGAGAATACGTTCAGTGCTCGTAACCTTTCCTCATAACTAACTTCCTCCAGGCCCTTTATTAGTTTTGTTGCCCTTTTCTGGACTCTCCCCAGTTCCAGCACATGCTTCCTGAGGACTGGTGCCCAGAATTGGACAGTATACTCCAGGTGCGACCGGACCAAAGTCTTGTAGAGTGGGAGAAGCATTATTTTATCTCTGTAGTAAACCCCCTTTTTTATTGCTTGCCAATATTCTGTTTGCTGAATTAATGACTCATATGGCCATACATGTAATTGCCATCATCCCTTGAAATGGAATATAAGAATAAACCTCAAAAAATTGTATTTTAGGGGCAATTGAAAAAAGATAATGTATTTTGTAAAACATTTATATTTATTAACAAGTAGATTTGAATAAAATTCCAGATTGGAAATACAAAACATCACATTACATGAACCTATAGGGTATAAACATGAAGTGGTAGTCCCCAGCTACTTGCTGTTTCTTTATTGGTGGATTGCGATGAGATAAAGTAGGTGGGGATCACCAACGCATTTCAAAATGTGCAAATATAAGCAAATCTTCTTCAGGGAATAATAACACTTCTGAAAAGAAAATTTTAATTAAAAAACAAATAAATATTGTATACGACTATATATGGAATTACATCTGCACTATGCATATCAGCGTAAACAACTATCATGTATACACACATACAATGTTTGGGTTTTCTAGCAAAGAAAGAGGATTCCCCTAAGTGGATTTTTCCGGCACTTTCACAAAACTGCCGGATGCTGGGATGCGTGGCTGGCTAATTATGAGTACTTCCTGAACTAAGGATTGTCCCTCTTTGCTCCAGTACACCGCTTTGGCCTGCACGCATCCGGGAGGGGCAGGGGTAGGTGAAACGTTATATACCCCCATTTGGGGAACTACTGTAGAGTATCCAAAGAACAGCATTTCGCACCTATAAATAATATTCAACTGCCATCTTATTCTCAAGCATCCCTTGCTTCTCCTTGTGGTTTTTATTATTTGCTCTAAAGAAATCAACAATAACACAACAGATGAATTCCTCTTTTCAATTATGCCCCTGAAGAAGGACTGAAATATAATGTACCCCGAAACGCGTTGGGCTTGAAAAGAGTCCCATCATACAAGTGTCATTGTCTAATAGAAACAGACAAAAAATTCTTCTGAATTATGTTCACTATACAATATGTTTTCGTTGTTTGCAATGTTTACAATGTTTTTAATATATGAGAATCTTTAAATAAATAAAAATACTGTTATATTCTTCATATGAGTTTGTACTCTTCCACCTTATAAAACTTTTGTGCAAGTGCCAGAAAAATCCACTTAGGGGAATCCTCTTTCTTTGAATAAGCTTTTTGGATGTGGCACAGCCCCCCTTGCTAACCTAGGAGAGCTAGTCACTCTCTTTTAGGGTTTTCTAGCAAGAGCACTCCTTGAGGTGACAAGAGAACCATATATCAATGTATCAATACTTATCCCCAAATGCAGGGACCAATTAGCTACCAGTTTCATATTACCTCCAAAGGGGATTGAAAATGTGCACTATAGAGAGGGAAGTAAAACAAAACAAAAAATGATGAAAAAAATCCCTAGGAAGATAATTAGTATCTATTCAGTGGGATACTGGTTCAACCTGCATGATGTTCACCAAAAAGTTGACCCGGTAACTACCTAAATTCAAAAATTGAACTTACTTGTATGAACCCTTTCCAATCTTGCATTTAGAAGATAGATTAAATATGCAGACAATGGCTGTATTCAAATGCCAAGTGCTAATGCGATGCTGGCAGTCCTGGGGTGTGCAGCATGGCTCCACATCAGTCCACGACCTGCGAAGGTGAGGAAGGAATGGCGTCGGTTAGAATAAGCCTGCGTTCCTAATGTACTGCGCGTGCGCGGGAAAAATTATGCAAATCACACCAACGCACGAGATTGCATCATAGCTGCACCCCGTGTTGCTGCATCATATCCTGTCTCCAGGATGACATCTGGAGACCAGGGAGGCAGCCATGATGGAGGTAAGCAGGAAGAAAAAATTCCCATGCACACAGTACACAGACATAGGGGAGGGTGAAAAATACCTAATTTGCAAAATCATTGAAAGAAAGAATAAACCAACTCCCAATGGAATTTAAGGTCTCTTGTACACAATTAGCAGCGCCCCTGCTATTACATATTATTTTTTACATGTAATTTGCCAAACCTAATTTATGCATGTCAAAATATGGAACATTATATATAAATATATTAAAGAATAACCCAACGACGTATCATCCTAATCTAAACCATCGATCCAAAGATGGAGAATCAGCATGCTGGATGAGAGGAACAGAAATCCTATCCAGAACCTCACTCAACCTCATCCAAACCATGATAGCATTGTCAAAAGGAAACAGGGAAAGAGAAAAAGAATTAAAGTTGAAAATATTGAGCATCAAGAGGTGTATGTGAAATAAAGGAACATGTGATCATTTTGCAGAAACCCTCAAGAAATGGTCTAAAACTCTCACATTCATTGTGGCCTGGTGGTGTAGTGGCATTAAGAAATATAATCCAGTGCATTTCGCGCTGGAGATGAATCTTATGCCAATCCCCCCCACAGGCAGGAATATGGCCTCTATCAAGAACTATAAAGTTAACTCTGGGCATCCTGTAATTATGTCCCTTAGCCACATGTCGGCCAAGGGGCAAATATAAATTGCCAATACTCATGCTATGCATGTGCTTTATGACCCGTTGACTAAGTTCCTGTTTGTTCTTCCTTACATAGACGGACCTACATTGGCACTGGCAAAACCTCCCGAGAGCAGTTAACCCCTTCCTATCAAGACTTCATGGTGGTACCGTTTTTAAATCATTTCAATCAATATACATGCTTTTTATCTTTTTTTGCTGCAGTCCGCACCAATACAAATAGTTCTGTGCATATTGCTTCGTAATAGTTTCCATGCACACATACTTTTTTATATATATCTGACTTTTACCCATATGCCCTGTACACACAGTCGGACATTCCGACAACAAAATCCATGGATTTTTTCGACGGATGTTGGCTCAAACTTGTCTTGCATACACACGGTCACACAAAGTTGTCAGAAAATCCGATCGTTCTGAACGCAGTGACGTAAAACACCTACGTCGGGACTATAAACAGGGCAGTAGCCAATAGCTTTTGTCTCTTAATTTATTCTGAGCATGCATGGCACTTTGTGCGTCGGATTTGTGTACACACGATCGGTATTTCCAACAACGGATTTTGTTTTCAGGAAAATTTTATAGCAAGGTCTCAAACTTTGTGTGTCAGAAATTCTGATGGAAAATGTGCGATGGAGCCCACACACGGTCGGAATTTCCGTCAACAAGGTCCTATCACACATTTTCCGTCGGAAAATCCGACCGTGTGTACAGGGCATTAGAGCGCTGCTTGTTTGTTTTTTATATTTTGCTTCCCATCTGTGCAGTGGTTGGTAGCTGCACTGGGGCTCAGCCCTATTTTCAATACACCCTCATTTGACTGCCTATTCCGAGTGCTTCAGGAATTTGTTGTCTGTTTTGCTTTTTTGAATTTTCACCAGCAGCTCACCGACAGTCTTTTGGCTAAACCAGGATAGGACCTAACCATCACTCATACACTATATTTATATCAATTATGTATGATGGTGTAATAAATCTATGGAACTTTGCACTATTGCATTAGCAAAATCTTATGTTTTATAGTGTTTTATGATGTTGAACTAATTGTTCATATACACAGACTTCAGGCATTAACATTTTTCTCAATTAACTGTATAAGATTAATTTATTTCGTACACATACAATTCCTTATTTTTTTTTTTAAATTATGGTCTTAGACAGGTCTAACAGGTTGCAGTCCATTTTTGATAGTATTGATTTATTTAGTATTTCAAATACTAATGGTACTGCAACCAATAATAACTCACTTTCAGATAATAATAGGCCTCCTCATACTGAGAACTTTGAGATCCAAATGAGAAAGGCGTTCCTCCAATTACAGGACGCCAAACAGTATGAAAATGCACAATGGTGGGACCTTGTATTTTTACAAAAATATCTGGAGTTAGGGATTACCCCTAGAGGTCTCCGTATTAGGAAGCAATGTAGCTATCTGGACGAGGACCTCACTAAAGAGTGGTATATGGTTTTGAGTTTTGTACCACGAAATGGATTAAGATTTTGGTTCAACAAAGAGAAAGGAAACTAAGGGCTGTAGAAATACAAGTGCTTGAGAAGACTGAGGGGGCTCAAGTCTTTAGTTCTTCCTGCCTCTTTTCAAAATGGACGCAAGATCAGGACAATAATGTCAAAAAAGTTGACGATGAACTAATTTTTTAAAAAACAAAAAAACTAGAAAGAGACATCACAGATTATAAAACCGGGCACATCTTTGAGTGGAAACGTTCCACACAGGGTCTCTCGGGTAATACAACACAGAGTACATATGACGCCAACATTCACCAAGGTCTACCGTTGACCAAAACGACCAACAGTACTTTGAATAAAAATAAAAACAAGAATAAAAATAAATATATCAACAAAAATAAACACAAACATCAAAATAATAAACACAAACCTAAACCTCCACACGATTACAATTCCGGCATCACACAAACATCAGAGCAGATCTACGATCCTGTCCCTATTTTGGACAAGCCACAACCACCCATATCCCTTCAGATTACATCTCCCATTGTTTCATCCTTGAGCAATGCTCTTTTTACTCTTGGATCCAACAGCACCATTGGAACCAAACTGTAGTGGCAACCTTACATCATCCACCTTCGCTTGTAGTTACATTAAATAAATACAGTCCTCTATCCAGGGATTTGGATGCATTAGAGAGGGTACTCGACCTAGGAATAATGGGGCGGCCATTTTCCCTTCAACAACAACTAACGAGACTAATGATACAATATCGGTTGATAGGAATTTTTTATTCCAGTCTCCAAAGGGAGCCTCACAACCAAAAGAAAAAAGAAAGTTTGAGAGTTTTTTTGAAAAGATGAGGTAGACGAGGAGGAAGACAGTCCACGATCAAACAAAAAAGAAAGAACGAACTCCAATTAGAAGACAGTACCATCAAGATTTACAATTTGTCATCACACACCCTCACAGTGGCTGAACTCTTTTTATTAAAAAAGGGTGTCAGCTTTTCTTCTTCCATAGGGCCCAACAAATTTGGTCTGTCAAAGATCTCAACAAATGTATCTGTTCCCTCACATTGAAATGATATTACGCTAAGAATGACAACTCGAATCAGTGTGTTGAGATATTACCATCGGAGGGAAGTAATGACTTAACCCCAATCCAATCCCAGGATGATATTTTGAATATTCTGGAGGACTTGTGGGTGGAAGGTAACATAGTGAGCCAGACACAGTAACCTTTCCTGGACCCTGAGATTCGACACACTGCGTTTAAACCCCCATCTACATTAAACCCCACACAATCCAAAGGTCCACACATAGAGACATTCTATCAGGCAGTCTATAGGGATTTTGTGCAATTGTGTGACACTTCAGGTAGACAGTGCTCTGCCAATCTAAGTGCACCTGAGCACTCAGCCCTTAAAGATCTCACCCGAAATAAAGACATAATTGTCAAACAAGCGAACAAAGGTGGTAGTCTTGTGGTCCAAAATAAATCAGACTACCTCAGGGAGGCCCATCGGCTTTTGGCCGACAACAATACGTATTTGAAACTTCCCTCCGATCCTCTCCCTCGTTATCAGTTTGAACTTGTTATGCTAGTTGAAGCAGCTTGGAAAGAGGGGATACTTACTTGTTACCGCCCATTTGCAGTACCCCCTACTTCTATCACCTCCCTAAGGTGCACAAAGCTTTAGTGGATACTCCCGGCAGACCAATTGTGGCCTGCACAAATAGTTTCACCAGTGGCCTATCGGTCTACATAGACTTTCTTCTTCAGCCCATGCTTTGTCAACTTTCATCTTACATTAGGGATTCCAATCACGTCATCAAAATTCTAAAATAATACTCCTGGCAGGAGGGCTACATGTGGGCTTCTTTGGACATCGCTTCATTATATACATCCATACCTCACAAGTTCAGACTTGTCGCTGTCCAAAATTTCCTCATGAAGAATTGAGAGATTAACTCCCTGCAGTCTAAGTTTGTTCTAGATAGTATAGGTTTTTGTTTACAGCACAACTATTTCACTTTTTTGGACCAATTTTATCTCCAACGGAAAGGGATAGCCATGGGAGCTAATTTTGCCCCAGTTTATGCCAACCTTACCATGGGTTACTGGGAGAAGGGGCATGTCTGGGCCAACCCTATTTGGAGCACACCATCTTCTATGGATGGTACATTGATGACATCCTGCTCATCTGGAGTGGTGGCTTGGACCTGTTCTCCTCCTTCCTCATCTATTGCAATACTAACGCACTGGGACTATTTTTTACACATGTGTTAGACCCCATGGAGTTGGTGTTTCTGGATTTGGTTTTATCTCATGACCAGCATAACATCATCACCTGTAATCATACCAAGTCCACCAGTGACAACTCCTATTTCCATTACGATAGTTACCACCACCCAACCTGGAAAAACAACATCCCAAATGGGCAGTTTCATAGATTAAGGAGAAACTGCACAAGAGTGGAAGATTACAATTTACAAGGCGAACATATGCTTAAAAGGTTTGTGGAGAAGGGTTAACCCAGAGACCTAGTCTGAGATGCTTTTCTTTCTCACACTAATAAGCCACCAAAAAAAAACAAAGATAATCATACTAAAGATATGGAAAACACTATTAGATTTGTCTCTACATTCAATACTAAATATAGAACCATCTCAAAAGTGATCCAGAAACATTATAACATTCTAAAGCTGGATCAACGTTTGGCCCCTTGTCTAACTCCTAAACCACAAATCACTTTTAGAAAAGCACGCACCATCAAAAACATCATAGCCCCAAGCAACCTAGATAAAATCCAATAATAGACTCGTTTCTGACATCAGAACATATTTTGACAGTAGAACAGGTATTTTTCAATGCCGGAAAAGAGGCTGCCTCACATGTCAATCGATTACTCATAGTTGTTCCAAGATCGTTACGACCAAGGTACCTCTTTCCAAATCAGGCAGTTTATCACTTGCTCAACAGAATTTGTTGTTTATGTTCTACGATGTCCATGCAGACTTATATGTTGGTCGTACGATACGTCTCCTCTGTACGAGAGTGGGTGAACATCGTAGATTCATTAAAAAGGGTTTTCGACAAATACAGCGTCCCACGCCATTTCCTCCAGGCACATAATAAAGATTTTTGATGCTTGGAAGTTTTTACAATTGAGAGTATCCCTAAGGGTACTCTAACTGAGAGCGAAAGGTTTTCTCTCCTTTGCAGGAGAGAAACCTTTTGGATCTATCTCTTGGGCTCTCTCATGTCGGGGGGCCTTAACGAGGAACTTAAAATTCATAGTGTTATGTGATCCCCCTTAGGTTCTTATGTTCATACCCACTAAGGTAATGATTAACACAGCAAACATTGGATTACCTACACGCTCCGTTACTATGGTTCCCCAGATGTAACAGCACATCTCCGATTGTACATACAACAACTTTTTGGCACATATTACAATTGTCGCCCCATTTAGTCTTTCTTTTTTTTTCCCTCCTCTTTTTTTCCCACTGTGGATGCCAACATATCAGGATACGTAATGTCGTGATTTTACACAATAATTTTTCCATACTGTCTGTGACCGATGTTTTTTTTTCTTCTATATATTAATAGTCATTTTTATTTTTTATTTTACATCTATTTTTATGCATTTTTATTTCTACGTTATTTTTCACAATTGCAATGTAGTGACTATTATCACTTTTTACACTCAGTAGGCATGGGGGCTCATATGTACGCTAAGCAGTAGTTTTTTCATGTATTTGCTTCACAACAGCAGGTTTTTTTTTAATGTATTCTACTCACTTGTGTACAAGAGGGGTTAACAGCACCCGGTAGGTTTTCTCCACCCTTTCCTCCTCCCATCCATGAGCCTCTATCTCCTTTAAATTTTCCAGTTGCTGTCCTTACCGTAGCTTTGACAAAGTGCAGGCGTGCGAAACATGTCAGCTACAGCAACCTTCTAGCTTGCGGTCCACCACTATTAACAGGGTTCCGGCTTCCGGAGTAGCCCTGATGTCACTGTGCATGCCTGGTTTCATTGGTCACACTCAGCTTTCCCAGCCTCGTTCCTCAGCGGTGATGGACTTGCCACGCTCCCCACAACCTGATGCTGTGTCTGTGGATTATTAAGGTGAGTTCCAAACATCGACGTGGTCGGCAGGGGCCCCCCCTGCTCCCCTTCAGATCTGCAGTATGTGATCGTGTGTTGGCAAGAAGAGGCTTTATCATCCCACTCCCTCCGATCAGCTTCCGAACGCCTTCCATACATCTCAAGATGACCTTTTTCACAAGTGACCGGCAAAACCTCCCGAGAGCAGTTAACCCCTTCCTATCAAGACTTCATGGTGGTACTGTTTTTAAATCATTTCAATCAATATATAGCTTTTTATCTTTTTTGCTGCAGTCCGCAGCAGTACTAATAGTCCTGTGTATATTGCTTTGTAATAGTTCAAGTGCAATAAAATGAATGTGAATCCAATCCAAGGTGCATTTCCATGCACACATACTTTTTTATATATATCTGACTTTTACCCATAGAGCGCTGCTTGCTTGTTTTTTTTATTATAAGATACACCACACCTCACGTCTTACAATTGGCAAAATGCCTCAACCGAAAACAATCACCATTGGGTTATGTGAAGTGTGTCCTCCTTCCAATTACAGGACATTGAGAACATGACCCACATGGAAACGTAGCCAGGTCTTACATGGGTCCCCCTGGAGTGCCCTCTATATTCACTTTGAACAAGTCTCCCACTGATCGATCCAGCTTTTCTAGAAGTAATCTGTGGATTTTTGGTTACTAAATTCCCCAAAGTTGGATCCTCAGTAAGAATTGGCCAGTATTTTACAAGAATTTTTCTAATTTTGTCGTGTTCATTTGAGTATCGTAGTATGATACTAGTAATATTATCCTCCTTATTCTTTCCTTTGTGCTTGAAAATGAGGTCTTGTCTTTTAATACTTTTAACGCAATTGCATGCCTTTTTTAAGCATGATTTTGTATAGCCTCTTGCTAACAATCTATTTGTGAGTGCATCAGCTTCCAGTTGGAAGTCCATATCTGAAAAACAATTTTGCTTGATGCGCAAAAATTGACTAAAAGTTATGGATTTTTTTTTAAAGACTTCGGATGTTAACTGCTGGCATGCAACAAAATGTTTCCAGCAGTGTCCTTCCTAAATAGTTTACTCATAAGTTTACCAGGTTCGTCCTTTAGAATGTTCACATCTGAGGTAATTTCTATATCCAGCGAAAAGCACTTCCACAGCTGGATTTAGCAACCACCGGATAGGTCTCTCTCACCAACCTAGCAGCCGATGTGATGCTCGAACACGGTCTCTGCCACAGACCTGACAATCTTAAATGAACTGATTGCTGTGCTGTACACAGTCTCTGACACAGACCTGACAATCTTAAATGAACTGATTGCTGTGCTTGATCCCAGATGTGTCTCCGACTGAGTTCCCAGGCTCTTCTCAAGATACTAGGCTTATGCTCGGTCCTCTCCTGAAGGGTCCTCCCCTGGTCACTACAATCCCTTGCTTCTTCCCGCAGGCCAGACAGCAAAGAGACCATCCTATGGACCAGTAGGCCACTAAAACTCTGATCCTTCTTCTAGTAGTTAGGCTTTGGGTCTGCCAACCTCAAGGCAGAATTTTAAGCAACAGCAGTTCCCCAGGCCAGGAGGGCCATGAGGTCAGGAAGCGCCAACCACCCCACCACATGGTGTCTGTCCCTTAAATACCCCTACCCAGAATGCACGGTGGATGAACCACTCCCACTGAACTGTTTCTGAGCAAAGAGTATTCAATATGTCCAACCAGACTGTATTTACAACATCCAGTATTGGTAACAGCACCACCCATGGCCAGATGGAAATCTGCACAGTCCAGCTAAACTGGTACAGAAACCAATAAATTTAGGTAATAATAAGCTGAGCCAAACTGTAGCTTCAACTAACTTAAATTTCAAAAGAATAGCGTCTGCTCTTCAGACGCAGGGTGCTACATACTCCCCCCAGCGCAATAGACGATGTCCCCATCGTCGGGAAAAAACAAAAATTTAACTCTCAATCCTGAGAGTCAAAAACCTGAATCCTAACATCTGAGTAGAAAGAAGAAGAAGGGTAAAGTAACAACACATTAAATGGTTAACAGCATCACACATGAATTGGAAAGTACAGCAACACTTTCCCATGACCTATCTAGCTATCTGTGCCACACCCCCTCCAGTTGTTTGCCAGAAGATCCAGTTGAATCTGAAATAAAACACACAAAACAAAATTGTAATATAAAAGTCAGTACCTTCCTTGCAAGAAGCAAAACCCCATTTCCTGGAAAATGACATTTACTGAGTGCAGAAAGTTTGACCTTGTCGGGCAAACTGCTACCACATAGTGGCAGAAGTCATTGCAATGCAAGTCTTTTTAAGCAAGTGTTGAAAGAGTTCAAAAACCTTGACACGCAGTTTCTCCATCAACTGACACTAACTAATTATCCCCCATAGTCCTTGTATTGAAGAAAGAAAAAGAAAATAGAAGTTTTTTTCTTAGGCTGACACCGTCAGAAACAGTTACCATAATCGATCACCAATAAAACCGGGGATCAGTCAAAGTCACGGCTTTCCCTTGTGCATCTACTGTGGTGATGAAGTATACGATGCTATCTTTTCCTGGCCGACAGATAACAACTTTATCCGCATATATGTGCCTCCCATAGCTCCAATGCAACAGACATCTGGCAAACCGATCATCCATCACCAAAGAACATCCTGGCTTCCTAAAGGGCTTTGGTACTTTCAAATAGTCCCAAAGGTCTTCACTATACCAGCTCTCTCTGTTCCCCTCAATCCCTTGCATGATATCCCTAGGAACGTATGGGAATTCAAGTCCATATTCTGTGGCCACTCGCTTATTTAACAGCCGTTGAGATTGAGCAAGCCTTGGCAAAGAACGGAAACTTCCCAAACCAGAAGGCACACATGAAACTGGGGATTTGTGCACCATGGCAAAGAGAGATGATTTGCTTGATCCGGATGGACTGGTATTTTTAGACAAAGTTCCTTGGTAATTGTAGGGGTTTCCACCCGAGGTGATGTGCTCCCCGAGTTCACGGCTGCCCAGTCAGACAAGTTAAATGTTGCAGCAACATCATCACTATTCGCCCACAGCATCTCCTGGGACATAGTTTCAAAGAGATCATCATCTCCTGAAAGGTCTGAGAGAGAGTCTATTTCCGAGTCCAGCAACTCCTCCGCAGGCGTATATCGGCAAACAGTCCCACCATGCACAATGTCCCCTGAGATCTCATCCCATTCCTGACGTGGACTCCTTCTGTGGATCCGGTTCAGGCAATCTCTGAGGTAAACCTCGACCGCAGCCGCGGGAGGCTTTCACATACCCAGCCTTCTTTTGAGTAGGAACAGCAAGGTCGGTAATGGTAGAAGTGATGGCAGTAGCAATATCTACTGTCGGTTCCTCAATGGTAGTTACAGCACCATCTCTCTCAGGAACACTCGGCGTAGCAGACTTTGAAAGCGTAGGCCTGATTGTAGGATTGAATACAACAGTCTCTTCAGTGGCGATGCCTGTGGCCCAATCCCTCCGGTAGACCCGGGGCGACACGGTGGGTTGTTCCACAGTGAACAGATACTCCCCGCAGTGCAAGCATTGAACAAATGGTCGAGGAATTGCGACCAGTCCCTCGCATCCGTTACACAGCATGTCCAGAGCCTCTGAGTCTCCCGCTGTATACAGGATGAAATGCCCATGCAGTTGTAGGTGAATCCCCGTGTCTGTCAGCAACGTTCCAGGCAGTCTGATACTCATAGTGGTGCCTCCAGAGAACATTCTGGGCCCCATAGCAGACTGCATCCCTGGCATTCAGAACATGGCGACAACACAGCAGGACCTTCCTTCTCTGCGTTTAGTCAGACCACGCAGTGTCTCACTCAGCACGTAGTTTGGACAACTCCTCCCACTGGGTCCTCTGGTTACACAACTCACGGGCTTTCTTGACTCTGCCCACAGCCGACGCGCCAGTACCTTAACCCGTAACCAATCACGTTGTTGAACACAAACGAAAAAAAAGGCAAAGTCCAAAACCCTCTATTGCATTAGTCCCTTGGCAAAAAGGTTCCTTTAGTTGCTATAGGTAACCGTAAATCCCAGACTCGAGCCCCCACATGTAGCACTGACCCCCGAAGGACCTGCTGTATTTTAATTGGGCTTACCGTTACCATCTTCACAGTGTTCGTCATAGGGGTCCTTATCAGTTGCTCAATTGAAAACACTGGCTCCAACACTTAGTCCTTTTTCCAAGTTTTATTAACCACTTGCGTAATGGGCACTTAAACCCCCCTTCTGTCCAGACCAATTTACAGCTTTTAGCTCTGTCGCACTTTGAATGACAATTGCGCAGTCATACAACACTGTACTCAAATGAAATTTTTATAATTTTTTCCCACAAATAGAGCTTTCTTTTGGTGGTATTTGATCACCTCTGCGGTTTTTAGTTTTTGTTAAAAAAATTGAAAAATACAGAATTTAAAAATTTTTTAAAATATTTTCTTAATATTTTGTTATAAAATTTTGCAAACAGGTAATTTTTCTCCATCATTGATGTACGCTGATGAGGCAGCGATGATGGGCACCGATAGGTGGAAGTGATGGGCACTGATGGGTGGCACTGATGGGCACTGATGGGTGGCAGTGATGGCAGCACTATTAGGTGGCACTAATTGGCACCACTGGTGGGCATTGATAGGTGGCACTTGTGGGCATTGATAGGTGGCACTGCTGCTGGGCACTGTGGGCACTGGTAGGTGGCAATGGCAGGTGGCACTGCCAGGCACAGATGAGGCATCTGTGCCTCCTTCCTCTTCGGGACTGATGTCCCTTTAACATAAGCCGGTGATCGGCTTTTTTTTCTCCTCACACTGACAGCGTGATAAGAAAAAAAAAACAATTACTGAGCTTTTGTTTACATCATGTGATCAGCTGTCATTGGCTGACAGCTGATTACAGGGTAAGGGGCCTGGATCGGCCCCTTACTCGGATCTGTTATCATCCGAGTCTCCGTGACTCGGTGATCACAGCGCGCGCACAGCGTGCCCTGCAGGGTTCACGCGATACATATGCACAGGGGAGGACGTCCCATGACGCCCTCCCAGAAATTGAGGTCCGCGCTATGGCCGTCATTCGGCTATGGCCCGGACCTCAAGTGTTAGAGAAACAAAAATATGCAATAGTAAGGTAGAGGGTGAAAAGGGATTCAGGTACCTTGGATCTTGCGGTTTGAGGTAATTTCTATATCCAGCGAATAGCACTTCCACAGCTGGATTTAGCAACCACTGGATAGGTCTTTCTCACCAACCTAGCAGCCGATGTGCTGCTCGAACACGGTCTCTGCCACAGACCTGACAATCTTAAATGAACTAATTGCTGTGCTGAACACGGTCTCTGCCACAGACCTGACCATCTTAAATGAACTGATTGCTGTGCTTGATCCCAGATGCGTCTCCGACTGAGTTCCCAGGCTCTTCTCAAGATACTAGCCTTATGCTCGGTCCTCTCCTGAAGAGTCCTCCCCTGGTCACTATAATCCCTTGCTTCTTCCTGCAGGCCAGACAGCAAAGAGACCATCCTATGGACCAGTAGGCCACTAAAACTCTGATCCTTCTTCTAGTAGCTAGGCCTTGGGTCCGCCAACCTCAAGGCAGAATTTTAAGCAACAGCAGTTCCCCAGGCCAGGAGGGCCATGAGGTCAGGAAGCGCCAACTACCCCACCACATGGTGTCTGTCCCTTAAATACCCCTACCCAGAATGCACGGTGGATGAACCACTCCCACCGAACTGTTTCTGAGCAAAGAGTATTCAATATGTCCAACCAGACTGTATTTACAACATCCAGCATTGGTAACAGCACCACCCATGGTCAGATGGAAATCTGCACAGTCCAGCTAAACTGGTACAGAAACCAATAAATTTAGGTAATAATAAGCTGAGCCAAACTGTAGCTTCGACTAACTTTAATTTCAAAAGAATAGCGTCTGCTCTTCAGGAGCAGGGCGCTACATATGTTTGGCAAATTACATGTAAAAAGTAATATGTAATAGCAGGGGCACTGCTCATTGTGTACAAGAGACCTTTAATTCCATTGAGAGTTGGTTTATTTTTTCTTTCAATGATTTTGCAAATTAGGTATTTTTCCCCCTCCCCTATGTCTGTGTACTGCGCGCATGGGGATTTTTTCTTCCTGTTTTCCTCCATCATGGCCGCCTCCCTGGTCTCCGGATGTTGTCACCCTGGAGACAGAATATGATGCGGCAACACGGGGCACGGCTATGATGCAATCGTGTATGTTGAAGCGATTTGCGTCATTTTTCCCACGCACGCGCAGTACATTAGGAATGTTATTCTAACTGGCGCCATTCCTTCCTCACCTTCGCAGGGCATGGTCTTCCTTCTTTTTTTTTTTTTTTTGTCACATTCAGTCGACCATATAGAGAGGCATTGAATCAACTTTGCAGTTCATTTGTCTTCCAGCCCACTCTCTTTTGTCTCATCATTGTGACTCTTGCCATATCAAAAAAGAAACGTAAGAAAAAAAACCCATTAAGACCCCCTGTGTAGCGTATCCGATCTCATGTCTCTATCGTCTGCGAAGGTCCTACAGTAGCTGATTCTACAGAATTACCTTCTCATCTATTTACCCCCCCCTCCCTTCTCTCCCCTCCCTCCCCCCCCCCCCCCCCCTATCTCTCCAAGGTCTAATTTCCCCTTGTCACCTACTCTGATCCAGGCATTAATTATTAAATGCTACACCACTTTTTTTAAATTCCACCCAGCGTTCCCACTCCACTGAGCTCGCGTTTCTCGTTTCCTCTTCCAAGCTTGTCCTAGTCTCCAAGTAGTAAGTTTCTTCTACTGCGTCTATCCATTCCAGTATCTCAGGACTCTCCTTCCTCTGCCAATTCTTCGGGATTATTCGCTTTGCGGCGTTCAGAAGGTGGGGAACCAATGATTGCTTATATTTTTTAATATCTCCGACTCCCCCATGAAACAGGACCTCCCATGGGTCTCCTGGCACTTCTATTCCTGTTATTTTCTTTACTAGGTCAAGTATCTTACTCCAAAAATATTGTATTTTAGGGCATGTCCACCAAAGGTGCGCCATCGTTCCGATTTCATTGCAGCCCCGCCAGCATAGAGCCGACCTATTTTGAAATTTACTTGTTATCTCTGGAGTAAAGTAACTTCTACTTATACATTTATAGTTCATTTCTGCTGTCCGTACGTCGACTGCTGAGTTACAAATCATTTTAAGAATTCTTTTAATTGTGTTTTCCCCTTTCTTTGTGCCTAATTTCCTCTCTATTATTTACTTATAAATGGGGGTATCTCCAGCCAGTCAGTCTTCATCAAAGCTTTGTAAATTTTTGAGACAATATTTCTCGGATCTTCTATGTCACATAGCCTTTCGAATTCCGTCAAATTATCCCCTTCCCTAATCGGGACTGGAAGCTTACCCACAAAGTGGCACACCTGGAGATACCGCCATTCATCCAACCCACGTGCCTCTCTACCATTCCTAATTTCTTGTAGTGTCAAAATTTTACCCTCCTTTATAATATGTCTTAATTGTGTATTTCCCCAAAGTGCTTCTTTTCCTCCCATAGTTTCTAATCCTGGCGGGAAGAAATTATTATCTATAAGTGCTAATAATGGTGAATTATAGTTCCCATTTAATTTCTTATACACCCCGTCCCATATTTTAAGTGCATTTCGTGTTATTGTGTGTGTGTTTTCTCCTAAAATTCTAGCATGAAGAGGGTTCCATATCAAACTTCCCAGTGCTGCTTTACTAAGATATTCTTCTATTTTTACCCAACGTTTTTCATTTACTCTCTTTGCCCATTCTACTAGTCTGGCCAATACTGCCGCCTTGTAATAATTCTGAACATCTGGCACAGCCAGGCCCCCGTATGTTTTCTTTTGTTTTAGAATCTTGAAAGAGACTCTTGGTTTTTTTTTTTTTCCATATGAAGCTCATTATTATGTTTTTTAACTTTCTCAGATAATATAAGGGTAGTGGTAGCGGTATCATCTGGAACACGTATGTGATCTTAGGGAGTAGTACCATTTTAACAACATTAATGCGCCCGATCTATGAGATAGCTTTCTTTGCATGGTTTTTACAGTCGGCTCTGATTGTATCTAGCAGAGGTAAATAATTTATTGTGAATATTTTTTTTGTTGAGTTGGCTAGCTTAATTCCTAGATACGTTAGTTCTTTAGTCCATCTGAAGCTATATTTTTTTTTTCAATATACCAATTTTTGTTTTCTTTAAATTTATGTTTAATATTTCCGATTTTGCCATATTTATTTGAAAGTTAGACAACTCCCCATACTCCCTTAGGGCCTTGACTAACTTGGGCATGGTGATTTCAGGGTCCGAGATATAAAATAATACATCGTCGGCATAAGCTGCGACTTTATGTTTCTCCGATCTTGATACCACTTATATCCGGGTCAGTGCGTATTGTTGCCAGGAGAGGCTCCATAGTAAGGACAAAGAGCAACGGGGACAAAGGACAAGCCCTGCCTCGTACCATTCCCCATTTCTAATGGCTGAGACATAACTCCATTCACTCCCACCATTGCCGTCGGGTGGTGGTACAAAGTTTTAATCCTCTGATACATTTTGGGACCAAGCCCCATGGTCACCAAGGTCTGGAACATGAACCCCCAGTCTACCCTGTCGAAGGCCTTTTCGGCGTCAATCGAGAGTAGTAGCCCTGGGGGTCCGCTCTCCCTCATTGTTTGTAGCAAGAGTAATGTCCTGACCCCGTTGTCCTTCCCTTCCCTTTTAGTGACAAAACCCACCTGGTCTGGACTGACCAGGGCGTTCATTGATCCCTTTAACCTCTCAGCCAATATTTTTGCGTAGAGTTTTGTGTCAGTGTTAAGAAGGGGGATGGGACGATAACTTGAGCAAAGTGTTTTTTCTTTTCCCTCCTTCAAAGTAACCGTAATAGAAGCCTTTAAGGCCTCCTGGCTCATATCGTAATCCTCTCCCATCCCATTGAAATACTGGCACAACCTAGGAATCAATATTTCTTTAAATTTCCTATAATAGGTTAATGTAAATCCGTCCGGGCCAGGACTTTTCCCGGATGCCATACCTGCTATTGCTTTCCTTACTTCTTCTTCGGTAATTGGGGCTTCCATATACTCTCTTTCATCTTCGGAGATCTTGGGTAGTTTTGCCTTCTCTAAATAATTATTATTTCTCTCTCTCATCTTGAGCAAGGTGTCCTGTTTGTGAACTGAGTATAGCTCCTGATAATAGTTTTTGAAAACCTCCGCTACTTCTTTAGAAGAATACTTTATATGGCCCTCTTTAGTCTGGATTTTTTCTATAAAATTCCTCGCTTTCCGCTTTTGCACTATATTCGCTAAGAGTTTACCTGGTTTATTGGCCCAACGATGCCTATCCCCTATAATCTTACTATATTTTGCTCTTACTTCCTGTTCCTTTAAAGTTTTTAACTCAGCCCTTTTAATGACTATGTGTTTATATAGCATTGGGGGAGGTTGTCCTACTTGTTCCTTGTGTTTCCGTTCTAGGCTGGCCAGTTCCTCTGTTATTTTTTGGGTTTTCTCACCTCTCTCTTTCTTCTTTCTTGTCCCTATCTCAATTAATATCCCCCTGATGTAAACTTTATGGGCCTGCCACAAGGTGGACCCGGATACTTCTCCCGTGTCATTGCTCGTAATGTAGTCCCTCAGTTCTTTACTGATTCCATTGAACCCTTCGTCCCCGCTTATCAAATCTTCATTTAAGCGCCACTGCCCTGGAGGTCTACTCTTTTCACCTATTTTTATTTCTATGGTCAGTGGTGCATGGTCTGAATAAGTTATATTTCCTATCCAGGAGTCTACCACCTTCTCTATTTCTCTGTGGTCTATCAGTCCATAATCGATCCGGGAGCACAGGTGAATAGAACGTGTAATCCCTTCCCTTTGGATGTTGCACTCTCCATATGTCTACCAGCTGCAGGCTGGCGAGCTTTTGCTTAATCTTGCTTAATTGAACACTGTTCCTCACCTGTGCCCGAGCCGTACTATCTAAACCCGGATCCATGCAAAAGTTGAGATCCCCCATTAGTATCAAATGCCCTTGTCTAAACTTCATTAATTTCTCCAGAGTTTTTACTACGTACTCTATCGGGTTCTTATTTGGCGCGTAAATATTAGCCCATGTATATTCTTTTTCATATAGTCTACCTCTCAGGAATATGTATCTACCTTCTGTATCAACTAGTCTCTCTTCCAGCACAAACCTAGTACTTTTTGCAAATCCGATGGCCACACCCCGTGTTCTGCTTGAGATAGTATCTCCTTGGTACCAGATCGGGTACTCCCCTGAAAATAATCTCAGTCTTGATTGATGTGATATATGTGTTTCCTGGAGGAATACCACCTCTGGTCCAAGGAGTCTAAGCTCATTAAAAATACTTCTTCTTTTGTTGGCCATATTTAGGCCTTTGACATTATACGTTATACATTTTATTGTATTTGGTGTCATTTTTCTACCTCCACTTCGCCCCATTCTATCTTAGACCTTGGAGAGATACCCTTATTCCTCCCCCCTACCCTGCCTTCCCTCCCTTTCCTCCCCCCTTCTCTACCATCCCTCCCTCTCCCCCATATCCACCCCATTCCCTTTCTGGTCATCTCTAGACCCTTAGACCAATGTGAGTCTCATATATCGTAACCCACCAATTGGTCTCCACCTCTAAAGGTGGAGCTGTTGACGTGCCAGCTATTCGGTGGTCACTGCCTCAGCGGCCAGATGTTCTAGTCTGCTCCTCGTTTCAATCTAGCTTTACTCTTTATTTTGTATAAAATTTTCCTCCATCCCTCCCGCCCCCCTCCAACCCCCCCCCTCCACTCACACCACCCCTGTTCCCAGATCTATCCATCTTTCGTTGGACCAATCCAACGTCGTGGGCACCTGTAAGCCTAATGTCCTGCAGAAGTCTTCCAACTCGTCAGGGAATCTTAGCCTGGCAGTTCTGCCATCTTTACTGCCGATTAGGCAGGCCGGAAATCCCCATGAGTACTTTATGTTTTGGTTTATCATTTGTTCTAGGAGGGGTTTCAGCAGGCGTCTTCTCAATAATGTGTCTTTGGCTAAGTCTGCGAATACTTGAATCCTAGCCTCTTCGTATTGGAGTGGGGTTTGCCCCCTCAATTTTATCCATATTTTCTCTTTATCTGTATAGAATCTAAACCTCACAATTATATCGCAACTTCTTTCTGTTCGGCTAGTATCTAGCCTACCTAATCGGTGCACCCGTTCAATTTTTGGAAAGTCCTCTCCTCTCAACTCCAGAAGTGGGGAGAAAATGTCTGCTACTATTTTCCTCAAATCTTCCCCTCTTTTTTCTGGCACTCCTCGGATTCTCAGGTTCTGTCTGCGACTTCTATTCTCCTGGTCCTCTATTCTATAGCAAATTTTTATCCGATTTTGTTGCGTTGTTTTAATTTGTTCTTTTAAATCAAAGATTTCTCACTCTTGCTGCTCCCTTATATCCTCTGCCCTCTCGACTCTGGCCAAGAGGTTTCCTAGGTCTGTCCTCAACATACTTATTTCAGTTTTAATCGATTCTTCGAGTGCTTTGAACATCTCCGCAATTTCATTTATTGAGGGGAGTTCTAGGTCCTGTCTGGGTTCCGTCATTCTGGATGTCTCGTGTGAATTTTCAATTAATGATGACTCTCTTGATTGATTGGGAGTCTGGTCCCTCTTTTCATTCTGACCTTTCTTCCTCTTGTCAAGCGCAGTAGACGTTTTAGCTTCTTGGTGCGCGCCCCGGGCTCCCCCCCGTGGCTAAGTATTGTTTAATTGAGCTCCCACTTATACTGCCGGGGAGATTGTCCTTTGATGTCTTCGGTGGACCCCCTTTCCCCGCTTTAGTTGTGTTTCTGCTCATTATTTATCTCAAGAAGCTCTGTAGTTGGAATTTTAAACACTTGGACTATCGATGCAATCAATCTACAATGATCCTGTGCTAGGACAAATTTTTTATTTTTTATTTATTTATTTATTTATTTTCCTTTTAGGCTTGTAAATATCTTTTCGGGGTTTGTGTTTTCCCCCTCCAGGCCCCCACTACTTTAGCTACCAAACTTTATTTGGATAGAGACAGACTAAATAGCCTGTTTTCTATATCAAAGCTCCTGTAGGGGGACTGATGTTCACCACTTCCATCTGGTTCTATTTCATTCTCTTTTAGGGGTTTAACTGTTTTAGAGACTTTGTTTCCCCTTTTCATTATGCTTAAACTTAGGTATACTTATAATAATGAAAGAAGAAGAAAAATAATGCCAGATGGAACATGTGCTGCCTCTCTTATGCGGATATTTCGTGGTGTTGCACAACTTATTAAGGGGGTTTATACTAACACATTTAACCCTATGCTTGTAAGATATATCTGCTGTTCCGCCTATCTGCAGAAGGACAGAAGGATAATAATGCTAAACCGTCTCAGGTGCAGTTGGTGTTCATCCAAAAAAAATTTTTGATGCATTTAAATCCAGTATTTCAGAAGCGGGCGTCCTATCTTCATGATGTATTTAGGTGTTATGCCCTTGATGAAATTAAGTGTCCTGTGTTGTGGTAAGTATATTGCGACAGTGCTAAGAGTACCAGAGATATCAGCCAGCCCCGGTGTTGTTATTTGTGATCAGTATCCTGGGTCCTCTTATTCCATCCCACCATAGCATCAATATAGAAGATTCCCCTTTAAACAGGCAAACAGTACTTGGAACTAATGTTTGTTAATCAGAAATTTTTCGGCACTGTCCGAGTGTATATAATATATATTTAGAGGGATTATTCTTGTGTCCAGGTACTACCTTAGCTCCACTTACCACTTTCCCAGTAAGTGTCCAGTATACCAGGGGGCTAACCAATCATCCATGAGTTCTTAACTCCGATATGTATTATCCTTTCTATATGGCCCAGGAATTACCACTTCGAGATTTCCTTGAGTTATTACTTTGCAGCTATCATAGGGAAGATGTAACCATATGACACAGGTGTACTAAGGTATCTCAGTCGAGATGGTGACCTGATACTCTTCCCTATTTATACATACACAATATACGGTTTTCACAGGTGCTATTATGCCTTCAGTTTACAGTAAATTTTAGCTCCAGTGGAGTCAGCAAAGTTCACAGTATTTTGTAAAGCATCATATTATTTAAATTCCCTGTGGTGTATAACGACCAAAGTAGTGAGTACAACAGGTATAGAGATCAGCTCACGATCTTTATACATACAATGTTCAACACCTCTATTTCCAGTTAAGTGCAGTATCACCTTTCATGCAGTTCAGCTACTGTCGTACCTTAGTATTCCACTCTGGCAATATTTCCTCCTTTTCAGGCATCAATTTCTAGTGTTTTCTTACCTCTGGAGACCAAGGGAAGGCAAATCTCTTACCAATTTACGACCATCTGTGTAGCTTCGTTTTGAGAGAGGCGTTCCTGCTGTTAGCTGCTTTTGCTTTCCGTTGTAGGGATTACCTTTGGAGCTCCACAGGCTTAGGGGGTTCTCGATCTGAGAGGTGAGGTGAGTGAAGCGGGTTAGCTGGAACCTCTCCCTTCTTCTACCACCATCGGGTTCAGAGGGAGAGACGGGGGGGCAGAGAGAAGCCCGCAGGAGTCACCCGGGGAGGGCACAGCCGTCTCCCTATCTACCAGGGCCGTGCCGCTGCTACCCGGTTCTCACTGGGATCGGGGCTCCCATCTCATGGTTCAGGTGCTGGAGACCGTGCTCTTCGCTTCCCCCGTCCTCGTGGCTACTCGCCCTGCTGCATGGACTTCCTTCTGATGTGGAGCCATGCTACATACCCTAGGACCACCAGAATCGCATTATCACTTGGCATTTGAATACAGCCATTGTTTGCATATTGAATCTATCTTCTAAATGCAAGATTGGAAAGGGTTCATACAAGTTCAATTTTTGAATTTAGGTAGTTACTGGGCCAACTTTTTGGTGAACATCATGCAGGTTGACCCAGTATCCCACAGAATAGATGCTAATTATCTTCCAAGGGATTTTTTTCATCATTTTTTGTTTTGTTTTCCTTTCCTCTCTATAGTGTTCATTTTCATTGCCCTTTGGAGGTAATGTGAAACTGGTGGCTAATTGGTCCCTGCATTTGGTGAAGAGTATTGATACATTGATATATATTGCTCTTACTAGAAAACCCAAACATTGTAAGTGTGTATACATGATAGTTGTTTACGCCTATATGCATATTGCAGATGTAATTCCGTATATAGTTGTACAATATTATTGTTATTTTTTTTATTGAATTTTTTTTTTCAGAAGTGGTATTATTCCCTGAAGAAGACTTGCTTATATTTGCACATTTCAAAACGTGTTGGTGATCCCCACCTGCTTTATCTCATCGCAGTCCACTGATGAAGAAACAGCAAGTAGCTGGGACTACCACTTCATGTTTATACTCTATAAGTTCATGTAATGTGATGTTTTGTATTTCCAGTCCGGAATTTTATTCAAATCTACTTGTTAATAAATATATATGTTTTACAAAATACATTATTTTTTTTCAATTGCCCCTAAAATCCAATTTTTTGAGGGTTATTCTTATATAACATTCTGTTTGCTTTGCTTGCAGCAGCTTGGCATTGCATGCCATTGTTGAGCCTGTCATCTACTAGGACCCCTGGGTCCTTTTCCATCCTAGATTCCCTCAGAGGTTCTATCCCTAGGGAGTAGATTGCATTTATATTTTTGCCACCCAAATGCATTTTTTTAAATTTTTCTACATTAAACCTCATTTGCCATGTAGTTGCCCACCCCATTAATTTGTTCAGATCTTCTTGCAAAGTTTCCACATCCTGCTGGGAAGTTATTGCCCTGCTTAGCTTAGTATTGTCCACAAATACAGAGATTGAGCTGTTTATCCCATCCTCCAGGTTGTTTATGAATAAATTAAATAGGATTGGTCCCAGGACAGAACCCTGGGGGACATACGTTCCACCCTGGACCGCTCCAAGTACTCCCCATTTATCACCACCCTCTAAACTCTCCCCTGTAGCCAGTTTTCAATCCATGTACTCACCCTATGGTCCATGCCAACGGACCTTACTTTGTACAGTAAACGTTTATGGGGAACTGTATCAAGTGCTTTTGCAAAATCCAGATACACCACGTCTATGGGCCTTCCTTTATCTAGAGCAGCTCACCTCCTCATATAAGGTTAATAGATTGGTTTGGCAAGAACGATTCTTCATGAATCCATGCTGATTACTGCTAATGATACTGTTGTCATTACTAAAATCTTGTATATAGTCCGTTATCATCCCCTCCAAGAGCTTGCATACAATTGATGTTAGGCTAAGTGGTCTGTAATTCCCAGGGATGTATCTTGGCCCTTTTTTAAATATTGGTGCTACATTGGCTTTTCTCCAATCCGCTGGTACCATTCCAGTCAGTAGACTGTTAGTAAAAACTAGGAACAATGGTCTGGCAATTACTTGACTGAGTTCCTTAAGGACCCTCGGGTGCAAGCCATCTGGTCCCGGTGACTTATTAATGTTAAGTTTTTCAAGTCTATTTCTAACTCTGTCCTCTGTTAGCTATGAGGGTGCTTCCTGTGACATGCCATGAGGATAAACATTGGAGTTTGCAGTTATGAATGGGCTCATATGCGTGCGGAGTCAATATATGTAGATATTGCTGTTTAAATCTGTGCATTAAAACTTTTGACTCATTATGGGTGAGAGATTTAAAATGAAGCATTACATTAATTGTGGCACTACCTATGTTGTTTATCTCACATACTGTACAGCTTGTTGTTTGCAGTATGAAGGGTGTACAATATGTTCTATCAGAACCCTCATTGGAGAACACTTCTGTGACTCTAGTAACTTTCAAGCTAAGCAGATATCAAATGTTTCACAACATATCAGGGACACTCATGGGGGTGACACCACTCATTTTAGATTTTGTGGCATTGATAGAGTAACTGTACTTCCCAGAGGAGGTGACAAGTATCATAGATTATTACAACAGGAGGCAAGGTAGATACATAGGATGCAGACCGGGTTACCTCAGGGGTTAGGTCTCAGGTGGGACCTTGATCTGCATCTGGGTTAAATTCCTCACCTGTATTGCTTTCTTCTTCCCTGTTTTGTATGCTTTTTCTAAATACACAGGTTTTTATCTATTTTTCATCTCTGGGGGCATTATACAAGTTTAATTTTGTTTTCTGTATGGTGTATTTTGTATATTTAGTTTATGTACTGTATATGTATTAGTGACCTTTAGTCCACCCAGTTTTTAAACGACGACAGGTGCAATCATTTTTCTAATTGTCCCGGGGGGGGGGGGGGGGGGGGGTTGTGAGGTGAGACTGCATTGCCGCTAATTGTCTTGTCAGTCTATATGTAACTATCTATGATTAAGGTCTTCCATAGACTGAAACACGTTAGTGTTGCTTGTTATAAGGAACATTTTTTCTCCTTGTATTAATAAAGAAAAATAATTTTTCTCTTTCACATTGTTGCCAACGTTTCATGCTTGGATGGAAAACTTATAGTTTGGATAAGTAATGGATTTATAATGCTAACAATATTGATAATGTTTAAGGAAAACATGTTGCCTTATTTATGCAAGCAATGCCCTATTTGATCCCTGGTCACTGCAAAAGCAGTCAGTTAATTGTAACTTCAACTCTGCCATCTTGAATATGAGAACTGTATATACAAGGCAGGTGACATTTGTGAAGCATTTAACATATTGTGCAATTCTTGTGTCTATGCAATGGTTTAACCTCTGCATTCCATCTGCATGCCAAGACCTCATGCAATAATTATGCCGTGGAACAAACATGGCAGTAGGATGACATATGTATCAGCTAGAACTGAAGGGTTTAACACTATCCAAAGAGTTAAAGTTTGCATAGGGCAGTAGATGCCAGAGCTCAGCATTGACAATGCGGATTCAGATGAGGAGGGGGTCAATGGTAAATTGCTAATTTTTAGAATGTGAATGTAGGTTTAGCTTTATAGGTCCATAGAACTGATAAATACTCTTCAATAAATGTAAAAGGCTCAAGTTTTTTTTTTTTTTACCATAATGCATACTATGCATTAAAGTAAAAAAAAAAACTTCTGTGCCAGAGGATCCCACCAGCCCCCCCCCCCCCCCCTTAAGCCTACCTGAGCCCGAACTCGATCCAGCAATGTGCATGAGAGCAATGGGCAGATTGATAGCAGTGGGAGCCATTGGCACCCTCTGCTGTCAATCAAATTCTGTGACGAGGGAGCAGGGGGCATGGCTGAGCCACCCTGCCTGTGTCAATAGCAGTTTTCTATGGAGGCACTCAGTGAAGAGGTGGAGCCAGGAGTGCAAGCAGGGACCTGATAAGAGGAGGATCGGGGCTGCTTTGTGCAATACCATAGCAGGTAAGTATAACCTCCACCGCACCACGTGTGACCGCTCCCCTCAAAAGACACACTCACCAGAATGGTATAATAAACTCCCCTTGTTAAAATGATGGATCTGTAACATGTAGCAAGACCGCGTCCTTAGTTAGCAATCCTAAGGGGTTACCGCATCTCATACGATAGATCTTGTTACTCAAAGCAGGATGTCTGTTTGTTGAACTTCAAGTATGTGTTGTAGAAATTCATATTTTGAAGAAGGGGCATAACTTCACATCATAAGGCCTGGCAGCAAAATCACCAACCACCATATCTACTTCATTTCCAGCACTTCGGCTTTTTAAAGGAATCTCTCTGGCAGCTGGAATTTTGCTTCCCTAATAGCTGGCAATATAACTTGTACTTATCATTGGTCAGTGTTGGTCTATGCACCTCTCCCATTTTCACAAATTTTACATTGACGGTCAATAGACAGTCCACTTAATATAACTCACATACATTGTTGGTCAATGGAGAGTTACCCTATACAAGCCTACTTATATAGATGGATATATATACAGTATCTCACAAAAGTGAGTACACCCCTCACATTTTTGTAAAAAATATTATTATATCTTTTCAACACTGAAGAAATGACATTTTACTACAATGTAAAGTATTGAGTGTACAGCTTGTATAACAGTGTAAATTTGCTGTCCCCTCAAAATAACTCAACACACAGCCATTAATGTCTAAACCGCTGGCAACAAAAGTGAGTACACCTCTAAGTGAAAATGTCCAAATTGAGCCTAATTAGCCATTTTTCCTCCCCGCTGTTATGTGACTCGTTAGTGTTACAGGGTCCCAGGTGTGAAAGGAGAGCAGGTGTGTTAAATTTGGTGTTATCGCTCTCACACTCTCATACTGGTTACTGGACGCTCAACATGGCACCTCATGGCAAAGAACTCTCTGAGGATCTGAAAAAAATAATTGTTGCTCTACATAAAGATGGCCTAGGCTATAAGAAGATTTCCAAGACCCTGAAACTGAGTAGCAGCAAGACCATACAGCGGTTTAACAGAACAGGTTCCACTCAGAATAGGCCTCGCCATGGTCAACCAAAGAAGTTGAGTGCACCTGCTCAGCATCATATCCAGTGGTTGCCTTTGGGAAATAGACACACAGTGCCTTGCAAAAGTATTTACCCCCTTGCCTTTTGACCTATTTTGTTACATTACAGCCTTTAGTTCAATGTTTTTTTTAATCTGAATTATATGTGATGGATCAGAACACAATAGTCTAAGTTGGTGAAGTAAAATTAGAAAATATATATGCATAAAACTATTTTTCAGAAATAAAAAAATGATAATTGGCATGTGCAAATGTATTCACCCCCTTAAGCACATAAAAAGCTCTGGTGCAACAAATTATCTTCAGAAGTCACATAATTAGTGAAATGATGTCCACCTGTGTGCAATCTAAGTGTCACATGATCTGTAATTACATATACACACACCTTTCTGAAAGGCTCCAGAGGCTGCAACACCTAAGCAAGAGGCACCACTAACCAAACACTGCCATGAAGACCAAGGAACTCTCCAAACAAGTAAGGGACAATGTTGTTGAGAAGTACAAGTCAGGGTTAGGTTATACAAAAATACTAAAATCTTTGATGGTCCCTAGGAGCACCATCAAATCTATCATAACCAAATGGAAAGAACATTGCACAACAGCAAACCTGCCAAGAGACGGCCGCACACCAAAACTCATGGACCAGGCAAGGAGGGCATTAATCAGAGAGGCAGCACAGAGACCTAAGGTAACCCTGGAGGAGCTGCAGAGTTCCACAGCAGAGACTGGAGTATCTGTACATAGGACGACAATAAGCTGTACACTCTATAGAGTTGGGCTTTATGGCAGAGTGGCCAGAAGAAAGCCATTACTTTCAGCAAAAAACAAAATGGCACGTTTTGAGTTTGCGAAAAGGCATGTGGAAGACTCACAAAATGTATGGAGGAAGGTGCTCTGGTCTGATGAGACTAAAATTGAACTTTTTGGCCATCAAAGAAAATGCTATGTCTGGCGCAAACCCAACACATCACATCACCCAAAGAACACCATTCCCACAGTGAAACATGGAGGTGGCAGCATCATGCTGTGGGGATGTTTTTCAACAGTCGGGACTGGAAAACTGGTCATGGTTGAGGGAAAGATGGATGGTGCTAAATACAGGGATATTCTTGAGCAAACCCTTTACCACCCTGTGTGTGATTTGAGGCTAGGGCGGAGGTTCACCTTCCAGCAGGAAAATGACCCCAAACACACTGCTAAAGCAACACCACTTGAGTGGTTTAAGGGGAAACGTGTAAATGTGTTTGAATGGCCTAGTCAAAGCCCAGACCTCAATCCAATAGAAAACCTGTGGTCAGACTTAAAGATTGCTGTTCACAAGCACAAACCATCCAACTTGAAGGAGCTGGAGCAGTTTTGCAAGGAGGAATGAGCAAAAATCCCAGTGGTAAGATGTGGCAAGCTCATAGAGACTTATCCAAAGCAACTTGGAGCTGTGATAGCTGCAAAAGGTGGCTCTACAAAGTATTGACTTCAGAGGGGTGAATAGTTATGCACATTGACTTTTTCTGTTATTTTGTCTTAATTGTTTGCTTCACAATAGAAAGAAAGAAAAAAGCATGTTCTGTAAATTAAATGATGCAAATCCTCAAACAATCCATGTTAATTCCAGGTTGTGAGGCAATAAAACACGAAAAAAGCCAGGGATGGTTAAAAATACTTTTGTAAGGCACTGTATGAGTGCTGCCAGCATTGCTGCAGAGGTTGAAGGGGTGGGGGGTCAGCCTGTCAGTGCTCAGACCATACACCGCACACTGCATCTAATTGGTCTGCATGGCTGTCATCTCAGAAGGAAGCCTCTTCTAAAGATGATGCACAAGAAAGCCCGCAAACAGTCTGCTGAAGACAAGCAGACTAAGGACATTACTGGAACCATGTCTTGTGGTCTGTTGAGACCAAGATAAACTTATTTAGCTCAGATGTTGTCAAGCATGTGTGGCGACAACCAGGTAAGGAGTACAAAGACAAGTGTGTCTTGCCCACATTCAAGCATGGTAGTGGGAGTATCATGGTCTGGGGCTGCATGAGTGCTGATGGCATTGGGGAGCTACAGTTCATTGAAGGAACCATGAATGCCAACATGTACTTTGACATATTGAAGCAGAGCATGATCCCCTCCCTTCAGAGACTGGGCCACAGGGCAGTATTTCAACATGATAACGACCCCAAACACCTCCAAGACGACCACTGCCTTGCTAAAGAAGCTGAGGGTAAAGGTGATGGACTGGCCAAGCATATATCCAGACCTAAACCCTATTGAGCATCTATGGGGCATTCTCAAACCGAAGGTGGAGGAGTGCAAGGTCTCTAACATCCATCAGCTCTGTGATTTCATCATGGAGGACTCCAGTGGCAACTTGTGAAGCTCTGGTGAACTCCATGCCCAAGAGTGTTAAGGCAGTGCTTTCATAATAATGGTGGCCACACAAAATATTTACACTTTGGGCCCGATTTGGACATTTTCACTTAGGGGTGTACTCACGTTTGTTGTTAGCGGTTTAGACATTATTGGCTGTGTTGTTATTTTGAGAGGACAGCACATTTACACTGTTATACAAGCTGTACACTCACTACTTTACATTGTAGCAAAGTGTAATTTCTTCAGTGTTGTCACATGCACAGATATAATAAAATATTTACAAAAATGTGAGGGGCTGTACTCACTTTTGTGAGATACTGTATATACATATATATATATTTACAGATGGTTGTAATTCCTCTTGTGGTATTCCTTGCATACTTAAAATAACTTCCTAGATGGATGCCATCAGTCCCTTCAGACCATTTCTAAAGGGTTTCCTGTACTCATTAAATACCTTCTTTTTTTTTTTACTTTTACAAACAAATGTCCACAGAATAAAGCCTCAGTGAAGTGATCCTCAAAGTGTTTGTAGGGTTTGCCTGTGACATACCTTTAAAAAATAAGTCATTTAAACTAAATGTTGCATGATTTGCTAAGGTAAGGTGCCAATAAGTAGATCATCACAATTCAGCACAACCACAAACCAAATAGGCAAAATCATATTGGCCTTTTAAATATGTTGAAAGAGATCCTATTCTCCGAGGTGGAATGCATGTCTCCCAACATAGAAATGAACTGGTAAGTGATCCAAAGAACCCTTATACAATTGTGTGTGAAAAGGATTGGTTCACCCAAATAATTAGTTGTGAAGGATCCACGATCAAACTGGGCTGGTGTAAGTTTTAGTTTAGGTGAACTAATCCCAGCACCAATAATAACCAGTTTAATGAAGGAAAATTTTAGAGAAAAGTATTAGAAAATCTAAATTTTACCTTTATAAATATGTTCAAGGTATAATTTTAATTTTCTTCTTCATTTTACAATTCTAATGTATATGGTTTTTAAAATATTTACTGCTTACTACATCTAAATAACTGAATCATAGGTGGATACTGTAGCATATCATTACTTGGCAATCTGAATGTATCATATAAGAACTTCATATTTTGAATTTGGCCTATAGTCTATGTTCCTAACTGTATTGTACTGTATTTACATAAATAATAGTTCACTTCTGGTTACTATGCAAGAAATAAAATATTAAAAATATATCAATGTACAATTAAAAAGTGAATTGAATAGTCCATAAAGAACACAGAAAAGTCGCCCTGGGACTTTGAGCGAGTTGAATACGGATAGTATTTAAGCATACCAGAAGTAAACATAGTCTCAATATTTAATCAAAATATGTCATACGCATATAAATAGCATAGATGGGTGTCAAGCCAATAAAATAGTACAGTACAATGTAAAAATTGTCATGGACATACAATACATATAAAATGCAGTAACACAAGACCCCATACTTACCAATCGGCCTGGCTAGATTACCAAATGCTGGCTTCCCAATGTTGCCGATTGGTAAGTATGGGGGTCTTCTACCCTTAGACTCATCCTACACACGCATCCACCCCTGAAGAAGCGAGCCTTGTCTCACGAAACACGTAGGGTTATATTAGATGCTTGTGTTACTGCATTTTATATGTATTGTATGTCCATGACAATTTTTACATTGTACTGTACTATTTTATTGGCTTGACACCCATCTATGCTATTTATATGCGTATGAGATATTTTAAATAAATATTTAGACTATGTTTACTTCTGGTATGCCGAATGGCTATCCGTATTCATCTCACTCAAAGTCCCAGGGTGCCTTTTTTGTGTTCTGTTCCACAATATCGGGATGGAGGTGTTTTACAGGTGACACCAGACCTTTTCACCCTTGCATGAATAGTTCATAACGTTCAATATAGAAATAGGTCCATGAGTCAAACAACCAAAGCATATAGTGGAATGAAGGTGTATCTAATTCTCCTCAAGATAATTATATATCCCACCGTGTGGCAAACCACGTGAATCCACTAACATGCTCCTTGTTCTCTTCCTTCTCACATCGGTGTCTTCAATCCTCAAATTATCCTTACTCTACCCCTCCTCTATGCCCTGCAGCATGCACATATCACCCTCACTCCTACCCTCTCCCTAATACTGCACCCATCATCTCCTGCATTTGCTGCACCCACATGCTGACATAAACACCAGGGTCATTAAACACGTGTGTGTGTCCCATCTTGCCTTCCTCGCCCTCCTCCTTCTCCTAGTCTCAGGTGACATTTCTTCTAATCCTCGTCCACCATTTTCCAACTGCAAGCCACATATCCAATACCCCTCCTACTCTGGCAACCACTGCAATCCACTCAGTTTAATTTCTATCCCCCTGCTTCCTCAAAGCAGCCCACCAATCTCATGCACCCTATGAAATGCCCGCTCCATCTGTAACAAGCTAACATCTGTACATGACCTCTTCATCTTTCATACTCACTAAAATACTCGCCATAACCGAAAACCTGGCTTCAAAATTTTGACTCAACTTCTCCTGCTGCCCTCTCCCATGGTGGCCTCCATTGGACTCACTTCCCCAGACCCAACAGACAGAATGTATTCCTTCTATCCCCACAAAGCACCTTCCAAATCCTTCCTGTCCCTCCCTCTCTATCCCTCTCTTTTTTCGAGATGCACTGTATTCGTCTGTTTTCTCCCATTTCTCTCCCCAAGCAGCAAACAATTACATTTAGAAACCTTCACCACTTTAACCCTTCTCTTCTCTATTCTGCTACTGACCACCTATATGACATAATCTCTCCCCTGTCCTGTCTTGACCTGGCCACCTCTGTCTACAACAGTTCCTTCTCATCATCACTAGATGCACTTGCTCCTCTAACCACATGCAGAATCAGGCCCCGACCGTTACAACCCTGGCAAACTGACAACGGTAGAAATCTCAAGAGACATTGCTGTGCTCTTGAATGACTGTGGCGTAAAACTAAATGCCTGCAAGACTTCACCCTATATAAATCTGCCCTTCGAAAATACAATTCCTGCCTTCATGCTGCCAAACAAACCTACTTTGTCTCTCTTATTAATACCTTGTCATCCAGTCCCCGTCGGCTCTTCTCAACCTTTAACTCTCTGCTTCGTCCCCCACCCCCTCTACCCACTAACTCACTCACTGCCTAAGAGATTGCCAAAGACAAGATTGATGCAATTCATGAGGACACCTCCACTGTGCGTACATCTTCCCCACCCAACATACCTTGCCTAACAGCACATTCAACACTCTCTTTTAAATTGGCTACCACTGAAGAGGTTACAAAACTTTTCTCAGATGCCCACCTAACCAATTGTCCCTTGGATCCTGTTCCCTCACAACTACTATGGTCACCCTCTTCTTCTATCCTATGCTTCCTCACTCACATCTTCAATTACTCCCTCCCTAGTGGCACCTTTCCCTCCCCTCTAAAACATGCGAAGATCACTCCCATACCTAAAAAGCCCTCACTGGACCCCACCAACCTGAACAACTTAAGACCCATCTCATTGCTCCCATTCACCTCTAAACTTCTAGAACGCTTAGTCTACAACCGTATTAGCTCCTACCTTAGTGAAAATAACCTTCTTGACCCCTTACAGTCTGGCTTTCGCTTGCAGTACTCCATGGAAACTGCCTTACTAAAACTCACTAACGATTTACTTACTGCTAAAACCAACAGCCAGCACTCCATACTCCTACTACTTGACCTCTCTGCGGCCTTTGATACTGGTCCTTCTCAATAAACTACATTCTCTTTGCCTCTGAGATTCTGCTCTATCCTTGTTCTCTGCCTATCTATCACAGCGCTCCTTCAGTGTCATATACAACTCTGTCTCCTCCTCTCCATTGCCCCTTTCTGTGGGGGTCCCCCAAGGCTCTGTTCTTGGACCCCTTCTCTTCTCTATCTACACCTCCTCCCTTGGTCACTTGATAACCGCCCACGGCTTCCAATACCACTTATACGCTGATGACACCCAAATCTATCTGTCTACTCCTCACCTCACTCCTGCAGTCTCCTCTCGCATTACCAACTTACTAACTGACATATCAGCATGGATGTCGCACCACTTCCTTAAACTAAATAACTCTAAAACTGGGCCATTAATATCCCCCCCCCCCCCCCCCGCCTGTGCCACCCTCCATGACTTTTCCATCAAAATCAACAATGCAACTATCAGTCCCTGCCTCACGCCAGGATACTAGGTGTTATCCTAGACTCTTTTTTTTTTATCAAATCCTTTTTATTAGTTTTTCAGGTTATACATTATTCATCATAAACAATATAAAAAAAAAAAAACAGACATTCCTTTATATATTATCCCATAGCACAGTCAGAAACAAATCATCTTACCCATGCTTTTTTTTTATCTTTACCCCCGCACTCCCCATCCCAACCCCCTCCCCAATCACCCTATTGCCCACCCTCCTCCCCAAACAGTTGCTTCTATTAAAAGAGCCATGTCTTAAGCTTGGCAAAACTTGTTACCCGATTAGATACTCAGTGCTTAATACTTACTCCCTCGTATATCAATTCCCTGGTACTTATATTCCTACCCTCGGTAAGGTTTTATATTTCATTATTCATTCCCTGGCACCACAAGCCTCATATCCTTATGAACTTCCTATAACTTCCCCTTCTAGTATAGATTATCCTTTCTATTCCTACTACTGAGTTCATTGTACTGACCCATTCTTCAGGAGTGGGAGGCACTGCTGATAACCATACTTTTGCGATCAGTTTCCTCGCCTGATATAAACAACGTACAATTGCTATTCCTATGTGGCCTTCCCCAATATTCTTACTAATTAGCCCCAGCAAACAAGCCTTAGCCTCGTATTCCAGTCTTATCCCAAACCTAGCGTGTATAATGTTTAGGATCACAGTCCAGTACCTGACTAGTTTCGGGCATCTCCACGTTATCCTAGACTCTGACTTGTCATTTCAGCCTCAAGTCCAATCGTTGCCAAAAGTTTGCAGAATTTACCTCCGTAACACCTCTAAAATTTGCCTGTCATAAACCAGATGTGACCAGAACTGTGTGACTGCAACAGAGTGAACCAGACACAAATAGGTGAAAGTAAGTACGTTTATTAAAGTAAATGCATATAAATGTGAACACACCACCAATACAGAGTGAACAAACTGAACAACCAAATAGTGATAATAAACCAGAATGCTAATTTGTAGTCCTGTGAGCCTCCAGGTAATTGACCAAATCTGGTCTCCAAAATAGTATATCTTTACAAATGATCAGCTGCTAACGTTACGCATGTCTCATAACCATGCAAAATAGTTAAACCAAATTGTACACACGCTGCGCTTATCAAAATAAAAAATAAGAAATTTCCACTAAAATAATAATAAAGTGATATTGTGCCTAACATATACAAAATCTATTAATAAATATTAATACTATACTATACGTTAATGTGCAATAAATTTCAATGAATGAATAAATAGGTAAAAGTGCTCCAATAAGCCCATGTATTGCAAATATTCCACAAAGCTTGTGCAATTTGAAAACATTAATAGATAATTCAACACAAACATCCATGCAATTTAGTGTTGCCTCCAAGCATATCAGTACTGCATCTATGCAATATGGTGTTAGTGCAATGTTCGAACAATAAAAAGTTAAAAAATACAAAAAAACGCATCCATGCGATTTGGTGCTAAATCCATGTGATTCTATTCAATTCAGTGCTGTGTTGCTGTGCAATGATTAAATTAACAGTCCGATTTAGTGTTGCATACATGCATTTCAGTGCTGCATCTATGCAATATGGTATTAGTGCAATGTTCAAACAATAAAAAGTTAAAAAATACAAAAAAACGCATCCATGTGATTTGGTTTTGCATCCATGTGATTCTATGCAATTCAGTGCTGTGTTGCTGTGTAATGATCAAATTAACAGTCCACAGATCTTCCACAATCCATTCATGTGTTATGGTTAACACAAACTAAAGTGCTGTGCGCTCATACAAGTGCTCCCCTCCAGGTGATAGCCCCTCACCTTAGGGCGTGCGGCCTTGCAATTAAGCTTGGTCAGAATGCGCCTTAGAACCTCTCTGGGTTTGATGTTATATGCAGGGTCCTGGATAGATTTGTACTGGTGCCTCTGTTCCTCACAGCAGTCCCGTTTGTACCTCAATATATCAACATAAAAAGGACTTCATGGTGCAGTATGTACTAAATTTATTAAAATAATAAACAAATCCCGCAATGGGTACTCACAGTAACAAGGCGCTTAAGGGCGCCACACTAAAACAGCAGAGACGAACGGGCAACAGCGGCCGGTATGGGGTGGCGTGCTAATCTGTCCCAACAGGTTGTATGTATAACGTTCCGTCCTGTCCCCTTCCCCTACGCGTGTTCGATACAAGGGGTATTTCGTATCTTCATCAGGGGGTCATCTCCTCTTCAGTCTATCATGAATGCTGCTTCCAGACGTATACACCTTACCAACCACTCAGTGTCTTTCAACCCTCTCCTCTAATCCCTACACTGGCTCCCAATCACCCAGCGAATTCAATTCACAATACTAACCACAACATACAAAGCCATTCACAGCTCTGCCCCGAGCTACATCACCAATCTTGTCTCCAAATATGACCCAAATCGTCCTCTCCGCTCTTCTCAAGACCTCCTACTCTCATGCTCTCTCATCTCCTCCTCCCATGCTTGTGTAATGGAAATTTGTAAGTTCTGTATATAATTGTATTCTATTTTATATGTATTGCACACTGCCCTCACTGTGCACACGGCACTAATAATGTTTTCAGTACATGTTTGCATTCTTTCAAGTGCTGATTTGAATTAGCATGCCTATGTAACGCCCCTTGTTACCATAAAAGTACAATTGTAATATTAATGTGATACCTACATAATCATGTGTATAAAAACCTTCAGTTGCGTCATAATAAAGCAGAAAAGTTATTTGGAAAGATGCTGAGCGTATCTTTTGTGTCTGTTCCCTACTGCAGTAGTTATTCATTTGGAACCACTAATAAATATAAGGATAGGAGTTGCCTATCTATAAAATGTCCTGGTCAAGTGGCGAGCTTTGCCTAGGAGGAGTTTTTCCAGGTGACCATGAGAATCCGAAACAAGGAGCTTGAGACGATCCGGGAATTTCTGATAATCAGCCGGCTGAGGTAAGCCTTTTGCTTACATTTGAGTTATCAGACTTCCTTGATCGGTAAGGCATTTTTGAGACAAAGGGTACCTATTTTACTCCCCTTAATCTAACTGTATTGATTGGTGGTTAAATGTTATGTTGTCACTGTCTACTGTCCATCAGAGTGTTATAGATAAGAAAGGGAAGAATAGTGCTGTTCACAGGTATATGTAGTACATCTGCAAGATAAAGTAGTTTAGAGGCAAGAGGGTATAGGCACAAGTAGAGAAGACTGGTCAGTCATTATGGGCATTCAATTAGGTAAGGGAATGAAGGGTAAGAGACCCTCAAAAATGCCCAGCGCAAGAGGAGCGCTATATATAAACTGAAGGTGTGGTTCCACCTATACTGAGCCCCTAGATTGATAGTTAAAGTGGACAGGAATCCACAATGGGTAACTGGGTTTTCCACAGGGACTAAGAATCATGCAGAGTAAACAGCTAGAGAAACAGCTATGTGAGCAGGGTGGATCAAGGGTGACAAATAACACTAGAAAGAAAGGAACATTTTCATGTTAAGTTGTGGGATGAATTTGGGGTCAGGCACTACATCTAGTAAAGTCAAGAAAGCAGTAAGTTAAGCAGGGAAATAAAAAGAGTTAAAAGAAAGTGAGAGAATGATATAGAGATATTCATGTATGTGTGTGAATGCTGGAACCTTTAGTTCTATCTCTTGTGTGTTTCATGTATGCAGATGTAACCCCCTCCTTTGTACTCTCCTGAAAGAATGTACACTACCGTTCAAAAGTTTGGGGTCACATTGAAATGTCCTTATTTTTGAAGGAAAAGCACTGTACTTTTAAATGAAGCTAACTTTAAACTAGTCCTAACTTTAAACAAATATACTCTATACATTGCTAATGTGGTAAATGACTATTCTAACTGCAAATGTCTAGTTTTTGGTGCAATATCTACATAGGTGTATAGAGGCCCATTTCCAGCAACTATCACTCCAGTGTTCTAATAATACAATGTGTTTGCTCATTGGCTCAGAAGGCTAATTGATGATTAGCAAACCCTTGTGCAATCATGTTCACACATCTAAAAACAGTCTAGCTCCTTCCAGAAGCTACAAAACTGACCTTCCTGTGAGCAGATTGAGTTTCTGGAGCATCACATTTGTGGGGTCAATTAAACGCTCAAAATGGCCAGAAAAAGAGAACTTTCATCTGAAACTCGACAGTCTATTCTTGTTCTTAGAAATGAAGGCTATTCCATGCGAGAAATTGCAAAGAAATTGAAGATTTCCTACAACGGTGTGTACTACTCCCTTCAGAGGACAGCACAAACAGGCTCTAACCAGAGTAGAAAAAGAAGTGGGAGGCCGCGTTGCACAACTAAGCAAGAAGATAAGCACATTAGAGTCTCTAGTTTGAGAAACAGACGCCTCACAGGTCCCCAACTGGCATCTTCATTAAATAGTACCCGCAAAACACCAGTGTCAACATCTACAGTGAAGAGGCGGCTGCGGGATTTTGGGCTTCAGGGCAGAGTGGCAAAGAAAAAGCCATATCTGAGACTGGCCAATAAAAGAAAAAGATTAAGATGGGCAAAAGAACACAGACATTGGACAGAGGAAGACTGGAAAAAAGTGTTGTGGACGGATGAATCCAAGTTTGAGGTGTTTGGATCACAAAGAAGAACGTTTGTGAGACGCAGAACAAATGAAAAGATGCTGGAAGAATGCCTGACGCCATCTGTTAAGCATGGTGGAGGTAATGTGATGGTCTGGGGTTGCTTTGGTGCTGGTAAGGTGGGAGCTTTGTACAGGGTAAAAGGGATTCTGAATAAGGAAGGCTATCACTCCATTTTGCAACGCCATGCCATACCCAGTGAACAGCGCTTGATTGGAGCCAATTTCATCCTACAACAGGACAATGACCCTAAACACACCTCCAAATTGTGCAAGAACTATTTACAGCAGAAGCAGGCAGCTGGTATTCTATCGGTAATGGAGTGGCCAGCACAGTCACCAGATCTGAACCCCATTGAGCTGTTGTGGGAGCAGCTTGACCGTATGGTACGCCAGAAGTGCCCATCCAACCAATCCAACTTGTGGGAGCTGCTTCTAGAAGCGTGGGGTGCAATTTCTCCAGCTTACCTCAATAAATTAACAGCTAGAATGCCAAAGGTGTGCAATGCTGTAATTGCTGCAAAAGGAGGATTCTTTGATGAAAGCAAAGTTTGATGTAAAAACAATGTTATTTCAAATACAAATCATTATTTCTAACCTTGTCAATGTCTTGACTCTATTTTCTATTCATTTCACAACGTATGGTGGTGAATAAGTGTGACTTTTCATGGAAAACACAAAATTGTTTGGGTGACCCCAAACTTTTGAACGGTAGTGTAGCTGGGATGAGAGGTCAGTGATAAGCTGGAAGGACACCATGCCAATTACAGTTTTTTAGACAAAACGTTTATAACAAAATGTGCCGGGTTAATGTATCTAATGATAAACAATGTGATCACAATTATTTTTTAATCTGTTTTCCAAACATGGTAAAATGAAGGTTACATTTAACCGTGTATTACACAAATTGAATATCCTTTGATAGTGGAAACAGTGCATTTAAAAAGGGAAATTAAGTAAAATTAAGTAATATGTCCCCCTTTAAGGAAATTTATCTGTGGATATATATTAGGGTCTGATATTGAAATTATCATTTGAGTATTAATTTCTAATTAACTTCTAATTTCTAAGAATTGTAATTACATGCCATTGTTGAACAGGGGCAGAAAAATTGGGCCTTTGGTGGTGGTGGTGGTGGTGGTGCTGGTGCCACAACACTGTAAGTCCTCACAGTTACTCTTGGTGGGTGCTTGAATGGGCCCTGCTGTGAAATATTATATCAAGGAATTGTAATTACATGCACCTGTTGAACAGGGGCAGAAAAATTGGGCCTTTGGTGGTGGTGGTGGTGTTGCCACAACACTGTAAGCCCTCACAGTTACTCTAGTTGGAGCACAGGAATGAGCCCTGCTGCAAAGTATTGCATCAAAAATTGTAATTACACGCCCCTGTTAAACAGGGGCTTAAAAATTGGGCCTTAGGCACTAGTGCTGGTGCCACGACACTGCAACCCCTCACAGATTCTCTTGTTGAGTGCAGGAACAAGCCCTGCTGCAAAGTATTGCATCAAAAATTGTAATTAAACGCCCCTGTTAAACAGGGGCTGAAAAATTGGGTCTTAGGCACTGGTGCTGGTGCCACAACACTGCAACCCCTCACAGATACTCTAGTTGAGCGCAGCAACGAACCCTCCTGCAAAATATTGCATCAAAAATTGTAATTACACGCCCCTGTTAAACAGGGGCTGAAAAATTGGGCCTTAGGCACTGGTGCTGGTTCCACAACACTGCAACTCCTCACAGGAATAAGCCCTGCTGCAAAGTATTGCATAAAAAATTGTAATTACACGCCCCTGTTAAACAGGGGCTGAAAAAGTGGGCCTTAGGCACTGGTGCTGGTGCCACAACACTGCAACCCCTCACAGATACTCTAGTTGAGCGCAGCAACAAACCCTCCTGCAAAATATTGCCTCAAAAATTGTAATTACGCGCTCCTGTTACACAGGGGCTGAAAAATTGGGCCTTAGGCACTGGTGCTGGTGCCACAACACTGCAACCCCTCACAGATACTCTAGTTGAGCGCAGCAATGAACCCTCCTGCAAAATATTGCATCAAAAATTGTAATTACACACCCCTGCTAAACAGGGGCTGAAAAATTGGGCCTTAGCCATTGGTGGCGGTGCCCAGAACCAAAAATGTTCTTACAAGCTATCAGCATGATCATTGAGGAGGAAGAGGATAATCACTCAACATAACAGGATAGTCACTCAGCATCAGCATAGGCAGTCTTGAAGGGATCTGACATTTCAAAAAAAAATATTCGGTTACATCAGCATCAGGTGCCTGGTAGCTGGTGGTGATCCAAGACTGATTAATTTTTATGAAGGTCAGTCGATCGACCGAGTCGGTGGACAGGCGCACCTGGTGATCAGTTACAAAGCCTCCAGCAGCACTGAATGTGCATTCCGAAAGAACGCTGGATGCAGGACAAGCCAGTAGCTCAGTTGCATACTGTGCAAGCTCTGGCCAGTGGTCCATCCTCAAGACCCAGTAACCCAGAGGATTTTCGGTGGGAAAGGTGTCCAAATCAGATCTTGCCCCTAGGTATTCCTGCACCATGTAAAACAGACGCTGGCGATGGTTGCTGGAACCGATCATACCTTGGGGCTGCAAACTAAAAAATTGTCTGAACACATCGGTCAGACGGCCACCTTCTCCACCGTTCCTTCTTTGACTGACCAAAGCCTCAGCAACACGTTGCCCAGGAACAGGAGTTTGTAACCTCCCAGTCTCTGGGAACGTGTTGCTCAGACCTTTCTGCAAGGGCTCCCGAATGATCCCTTGAAGACTGCTGCTGATGCTGAGTGCCAGGCTTCACCTCTATGTTGACACAATCCTCCTCCTCCTCCTCATCCTCTTCCTGTGTGATCGGCGGGCACGCAGGAACACTGTCTGGATAAAGGGGGCCTTGAGAGGTAAGGAAGTCCTCCTCTTCCTCACTCTGTTCTGCCTCAAGTGCTCTGTCCATTAATCCACGCAGCGTGTGCTCCAACAGGTGGACAAGAGGTACAGTGTCACTGATGCATGCACTGTCACTGCTCACCATCCTCGTGGCCTCCTCAAATGGTGAGAGGACAGTGCATGCATCCCTGATCATAGCCCACTGGCGTGGGGAAAAAAACATGGTCCCCTGACACTGTCCTGGTGCCATAGTCGCATAGGTACTCATTGATGGCCCTCTGCTGCGTGTGCAGCCGCTGCAGCATGGCCAACGTTGAGTTTCACCTGGTGGGCATGTCTCAGAGTAGGCGGTTCTTGGGCAGGTTAAATTCCTTTTGGAGGTCAGCCAGCCGAGCACTGGCATTATATGACCTGTGGAAATGCAGACAGACTTTCCTGGCCTGCCTCAGGACATCCTGTAAGCCCGGGTACCTGCCCAAGAACCGCTGCACCACCAAGTTAAGGACGTGAGCCAAACAGGGCACATGGGTCAGTTGTCCCTGTCGGAGGGCAGAGAGGAGGTTGGTGCCATTGTCGCAAACCACCATACCTGCCTTAAGCTGGCATGGAGTCAACCACCTCTGAACCTGCCCCTGCAGAGCTGACAGAATCTCTGCCCCAGTGTGGCTCCTGTCCCCCAAGCACACCGCATGGCATCTTTTTGCCTGTGTGCTTGCGTAGCCCCTTGAACGCCTACGGAGCACCGCTGGTTCCAAGGACAAATCAGCACAGGAAGAGGCCATGGAGGAAGAAGAAGAGGAGGGGGTTGGAGGAGAGAGGTGTGGTAGAATAACCACTAGTAGAATTTTGGAGGCGAGGTGGCAGAACAACCTCCAACACTACTGCACCCTGTCCTACATCCTTCCCAGCTGCTAGAAGAGTCACCCAGTGTGCGGTGAAAGATAGGTAACATCCCTGTCCATGCCTGCTGGACCATGAGTCAGTGGTAATATGCACCTTACCGCTGACCACCCTGTCCAGCGAGGCCAAGACATTGCCTTCCACATGCCGATAGAGAGCCGGAATCGCCTTCCGTGAGAAAAAGTGGCATTTGGGAACCTGCCACTGAGAAACCGCACATTCCACAAACTCACGGAAGGGGGCAGAGTCTACCAACTGAAAAGGCAGCAGTTGAAGTGCTAGCAATTTAGCCAAGCTAGCATTCAACCGCTGGGCATGTGGATGGCTGGGAGCGAACTTCTTTCGGTCGTGCAGCAGCTGGGGCAGGGAAATTTGCCTGGTACAATCTGACGACGGAGCAGATTGCCCCCAAGTACTTGGCTGTGACACACCTAATTCTACACCTTCATTCCTCTCACTGCAGGTCTCAGAGAGGACTGAAGGTATAGTGGGGTTGGAGAACCCAGCTGATGAGGAGCAAGGAGAGGTCCTCTTTGTTCTTTGGTGTGGGTCTTTTAGGATTGCCAATGAACTGCATGGCAGGTCGACATATGTCTGGTCAAGCATGTGGTGCCCAAGCGGGTGATGTTTTGGCCACGCAAGACATATGTTGCAAATAGCAGCGGTGGGATCTGATGCACTCATCTCAAAAAAGGCCCACACCAAAGAACTTTTGGAATAATGCGCAGAGACAGCAGCGCCCTGCACATGCGAAGCTCTGTGGTTTGATGCGGTCGGTGTGCTGCCCTTAAGCTGACCCCTGGAGGGCATCCTGCCTCATTGGGATGTGCCTCCTCCTCCTCCTCCTCTCTCCTATTAGGCACCCACGTGGAGTCAGGGACCTCATCATCCCCTCCCTCCTCATCACTGGAGCAAAGCTGGCTGTATGCTGCAGCTGGGGAAACATGACTGCTAGAGTGCTGTCCTTCTTGGGCACCCCCTCTCTCTGGGCTCACGTTACTGCCTTCCTCTAGCTGGGTACCATCATCGGAGCCTTCAAAACGCATCCTCCTGGAGCATGTACCCAACACTGTGGTCAAACAGTTCGGGGGACTCCTCAGGAGGACATGGTGGGGCTAGGGAAGGAGTGACTGATGCCATTGAGCCAAGGGAAGAGGCCGCATTGGCAGCTGCTTTGCCAGACAAAGTACCCTGAGCCTGGGTGAGAGAGGATGAGGAGGATAGGGCCGGCTTAGTCATCCACTCTACCAAGTCTTCCGCATGTTGCGGCTCAACAGGGCCAGCTTCCAAAAAAGAGGACAAGCGTGTCCCACGGCCACGTGCTGATGAGGATGCACCGTCTCCACGACCAGCACTGTTGCCTCTAGACACAGAGCCTGCTTGCCCTCTTTTATTAGCTTGTGACTGTCTGCCTCTCCTTGTTGGCCTTCCAGACATACTAATGGCCTGCAGAGAGATGTAGCTGCACAAAGCTGGGATGTATATATATACTTATACTGCAGCTAGCAGAATCAACTGCCTGCCTATAGTATTATTAGTATGAGAACACCAGCAATTTTCTTCAGGTAGCTTTAGGTGCACTTTGTGCAGAGGACGCAGTACACTAACTGTAAATACTGTAGCTGCCTGCCTGTGGTATTAATAGGATCAGAAGAACACCACCAATTTTATTCAGGTAGCTTTAGGTGCACAGTGTGCAGAGGACACAGTACACTAACTGTAAATACTGTAGCTGCCTGTCTGTGGTATTAATAGGATCAGAAGAACACCACCAATTTTATTCAGGTAGCTTAGGTGCACACTGTGCAGAGGACGCACTACACTAACTGTAAATACTGCAGCTGCCTGAGGTACTAATAGGATCAGAAGAACACCACCAATTTTCTTCAGGTAGCTTTAGGTGCACACTGTGCAGAGGATGCACTACACTAACTTGTAAATACTGCAGCTGCCTTTGGTACTAATAGGATCAGAAGAACACCACCAATTTTCTTCAGGTAGCTTTAGGTGCACAATGTGCAGAGGACGCACTACACTAACCTGTAAATACTACAGCTGTCTGCGGTACTAATAGGATCAGAAGAACACCACCATTTTTCTTCAGGTGGCTTTAGGTGCACTGTCAGGAAAGTCCTGTCAGTATCAGACACCCTGTGCGGGCAGTTGCGCACATGCGCGCGCGCACCAGGCGGGCTATTTAAACTGATCTGTCACATGAGAATCTTGCTGTCTGCTCTACAGCGTTACGTGTGCATTTCCTGAGAACCTGTTTCCTGTACTAGACCCGGCTTGTTCCTGATTATCCTAGCAGTCTGCCTGCATCTGATCCCGGCTTGTCTCCGACCATCCCTGCTTTCTGCCTGCATCCGACCCCGGCTTGTCTGACCACTCTTCTGCCTGACCCTTCAGCTCATCTACAGTCCGCTTGGCTATCAATCCGGCTTGTCTGACCTTCCAGTCTGCTGCACCAGTGTTCCAGTCTGCTGTCCTGTGTGTTCCAGCCTGCTATCTAGTTCCAGTCTGCTGTGTGGTTCCAGTCTGCTGCACCAGTGTTCCAGTCTGCTGTCCTGTGTGTTCCCTGCCTGCTATCCAGTTCCAGTCTGCTGTGTGGTTCCAGTCTGCTGCACCAGTGTTCCAGTCTGCTATCCTGTGTGTTCCAGCCTGCTATCCAGTTCCAGTCTGCTGTGTGGTTCCAGTCTGCTGCACCAGTGTTCCAGTCTGCTGTCCTGTGTGTTCCAGCCTGCTATCCAGTTCCAGTCTGCTGCACCAGTGTTCCAGTCTACCTACCAGCTCAGCTTAATCTCCACTGCACAGTGTTTCCAGAGTTCCAGACCTACCTCCTGCTGTTGATCCTGCCAGGCACTCGTGCCACTCCTGACTCTTGTGCTTCCTGTATACCCTACCAGGGCCCTCGAGTCGGAGCCGCAAGAGAGGCAATCCCCTGCAAGTTGGGCTCCTCCACAAGGTACGTGACATGCACACTGTGCAGAGGACACACTACACTAACTTGTAAATACTGCAGCTGCCTGCGGTACTAATAGGATCAGAAGAACACCACCAATTTTCTTCAGGTAGCTTTAGGTGCATACTGTGCAGAGGACGCGCTACACTAACTTGTAAATACTGCAGCTGCCTGCGGTACTAATAGGATCAGAAGAACACCACCAAATTTCTTCAGGTAGCTTTAGGTGCACACTGTGCAGAGGATGCACTACACTAACTTGTAAATACTACAGCTGCCTGCGGTACTAATTGGATCAGAAGAACACCACCAATTTTCTTCAGGTAGCTTTAGGTGCACACTGTGCAGAGGACACACTACACTAACTGTAAATAATGTAGCTAATAGGACTAATAGAATCAGAAGAACACCAGCAATTTTCTTCAGGGAGCTGTAAATACTGTAAAAACACCTGCCTGCCTATCAGTAGGAAGAGAATAACAGGAACAAATCTAGCTAAACAGATGGCACTGTGATTGGCCAAGCATGCGGGTCATAGTGCATGCTTGGCCAATCATCAGCCAGCAATGCACTGCGATGCCACAGTGAATTATGGGCCGTGACGCGCCACTCGAATTTGGCACGAACGGCCCATATCGTTCGTAATTTGACGGGCGGTCGAACAAACTCGAATCTCATCCCTATTTGCTACTACTTTTCTGGTGGTGTACACAGTGTGATGTTGCAAAACAAAATATACATCATGTCCGGAAGGCCAACAAGGAGAGGCAGATGCTCACAGGCCACTAAAAGAGGGCACGTAGGCTCTGTGTCTATAGTCAACAGTGCTGGTCATGAACATGGTGCATCCTCTGCAGGTGGCCGTGTGGCATGCTTGTCCTTTATTTCTGCTTCTGGCCGTGTTATTAAGCCAGAACATGCAGAAGAGTTGGTGGAGTGGATAACAAAGCCATCCTCATCCTCTGTCACCCAGGCTCAGAGTAGTTTGCCTTCCAATGCAGCTGCCAAAGCGGCCTATTCCACCTGCTCCTTGTCCACAGTCACTTCTTCCATAGCCCCACCATCATGCACGGAGGAGTCCCCCAAACTATTCGACTACAGTGTCAGGTACATGCTGATGGAGGATGCGCAGCGATTAGAAGGCTCCAAAGTTGGTTCCCAGGTTGAGGAAGGGAGTAAGTGAGCCTAGAGAGAGGGGGTACCCAAGAAGGACAAGAAAATGGAAAACATGTTTCCCCAGCTACAGCATACTGCCATGTTTGCTCCAGTGATGAGGAGGAAGGGGATGGTGAGGTCACTGACTCTATCTGAGTGCCTGATAGAAGAGAGGAGGAGGAGGGGGAGGAGGCACAACTTCAACGAGGCAGGATGTCCTCTAGGGGGCAGCTTAAGGGCAGCCACCCTACTGCATCACACCGCAGAGCTCGGCAGGTGCAGGCACTGCTCACTGCCCACTGATTTTGAAAAGTTTCTTGGTGTGGGCCTTTTTTGACACATGTGCAGCAGATGGCACCGTTGCTGAACCGTAAAAAGAAATTCGGTCCTAGCCATCCACATGCTCAGCGTCTGAATGCTAGCTTGACCAAATTGCTAGCACTGCAACTGCTGCCTTTTCAGCTGATAGACTCTGCCCCTTTCATGAATTTGTGGAATGTGCTGTACCTCGGTGGCAGGTTCCAAAACTTCATTTTTTTTCAAAGAAGGCTATTCCGGCTCACTACCCGCATGTGGAAGGCAATGTTTTGGCCTCATTGGACAGGGCGGGCAGCAGTAAGGTGCATATTACCGCTGACTCATAGTCTAGCAGGCATGGGCAGGGACGTTACCTTTCCTTCACGGTGCACTGGGTAATTCTAGTGGCAGCTGGGAAGGATGCAGGACAGGGTTCAGTATTGTTGGAGCTTGTTCTGCCACCACGCCTCCAAAATGCTGGTGATTCTGCCACATTTCCCTCCTCCACCCCCTCCTCTTCTTCTTCCTCTATGGCCTCTTCTGCAGATTTCTCCTCTGAACCAGCGGTGCTCCATAAACGTTCAAGGGCCTATGCAAAGATGCCATGTGGTGCTTGAGTTGGTCTGTTTAGAGGACAGGAGCCACACTGGGGCAGAGATTCTGTCAGCTCTGCAGGGGCAGGCCCAGAGGTAGTTGACGCCACGCCAGCTTTAGCCAGGAATGGTTGTATGTGACAATGGCACCAACCTTCTCTCCGCCCTCCAACAGGGACACTTGACCCATGTCCCATATTTGGCACACGTCCTGAATTTGGTGGTGCAACGGTTCTTGAGCAGGTACCCAGGCTTACAGGATCTCCTGAGGCAGGCCAGAAAAGTCTTTGGTCATTTCCATACAATGCCAGTGCTTGGCTGGCTGACATTCAAAGGGAATGCAACCTGCCCACCAACTACCTCATTTGTGACATGCCCACCAGGTGGAACTGAACGTTGGCAATGCTGCAGCTGCTGCACTCGCAGCAGAGGGCCATCAATGAGTACCTGTGTGAGTATGGCACCAGGACAGGGTCAGGGGAGCTTGGCTTTTTTTTTGCCACATTAGAGGCTACTGATCAAGGATGCGTGCACTGTCCTGTCACCATTTGAGGAGGCCACGAGGATGGTGACAATGCATGCATCAGTGATACTGTCCCTCTTGTCCTTCTGTTGGAGCACACGCTTCGTGGAATAATGGACAGGGCACTTGAGGCAGAACAGCGGTAGGAAGAGGAGGACTGCCTTACCTCTCAAGGCCCCCTTTATCCAGATAGCATTCCTGTGGGCCCACCAAACACACAGGAAGAAGAGGAGGAGGAGAAGGAGGAGTGTGTCAGCATGGATGTAAAGGATAACACTCAGCAGCAGTCTTCAAGGGATGGTTTTCAGTCCCCAGAAACCCAAGGAGTTGTACGTGGTTTGGAGGAGGTAGTTCCTGACAATGTCATCCTCTGTGACCTAGAGTACTCACAATTGAATGCGTCTGCAAACTTAAGCTGCATGGCCTCCCTGATTCTGCAAAGCCTGCAAAAGGACCCTAGGATTCGTGGTATCAAGGAAAGGGATCATTACTGGCTGGCAACCCTCTTCAGGAGGCCATGAAGAAAGGTTTGTGCAATGCGTTTCCAGACCCTGGGAGGTTACAATTTCCTGGTGCTGGACAACGTGTTGTTGAGGCTTCGTTCAGTCAGAGGAAAAGCGGTGGAAAAGGTGGCCGGCTGTTTAACAGGGACATGTAATTACAATTCTTGATCTAATATTTTACAGCAGGGCCCGTTCCTGCGACCACCAAGAGTAACTGTGAGGGATTACAGTGCTGTGGTACCACCACCACTGCCTAAGGCCTAATTTTTCTGCCCCTGTTTATCAGGGGCATGTAATTACAATTTTTGAAATCATATTTAACAGCAGGGCCTGTTCCTGCACACAACAAGAGTAACTGTGAGGGGTTACAATGTTGTGGCACCACCAACACCTAAGGTCCAATTTTCTGCAGAGTATATCTGTTCTTCTGTTCAGAGTATATAGTGCCTGACCCCCCCCCCCCCCACGCCATTTTTAAAAAAAAATTGGGTGCGGGGTTCCCCTTGATATCCATACCAGACCCAAAGAGGCTGGTAATGGGCTGGGGGGGATGGGACACCATGCCGCTTTTCTCTATGATTTTCATCTATATTGCCGGGACCCGACAATACATTACAGCCGCAAGCAGTTTTAAATTACTTTTTTTCCTTTAGAAATGTCATTTTGCTGTGGTACTTTTCTAAACACAGGAAAACTGCACCACTTTACAGGCATACTGTAGACACCCCCCCGGCACGATATTTAAAGGAATATTTCATTTTTATTCTTTAACTTTAAGCATTCTTAAAATCACTGCTCCCGAAAAAACGGCCGTTTTTAAAACTTTTTTTTTGCATGGTTACATGTCCCCTGGGTCAGGACCCGGGCCCCCAAACACTTTTTAGAGCAAAAACTTGCATATAAGCCTTTAAAATTAGCACTTTTGATTTTTCACGTTCGTGTCCCATAGGCTTTAACGATCTTCGAACAAACTTTTGCATATTCTAATGTTCTGTTGCGAACTGAACCGGGGGGGTGTTCGGCTCATCCCTAGTCCAAATATATTACAGACATAAATACACCAGGCTGACATGTAACATTCATGTAATAGTACAGTCCATATTACGGAGGTTGAATGATATTCCCTATAAACACATGATAGAGCTTAAAATTATGTATCCAAGCATCTGTGGGGCTCTGCATGTTTTGTGGATCGCTAACTGCCCACTAATCAGGAGCTTGATCCAAAGAGATCTATAAATGTAGATTATAATAACCCCTTCAGATCTGCGCTGTAGCCGAATGACGGCTAGAGCGTGGATATATTTTGTCGGGAGGCTGTCAATAGATGTCCTACTCTTTGTACGCTCCCCTGCAGGGTACGTGCGGCACGCGCTGTGATCACAGATCACAGATGGGAGTAAGGGGTCGATCCTGGCCCCTTACCACATGATCAGCTGGCAGCCAATGATAGCTGATCACGTGATGTAAACAGAAGATCGGTAATCATTTTTTTTTTCTTTTCACACTGACAGCGTGAGGAGAAAAAAAAGCCAATCATCGGCTTCTGATGAAGGGACATCGGTCCCAAAAAGGAAGAGGCGAAGCCGCCTCATCTGTGCCCACCAGTACCACCTGCCAGTGTTCATAGTGCCAAGAATCATTGCCCACCAGTACATAACAGTGCCAGCAATCAGTGCCACCTATCAATGCCCACCAGTGCCACCCATCAATGCCCACCAGTGATGCCAATGAGTGCCTCATCAGTGCCACCTAGCAGTGCTGCCTATTAGTGTCACCTACCAGTGCCGATCAGTGCCCATCACTGCCACCCATCAGTGCCCATCGCTGCAACCCATCAGTGCCCATAAGTGCCACCTATCAGTGCCACCTCATCAGTGCCCACCAGTGCCACCTATTAGTGCCCATCAGTGCTGCCTTATCAGTGCCCATCAATGCAGCCTATCGTTGCCCATCAGCGCAGCCTATCAGTGCCCATCAGTGCAGCCTTATCAGCATACATCAACAAAGGAGAAAAATTACCTGTTTGCAAAATTTATTAACAAAATATAAAACGGTTTTGTATTTTTTTTTTGGTTTTGGTCTTTTTTCATTTTTTTAACAAAAAATAAAAAAATGATAAAAACTTAATTTGGGTACAATGTTGTATGACCGCGCAATTGTCATTCAAATTGTGACAGTGCTAAAAGCTGAAAATTGTTCTGAGCAGGAGGGGGGTTTAGGTTCCCAGTAAGCAAGTGGTTAAAATGCAAAAATTTCAAATAAATATATTGCAAGAAAAAGAAAAAGGGTGGATAATCTTGTCACTTACATGTCAGCGTGAGAAATAGTAGACCCAGGATCTCAGAAGAAAGTGAGGGCACCAAAACGAACGTCTGGCCCTGGGCCCGGGGCCCTTCTGGACTGGGTGGTTCATCTCCGCCACGGGCCAGACGTTCGTTTTGGCGCCCTCACTTTCCTCTGAGATCCTGGGTCTACTATTTCTCAAGCTGAGATGTAAATGACAGGATTATCCCCCTTTTTTTTTTCTTTCAATATGATTATTTAAGATTTTTGCATTTTAATACAAGCTACATTTATAGATCTCCTTGCATCAAGCTCCTGACAAGTGGACAGTTAGTGATCCACAAAACATGTAGAGCTCCACAGATGCTTGGATAAATAATTTTAAGCTCTATCATGCGTTTATAGGGAATATCATTCAACCTCCATAATATGAACTGTACTTTTACATGAATGTTACATGTCAGCCTGGTGTATTTATGTCTAAGATATTTGGACATCGATCTCATGCATTTTTTGTACTATGAAATGTTTAATAAATTATTACTCTGTTTAATGTGTTCTCAAGTGACCTGCCTCATTTAAAGTCCCATGACCCCATTTTTTGATTGTGCATTTTTTTTTATAATTCTCCATTAAGGGGGCGTGGCGGGGGGTGTCCTATGCCTACATACTTTTGCTAATAGCTGTTCCCTGTTCCCATCTCAAAAAGTTGGGAGGTATGCTTAAAGTTAAACATTAAAGGTCAAATTCTCTTAAATACCATGCTTGGGGGATGCATAAAACCTGTCTGTGAAGTTCCACATCTATAGGATGTACTACAGCAAATGTGACATTTAAAAAGAAAAAACAAATACTGTGGCAGGCTGGCTCCCCTGCGCGAAATCACGTTACTGTACGTGATCTCGCGAGGTCTGGATAGGAGGCGTGCGCGCGCCACCGGAGGCGCCTGCCCGCTGCACAGCAGGGGTGCCGATGTTTGTGGTTGATGGTCGCGATGACCGCCGGTCACGAGAGACTGTGACCAGGGGACACAGAACAGGGACGAGTGTGTGTAAACACACACTTCCCTGTTCTGTTCTGACAGGAGCTATTAGCTAGGAACCACGATCTGTCACTTCTTGTACTTAGTCTCTCCCCCTTCAGTTAGAATCACCTCCCAGAGAACATAGTTAACCCCTTCACTGCCCCCTAGTGTTAACCCCTTCACTGCCAGTGACATTTTTACAGTAATCAATGCATTTTTAATCGCACTGATCGCTGTATTAATGCCAATGGTTCCAAAAATGTGTCAAAATGGTCCGATGTGTCTGCCATAATTATTATTATACGAGATTATGATTACGAGATAATGTCACAGTCACGATAAAAATCACAAATCGCCGCCATTACTAGTAAAAAAATAATAATAATAAAAATGCTATAAATCTATCCCCTATTTTTTAGACGCTATAACTTTTGTGCAAACCAATCAATATACGCTTATTGCATTTTTTTTTTTACCAAAAATATGTAGAAGAATACATATCGGCCTAAACTTTATATATTTTTAGGGGATATTTATTATAGCAAAAAGTAAAAAATAATGTGTTTTTTTTTCAAAATTGTCGCTCTTTTTTTGTTTATAGCGCAAAAAATAAAAACCACAGAGGCGATCAAATACCACCAAAAGAAAGCTCTATTTGTGGGAAAAAAAGGACTTCAATTTTGTTTGGGTACAACGTCGCACGGCCGCGCAATTGTCAGTTAAATTGACGCAGTGGCGAATCGCAAAAAGTGCTCTGGTCAGGAAGGGGGTAAGTTCTTCCGGGGCTGAAGTGGTTAAATGACATGAAGTCCCCCAAAATCTAGCAAAGGGCATACAGTGCCTTGAAAAAGTATTCATACCCCTTGACATTTTCCACATTTTGTCATGTTACAACCAAAAACGTAACTGTATTTTATTGGGATTTTTTGTGATAGACCAACACAAAGTGGAACATAATTGTGAAGTGGAAGGAAAATGATAAATGGTTTTTAAAATTTTTTATAAATCAATATCTTAAAAGTGTGGCGTGCATTTGTATACAGCCCCCCTGAGTCAATACTTTGTATGACTACTTTTCGTTGCAATTACAGCTGCAAGTCTTTTTGGATATGTCTCTACCAGCTTTGCACATCTAGAGAGTGAAATTATTGCCTATTCATCTTTGCGAAATAGCTCAAGCTCTGTCAGATTGGATGGAGAGCGTCTGTGAACAGCAATTTAGTTTTTGCCACGGTTCTCAATTGGATTTAGGTCTGGACTTTGACTGGGTCATTCTAACACATGAATATACTTTGATCTAAACCATTCCATTGTAGCTCTGGCTGTATGTTTCAGGTCGTTGTCCTGCTGAAAGGTGAACCTCTGCCCCAGTCTCAAGTCTTTTGCAGACTCTAATGCCGCGTACACACGGTCGGACTTTTCAGCTACAAAAGTCCGACAGCCTGTCCGACATACTTCCGGCGGACTTTCGGCAGACTTGCGGCGGACTTGTGGCAGACTTTCTAACGAACGGACTTGCCTACACACGACCACACAAAAGTCCGACGGATTCGTACGTGATGACGTACACCAGACTAAAATAAGGAAGTTCATAGCCAGTAGCCAATAGCTGCCCTAGCGTGGGTTTTTGTCCGTCGGACTAGCACACAGACGAGCGGATTTCGGGGTCCGTCGTAGTTACGACGTAAAGATTTGAAGCATGTTCCAAATCTAAAGTACGTCGGATTTGAGGCTAAAAAAGTACGTTGAAAGTCCGGAGAAGCCCACACACGATCGGATTACCAGCCAGCTTTAGTCCGTCAGCGTCCGTTGGACTTTTGTAGACGAAAAGTCCGACCGTGTGTACGCGGCATAATGCCCTGTACACACGACCGGTTTTGCCGTCGGAATAAACTCTGAAGGTTTTGCCGACCGTCCAGAACGCCGTGACGTACAACACGTATGACAGGACTAGAAAACGGAAGTTCAATAGCCAGTAGCCAATAGCTTCCCTCTTGTACTTGCTTCAGAGCATGCATCTTTTTTGGTGCGTCGGAACAGCATACAGACAAGAGTTTTTTCTGATAGTAACTTGTTCCGTCGTAAAAATATAGAACATGTTCTCTATCTAAGTCCGTCTGAATGTTTGACAGAAAAAGTCAGATGGGGCATACACACGGTTGGAATATACGATAAAAAGCTCCCATCGGACTTTTTCTGTGGAAAATTCTGCTCGTGTGTACGCGGCATAACAGGTTTTCTTCTAAGATTGCCCTGTATTTGGCTCCATCCATCTTCACATCAACTCTGACCAGCTTCCTTGTTCCTGCTGAAAAAAAGCATCCCCACAACATGATGCTGCCACCACCACGTTTCACAGGGGGGGATGGTGTGTTCAGGATGATACGCAGTGTTAGTTTTCTGCCACACATAGCATTTTGCTTTTAGGCCAAAAAGTTCCATTTTGGTCTCATCTGACCAGAGCACCTTCTTCCACATGTTTGCTGTGTCCCCCACATGGCTTCTCGCAAACTGCAAACGGGACTTCTTATGGCTTTCTTTCAACAATGGCTTTCTTCTTACCACTCTTCCATGAAGGCCAGATTTGTGGAGTGCGGGACTAATAGTTGTCCTGTAGACAGATTCTCCCACCTGTGCTTTGGATCTCTGCAGCTCCTCCAGAGTTACCATGGGCCTCTTGGCTGCTTCTCCTTGCACGGCCTGTCAGTTTAATTGCACCTCCATGTCTTGGTAGGATTGCAACTGTGCCATACTCTTTCCATTTTCGAATGATGGATTGAACAGTGCTCCTTGAGATGTTCAAAGCTTGGGATATTTTTATTTTTTTATTTTTATAACCTAACCCCACCACTGTCTGGTGTATTCTTTGGCCTTCATGATGCTGTTTGTTCACTAATTTCTCTAACAAACCCCTGAGGGTTTCACAGAACAGCTGTATTTATACTGAGATTAAATTGCACACGTAGACTCTATTTACTAATTAGGTGGCTTCTGAAGGCAATTGGTTCCACTAGATTTTAGTTAGAGGTATCAGAGTAAAGGGGGCTGAATACAAATGCATGCCACACTTTTCAGATATTTATTTGTAAAAAAAAATTAAAACCATTTTGCATTTTCCTTCCACTTCACAATTATGTGCTACATTGTGTTGGTCCATCACAAAAAACTCCAATAAAAATACATTTTACATGTTTGGTTGTAACATGACAAAATGTGGAAAATTTCAAGATGTTTGAATACTTTTTCAAGGCACTGTAGGTAGCTGGGCAGTGCCCTAGGGATTGTAATGGAATGTGATTATGAGCGTTATTGTGAAATGCCTATTTCTAATATAATCGCATAGATATAAGTGCTTATTTTCTTATAACCAGCTATTAGCCTTAATCATGCTCAAATTAGATGTCTGCCAGCTTCTCCTTTCATGTGAAACAGAACTGCAAGAGTTAAAGTACAGAGAACAAAGTTAAGAAGATTGCACCTATTTTTCAGGCCTATGAAGCTACACTCAAGACAAACAGGAACTGAAAATAAGACATAATTAGCTATGATAGTCTGCTATCTCCTTATACAGATATAACCCAGCAAAGCTTACATTTTGTCACAATAATGAATATGTATAATTTGCGGTGTGTACACGCTTGTTTTATTCGATATTTGATTTGATAACGAAACATCCGGCTCTCAATATATCATTTTTGAGCCCAGGAAATAAACGTCAGAAGTACCAAACTTACTGAACGTGTCCGTGTCAGTGATTGTGGTTAAATGTGCACATTTTCACATCGAAGGTTAATTTGGCCAGGGGGACAGAAACAAGAGTACCGAGCAGTTCTGTTCGGTCCAAAACATTTTGGCGCCCAGAAGTGGGGCTCGAGATTTTGGTCCAAAAGGAAGCCGTACTTTGAGGACGCTGAAAAAGGGCCAAATACGGGCGGAGCAGAGCCTGATCAACTCTGGAGAAAACGGTAAGACACTTTTTAATAATTTGTCTGCTGTTTGATCCGCATCGTATTTGGTTAATTTCTGTCTCCGCATCGGCTTCCCGAGGTCCACAAAGACAGGTATATATCTTGTCTCGTGCCTATTTATATAGTACGAACCTGCAATTGTTTCTGACCCGCCTGTATTTGTATTTGGAGTATATTGTGTTTTGTTTTGTCGATCGATCGTGTTGTGTGACGGCTGTTGTGAATGAGGGATTGATTATATGTTCATGGATGGAATTGACGTGGTTAAACTTCTCTTGAGGATTGATATCAAGAGAGGGCGTCGGGACGCGGTAAACTCCTCCTGGGGCAAATAATTGTGCGGTAAAGCACGGGTTACCAGGAAAGAGGGCGTCAAATTACGCCCAGCGGTGACGTGGGGATCCCGTGAGGATCTGATTAAGTCCAGAATTCACTCCAGTCGTCACATCAATTGTTGTTGGTAATGTCATGTCCTAGATGTGTCTGTGGACTGTTATTTGGCATTAATGAGGAGGCCTGGGGCTTGTTCACAAAGGTAGAGCCAGGTTATAAGAGATCTATTCTCGGTTACAAACCTCTAGTGCCAGGGGTCCCCCAAGTAATGGTATTCAGATTGAATGTACATTATCCAGTGAAGTTTTCAGTTGGTAAGAAATTGGAAGTTATTTAGGCTGAGGCTAGGATAAGAGGACAGGGAAGTGAAAAGTTGTCCCCTGCAACCTCAGCAGCCAGAAGATTACGAGGAGGCAGAGAAAGCCAGAGTGAGGAGTTTGGGTTTTGAGTTGGGACGTGTAGAAGACGTTTAAAATGGGTCACTGAATACCAGTTGTTGACTCACATTCTGTGTTTTGTCTGGTCTGTTTCATGTCTCCCCTTTTGCAGATTTAACAGAGATCTCTTCACTTCCTCATCCTTCACATCACCCTGTCACTGCATATCTTCACTTCTTTTCTGTTTTACCTCAACCTTTCTTGCTTTCCTCTCCTCCTATTCAATTCAAGAGTTGTGTGGAATGGGAAATAAGTTAGTTAGGCTCACAGAGGGCAGTTTGGCTTGTGATTTGGTATTAGAACGGGAGGGAGAGGCTGCTGTAAAAAAGGGAAAGAAATTAGCAAAAGTGTGTGGAATTTGGGTGGGAGATTACAAGTAGATGAATGGTGTACTGTTTTTTGAAATGTAAATAAGGTCTGTTGTCAGATTATGGGTTGCTACGGGCAGCAGATGCTTGGTTTAAAGTTGCAAACGCTATTCATGAAGAAGAGGGTGGATGGAACCAAAATGGCCACATAGTGTACGTGAACAAGAAAACTAGAACAAAGGAAGCTAAGTAGTCAGCCACCGCCCTATAATGGCGTCCGGTCCCCAAGTAGACACTGCCCTTCGTCTACCGCCCCTCTGTTCCAAGTGACACCTCCCCCTGTGGCAACACGCCCTATGCAACCGCCTACATCGAAACCCACCCACATGTTTCCAATGATGGTGCATAGTAGCAACCAATGTAGCATTTTAATTAAATATATCATTTAGGTATAGGATGTATTGAATATTTCTGAATATTTCAGTCAGAGTCTGAATTTATTTTGGTTTTAATTGTGTTTAAGTTGTATTAGCAAAAGAGGAAGTTTATGTATTCTAGGCATTATGCCAGAAAAGCAAAAGAGGAAGTGCTTTCTTTGCTTAAATCTATGCGCTAGTTTTCCTCACAGCGTTTTGTATTCTAAAAAAAAAGAAAAAAAAAAAGAGTCAGTATCTAATTAGAATGTTTCGAGAGAAAGATAAATATCTATGTTGTGGAAATCGGCTGGACCGAGGCTCCCTATAAAAAAATTATTCTGTATGGAGATGGTTCACATCTCTACTCTAGAACGCCTGAAGTCAATATGTGTACAAGAAGTTTACTGATTTGAGTTTTAGCGTGCTGAAGAGAGAGCATAGACACATGTTAGCTGCCGCATTTATTTCAGGTCTTAAAGAGTCAATATGAAAGGGTCTGAGTATAGAGAACCCACAACCTTTGAGCTTGAGGCGTTGTTATTAGTAGTTATTAGGTCCAGAATCCTCACAGAACAGTAGAGAGTAGCTCCTCTCATGATGGCCTCTGACACACCCTATCTGCGCCCACCAGTACCAACCCCATGTGTCTGCTTGCTACAACTGCGAAAGACCCAGCCACTCCAGAAGGGAATACCGAAGCCCATGGAAATTCACCCACAGTCCCCCAAACCCCAACCACAGTCAAACTGGGCCGTACAGAACCAGTCACACTTATCGCCAAGAATCTCAGGACCCACCTCACCAACCGCCACACCCCACTCCGGAACACATGGACCTTCCCCGCTAGGATTCCGGCAAGCCTGTGTCACCTGCCCCTGTCATGACACAGGTGCAGCCCGGTCCGTAATCAGGGCAGAAGAATTACCCGATACCTCATTCCTATCGGACATTAACATAGCATGTGTAGGGGTTGATGGAATGCCCAGAAAGAGCCCGTTGACCCGCCCCCTTCAAGTTGGCAACTTTCCTGACTTATTAGCGAGATTTGTGGTCTCATCCACATGCTTTTACCTCACCACTGGCCATCGATGACGCATCTGCACTCCGCTCCATCCCACTCCTGTTATCCCTGAACCCAAAAGACGAACCTGAAGTCCCCGAAGAAGTTTTGGATCGGGTCCCCACATGCCTATGGTCCACAGGGCCGGAAGACATAGGACATCTGAAAGTGCTGCCAGTCATGGTACAACTGAAGCCTGGGGCTCCCCTACCCAGAAAACCACAATACCCCTTGAAGCCTGCACAATCGGCATCCATTTCAAGACAAGTTGAGGCTCTTCTGTCAAATGGAGCCTTGGTACCCTGTAAATCTCCTTGTAACACACCACTGTTCCCAGTAAAGAAGTGAACCTCAAAAGGAGAACCAGAAAAGTGCAGGATGGTACAAGACCTCAGAGCAGTGAATGAAGCTACCATCCTGGAGACCCCCACCGTCCCCAATCCCCACACGTTGCTAGCAGAGCTACACCTGGACTGTTATGCCCCAAGGGATGAGACTACACCCAGATGTTGTACTTCTCCAATATGCAGATGACTTCCTGCTGTGTGCAGATTCCTTCGGTGACGCCTCCATATTCTCAGAAAGTCTCCTCCACTACCTGGTTGAGCAAGGTTGCAAGGCCTTAAATGGCAAAAAGTCCAGAAAGAAGGTGATTTTTCCAGGCCTCTGCATCTCCCATGGCACCTGACATCTCACTGAAGAAGGAGTTGCTGCAATCAAGGGCATCCCTTTGCCTCGAGGTCAAGCAATCCCTTTATGATGCCCTAAAATCTGACCCTTTTCATGCTTCTCCAGAAGCTGTGGACAATTCTGAAACTCTGAAGGAGATTCTCTCAAAAGCCTCTGCTTTGGGACTAAAAGACTTTCAAACTGTTTGTCTCAGAGAGGCAAGGACATGCCACAGGAGTTCTGACCCAGGCCCATGGCAATAGACTCAGACCCATTGGATACTACTCTGGCCAGCTGGACTCAGTGGCCAAGGGGGGACCCTCCTGCCTCAGAGCCGTCTTTGCAGCCCAAGTTCTCTTGGACAAGACTGCGGACCTCGTCTTGAGTTACCCCTTAATCCTTCTTGCTCCTCATGACATCACTGCCATACTGAACCAGATCCAGCCCAAACACCTGTCCTCAGCAAGACACCTCAGACTCCAGTGTGCCTTACTTCTCCCTAACAACATCACCATTCTCCGATGTGATACCCTTAACCTATCCACTCTACTTCCCCTTCTCGAGGGGGGAACCTCTGTGGAAGATGATTACCACTATACCACCCATGACTGCTTTGAAGTGATGAAGATGGAGACATCACACCTGCCGACAGTCAGTGAAACTGCTCTTGAAAATCCTGACCTGACAATCTTTGTGGATGGTTCCAGATATGCAGATGATGCTGGGCGGTACCATACAGGATATGCAGTTACCACAGAAGACACGGTCCTCCAAGCTTCAGTGTTACCCCCCCTCCATGTCTGCACAAGAAGCAGAGTTGCAGGCCCTAACTATGGCATGCAAGTTGGCAGAAGGAAAACGAGCTAACATCTACACAGACTCAAGATATGCTCTGGGAGTGGCATCTGGAAAACCAGAGGATTCCTGACAGCAGCAGGAACTCCTGTAAAACACAGCACAGCTATCAAGAACCTGATGGATGTCTTACTGCTCCCAGCGCAGGTGGCCATACTTAAAGTAAAAGCACACGGCAAACTGGTTTCCCAAGAAGCACGAGGCAATTATCTGGCAGATACTGCTGCAAAGCAAGCTGCAGATGGAATGCGAGAAGTGGTCAGCAGAGTGAATGCACCTATCCTGGATGACCCAATAGACAGCCCTGAAGAGACAACACAAACGACCATGATTCTACAAACCTCTCCTGTGAGCAGAACTCACCTCAAGGAGCAACAAGAGACAGCTGAGAAAGAAGAAAGAAAGAAAGAAAGAAAGAAAGAAAGAAAGAAAGAAAGAAAGAAAGAAAGAAAGAAAGAAAGAAAGAAGAAAAAGAAGCGTGGATCAAGAAAGGAGCCATAGAAGTTGAAGGAATCCCTGAATTAAACAAGAGACTGCGTCTGCCACGTAGACCGGAAGCTTACCCTGTCACTATGACGGTGAAGACCACAGCTAAAAGACTTTTAACAGAAATTGTGTGCAGATATGGTGTCCCAGAAGTTATAGAGAGTGATCAGGGGCCGGCTTTCACGGCCTCAGTAACCAAGGAGATATGGACAGCCTTAGGGGTCACACTAGCTTTCCACACTCCATACCATCCTCAGAGTAGTGGGAAGGTGGAAAGGCTAAATGGCACAATAAAGTCTAGAATGCTAAAAATGTCTCAGGAAACAGGAATGAGTTGGCCAGACAGCCTACCCATTGCCTTGTTCAGTGTCAGGTACACCCTGAGGGGAAATCATGGTTTGTCACCCTATGAGATATTGTTTGGTTCAGCCCCCAGACTGGGTTGTTATTTTCCACAACAGTTGCAACTGCAATCTGATGTATTAACTGATTATGTGACTGCTGAATTAACCCGTATCCATGCACAAGTGTTTTCTTCCATTCCAGATCCTGAGTTAGACACAGGATAGCACAAGTTGGTCCCTGGTGATTGGGTCCTGATAAAGAAGTTTTTGAGGAAACACACCCTTGAACCCAGATATGATGGTCCTTTCCAAGTCCTTCTGACAACCACCACATCAGTAAAAGTGGCCGGAAGGAACTCATGAATACACGCCTCTCACCGCAAGTCCTGTGCCCGAGGAAGAGGCTGAGGAGACCAAGCCATGATCCTGCTTATCCTTTTTGTTATAATCTTTGCTCAGGCCCAAGAGGTGGCCATCAAACAGAAAAATGGTATAACTCAATTCTGGTATAACTCATCCAACACACATGTTGCCACGTTTATATCCCCTTATAGTAAGATACTTCCAGGTACAGATTACAGAATCCGATCCTATGAAGGAACAATAGGTCCCATGACTGTGTATGTATGTATTACCGACGACTACTGGGGCGACAACTGTGATTACTGGGGAGCAGTGGGTTGGAACACTGGGGACACAAACTGGAGGTATAAGCCTGAAATCGCCCAAAATAAGAAAGACAAGAAGGGGAAATCACTCCTAGACAGAATTACAATCAACAAGCACACAGATCAATACTTCACAAAAGAGTTTAAACTAACCATTGAGAATCCCAGCCCAGGGGACAGTGGGACCTATGTATTGGGTCTGTGGTGGGCGAATAGGTATCCCAGCTTTAGGAAACCTTTTCAACTGAAAGACATGTTCGATAACCCAGAGTGGACAGTTCCCCAATCTACATCCAATTCGAACCCCCTAAAGCCTCACATGCAAACATTAGGAGACATGGTAGCCATAGCAGACCCTACCTTTGAGGACACCATGGCTGCTGAGACCGGTTTTTCAGATGTCAACTTATGGCTTGAATGGATGAGGTACAAGGCTGCAGGGAAACATAATAAGACTAATTGCTACATGTGTGGGGGGGCTAAACCACATCTAGGAACAGTCCCCCTTAACATACCCCCAGAACATGAGACCTGTGTCCTTAGTTTGTTTACAAACACAGCAACAAACCACTCCCTATGCGAGCATTGGAAAAAGGAGTACCCCATAGTCACGAAAGCCCCTAAACCAGCATAAGGTATTACCATATATCCTGGCAATTATACATGTTATGGGAAGTACCATGGGGTGGGAAAACCCCTTGGGAACTTCACTGAGGGTTACTGCGAGTCTTATAGTGAGGTGTCTGCAGACCTAGTGCAGAATCAAGTCCAGTCTCTGGGAGATGTGTATTGGATTTGTGGGGACATGAAAGTTAGAAGTAGAATGACAGGACAGTGGACAGGAGAATGTGCACTAGCTAAAGCCATGATGCCCCTGCATATTCTCCCACAAACCCCAGAGCCGGAAGCCAGTGATGCACACAAATCAAACAGGAAACGTAGGAGTGCCCCAGCAGGTAGCTTTGACCCCCATGTATACATAGACACCATAGGGGTACCAAGGGGGGTCCCAGATGAATTCAAAGCAAGAGACCAAGTAGCAGCAGGTTTCGAGTCACTGATTCCCATTATCATTGTAAATAAGAATGTAGACTGGATAAATTACATCTACTACAACCGGCAAAGTTTGTCAATTACACCAGGGACGCACTCCAAGGTCTGGCCGAACGGTTAGAGGCAGCATCACACATGACTTTCCAAAACCGTATGGTCTTAGACATGCTCCTAGCTGAGAAGGGGGGTGTATGCAAGATGATCCCTGAGACAAGTACATGCTGCACTTACATCCCACACAACACCAGCCCAAATGGTAAAGTGACTTTAGCCATCCAAAAACTAGAGAATCTGTCCAAAGAATTAAAACAGAATTCAGGGCTCACCAACCCATGGGACCAGTATTTTACCTGGATAAAGGGAGGGTGGCAGGAACTACTGACCCAGATAGGGATAGCCGTCCTGACAATAGCTGCCATAATCTGCTGTGTCTTCCCCTGTATTAAGAAGTGTGTAGAAAAAGCTGTTGACCAAAGTACCCCCACATTTGTGAACCAAGAGATCCCAGATGATGACGATGATGTCTATGTAAGGCTTGACGAAACCCATGATGAAAGTTACACATTACGCTCCGTTACAGTCACCCTTCCCCGAGATGCAACACCGTAGGGCTATAGGGACAGATAGCACCTGGCGGAGTTTCACCAGCTGTATTGAGGGGGGTGGGTGAGCTAGTCACAGCCCTTTCTCTACATAGAGCTTAAAAGAGTTGCAGTCAGTGAAATGAGCCGGGTGAAAATGACAGGTTGTTCTCCAGTGTGAGGGACAGTTTTAGAAAATACGCATTTCAAGGGGGGACTGTAATGGAATGTGATTATGAGCGTTATTGTGAAATGCCTATTTCTAATATAATCGCATAGATATAAGTGCTTATTTTCTTAACACCAGCTATTAGCCTTAATCATGCTCAAATTAGATGTCTGCCAGCTTCTCCTTTCATGTGAAACAGAACTGCAAGAGTTAAAGTACAGAGAACAAAGTTAAGAAGATTGCACCTATTTTTCAGGCCTATGAGGCTACACTCAAGACAAACAGGAACTGAAAATAAGACATAATTAGCTATGATAGTCTGCTATCTCCTTATACAGATATAACCCAGCAAAGCTTACATTTTGTCACCATAATGAATATGTATAATTTGCGGTTTGTACACGCTTGTTTTATTTGATATTTGATTTGATAACGAAACATCCGGCTCTCAATATAACATTTTTGAGCCCAGGAAATAAACGTCAGAAGTACCAAACTTACTGAACGTGTCCGTGTCAGTGATTGTGGTTAAATGTGCACATTTTCACATCGAAGGTTAATTTGGCCAGGGGGACAGAAACAAGAGTACCGAGCGGTTCTGTTCGGTCCAAAACAGGATCATGTACCAATAAAAAAAATTATGATAAAATAGCATTCAGTGGGGAGCAGCGCACCTAAAAAGGCCTAAAGGGCAACATTAAAAACAGTCAATGGCATCACCCAGAATCCCCCACCCCCTTTTTTAGATTCAGCTGCAGGGCCAGGAAAGGTCATTCATGATGGAAGTCCGTCAGGTGTGGATTGTCTCCGGCAGTTGGTATCTTTTTTGCGGTGATATGGTGTTCTTTGCAAGCTAACATTTACACATAGAAGTATGCTCCGGAATACTGTGACTTCTTTAGAATCCAAGCAATGTTCCTAATTGCTGGTGAATGATTTAAAAACCAATTAAAACCACCACCAGCCAAGCAGTTATTGTTTACAGATCATCCCTGGTCCCCTAGATGCCTTTGCGATGACAGGTTTTCCTTACCTATTTTTTTACTTTCTTTTATCACTCAGTCTTCATTTCCCAGATTTGTAGGTAGAAAAATATATTTGTCAAATTTACTAGTAACCATTTGAAATAAACACGTGTATGGTTTTACTTGTGATTTTATGAAGAAAGCAAAGTGTATGTACTCATTGGAGCTGGGAAACAGCGTAATTACAGTACAATTTATTTTGACTTTTGTTAAAAGCTAGCAGTAGTGTGGAAGCAATGTATAATTTTTTTGGTAAGCATTGGTGCCATCTAGTGTTTTCTAATAATATCGCATTATCAATGAAAACATCTTTACTCCAGCCAGTTATGTTTACCCTAAAAACTGATTCTCACAGGTTCAATAGGTCTGACATATTTAATGAACTTCTGCGCATTAACTCATAATAGCAGTTGGAAGATTTAGCCAAAAAAAAAAAATGTTTTTTTTTTTTTTTCAAATCAATAAATGTAAATGCATTAATGTGATAGTTGAGATATGCTGATCCATGCAAGGTGAACATTTCCTTTTATTATCCACTTGACCTCTGGAAAATTTACCCCCCTTCATGACCAGGCCATTTTTTGAGCTACGGCACTGCGTTACTTTAACTGACTATTGCGCGGTCATGCAACGCTGTACATAAATGGGGGTCCCCCAAGGCTCGGTTCTTGGACCCCTTCTCTTCTCTATCTACACCTCCTCCCTTGGTCACCTAATAACTGCCCATGGCTTCCAATACCACTTATACGCTGATGACACCCAAATATATCTGTCTACTCCTCACCTCACTCCTTCAGTCTCCTCTCGCATTACTAACTTACTAACTGACATATCAGCATGGATGTCGCACCACTTCCTTAAACTAAATCTCTCTAAAACTGAGCTATTAATATTCCCCCCCGCCCGTGCCCCCCTCCATGACTTTTCCATCAAAATCAACAATGCAACCATCAGTCCCTCCCCTCACGCCAGGGTACTAGGTGTAATCCTAGACTCTGACTTGTCATTTCAGCCTCAAATCCAATCGCTGTCAAAAGTTTGTAGAATTCACCTCCGTAACATCTCTAAAATTCACCCCTTTTTAACAAATGAAACCACCAAACTCCTCATTCACTCCCTTGTTATCTCTCGCCTTGACTATTGCAACTCCCTTCTCATTGGCCTGCCTCTCCATAGGCTATCCCCTCTTCAGTCTATCATGAATGCTGCTGCCAGACTTATCCACCTTACCAACCGCTCAGTGTCTGCCAACCCTCTACTTCAATCCCTACACTGGCTCCCAATCACCCAGCGAATTAAATTCAAAATTCTAACCACAACATACAAAGCCATTCACAACTCTGCCCCAAGCTACATCACTAATCTTGTCTCCAAATATCACCCAAATCGACCTCTCCGCTCTTCTCAAGACCTCCTGCTTTCAAGCTCTCTCATCTCCTCCTCCCATGCTCGTCTCCAGGATTTCTCCAGAGCCTCTCCCATCCTCTGGAACTCGCTACCTCCATCTATCCGGCTATCCCCTAATCTTGCTACCTTCAGGCAATCCCTGAAAACTCATCTCTTCAGGAAAGCCTATCACGTCTCCAACTAATCTCCTACCACTTCCACCAGCTCATTCCCCACAGTTACAACCTTTTGTACCACCTGCCCCACCCTATTAGATTGTAAGCTCTTCTGAGCAGGGCCCTCTTAATCCTATTGTATTGTATTGTATTATAACTGTATTGTCTCCCTTTTATATTGTAAAGCGCTGCGTAAACTGTTGGCGCTATATAAATCCTGAATAATAATAATAATAATAATAATAATAATAATAATAATGTTCTTTTTTTCCCTACAAATAAAGCTTTCTTTTGGAAGTGCATTTGTGAGGCCATGCACTGATGTTGGACCAAAAGGCCTGGCTTCCAGACTCCCCTCTATTTGATCCCAAAGGTGTTCTATTTGGTTGAGGTCAGGTTGTGCAGCCAGTCAAGTTCCTCCACCCCAAACTTGCTCATCCATGTCTATATGGACCTTGCATTGTGCACTGGTGCAAATCATTTGGTGGAGGGGAAATTATGATTGGGCTTGGCCCCTTAGTTCCAGAAGGGAACTATTAGGTGTCAGCATACCAAGACATTTTGGACAATTTTATGCTCATGACTTTGCGGGAAAAGTTTGGGGATGGCCCCTTTCTGTTCCAACATGACTGTGCACCAGTGCACAAACAAGGTCATAAAGACATGGATGAGCGAGTTTGGGGTGGAGGAACTTGATTGGCCTGACTCAGCATGCCATGTGATAGTCTTGTGAACTGAAAAAAATGCTTGGTAACAAAAGACCAAGAAGCACTCACTAACCTCGGAAGTGCTTTTTGACAGATAGGGGCAACTCCCAATCCTTGAGACCCTAAGTTTGGATGATGGTCTGCCTGAGTCCCCTAGAGATGTTAGAATGATAACCCGGAGTACCCTAATAAGATCCATTTGAAGCTACAAAAGGAATCAGTCTTCCTGGAGAAAAATATCCAGACAATGGAGGGAATTTTCCTTTTTGGTGAACTGGAGCCAAACAAAGAGACGGAAGAAAATTGTCAAGATTGAAGTGAAAGTTGAATGTTGGTCCCTCTTGACTCAGATGAGTTTGTACAGCATGTCAAAGTTGTAAGTAATTCAATAAATCATTCCTGGGTAGGAGAAAGGGGTCTTAGAGTTGTTGAAAGAAACAGAGGGTCTCTTCCTTGAATAGTTGGGAAAGAAGGATACCAGATGTTTTCCAGTTTGAAAACCTTTAAGTATACACACCTCAGACATTAAGTCATTATCCATAGGGTGAGTATGTGGTATAGCTACAAATTCCTTAAATTTGTTTAGTGCGCTCCCATATTTGACCAAGGAGGCGTACAGAGGGAAAGTTGGAAAATATTTTAATATACATCATGATATCCAATGGGCTAAGTGGGCTGGGGCCTTTAAATAGGTGCATCAAGGTATTATAAGATTGTGGATATATACCAATACGCAATATGCTGCAGCTGGAAGGCAATAAAGTATAACCAGAGGTTTGGAAACTGCTAGGCCTCCCAAATCCCAAAGGTGCTGTAGAATTTATTTTTTATCCTAGTTTTTGTTTCCAAAGATACTGTTAATTTTATTTAAAGATTCTAAATGGGATAAAGCATAGAGACTTGTAAAGGAAGTAACTGAGGCATCCATAATTATTTGAAAAATCTCTTCAAAGAATGTTAGTTGTGGTTTGCCAAGATATATTCACAAGAAGAATGTGGTGTTTCCAACTATTGTAATGAAGTTGATGAACAAAGAAAAAAAACTGTGAAATGTGTCGTGAGGAACAACCAAGGCCAGCAAAAGAACTCACCGCAGGAGTTATCAGTTCCACCAATTAAAGGTTAGAGTGGACCACCGAGAAGAAAATTTTCCCATAATAGACTGAAATCATTTCTAAAAAAATATCTTCATTTAGAAAGGGCAGAGAATTAATATCTAGTATTAATATACTAAAGGTCACAGGAGGTAATGAGGAAGCAGCAGACGCACCCAATAACTTTGCCTCTAGCATGTGACGTCACAATGGATTAAGCAATACAGTCTTTGATTTTCTTATAGTCAGACATTACAGTTACTTACTTACTAGGAGCTAACATCTTATTGGCCCATGTTTTTTAACACAACCATTCCTATGTGAGCTCATAAACATATATAATTCTAATCTTAGCTGGTGTGCCCAGAATAACGGATTTATCATTTAAAGTGTAATGGCACCTGTAATAGACTCACTCAGGACAGAGGCTTTTGGAGGGGACTGAATGCTAACCTATTGTCTACTGACTATGGGCCCTGGTTTGTTAAGGTGAACCTTTGTTTCAGCTCCCCATGCACCTCCTATGTCTAAGTAACCCTGTGTCTATTAGGGGCACAGGATGACTGAGAAAATGATGGACAGCTATTTAGTGGACATTGAGAATGTGGCTTGGATTACTTAAAATTGAACAGTAATATTTATTCACAATATCTCCCAGGAAATATACAAAGACTATTCCTGGTTTATTTAATTCTGAACTATACATGTTAATTGAAAGAGCTGATCACATTGGCCTCTGTACAATGTGGAAGATGGATAGACTGCTACTGGGGGCTCCTGCTATTGTGTGAAGGTGTTCTGTGTTTATACTTATGATAATGTGGACTGTGTCTTCTGAGCTAGAAGATGACACGTCTGACCTGAAAGGTCAGGCCTCTGAGTCACCTAGGCTGGTTAAATGATTAGTTAATTAGCTCATGTTAATTTATGTTTCTGGTTACAATTGTATTGTTAGGGTAATATGATCAGGAGGGGGGGGATGTCTTTCTCAAGCGTATAAAAGCCTGTATACTTGTTTCAAATTGAGAGTTATATTTCTGGTGTACTCCAAAACTGGTGTTGCCTGGTTCTTGGGGTTACTATAGCCAGATCCATTGATCTCGTGTTCCAGGACTTGGGAAGCAGTTCTTGGCGGGAATACCCAACGAGGTGTCCGGAGTCCGTCAGAGCACCATTTAGCATTGGGATACATTTTCCACAGTTTCAGTGCCACTAGTCCTATCAGTCATCAAAAAATTAAGTGAATACAATAGAGAATGTCAGGACATCATGCCTCTTTACTGCATGAAGCTGGCCTCATCTGCACAGCAGGGACAGTTAAATAGCTGATCTGTAGAAAGAAAACAGGGGATTCATTTGAATAGCGTGTGCCTGTCCATTCATAATTGCCTATATGAGTTCATATGCGCTCCCGCACATGCACACTCCTTCCTGAATAAGAGCTGCGTTATTCAGGGGGTAAGAGTGAGCAAAGTTAAACAATAACAGTTACATTGAGATGCCTGTAGGAGAAAAGTAAAGAGGCAGACTCTCCCATGTGGTGAACTTGCAAAGTACATAAAGCAAACCTAGAATAAAGTAGAAATGAACTCCAAACACAAAATGGCCAATTCACTACAGATGTTATTGGGAAAAGTTAGCCTCAGAACATTAATCAAAGGAATGAGGGTAGGGGGAACGCAATAGCACCCACTACCTATGGGATTAGGGACAAGACAAATAACAGTTTAAATACATAATTTAAATTTCAGTTAATTTATTGGTTACTTACCAGTCAGCTGACTTTCAAACTTCTAGAATTTTCTACAGTTGATCAGGTGATCCAACGAACCTATAAAAATAAAGAAGAGTTTATAAAAGCATCCAAACCAATGGTTTTCCTCAGAAGAACAGCTGCAGGCGAAGAAAGAGGCACTTCTGCGTTGTTCTCTAGCTGCCATGAATTCTTTGCTGCGTCAGTTGATGGAGAGGGCCTCTGCTCCAGATGGCGATGCCTGGATGAGATCCTGCTTGTCTTCTGGCTCTTCCATGGCTTCACCGCCTCCTCTTCCCCCTCCTTTCACTGCTGTTTCCCCCAGTTTTCCTCCTTTTTCTCAAGCCTTGCCTCATATCTCTACAGTGTCGTCGCTTTCGCTCCCCCCTCTTCCTCCGTCTCAAGCTGTTCCTTCCTCCTCTCTCTCTTATCCTCTGGCTCCTCCTCCTACTGTGCAGCCGCTTAATGCTCCCCCTTCTCATTCTCCGGCGGTCCGCTCTACAGTTCTGTCAGGATCGCTTATCCCCTGCCCTCCTCCGTCATCCGACACTCAGCTAGTCAATGAGTGCGATGCGGGAGCATGCGCAGTAGCGTCTGGACGCCCGAAGAGATTGCAGAAGAAGCCGGTTCACTGGATTGAATCCAGGAGCCAGCCTTCTTCAAAAAGAACTAGAATTGAGGGTAAATTTGTTAAGTCTTTACGATCTCATTCCCCCCTTTCTGTTCCTTTGCAGGATACTGCTGTATTAGATAATATGACTCTATGTCAGCAGCCTCTGCAATTTACTAATCTTTCATTACATGGAAATGATGCTAATATAAACGCTATTAATTCTTCTGCAGGTGAAAATGTTTCTTGTTTATCAGAATCCAGTCCATCTTCGTCTCTGTCTTTTGCTAATGCTTCAAGTACAGTTTCTTTGCCTTTTGTTTCTTTATCAGATCCTGTGGTTAATTCGTTACCTGCAGCTGAAATTTCGCTGGAATCTACCGCTCCAGCTGCTTCATCGTCTGATAATGTGCAAGTTAATAATTCTGGTGAGTCTGAACACTTACGTTCATTATTATTGTCCTTTAATTAATTTACTGAATATTTTAAACGCTGTATTAATGAATTGCCTACTGGTTCTGAAAATTCATTGTTGCAGGCTTGGAAAGATGTTAACCCATCTACTTCGCCTGTTACGCAAAAAACGCATGCTTTATCGCCTGTTGTGCCTTCTTTTTCAGTAACCGATCGTGTCTCCATTCCTTCGGTCCCTGAAACTTGTTTCAAAGAGGCATTAGTTTGCGAAGTCTCCCCTCTTGGTTTTCATTTGTCAGCCTCAATTAAGGAGAGAATCTGGAGAGGAGATTACATTGAGCTTCTTTCTCTCCATCCTTTGTTTAAAGAAAATTGTTTAGATAAACGGGACTCTGATAAGTTTGATGACGAAAAACGCAAACACGTGCCTCGTTCTTTCAACAACTGGCTTCAGGCGTTTTGTATATATGCTAGTGTCATGGGCGAAAAATGCCCAGAATTATGTTGTGGAATGTTTCAACACGTGGACATCATTCTCGAGGCATTTAAAACATTTTCGGGTTTGGCTTGGTTTTATTACGACGAGTCATTCCGTCAGAAGTTGGCGATTCATAAAAGTCTAAAGTGGGGTTCTAAAGATGTAGGCTTATGGCTGAATCTATTGATTCCAAGAAAACCTTTGCCGCCCCGCTGCTTTCACAACAAGCATCTTTTAAAAAGGGCTTGTGTTTTGGTTTTAATGAAGGGCAATGTAAATGGCCTAACTCTTGTCACTATAGGCATGAATGTGCTACATGTGCGGGTTCTCATCCCGCTAATTGCTGTTTCAAAAAAACGGCTGTTCCTTCGCATTCTAGGGATGTTTTTCGTGCTGGCAATTACCCTAGTGAAACTAGTCGAAATGTTGCAGTTTCTAGTAATTTGGCCAGATCTCATCCTTGATGGCTTTTCTAATGGTTTTCGATTGCCAATTTTTGATGGTACAGGTTGCGTCCGTCATGACAATCTCCCTTCAGTTCGTCGATTTCCGGATGTAGTGGCTGACAAAATTTCTAAACAACTTACTGAAGGTAGAGTTGCTGGCCCCTTTCTTTCACCACCTTTTTCGGATTTTAGGGTTTTGCCTCTGGGTTTGATACATAAAAAAGACAAAAAGAGTTTTGGTTTAATACACCACCTATCATTCCCTGTTGGTTCTTCTCTTAACGATTGTATCGACCCTTTTGAGAGTTCTGTTTCTTATGCGTCATTTGATGATGCCCTTTCGAAAATCCATGTAATTGGTCAATCTGCTTTACTTGCTAAGGGTGACATTGAATCCGCTTTCCGTTTATTGCCTATTCATCCTACGGCTTTCAGCTCCCTAGGTTTTTATTTTAATGAAGCTTATTATTTTGATAAATGCCTTCCTATGGGCTGCTCATTATCCTGTAAATATTTTGAGGCCTTTGCTTGCTTTCCTGAATGGACAGTCGCCTTTCTATCTGGTTCGAATAGCTTGTTACATTACTTGGATGATTTTTTGTTTATAGGTCCAGCCAATTCTTCTCTTTGTCTGTTTTTGTTTAGTGAATTCTGTGTCATCTGTAGGCATTTTGGCGTTCCACTTCCCGAAGAAAAATCTGTTTGGCCTACTACCAGTCTCGAGTTTTTGGGCATTACCATAGATACTTCGCTGATGGAATGTCGTCTCCCTTCTGCTAAAGTTACTCGATTGCGTGATTTGGTTTCTTTTGTCATTTTGCGACCTAAGGTTACAGTTTGTACCTTACAGTCCTTATTGGGGCTTCTCGCTTTTGCTACTAGAATTATACCTATCGGTCTGTTTTTTTCTAAAAGGTTGTACAAAGCATTAGTAGGTTTTAAGTCACCTTTTCACTTTGTTCGGATTACTTCAGACTTAATTTCTGATTTATTAATTTGGGATGAATTTTTGTCTTCTTATAATGGCTGTTGTATTTGGCAAAGTCCTTTTTGTGATTCCTCTACTCTTTCATTATTTACTGATGCTTCCGGTTCGGTTGGTTATGGAGCCTATTGGTGCGGCAAGTGGTCTATGGACTTTTGGCCTACTTCATGGGTTGATCGCGGTTTAAATAAAAATGTGGTTCTGCTTGAGATCTTTCCTATTTTAGTCGCTCTTGAACTCTGGGGAGATCGTCTTCGGAATTCCCGTATTCTCTTCCATTCAGACAAGAAAAGGTGTTGCGTTTGCAATAAACTGCTTAACATCTAAATCTTTGCCTGTCTTAGCGGTTTTAAGAATATTCGTTTTTAAATGTCTTGCATTTAATTTATGGATTAAAGTTAAGTATATTCCAGGCTCCGTTAACAATATTGCTGATTCCTTATCCGGTTTTCAGCTGGATCGATTTCGCAGTTTGGCACCGGATGCGGACATTGTGGGTTCTCCATACCCGGAACATTTGTGGTCGGTGGTTTGTCATCCGTGACTTCCGCTATCTCCAGTTCTTTGGCTCCTTCCACGTGGGCGCAATACAACGCCGCATGGTCTCTATGGAGCTCCTTTTTACAATCTGCTAATGTTCCTGTTCACTTTTTCTCTGAATTGTTGGTTTTGGCCTTTCTTGATGAGTTGATAAAAAGATCCTATTCTTCTTCTCATTTGATTAAATTTTGGCGGGTGTTTCCTTTTTTAATAATATGCAAGGTCTTCCTCTGTGCTCTCATTTCTTTTCAGTTAAACAAGCCCTTAAAGGGTACCGTAAAACACATTTTAGAGTTGACGACAGAGTACCGATTACTTCTGACATGTTTTGTCGTCTGTTGCTTGCCTTGCCCGACATTTGTTATTCAGATTATGAATCCCTTCTTTTCAATGTTTCTTTTTGCCTGTGTTTCCTTGGAGCTTTTCCCATTTCAGAATTACTGCCGAAGTCGAAGTCCTCTTGCACTGGCCTTTTAATTTCTGACGTTTTTATGCATAAAGATTGCGTCAGAATCTTGTTGCACTTCAGCAAAACCGATCAATTAGGGAAGGGTTGCTGGATTGTCATTCACAGAATGGCTGATTCTCCAATATGCATCCTTTCTTGCTGTCAAAATATTTGCCGTTGCGACCTACATGTCAAGGCCATTTGTTGTTGCACAGTTCTGGTCTTCCGCTTACGCAATTCCAGTTCAAGGTAATCTTGCGTAAATGTCTTGCCTATGTTGGCTTGGGTCACTTGCATATTACATCGCATTCTTTTAGAATCGGAGAGGCTACTGCTGCTTCGCAGTTGGGTTTGTCATCTCAAGCTATCAAAAATCTGGGAGGTTGGAAATCTGACTGTTTCAAGTCTTATGTCTTTTACCTTTCTGGCTCCATGGAACGCACGCTACCAGCGGCGATCGCGGAAGCATCTGACATGCCTGACTGCACCTAGGAGAGTGTGAGTAGCGGCTTGCAGCGCAAGTGTCGTTTACACCCCGCAGTACTTCACTATATCTTTTTCTTTCTTTATTTTGGGTGGCCAATTGCAAGGTCCATGGCTCTACTGTTTGAAATGCCAGCTATTTTATCCATCTATCCACTATAGAAGCACCTTTTGTCTGACTATATAGAGACGGACTGACACCATTGATTAAGGAGCCGCTGTGTCATCACAAACTGTTTGTCTGAGTTTCCTGTGTCCAGCTGATGCTAGTCATTTTGGAACTATTTCCCATTTGTATATTTCTATCTTGTGAGCAGATGTCACCTTTATTTTATTCTAAACAGTCTACTCGTTTCTGGTAGCTTTCATTTTAGTTCGTTTTTCTCAATTGGGCAGCATTAATGGTTTTCATATTTATTTATTTATCTATTGTGGTGATCAGCAGTTGTGTTTGGATTGCACCTATTACTCAATATTTGTGACATAATTAGTCCACTATTTTACATATTTCTGATCACATGTGCCATTTAGTTCATCATTTAGGATTTACACATTTTATCTAATATTAACCACTTGACAACTGGGCACTTAAACCCCCCTCGTGACCAGACCAATTTTCAGCTTTCAGCGCTCTCACACTTTGAATGACAATTACTCAGTCATGCAGCACTGTACCCAAATGAATTTTTTGTCCTTTTTTTCATACAAATAGAGCTTTCTTTTGGTGGTATTTGATCACCTCTGGGTTTTTTATTTTTTGCGCTATAAATGAAAAAAGACCGCAAATTTTGAAAAAAAAACGCATTTTTCTTAGTTTCAGTGATAAAATTTAGCAAATTAGTATTTTTTCTTCATAAATTTTGGCCACAATTTATACTGCTACATAGCTTTGGTAAAAATAACCCAAATTAGTGGATATTATTTGGTCTTTGTGAAAGTTAGAGAGTCTATAAGTTATGGTGCAAATCATAAAAAATTGATCACATCTGATGCACTGACGGCCTATCTCATTTCTTGCGACCCGAACAAGTCAGGAAAGTACAAATACCCCCCAAATGACCCCTTTTTTGAAAGTAGACATTCCAAGGTATTTAGTAAGATGCATGGTGAGGTTTTTGATGTTGTCATTTTTTCCCACAATTCTTTGCAAAATGAAGATTTTTTTTTTTTCCCCCACAAAATTGTCATTGTAATAGGTTATTTCTCTCGCATGCCATGTATATACCACAAATGACGCCCCAAAATACATTCTGCTACTCCTCCTGAGTATTACGATACCACATGTGTGGGACTTTTTCGCAGCCTAGCCACATACAGAGGCCCAACATGCATGGAGCACCATCAGGTGTTCTAGGAGCATAAATTACACATCTAATTTGTTGACTACCTATTACACTTTTGAAGGCCCTGGAGAACCAGGACAATGACATGTGACACTGACGTGGCACTGATGACAAATGGCACTGATACGTGGCACTGATGACAGATGGCACTGATACGTGGCACTGACACTGATGTGGCACTGATGACAGATGGCACTAATACATGGCACTGATAACAGATGGCACTAATACGTGGCACTGATGACAGATGGCACTAATACGTGGCACTGATGACAGATGGCACTAATACGTGGCACTGACAGATGGCACTAATACGTGGCACTGACAGATGGCACTAATACGTGGCACTGATGACACGTGACACTGATGACAGATGGCACTAATATGTGGCACTGATGACATGTGGCGCTGATGACAAATGGCACTGATATGTGGCACTGATGACACGTGGCACTGATGACACGTGGCACTGATGAAAGATGGCACTAATACATGGCACTGATGACAGATGGCACTAATACGTGGCACTGATGACAGATGGCACTAATACGTGGCACTGATGACACTGATGACAGATGGCACTGATACGTGGCACTGATGACACTGATGACAGGTGGCACTGATACGTGGCACTGATGACACGTGACACTGATGACACCTGACACTGACAGGTGGCACTGATGACAGATGGCACTGATGACAGATGGCACTATGTGGCACTGATGACAGATGGCACTTATACGTGGCAGTGGGGACAGATGGCACTGGGGACAGATGGCAGGGCAGATGGCAAGGGCAGATGGCAGGGACAGATGGCAGGGCAGATGGCAGGGGCAGATGGCAGGGGCAGATGGCAGGGCAGATGGCAGGGGCAGATGGCAGGGCAGATGGCAGGGGCAGATAGCAGGGCAGATGGCAGGGACCTTTTTTTCCTTTTTTTTTTTCTTTTACACTTACCGCCGCAGTGGTTCCGCTCTCCCTCCTCACACGCTGTCTCTGTGTGAGGAGGGAGAGCCGGCGATGAGAGAGGATCTCATATGTTTACATATGAGATCCTCTCTCATTGGCACCGCCGATCACACTGTAAACGGCCGCTGTCATTGTCCGTTTACGGTGATCTTTGACTGGCTGTGTCCGAGGGACACGGCCAGCACAAAACTTCTGCGATGCGCGCCCGCGGGAGCGCGCAATGCGGAAGTAAGCAGGAGGACGTCCAGGGACGCCCTCCCGGCAATTGAAGTCCGCGCTGTAGCCGTCTTTCGGCTATAGCGCGGACGCCTAGTGGTTAATCACCAATTTTATTTATTAGCACTTAGCACTTTATTGTTTGTTCACGTCTATCAGCTCTGTAACCGTTTTATTTTCACTTTACAAGTCTTATGTCAGGCCTAATCTATGTTTTTTCTAACTTCCTTTTAGGGCAATACTGCCATGTCTGGATTATAGGACATTCGTTCGTCTATTGGGCAGAAAATAGTGCTTCATTGAGATGCTACGGTCTCAACTTGAGTCTTGACGCCTCAACTTACAAAGTTACTTGGTTTGGCTACAGAGGCATGTCCTGGTTCGATCTACGTCCTGCTCTTGATAATCTATTTGCCTCTTTGCCTTCTCCATCTATTATTGTTGTTCATCTATCTGGAAATGATTTGGGTTCTTCTAAAACATTGGATTTATTAGCTCAAATTCAAACGGATCTTTTACATCTTCATACTGTTTTACCTTCCACTGTTTTAATTTTCTCTGAAATTGTACCAAGATTGCTATGGTTGACTACTCCTAACTTTTCATACTTAGAAAAGATCCGCAAAAGGGTTAATAGATTAGTTGCAAAATTTATGCCGACTATTGATGGACTATCCTTCCGCCATGTTGACCTGGAAGGGGGTTCGCCTGGTCTCTATTGTTTTGACCTGGTCCATCTGTCGGAAATCGGTTGTGATATTCTAAATTTAGATTTTAATACATGTGTAGAATTGGCCGTGGCCCGAGTGGGGTGCCAGGCTCGTGTTAATTAGGCGAGCCTGGCGTATGGGATAATGGTTTTGTTATTGATTGGTTGGTTCGACTCTTGACATCCGGAGGCCGTCATATGACGGCCTCGACTTTCGGGGGTTATATCTGAATGATGCCTGAGGCTCCAGACATCATTCAGATACCGGCATTTTCAGCCAGAGATTCCGTACACCATAAGAATGATCATAACGGCTGTTCCACCGCTTGATCGTTCTTACGGGCGGCGAAAGGGGACGTCCCCCCCTCCCGCCGCCCTCCGGTGCTTCTACCGACTCACCTCAGCGATCGGTGAGTCGGAGAGCGGATCCGCCGGTGCCGGATGTAGATCATGGAGATTTCCGGCGGACCAGATGGTCGCTGGAGTTTCTATGATCGTTCGGAGGCCGGGCGCGATGTTATGACATCACGCCTGGCCTCTGCATTCAAAAAAACGGCGCCGCTTCGGCTGAGAAGCGGCGATCGTTTTTTTTTTTTATTTCAGGCTTCCCAGCCTAGAGGTGAGATGTGGGGTCTTATTGACCCCATATCTCACTGTAAAGAGGACCGATCATGTCATATTCCTATTACAAGGGATGTTTACATTCCTTGTAATAGGAATAAAAGTGATCAAATTTTTTTTTTTTTTTAAAGTGTCAAAATAAAAATTTTTAAGTAAAATTAACAATAAAAAAAATGTATTTAAAGCGCCAATGTCCCTGTGAGCTCGCACGCAGAAGTGAACGCATACGTAAGTCCCGCCCAAATATGAAAACGGTGTTCAAACCACACATGTGAGGTATCGCTGCGAACATTAGAGCGAGAGCAATAATTTTGGCCCTAGACCTCCTCTGTTACTCAAAACATGTAACCAGTAAAAAATTTTAAAGCATCGCCTATGGGGATTTTTAAATACCAAAGTTTGGCCCCATTCCACAAGTGTGTGCAATTTTGAAGCGTGACATGTTAGGCATCTATTTACTCAGCGTAACTTCATCTTTCACACAATGCAAAAAAATTTGGCTAACTTTGCTGTTTTGTTTTTTTTTTAAGCATGAAACTGTTTTTTTTTAAAAAAAAACACATTTGAAAAATTGCTGCGCAAATACCGTGCAAGATATAAAGTTGCAATGACTGCCATTGTATTCTCTAGGGTCTCTGCTAAAAAAAACATATATAATGTTTGGGGGTTCTATGTAAGTTTATAGCAAAGAAATGATGATTTTTGACATGTAGGAGCGAAGTGTCAGAATTGGCCTGGATGCGAAGTGGTTAGCTGAACCATTGGTATTTATAATCTATGAATGGTTATAAATGTTATATCGTCAAAGTAAACTGTATTGGCAATTATTATTGGTTATTTATATCGTCATACCAGTAATAAAGGGCCGCGGCCATTCATACCACAGAATAAGTCTATTGGTTTTATTATATTTTAAAGCATAAGTTTAATAATATTTGGCCTCTAATCCCATGAGGGTAGGGGGAACACAATAGCGCCCACTACCTATGGGATTAGGGACAAGACAAATAAGAGTTTAAATACATAATTTAAATTTCAGTTAATTTATTGGTTACTTACCAGTCAGCTGACTTTCAAACTTCTAGAATTTTCTACAGTTGATCAGGTGATCCAATGAACCTATAAAAATAAAGAAGAGTTTATAAAAGCATCCAAACCAATGGTTTTCCTCAGAACAACGGCTGCAGCACAAGAAAAAGGCACTCCTCCCTCCCTCCCTTTTGTCGCGGTCCTTCCCTTTCCCCTTCTTTAATTTTGTTTGTACATTCTTTTGTCATAAGGGATAGTGGTTTTGTTATTGATTGGTTGGTTCGAGCTTTTAAAGCTGAACCATTGGTATTTATAATCTATGAATGGTTATAAATGTTATATCGTCAAAGTAAACTGTATTGGCAATTATTATTGGTTATTTATATCGTTATACCAGTAATAAAGGGCCGGGGCCATTCATACCACAGAATAAGTCTATTGGTTTTATTATATTTTAAAGTATAAGTTGAATAATATTTGGCCTCTAATCCCATTGCATTATAGCATAAGTCAGCTAGGAACTCATGACAGTGAGTTGTAGAGATGGGATGGAAATACTGCCTCAGTGATGGATTGATAACTACAGTGGATATAAAAACTCTACACACCACTGTTAAAATGTCAGGTTTCTGTGATGTAAAAAAATTAAACAAAGATAAATCATTTCAGAACTTTTCCACCTTTAATGTGACCTATAAACTGTACAACTCAGTTGAACAACAAACTGAAATCTTTTAGGTGGAGGGAAGTAAAAATAAAATAATATGGTTGCATAAGTGTGCACACCCTTAAACTAATACTTTGTTGAAGAACCTTTTGACTTTATTACAGCACTAAGTCTTTTGGGGTATTAGTCTATCAGCATGGCACATCTTGACTTGGCAATATTTGCCCAATCTTCTTTGCAAAAACACTCTAAATCTGTCAGATTGCAAGGGCATCTCCTATGCACAGCCCTCTTCAGATCACCCCACAGATTTTCAAATCTGATTCCAGTCTGGGCCCTGGCTGAGCCATTCCAAAATATTAATTTTCCTCTGGTGAAGCCATTCCCTTGTTGATTTGGATGTATGCTTTGGGTCGTTGTCATGCTGAAAGATGAAGTTCCTCTTCATGTTCAGCTTTCTAGCAGAAACCTGATTTTGTGCCAATATTGACTGGTATTTGGAACTGTTCATAATTCCCTCTACCTTGACTAAGGCCTCTGTTCCAGCTGAAGAAAACAGCCTCAAAGCATGATGCTGCCACCACCATGCCAAAAAGTTAAACCTTGGTTTCATCAGACCATAAAACATTTTCCCACATGCTTTTAGGAGACTTCAGATGTGTTTTTGCAAAATTTAGCAGGGCTTGGATGTTTTTCTTCGTAAGAAAAGGCTTCCTTCTTGCCACTCTACCCCATAGCTCAGACATAGGAAGAATACGGGAGATTGTTGTCACATGTACCACACAGCCAGTACTTGCCAGATATTCCTGCAGCTCCTTTAATGTTGCTGTAGGCCTCTTGGCAGCCTCCCTGACCAATTTTCTTCTCTTCTTTTCATCAATTTTGGAGGGACGTCTAGTTCTTTGTAGTGTCACTGCTGTGTCATATTTTCTATACTTGATGATGACTGTCTTCACTGTGATCCATGGTATATCTAATGCCTTGGAAATTATTTTGTACCCTTCTCCTGACTGATACCTTTTAACATTGAGATCCCTCTAAAGCTTTGGATGCTCTCTGCGGACCATGACTTTTGCTGTAGGATGCGACTAAGGAAATGCCAGGAAAGACCTACTAGAACAGCTGAACTTTATTTGGGGTTAATCAGAGATATTTTAAATGATGGCAGGTGTGTACTGACTCCTATTTAACATGAGTTTGAATGTGATTGCTTGATTCTGAACACAGCTACTTCCTCAGTTATAAGAGGGTATGCACACTTATGCAACCATGTTATTTTATTTTTTTTATTTTTAAATTCCCCCCTTAAAGATTTAAGTTTGTTTTTCAATTGAGTTGTACAGTTTATAGGTCACCTTAAAGGTGGAAAAAGTTCTAAAATGATTTATCTTTGTCTCATTTTTTTGTCTCAGAAAACCACAGAAACCTGACATTTTAACAGGGGTGTGTAGACTTTTCATATCCACTGTATATAGATAACCCCCAGGCATAGTGGCCTGACCTGAATAGCACTGTCCCTTGTGAACTGGAACACAGAGGGTTATGCCAGGTACACACGGGAAGTTTTTTTCATTCAACCCAGTGGGCTGAAAGAAAAAAGACTGACAGATCACTGTACCAACACAAACAATGTTAGTACAGAGATCTCCCTCTCTGAGTCATTGTGCACTTTCAGCCATCGGCTGCTGGTTTGCCAACCTGCCCATTCACTAAAAGCTGGTCGTTAAACTGGTTTCTAACAGACAGGCTGCAGTACACACAGGCTAAATGTAGGCTGATTTCTGATGAACTGGCCGATACTGACCGATATTCAGCCCGTGTGTGCAAGCCTTTAGTCACTGCTGACTGCCGGACAATTGCAGAGAGCACCAGTATAGATATTGAATTGGAAATCTGCGCTGTTTACCTAGCTAGAAAACTTTACAGAAATTCCACATCCAGTCTGAAGCTACAAGTAGCTGTAGATGACTGGAGAAACTACCAGAAGTTCAGAGCTGTCAGACAGAACACCAGACTAAACATCAGAGAAAAACTGTGCTCTGTGGCTGACTGGAGAGGCTTAAAGGGTTTAACATATCTGGTATGAATCTAGCAGTACTCATTTCTACTTGCTGATCTTAGAGACTTCCAGGATTTAACATGTCTGGTGTAAATTTACTAGTAGCTTTTAATAGTAGAAAATCTTCCAGATTAACAGAAAACAGCAGAGTTGAAGAAGACATGTCCACTCTCCTGACAACACTAGCAAAAAACAGAGGCATGATGGCTGTGGATGGGGTCATCCTGTGCTGGCTAACAGTGTTTTGTTGCCCATGTCCATTTCTCCTGTAGTTGGCAGTATATGCCACGAATCTAAGAATTCTTGTGTCCCTGAACGGACGAGAAAGATAATTCTGTTAAACTCCTGCAACAAGCATTTTTTTGTACTAGTTTTTTTTTTTTTTTAATGCAAAGTGGTATGCAAAAAAACAAAACACCTAAGTGTACAAAAAAAGTCTATGTGAAAAACACACACATAAAAGTGCATTTAATGGTGTGCCTCATGTGCATTTCCTAAAGTGTGGGTCCTTAAAATTGACCCTCTAGGGCACAAGGCTCCTGACAGGGGCAAAAGCTCAACTTGGTCCACCTAGCCAAAGGGCCTAGCGGACCCCTCTCCTCATGACCAGCCAAAGCAAACCAATGAGTACTATGTGAGGGGCTGTCCCAAAAAGAGACCCCAGGGGGGAAGGAACCTGGTGGCCACATATCTTCCCCCTAGACTTTAGAGTAGGTTCTGTGTCCTGTTCAATCTGGCTGCATTATCTCAAGGTGTGTAATCTGTCCTTATCTTGGACTACAGAATAAGTACCGTATTTATCGGCGTATAACACGCGCCGGTGTATAACATGCACCCCAAGTTTAGTAGGGAAGTTTAAGGAAAAAACTTACATTTTAAATGCCCATGAATGCAGCCTTGCACAGCGACCATCTGCAGCCTTGCAGTGTCCATCTGCACCCTTGCACAGTGACCATCTGCAGCCTTGTCCAGTGTCCACCTGCAGCCTTGTCCAGTGTCCACCTGCAGCCTCCATCTGCAGCCTTGTCCAGTGTCCACCTGCAGCCTCCATCTGCAGCCTTGTCCGGTGTCCACCTGCAGCCTCCATCTGCAGCCTTGCCCAGTGTCCACCTGCAGCCTTCCCCAGTGTCCGTCTGCAGCCTTGCCCAAAATTGCAGCAGGTTTGGGTTTTTAAATTTGCCGCCGCCTCCGAGATATTCGGCTCCTCTCGCCGCCGACATAGAGTGAGCCGAGCCGAGTGTACTGTGTACTTGTGTACTCAGCTACTCGGCTCTGCTCGCAGTCATGCCCCCGTCCTGCCCTTTGGCTCCTATGATGGACACAACACTGGTCCAATGGCGGGACGTAAAGGCTAGGAGGCGTGACTGGGCGTGACTGCGAGCAAAGCCGAGTAGCCGAGTACACGAGTACACAGTACACTCAGCTTGGTCAATGTCGACGGTGCTCCTCTTGCCCACAGACAGCGGGGGATCGGCGTATAACACGCACCCACAATTTTCCCCTGATTTTTAAGGGAAAAAAGTGCGTGTTATACGCCGATAAATACGGTATTCCCTATGTTGAGGAGATGAGGAAATTGGGCAGAATTACTGTAGTGACCAAGAAAACAATAGGCAGGGCTGACCCCCCTTTTTTCTTGTGATTTATGTCCTGCATTTTTTTTGCCTTGACATATAGTAATAAATTTGACTTAAAATGTTCTGGTCTGACTACATAAGTCAAGCCCGGAATCCATGACAGACAGCACAGTCCCCATCCACCTCCAATGCAGTAGCATCAGCATCAGGACATTTTGTTTAAAAACACATTCTCATCTCCCTGAATGGATAATGAAAGAGCACCAGCACACTTATGAGGTAATGCTCCAGCTCCTTCTACTCTCTCCATCCTGTCAGTACGTTCCTTGTCTGCACATATGCATTCAGCAGAGACTGGTTGACTGATAGTTCTGGGGCTCCCTCTCTTATTTATACAACTGTGTAGGAATTACAGGAGGCCAATTAAGAATAATTCAGGTACTTTCACTAGTTATATTTAAAATTTGTTTCATTGTGTTTTTACTCAGTAGATGACTACAAGGGTAGATTTTTTTCATTTTTAACCAATCCCAGAGTTTAGCTTTAGGGTCCTTTCACATGGGCATTCTGTCTGTCCATTTTTCATCCATCCATTGACAATTAAAAAGTGAGCAAATGAATGTAAACGGATGAACATCTTTTTACATCCGTGTCCGTTCAGGAAGGGGACCTAAACAGATGTAAACAGACAAATGGTCCATTTTTGCATCTGTTTTTGCTTTGGCTGTTAGGAGTCAGCAGCCGCCGGCTTCCTAACAACCAGTGCCTGATCCCTGTTGTCAGGCACTGGTTGTTGACAGCAGAATGAAAACAAAAGGTATGAAAATTCCACATTTTTTACAAATGGAGTGGCACCCCCCCCATAATCCATACAAGACCCTTATCCGAGCATGCAGCCAGGCAGGCCAGGAAAGGGGGGGGCGAGCGTGCACCCCATCCCTGAACCATACCAGGCCACGTGCCTTCAACATGGGGGGAGTGCTTGGGGGGTTTCCCCACCCCAAAACACTCTTTGTCTCCATGTTGAGGAAAAGGGCTTCTTCCTCACAACCCTGGCCCAGTGGTTGTGGGGTTGCTAAGGGGTGACTTATCAGAATCTGGAAGCCCCCTTGCATGCACTACTTTTGGAAATTCACTGCAACCTTGATCTCATTGTACTTTTGTACCATGCAATTTGGTGCCAGAAATGCACTGTTTGAGTGCCATTTACAGATTTTTGACACCTGCACCAGATTGCAAATGAAGTGCCTTTTGAACATGGTTCGGGAAATGCACAATGGAAAGGGGGTTTTCGCTCATCCATGTCTTTATGGACCTTGCTTTGTGCAGTGGTGCACAGTCATATTGGAACATGAAGGGGCCATCCCCAAACTTTTTCCACAAAGTTGGAAGCATGAAAGTGTCTAAAATGTCTTGATATGCTATCACCTTAAGAGTTCCCTTCACTGGAACTAAGGGACTAAGCCCAACCCCTGGAAAACAACCCCCACACCATAATCCTTCTTCACCAAATGATTTGGACCAGTGCACGAAGCAAGGTCCTTAAAGACATGGATGAGCGAGTTTTGGTTGGAGGAACTTGACTGTCCTGACCTCAACCTGATAGAACACCTTTGGGATGAATTAGAGTGGAGACTACAAGCCAGGCCTTCTTGTCCACATCATTGCCTGACCTCACAAATGCTCTTCTGGAAAAATAGTCAAACATTCCCATAGACACACTCCTAAACCTTGTGGACAGCCTTCCCAGAAGAGTTGAAGCTGTTATAGCTGCAAAGGGTGGGCCAAATCAATATTGAGCCCTACAGACTAAGACTGGGATGCCATTAAAGTTCATGTGCGTGTAAAAGGCAAGTGTCCCAATGCTTTTGGTAATATAGTGTATATGTAACACACCCCATGTAGGAGCTGAAGATGGACAGGGATCCTCCACTCCAGCACAGCCAGGCACACCGAATCTTCACATAAAGTCAAAAAGCAGTCCGTAGCTTTGTTTTTGTTGTTTATTAGGTGGTTAAAGCGGAGTTCCACCCGAAAATGACCCCCTGACATGCCACATTTGGCATGTCATTTTCTTGGGGGGAAAGCGGGTGCCCTCTTTTCAGAGGGTCCCAGCTCCCACTTCCTCCCGGGGGACCGTGGCACCAGAAGGGAGATCACCTCTCCCCTCTCGGCAATCATCCGGGACATGTCACAGGTCCCAGATGATTGTCCAGCCAGTCACGGTGCGGCTCGCGCATGCGCAGTGGGTGTCTGGCTGTGACGCCACAGCCAGGCGCCCACAGTTACAATGCCGGCGCCCGGTGCCCGCATCGCTGGACCCTGGGACAGGTAAGTATTTAATTATTAAAAATCAGCAGCTGCAGTATTTGTAGCTGCTGACTTTTATTTATTTATTTTTTTTACGCAGAACTCTGCTTTAACAACTTGGATAGGGGTGGGGGGTTATGTGATGCCCACTTGACTTCAGCAAAGTTCGGGGACAACTTCCTATTCACAGTTATATACAGTCTCCTCTTTACTCTCCTCCTGCACACATTTGACTTCTCTCCTGCTCAGTCTTTGCTGGTACACTCCTGCGGGAACTTGACAATCTATTTGTCAGTTCAGCAGCAGCCCATTACAGGCAGGAGCTCATAGTCCCTTAACAGTAGCACACATGGAGTGACACAGCATGTAACTTTCCCTTTTGCTTCCTTTGTGGTCACTGATCCCAGCACCACCTCTTCAGCCCCTGCCAGCCCACCTGGCTGCAGCTGCCTCTTTCACTAGCCCTCCTGGCTACCTCTTCACACCAGTCCACTCGAATGACTCTTCACCAGCCCACCCAGCTCACTCTTCACCAGCCCATCTGGCTGACCATCAGGGAAAGGGCTGAATACTTCAGCACACCGCTGTCTTCAAGGGAGACTGGCTACATGTGGCAGTCTCCCCCCTTTGTTGGTCACCACCAGTGTTGAACTACTCACTCTGTCCTCTCCTTGCTTCCGTGCCTCCAGGAAACATTCCTTCCTTGTGTTTTTGGCAGGATCTCTCCAGGACTCGAGCCCGAGGCAGGCTGCCCCCCAGACTACGGGGTACCCCTCAGGGTCACGGACAGCCTCCTCAACACTGCATCTCCATCTTCCGCCACCCTGCTGGCATAGCCCATGTCTATTTATGAGGTGACCTCAGTTCCCTGCCAGCCCACTAATAGGGATTGGCTGAGGCCTCATAACTATGCATGACAGCTCTTCCTAACCCCCGCCCTCTAATTCCAAAAATGTTCGCCAACCTCCCAGACACCGGAGGGCTGCCCGGATGAGTGATCCAGTCCTGAACTTTAATAACCCTGACCCAAAAACAGAATCACAAAGATACAATGAGTCAGAGTATGGTGTGTCTATCCTACACACTACATCTAGCACACACCCGAAGGTACTACATAAATATATACTGTATATATACACTGAACAAAATTATAAATGCAACACTTTTTTGTTTGCCCCGATTTATCATGAGCTGAACGCAAAGATCTACGACTTTTTCTATGTACACAAAAGGTCTATTTCTCTCAAATATTGTTCACAAATCTGTCTAAATCTGTGTTAGTGAGCACTTCTCCTTTGCCGAGATAATCCATCCACCTCACAGGTGCTGATTAGACAGCATGATTATTGCACAGGTGTGCCTTAGGCTGGCCACTCTAAAATGTGCAGTTTTACTGTATTGGAGGGGGGTCTGAAAGTCAGTCAGTATCTGGTGTGACCACCATTTTCCTCACGCAGTGCAGCACATCTCCTTCGCATAGAGTTGATCAGGTTGTTAATTGTGGCCTGTGAAATGTTGGTCCATTCCTCGTCAATGGCTGTGCAAAGTTGCTGGATATTGTCAGGAAGTGGAACACGCTGTTGTATACGCCGATCCAGAGCATCCCAAACATGCTCAATGGGTGACATGTCCGGTGAGTATGCTGGCCATGCAAGACCTGGGATGTTTTCAGCTTCCAGGAATTGTGTACAGATCCTTGCAACATGGGGTCATGCATTATCATGCTGCAACACGAGGTGATGGTCGTGGATGAATGGCACAACAAAGGGCCTCAGGATTTTGTCACAATATAACTGTGCATTCAAAATGCCATCAATAAAATTCACCTGTGTTCCTTGTCCACAGCATACGCCTGCCCATACCATAACTCAAACGACACTCGACCCACAACGTTGACATCAGCAAACTGCTCACTCACACGACATCATACATGCTGTCTGCCATCTTCCCTGTACAGCGAAAACTGGGATTCATCTGTGAGGAGAACACCTCTCTAAAGCGTCAGACGCCATCGAATGTGAGCATTTGCCCACTCAAGTCGGTCACGACAACGAACTTCATTCAGGTCGAGACTGCGATGAGGATAACGAGCATGCAGATGAGCTTCCCTGAGATGGTTTCTGACAGTTTGTGCAGAAATTCTTTGGTTATGCAAACCGATTGTTTTAGCAGCTGTCTGGGTGGCTGGTCTCAGACGATCTTGGAGGTGAAGATGCTGGATGTGGAGGTCCTGGGCTGGTGTGGTTACACATGGTCTGCGGTTGTGAGGCTGGTTGGATCTACTGCCAAATTCTCTGAAACGCCTTTGGAGACGGCTTATGGTAGAGAAATGAACATTCAATTCAAGGGCAACAGCTCTGGTGGACATTCCTGCAGTCAGCATGCCAATTGCATGCTCCCTCTAAACTTGCGACATCTATGGCATTGTGCTGTGTAATAAAACTGCACATTTTAGAGTGGCTTTTATTGTGGCCAGCCTAAGGCACACCTGTGCAATAATCATGCTGTCTAATTAGCATCTGGATATGCCACACCTGTGAGGTGGATGGATTATCTGGGCAAAGGAGAAGTGCTCACTTACACAGATTTAGACAGATTTGTGAATAGTATTTGAGAGAAATAGGCCTTTTGTGCACATAGAAAAAGTCATAGATCTTTGTGTTCAGCTCATAATAAATAGGGGCAAACACAAAAGTGTTGCGTTTATAATTTTGCTCAGTGTATATATTTTATATGCACACACACACACAAACACACGTACATACAGTGCCTTTAAAAAGTATTCATACCTCTTGAAATTTTCCACATTTTGTCATGTTACAAGCAAAAAATGTAAATGTATTTTATTGGGATTTTATGTGATAGACCAACAGAAAGTGGCACATAATTGTGAAGTGGAAGGAAAATAATCAACGGTTTTCAAAATTTTTTACAAATACATTTCTGAAAAGTGTGGTTTGCATTTGTATTCAGCCTCCTTTAATCTGATACCCCTAACTAAAATCGAATGGAACCGATTACCTTCAGAAGTCACCTAATTAGTAAATAGAGTCCATCTGTGTGTAATTTAATCTCAGTATAAATACAGCTATTTTGTGAAGCCCTCAGAGGTTTGTGAGAGAACATTAATAAACAAACAGCATCATGAAGGCCAAGGAACACACCAGACAGGTCAGGGATAAAGCTGTGGAGAAGTTTAAGACAGGGTTAGGTTATAAAAAAATATCCCAAGCTTTGAAAATCTTACAGGGCACTGTTCAATCCATCATCCAAAAATATAAAGAGTATAGCACAATTGCAAACCTACCAAGACATAGCCGTCCACCTAAAGTGACAGGTCGGGCAAGGAGAGCAATAATCAGAGAAACAGCCAAGAGGCCCATGGTAACTCAAGAGGAGCTGCAGAGATCCACAGCTCAGGCTGGAGAATCTATCCACAGGACAACTATTTGTCGTGCCCTCCACAAATCTGGCCTTTATGAAAGAGTGGCAAGAAGAAAGCCATTGTTGAAAGAAAGCCATAAAAAGTCCCATTTGCAGTTTGCGAGAACCATGTGGGGGACACAGCAAACATGTGGGAGAAGGTGCTCTGGTCAGATGAGACCAAAATTGAACTTTTTGGCCTAAAAGCAAAATGCTATGTGTGGTGGAAAACTAACACTGGACATCACCCTGAACACACCACCCCCACCGTGAAACATGGTGGTGACAGCATCATGTTGTGGGGATGCTTTTCTTCAGCAGGGACAGGGAAGCTGGTCAGAGTTGATGGGAAGATGGATGGAGCCAAATACAGGAAACTTTAATGCCACGTACACACGATCGGAATTCTCGTCGGAAAAAGTTATGATGTATTGCTTGTGTTGCATAAACAGGGCCACACCAATGTCCAACCATCCAGAACGCGGTGAAGTACAACACGTACGGCGGGACTAGAAAAGGGGAGTTCAATAGCCAGCACGCCACCCTTTGGGCTCCTTCTGCTAATCTCGTGTTTATCTCGTGTTAGTAGAAGTTTGGTGAGAGACGATTCATGCTTTTCAGACTCCTGCTTTTTCAGATAATTTTTCTGCTGTTCAGTTTGTGCTTGTGGGTTTGTATCTAGTTTTCAGTGCGTAAAGTCAGTTCGTATCTGTTTTTCAGTGCGTTCTTGTCCGCTTGTTACTGATTTTCAGCTCGCTCTTCACAAGCCTTGCTGTTTGTTCTTCAGTGCGTTCTGTTTAGTTTGTTCTGACCAGCCGACTGTTTTGAAGCCTTGTGGTACGTGCTCGTTGTAGAGTTCGAGCTGTGCGGGGGCTTGGTATAATAATCCTAATTATGTTGCCTGAGTTGGGGCTGAGGCCGGACTTTCAGAAACTCCAATGATGGCCCTGGAAGCTGTCCATCCTGGCTTGCCCCCCAAAGTGCCCGTGAAGTGTGAGAAAAATATGTAGAATGTTTTACGGGTAGGGGGGCCATTGCTATGCCAGCACATTTTGAATAAATTTTATCTTTTATCAGATCAAATCTTGATTTTCATTTACTGCTTTGGTTTCTTTTAGCTGTCTCCTAGGTTGCACTTGTAGTGCCAAGTGGTTTTTCCATTATTAAATAACACCCATTGTCACTGTAAATACCAACTTAACACAAAAAATGGTATTGATCATTGAAAGAAGAAGCCACACATTGTTGAGTATAAAACCTTTTACTCCGTGCACATTCACATGTGTGTTTTAAAAAACATTTGGCGGTAAAAAAAAAACACATTTTTTTTCAAAGTTTTACCTTGAAATTTCTGAAAAAATACAGAAACAGGCATGTTTACAAAAATAACATACACAACTCTGGAACTTACAAAGTTCAACATTGCAAAAAACAAGGCAATATCAGACATTTTATAGTGTGAAAAAGGTCTTAATCTTGCCTTCATCAGATGGGGTGAAGTCACCCCTGTAAAAGCCAAATTTAGAAGATGCACACAAATTGTGAGTCAAAATGGGGATTTCCTTTCTGATCCCATACCTAATGTCAACATGTGCTATCTCCCATCATTGGGGATAAATGGACGTGTTTTGGGGGTGCAACCACTTCCTCTCACCTACTAGAGTTGGGAGGAAGGGGTTGCACCCACAAAACACGTACATTGAAATCCCCGGATGGCAGATAGCACATGTTGACACACTGTGTGCATCTTCCAAATTTGGCTTTTAAACTGTATTAAAACTTTAGATAAAATTATTGTAAAAATAAAAAAAAAATCCAGGAATCCTTTTAGGATTTAAATTCTCCCTAGTACATCAATCATGTTCTTCAGTCTTTGTTCAATCTACTTGGTTTTTTCTTTGATAATGTCCAAATCCTGTCTACAAAACATGATTTCCTGGATCATCCGTTGTGCACTGTCACTGGTGAAATGACTCGATTTTGGTACCACAACCTGAACATCACCTAAAATAAAAATACACACCATGTATTATAAATATGCAGACATACATCTAATACCTGAATCTGTGGTGTCTGACACTGACCTGTTGTGGTGACAATTTTCACCACCTCCCCTTCCTCCACATCCTCAGGTTGTGGCCTTTGTTCCCCTTCTTCAGGAGGTGGTGTGGGGGGGGGGGGGGGGGTCCCTGGTGTCCTCATATTTTCAGAGTCTTTGCTCCCCTATGAGAATGAAACAAAAGGTCTACTTAGCACACAGATATTTAAGTCCTCCAGAAATAGGAAATGAAACATTGCTTGGAAGTGGGGTACAATTGTCTGTTTTGGCAGAGTTCAAAGCTGCAGACATGATTTTTTCCCTTACCAAAGCTGGAATACTTCAATTTTTTGGACAATTTTCACACATGTACACACTCCAAGTATCCACTGGAGCACCTGTGTGGGACATCCTAAAAAGTTTGTTCTTGTGTCCCACACTAGTGCTCCAAAGTCCAGATGTGTAAACAGCTGCTGAGTGTCCTCTCCTTACATAACACTGAATCAAGTTTGCAATTCATTCTAGTTTGAAACACATCTAGACAACAATGTCCTAAACTTCTTTGAATACAAATTATCATGACCAAATGTAGTTAACCCTGTATCTGGCAAAAACAGCATATTTATTTGCAAACAAACGATGTTTACTACGACCAATTACTGTGCCCATGAACATCAAAGTAGCCATTTTAAACTGTCCAACAGTAAAGAAAAGCACATGGCGCAGCATGCAAGTAATAATAAGAATAGGAACACACGACAACTACTTACTTTTTAGAAGCACTTTCTTGATCCTTCTGTACTGATCCTGCTCCCTTAATTTGAGGTCTGACCAGCGTTTCCTCAATTGTTCCTTGGATCGTCGTACCCCAAAATTCCAGCGCAGACTCTTCACAACTTTAGTCATGATCTTGGCCTTTCTCACATTTGGGTTTAGGTACGGTCCATACTTCCCATCATAGTCGGCCCTCTTCATAATGTCGACCATCTCCACCATCTCTTCAAAGGACATATTTGAGGCCTTAAATCTTCTCCTCCTGGATCGGTACGTTTTCTTGCTCTAGGCTTTCCTCCTCGTTACTGCTATTAAGCACCTGCTGTGTCTCCGCCATGTCGTCTCCCACTGCGATGAAAGAGACTGGGAATACTCTAGAAAGAATGGCATGGGCGGGTGACGCGGGCGGAGTTTCACGCATGCGCAGTGTATATAAGTATATAAGAAGTAACGATCGTTATAATGAAGGTACAATTTTAAGTTAGTGCATCAGTGGCCTATAATGCTTATAGATTAAGGCCTATATTGGGTCAAGATTAGAAGAGTTTCGCCTGGCATTAGGGTTTGTCTTGTGTTGTGTCTTGCAGAGAAAATGGATCTATTCAATGATGAGGACTTTATGCCCATATTTATTGATATGTACAGGGAGCTGCCCTGTCTGTGGCAGGTAAACCACCCCTATTATAACAATAAAACAAAGAGGAAGGCAGCGGTGGATCAATTGGTGGAATTTGTGAAGCCAGTGATCCCCACGGCAGACATCACCTATTTGAAGGCCCTAATTGGTGACATGAGGAGCACTTATAATAGGGAGCGCAAGAAGGTTCAGGATTCCCTGAGATCAGGAGCTGCAGCAGATGACATTTATGTCCCCAGGCTGTGGTACTATGACAGACTGCATTTTCTGGCAGGCCAGACTGAACCCAGGCCAGCACTCTCCAATCATCCTTCCACACCCCCCCCACCCAGCTGAGCTTTCTGACGCCCAACCTGGGCCTTCCAGGCAGCAACATGTGGAGGAGCCCAGCTTGAGCCAGGTATAGAATTCCTTAAAATATTTCTGGTTGTCAAATTAATGATTTTAAATATATGCTAATTTTGATCACTAATTTCTGATTTCACAAAGTGGTTTACATATCAATAGACAGTAGTGGCCACAAATGATTGGGAGAAGAATGAAAAATGCTGGGGTCAGAATGATAGTCTTTTCTATTTATTAAATTTGCAAGAGTCATGAGCTGAAAATTGTGTGTGATTGATGAACCAAAAACTAAAACGATGTCCTTTTTTCATACACAGGAAAGCCTCACGCAGGCCGTGGAAAGTGGCAGCCAGGAGGTGGCCGGGCCCAGTAGCCTGCCAGAATCGCAGGTCCCTCCCCTCTGCCTTCCACCAAAAAGTGGCAGGAAGAGGAGTAACGTGAAGGAGGCAGCAATTGGCCTATTTATGAAGGCTACTGCGGCCCTCATAACCCCCCCCCCCCACAGTGTTCAAGAGGAATTTGCATACATTACAGCATGCAAAATGCTGGAAATGGAGGAGGGCCAATGCCTCTTATGTGAGGAAGTGATATTACAAGTCCTAAACAAGGGCTTGAGGGGACAACTCAAAAGTCAAAGCCACATTTGTGAGTTAAACCATGGTCCTCCGCCTCCTCCTCCTCCACCACCTCCTGCCACACCTCCAACACCACGGCCATAGCCTGGAAAGAAGCGTCTAAGGAAGACCAGAGAGTGATGGCCTGGGTTCAGTTTGGTCTGGCAAAAGATGCAGGCTGTGGTCTGACCACAGCCTGGGGACAGATATGTCATCTGCTGCTGTTCCTGATCTCTTGTAGTCCTGGACCAGATTGTGCTCACTATTATAAGGACTCCTCAGGCCACCAATTTTGACTGTAAAATTATTGATGTCTGCCCTGGGGTACAAAGGCTTTGCAAATTTCACCAGTTTCTCCAGTGTTGCCTTTCTCTTTATTTTGTAATGACCCAGAATAAATGGATATTTTTTTTCAGAAATACTTGCCTATATGTTTTACTTCAAAAAGGACAGTTTTTTTTGGAGTAGGCAGGTACATTTAAAAAATACAATGTCAAATTAACAAGGGACACCAACCAACCTCATTGAGATTTACAAAGACAAGATAATAATGGTGTTGTGGAAATGTGACATACAAAAAAAATGAAGATCACTATAAAATAATTAAAACAATAAATAAATAAATGGAGATCACTATAAAATAATTAAAAAAACAAAAAACAACAGGAGATCTTGATTCCAAAAAAAAAAAAAAATTATTCAGGAGATCACAAGATATAATAAACAAATATGTTTGTGAGAAGTCTGTGTGAATATGAGCAGCAAAACAACTTCATTCTTCTATTCTAGCATTATAAAGAAGAAGAGAATGTGCTGCATTGAAAGATTTAAAAATTTGTAGTGTGACGAATGTACCATCTTCATTACGAACTTGTACTTGATTCTGAGCATGTGTGGTTTTTTGCACGTCAGAATTGCATACACACAAACAGAATTTCCAATAGAAACTTTTTCTGTCGGGAAAATTGAGAACATGCTCTCAATCTTTTGCTGGCAGAAATTCGGCCAGCAAAAGTCCAATGGAGCATACATATGGTCGCATTTTCTGACCAAAAGCTCTCATTGGTCTTTTTCTGGCCGAATTTCCGATCATGTGTACGCGGCATAAGAAGAAAAACTGTTATGCCCCATACACACGATCACACTTTCCGTCAACAAAACCGTGGATTTTTGTTCGAAGGGTGTTGGCTCCAACTTGTCTTGCCTACACACGGTCACACAAATGTTGGCCAACAATTACGAACGTAGTGACGTACAAGACGTACGTGATATCTCCATTATGAATGCTAGTTTTACAAGACCGAGCGCTTCTAGCTCGTAGTTGGTTTCCGAGCTTGTGTTTGTACTTTGGACTTTTGTCCGACGGACTTGTGTACACACGATCGGAAAGTCCGACAACACACATTTGTTGGCAGAAAATTTGAGAGCATGCTAGCCAACATTTGTTGGTGGAAAGTCCAACAAAAAATGTCAGATGGAGCATACACACGTCGGACTTACCGCCAACAAGCTCACAGCCAACATTTCCCGTCTGAAAATCTAATTGTGTGTACGTGGCATTAGAGCCTGCAAAAGACTTGGGACTGGGGCGGAGGTTCACCTTTCAGCAGGACAATGACCCCAAACATACAGCCAGAGCTATCAAAGCATATTCATGTGTTATAATGGCCCAGTACAGACCTAAATCCAATTGAGAATCTGTGGCAAGACTTTAAAATTGTTCTTCACAGACACTCTCCATCCAATCTGACAGAGCTTGAGCTATTTTGCAAAGAAGAATGGGCAAGAATTTCGCTCTCTAGATGTGCAAAGCTGGTAGAGACATCGCCAAAAAGACTTGCATCTGCAATTGCAGCAAAAGGTGGTTCTACTCAGTATTGACATAAAAGTCTCACATAAAATCCCAATAGAATACATTTACGTTTGTGGTTGTAACATGACAAAATGTGGAAAATTTCAAGGGGTATTAATACATTTTCAAGGCACTATATATATATATATATATATATATATATATATATATATATATATATATATATATATATATATATATATATATATATATATATATATATATATATATATATATATATATATATATATATATATAGATAGATAGATAGATAGATAGATATAGATATACATATAGATATAGATATACATATAGATATAGACAGAGAGAGAGAGAGACATATATATGTAATTGAAGTTTTCCATCCAGACTTCATGAGGTACGTAAATGGCCTAGATCTATAAAAAGGGCATTATTAAACTTTGTTCAAAGCTGTACAGTTTATTTTTATCTACAGACATCCCTTAGCTGCATATGCAGTTTTTGGTACAGGTGAACTAACCCTTTAAAGAACAGCATCAAACTGAGTATCCACAGGATGCATTTGCTATGGCACCAGACCTGGCTTGGGACCTGGCTCTTTATGGCAACATGGCTCTGGGGTTTGATGCACACCACAATATATCGTATTTGGAGGGGCGTGACTGGATGTGGAAGTGAGAGGATGTGTGTGTGGCTCCCTCTCCCTCTGTTCTGAACAGCTGGGACACTGATTGAGAGCATGTAGGCCGGCCGGCGATGGATGAGAGCAGCGGGCTGAGCTGAATAGCTTTCATGTGAGCCGTTTTTCTGGACAAACCTGGCGTTAGTGCATGCTTTGTGGATGGGTTTACAGTGGCAGTGTGAGAGGCCCTCCCTTGCTTGTCAACAGCTAATGAAGAAACCAGCTCCAGCAGTAGCAGTGACGGTGTGTGTAAAGCTGTGAACCTTGACTCTGAGGATGAACGTGTGGACGCTGGATGCAGGTGAAAGCCCTTCCTTTTCTCTCTCTCCCTGCCATATCTGACTTTACCTTCAAACTGCTAGCCTGAACTGAGCTTACTAGGCAAAAGTTGGCTGCACTGAAATATTGATATACTAAAGGAGAAACTGCTAATACTAAGGATCCTGAGCTTAAAACACAAATACAGCTCCCAAATCAGTGTGGGAGACTGAAAGGGAGCTGGTTTATGGGACAATCCTAATAGCAGTAGAATCAGCAGAATTGTGCCTTTGAAGATCACCTTATCTATATTAGATGCAATTTGAATTGTACTCTATACTTATATGCTGGCTGTGTGGAACTACTGGCATGCTGTGTGAGCTACATTTGCCATTTACCCTAAACAAAAAACAGTATTGAGGATGAACCTATGATGCACTTATGAATGCAGTATATAAGTGAAAGCCGTTCCCCTTCTCTTACTCTGTGTTTTTTTTTTTGGTTAACTCTTCAAATCGCTAGCGAGAGGCTACTATGAAAACGCTGGTTGTGTCGTAATGTTGATGCACTAAAGGAGATGCATTTATTTTTTCCATTTTCTCACCAAGCAATGAAACAGCCCTAAGAAGCAGGGTGAGGGGTTGGCAGGGAGCTGCTTGATGGGACAGTCCATTGCAATATAAACATTATAGAGAAACTGAGATTTGGAGGATTAACTTCTGCAAACTGGTTTTGCAGCATTGGACGACAGGTGAAAGATTTGCTCTCTCTTTGTACCCTGTCCCCTTTTTTGTACCAACACACCGGGGAAAAAAAAAAGAGAAAAAGAGAATTTTTTTTTTTTTTTGGTTGTGCGTTTTTTTTGTTTTTTTTATTATGCCCGAGAAGCGGGGAGCAGAGGAAAAAGCAAATCAGCACCAGCCACAACAAGAAGGAGCCCAGGTTACACACTCAGTAAAGAGCCAGGCAAACCAAGCAAAGGCCGCAGCAGCGGCAGCAACAAAGCTTGAGCGATTTGCTCGAACCTCCCTTTCACCAGCAAAGTCACAAAAACCAGGTCAAATAGGAACCTCGGTGGCCAGGAAAAGTCAAGGCAGTGGCCAGGTATTGGCATCGGCGAACCCGACAGTAGCACTGAGCATAAAAACAGAGGGTACAAAAGAGCAAGGGGCAGGAAAATCTAACATTATAATTGTTGAAACTACGACAATAAATCCTCCCAACACAGCGAATATGGAGGGGGACCCTAAAAGAGGAGAGGGAGAGCCCACAATGAGGGACCTTTTAGATGCTATAAATGCATGTAAGGAATCGATTACTGGACTGGACACCCAGTTGAAAGGCATTAAAGAGGAATTAGCAGTGGTGGGAGGCAGGTTAAAAGAGACGGTGGAAAGAACAACAGCCTTGGAGGAAAGATTAAGAACAGTTGAAGACGCACTATTCCTGCTTAGACAAGACATAACTGGGATGAAGAAACAAATGGACAATCAGGCTGCCAAAATAGATGAACTAGAAAATAGGAATCGCAGATGTAATGTAAGAGTAATAGGCATGCCTGAAAGGAGTGAGGGAGCCGATCCTATAGAATTCCTGGAGGGGTGGTTTAAGGAGACATTTGGGGCTGCATCTTTTTCCCCTTTTTTTGGCATTGAGCGTGCCCATCGAATCCCCTTTAAACCCCGGCAGGGAAGCGAGTATCCAAGACCCTTACTCATAAAAATGTTTAACTATAGAGACAAAGTGACACTACTCCAGAAGGCTAGAGAAAGGGGAGAAATACTCTATAGAGGGACAAAAATTTCATTTTATCAGGACTTTTCCGCAGATCTTCAAAAAGATCTTCAAAAGCGGCGAGCGGCCTTTAAGCCGATTAAACGTATGCTACAAAAAGGGGAGAATATAGGGAATGAGTGTAGTGTGGAGGTCAGAGATAAAGCCCCTTGGGTAGGCCCAGCTGGGCTAAGAGGGAGGGGGGGAGGTAGGGGGGGTGGGGGGTGGGGGGAAGGGGGGGTGGGGGGTGGAGAGGGAGAGTGGGGGAGGGAGAAGGGGGAGGTTGGGAAAGGGAGAAGGGGGAGATTGGGAAAGGGAGGGAGGGGGGGTACATCACAAACAAACAGTGGAAGATATCACAAGTTTTGTTATATATGTTTTTTATGCTCCACCGCCGATAGAGGGGAATAAATGGGGGAATTTATATAGATATGTACCCTATGCTGGCAGGTCTTTGGGGACAAGTGACACCCAGAAGGGCAAATGTGTCTTAACCTACTCTTTTTATTCTTATTTTTGGTTTTATTTAGCACAGTTCCTGGTTTGTTCCTCTCAATGGTTAATGTGAAGAGAAGGGGTATAGCATTAATGACATGGAACATGACGGGATTGGGGGATAAGGACAAAAGAAATGCAATGTTTAAATATTTTGATAAAATGAAACCCCAGATAATCTGCCTGCAAGAAACGCATATGTGCCCTGACTCTGTCCACCTTCTGTACTCACGGAAATATCCAATACAGTTTCATTCAATGCACACTTCATATTCGAGGGGAGTTAGTGTAATGGTTTCCAATGACATCTCCTTTGAGTGTATTTAACAGAGGGTGGACAAGGAGGGAAAATTTATTTTCCTGTTTTGCAAACTTAATGGACTAGTATGTATTATCCCCTCAATCTATATCCCCCCACCGTTTCCAATAACCCCACTTAGAAGTTTAGCGCAATTTATGGCCCTATATCCGGATGTTTCGGTATTAGCACTGGGAGATTATAATAATACCCTGGATAATTCCCAGGATAGAATGTCCTTGACACCCAGAGTAGTGAGACAGATAGCTGGTAAGACGGCTTTCGCTGGGACTTCATGATGTCTGGCGAGAGAGGCACAAAAAGGACAGATGTTATTCATGCTACTCTGCAACACATGACGGACTCTCCCGTATTGACTTAGGTTTAGGGAATGAGGCACTTATGCAGTGGGTGGTGGACTCGGCCTATGAGCCACGCCTATTATCCGATCACTCTCCATTTTGGGTACGGCTGGATGTACTGTACCATCGAACCGCCCATTGTGGAAAGTGAACCCCTTTTGGTTAACCCTGCTACCGTCCACGGACAGAACGAGGGGGGCATTGCGGGAATTTTTGCATTTTAATAGGGGATCTGCCAGTGCAGCGGTAGTATGGGATACACTTAAGGCATTCTTAAGGGGATGCCTTATTAGAGAGATTGCAGGAATCAAAACTCGGTCCAAGGAATGGGAGAGTAGGGTAAGTGAAAGAAAGAGAACAAGCCCTAATAGCTGATCCATCTCAATCTAACCATGACTCCTGGAGGGAGGCACAAGCAATGTATAATTCGGTTTTGCTGTTCAGCAGAGAAGAGGGGATATTTTCAGCAACAGAGCTATTTTGAGGAGGGGGAAAACACTGGCCGTCTTCTTACTCTCATAGCTAGAGAGCAGAGGGAATCCACTAACATCTCAGCTGTGAGGGCAGAATCTGGGGAGAAGCAGACCCTTAGTTCGGATATTTTAAATAACTTTCAGCGGTTCTATAAAGATTTATACTCCACTAAAACTAGCTATACTCCATCTGATTTGGTGCCATTTTACAAGCCTGCCCGTTTCCACGGTTATCTGAGGCGGACAGGGAAATGTTGAATTTCCCAATTACATTGGCAGAACTGACAGAGGCATTAGAGATGGCACCACACCATAAATCTCCAGGCCCAGATGGGATACCGGTGGAGGTATATTCCCACTATAGAGAGGACCTTTTATCTCCACTGTTGCAGGCTATAACGGAGACAGAGGAAGTGGGCAGCTTACCAGATAGCATGCAAGAGGCAATAATAACAGTACTCCCAAAACCAGGAAAAGATAAGCTTCTATTGGACTCCTATCGCCCAATATCTTTACTAAACGCGGACGTCAAGCTTTTTGCTAGAGTCCTGGCTAAAAGGGTATCCCAAGTAATCGGTAAACTGGTTCATTGTGATCTGGCTTTATACCCACCCGTTCCACGGCCGATAACATAAGGAGATTATATATGAATCTACAGGTACAAGCTACATAATCCGGGGGGTAAGGCCATTCTGTCACTGGACGCTGCAAAGGCGTTTGACAGTGTGGAGTGGCCCCACCTCCTGGAAATACTGGAGAGATTTGGAGTGGGGAATAGATTTATAGTGTGAGTAAAGGTGCTTTATTCTAAGCCTAGAGCCAGACTGCGTATTAACAATAACCTCTCCTCTCCATTTGAGTTATATAGAGGCACCCGACAGGGATGCCCATTGTCACCAGGGCGGCACAGTGGTGCAGTGGTTAGCACTCTCGCCTAGCAGTAAAAAAGGGTCGCTGGTTCGAATCCCAACCACGACACTACCTGCCTGGAGTTTGCATGTTCTCCCTGTGCCTGAGTGGGTTTCCTCCGGGTACTCCGGTTTCCTCCCACACTCCAAAGACATGCTGGTAGGTTAATTGGCTTCTGTCCAAAATTGGCCCTAGTATATGAATGGGGACCTTGGATTGAGGGTGAGATGAGTGAGTGTGCGATGTACAGGGTTAGGGACAAGGGTCAGGGTTGTAGACACACACTCACTCAGGTTGAACTGGATGGACTGGTGTCTTTATTCAACCTTACTAACTATGTAACTATGTAACTATGTAACCATGTAACCATTACTGTTCGCCCTGGTGGTAGAGCCATTGGCCATATTGATCCGCAATTCACCAGAGGTGGTAGGGTTCTGCAGGGGCCAGAGGGAAGAAAAGATATCTTTATATGCAGATGATGCGCTTATATATTTAGGTGATACAGCTGCCTCATTGTGAACATCCATGGAGATAATAGGGGATTTTGGAAGCTTTTCAGGCTTTACCATCAACTGGTCAAAATCAACTTTAATGCCCATAGATCAGCTGAAGGAACAGCTACCAGAGGGGGTGGAACAAATAGTTATAGTCAACAGCTTTAAATATTTGGGAGTGATGGTATCCCCAGATCCGGCTGAGTATCTTCAGCTAAATCTGGGTCCACTGTTGGTTAGACAGAAAGTGAAATGTAACAGCTGGTGTAAGCTTCCACTATCAGTAATAGGACGGGCAAATTTAATAAAAATGGTATGGGCTCCGCAGCAACTCTATATCTTCCATAACTCACCAATGTGGATTTCAAACAAATAGTTCAAGCAAATCGACACATTGTAGAGGGAACTAATATGGAAAAAAAAGGTAGCTAGGATCAGTTTAGCCACATTGCAATATGGAAAGGATAGAGGAGGACTGGCAGTACCCCATTCCAAAATGTATTTTTTGGCCTCACAGCTACAGCAGATGGCAGGGTGGGGGCGGGAAGGAAATGAGGACCCTATATGTAAATTGGTGACCATATCAGACCCCGCATTAAAGGCGGCCTCCCATATGGAGATGGATTTGCCAAGCATGAATGGTTCAGAACCTACGAGCATCCTTCTCAAAAGGGTATGGGTGGAGATCCGGAAAGCGCTGAAAATAACGGGTGTACTCCCATTTACTCCGATATGGCACAATAAAAGATACCCAGAGGTACAAGAATTGTAAGGTTTTACCCCCTGGAAAGAAAGGGGGATCTGGTTCTTTGTACAACTTTATGAGGGGGAGGTGCTAAAGACATATGAACAACTATGTAGGGAATTTCAGTTAAACCCCAGGAGCTTCTATCAATATCCCCAACTCCGTCATGCGTTGCAGGCACAACAAACAACGCACCCTCTGACAGTATCAACATCATCTTTGTTGAGAGAAGTTCTTGTAGCAGACACCAGAAAAGGATTAACATCAAAAAATTATAGGGAATTGCTGTCCTCAGTTCAGGACTATGCCTCGTTAAAGTGTTGAAACAAATGGGTGGAAGATATAGGGGAGATAGATGAAAACCAGTCGGAAATGGCACTTGAATCTATTCCAGCAGTATCAGTATCCACATCCCATAGATTGTCACAATTATTTATTTTGCATAGGGCTTAAAGAACACCAGAGCAGCTATATAAATGGGGAGGAAGAGACTCCCCTCTGTGCCCTAAATGTAGAATATATAAGGGGGACTTTATACACCTAATTTGGAGGTGTCCTAAACTACATAGGTACTGGGAAGAAGTCTCCCAGTGTATTACTAGACTAGCGCAAGTTCCTATCCCCCTAAACCCGGTAGTGTACCTGCTTGGAGCCATGAATGCAGAAATGTTTCCAAGAGGAATGTACTACATGTTAACTAGATTGATGTACCTAGCCAGAAAACTTATTGCAAAATACTGGATACTAAATAGGTACTGGGAAGAAGTCTCCCAGTGTATTACTAGACTAGCGCAAGTTCCTATCCCCCTAAACTCGGTAGTGTACCTGCTTGGAGCCATAAATGCAGAAATATTTCCAAGAGGAATGTACTACATGTTAACTAGATTGATGTACCTAGCCAGAAAACTTATTGCAAAATACTGGATGGCACCAGTGGTACCCACGGGGAAGCAGTGGGTCTCTTATGTAAATTCTCTGCTTCCTAGAGAGCGATTGACGTATAGTCATAGGAGAGAAAAGGGTAAATTTGACTCTATATGGCAATCATGGTTGGGGAATGCGGATTTAGCACCACATCAACTGGTAGTGGAAAGACTTCAGATGTAGAGCCATGGGGGATGTATAGGAGAAGGAAGGGCGGAGAGGAGAGGAAAAGAAAGGCCTGAAGGAGTAAAGGTTGAATATTTAGATAGGAAAAAGCATCGGTGGGGGAAGAAAGGGAAAAACGAATGCGGTGAATAAATATTAGGAGACACAGGTGATGGATGTAGCCATGAGATTAGAGGGAGGGGGGAAAGGGAGGGAAAAGGGAAAAGAAGTTAGAGTGATATGATATAGAAGTAAATACACAAGAACGACATAGAATAGTGCATGAGTGCAGGAATAGGCATGTATATTCTATGTGTAATGTTTTATTGAACAAAATGCACGAATGATATGTATAATGAGAATAATTTTCTAAAATAAAATAAAAAATTTTAATAAAAAAAAAAACAATATATCGTATTTTTCGCCCCATAAGACGCACCTGACCATAAGAGGAGGAAAACAAGAAAATTATATTCTGAACCAAATGACCAGTGCCAATTAAATACAGCCTCACCTGTGCCAATTAAATTCAGCCTTACCAGTGCCCATGAAATGCAGCCTGACCTGTGCCAATGAAATTCAGCCTTACCAGTGCCCATGAAATGCAGCCTGACCAGTGCCCATGAAATGCAACCTGACCAGTGCCCATGAAATGCAACCTGACCTGTGCCAATGACTCCTGGTCCCTGGCCCTATTGTGGCTTGCTGGTCTGACTCCTCTCCTGGTCTGACACGCAATGATGTCGCCTGGGCGTGCCTCCGGAACACTAAGCCTGCTCACCTGTTGCAAGGCTTCCTGGGCTTCTTCTACCCAGGCCGGGCCCACTTCCCTTGCTGTAGGATCATCATGCGTGCCGCCGTGGACCCCAGTGAGTACCAGCAGACGGCGCCGGCCGCCTCCTTTCTGTGGCCATGCCCTCGGACCACGGCCGGCCCGGTATGTAATGCGGCGGTGGGGGAAAGCCTGGTCAATATTCTCTTCATAAGATGCAGAGACATTTTCACCCATTTTTTGTGAGAAAAATACAGTAAGGTAGCTTCCAGAATTACAGCTCTGTTTCTTCACTATATGCAATGTAACTCCTCATGCCTGGGTCTGATAATGTATCTTGTGCCTAACAGTGTTCCTAAAGGAAAACTATTGAGTCTTCCTTTTGTTGACAACTGACTAGTTGCAATTAGCAACAAGGACATTTTTGACCTATTAAAAATGCAACGTAGTTGATGTCACTTTTTAACACAGCACAAAATAAAGCTGAACTTTGATACTGCGTCTGCCCACTAGCACTTATAAAGGATCAACATGGGATCAGTATCTAGAGCCCCTGAGGACACCATATTTGGATGAAACGTATAGGGAGGAGCTTTATGACCCTGTTGTTGATGTTATTACACATTTTACCTGTCATTCAGGTAGCTGCTTATTTTGTACGTTTTGCATATATGAAGGCTTTATATATGTGGGTTTTGTTGTGCAGAGTTCTCTTTCCAGTGTCTGCATGCTGCTGGGTGTCTGTAGTATCCTCTCCAATGCCTGGGTGCCCTAGGTGCCTGCTGGGCGTTCTGGGAGTGCTGGGCTCATAACATGTTAGCAGGGTATTGAATTACGAACTGGAAGCTTCTTGTATACAGCAATACGCTTTAGAAATCAGACCCGAGCAGGATCTGACACTGGAATATGTCAAAGGCAAATTAATTGATGAATACGACAGAAGGAAAGAAAATATGCACCATGATGACAAAGCTCTTAAGATGTACAAAGGCACAAAGCATAACAAAGAAGCAGAGCCTGTTTTTGCTGTAGAAGGACCAGTCACTTAAAAAAGGACTGTTCTATCTGGAAAGCCAAGCAGTGAAAGCTAGAGCTATACACAAAAAAAAGGGTCAAAGCAATCACAAAGGAAACTGCAGACACATCATGGAGTGGCACCTTTAAAGTGACACAGAGTAGCAAACCACGCGGCTGGTGCATAGACTCAGAAGCAACAAGCCACATGACTAGTGATGAGACCTTCTTCACAAACATGTTTACAGTGCAAAAGACAACCTTTCCTAGAAAATAGGAAAAGCATCACCTCAGAAGGTAAAGGCCAGGGCTTCCTGATCTGCATTACACCCCAAGGTGAGCATAATATCCTTGTAAAGAAAGTGCAGTATGTTCCAGAACTAGAAGGCAGCCTTCTATCAGTGAAAAGACTTGCAAACAATGGTCTTACAGTTAAGTTCCAGGGTGATGAATGCACAATTCACAATAATAAGCGATTCCTTGCAAAAGGTAAACTGGATGATCATCTATATAGGCTCATCACCACAGACCAGCAAGCCAATATAGTCTCTAATGACCTACACAACAAATGTATTCACTTATGGCACAGGCAGCTGGGGCACAGAAGTCCAGAAGCTATACAGGACATTATAAAGAGAGGCTTATCAGAAGATTTGACAATAGCGCCTTGCAAAGTGCTCATGAAATGCAAGTGCTGTATTGAAGCAAAAGCCACACGTGCTTTCCTTCCACAGGCACCTCAAAGAAAAACCACTCACCACCTGCAGCTCATACAAAGTTATATATGTGGTCCAATGAAAACTCCCATGTCAGGCAGGAACAGATATCCACTGACTTTCATTGATGATTATTCCAGGTACACAACTGCTTATCTGATGAAACACAAGAATGAATCATCAGGGAAACTTCAAGAGTTTGTTGCCATGTTTAGTAACAAATTCTAACGCAAACTGGGAATAATATGCACCGACAATGGCGGAGAATACATAAGCAAAGAAGTGGCCTCATACCTGAAGAGACAAGAAATAGTACACCAGACAACTGCATCATACACTCCTGAACAAAAATGGTGTAGCAGAAAGGAAAAATTGCACTCTTATGCCCCGTACACACGGTCGGATTTTCTGATGGAAAATGTCCGATCGGAGCGTGTTGTCGGAAATTCCGACCGTGTGTGGGCTCCATCGGACATTTTTCATCGGATTTTCCGACACACAAAGTTGGAGAGCAGGAGATAAAATTTTCCGACAACAAAATCCGTTGTTGGAAATTCCGATCGTGTGTACACAAATCCGACGGACAAAGTGCCACGCATGCTCAGAATAAATAAAGAGATGAAAGCTATTGGCCACTGCCCCGTTTATAGTCCCGACGTACGTGTTTTACGTCACCGCGTTTAGAACGATCGGATTTTCCGACAACTTTGTGCGACCGTGTGTAGACAAAAAAAGTTTGAGCCAACATCCGTCGTAAAAAATCCTAGGATTTTGTTGTCGGAATGTCCGAACAAAGTCCGACCGTGTGTACGCCCTATAATACTGTAGATATGGCCAGGTGCAGGTTGTCGGATGCCAATCTACCTCACAAGTACTGGGAAGAAGCAGTCATGACTGCTATCTACCTACAGAACAGACTACCCTCAAGAGCCATTAAATGTATTCCATTTGAAATTTGGCATGGATCAAAGCCTAGCATAGGGCACATCAGAGTGTTTGGATGTAAAGCATTTGCCTATATTCCAAGTGAAAAGCGATCCAAGCTGGAGATCAGAGCCATTGGGGGCATTCTAGTAGGCTACATTGAGCAAACTAAGGGTTACAGAATCCTACACCCAAAGACTGACAAAGTAACAGTAAGCTGTAGTGTTTATTTTGATGAGAGCCCATCACCAGAAACACAGATCCCTGAAAGCTGTGAAGTGAATATGCCAAGCAAACTAGAAGAAGGTCGAACAAAGCGAACCTGTGCAGGAGTCAGAACAAGAGGTGGAACTCACATTGCCTAAACCAAGTTCTCCACCAGATCCTAATGAACTGCCTGAAGTCAGAAGATCCACTCAGACTACAAAGGGAATACCACCCCGCAAGCTGTCATACACTGTCAAAACACACAACATACTTGAACCAACATCCTGGGAAGACCTAGAAAAACTGCCAAAATGCAAACCAATAAATGGAGAAAGGCAGCAGAAGAATTAAAGTCAGTTCAAGAGATTAAAAGTGAAAGGTGGGGCAGAATGTCCCCATCCCAACACTTATGGGATCATGGCAGACAATATAAATAATTTGATAGGTTTAAAAATATTTCTAATACTCAACTGATTGGTAGTTTTAAATCAACCAATCAAAAGTTGTCAGTTACAAGTCAAAGTAGGCTATATAAAGATAAGAAAGGCATCATTAACGGGCAGAGGAGAGAAGAAACCGTTATTATAACTTCCCGCCCTACCCTCCCAATTTTTCTTTGTCGTGGCCCTGTTATGAGGTATTTTAAATCCATCTCCTCGAGAGGGGATGTTTTGTTTGATATTTTGGATCGGTGTGTGTATCGGGATGTTGTTTTAAAAATAAAAAAGTACTGTATTAGCTTGAGCTTCTATATAGCTGAGCTATATATATATATACCGTATTTATCGGCGTATAACACGCACTGGCGTATAACACGCACCCTAAGTTTAGGAGGGAATTTTAAGGAAAAAAAACTTTTAGGAGGGAAGTTGAAGGGAAAAAAACTTACATTTAAATGCCCATCATTGCAGCCTTCTCAGTGCAGCCTTGCCCCAGTGCAGCCTTGTCAGTGCAGCCTTGTCAGTGCAGCCTTGTCAGTGCAGCCTTGTTAGTGCAGCCTTGTCAGTGCAGCCTTCCCCAGTGCAGCCTTGTCAGTGCAGCCTTGTCAGTGCAGCCTTGTTAGTGCAGCCTTGTCAGTGCAGCCTTCCCCAATGCAGCCTTGTTAGTGCAGCCTTGTCAGTGCAGCCTTCCCCAGTGCAGCCTTGTCAGTGCAGCCTTCCCCAGTGCAGCCTTGTCAGTGCAGCCTTCCCCAGTGCAGCCTTGCCCCAGTGCAGCCTTCGATCCTGTGATCCCCTGCCATCCTGGGCTTCAAAATCGCCGACCGCGATTTGAAATTGGCGCCGCCGGCGCCGAAATACACAGAGCCGGTCCTCGGCTCTTCTCGGCGGCTCTAGTTCACTTTCGGTTCCACTCGTAGTCCCGCCCGGGATGGGCGTGACTGTGAGCGGAGCTATCTGAACCTAGCCGAGTACACTCGGCTAGGTTCGGGCGGCGCTCGAGTAAAGCCGAAAGTGACCGAGAAGAGCCGAGCACGGGCTCTGTGTATTTCGGTGCCGGCGGCGCCATTTTCAAATCGCAATCGGCGATTTTGAAGATCTGGCAGCTCAATATCGCAGGGGATCGGCGTATAACACGCACCCGCGATTTTCCCCTGATTTTAAGGGGAAAAAAGTGCATGTTATACGCCGATAAATACGGTATCTATTAGTAATTCTATGTAAATGATTTGAAGTGGTTATTAATACATTGATTATTAAAAGATTGATTATTTTATAACTGTTATTATAAAATATATTATATATACCTATAATAAAGGGCCACGGCCTATTAAACCACAGGTGCTGCAGTAGTGTGTTTATTATTACTTGTTCTGTCTATGATCCCATAAAACCTGCACACTCACAGAGCTCCCTCCTAACCGTAAATCTATAGAAAGTAAGCAGACTTTCAAAGTAAAGTCAGATGCAGAAGGGAATATCCACAAATACAAAGCCAGGCTAGTTGCCAAGGGTTACTCTCAGAAATTCAGTGAAGATTACGATGAAACATGTGCTACCATCGTAAAACACTCCACCATCGTAAAACACTCCACCATCAGAACGTTCTTAGCGGTGCAGCCGGGAAGGACATGCAAGTCAAACACCTAGACGGTAAAACTGCTTTCCTATATGGAGACATTAAGGAAAACCTGTACATGGAGCAACCGCCAGGGTTGGAACAAGGAGATATAACCTTGTGTGTAAACTTCAGAAGAGCATCTACGGTCTTAAGCAATCTGCAAGGATGTGGAATGAGAAAGTGAACAAAGTACTAACCAGAGAGGGATTCTCAAGAAATAAAGAAGACCCCTGTCTCTACTCCAGGAATCAAGAAGACAGATGGATATACATCTTTATCTATGTTGATGACATGATAACCTGTTTTGAACAAGAAGGGGATTACAAACAGATAGTTCACAAGCTGAAAGAAAATTTGGAAATTAAAGAGCTAGGGAACAATAGCTACTATCTGGGAATCCAAATAGAGAGAGAAGAAGATGGAAGTTATTTTCTCAACCAATCTCAGAAAACCTCAGAAATCTTGGAACAATTCCATATGCAAGACGCAAAATAAGTGAAAACTCCTATCCAGGCTATCTAAAGAGCAATGAAGCAGAAAACTTGCCACCCAACAATGACACGTATCGCAGAGCAATCGGTAAGCTGCTATATGTTGCCACTGTGACAAGACCAGATATAGCCGCAGCAGTGGGCATACTATGTAAGAAAGTCTCAGGTCCCTGTCAACATGACTGAAACGCAGTAAAAAGAGTGATGCAATACCTTAAAGGAACAATTCAAATGAAGTTACGGTTACCAGCAACATCAGATCCAAAACTGGTCGCATATGTGGATGCTGATTGGGCCGGTGACTGCACAGACCACAAATCCACAAGTGGATTCATTTTCCAGTATGGGGAAGGAACCATAAGTTGTTCTAGTCGAAAGCAAGCAACTGTTGCTCTATCTACAACTGAAGCAGAGTACATTACAGCAGCACACGCTTGTCAAGAAGCTAAATGGATTTTTCAACTTTTTGTGGACATTGGTCTAGACATGTCAAAACCAACTCTTGAAGACAACCAGGGATGTATTAAGCTTACGCAATCAGAAAGGGTCAATCCTAGGACCAAACACATTGGTCAAGTATCACCTTCTGAGGGACAATCAAGAGCAAGGTGTTATTGACATTCAATATTGCCCATTAGAGGAGATGACAGCAGATGCACTCACCAAGGCTCTGTTGAAGGAACGTCATAATTATTTCCAGAAGAAGCTGAATATAATTTGACAAAGCACATGCTGTTGAGAAGGGGTGTTGGAAGGACAACAGCATGTAATGTAAAGTACTGTGAACTACTATTGTCAGGGCTGGGCTCAGCCCTTCCTTCTCTGAGCTGGCCGCTCAGCTGTTGGCTAATTGCCAACTCCCATCTCTCTCCACAGTTACCCAGCTGTTGATTCTGCTTGTCAGTCCTGCCTACTTAAAGTCATCCAGCTCACTTGATATCTGCCTTCGTCTTTGTCAACATCACAGAGACTTTCTCCTCCATTCCTGTTGAAGACCTGCTTGGCTGGCGTTCCTTCTGGCTCCTGATCCTGCTTGCTGTACTACTACGTTTATCTCTGGCTCTCTGACATTTGCTTGGCTGACTACCTGATCCGGTTACTTAACTCTGGCTTGTTTTGACTACGCTTACTCTGTTTACATTATTATTATTATTATTATTAAACAAATGTGATTTAACTTTACTTCTGTCTCGGTCTGATTCATGGTTCCTGATAACAATATACTCTATGCCATTATACTTATCTATGCAGCAGGTGGCACTGTAGTATTATAGTGTTATAGAATGTATTCTATGATATAACAGGATGTATTCTCTATCTATGCTCAATGCACTTGTTTGTTGTTCTCTTCCTGTCTCCATGATGTAAAGTAGGGATGGGCTTTATGTTCGGGTCGAACATGAGTTTGATTCGAACATTGGCTGTTCGCCCGTTCGCCGAATAGCGAACAATTTGGGGTGTTCGTGGCAAATTTGAAAGCCACGGAACACCCTTTAAAAGTCTATGGGAGAAATCAAAAGTGCTAATTTGAAAGGTTAATATGCAAGTTATTGTCATAAAAAGTGTTTGGGGACCTTGGTCCTGCCCCAGGGGACATGTATCAATGCAAAAAAGTTTTTAAAAAGGGCCGTTTTTTTCGGGAGCAGTGATTTTAATAATGCTCAAAGTGAAACAATAAAAGTGAAATATTCTTTTAAATTTCGTACCTGGGGGGTGTCTATAGTATGCCTGTAAAGTGGCGCATGTTTCCCGTGTTTACAACAGTCCGAGAGCAAAATGACATTTCTAAAGGAAAAAAAAGTAATTCAAAAGTACTTGCGGCTATTAATGAATTGTCGGGTCTCTGCAATATACATAAAAGTCATTGAAAAAAATGGCATGGGATTCCCTCACAGTCCATTACCAGGCCCTTTGGGTCTGGTATGAATATTAAGGGGAACCCCCAACCAAAATTAAAAAAAAAATTTGTGTGGGGGTCCCTCCAAATTCCATACCAGGCCCTTCAGGTCTGGTATGGATATTAAGGGGAACCCCGCGTCAAAATAAAAAAAAAATGGTGTGGGGGTCCCCCTCAAAATCCATGCCAGACCATTCAGGTCTGGTATGGATTTTAAGGGGAACCCCGCGCCAAAATAAAAAAAAATTACCCCTACCATTTCACAAAAAAAGTGTCAAAAATGTTAAAAAAGACAATAGCCGGTTTTTGACAAACCCTTTATTAATGTCTTCTTCGTCCCCCGCTTCTTCTTCCATCCTCTTCTTGTCTTCCTTTGGTTTTCTTCTTCCTCCATCTTGTTCTTCCCCAGCTTCTTCCTCTATATTCCTCTGCTTCTTCCTCCGGTTTTCTCCTCCGGCATCTTCCTCCGGTCTTCTCCTCCGGCATCTTCCTCCGGCTTCTTCTTCCCCGCTTCGACCTCCAGACGATCCGCCTCAATGGGAGGCTCCCGCTGTGTGACGCTTCTGTTCTTGTCATAGCTTTTATATAACTGAGGGCGGGGCCACCCGGTGACCCCGCCCCCTCTGACGCACAGGGACTTACCTCTGGCTTTCCCCGTGTGGTGTCAGAGCGGGGCGGGGTCACCCGTTACATAAACGGGTTACCCCACCCCCTCTGACACCACAGGGGAAGCCGTAGGGATGTCCCTGTGCATTAGAGGGGGCGGGGTCACTGGGTGGCCCCGCCCTCAGTTATATAAAAGCTGTCACAAGAACAGAAGCGTCACACAGTGGGAGCCTACCATTGAGGCGGACCGTCCAGATGTACTTGTTATTGTTGGGTCTCTGCAATACACATAAAAGTCATTGAAAAAAACGCATGGGATTCCCCCACAGTCCATTACCAGGCCCTTTGGGTCTGGTATAAATATTAAGGGGAACCCCAAACCAAAATATAAAAAAAAAATAGGAAAAGGGGCCTCCCAAAAATCCATACCAGACCCTTATCCGGGCACGCACCCTGGCAGGCCGCAGGAAAAGAGGGGGGACAGGAGAGTGCCCCCCTCCTGAACCGTACCAGGCCACATGCCCTCAACATGGGGAGGGTGCTTTGGGGTAGCCCCCCAAAGCACCTTGTCCCCATGTTGATGAGGACAAGGGCCTCATCCCCACATCCCTTAACAAGGGGACCCTTTAACAAGGGGAACCCCAGATCCCACCCCCCGGTGTGAATTGGTAATGGGGTAAAAATGTACCCCTACCATTTCACAAAAAAGTGTCAAAAATGGTAAAAGACAATAGCCGGTTTTTGACAATTCCTTTATTAATGTCTTCTTCTTTCCCTACTTCTTCTTCCATCTTCTTCTGGTCTTCCTTTGGTTTTCTTCTTCTTCCTCCATCTTGTTCTTCCACCGCTTCTTCCTCTATCCTCCTCTGCTTCATCCTCCGGTCTTCCCCTCCGGCATCTTCTTCCGGTTTTCTCCTCCGGCATCTTCCTCCGGCTTCTTCTTTCCCGCTTCGTCCTCAGGACGATCCGCCTCAATGGGAGTCTCCCTCTGTGTGACGCTTCTGTTCTTGTGACAGTTCTTTTTATAACTGAGCGCCACACCGTGACATTCCCGTGTGACCCCGCCCGCCCTTTGACACACAGGGACATCCCTATGGCTTTCCCGGGGGGGCAGAGGGGGGCTGGGTCACCCATTACATAAACGGGTGACCCCGCCCCCCTCTGACACCACGGGGGAAGCGAAAGGGAGGTCCCCGTGCATCAGAGGGGGCGGGGTCACTGGGTGACCCAGCCCTCAGTTATATAAGAGCTGTCACAAGAACAGAAGCGTCACACGGCGGGAGAATCCCATTGAGGTGGATCGGAGGACGAAGCGGGGAAGAAGAAGCTGGAGGACGATGCTGGAGGAGAAGACCAGAGGAAGAAGCAGAGGAAGATAGTGGAAGAAGCGGGGGAAGAACAAGATGGAGGAAGAAGAAGAAAACTGAAGGAAGACCAGAAGAAGATGGAAGAAGAAGCGGGGAAAGAAGAAGGCATTAATAAAGGAATTGTCAAAAATCGGCTATTGTCTTTTTTAACATTTTTGACACTTTTTTTGTGAAATAGAAGGGGTACATTTGTACCCCATTACCAATTCACACAGGGGGGTGAGATCTGGGGGCCCCCTTGTTAAAGGGGGCTTCCAGATTCCAATAAGCCCCCCGCCCGCAGACCCCCACAACCACCGGGCAAGGGTTGTGGGGATGAGACCCTTGTCCCCATCAACATGGGGACATCCTCCCCATGTTGAGGGCATGTGGCCTGGTACAGTTCAGGAGAGGGGGGGCACTCTCTCACCCCCCCTCTTTTCCTGCGGCCTGCCAGGTTGCGTGCTCAGATAAGGGTCTGGTGTGGATTTTGAGGGGGACCCCGCACCATTTTTTAAAACATTTTGAAGCTGAGTTCCCCTTAATATCCATACCAGACCTAAAGGGCCTGGTATGGAATTTGGGGGGACCCCCACGCAATTTTTTTTTAAATTTTGGTTTGGGGTTTCCCTTTATATCCATACCAGACCCAAAGGGCCTGGTAATGGACTGTGGGGGAATCCCATGCTGTTTTTTCAATGACTTTTATGTGTATTGCTGGGACCAATTCTCTGCAGCCTTTGACACTATCGACCATCAAATCCTGGGAGATCACATGGAATACCTTTTTGGATGTAGTGGCACTGTCCTCCGTTGGATAAACTCCTTTCTCATGGATAGGACCCATCAAGTGCGGATGAACACAATGGAACCACTTCTCTATGGAGTCCCGCAGGGCTCGGCATTGTCGCCCCTGCTATTCAACTGCTATATGTGCCCACTCACTGACATTATTGCTACACACAAATTAGCATGCCAGATCTTCACCTACAACTGAGAAATGGCCTCCTTCACATACAAAAATGGATGGCCGACAACAAGCTAGGCCTCAATGAAGCAAAGACCGAGGTGATGCTGGTGGGTCCTCAATCTACCACCAATTTTCTCTTGGCCTGGCCCACTTCATTCTGCCCCATCCCAACGCCAGCAAAACAGGTCAGGAACCTAGGTATCATCTTTGATCCCTGCCTATCATTTATACCTCATGCAAAACTCTGTATCAAAAACTCCAACTTTTATATACAGAGACTCTGGAAAATTAAAGATCTATTTTCGCACGAAAACCGTCAAACTCTTTTACAGGGCCTTGTGCATTCCCGGTTGGATTGCTCTAACATCTTTTTTTTTGGACTTCCATTGAAGTGGCAAAAAAAATTGCAAGCAATTCAGAATCAAGCTGCTCACCTGGTCTCCGGATGCGCCAGAACAGACCACATCTCTCCCGTGCTGGAAAAACTGCACTGGCTCCCTATCACCAAGCGAGTACTATTCAAGGCAATGTGCTATATGTATAGGGCACACCGGAAACTGGGCCCAATTTATTTGTCTGAATGGGCCCCTCACCATGTACCGTCAAGACCACTCCGATCGGCCAACTTACTTCTCACAGAACCGACAATCAGCAGACTAAAATTTACTGGTAACAGACGCCTGGTTACAAAGGGCAATGAGTGTCGTCCCCCCCCCGGTTCTTCTCTGTTTTTACTCTACCTCTTTCCTATTGGGCATCCTAGGCCTAGTTTTTACTCTACCTCTTTCCTATTGGGCATCCATGTTCTTTTGGAAATCTCACTTGATTTTAGGGTCTTGGTGCGCCTAGACACGCTCCTAACTCCTCGGCGCAATACAAATCCCATATCAAATCAAATCAAATATAGCCACAAGTACTTTTAAATGACTTTTTTTCCTTTAGAAATGTCATTTTGCTCTCTGACTGTTCTAAACAGGGGAAACATGTGCTACTTTACAGGCATACTATAGACACCCCCAGGTACGAAATTTAAGGGAATATTTCACTTTTATTGTTGCACTTTAAGCATTATTAAAATCACTGCTCCCGAAAAAACGTCCGTTTTTAAAACTTTTTTTTGCATTGATACATGTCCCCTGGGGCAGGACCCAGGTCCCCAAACATTTTTTATGACAATACCATGCATATAAACCTTTAAAATTGGCACTTTTGATTATTCATGTTCATGTCCCATAGACTTTAAAGGTGTTTGCGTGTTCGAACAAATTTTTTGCCTGTTCGCATATTCTGCTGCGAACCGAACCTGGGGGTGTTCGGCTCATCCCTAATGTAAAGATATGTATTGCATTCCTCCATAAAAGTAAAATGTATTGCTGTATACAAGAAGCTTCCAGCGCATAATTCAATACTCTTATAGGGCGTACACACGGTCGGACTTTGTTCGGACATTCCGACAACAAAATCCTAGGATTTTTTCCGACGGATGTTGGCTCAAACTTGTCTTGCATACACACGGTCACACAAAGTTGTCGGAAAATCCGATCATTCTGAACGCGGTGATGTAAAACACGTACGTCGGGACTATAAACGGGGCAGTGGCCAATAGCTTTCATCTCTTTATTTATTCTGAGCATGCGTGGCACTTTGTCCGTCGGATTTGTGTACACATGATCGGAATTTCCGACAACGGATTTTGTTGTCGGAAAATTTTATCTCCTGCTCTCCAACTTTGTGTGTCGGAAAATCCGATGGAAAATGTCCGATGGAGCCCACACACGGTCGGAATTTCCGACAACACGCTCCGATCGGACATTTTCCATCAGAAAATCCGACCGTGTGTACGGAGCATAACAGATTTATATACGATTTTGTAATAAAGAAAGCCTTGGCTAATTGACACTATTGGATTTTTTTAATTTTTTTTGTTGACCTTGTTAACCAAATGTAATTTTGGAAGTGGATGAGGTGGTGTAGTCCATTGGTTAATCCTGTATGGGGAGTGCACTATACTTTAGGCTTCGAGGTACAACTTTTTGGTAAGCATTGGTGTTAATTCTGCTGGCAGTGGTTCACTTTGAGGTTGGGGTTCACACTGATGCGAATTTTTCTGCATCCAATTCGGATGACAGGAGACTGTGACTGACTCTAAATGGAGCCAGATATCACAGCTCTGGGGCTGCCGCAGAGCACACTGGAAAAGGGTCCTATGCATCTTTGGCTCTGTTTCAGGTTCGAATTCAGGCACAAATCCGGACCTGATTCACACATGAAACCCCTGGGCCGCAACTAGTGTGAACCGGCCTTATGGTCATCAGCAGGTTGGATGAAAAAAACTGATTGATTCCCTCCATTCACACATTCGTGGGAATCTTCCCTGTTGAACTTTTGTATTCTGACCCCACAGTCACAATACGATCAAACTGGTGGCGTTGATCAAACTGAAGTTTTCCAAAAAGCCGGTTGTACAGAAGTCAATCAGTAGATCGACTTCTGTAAAACCCCCCTCTATATAGGTCCCTGCTGAACTGGCTGAATTTTGATCCATGTATAGTTGGCTTAAGACCCCATTCACACCGAAGCGTTATATAGCTCAAAACGCAAAACTCCACAATGCTCAACATCCAAAATCCCATGGTTTTCAATGGTAGCTGTTCACATATGAGCATTCAAACACATATAGCTTGATGCCTGATGCTACATAAGCTACTTTTGAGGTAGAATTGGGCGTTTTTGGCCCCGTAGACTTGAAGGGGAAGCGAATCAAGTATATTTTTTCAGGCGCTTTTCAAGCTCTCTTTTGCCTAAAAACCGATCTTCCCAGTGCTTCCCATTGATTAAAGCAAATACTCCTGAAGCCTACATAAACATATAAAAAGCCTGAAATATGATTATAAACTGCTGCTAAAGTGATGGAAATGCTGAAACCAGTGCCGGGATAAGGTCATCTGGAGCCCAGGGCAAACATACTAAAATGCACGACCCCCCCAATATGTATAAGCATGATATGTCAGCAAAAATCCCCCCCATTACCCCAAAAATAAAAACAAATTGAGCACAAATCTGCATGGTTAACCCCTAAGCATAAATGTCCCCTCCTCCCAACACAAATCTCTCCTGCCAGAGCTAATCATTGCTCTTTCCCCACTCTAAGGTCAGATACTCTCTCTCCAAATCCTTCCGCCCAGCACAAATTCCCCCCAACTCCCCCTCCTAGCACAAATCCCCCCCCCCCCAAAATTTTCCCTTCTAGCAGAAATACTCCCCATTCATCCCTACTAGTACAAATCACCCCCCAAAAAAATATCACCTCCTAGCACAAATTCCCTCCCCCCTCTACCGTATCACCTCTTCTAGCACAAACCCCCACATTTTCCCTGCTAGCACAAATTCTCTTCCCCCATCCCCATCCCCATACCTTCTGCCCACCCCTTGTTCCGGCCCTTTCTGAAACAGGAACACAGACAGCTTAAAAAATCTAACAGGGGCTCCAGGCTTCCCCTAATTTTGTAAAGAAAATCTTTTTTTTTTGCTGTCCATGACCCACCCCTCACTTATTGTCCCCTGTGACAGACAGCACAGCAAGAAATAAGGGGAGTTGTTTTTACAGGGACAGAAAGGCACAGGCAGTAGCATTAAAGAGAAGAGTTTTGTTGCAGTCTGTTTCTTTGTTGGATAAATTTAAAAAATCTCCAGGCCTTAAAATGTACATGTGTGCAAAAACCTCTGGCAGTGAAACGGGTTAATGGATATAAAACAGCACTGCAGCGCTTCCTACTGGACCTCATACAAATTGTTGATTTCAGTTACACTGCAGCTCAGCTATACAGGAGATCTTTGGCATGATAATAACCTCTGACTAGCTCCGGTTTTTGTATTCCAGTTATTTCCCTATTTTTTCAACTACAAAATATTTAATTGATGGGCTAATTTCAAGTTAGCAATCAAAAAATCTCAAAAACATATCTATATTCTACAGTTGATTGAAGCTAATATTTTTTGTTCAGGGAGAAGTTGCAACAGACGGCTCTGCTTATCCAACCATTCAAAATGACATTTTAGTCACTAAGCAACTGGGCAAAAAAACAAATTATTACTCAACTTAATGGGTCAAAAGCCAATTTCTCTTTTCCTTAAGGTTTATAAAGGTAAACAGTGAAGGGGGATCACCCCCTGTGAATTGGCCAGATGGCAGCCATGCAGATGTCTTAATTTGGGCTCAAAATGAGAAAATATTTTTATAAGAAATTCTATCTTTTTTTTCTCAGTAGGGATCTTTTAAATATGAAAATATATTAAACATAAGTGACCTTAAGTTGTGTTGTGTAATGGACAGGGACATGGTAGAGGGTCTGGGAACACTGCAAGCACAGCATTGCATAAAAGAGGTCCGTCAGCACTTGCAATGTAAATCCACCTTTGAGTAAGTTTGTAGAAGTGAAGTGGTATAGTATGTTTACAAGGTAAATCTCTGCAATAATGTTTGTGCTTTGCATTACTATTTAAAAGAAATGGCACTAAAACATACTGCACTTTGGTAAAGCATGTTGTTTGATTAATAGTCTCAGCTACTTTTTAACTGTACCAACTAAAAATCTGAATCTGACTGCATTATAATATGTAAATCTCAAATTAAAAGTAAATTTAGGTGACTACCTGACTATTATCATATTATCATTAACTGCTTTGTTGAAAAAGCCTGTTGTTTACAGCACTCAGTAGCTCAATCTTTGATTTATATATACAAAACTGAATGATTTAGTTATGCGACTCATTTATTCTTCTTTTAGCTGCCTACTCTAGAGGGTATTGTACAAATGTTCAATCAGAAAGAGACAGTGTGAAAGCAAACAGCATCTGTATTGACCCTACCTATTATAGTTTCTCTTTAAGAAAAGTTGTAGTGTTTTCTGCATAACAGTTTCCCAGTGGTAGACATATGCTAAAATCGGGCCTTGGAGATGTCCCCATGTTTCCTATTCTTGTAATTTGACAGTCTTTGGTAACAGAAGGCAACTTTTCCAAGCAATAATTCTACAGCGGTGGGTAAAGGATAAGCATCATTTTTCAAAATCTCTAACAATTCCTGTATCTGATCGCCCTTAGTAATCTGTCAGTCAAAGTCACCCCAGAAAATGACTGTTCATTAGTGAAAGGTTCAATCTGATAAGAGGCAATATAGACAGTTCCCATTATGGGTACAGTGAGAACCTATGCTTGGCATACACGGTTAATGTTTTTCTTGTACAAAAGGTTTTTATTAAAAATATATATCAACAGAAAAGTGCAAAACAGTGATGGATACATCATGAATTAACAGGTATAAGGCTGCCAGTATCCGGCGGGTGGAGCTATTGTTCAAAGATTTAAGCCTGGACTCAGGCGTTTCAGTGCCGAGGCCAGGCGACATACCAAGGCATATCCTCATCCCGCGTATTCTGACGTAGCGGTATGGTATCAGTACGTATTAATATGATTGCAAACATACATGAATAACTAAAGAATACAATGCGAGATGTTGTTGCAATACAAAACGTTACATGAAGAAATAAAAAAATAAATAAAATAAAAATAAAACTATAAAATAAACAAAAACAAAAAGAACCAGTAATAAACTCAGATTAAATTGAATAACCTCAGAGAGGATAAAATACCTCTGAATGTAATAATTTGTGTGTTATATTAAATTTCCGGTCATTGTAGAATTAAGCCAGAGGGCCTGAATAAGGAGAAGGAGAGGGAAATTGAAAGTGGGAAAGTAGGGGGGTAGAAAGGAGAGAAAGGAGGGAAGGACCCTGGGGTGGGGGGAACGGAGGCTTATTATAGGGAAAGGAGCGTTAGATCAAATCTTGATAGGACGATTGTAAGTCACCCAGGGTTGCCATGTCCTGAGGAACTTATCATGAGTGTCCAGCAATACTGCCGTAAGTTTCTCATTTACCATGATATCATTCACGGTATTTTTAACTGCTTCAAAACTAAGGTTCGGGGTTTTCCACTCTCTTGCTATGGTGAGTTTAGTTGCAGTGAAAATCTGTGCTGCTAACTGACGTTCAGGACGAAGAAGTTCTGCAATTGGTTTCCATAAAAGGGCCTCAAAAGGATCCCGCTTTATGTTAGTATTAAAAAGATTGCGTAATAGTGCATATACTCTAACCCATTGTCTGCAGACCCTGGGACAGGTCCACCAAGTATGCGCCATCGTGCCCTCCTGTGAGCACCCGCGAAAACAGAGGGGGGGGGTAAGATGGGATGAAACTTGCTAATCTAGCCGGAGTATAATACCATCCATAGAAGACTTTATACGCATTCTCTAAAAAGAGAACATTCTTGGAACATTTAGAACATTTAGCGCAGTAGTCATACTATGCCAGTCCTCCGGGTCTAATTGTTTCCCGAACTCAGCCTCCCATTGGAGATGATAGGGTCTCAATAGTGTTGTCTTGGAATTAATTATAGCGGTATATATTAGAGAAATCAAACCCGAGGATTGGGGGCGTAATCAACAAAGGCTTTCAAATGGTGTCATGAAAAAGGGGGCAGAATGAGATGTTGTAAGTTGTCGGAGAAAATGTCTAATTTGCAGGTAACTGTAATGCTCCCTAAGGGGGATATCGTGTGAAGAACGTAAGGCCGCGAAAGAGATGATCTTGGTTGGGGTGAAAAACTAATGGATATCTATGAAGCCATTATCGGACCACCACTTAAATTGCAGTGGATTATCACAACCTGGTTGAAATAAAGGGCAGTGGAGGAGACGAAGTAGTGGGAGATGAGGAGAAATTAGGCCTGCTGAGTACTTAACCGCATCCCACAATTTGAGGGAATGAGCTAAACAGGGACCTATGGTAGGGGGGCGATGTGCTTTAGGAAGCCAAGGAAGAGAAGCTAGAGGTGTTGGGTGTGCGTCGACCAAATCAATGGTGGCCCATAGTGGCATTTGTTGCTTTGCATGAAGGTGAGATAATGGGGCGATACCCGCTGCTATATAATATGCTTGCAAATTAGGAACTGAAAGGCCACCATTGACTCTGCGCACGTAAAGCACTTGTCTCTTGATCCTGGGCCTCTTGTGGCCCCATATAAATTGCATAATTTTACGTTGGTGTATTCGAATGATATGGGGAGGCACTTGAACTGGCAAAACTCTAAAATAATAGAGCAATTTAGGGAGGTACGTCATGCGTACCGTTGCTATTCTGCCGAACCACGAAATCGGGAGTGTGGACCAAGAGTCCAGCATAGCCTCCAGCTTCCGGAAAAGCGGAGGAAAATTAGCTTGATTTAATCCCGAGTATTTTGGGGTAAGTTTAATACCCAGATAGGGTAAAGAGGTTAACCACTGAAACGAAAATGCCGACTGCAGGGCTTCTACTACCGGGGGCCGAAGGTTAATAGACATCACTTTAGATTTAGCCGTATTAACTGAAAGGCCCGAAAACGAGGCGAAGGAGTCTAAGAGAGAAAATAAATTGGGGAGGGAGATTCTGGGTTGAGTAATGGTTAATAAAATGTCATCCGCAAACAGGGACAATTTGTGCGTGGTGCCTGCTATTTCTACTCCTGAGATATCTGGGTGAGAGCGTATGGCCTCCGCCAGGGGTTCAAGTGCTAGTATAAATAGGAGTGGGGAGAGCGGGAACCCCTGTCGTGTTCCCCTTTTAATAGGGAAAGTAGGCAATTCATATCCATAATAACGCACTTTAGCCTGAGGGGATTGATATATGGCTGAGACCCAACCCAAAAAGGAGGTGCCAAAACCGTAGTGTGTAAGGACCTGTGTCAGATAGGGCCAGGATAAGGTATCGAAAGCTTTATTAACATCTAAAGAAAGAAACATTGTACCCAGGGACCTTTCATGCACTATATGTTGGATTTGGAGGAGTCGTCGAATGGCATCACTTGCCTGTCTGCGGGGAACAAATCCCACCTGGTCTTTTTTTATTAGGCGCGGTAGAAAAGAATTCAAACGGTTGGCCAGAATTTTCGTCAATATCTTCATGTCAATATTGATTAAAGAGATTGGCTGAAAATTTGCCCAGGAATAGTGATCTTTGTCTGGCTTAGGAATCATCACTATGTTGGCAGTTAGCAAGTCCGACGTAAATGATTGACCTCCTTTGACCGAGTTATACATAGTCGCTAGGTGTGGGGCCAGGACCTCTGCAAATTTTTGATAATACAAAGCAGTAAAGCCATCCGGACCTGGTCTTTTGCCCACTTTCAGTTCCTTAATGCACTGGAGAATCTCAGAGACCTGTATATCTCGGTCCATTAGGGAGATATGGGGTTCCGATAGGGAAGGTAAAGATAACTTACTTAAAAAATCATTCAGGCCCTGTGTTGAAGAATGATTTAGGGGGGAGTAGAGTTTAGTAAGGCGGTAATGGAATTCTTCCAAAATCCGCTGAGGGTTTCCCGTAAGAATAATTCGCAATCTGTTAGCCAACTGCGCATTAGGTTTGTTTGCCTTAGAATACCATTTCTGGGGGCCCAACGTAAGGTACGGTCTGCTTCATCTGTCAGACATAGATCCAAGTCTGTACGGGCTTTGTCTAAAGCTCTGCGGTTAGCAGGGGTGGGGGATAATTTAAAGGCCGTCGAGCAATCCTCTAAGATCTGTTCTAACTTACGTCGGGCCTGAATTCTTTCTCTATTGCGCTGGGACGCTATTCGAATAACGTGACCCCGGAGGACCGCTTTATAAGCCTCCCATAATGTTATTGGGGACGAGACCGAACCTGCATTAAGTCTAAAGTATTCCATAGAAGCTTCTTTAATTTCACTGAGGATCGGTTTGAATGATAAAAGTGAATTATTCATCACCCAGGGAACTTGTTGTGGTTTGTTGAGAAGGGTACGACAAACAGTTAGAACTGGATTGTGGTCTGACCAAGGGACTGCTAGGATCGATACCGAAAGGAAGGTGTTTCCGTAACATAAACGAATGGTTGATTCTAGAGTGAGAATGGTGAGGATGAGAATAGTGAGTGTAGTCCCTGCCCATGGGATGAAACTCTCGCCATAGGTCTACTAGGTCCAAATTTTGTAGGGCCCGCCAGAATTTTTTTGCCGCAGGAGGGGGGGCTTTGTGATCCGCCAGGTACTTATCAAGGGCCGGATTGAGCGTCACGTTCGAATCACCCGCCAACAGGAGGGTGCCTCTTTGGTGGACCTGTAACAAGGAACAAACATGAGACAGGAATGGGCCCGGATTTTCGTTCGGGGCATAATAGGTCATAATGGTTACTTCATTATCCTGAACAGAACCCTGTAAGAGAAGATATCTGCCATTAGGGTCAGCTATCTGTTTATTGCAGATAAATGGGACCGATTTTCGTATAGCTATAAGAACCCCTCTCTGTTTAGTAGGACCGTTAGCTAAATATACTTGGGGATAATTTGCTGCAAAGTATTTGGGGCAGGAAGAAGAGGAAAAGTGAGTTTCCTGTAAACAGGCTATATCTATCTTTTGTTGCTTAAGGTATTTAAAAAGTTTAACTCTTTTTTGTGGGGAATTCATGCCCTGAACATTCAGGGACAGCCAGTGAAGGGTCATTGGGACTGAGTTATAACGCTATGGACTACTCCATCCGCACACCCCAGGGGCCAAGGGAAAGGGGAAAGGGAGGGGGAAAGAAAAGAGAGAGAAAAATAGTAAAAACAGAGAAGAACATAAGGTATGAGAATACCGAGAAGAACTCTAATTAGAGTATGTAGTGAATACATTGACGTATCACGCCGTGGGCAGCAAGGCCCACAATGGGGTGGGGCCATAGCCAAGACAAATATTGTAGCCATGTGCCAACCCATGGGGGGAGCAGTGGTCCATCGGAACCACCGGCCTATAATGAAGATAATTCAAACAAGTAAAATTGACATAAAATTTAAACTATACGTAGAGATAGCAACAAAACAAACAACATTGAATGAGTTACAGTATGAGAACCTCAGTGCAATATTGGCAATTTTAGGGTGTGTATGCAGGGCCCCCCCCACCCCCCAGGGACGACAGCCACAAGACCGCCCCCCCAGAAGACGGGGCGGGACCCCACACCAAAGTCAAAACGCCAGCCCCGTCACCCCACTGAACAGGAGCTAGGGGGCTCGGCGAGTGAACAAAACAAACATACAACCTGAATAACCATCAGTGGAGGCTTGTCCCCAGCCAAAAACCACTTGCCCTTTACCCCCCACCCCACCAGGACTTAAGAGTAATTTGCTTATGCCTGATGAACCCTCTTCTCCATGAGGGCCATCAGCAATGTAAAGGTGGTTCAGGGGGCAAACTATTGTCAGAGACCCCTCAGGGAGTCTCATGTGCAGTGGTCCACACCCAAGACCACCATCTCACAGGTGGGGCAGTCTACGGTGGGGCAACGACCCTCCCAGCAAATCTACAGTCAGTTCAAGTGGGCAAAGGAACGGCAGGGGGGTGTCCTCCAAAGGAAGCAACTGAAATCCTCCAGTTAGGTTGGAAGTTAGAAATCAGAACACTAATGCCCCGTACACACGGTCGGATTTTCCGATGGAAAATGTCCGATCAGAGCGTGTTGTCGGAAATTCCGACCGTGTGTGGGCTCCATCGGACATTTTCCATTGGATTTTCCGACACACAAAGTTGGAGAGCAGGAGATAAAATTTTCCGACAACAAAATCCGTTGTCGGAAATTCTGATCGTGTGTACACAAATCTGACGGACAAAGTGCCACGCATGGTCAGAATAAATAAAGAGATGAAAGCTATTGGCCACTGCCCCGTTTATATTCCCGACGTACGTGTTTTACGACACCGCGTTTAGAACGATCGGATTTTCCGACAACTTTGTGCGACCGTGTGTAGAAAAAACAAGTTTGAGCCAACATCCGTCGGAAAAAATCCTAGGATTTTGTTGTCGGAATGTCCGAACAAAGTCCGACCGTGTGTAAGCCCTATAACAGTCAGTGACACGCCGAACCAAACGGCCAAGAAAAGTGAACTGCACATCATGAAGAAATGGGATTTTTCATCCATTATTAGCTTGATAGAATCTTTGGGCCTGCAGGTAACGCAGCGCCTGGGATCCAGATTGTGATCGTTGTGATGCTTGAGGAGGTTTACGAGGGGGCCTAGAGGGACCTGGTTGAGAATTAGAAACCAGGGCATCAGGTTGAGACAGAGGGATGTCCAATTGCAGATCCTGGAGATGTTGCTTTAGGCCTGATGGGGAGGTGGCATGGAACTGACGACCCTGGTGGGAGAAAGAAAGTTTAAAGGAGAACCCCCATCTGTACTTGATCTGATTGGATTGTAGAACTTGGAGACAAGGCTTGAGACCTCGGCGCCTGGCAATGGTGACCGGCGAGAGGTCCGCGAATATTTGAAGGTAGCTGCCTTGAAAAGAGATATCCCTTTGTTCTCGAGCAGCTTGTAAGAGTTTCTCCTTGGTCCTATAATAGTGGAATTTGATAATAACGTCCCTTGGGGGACCTTCGGAAGGCTTAGGGGCCAATGACCAGTGAATGCGGTCAAACTCTAGCCTTTTCACTGGGATCTCAGGGGCCAGTTCTTGGAAAAAAGCGGTGGCTGTTCCTTGCAGGTCCGTGATCGTTTCAGGGAGTCCGTGGATACGAAGGTTATCCCTGCGGGCCCTGTTTTCCGTGTCCTCTAACTTATCTCTGAGAGCGTCCAGTTCTGCGGACATTTTGTCCACCTCCTCCTCATGGCCCTCCAACACGGTAGTAGCCAGGTCCATGCGGTGTTCCAATTGATTGGTGCGTTGGCCTACCTCTTTAAGGCCTCGCACCAAGTCCGAGGAAAGCTTTCGGGAGGCAGCCGTTATCTCATCTCTTACAATGCTACGGAATTTGGCTAGCATAGCATCAGGGTCAGCAGGATGGGGACTTATGCGAACCGTGGGGAACAGATGAAGGCTTTCAGCAGGAGATCCTGGTCCCAAATCAGAAAGTCGTGTATCATCATCAGGTTTTGGAGGCTCGGGCGCCATTTTAGATCTGCCTTTGCCTGGGGCCGGGGATTTGTTGCTGCTCTGCCTGTTTTTTAGCTTGTTTTTTGCAGAGCGGTACATTACCGCTTGCGGCTCCAGGTATTCCTCTATCCTTTGGGGTAAAGTGGTCTCCCCCTCGTAACTTCTATGTCAGATTAGGCCGGGTAGTAGTTTCCAATGGCGCGGAGCGGAGGAATCAAACATCCATTTCCTTCGCTCACGCGTATGCCCCCCTCTCGGACAGTGTCTTACATAGCAAAAGAAAGGGCTCCTTTAAACTTGATGAAAATTGTTGGTCAATAGCTCTGTGGGCCTATGTAGTGCTTGTAAAGGGGTGATTAATTATGGCAAATGATATTTTAAGTTCTGTGAGAAAGTGGGCAGCCGAGTCTCAGTAAAAAAAAGTGCTTTTGAGAGTCCCTGGAGTACCAAGATGGCCGCCTCCCTCCCAGGAGTAGGCTGAAGCCGCGGACTATCCTAGGGAGCGGCCACCAGATGTGCAAGGTCTGCTCCGTTGAGGCCCAAAACCCCCAGCCAGGGACAGGTGCCAGTACACAGGAGGACAGGTACCGCTAAGGTTGTCTCTCAGGGGGCGATGCTACTCACCGCGGTCTGGGGGGAGGCCTGTAGATCTGTAGCTGAGGCCGGAGGCCTCCAGGAAACATCCGGCCGTGGAGCGATTTCTTACTCCGTTTTTCGGTTGATATTGTGGCCACTATCCTCCGGAGGTGGGGTAGCCCACAGCCAAGGTCCGGGCACCCTCTCCCTAGAGGGATTGCTGCCGTCGGAGGCAAAAGGACGCCTGACTGTTCATAGGCCCCAAGATGGTGGGGGCCACCGCGCTGTTGATTCCGCCGCCGCCGATCCGGGCCCAGGTATGCAGTCACCAGCCCTCTGTAACAAGCTGGGGAGAGTCCAGGCACCTTAGGATGCGATCCGGGGATTCTCCAGGGCAAGGATGGGCTGCGGATGGCGGCGGATTAGCCCTGGGTATGGAGAGCTCAAAGCTGCACGTCCTCACAGGTTCACCACCAGGACACGCCCCCAATGTTTTTCATGCAGCCAGCGGGCTGAATGAAAAAAAAAGGAAGATTCTTCATCCACACGAGTGAGGTGGATGGAGGAATCCCCTCTGTACCCATATTCTGACAACAGCTTCCACTGCTGTCAGAATATAGGAATCAACGTCTGCAGCCACTGATGGACAAAAGTTTTCCTGCATGTCCATTCTAACAATTGACTTCTGTCTAAGGCTCGATTCACACTAATGCGTTTTTTTGATGCTTTTTTGCAGAAAAGCATTTCATTTTTTTAACATGGGTTCCTGTGGAACACGTTCACATCAATGCTTTTTTGTGCCTCTGCATTTTCGGAAAGGGTCGGGGACTTTTTGTATGCAATAGACTTTAATGGACCCGCATCCAAAACGCAAGTACTGCATTTTTACAGCAATTTTGCCGTGATTTTGCCGCCGCTCCCACCGCCGACCTGCTGGAAATAAAAAAAAAAATCCTTCTCCAACACTGCATCCCGCCGATCTGTACCTTCAATGTTGCACATTTCATATATAACTGTGGGGCGTGACCTTCAGATGGTGTCATTTGGATACTTCACCCCCTTGTGACATCATGTACCCATCATGCCCCGGGCGGTGAAGTCAAAAGGGCAAAAGGGGGTGTTTTCCACCCCATCGCAGCATCGGGGGAGGTTAGTTTTTTTATCTTTAGCGGGTCGGTGGCAGGAGTGGTGGCAGAGGAAGAAAAACACTGGAGGAAGAAGAAGACCAGTGGAAGAAGAAGAAGACCAGTGGAAGAAGAAGAAGGCCGGAGGAAGAAGAAGAAGACCGGAGGAAGAAGAAGAAGAAGACCGGAGGAAGAAGAAGAAGAAGACCGGAGGAAGAAGAAGAAGACCGGAGGAAAGAGCCGGGAAAGAGCGGGGAAGAAGACATTTTTAATGAAGGATTTGTCAAAAATTGTCTCTTATGATTTTTTTCTTTTCCTATACATGTGTGCTTTTATATGTTATGTCTCACCCTATTTGAGTCACATTTATTTGTTTGCTTATTCTCACATTTTAGCGCGGCAAGCTACATAAATACCATTATTATATAGTTTGTCTGACTATTTTTGCCAGCTGTGAGTTAGAGAATTTGCTCGTTCTAGGGACAACTAATTACATCCCCATCCTATTTAGACAGAGTATTGTTGTCAGCTGTTTCCTTATTTGCACCTACCAACGCATTTTCTACAACTGTTTTGAATAAAAAGAACTGACCAATCAATGACCAGCTTTAGTAAATCAGCCCCTTTGAGTCAATAACTAAAAATGAATATGCAGATTAAGGACTTATGCTTATGGCAGTAAGGATATACAGGGTGCAAGAGTGTATAGAACCTGGGAAAAATCTTTCCCAGGAGCCACAGCTGCTGCTTATTGAATATACTGATAAATAAACAAAATGTTGCGCTGTCATACATTGAATGTAAATAAAGAAATATCTATATATAAGTCCATAAAAATTATCCACAAAAATAATGATAATTGAAGTGAAAATCCAAAACACCAAAAATGTGAATATTTAAATGTGATAGAAGTCCATAAAAATAATCCACAAAACTTGATATTAACTGGAGTAAAAAGAGAAAAATTCTAAACACCAAAGAGTCCTTGTAGTGAAAGAAAATTAGTGATCTCCTTCCAAATCAGCTGTGAACATTAGACCTCGTGCACCCCCAAAAGGTAATTGAAGTAAAAAGATAACCTCTTACCAGATATCCTGATCTTTCAAGGCCAATAGGTGCATCAGTGAGTTATAACCTCTCACTTCAGGTAAATTCAGCTCAGCTTTTCCCCTGTTATAGGGAACGCCAAAACATATCTCACGATTTCCCACAGGTCTCAGATCCAATTAAGCCATATAAGGAGAAGGGGAAACAAACCTCATTGTGCAACATCCAGTTACAAAGCGCAAGAGTTTATTAAAATTCTACTTACAAGGATAAAAATACAGGCATATCAGAATGTATATCAGTCCCACGCTCTGCTGGTGTCCTGAGGCCGTCACTGCTATTCCTTGCTTCGCCGACGTACGTTTCGTTCAAAAAAGCATTATCAACAGGCAGTAAGGGATAGCGGTGCTCACAAAGCTTCCTTTTATAGATTAGACGTGTTCAACACCAGGGGGCAGCACTTACTAACTGTTGGTCCACTGTCAGTAACCATGAATCAGACTGAGACAGAAGTACAGTTAAATCACACTTGTTTAATAATAATAAAAAAAGGTAAACAGAGTAAACATAGTTAAAACATAGCCAGAGTTCAGGAACCGGATAATCAGACAAGCCAAAACACCAGGGAGCCAGAGAACAGCATAGTAGAACAGCAAGCAGGATCTGGAGCCAGAAGGAAGTCTTTAACAGGAACACAGGAGAGCGTCTCTAGAGATGTGACCAAGTGAAGGCAGAGACCATCTGGACTAGACGGCTTAAGTAGGCAGAACTGACGAGCAGGATCTCATCAACAGGTGAGTCACTGTGGAGAGATAGGAGCTGGCAATTAGCTGACAGCTGAGTGGCCAGCTCAGAGAAGGAAGGGCTGAGCCCAGCCCTGACATCCACAAACCATACTGGAACGCACCCCCATGATATTGTAGACCAACCAGCCCATTCAGTGGCCATAATGTTGGAGTTTAACTATGCTCTGGTGTGTACTAACGATCTATGCTGGCAAATGGCTTGATCGTGCAAAAATACTTGGTACACCATAGTTGGCATGCTTTATATGATCTAAAACATGATTAATGACATTTGAACCATATTAAATAATATACTGTACAGCAATTACGCCTGTACACGGGTCTACAATGGTACTTTCATAAACCTGCACTGATATACAATTCTGGACACAGACAATCTGTAATCACTTTCTATAGGTGGCTGTACGCAGCAGATGTGGGTTTTGGAGAAGAGTTTTGCAGGTTCTGTACGTTCTTGCACATTGTACTGCCCCTTGTGACCACATGCTTGAGCCCTAAAAGTTTTGAATGTACTTTTATTTCTTTTAGATGAAGGTCAGGGATAACAGCCTCCAAATTTCTGTCATGGTAGGTTTTCTTTAAATTAAAATATATACTATTACTGAATGCAACAAGAGCTATAGTAGAGAATTTCCATCCACTGTATACAACTGTATATCATTTACATAAGCTGTAAGGTGAAGTCAACGATAAGTAATAAAACATGTCAAAAAAGCTGCAGAGCCCAATTTTGTATTTTTAAACTTGATTAGCAATTATAAACATTTCCAGGCCTTGCATCCTTGTGTTTATTTTCTCCACTTGACCTTCTGCTATGTGACATCATTAGAAGTGTTTTGTCAGCCCCCAATAATTGTGACTGGGTGTCCGCTGACATTCTGTCGGCAAAATACAGGAATGCCAGGGTGAAAGTGATTGTATGTGAAGGAAAATTGGCCAAGTGCTCTCCAGTATGTAGACCTGCAGCCTGTCAGTCACTATGGACAGGCTTAAATGATTGCAGTGGTTGTATTTAAATTGTATTCATGCCATAGGCTATGGCAAATTACATTTCCAAATAGAATATAGAAAATGTGTTTGCATTATATAAAACTTCCCACTCAAGTAATAGTAAGGGCCATGTCACATGGGTGATTTTGTAGCAGCGATTATTTGTTGCTACAAATCAGTTATCCCAGCAATTATAGCTAGCATTGTAATCAGTGCTGAGCTACAAATCGCTGTAAGAGTCTGTAAGCAGCGGTTAATACTCCTTTTAGGGAGACCCTTCCCCTGGGTGGATATTGTGGGTGGGGCTAGGTCAGTCCTTTAAAGTGGTTGTAAACCCTTATGCCGTGTACACACGAGCGGACATTTCGATGGACTAGGTCCGGAGGACCGGACTCCGTCAGACAATTCGACCGTATGTGGGCTCCAGCGGACTTTTTTTCCCCAAAAGTCCGACGGTCCTAGAAATAAAACATGTTTCAAATCTTTCCGACGGACTCGAGTCCGGTCGAAAAGTCCTCTCGTCTGTATGCTAGTCCAACGGACAAAAACAGACGCTAGGGCAGCTATTGGTTACTGGCTATGAACTTCCTTATTTTGTCCAGTCGTACGTCATCACGTACAAATCCGTTGGACTTTGGTTGATCATGTGTAGGCAAGTCCGTTCATTTGAAAGTCCGTCGTAAAGTTCGTTGAAAAGTCAGCCAGACCTAGTCTGTCAAAAAGTCGTCCGTGTGTACGCGACATTATGTATACTTAGTGAAGTGACTGGCCTCAGGTGATACCCAGAGATTAAACAAATCCTCCTATATAAGTTGTACCTGTCTATCTGCAGTAGTTTCTACTCTACAGCTGTTCAAAGTCCATAATTTATGCAGCTTAAGTTTTTAGAAAGAAGGGGGCGGGCAGCTGAAATTATACTCTGCAGAACTAAGTGGAAGCGGACACCCCCCCCCCCAGCTCACAGGAACAGACCTGAGGCTGTAAATCACAGGCTGTGTGCTGGAGTTCCCTACCTTGTCACCTTTTTATCGCTTGGTGTAAGGAAAGCTTGTCAGAAGTGACTTATGCTGATAGCAGAGAAATGGCACTTAGTACTCTGGGTTGAGCTGTACAGGGAGATATGCTTTGTTCATATTTCAAATCTAGAAGCTGGAAAAGCCTGGGGAAGATGATTATGGGAAAAGGCTGCCCCTAGTGTACTGCCATGTAAGTGTGTAGTCTTAGCAAGTGCACCCTTTGGGGTAGGCCTGAAACAGGCTATGCTGGAGAACCCACCTATGGGGACCTACTGTGAGGACAAGGAAGAGTTGGGCAACCATTCTGTGTCAATAAAATGTGAGTTAGCAATTTCATAGAAAATAAGAAAATAACTATGATTTCCTTAGTGAGAAATCGCTTAAAAAAAGGATTGCTGCAAATAAATCACCCATCTGGCTTGGCCCTAAAGGTTAACTTCTTCCCTTCGGCAGTACGGATATATGCGGCCTCTCAGCGGGTGGGCTTTAACGTAGAGAGGGTGCATATATGCGGCCCTATGTAAACACAAAACTGTGCTGAGAGCGTGTGCCCAGCGCGCTCCCAGCACAGTCACTGGCGGACACTGGAAAGCTCCCGATGCATACTTACGATCAGGAGCTTTCTGATTATGTGACCGCTGTGACAGACAATCACAGGATAAGGATCTGGTATGTATTTTAGGAGTGGGCCTACATTTTTGATGTGTAAATAAAAATTCATACCAGATACAGTATCTTTCTATAATAAGGGTCTGGTTTAGAATGACAAGAAATCCACAACATTTTTTTTGTCTTTTGCATAGGATCTACCTTAAAATTCCATACAACTCCTTGACTCAGATAAAGAATCTGGTATGAATTTTAAGAAGGACCCCATGTACAGGAAGCCCGGAGCAATAGACAGAAAGAATAGGCGTAGGGCGGGCATGACAGGGTTAACAGGGGAACTTGGTAATGAGGAGTTAGTTGTTAGGGGGTGTGTGATTGGCCATCTTAGGGTTAGGGGTGGAGCAGAGTGTATTAGCTGTGTGAGAGATCCCGCCCCAACTCAGTTGCGTGGAGAGGAGCAAGCGTGATGGCAGCGGTGGAAGATCTGTTTGCCCGGCTAAAAGCAGAGGCGGCGTCCAGAGGGCCTGGATGGCTGGAGGGTCGTTTGGCGGCGGCGTTGGGTGAGTCGGACTCAGCGGCCATGGGAGGAGAGAGCGCAGTTGTGAGGGGTAGGCGATCCAGGCCGCCTACTCGCTTCTCGCCCGACGTCACGAGGTCCCTCCCTGGGAAGTCATAGAGGAGTAGGACGAGTGCGGGTAGGCCGGTCTCTGGGCCTCCCGCGAAGCGGCTAGCAACACGGAACAGGGGGGTTCTAGTACGGCCACCCCCCCTGCTTATATGGCACGCGGGACGGAAGCACAGCGGGAGAAGGCGGGTCAGGCGGCTGCAGGGCCTCCCGCGAGGATGGCGGCGGCACAGCGCAAGAACGAGGAAGTGAGGGAGACACAGTATGGAAGAGGACAGTCTAGCAGTCCCCGTCCCTGTTCACCGAGATTGGTACATGCAGGACAGCAGGGCAGGGCGGGTCGGCCTGTGGCAAGGCTGCCCGTTCAGCGCACGGCGGTGCGAGCGGTGGGGAGGGCGGGGCGTCAGCCAGGAGTCGGCCAGGGCGGCGACAGTGATGCGGCAAACAGGAGAGCCATCAGTCCTCTTGCGGATGCTGGTGAAGAAGGTTCAGGCATGGATAGCCAGGCCCCAGGCCACCAGACGGCAGGGGCGGGTTTACAGTGGAGGAAGAACGTGGCCGCGGCAGCTGGTCGCTCGAGTGCGGCGGTCGGTGGCCCCAAGCGGAGAGACGGGCAGGAAGGGGACCATGGCAGCGGCTGCGGGCGGCACTGCCCTGATGAGGTCGTTCGGCCAAGAAAGGCGAACAAAAAATCGGTGGGCGGATCTTCAGCGCGGAGGAGGAGGGAAGGGCACAGCAGATCCTCGGCATCCAGTGATGAAGCGGCTGGAGGGCCATCAACGATCGGTGAAGAGCTGGGTGAATACAGGTCGGAAGGTGAGCTGTCGCAGTCGGACAGCGATGGACAGCGAGAAGAGCTGGTGGCGGTGGAGACGGGACCCTCGGCTGGTGGACTTCCTCCCAGGCAGCGGGGTAAGACGAATTGTAATGATGCCTGTGTTGTGGGGTGTGTTGGGGGGGCGGGGGGTAGTGGGGGAGGGTTGGGCTCAGCGGGGCGGTCGGTCATGACCGTGCCTGTGAATCCGGCCGCGCAGGTAGCAGACTGCGCATCGGCGGATGCAGGGCTACAAGGGTTTGTATCGGGTTTGAAGGAGTTATTGAAAAGGTTTGAGCCAGGGCCAAGCGGGAGTCAGTCTCCGGCGGCGGCATGGGTTGACCCAGGGGAGGGGCGGGGGAGCCGAGAGGGCTCGGTCCTAGACACCGGGACTCCTTCAAGGCCCGTGGAGGAGCAAGCGGCGCCGGCGACTGTGGTCGCGGGGGTGGCAGTACAGGCGGAGGTTCCCAAGACACCAGAAGGGGCAACGGGTGAGGGTGCAAAAAAAACAAGACTTAGTGCGTTTAGCAGATGCTGCAAAATGTGAGGTGTATGTGTGCTTTGAGGGGCCGCTAGGGGCGCATTTGAAGCCGGATGTGAGGGAAAAAATTTGGAAAGGGGAGTATGTAGAGATTTTTTCGCTCTTACCCCTGGAGAAGTTTAATTTGGATAGAGTTAAGCCGGAGGATAATAAAAAAGAGGATGAGGAAAAAAGGAGGTATAGGCTGATACCTAGGACGTTTGCGAATTGGCTACAGGCTTTTGCGATCATGGCCAGTGTGATAGGGGAGAAGAATCCTGAGCACTGTTCGGCATTGTTTTGCTATTTGGACGCCGTGGGAGAAGCTTACAGAGTCTACGGGGGGCACGGCATGGCTGCGTTACGATGAGCAATTCCGGCAGCGGAGGGCCGTTCGCCCAGCATTGAGGTGGGATCATAAAGACATCAGCCTATGGGTCAGTTTTTTCAGGGGGGGGCCGGTGGATCAGCCAACTCCGGACAGTCGGCCACAAGAAAGAAAGGGGTTTGTTGGCAATTTAATGAGGGGTCCTGTAGATTTGGAGGGTCGTGCAAGTACAAGCATGAATGCTCCGGTTGTGGGGGGGGGGGGCACCCGGTGTCGCGGTGTTTCAAACAAGGCAAGGGCCGTGCCGGTGAGTCTGTTGCAAAAGGGGACAACGCCGGTGGAAGTGGGAAGGATGGAGCCCTTCCTCGATAGATACCCTGATAGGGTCGCAGCGGGGCTGTTAGCCCAGGGTTTTTCAGAGGGGTTTAGAATTCCGTCTCGCTTGGTCGATACACCACCGCCGGCTCGGAACTTGAAGTCAGCGTTGCTGCATGGGGATGTGGTTAGGGAAAAGTTGCAAAAAGAAGTTAGGTTGGGCCGCATGAGTGGCCCTTTCGCAGCATTACCGATTCCGGAGTTAGTGGTGTCCCCGCTAGGTGTGGTGCCGAAAAAAGAGCCTAATAAGTTTAGGTTGATACACCACTTGTCATACCCAAAAGGGGGGTCAGTGAATGACGCCATTGACCCAGAGGAGTGTGCGGTATCTTACACGTCTTTTGATGCAGCGGTATTTTGGGTTAGAAAGTATGGGCAGGGGGCGTTGTTGGCAAAGGCGGACATTGAGTCGGCCTTCCGTTTGTTGCCGGTGCTTCCGGAGAGTTTTAGTTTATTGGGTTGTTGTTGGCAGGATGAATTCTATGTGGATCGTTGTTTGCCTATGGGGTGTTCGATATCCTGCGCTTTATTTGAAAAGTTTAGTTCCTTCATTGAGTGGGTAGTTCGGGACGTCGCGGGATTGAACTCTATCATCCACTACTTGGACGATTTTCTCTGCGTGGGTCCCCCTGGATCGACAGTCTGTGCGGTCTTGCTGGCGACGTTGGAACATGTTGCGGAAAAATTTGGCATCCCGCTAGCCCCGGAGAAGACTGAAGGTCCAACTACGGAATTGAGTTTTTTGGGTATTATTCTAGACACCAGAGCGATGGAGTGTAGGCTACCCGAGGACAAGTTGGCGGCGTTGCAGGAGGAAATTCGGGGTCTAATCGGAAAGAAAAAGGTTCAACTAAGGGAGTTACAATCATTACTAGGTAAGTTGAACTTTGCGTGTCGAATTTTGCCTATGGGGAGAGTATTTTGCAGGCGGCTGTCTGCAAGTACGTCGGGTGTGGTTTCGCCAAGACACTATATTCGTTTGTTGAAAGCTCACAGGGAGGATCTGAAGGTTTGGCACACGTTCCTGGCTAAGTTCAACGGCAGGGCGCTGTGGATGTCAGGGCCTGTGAGCAACTTTGATCTGGAGTTGTTTACAGATGCGGCAGGGGCAGCAGGTTTTGGAGCCTTTTTTCAGGGTAAGTGGAGTGCGGGGCAATGGCCACAGTCATGGAAGGAGGCAGGTCTGCTGAAGAACATGCTCCTGTTGGAACTGTTCCCGGTGGTGTTAGCAGTGGAGTTATGGGGCGAGTTGTTCAGGAATTTAAAAGTTAGGTTTCATGGTGACAACTTGGGAGTGGTACAGGTGATTAATAAGGTATCGGCAGCGTCACCGCCGGTGATTAGGTTACTTAGACACCTGGTCTTGAGATGCTTACAGCTAAATGTGTTTATATACGCTGTGCACCTCCCAGGAGTTGAAAACGTGGTGGCTGATGCTCTGTCTCGCTTTCAGTGGGACAGGTTCCGGGAATTGGCGCCTGGGGCGGAGGAGGAAGGTGTCCCGTGTCCAGACTGGCTGTGGTAGATTGCCTTGGAGGACTAACAGACTGGATAAAACGGTCGGTGAGCGATACGACGTGGGCTGCATACAACAGGGTATGGCAGGAATGGGTATCTCTGCTGAGACAGGTGCAGGTAGGGAATGAGGAACGGGATCTTCGGTTGTTAGTTTTATACTTTGTTTCCAGGAATTTAGAAGATGGGTTGTCTGTGTCGGGGATGGAGAAGAAGTTGGCAGGTTTGGCGTTTTGGTTGAAATTTCAAGGTTTGCCGGACTTTACGAAAGATTTTTGGGTCAGGCAGGGTATGAAGGGTTATAGGCGGGCCAAGCCGGGGAGGGACTCCAGGCGGCCTGTTTCGTTCCAGTTGTTGGGTCAGTTAGTTGGATGTTTGAACAATGTTTGCTCGACAGGATATGAAGTGGTGTTGTTCAGGGCGGCATTCGCATTAGCGTTCTTTGGTGCATTTCGGATCAGTGAGTTGGTTAGTCCCTCAAAAAGAGTAAAAGGGGGGTTGGGGGAGTCGGACGTCCGATGTGGGGAGGACAGGTTGTCCATATTGATTAGGAAGTCAAAAACAGATCAGCGGGGCAAGGGTAAGACCGTGCAGGTTTTTGCGTTGCCCGGCTCTCCCTTGTGCCCAGTTAAATTGGTGAGTGAGTTTATAGCTATACGCCCGGGGGGGGGGGGGAGCCCCCTTTTTAAGACACCAGGATGGCTCGTTTTTATCACGATTTCAATTTAATGCAATTTTCAAAAGATGTTTGGGGATATTAGGTTTAGAGGGTGAAAAGTTTTCATCCCATTCATTTCGGATAGGGGCAGCTACGGAAGCGGTCCGGTGGGGATTGGATGATGCAGCGGTAAAGAGGATTGGGAGATGGGAATCCAGGCGGTTTAGGTCCTATGTTCGCCCACAGTTAGTGATTGTATAAGAAAAAAAAAAAAAAAAAAAAGTGAATAATATAATAAATAATACTATTATGGGACAGACTGTTAATATTTTTGGATGTAATGCGGATATATTGTGATAGGTGGTAATTGTTGATAATTTGTGGGAGTTATTGATGCATTGGGGGTCCTTTTTTTTTGTTTGTTTTTCTTTTGCAGGTCGTCAGCAATGCCTGGTGTGGATAGTGGGCCACTCGTATGTGTGTTGGGGGGCCAGGAGAGGTGATGCCAGACGGGATGGGAGACAATTGGGGTTTTCCAGGCAGGAAGTATGTCTTAGGTGGTTTGGGGTGCCAGGCGTGCTGTGGGGTAGGACGGTAGCAGAAGTTAATAAGTTTGCACGCCTGGACAGAGCGCCGGACGTGTTGCTGTTACATGTAGGGGGTAATGACCTAGGGTTACGGTCAATGTTGGACTTGGTAAAAGACATCAAGTTCGATTTTTGGCAGCTCAGGATGTCTTTTCCACATATGCTTATTGTGTGGTCGGACATTGTGGCGCGTACAAATTGGAGATTGGCCAGGTTGGTCGCTAAGATCAACCGGGCCAGAAAGAAGGTCAACAAGGAGGTTAGTAGTTTGGTGGTGAGGAATGGAGGGTTGGCTATACGGCACCTGGAATTAGAGGTAGATACATGGAGATATCTGAAGGGCGATGGAGTACACCTGAACGATGTGGGGATTGATTTGTGGTCATTAGGCCTGCAGGATGGGATACAACGAGCTTTGAGGGTGTGGCAGGGCACACAAGGGTAAGGTGTTACCCTGGTGTGTGCTGTGGCGTGATGTTGGTCTTTGCGGGGAAGGATTAAACCCCAGATATTTAAGAGATCGGGACCCATCGCTAGTATGAGGCCCGTTGGTGAGATTTCAGCTAACAAGGGTTTTAGCTTGAATTGGTTATTGGGGCACGGCGGGCTATTTGTTGTTTGTCTCTGAGCTAGCTTGTCAGCTGGAGGCCTAATTTTAGTATAGTACCGCAGTGCCTGAGTGTTTGGGAGTTTTAAGTTTTGGTGGGTTTTTCCCTGCAAAGACCAACGGGATTTAAGGATGTTTCAGGTGTTTTACAGGATTATGTTACTGTTGAGGTAAATTATTATTATTATTATTGGTTTATGTTTTAATAAAGATTATTGGCTGCTACGGCCAATATTTTACTCCATATGGTTGTGGTCTCGATTATTGGGGTGAAGGTTGGGTTATGCAGTGATGGGAGAAGTGGATAAAAGGGGGTAAGCAAGTCTCATCGGTTATACAATAGTCAAGGAAGCCCGGAGCAATAGACAGAAAGAATAGGCGTAGGGCGGGCATGACAGGGTTAACAGGGGAACTTGGTAATGAGGAGTTAGTTGTTAGGGGGTGTGTGATTGGCCATCTTAGGGTTAGGGGTGGAGCAGAGTGTATTAGCTGTGTGAGAGATCCCGCCCCAGCTCAGTTGCGTGGAGAGGAGCAAGCGTCCCACCCTCCCTCCCTTAGCATGTGGTATGGTCTGTTATGTAAAGGTTTGTAGTTGTCATGATTTTATGGTATAGCAAAAAGTCGTGGCAGTGGCGTGATGTTGGTCTTTGCGGGGAAGGATTAAACCCCAGATATTTAAGAGATCGGGACCCATCGCTAGTATGAGGCCCGTTGGTGAGATTTCAGCTAACAAGGGTTTTAGCTTGAATTGGTTATTGGGGCACGGCGGGCTATTTGTTGTTTGTCTCCGAGCTAGCTTGTCAGCTGGAGGCCTAATTTTAGTATAGTACCGCAGTGCCTGAGTGTTTGGGAGTTTTAAGTTTGGTGGGTTTTTCCCTGCAAAGACCAACGGGATTTAAGGATGTTTCAGGTGTTTTACAGGATTATGTTACTGTTGAGTTAAATTATTATTATTATTGGTTTATGTTTTAATAAAGATTATTGGCTGCTACGGCCAATATTTTACTCCATATGGTTGTGGTCTCGATTATTGGGATGAAGGTTGGGTTATGCAGTGATGGGAGAAGTGGATAAAAGGGGGTAAGCAAGTCTCATCGGTTATACAATAGTCATGTTTTTTTTTACTGCAAGGCATGTGAGGGTTTGGTATGGATTTTTATGGTGAACCGCAAGACAAAAAAGCAAACCCCAAAATCCATACAAGACCCTTTTATAGACATGCAGTTTGTCTGGCCAGAAAAGCTAGGGGCAGCGAATGTGCATCCTACCCCCTCCTGAACCATACCAGGCCACCATAGGCGTGCACAGCCTATTGCATTAGGGTGTGCACCCGAAAGCTCAAGCACACATACGTGTGTATATGTATGTATATTCAAAAGTATTGGGACGCCTGCCTTTACACACACACATGAACTTTAATGACATCCCAGTCTTAGTCCGGAGGGTTCAATACTGAGTTGGCTCCACCCTTTGCAGCTATAACAGCTTCACCTCTTCTGGGAAGACTGTCCACAAGGTATAGGAGTGTCTATGGGGATGTTTGACCATTCTTCCAGAAGGGCATTTGTGAGGTCAGGCACTGATGTTGGATGAGAAGGCCTGGGTCACAGTCCTCACTCGAATTCATCCCAAAGGTGTTCTATCGGGTTGAGGTCAGGACTCTGTGCAGGTCAGTCAAGTTCCTCCACCCCATACTCACTCATCCATGTCTTTATGGACCTTTCTTTGTGCACTGGTCCAAATCATTTGGTGGAGGGGGGGATTATGGTGTGGGGTTGTTTTTCAGGGGTTGGGCTTGGCCCCTTAGTTCCAGTGAAGGGAACTCTTAAGGCGTCAGCATACCAAGACATTTTGGACAATTTCATGCTCCCAACTTTGTCGGAAGAGTTTGGGGACGGCCCCTTCCTGTTCCAACATGACTGAGCACCAGTGCACAAAGCAAGGTCCATAAAGACATGTACTTACCAGGGCTGGTGGGAAATAACTTCAAGTGCAATGATTCACATTATAACCGTAACTAAAACATATACAATTAAGTGTAACACTCTAAAAAATAAAAATTCCAAAGTGTGAACCTCCCAACTAAAAAGTTGTTGCACTTGAAGTTAATTTGTATTACAATGATCTGTAGAGGGGTTTCCACCATCCCTGCTAAGGCAGCACTGATGAGCACTAATAGGCTGCACTGATTGGCAGCGTTGATGGGCACTAATTGGTAGCACTGATGTGCACAGATAGGCAGCACTGATTGGCACTGATAGGTGGCACTGATGGGTGGCACTGATGGACACTGATTGTCAGCACTGATTGGCACTGATAGGCGGCACTGATGGGCACTGATATGCATCATTGATGGGCTCTGATTGGTAGCACTGATGGACACTGATTGGCAGTACTGATGGACACTGATTGGCACTGATAGGCAGCACTGATGGACACTGACTGGCAGCACTGATGGGCACTGATAGGTGGCACTGATAGGCAGCACTGATGGGCACTAATTGTCAACACTGGCACTGATAGGCAGAACTGATGGGCACTGATATGCAGCACTGATGGGCACTGATTGGCAGCACTAATGGGCAGCACTTATGGGCACTGATTGGCACTGATAGGCAGCACTGATGGGCACTGATATGCAGCACTGATAGGCAGCATTTGTTGGCACTGATAGGCAGCATTGGTTGGCACTGATTAACAGCATTGGTTGGCACTGATTTACAGCATTGGTTGGCACTGATAGGCAGCACTGACTGGCACTGGTTGGCACTGATAGGCAGCATTGGTTGGCACTGATAGGCAGCACTGGTTTGCACTGATAAGCAGCAATGGTTGGCAATGGTTGGCACTGGTTGGCACTGATTGGCAGCATTGGTTGCACTGAAAAGCAGCACTGGCACTGGTTGACAGCATTGGTTGGCACTGATAGGCAGCATTAGTTGGCACTGATAGGCAGCATTGGTCTGCACTGATAGGCAGCACTGGTTTGCACTGGTTGGCACTGATAGGCAGAATTGGTTGGCACTGATAAGCAGCACTGGTAAGGATAGGCAGTACTGGTTGGCACTGATTGGCAGCATTGGTTGGCACGGATTGGCAGCATTGGTTGGTACTGATTGGCAGCATTGGTTGGCACTGATAGGCAGAATTGGTTGGCACTGATAAGCAGCACTGGCACGGATAGGCAGTACTGCTTGGCACTGATAGGCAGCATTGGTTGGCACTGATAAGCAGCACTGGCACTGATAGGCAGCATTGGTTGGCACTGATAAGCAGCACTGGCACTGATAGGCAGCATTGGTTGGCACTGATAGGCAGCACTGGTTTGCACTGATAGGCAGCACTGGTTTGCACTGATTGGCACTGATAGGCAGAATTGGTTAGCACTGATAAGCAGCACTGGCACTGATTGGCAGTACTGGTTGGCACTGATTGGCAGCATTGGTTGGCACTGATTGGCAGCATTGGTTGGCACTGATAGGCAGTATTGGGTGGCACAGATAGGAGAGAGGGGGAGTTTCACATTCAGGAGATCGTGAGAATTGCCAGAGCTGTTCAGTGTATGAAACTGTCAGCTAATGACACTGCAAGCAGGGAAAGAGACCAGCTGTTAAAAGTCAGCGGTGATGTTGGTGGTGGGCGGGACTGAAAAGTTACCAAACACCAGCCAATACAATGGGTCTGGGCGGGCCGCTACATTTCTCTGGCTCCGCCCCCTCTCTGAAGCAGCCCAATCATTGGCTGGTGTTGGCGCTTGGTCCCGCCCACCCCCGACATCGCGGCTGAGCTGTGATGACTTACAACTCAGCCGCGATGTCGGGGGTGGGCGGGACCAAGTGCTATAAACACCAACCAATGTTTGAGCTGCTTCAGAGAGGGGTGGGGCCACATAAATGTAGCCGCCCGCCCAGACCCCATCCCATTGGCTGGTGTTTAATGGCCGTTAGGTCCCGCCCACCCCCGACATCACCCCGACATTTTGACAGCCGGTGTCTCTCCCTGCTTGCAGTACCATTAGCATACACTGAACAGCTCTGGCAATTTTCACAATCTGCTGCCTGTGAAACTGTTTCACAGGCAGCGCGGGCCACACACTCTCTTGCATGCAGCATTTTGGGGCAAATCTCTGAAGACAGCACGGGGTGATTAGGGTGTGCCCAGGCACACCCCGTGCGCACGCCTATGCAGGCCACATGTCTTCAAGATGGAGAGGCCAACGTGTCTTGTCCTTTTGTTTATGGTGTCTGTGGGGCAGTACTTATCAGAATCTGGAAGCCCTCTTTAAGATAAGGGAGTCCCCAGATATCCTGGCCCCCTTCCCTACATAAATAAATAAGGGGTACATAGTATCAATTTACACAGTTCTTTACATACTATTCATTCACATCAGTTCCTACTAGGGATAAGCCAAACATACCTGGGTTTGGTTTGAGGCAGGTTGGTCATACATCACTAAAGTTCTGGTGCTGAATCCAAACCCCATTGAAGTTAATAGGAGCCAAATGTTAAAAAACATTTGGCTCCAAAACAGTTTTATGAAGTTTTATGAAGTGGTAAAAACTACCTGAATTTACCGCATGTGTCGGTAATGCTACCGACACTGGCTCACATGCTTCTCAGAGTTAACTGCAGGTAGCTCTTAAGGAAATGACTGCCAAAAATGTGTTGATACATTTATTAAATTCCCCTAATTGTTTCTCAATAAGCACCATAATTAGGAGAGGAAAGTTAAGGGAAATCCTTTCTAATGGTGACACAGACAACCATGAAAACTTAGCAGACGTTCTAATTCATCCAATCTCCAAAACAAATTTAAAATGGCTACAGTTCTACTTTAACCTTTGATGCAGTTAAATGTACTGTGTGTCAGAGCACTCCCCACACCCAGCTCTCCTCCCAGTCTTGAGCCTGGTACACATGGTAAGTTTTTTTTTTTATTCAACCCAGCGGGCTGGACAAAAAAAAAACCTGAAGAGCTCGCTGTACTAACTATACAATGAGCTATTGTGTTCTGCCACCTCCCCCCCACTAGAACACACCGGTCAGCACTCGCAGCCATTGGCAGCAAGCACTGATCGGATTCTGATCAGCTGCTGGTTTTCCAGCATGCTCGTTTGACAGAAGCTGGTTGTGAGATCAGCTTCTGTCAAACAAGGAGCTGTACACACAGGCTTTAGGATTTCTGGAGACAGAGGTAGCAGAGGAACTGTCTCGGTTAAAGCTTAATAAAGCAAAGGGTCCTGATAGTGTTCATCCCCGAGTTCAAAGAGAACTTCGAGATATAGTTATTGGATCATTAACAGGTCTTTTTAATCAGTCTCTTCTAACAGGAGAAGTTCCCCATGACTGGCAGACAGCTAGTATTGTACATATCCACAAGAAGGGAAGCAAGGTAGAAGCTGGCAATTACAGGCCAGTGAGTTTAACATCAGCTGTAGTCAAGTTAATAGAATCACTCCTGAAAAGAAGGATCATTTATCACTGTACACAAGGCAGCATGGCTCTACTGAAGGCAGATCATGTCAGACTAATTTGATTTAATTTTTTGACTATATTACCAATATTTTGGACCAGGGAGGTGCTGTGGACATATCTGTTATGTTTATATGCAACTCTATGATGCAGACATCCCAATTCTCCCGTGAGGTGCGGGAGTCTCCCGCATTTCTGCGGCGGCTCCCGCACACCCGAAAGCACTTCCTAATCTCCCTGGAACGAGCGATGCGGCGGGAGGGACAGCTGTGAACAACGATCTTCTTTGTATAAATTTTTAGCTGACAGCCACTTCTCCTCCTCTCTCTCCTGCGGCTGTCAGCTAAAAAGCTATATAGGGAGATCGGTGATCACAGCTGTCCCTCCTGCCACGCCGATTGTTTCCTGTGTGCCCCTCCCCCAGCCCCCTCAGTGTACTTCTCCGCCCCTCCCCCTGTTATCCTCCGGTCCCCGTGTTCTCCTCTGCTGCTCCTGTCCTCCTCCTCTGCCCCCCCCCCCCTCATCCCCCGCAGCCAGCTCCCCTCCTCTCCTCTGCAGCCGGCTGCAGTGTGAACTGTCTGGAATTGGACACAGTGAGCGAGTTCAATCCTGTGTCCTGTGATAACTGAGCAGAGTAAACTGTTTACTCTGCTCAGTTTACGAATGGACAGGAAGGAGCCACTGTCTCCTGTTCATTCATCTTCAGTCCTGAGAAAGTGACTGGGGAATCTGTGTCCTCAGTCTTTTTCTCTATCTCAAAGGGGAGATGTCAGGGGTCTGTTTAGATAGATATCTCACCAAAGCCCCCCCCCCCAAAAAAAAAAAAAGATTGTAAAAATATTCTAAAAATTAAAAAGTGTAAAAGGGTAAAAAAAATAAAAAAAGTGTACAAAAGTGTAAAAAAATAAAAAAAAACTACTGACACCACTCTCCCCTGCCCTACCAACACTGCCCACTGCCCCAACCCCCTCCCCCCAAAAAGCATTGTGAAAAAAATTAAAAACAAATTAAAAATTGTAAAAAAAATCAATTATTAAAAATAAAAAAAACTGACACCGTCCACTGCCACCCACCCCTTCCCCACAAGCACTGTGAATAAATAGTGAAAAAGTGATTTAAAAAATATTTTGCCGTTCGCGGGGGGGTGTTTGCAGGCGAGAAGCACCGCCTCCCTGAAATGAGTTTTTGCAGGTTGGGATATCTGATGATGTATCTCTGTTTTGTTTCCTGTTCCTGCTGAGTATTATTCAATGAACATGGCTTCTGTTCAGTAATGGCTTGTGCTGTCTTTACTTACATCACATGAAACATGGTGTCAGCTTATCTGAATCTGTGCTGTTTCTACACATTGGATGCTGGGAGCCTTAATGTGAGAGTTCTTAGAACTGATTGTGCCTCCTATAGCAATTGCAGTCCTGTCATGGGTGCTGAGCATTTGAAGCAAGGAAAATGGCATCATGGCAGCTAACAGCATTCCACTGCCTGAGGTAATGAGGGTGAGTGGAGATAGCAGCAGTAACTGGGACAATTTCAGAGCTGAGTTTGAGGACTACTCCCTAGCCACAGGGTTAAATGAGAAGCCTGCAGCAGTAGAAGCAGCCATACTGTGGAGGGTGATGGGCAGTGAATGCCTCCATGTTTACAAGCATAATCTGAATCTCACAGAGGAGTAAAAGAGCACCACTCAAGCCCATGGGCCCTGCGGGCCCCAGCCGAGTGTACTCGGCTAGTTCCACTCACAGTCACGCTTAGTCCCACCCTATGATGGACATAACACAGGGACTGGGCGTGACTGTGAGTGGAGCTAGCCGAGTACACTCGGCTATGTATGTATATCGCTGCGCTCGGCTCCGCTCACAGTCACACCCAGTCCCTCCATTGGACCTGTGTTATGTCCATCATAGGGCAGGACTGGGCGGGGCTGCGAGAAGAGCCGAGAAAAGCCGGCAGGAGCCGAGATACACAGGACCAGCTCTGTGTATCTCGGCGGCACCATATTTAAACTGCAGTGACACTGACAAGTCACTGCAGTTTACAATGGGAATTTAGTAGCATGTCTAACACACTCTAGCGCAGGGTAATCTTTTTTACATAAGTCACTGCAGTTTAACTACAGCCTGGGCAAGGCTGCAAATGACATGGACAAGGCTGCAGATGGACACTGATAAGGCTGCAGATGGAGGCTGCAAGGCTGCAAATGACACTGACAAGGCTGCAAATGACACTGGACAAGGCTGCAAGGCTGTAAATGACACTGACAAGGCTGCAAATGACACTGGACAAGCATGCAGATAGACGCTGTGCAAGGCTGCATTGATGAGCATTTAAATGTAAGTTTTTTTCCTTAAAGAGTTTTTTTCCTTAAAATTCCTTAAACTCTTATCTTGAGGTTTGCTGATTGGTTATTGGCAGTTAAGTAGTGCCTCGTTTACTGCCGTTAAGAAAACCTGTCTGCATTAGACAGTGATGTAATGGCGGACAAACGGTATAAAAGTGGCGCGCTTAAAAGAAAACTAAAGGTTTAAAGTAATGTATAGAAAGTAGGGCCGAAAGTGACTGAAGCCCAGGGGCCCCCACCACCCTAAGTCCTGCACTGCATATATGAAAGATATATATTTGGATGCTGCAAGCAAGAAGACTGTGAATCAATAGACAGGTTTGGCACACGGCTAAGAGAAAAAGCTGCAAGTACATATCAAGGGAAATTGGGACTTTAAATGAAGTAGTTGGAATGCGGAGGTGTGGGTAAAGGACTTTTATTCGTAGCATAATTGTAACAGAAGGTAATTTCATATATATACATAAATGGGATATGCACAGAATGTGACATAATGGATAGGAAATACATATCGATATACACAAATCATGGATGGTAAGGTATTGCACATAACATAATGGCATGGTCTACAATTGCCAAGAGTGGCATGCCCAAGAACTGCATCCGTGACCACATGATAAATAGGTTAAATAGGTTAAAACATGATTAATCATAAGAGTATGGCATCAAGATTGGCTTATAGCTCGGCGCGTTTCGTGAATACGTTCACTCATCAGGAGCAGATGCGATAATTACCTGTAGAATATACAAATTAGTAAACCAACTCTAGTAAGAGAAGGATATAAATGAAGGATGTTTCTATATAAATGATTAGCCAAACGCACTTACCAAGGTGGACAGTGACAGCGGCATGTGGCAACTCGGCACAGGGTGCGCAGGAAGTACAGACCTCGCCGCGGGGGGGGGGGGGAGAAAAAGCTGCAAGTATGGCTCTCTGAGAGTTGAACTTGTTCATGACAAAATAGTTCTGGGTATCACCAGTGAAAGCACACACCGCCACCTATTGAAGAAACATGATTTAGACCTACAAACAGCAATTGAGATATGTTGTACCGCAGAACTTACTGACAAACATATGAAAGCTATGGAGCAGGATAAACAGATTGACAGCATAAGTTTCAGCACAAGGTTCACCTACACAACTCAACTCACAGAAGCAGCCGATGGTTGTGTAGCACATCACACATATTTAGACAAGAAGAAAGGGGCAATGGAAATGGGCGGCACAAGTTTGGGTAAAAAAGCCCTAATGAACCGCAACATTACCGCCCATCCATCTGTCCCTTCATTTATAACCTAGTGGCTAGTGAATGTCCAAATGGGTCAAAAATAAATGGAAGGGGGATGTGTATCGAAATGCATGCCTGAACAATGCTTCCATACACAGAAGCAGGGGATGATTATGTAGCACATCACAGTGTTTAGACAACCAGAAATGAGCAATGGAAATGGGCGGCACAAACTTGGGTAAAAAAACCCCAGTGAACCGCAATATTACTGCCTATACATCTATCCCTTCATTTATAGCCCAGTGGCTAGTAAATTTCCAAATGGGTCAGAAATAAATGGAAGAAGGATGTATTTAAAAATGCATGCCTGGACATTGCTACCATGCACAAAAACAACGTTAGGTGATGTAACACATCACAGTGTTTGGTACAATTGTAACAGATGAAGATATAGGATAATGATAAAAAAAAACAGTATCAAACGTCCAGCCATTAGAGGTGCATAAGCTGGCTCTACCCCTTCCACGGAGGCAAAAAATGGGACATGAAAGCGCAAGTCCCACAAGAGGGGACGGAACCAAAATACAAAAAAAAGTTGAAGCCACAGAGGAAGGAAAGATGGAGGAGCAGAAGTTTTGAATCTATCTGATAGAGTTGAATGAAGGATTTGTAGAGCGCTGCAAATGCGAACTGAATCGCCTCAAGGCGCTAGAAAAGTTCTTGTGGATAGTGAAAAATCTCTATTATCTAAGGGACTTAGTTTTTGTCCCCAGAGACATTTGAATCTATTTGACACTATTCTTGATGTTTAGTCCTCATGCACACGGACGTTTTTACAGCCGCGTTTTTGAGCATTTTTTACAGCTTAAAAACTCCTGTCTATGTTAGTCTATGGATTCATGCCCACCTAGACGTTTTTGAGCTGCAAATGGCCTAGGCATTTTTAATCTGTAAAAAAAACCCAGGACCAGTGCGTTCCGAGGCGCGGCGCTAGAGCTGTAAAAACGCGAAAGCGGAAAAATGCGCAAAAACGCGCAAAAATGCGACGTCTGCGTTTTTTCGCGTTTTTTAGCTCCGTCGTTTTTTTGCTCAAAAAAGATGATTGGACACTGTAATCTCTGTAAAAACAGGAAATTCCTGTCTGGACATTAGATTACCCAAGAGTCCTTTGCACTGCCATGTGACTGTGCTTAGTGAGTTCAAGATGGCAAGTTCTGTGTCACAAGTGGAGCTGATAAGCGCTGTACAGTCCTTCCTGAACTGTGGGATGTGGCACATCCACTTCATGGAGACCACATCCGCAAAGTAAAAGCCTGGGAGGATATCAGTGCTGCCATTACCCCTGGCTGAGAAGAATTGCGAAATGCAGAAAGAAAGGAAATAAGTAAGTCTATTTTCCTTGAATGCATGATCTGTTTGTGTGTAATGTAAATGAAGATTGCATATTTAACCCTTTGTTTTCCATGTTATTTTAGGCAAAATTATACAGCGCCGCTGGAAGTCCCTACGTGACCATGTCAGGAGGGACCTCATGGACGAGGACAAGGCGGCACGTAGTGGAGCACCAGCGCCAACTAAGAGACCACACGTCTACCACACCAATCTTCTCTTTTTACGGCAAAATATGCTGAGCCGGACCAGACCGTAAGCTTTTGTTTTTTTTCATATATTTGCCTATGTACTTTGCTTTTCAGGCAGTATGTTCCATGGCTATTGTAACCACTTTCCGAACGCCACATGTACATATACGTCGGCAGAATGGCACGGCTGCACAAATGGGCGTACCTGTACATCCCTTTTAAGTTGCTGCCTTCGCGGCGCGCTTTCCCATTGCGAGGTCCATGAGTCCGACCGCGGGTCCTGATGACTCAATGTCCGCGGGCACACCGGCGATCGTCTCAGGGAGAGGAAGAGGTTAACCCATTCAATGCCAGTGTAATTTTTACAGTAATCATTGCAATTTTAATCGCACTGATCGCTCTAAAAATGACAATTTTCCCAAAAATGTGTCAAAATTGTCCAATGTGTCCGCCATATTGTCGCAGTCAGGCTAAAAATCGCTGATCGCCCCCACTACTAATAAAATAAAAATTAGTAAGAAAAATGCCATAAAACTCTCCCCTATTTCATAGACGCTATAACTTTTGCCAAAAAAAACTTTATTAATTGAAATCTGTAGAAGAATACATATTGGCCTAAACCAAAAAAAATTTTAGATTTATTTATTTTTTGGGGGATATTTATTACTTAAAAAAATTTAAATTCAAAATTAAAAAAAAAAATTGACACTCTTTTTTATAGCTCCGAAAAAAACCCCCAGAGGTGATCAAATACCACCTAAAAAAAGTCTGTTTGAGGGGAAAAAAAGGACGTAAATTTTTTGGGGAGCCACGTTGCACGACCACCATTGTTAAAGCGACGCTGTGACAAATCGCAAAAAGTGCTCAGGTCTTTGGCCAGCTAAATGGTCCGAGCTGAAGTAGTTACGTTTATACAGTTTGTATTGTCAGCAGGACAACTTATAACATTAGACAGAGAGAGGTGGATGCAGAAGAGGCAGAGGTTCAGAGACCAAGCAGTCCCATGACGAGCACTGGATCTCCACGTCCAATCAGCGAGGGAGGTGTTGAGTGCACAGATGAGGTAACTGCTTAGGTCTGCCTGTCTATCTCATTGTCTGTCTGTCCATGTACATGTCAATGTAAACATTTTTGTTCTTTTGCAGGAATCGAGGGCTTTGGAATCAGCGTCTCCTGCCAGTCAGCAAGGTGGAGAGCAGCGCGGTCGTGGCGGTGTTCGTGGCAGTGGGCGTGGACGTCAGACGAGGGGCGGGTTCAATCCGGAGGCTGATGACAGAGTGCTAGCACTGCTGCAGGAAGTGCGGCAGGAGAGGCGCAGTATGGATGCCTTTTTAGACACCAACAACCCACGCGCCTGCTTCTGCCGCAGCCTTTACCACATCCTGGAGGACATTGGGGGAGACCAAGAGAAGCTTTGTATGGATCGCATGTACGCTATTGCAATGCAATACCGACATGCAAAATTAAGTGGCGGGCCACCTCCATGCGATCCATATAATGTTTCTCATGATCCCCCAATGGCCCCTGGGACCTTAGCAGTGCTAGCACCCCCCTCTCACTATCAGCCCCCTCCTCAACGCCAACCACCACCTATCCCGTCCCAGACCTCGTTCTATACCCCGCACTCCTATGCTGAATTTCCACCTTCCACCTCCCATTTTCAGCCCTCATACCCTGTACCCCGCTACCAGCAGGATTTTGGGAGTGATCGCCAGGCCCAACCATTACTCCGTCCCCAATCCCCACATCCCCAAAGCAATCAAGCATCCACCACCACCTATCACCAGTTGTGATCCCCAAATAAATATGTTTTTTGCTTGAAATACCAGTTGTGATCCCAATCCTTTAATAAATATGTTTTTTGCTTGAAAATAAAATGTGTTCAATTTGTCTTTTATATGATGCACAACAGCACTCCTTTGCACTCTGCTTGCCCTGAAGGCAGAGTGCAAAGGACTCTATCGTACTCTGCCTTCGGACAAGCGTAAGCTAGCTCTTTTTTGGGCTTAGCCTAGGCTTACCTCGAAGGCAGAGTCAAATTGACTTGTTGAACAATCGTTGATAAATGGACATAAAAATAACAAACTTCAATTTTGAAATGCTTTATTTAAAAAAACACAAGAAAGCAAAGGTAGATGTATTCCAAATATTTTTTAGACATAATCATTCTGCCATGATACCTCTCCATCAGGGGATTCAAAAAATTCTGCAAATTGGTTTTGAATGCTCATGACACGTGCAGTTGAACGTAAGTCCATAAATTGAACCCTCTGAAGTTGGTTAATGGGCTCCTGTTAAACATTATTTCTGTCACTGTCCCGCAGAAAATTGTGCAGAACGCAGCATGCCAGGACGACTTTAATGGCGTTGTCAACATCCAATTGCATACTTGGCAGCAAAACTCGCCATTTGGCCGTGCACACCCCGAATGCACATTCAACAACACGGCGTGCACGGCTGAGCCGATAATTGTAGATTTTTTGTCGTCGGCTGAGACAATTGCCACTGTATGGCCTCATAAGATTTTCAGCCAGTCCAAAGGCCTCATCTGCCACCATGACTAATGGCAAGCTGGGTTCTTCAGTGCAGGGTAGAGGCCTGCTTTCAGGAATATTGAGTCGTCCCTCATGTAGACGACGTCCGAAGGCCGACTCGCGGAATATGCGGGCGTCACCTTGGCTTCCATATGCTCCCACATCAACAAAAAGAAATTTAAGGTGTGCATCGGACAATGCCAGGAGGACCACCGAAAAATATTTTTTATAATTAAAATATGACGATCCAGAGTGGGGAGGCTTCTTGACCCTGATGTGTTTACCATCAAGGGCTCCTATACAATTTGGGAACTGAGTTTTTTCCCAAAAAGTGTCCACAACTGATTCCCAGATGTCTTCTGTTGGCTCTGGCATTACAATGTTATGCAACTCCACCCATATTGCCACACATGTTTCCTTTATTATTTTTGACACCTTTGAGAGGCCAAGGAGGAAGTAATGATGCAAGAAAGCATAACTTTGTCCCGTGGCAAGGAACCTAAGATAACATAATAAATTTAGTTATTGAAAGAGAAAAGCATAAACATAAGTCCTAACCCTACCCTTAAACCTAACCCTATCTCCTAACCCTAACCCTATCTCCTAACCCTAACCCTATCTCCTAATCCTATCTCCTAACCCTATTCCTAACCCTATCTCCTAATCCTATCTCCTAACCCTAATCCTATCTACTAAGCCTAACCCTATCTCCTAACCCTAACCCTATCTCCTAACCCTATCTCCTAACCCTAACCCTATCTCCTAACCCTATCTCCTAACCCTATCTCCTAACCCTAGCCCTGTCTCCTAACCCTAACCCTAACCCTATCTCCTAACCATAATCCTATCTCCTAACCCTATCTCCTAACCCTAACCCTATCTCCTAACCCTAATCCTATCTCCTAACCCTATCTCCTAACCCTAATCCTATCTCCTAACCCTAACCCTATCTCCTAACCCTATCTCCTATCCCTAACCCTATCTCCTAACCCTAACCCTATCTCCTAACCCTATCTCCTAACCCTAACCCTATCTCCTAACCCTATCTCCTAACCCTATCTCCTAACCCTAACCCTATCTCCTAACCCTATCTCCTAACCCTATCTCCTAACCTTAACCCTATCTCCTAACCCTATCTCCTAACCCTATCTCCTAACTAGGGATGAGCTTCGAGTTCGAGTCGAACTCATGTTCGACTCGAACATTGGCTGTTCGCAAGTTCGCCGAACACCGAACAATTTGGGGTGTTCGCGGCAAATTCGAATGCCGCGGAACACCCTTTAAAAGTCTATTGGAGAAATCAAAAGTGCTAATTTTAAAGGCTTATATGCAAGTTATTGTCATAAAAAGTGTTTGGGGACCTGGGTCCTGCCCCAGGGGACATGGATCAATGCAAAAAAAAGTTTTAAAAACGGCCGTTTTTTCAGGAGCAGTGATTTTAATAATGCTTAAAATCAAACAATAAAAGTGTAATATCCCTTTAAATTTCGTACCTGGGGGGTGTCTATAGTATGCCTGTAAAGGGGCGCATGTTTCCCGTGTTTAGAACAGTCTGGCAGCAAAATGACATTTCGAAGGAAAAAACTCATTTAAAACTACCCGCGGCTATTGCATTGCCGTCAATACACATAGAAGTTCATTGATAAAAACGGCATGGGAATTCCCCACAAGGAAACCCCGAACCAAAATTAAAAAAAAAAAAATGAAGTGGGAGTCCCCCTAAATTCCATACCAGGCCCTTCAGGTCTGGTATGGATATTAAGGGGAACCCCGGCCAAAATTTAAAAAAAAAAATGACATGGGGTTCCCCCTAAATTCCATACCAGACCCTTCAGGTCTGGTATGGATTTTAAGGGGAACCCCGTGCCAAAAAAAAAAAAACGGCGTGGGGTTCCCCCAAAAATCCATACCAGACCCTTATCCGAGCACGCAGCCTGGCAGGCCGCAGGAAAAGAGGGGGGGACGAGAGTGCGCCCCCCCCTCCTGAACCGTACCAGGCCACATGCCCTCAACATTGGGAGGGTGCTTTGGGGTAGCCCCCCAAAACACCTTGTCCCCATGTTGATGAGGACAAGGGCCTCATCCCCACAACCCTGGCCGGTGGTTGTGGGGGTCTGCGGGCGGGGGGCTTATCGGAATCTGGAAGCCCCCTTTAACAAGGGGACCCCCAGATCCCAGCCCCCCCTGTGTGAAATGGTAAGGGGGTACTTACCCCTACCATTTCACTAAAAAAGTGTCAAAATAGTTAAAAATGACAAGAGACAGTTTTTGACAATTCCTTTATTTAAATGCTTCTTCTTTCTTCCTTCATCTTCTTCTGGTTCTTCTGGCTCTTCTGGTTCTTCCTCCGGCGTTCTCGTCCAGCATCTCCTCCGCGGCGTCTTCTATCTTCTTCTCCTCGGGCCACTCCGCACCCATGGCATTGGGGGGAGGCTCCCGCTCTTCTCTTCATCTTCTTCTTCATCCTCTTCTCTTCTTCCTTCTTCTCTTCTTCCTTCTTCTCTTCTTCTCTTCTTCTCTTCTTCTCTTCTTCTCCGGGCCGCTCCGCATCCATGCATGGAGGGAGGCTCCCGCTGTGTGACGGCGTCTCCTCATCTGACGGTTCTTAAATAACGGGGGGCGGGGCCACCCGGTAACCCCGCCCCCTCTGACGCACGGGACATGACGGGACTTCCCTGTGGCATTCCCCGTAACGTCACAGGGAAGTCCCGTCAAGTCACCGTGCGTCAGAGGGGGGTGGGGTCACCGGGTGGCCCCGCCCCCCGTTATTTAAGAACCGTCAGATGAGGAGACGCCGTCACACAGCGGGAGCCTCCCTCCATGCATGGATGCGGAGCGGCCCGCAGAAGAAGAGAAGAAGAGAAGAAGGAAGAAGAGAAGAGGATGAAGAAGAAGATGAAGAGAAGAGCGGGAGCCTCCCCCCAATGCCATGGGTGCGGAGCGGCCCGAGGAGAAGAAGATAGAAGACGCCGCGGAGGAGATGCTGGACGAGAACGCCGGAGGAAGAACCAGAAGAGCCAGAAGAACCAGAAGAAGAAGAAGATGAAGGAAGATAGAAGAAGCATTTAAATAAAGGAATTGTCAAAAACTGTCTCTTGTCATTTTTAACTATTTTGACACTTTTTTAGTGAAATGGTAGGGGTAAGTACCCCCTTACCATTTCACACAGGGGGGGCCGGGATCTGGGGGTCCCCTTGTTAAAGGGGGCTTCCAGATTCCGATAAGCCCCCCACCCGCAGACCCCCACAACCACCGGCCACGGTTGTGGGGATGAGGCCCTTGTCCTCATCAACATGGGGACAAGGTGTTTTGGGGGGCTACCCCAAAGCACTCTCCCAATGTTGAGGGCATGTGGCCTGGTACGGTTCGGGAGGGGGGGGCACACTCTCGTCCCCCCCTCTTTTCCTGCGGCCTGCCAGGTTGCGTGCTCGGATAAGGGTCTGGTATGGACTTTTGGGGGAACCCCACGCCGTTTTTTTTTTTTTTTTGGCGCGGGGTTCCCCTTAAAATCCATACCAGACCTGAAGGGTCTGGTATGGAATTTAGGGGGAACCCCACGTCATTTTTTTTTTAAATTTTGGCCGGGGTTCCCCTTAATATCCATACCAGACCTGAAGGGCCTGGCATGGAATTTAGGGGGACTCCCACTTCATTTTTTTTTTTTTTAATTTTGGTTGGGGTTTCCCTGTGGGGAATTCCCATGCCGTTTTTATCAATGAACTTCTATGTGTATTGTCGGCAATGCAATAGCCGCGGGTAGTTTTAAATGGCTTTTTTTCCTTCGAAATGTCATTTTGCTGTCAGGCTGTTCTAAACACGGGAAACATGCGCCCCTTTACAGGCATACTATAGACACCCCCCAGGTACGAAATTTAAAGGGATATTACACTTTTATTGTTTGACTTTAAGCATTATTAAAATCACTGCTCCTGAAAAAACGGCCGTTTTTAAAACTTTTTTTTGCATTGATCCATGTCCCCTGGGGCAGGACCCAGGTCCCCAAACACTTTTTATGACAATAACTTGCATATAAACCTTTAAAATTAGCACTTTTGATTATTCATGTTCGTGTCCCATAGACTTTAACGGTGTTCGCGTGTTCGAGCAAACTTTTCTCCTGTTCGCATGTTCTGGTGCGAACCGAACAGGGGGGTGTTCGGCTCATCCCTACTCCTAACCCTAACTCTATCTACTAACCCTATCTCCTAACCCTAACCCTATCTCCTAACCCTATCTCCTAACCCTATCTCCTAACCCTAACACTATCTCCTAACCCTAACCCTAACCCTATCTCCTAACCCTATCTCCTAACCCTAATCCTATCTCCTAACCCTAACCCTATCTCCTAACCCTAACCCTAACCCTATCTCCTAACCCTAACCCTATCTCCTAACCCTAACCCTAACCCTATCTCCTAACCCTATCTCCTAACCCTAATCCTATCTCCTAACCTTAACCCTATCTCCTAACCCTATCTCCTAACCCTAACCCTATCTCCTAACCCTATCTCCTAACCCTAACCCTATCTCCTAACCCTATCTCCTAACCCTATCTCCTAACCCTATCTCCTAACCCTAATCCTATCTCCTAACCCTAACCCTATCTCCTAACTCTAACCCTATCTCCTAACCCTAATCCTATCTCCTAACCCTAACCCTATCTCCTAACCCTAACCCTATCTCCTAACCCTAACCCTATCTCCTAACCCTAATCCTATCTCCTAACCCTAACCCTATCTGCTAACCCTAACCCTATCTCCTAGCCCTATCTCCTAACTGTAATCCTATCTCCTAACCCTAACCCAATCTCCTAACCCTAACCCTATCTCCTAACCCTAACCCTATCTCCTAACCCTAACCCTATCTGCTAACCCTAACCCTATCTCCTAACCCTATCTCCTAACTGTAATCCTATCTCCTAACCCTAACCCTATCTCCTAACCCTATCTCCTAACCCTAACCCTATCTCCTAACCATATCTCCTAACCCTAACCCTATCTCCTAACCCTATCTCCTAACCCTAATCCTATCTCCTAACCCTAACCCTATCTCCTAACCCTATCTCCTAACCTTAACCCTATCTCCTAACCCTATCTCCTAACCCTAACCCTATCTCCTAACCCTAATCCTATCTCCTAACCCTAACCCTATCTCCTAACCCTAATCCTATCTCCTAACCCTAACCCTATCTGCTAACCCTAACCCTATCTCCTAGCCCTATCTCCTAACTGTAATCCTATCTCCTAACCCTAACCCAATCTCCTAACCCTAACCCTATCTCCTAACCCTAACCCTATCTCCTAACCCTAACCCTATCTGCTAACCCTAACCCTATCTCCTAACCCTATCTCCTAACTGTAATCCTATCTCCTAACCCTAACCCTATCTCCTAACCCTATCTCCTAACCCTAACCCTATCTCCTAACCCTATCTCCTAACCCTAACCCTATCTCCTAACCCTAACCCTATCTCCTAACCCTATCTCCTAACCCTAACCCTATCTCCTAACCCTAACCCTATCTCCTAACCCTATCTCCTAACCCTAATCCTATCTCCTAACCCTAACCCTATCTCCTAACCCTAACCCTATCTCCTAACCCTATCTCCTAACCCTAACTAAATCTCCTAACCCTATCTCCTAACCTTAACCCTATCTCCTAACCCTATCTCCTAACCCTAACCCTATCTCCTAACCCTATCTCCTAACCCTAACCCTATCTCCTAACTAGGGATGAGCTTCGTGTTCGAGTCGAACCCATGTTCGACTCGAACATCGGCTGTTCGGTCGTTCGCCGAATTGCGAACGATATGGGCCGTTCGCGCCAAATTCGTGTGGCGCGTCACGGCCCATAATTCACTGCGGCATCGCAGTGCATTGCTGGCTGATGATTGGCCAAGCATGCACTATGACCCGCATGCTTGGCCAATCACAGTGCCGCCTGAACAGAGAGCCGTAATTGGCCGAGGAGAAGAAGATAGAAGACGCCGCGGAGGAGATGCTGGACGAGAACGCCGGAGGAAGAACCAGAAGAGCCAGAAGAACCAGAAGAAGAAGAAGATGAAGGAAGATAGAAGAAGCATTTAAATAAAGGAATTGTCAAAAACTGTCTCTTGTCATTTTTAACTATTTTGACACTTTTTTAGTGAAATGGTAGGGGTAAGTACCCCCTTACCATTTCACACAGGGGGGGGGGCGGGATCTGGGGGTCCCCTTGTTAAAGGGGGCTTCCAGATTCCGATAAGCCCCCCGCCCGCAGACCCCCACAACCACCGGGCACGGTTGTGGGGATGAGGCCCTTGTCCTCATCAACATGGGGACAAGGTGTTTTGGGGGGCTACCCCAAAGCACTCTCCCAATGTTGAGGGCATGTGGCCTGGTACGGTAACATGCGCCCCTTTAAAGGCATACTATAGACACCCCCCAGGTACGAAATTTAAAGGGATATTACACTTTTGTTGTTTGACTTTAAGCATTATTAAAATCACTGCTCCTGAAAAAACGGCCGTTTTTAAAACTTTTTTTTGCATTGATCCATGTCCCCTGGGGCAGGACCCAGGTCCCCAAACACTTTTTATGACAATAACTTGCATATAAACCTTTAAAATTAGCACTTTTGATTATTCATGTTCGTGTCCCATAGACTTTAATGGTGTTCGGGTGTTCGAGCAAACTTTTTTCCTGTTCGCATGTTCTGGTGCGAACCGAACAGGGAGGTGTTCGGCTCATCCCTACTCCTAACCCTAACTCTATCTACTAACCCTATCTCCTAACCCTAACCCTATCTCCTAACCCTATCTCCTAACCCTATCTCCTAACCCTAACCCTATCTCCTAACCCTAACCCTATCTCCTAACCCTATCTCCTAACCCTAATCCTATCTCCTAACCCTAACCCTATCTCCTAACCCTAACCCTATCTCCTAACCCTAACCCTAACCCTATCTCCTAACCCTATCTCCTAACCCTAATCCTATCTCCTAACCCTAACCCTATCTCCTAACCCTATCTCCTAACCCTAACCCTATCTCCTAACCCTATCTCCTAACCCTAACCCTATCTCCTAACCCTATCTCCTAACCCTAACCCTATCTCCTAACCCTATCTCCTAACCCTAACCCTATCTCCTAACCCTATCTCCTAACCCTATCTCCTAACCCTAATCCTATCTCCTAACCCTAACCCTATCTCCTAACCCTAACCCTATCTCCTAACTCTAACCCTATCTCCTAACCCTAATCCTATCTCCTAACCCTAACCCTAACCCTATCTCCTAACCCTAACCCTATCTCCTAACCCTAACCCTATCTCCTAACCCTAACCCTAACCCTATCTCCTAACCCTATCTCCTAACCCTAATCCTATCTCCTAACCCTAACCCTATCTCCTAACCCTATCTCCTAACCCTAACCCTATCTCCTAACCCTATCTCCTAACCCTAACCCTATCTCCTAACCCTATCTCCTAACCCTAACCCTATCTCCTAACCCTATCTCCTAACCCTAACCCTATCTCCTAACCCTATCTCCTAACCCTATCTCCTAACCCTATCTCCTAACCCTAATCCTATCTCCTAACCCTAACCCTATCTCCTAACCCTAACCCTATCTCCTAACTCTAACCCTATCTCCTAACCCTAATCCTATCTCCTAACCCTAACCCTAACCCTATCTCCTAACCCTAACCCTATCTCCTAACCCTAATCCTATCTCCTAACCCTAACCCTATCTGCTAACCCTAACCCTATCTCCTAGCCCTATCTCCTAACTGTAATCCTATCTCCTAACCCTAACCCTATCTCCTAACCCTATCTCCTAACCCTATCTCCTAACCCTAATCCTATCTCCTAACCCTAACCCTAACCCTATCTCCTAACCCTAACCCTATCTCCTAACCCTAACCCTAACCCTATCTCCTAACCCTATCTCCTAACCCTAATCCTATCTCCTAACCCTAACCCTATCTCCTAACCCTAACCCTATCTCCTAACCCTATCTCCTAACCTTAACCCTATCTCCTAACCCTAACCCTATCTCCTAACCCTATCTCCTAACCCTATCTCCTAACCCTAACCCTATCTCCTAACCCTATCTCCTAACCCTAACCCTATCTCCTAACCCTATCTCCTAACCCTATCTCCTAACCCTAATCCTATCTCCTAACCCTAACCCTATCTCCTAACTCTAACCCTATCTCCTAACCCTAATCCTATCTCCTAACCCTAACCCTATCTCCTAACCCTAACCCTATCTGCTAACCCTAACCCTATCTCCTAACTGTAATCCTATCTCCTAACCCTAACCCTATCTCCTAACCCTATCTCCTAACCCTAACCCTATCTCCTAACCATATCTCCTAACCCTATCTCCTAACCCTATCTCCTAACCCTAATCCTATCTCCTAACCCTAACCCTATCTCCTAACCCTATCTCCTAACCTTAACCCTATCTCCTAACCCTATCTCCTAACCCTAACCCTATCTCCTAACCCTAACCCTATCTCCTAACCCTAACCCTATCTCCTAACCCTAATCCTATCTCCTAACCCTATCTCCTAACCCTAACCCTATCTCCTAACCCTATCTCCTAACCCTAATCCTATCTCCTAACCCTATCTGCTAACCCTATCTCCTAACCCTAACCCTATCTCCTAACCCTATCTCCTAACCCTAACCCTATCTCCTAACCCTAGCCCTATCTCCTAACCCTATCTCCTAACCCTAACCCTATCTCCTAACCCTAACCCTATCTCCTAACCCTATCTCCTAACCCTAATCCTATCTCCTAACCCTAACCCTATCTCCTAACCCTAACCCTATCTCCTAACCCTATCTCCTAACCCTAACTAAATCTCCTAACCCTATCTCCTAACCTTAACCCTATCTCCTAACCCTATCTCCTAACCCTAACCCTATCTCCTAACCCTATCTCCTAACCCTAACCCTATCTCCTAACTAGGGATGAGCTTCGTGTTCGAGTCGAACCCATGTTCGACTCGAACATCGGCTGTTCGGTCGTTCGCCGAATTGCGAACGATATGGGCCGTTCGCGCCAAATTCGTGTGGCGCGTCACGGCCCATAATTCACTGCGGCATCGCAGTGCATTGCTGGCTGATGATTGGCCAAGCATGCACTATGACCCGCATGCTTGGCCAATCACAGTGCCGCCTGAACAGAGAGCCGTAATTGGCCAAAGCCAAGGAGGCTTTGGCCAATTATGGCTCAGGGGATTTAGTACACGCCCCACACTATATAGTGTGTGTTCCGGCGTTCATTGAGAGAGAGAGAGAGAGACAGACAGTGACATTTGATTTGAGTTAGATAGATTAGGCAGAACAGTCAGTCAGTTAGCTGCACTTACAGTGTATTGTGTATATATATGCATCCCAGGTGTTGCACATATATATATATATATACACTGTATTCAGTTTAGCTAGATCCGTTCCTGTTATCTTCCTACTGACAGGCAGGCTTGTCTTGTTACAGTATTTACAGCTACCTGAAGAAAATTACTGGTGTTCTTTTGATCCTAGTAGTACCACAGTCAGGCAGCTAGACTATTTACAGTTAGTGCAGTGCGTCCTGCTCACAGTGTTCAGCTAGATCCGTTCCTGTTATCTTCTTACTGACAGGCAGGCTTGTCTTGTTATAGGGCGTACACACGGTCGGACTTTGTTCGGACATTCCGACAACAAAATCCTAGGATTTTTTCCGACGGATGTTGGCTCAAACTTGTTTTGCCTACACACGGTCGCACAAAGTTGTCGGAATTTCCGATCGACAACCACGCGGTCACGTACACCACGTATGACGAGACTAGAAAAGGCCGGTTCAGAACCAAGCGCGGCACCCTTTGGGCTCCTTTTTCTGCCGTTCAGTTTGTGCTTGTGGGTTTGTATCTGCTCTTCAGTGCGTGCAAGCAAGTTCTGCGTGACTTTAAGGAGTCATTGTATTCTTGTTCGTTCGTTACTGGTTTTCAGGTCGCTCTTCACAGGCCTTGCTGTTCTTCAGTGCGTTCTGTTACTTCGTTCTGAGCAGCCGACCGTTTTCTAGCCATGTTTCGTATGTGTACTCCTCGTACAGTTCGTGCTGTGCGGGGGCTTGGTGTTGGGATCCTGACCTTGACACAAGTCCAGTCCATGAACAGGGTGGGGAGGAGTTAATGGACCAAGAATTGGTTGCTTCAGCGTGACCAGTTCTGTCACATGCCATTGCTCCGTGAGATCCGTGAGAATAATCCTGATGATTTCAGGAACTTTCTCAGGATGACGGACCCCGTGTTTCACTGTCTGTTGGCTTTGCTGACCCCCTATATTAGCAGGCAGGATACCTGCATGAGGCAAGCTATCACTCCGGAGCAGAGGTTGGTCGCTACCCTGCGGTATTTGGCCACAGGGAGAAGCCTGCAGGACCTCAAGTTCTCGACAGGCATCTCCCCCCAGGCTCTTATTTGTGGACATTTACTGCTTGTGTTTGTTTGAGCTGACCCTGACAGAAATGTGTGGAGTCCAGAAAATGTCGTGATTGTGTAACCTTACAAAGCACTGTTGGCTGTTATTTACTACATGCAAAGACACTTTGCACTACTACACTGAAACTGCACTTGTAGTGCAAAGAGTATTTGCCCTTAGGAAATTACCCCCAATTTTCTCATAAAACAACAATTACATCACCCCAAAAATGTTGTAGCGTTGAGACAATAATCCACACATTCTTGATGAACAATCTTTTTAATACCTGCACAATCACATGTACATTTACCAAAGGTTTTTCTGACAAACCGACATGTTTGTTGTATAACAATTTTTGTGGTGTCATTATCCAAAATGAAAATGTCCATTTTATCGAAAACATTTTATCGAAAACAGGCATGTGTAAAAACAACAAGAAAAGACACAAATCTTGATCTTACAAAGTTCACATTTGGTAGAACCTGAAGGCAATATCAGACATGAGTATTTAGGAACTGGGTTTGATATAGCGTTCAGATGGGGGGAAATCACACCAGGAAAAGCCAAATTTGGAAGATGCACACAAATTTCACAATGTCAACATGTGCTATCTGCCATCACGGGGGATCAAGGGATGTGTTTTGGGGGAGAAAGCCCTTCCTCACCGCTACTTTATTATTGAGGAAGGGGTTGCACCCCCAAAATGCGTCCATTGATCTCCCGTGATGGCAGATAGCACATGTTGACACACTGTGTGCATCCTCCAAATTTGGCTTAGGGAAAAATCACAAAAAGATTTAGCACATTATAGCACACAAAAGAAGAAAGTGATTTGGAGGGGCTTTAAACTCGCCCCAAAACATCAATGATGTTTTTATATTTTGGAATAACATCATTGATGTTTTGCTTGATGTTTTCCAATTGTAAATTACACCCCATGATCTCCCCGATCAGGATCTGGGCACTTTCGGATGTGAAAGGATCTTCATCCACAACCTCACTATCACCTAAAAAGAGAGGAACCCCAAAATAAATTAAGTTTGCCAAAAAATGCCACCATCCATCTCTTATCTGAGCCTGTGGTCGCAGACACTCACCTGTTGTGGTGACTATTTCCACCACGTCTTCATCCTCCTGCTCTTCTTGTGTTGGGGGGATTTCACCCTTCTTCCAGAGGGGGGGGGGGGGGCTCTGGTCTCCTCGGATGAGGGGTGTCCTCCGAGTCTTTTATCCCCTATGTAAGACAAAAATGGTATACTTAGCACACAGATATTTGATGGCAGAACTATAAAGATGAAACATTGCTTGGAAGTGGGGTACAATTGTCAATTTTAGCCGAGTTCCAAGATGTAGCTTTTTTAGTGTCCTTTGTCAACCTCCAATACTTTACCTGTTTGTTACAAGCTTCACAGATGGAGACCCCCCTATAGTATACACTGGAGCACCTGTGTGGGCCCCCTAATAAAAATGGTGTTCTTGTGTCCCACACTAGTGCTCCAGTGTCCAGATGTGAAAACAGCTGCTCAGTGTCCTCTCCTTACACAAAATCTAGTTTTCATTTCATTCTAGTAACAAACCCATCTACACAACCCAATTCTTTGAAGACAAGTATAGGGCCTCAAAATGGTGGCCAAATGCATATGGCCTAAACAATGGTATTTTATAGTCCGAAAGAAAAATGTGTGATCCGAACGAATAATGTGCCCATGAACATGAAAGTTGCCATTTTAAACTGTACAACAGTTCCTAAAAGCACATGGAGCAGCACGAACGTAATAAACACCAAAAAAATAGGAACACAGCACAACTACTTACTTTTTTGCAGCACTCTCCGGATCTTTCTGTACTGCTCATGTTCTCGTAATTTCAGGTCCGACCACCGCTTCCTGAGCTGATCTTTCGATCGTCGTACCCCGAAATTCCGGTGCAGACTCCTGACCACTTTCGCCATGATCTTGGCCTTTCGGACATTGGGGTTGGGGTAAGGCCCATACTTTCCATCATAGTCGGCCCTCTTCAGGATGTCCACCATTTCCAACATCTCCCCAAAGGACATATTTGAGTCCTTTAATCTCCTTCTGGATCGGGACGTTTCAGGCTCCAGCCTTTCCTCCTCCTCCTCCTCGTTGCTACAGTTAGCACGATCCTGCTGTCTATCCGCCATGTGCTTTTCACCCACTGTGCCGAACGAAAAGGGGCGGGGAATAGACTAGAAAGAACGTCAGGGGCGGGCGGAGTTATACGCATGCGCAGTGTGTATAAAGCGTAACGTGCGCGTCTTACGTACGATCTGTGAGCGGAGGAAGGAGCATCGGAGATGCCGATCGTGCTAACGAAGGTAGGATCTAAACTTGGGCCTATACTGCTTCGAAATGGCAGCCTATATTGTAACAAGATTAGGGGAGTTTGGCCTGACATTAGGGTTTGTCTTGTGTTGTGTCTTGCAGAGAAAATGGATGGCTTCAATGACCACAACTTCCTTCCCCTGTTCATAGACCAGTACAGGGAGCTGCCCTGTCTGTGGCAGGTCAGACATCCCCATTACAACCACAAACAGAAGAGGCAGGCAGCGCTGGAGAAACTGCTGGAGTTGGTGAAGCTGGTGGTCCCCATAGCAACCATCCCTTATTTAAAAGCTAAAATTGGTGGCCTGAGGAGCACTTATCTTAGGGAGCGCAAGAAGGTCACAGATTCCCAGAGGTCCGGAGCTGCAGCAGATGACGTTTATGTCCCCAGGCTCTGGTACTACGAGAGACTGCGATTTCTGTCAGACCACACTGAGGTCAGGGAATCCCTCTCTACTCTTCCTTCCACTCTTCCTTCCACCCCAGCTGAGGCTTCCGATGTCCAACCTGGGCCTTCCTGCCAGGAAGAAGTGGAGGAGCCCAGCTGGAGTCAGGTATAGCATTCTTCTACAGATTTTTGGTCAATAAATAAATGATGTTTATTAGATGTTATTATTGATCACTAATTGCTGCTTGAAAGTGTTTTACATATCAATAGACAGTAGTGGGCACCCAAAATTGGGACAAGAATGAAAACTGCTGGGCTCACAATGATAGTCTGTTATATTTGTTAACATTCAATTTGCAGCAGTCAGGAGGTGAAAATTGTGTGTGATTGATGAATAAAATACTAAAACTATGTCCCTTTTTCATACACAGGAAGACCTCAGCCAGGAGGAGGCTGTGGAATGTGGCAGTCAGGAGGAGGCGGGGATTAGTGGCAGCCAGGAGGAGGCGGGGCTAAGTGGCAGCCAAGAGAAGCCTGGGACCAGTCGCAGCCTGACTGAGTCTCAGGTTCCTACCCTCCGCCTGCCATACAAAAGGGCCAGGAAGGCCACTCCCAGTCCTGTGCAGGATTCAGCATACAGGCTGATCCAGGAGGCTTCGGCGTCCCTCAGAGCCTTCCCCAGTCCTGCAGAGGCCTTTGCCTGCATGGCTGCCACAAAATTGCAGGGCATGCAGGAGGGCCAACGCAGGCTCTGTGAGGACCTGCTTTATAAAGTCCTTCGGAAGGGGGAGAGTGGGGAACTGACACCCAAGACGGATGTCATGGAGATGGACGATCCTCCTCCTCCTCCTGCTGCCACAACTCCACCACCACAGCCAAAGCCTGGAAGGAAGACCTGAGAGTGATTGCCCTTGGTTCAGTCTGGTCTGACAGAAGATGCAGTCTCTCGTATGACCACAGCCTGGGGACACAGATGTCATCTGCTGCTTTCCGGATCTCTGGGACTTCTGGACCAGACTGCCCTCCCTAAGATATGGACTCCTCAGGCCACCAATTTTGCTTTTAAATAATTGATGTCTGCCCTGGGGGTCCAAGGCTTCGCCAATTTCTGCAGTTTCTCCCGCGTTGCCTCCCTCTTTGTTTTTTTATAGTTGTGACCCCTTAATAAAAGTTTTTTTGGTAAATTCTACTCTCCTGTGTGTGTTTTCATCCAAAAAAGACAGTTTGTTGGTGACGATTCAGGTACATTTCTAAAAACATAAAATGTGAAAATAACAAGGGACAACAACACCAAACAATCTCCTACAGATTAAATACAACAACATATAATGGTGTTGTGGGAACTTGTCACAAAAAACACATAAACATTTTCGGGAGTACAAATCAAAATCACCAAAAAAAAAATTAAAAAAGAGAAACACAAAAAAAGAATCTACATTAAAGTAAAAAAATAAATAAAAAAATATGTTGTCAGATGTGAGAAATCAAAATATATTGAGGGAATCCCGATAAATAGTAACGAAAGAAGTTTGTGAGAAGTGTGTGTGAATATGAGCATCAAAACGACTTCATTCTTGTCACATTATAAAGAAGAAGAGAGTGTGCTGTATTAAACCATTTTTAACATTGCAGCGTGACAAAAGTGCTGTATCCATTGCGAACGCTAAGTTTACAGCTACCTGAAGAAAATTGCTGGTGTTTTTTGGATCCTATTAGTACCACAGTCAGGCAGCTATTTACAGTTAGTGCAGTGCGTCCTGCTCACAGTGTTCAGCTAAAACTACAAGTTAGTGGGGTGAGTCCTGCTCACAGTGTTCAGCTAAACCTACAAGTTAGTGGGGTGCGTCCACCTCACAGTGTTCAGCTAAACCTACAAGTTAGTGGGGTGTGTCCTGCTCACAGTGTTCAGCTAGATCCGTTCCTGTTATCTTCTTACTGACAGGCAGGCTTGTCTTGTTACAGTATATACAGCTACCTGAAGAAAATTACTGGTGTTCTTTTGATCCTATTAGTACCACAGTCAGGCAGCTAGACTATTTACAGTTAGTGCAGTGCGTCCTGCTCACAGTGTTCAGCTAAACCTACAAGTTAGTGGGGTGAGTCCTGCTCACAGTGTTCAGCTAAACCTACAAGTTAGTGGGGTGCGTCCTGCTCACAGTGTTCAGCTAAACCTACAAGTTAGTGGGGTGCATCCTGCTCACAGTGTTCAGCTAAACCTACAAGTTAGTGTGGTGCGTCCACCTCACAGTGTTCAGCTAAACCTACAAGTTAGTGGGGTGCGTCCTGCTCACAGTGTTTAGAAGGATCCGTTCCTGTTATCTTCTTACTGACAGGCTGGCTTGTCTTGTTACAGTATATACAGCTACCTGAAGAAAATTGCTGGTGTTCTTTTGATCCTATTAGTACCACAGTCAGGCAGCTAGACTATTTACAGTTAGTGCAGTGCATCCGGCTCACAGTGTTCAGCTAAACCTACAAGTTAGTGGGGTGCATCCACCTCACAGTGTTCAGCTAAATCTACCTGTAGAAGGTTGGTGGTGTTCTCATACTACAGGCAGGCAGTTGATTTTGCTAGCTGCGGTATCAGTATACATATATATATATATATATCCCAGCTTAGTGCAGCTACAGGCCATTAGTATGTCTGGAAGGCCAAGAAGGAGAGGCAGACAGTCACAAGCCAATAAGAGAGGGCAAGCAGGCTCTGTGTCTAGTGCTGGTCGTGGAGACGGTGCATCCTCATCAGCACGTGGCCGTGGGACACGCTTGGCCTTTTTTTCGGCAGCTGGCCGTGTTGAGCCGCAACATGCGGAAGACTTGGTCGAGTGGATGACCAAGCCGTCCTCATCCTCCTCATCCTCCTCATCCTCTCTCACCCATGCTTAGGGTACTTTGTCTGGCAAAGCAGCGGCCTCTTCCCTCGGCTCAATGTCATCAGTGACTCCTTCCCTAGCCCCACCATGTCCTCCTGAGGAGTCCCTCGAACTGTTTGACCACAGTGTTGGGTACATGCTCCAGGAGGATGCCCAGCGTTTGGAAGGCTCTGATGATGATACTGAGCTCGATGAAGGCAGTAACATGAGCACGGACAGAGGGGGTGCCCAAGAAGGACAGCAATCTGGCAGTCATGCTCCCCCTGCTGCAGCATACTGCCAGGTTTGTTCCAGTGATGAGGAGGGAGGGGATGATGAGGTCACTGACTCCACGTGTGTGCCTGATAGGAGAGAGGAAGAGGAAGAGGAGGCGGCACATCACCAACGAGGCAGGATGCCCTCCAGGGGCCAGCCTAAGGGCAGCACATTGACTGCATCACACCCCAAAGCTCCATATGTGCAGGGCGCTGCAGTCTCTGCGCGTTATTCAAAAAGTTCTTTGGTGTGGGCCTTTTTTGAGACGAGTGCATCAGATCGCACCACTGCTATTTGCAACATATGTCTCAAGCGTATCTCGCGTGGCCAAGACATCTCCCGCTTGGGTACCACATGCTTGACCAGACATATGTTGACCTGCCATGCAGTTCGTTGGCAAGCATATCTAAAAGACCCACACCAAAGAACAAAGAGGACCTCTCCTTGCTCCTCATCAGCTGAGATTTTCAACCCCACTATACCTTCAGTCCTCTCTGAGACCTGCACTGAGAGGAATGAAGGTGTAGAATTAGGTGTGTCACAGCCAAGTACTTGTGGGCAATCTGCTTTTGGTACACCGACGTCAGATTGTACCAGGCAAATTTTCCTGCCCCAGCTGCTGCACCGCCGAAAGAAGTTTGCTCCCAGCCATCCACATGCCCAGCGGTTGAATGCTAGCTTGGCAAAATTGCTAGCACTTCAACTGCTGCCTTTTCAGTTGGTAGACTCTGCCCCCTTCCGTGAGTTTGTGGAATGTGCGGTTCCTCAGTGGCAGGTACCCAAACGCCACTTTTTCTCACGGAAGGCGATTCTGGCTCTCTACCAGCATGTGGAAGGCAATGTCCATGCCTCGCTGGACAGGGCGGTCAGCGGTAAGGTGCATATTACCGCTGACTCATGGTCAAGCAGGCATGGACAGGGACGTTACCTAAGTTTCACGGCGCATTGGGTGACTCTGCTGGCAGCTGGAAAGGATGCAGGACAAGGTGCAGTAGTGTTGGAGGTTGTTCCGCCACCACGCCTCCAAAATGCTAATGATTGTGACACACCTCTCTCCTCCACCCCCTCCTCTTCTTCTTCCTCCATGGCCTCTTCCTGTGCTTTGTCCTCGGAACCAGCAGTGCTCCTTAGCCGTTCAAGGGGCTACGCAAGTATGCAGGCCAAAAGATGCCATGCGGTGCTTGAGCTGGTGTGCTTGGGGGATAGGAGTCACACTGGGGCAGAGGTTCTGTCAGCTCTGCAGGGGCAGGTTCAGAGGTGGTTGACGCCACGCCAACTTAAGGCAGGAATGGTGGTTTGCGACAATGGCACCAACCCCCTCTCTGCCCGCCGATAGGGACAAATGACCCATGTGCCCTGTTTGGCTCACGTCCTTAACTTGGTGGTGCAGCGGTTCTTGGGCAGGTACCCGGGCTTACAGGATGTCCTGAGGCAGGCCAGGAAAGTCTTTGTGCATTTCTGCCGGTCATATAATGCCAGTGGTCGGCTGACGGACCTCCAAAAGGAGTTTAACCTGCCCAAGAACCGCCTAATCTGAGACATGCCCACAAGGTGGAACTCAACGTTGGCCATGCTGCAGCGGCTGCACACACAGCAGAGGGCCATCAATGAGTACCTGTGTGACTATGGCACCAGGACAGGGTCAGGGGAGCTTGGTTTTTATTCCCCACGCCAGTGGGCCATGATCAGGGATGCATGCACTGTCCTGTCACCATTTGAGTAGGCCACGAGGATGGTGAGCAGTGACAGTGCATGCATCAGTGACACTGTCCCCCTTGTCCACCTGTTGGAGCACACGCTGCGTGGAATAATGGACAGGGCACTTGAGGCAGAACAGAGGCAGGAAGAGGAGGACTTCCTTAGCTCTCAAGGCCCCCTTTATCCAGACAGTGTTCCTGCGTGCCCGCCGATCACACAGGAAGAGGACGAGGAGGAGGAGGAGGAAGATTGTGTCAGTATGGAGGTAGAGCCTGGCACTCAGCATCAGCAGCAGTCTTTAAGGGTGTGTCAGTATGGAGGTGGAGCCTGGCACTCAGCATCAGCAGCAGTCTTTAAGGGATCAGTCCCAAGAAACACATGGACTTGTATGTGGCTGGGAGGAGGTGGCTGCGGACCATGTTGTCCTTAGTGACCCAGAGGACTCCGGACCGAATGCCTCAGCAAACCTACGCTGCATGGCCTCCCTGATCCTGCAAAGCCTGCGTAAGGATCCTCGTATTCGTGGTATCAAGGAGAAGGACCAATACTGGCTGGCAACCCTCCTTGATCCACGTTACAAGGGTAAGGTTGCAGACCTTATCTTGCCATCGCAGAGGGAGCAGAGGATGAAACATCTTCGGGAGGCCTTGCAGAAAAGTCTGTGCAATGCGTTCCCAGAGACTGGGAGGTTACAAACTCCTGTTTCTGGACAACGTGTTGCTGAGGCTTCGGTCAGTCAAAGAAGGAGCGGTGGAGAAGGTGGCCGTCTGACCGATGCGTTCAGACAATTTTGTGGTCCGCAGCCCCAAGGTATGATCATTTCCAGCAACCATCGCCAGCGTCTGTTTTACATGGTGCAGGAATACCTAGGGGCAAGATCAGACTTGGACACCTTTCCCACCGAAAATCCTCTGGGTTACTGTGTCTTGAGGATGGATCACTGGCCAGAGCTTGCACAGTATGCAATTGAGCTACTGGCCTGTCCTGCATCCAGCGTTCTTTTGGAACGCACATTCAGTGCTGCTGGAGGCTTTGTAACCGATCACAGGGTGCGTCTGTCCACCGACTCGGTCGATCGACTGACCTTCAGAAAAATGAATCAGTCTTGGATCACCACCAGCTACCAAGCACCTGATGCTGATGTATCCGAATAATTTTTTTTGAAATCTCAGATCCCTTCAAAGACTGCCTATGCTGATGCTGAGTGACTATCCCTGAGTAATTATCCTCTTCCTCCTCAATGATCATGCTGGTAGCTTGTAAGAACATTTTTGGTTCTGGGCGCCACCACCAGTGCCTAAGGCACAATTTTTCTGCCCCTGTTTAACAGGGGCGTGTAATTACAATTTTTGATGCAATACTTTGCAGCAGGGCTCGTTCCTGCGTTCCAACTAGAGTGTCTGTGAGGGGTTGCAGTGTTGTGGCACCAGTGCCTAAGGCCCAATTTTTCTGCCCCTGTTTAACAGGGGCGTGTAATTACAATTTTTGATGCAATACTTTGCAGCAGGGCTGGTTCCTGCGTTCCAACTAGAGTGTCTGTGAGGGGTTGCAGTGTTGTGGCACCAGCACCAGTGCCTAAGGCCCAATTTTTAAGCCCTTGTTTAACAGGGGCGTGTAATTACAATTTTTGATGCAATACTTTGCAGCAGGGCTCGTTCCTGCGTTCCAACTAGAGTGTCTGTGAGGGGTTGCAGTGTTGTGGCACAGCACCAGTGCCTAAGGCCTAATTTTTCAGCCCCTGTTCAACAGGGGCATGTAATTACAATTCTTGATCTAATATTTCACAGCAGGGCCCATTTCTGCACCCACCAAGAGCGAGTGAGGACTTACAGTGTTGTGGCACCAGCACCACCACCAAAGGCCCAGTTTTTCTGCCCCTGTTCAACAGGGGCATGTAATTACAATTCTTGATCTAATATTTCACAGCAGGGCCCTGTGAGGGCTTACAGTGTTGTGGCCACAACAACACCTAAGGCCCAAATTTCTGCTGAGTATATAGGGCAGGCCCCTACTTTCAAACATCTAACTTACAAACAAATCCTACTTGCAAACGGAAGGAGACAACAGGAAGTGAGATGAAATCTACCCCTAGGAAGGGAAATTCTCTCCTGTAAGAGTTAGTATGGGAAAAACATTTCTCCTTTCCACTGATGCTTTCCAATCCTTGTTCCACAAAAAAAACCCAAATTTAAAAAAAACATTTGTCATTGGGACAAAAAGTGAGGTGAAATCTTCTGAAGAGGAGGAAAGACAGCAAAACAAATGTCACAGGGGTGATAACCCTTCCCTATGTTTTCCAAAAAGCTTAAAAAAGATTTTTTGGCTGGAGCTAAACACGTTAAAAATGTACCCGTTCAAAATTACAAACAGATTCTACTTACAAACCTACAGTCCCTGTCTTGTTTGCACCGCCTGTATACTGCTGTTCAGAGTATATAGGGCCTGGTGGCCCCACACCTTTCCTTATTTTAATTTGGGTGCGGGGTTCCCCTTAATATCCATACAAGACCCAAAGGGCCTGGTAATGGACTGGGGGGTACCCATGCCATTTGTCTCACTGATTTTCATCCATATTGCCAGGACCCGACATTACATTAACCACTTGACGACCGCCTCACGCCGATGTACGTCGGCAAAGTGGCACGGACAGGCAAAATCACGTACATGGTACGTGATTTGCCTTCCGCGGGTGGGGGGTCCGATCGGACCCCCCCCGGTGCCCGAGGCGGTCGTCGTTTGTCCAGCGGCGATCGGTGGTGAGGGGGAGACCATCCGTTCGTGGCCCCCCCCTCACGATCGCCGCCGGCCAATCGAATCATTCCTTTGCTGCTGTATGCTAAACAGCAGCAAAGGAAATGATGTCATCTCTCCTCGGCTCGGTAATTTCCGTTCCGGCCCGAGGAGAGAAGACATCAATGTGAGTGCACCAACACACACACACACAGTAGAACATGCCAGGCACACAAAACACCCCGATCCCCCCCCCGATCGCCCCCCGATCCCCCCCCAATCACCCCCCCCCCCTGTCACAAACTGACACCAGCAGTTTTTTTTTTTTTTTCTGATTACTGCATAGTGTCAGTTTGTGACAGTTACAGTGTTGGGACAGTTACTGTTACCCCCCTTTAGGTCTAGGGTACCCCCCTAACCCCCCCTAATAAAGTTTTAACCCCTTGATCACCCCCTTTCACCAGTGTCACTAAGCGATCATTTTTCTGATCGCTGTATTAGTGTCGCTGGTGATGCTAGTTAGGGACATAAATATTTAGGTTCGCCGTCAGCGTTTTATAGCGTCAGGGACCCCCATATACTACCGAATAAATGTTTTAACCCCTTGATTGCCCCCTAGTTAACCCTTTCACCACTGATCACCGTATAACCGTTACGGTTGACGCTGGTTAGTTTGTTTATTTTTTATAGTGTCAGGGCACCCGCCGTTTATTACCGAATAAAGGTTTAGCCCCCTGATCGCCCGGCGGTGATATGCGTCGCCCCAGGCAGCGTCAGATTAGCGCCAGTACCACTAACACCCACGCACGCAGCATACACCTCCCTTAGTGGTATAGTATCTGAACTCATCAATATCTGATCCGATCAGATCTATACTAGCGTCCCCAGCAGTTTAGGGTTCCCAAAAACGCAGTGTTAGCGCAATCAGCCCAGATACCTGCTAGCACCTGCGTTTTGCCCCTCCGCCCGGCCCAGCGCAGCCCACCCAAGTGCAGTATTGATCGATCACTGTCACTTACAAAAGACTAAACGCATAACTGCAGCGTTCGCAGAGTCAGGCCTGATCCCTGCGATCGCTAACAGTTTTTTTGGTAGTATTTTGGTGAACTGGCAAGCACCAGCCCCAGGCAGGGTCAGGTTAGCGCCAGTACCGCTAACACCCACGCACGCAGCATACGCCTCCCTTAGTGGTATAGTATCTGAACGGATCAATATCTGATCTGATCAGATCTATACTGGCGTCCCCAGCAGTTTAGGGTTCCCAAAAACGCAGTGTTAGCGGAATCAGCCCAGATACCCGCTAGCACCTGCGTTTTGCCCCTCCGCCCGGCCCAGCCCACCCAAGTGCAGTATCGATCGATCACTGACACTTACAAAACACTAAATGCATAACTGCAGCGTTCGCAGAGTCAGGCCTGATCCCTGCGATCGCTAACAGTTTTTTTGGTAGTATTTTGGTGAACTGGCAAGCACCAGCCCCAGGCAGCGTCAGGTTAGCGCCAGTACCGCTAACACCCACGCACGCACTGTACACCACCCTTAGTGGTATAGTATCTGAACGGATCAATATCTGATCCAATCAGATCTATACTAGCATCCCCAGCAGTTTAGGGTTCTCACAAACGCAGTGTTAGCGGGATCAGCCCAGATACCTGCTAGCACCTGCGTTTTGCCCCTCCGCCCGGCCCAGCCCAGCCCACCCAAGTCCAGTATCGATCGATCACTGTCACTTACAAAAGACTAAACGCATAACTGCAGCGTTCACAGAGTCAGGCCTGATCCCTGCGATCGCCAACAGATTTTTTGGTAGCGTTTTGGTGAACTGGCAAGCGCCAGCGGCCTAGTACACCCCGGTCGTAGTCAAACCAGCACTGCAGTAACACTTGGTGACGTGGCGAGTCCCATAAGTGCAGTTCAAGCTGGTGAGGTGGCAAGCACAAGTAGTGTCCCGCTGCCACCAAAAAGACAAACACAGGCCCGTCGTGCCCATAGTGCCCTTCCTACTGCATTCGCCAATCCTAATTGGGAACCCACCACTTCTGCAGCGCCCGTACTTCCCCCATTCACATCCCCAACCAAATGCAGTCGGCTGCATGAGAGGCATTTTCTTTATGTCCTCCCGAGTACCCCTACCCAGCGAACGCCCCCAAAAAAGATATTGTGTCTGCAGCTAGCGCGGATATAGGCGTGACACCCGCTATTATTGTCCCTCCTGTCCTGACAATCCTGGTCTTTGCATTGGTGAATGTTTTGAACGCTACCATGCACTAGTTGAGTATTAGCGTAGGGTACAGCATTGCACAGACTAGGCACACTTTCACAGGGTCTCCCAAGATGCCATCGCATTTTGAGAGACCCGAACCTGGAACCGGTTACAGTTATAAAAGTTAGTTACAAAAAAAGTGTAAAAAAAAAAAAAAAAATATATATATAAAATAAAAAAAAATAGTTGTCGTTTTATTGTTCTCTCTCTCTCTCTATTCTCTCTATTGTTCTGCTCTTTTTTACTGTATTCTATTCTGCAATGTTTTATTGTTATTATGTTTTATCATGTTTGCTTTTCAGGTATGCAATTTTTTATACTTTACCGTTTACTGTGCTTTATTGTTAACCATTTTTTTGTCTTCAGGTACGCCATTCACAACTTTGAGTGGTTATACCAGAATGATGCCTGCAGGTTTAGGTATCATCTTGGTATCATTCTTTTCAGCCAGCGGTCGGCTTTCATGTAAAAGCAATCCTAGCAGCTAATTAGCCTCTAGACTGCTTTTACAAGCCGTGGGAGGGAATGCCCCCCCCCACCGTCTTCCGTGTTTTTCTCTGGCTCTCCTGTCCCAACAGGGAACCTGAAAATGCAGCTGGTGATTCAGCCAGCTGACCATAGAGCTGATCAGAGACCAGAGTGGCTCCAAACATCTCTATGGCCTAAGAAACCGGAAGCTACGAGCATTTTATGACTTAGATTTCTCTGGATGTAAATATCGCCATTGGGAAATTGGGGAAGCATTTTATCACACCGATCTTGGTGTGGTCAGATGCTTTGAGGGCAGAGGAGAGATCTAGGGTCTAATAGACCCCAATTTTTTCAAAAAAAGAGTACCTGTCACTACCTATTGCTATCATATGGGGATATTTACATTCCCCGAGATAACAATAAAAATGATTAAAAAAAAATAAAAATGAAAGGAACAGTTTAAAAATAAGATAAAAAAGCAAAAAAATAATAAAGAAAAAAAAAAAAAAAAAAAAAAGCACCCCTGTCGCCCCCTGCTCTCGCACTAAGGCGAACGCAAGCGGCGGTCTGTCGTCAAACGTAAACAGCAATTGCACCATGCATGTGAGGTATCACCGCAAAGGTTAGATCGAGGGCAGTAATTTTTGCAGTAGACCTCCTCTGTAAATCTAAAGTGGTAACCTGTAAAGGCTTTTAAAGGCTTTTAAAAATGTATTTATTTTGTTGCCACTGCACGTTTGTGCGCAATTGTAAAGCATGTCATGTTTGGTATCCATGTACTCGGCCTAAGATCATCTTTTTTATTTCATCAAACATTTGGGCAATATAGTGTGTTTTAGTGCATTAAAATTTAAAAAAGTGTGTTTTTTCCCCAAAAAATGCGTTTGAAAAATCGCTGCGCAAATACTGTGTGAAAAAAAAAAATGAAACACCCACCATTTTAATCTGTAGGGCATTTGCTTTAAAAAAATATATAATGTTTGGGGGTTCAAAGTAATTTTCTTGCAAAAAAAAAAAACTTTTTCATGTAAACAATAAGTGTCAGAAAGGGCTTTGTCTTCAAGTGGTTAGAAGAGTGGGTGATGTGTGACATAAGCTTCTAAATGTTGTGCATAAAATGCCAGGACAGTTCAAAACCCCCCCAAATGACCCCATTTTGGAAAGTAGACACCCCAAGCTATTTGCTGAGAGGCATGTCGAGTCCATGGAATATTTTATATTGCGACACAAGTTGCGGGAAAGAGACAATTTTTTTTTTTTTTTGCACAAAATTGTCACTAAATGATATATTGCTCAAACATGCCATGGGAATATGTGAAATTACACCCCAAAATACATTCTGCTGCTTCTCCTGAGTACAGGGATACCACATGTGTGAGACTTCTTGGGAGCCTAGCCGCGTACGGAACCCCGAAAACCAAGCACCGCCTTCAGGCTTTCTAAGGGCGTGAATTTTTGATTTCTCTCTTGACTGCTTATCACAGTTTCGGAGACCATGGAATGCCCAGGTGGCACAAACCCCCCCCAAATGACCCCATTTTGGAAAGTAGACACCCCAAGCTATTTGATGAGAGGTATGGTGAGTATTTTGCAGACCTCACTTTTTGTCACAAAGTTTTGAAAATTGAAAAAAGAAAAAAAAAAAAAGTTTTTTCTTGTCTTTCTTCATTTTCAAAAACAAATGAGAGCTGCAAAATACTCACCATGCCTCTCAGCAAATAGCTTGGGGTGTCTACTTTCCAAAATGGGGTCATTTGGGGGGGTTTTGTGCCACCTGGGCATTCCATGGCCTCCGAAACTGTGATAGGCAGTGAAGAGTGAAATCAAAAATTTTCACCCTTAGAAATCCTGAAGGCGGTGATTGGTTTTCGGGGTCCCGTACACGGCTAGGCTCCCAAAAAGTCCCACACATGTGGTATCCCCGTACTCAGGAGAAGTAGCTAAATGTATTTTGGGGTGCAATTCCACATATGCCCATGGCCTGTGTGAGCAATATATCATTTAGTGACAACTTTGTGCAAAAAAAAAAAAAAAATGTGTCACTTTCCCGCAACTTGTGTCAAAATATAAAATATTCCATGGACTCAATATGCCTCTCAGCAATTTCCTTGGGGTGTCTACTTTCCAAAATGGGGTCATTTGGGGGGGTTTTGTACTGCCCTGCCATTTTAGCACCTCAAGAAATGACATAGGCAGTCATAAACTAAAAGCTGTGTAAATTACAGAAAATGTACCCTAGTTTGTAGACGCTATAACTTTTGCGCAAACCAATAAATATACGCTTATTGACATTTTTTTTACCAAAAACATGTGGCCGAATACATTTTGGCCTAAATGTATGACTAAAATTGAGTTTATTGGATTTTTTTTATAACAAAAAGTAGAAAATATCATTTTTTTTCAAAATTTTCGGTCTTTTTCCATTTATAGCGCAAAAAATAAAAACCGCAGAGGTGATCAAATACCATCAAAAGAAAGCTCTATTTGTGGGAAGAAAAGGACGCAAATTTCGTTTGGGTACAGCATTGCATGACCGCGCAATTAGCAGTTAAAGCGACGCAGTGCCAAATTGGAAAAAGACCTCTGGTCCTTAGGCAGCATAATGGTCCGGGGCTCAAGTGGTTAAACCCGCAAGCAGTTTTAAATAAAGGAATATTTCACTTTTTTTTTTTATACTTTAAGCATCATTAAAATCACTGCTCCCGAAAAAACAGCCGTTTTTAAAAGTTTATTTTGCATTGATACATGTCCCCTGGGGTAGGACCCGGGTCCCCAAACCCTTTTTAGGACAATACCATGCAAATTAGCCTTTAAAATGAGCACTTTTGATTTTGAACGTTCGAGTCCCATAGACGTCAATGGGGTTCTAACGTTCGTGCAAATTTTCGGTCTGTTCGCAGGTTCTGGTGTGAACCGAACCGGGGGGTGTTCGGCTCATCCCTACTCCTAACCCTAACCCTAACCCTATCTCCTAACCCTATCTCCTAACCCTAACCTATCTCCTAACCCTAACCCTATCTCCTAACGCTATCTCCTAACCCTAACCCTATCTACTAACCCTAACCCTATCTCCTAACGCTATCTCCTAACCCTAACCCTATCTCCTAACCCTATCTCCTAACTCTAACCCTATCTCCTAACCCTATCTCCTAACCCTAACCCTATCTCCTAACCCTATCTCCTAACCGTAACCCTAACCCTATCTCCTAACCCTAATCCTATCTCCTAACCCTAACCCTATCTCCTAACCCTATCTCCTAACCCTAACCCTATCTCCTAACCCTATCTCCTAACCCTAACCCTATCTCCTAACCCTACCCCTAACCCTATCTCCTAACCCTATCTCCTAACCCTAATCCTATCTCCTAACCCTAACCCTAACCCTATCTCCTAACCCTAACCCTATCTCCTAACCCTATCTCCTAACCCTAAACCCTATCTCCTAACCCTAACCCTATCTCCTAACCCTAACCCTATCTCCTAACCCTATCTCCTAACCCTAACCCTATCTCCTAACCCTATCTCCTAACCCTAATCCTATCTCCTAACCCTAACCCTATCTCCTAACCCTAACCCTATCTCCTAACCCTATCTCCTAACCCTAACCCTATCTCCTAACCCTAACCCTATCTCCTAACCCTATCTCCTAACCCTAACCCTATCTCCTAACCCTGACCCTATTCATTAACCATAACCCATTTGTGTATTCACTTACCTGAGTGTCACTAGCATCCGTTCCTCCGGTGACACAGAGCTACGCATCACAGTGTCCATCCATGTGAGCCTTGGCCTGAGCCTCTCCAACAGGTCATCAAAGAGCGGCACTGACATCCTTGTAAAGTTAAAGAATTTTGTCAGATATGAGCGCAGTTGGGAATAAATATTGCCAAAGTACCCCGTAGAAAACCGATTGGATACCATTGGATGCACCCAAAATTGACGTCTGCTGCTTCTCTCCTCCTCCTGTCTCATTCTCCGCAGCCTCCACAAAACAATCAGAAGGATTGCCTCATCGATCTTCTGGATGACAGGATCCATATTTCTCAAAAAAATACACAAAACTCAAACAGACTCTGAAACACTCTCTCCTCTCTCTCTCTCCTACCAAAATGGCACCGACACATGCTCATTAACATATTTTCTTTGGTTTCTGTGGCATTGTGGGAAATTTGGGAGTGTATATAGCTGAGAGATGTGTTTTTCATTAAAAAACGCTACTTAGCGCTAACGCTAAAAACATGCAAAAGCGCGCAAAAACGCGCTTTTAACGCCGGTTTTTCCAGGCGTCGAACCTAGCTTTACAGCTCGTTTTTTAAAACGTCCATGTGCATGAGGACTAATAGATTTATTAGAAATCCTATGATTAAAAAACATTATTATGTCATCTGGGTTAGGGCCTATTAACGGTGAATTGGAGGGTATAGATTTTTGTTTCAGGGAATTATGTGCAGTTAGAGATATGGAAGAATTATTATCTCTTAATAGCCCACCCATTGCATCAGCTGCTGATGCTGGTGCCGTCAGATCAGTTATTTTTAATACCAAATCTGATTTTTATCCTGTCAATTCCCACACCCCTGATATGACCAAATTTCAAAAATCAGTGGAGCGTGATCTGACGGCGCTAGCCCAGCAGGCAATGGGAGGCACTATAGAATGGCGTGATAGCCTAACTAGAGAGGAAAGCAAATCTGTAATAGATCTAGAAGAAGATGACTCCATCAGCATTCGCAACTCCAATAAGGGGGGCCTTATAGTCGTTATGAATACAACCTCCTATAGAGAAGAGGCTATCTGCCAACTGTCGGATACCCGTACCTATATTAGGCTTAGGGGAGATCCCACTAAGCAGTATAGAGCAGTGCTTGCAGGGCTGGTGGGGAGATGGATCAAGGTTGGTGTTTTCAATCAAAAAGAAGTCACAAAAATTATACCTGAGTGTCCCACCATCCCTACATTTTATAACTTGCCCAAAACACATAAGGGCTTAAACCCCCTGTATGGACGGCCCATTATATCGGGTATCGATTCCCGTAATGAGAGACTGGGGCAATGGCTGGATAAACAATTACAGATAAGACTAATAAATAATTGCGCTATTACAAAAAATAAAATACAAATGGTAGCTGCCAGCATATAACGGTGTGGTGCACCGTGCAGAAAAATTATATAAATGAGAAACAAATGCAGCGCTAAATATAGTGGGTGACAGGAAGGTATGCTCACATCCTATATACAATGCACATCCTATATAATATAGTGAGTGATAGGATGGTATGCCCGCATCCTATATAAAATTCATATAGTGGTTATTACAGGTGATGTTTGTAGGCTGAGAATAAACAAAATAAGCAAACATTCCCAAATAACTAAAAAATGTCCATAGTGGTTGAAAGTTCATTGACACATATGGTGCAGTGTTCTTAAAGGGAAGTGGGAGCAAAAAATAAGTGCAGATGATGATTTCAGTTCAGGGAAAAATCTTCATGCATTCGGAATCAATATATAAGTGGCAGAAGTGAATACTCTTACCGGAGGAGATGGACACAGTCACCGTACGGTGGAGTGTCATGCGAGCTTTGGGGATCAAACGATCCCAGGGATACTGTGCTGGAAAACACTGATGGTAGGTTCCATCCAGGACAACCCTGGTTGTAAGGTGATATATGGATCCGCAGCAGATGGAGGGATGAATCTCAAAGGAAGCAGGCTGCTGGGGAAGACGACTTCCGCCCCATGTATGTTCAATTCATAAGGAAAGAAAAAATCTCCACATAGGGCATGAATCCGGTATAAAAAGTTGTTTTATTAAAAGATGCTGGAAAAATACTTAACATGCACTGAATCGAATGGATAAAAAATGATCACAAATTAGTAATAAAATCGCGTGGTAGCAGAACATCGAAAGCTTTAGCGACCCAACATGTTTCGGACGATGGTCCTTCAACTGGGGCATATCATATTGTACCAAACACTGTGATGTGTTACATAACCATCCGTTGTTTTTGTGCATGGTAGCAATGTCCAGGCATGCATTTTGATACACATCCTTCTTTCATTTATTTCTGACCCATTTGGAAATTTACTAGCCACTAGGCTTTAAATGAAGGGATATATGTATGGGCGGTGATATTGCAGTTCACTGGGTTTTTTTTTACCCAATTTTGTGCCGCCCATTTCCATTGCTCATTTCTGGTTGTCTAAATAATGTGATGTGCTACATAATCATCCCCTGCTTCTGTGTATGGAAGCATTGTCCAGGTATGCATTTCGATACACATCCTCCTCCCATTTATTTCAGACCCATTTGGACATTCACTAGCCACTGGGTTATAAATAAAGGACCAGATGGATGGGCGTTAATATTGAGGTTCATTGTGGGTTTTGTCTTTCACAGATAGGAGCCACATCATACATGAATGGGTTTTGCAATATATGTTTTTTTTTGTCAATTGTCTTTTCTGTCTCTTTGTGTCATGTGCTGTCAGTTTTTCTCCTGTTTCTATGTTAAGAGATCCTCCCATCCATTGATATGTATGTGCGTATATGTATTGATTGTTGTTTATATCAGGGTGGGAGAGGATACTGTCGTCTATTGGTTACTTGTTTTAGAGTATAAGGACATGGGGTGACACAAGACTATATGGTGTTTTATGATAATGTTTTTATATATCTTTTAGATCTAGTCTTTATAGAACAACACTTTGTCTTGTTAGAGCACATATACATTTTTGGTTATTTGTTTTTTTTGTTTATATGTGTTATATATAATTATATAGTCATGGGTCTCTTTTTCACGTGTGTAGTCTATGTAACAGGATGTCTGCAATTAGTACCTGGTGACACCTGTTTTGGTGGGACTATGTAAGAACTGTCTTGCTAACATATCTGTGTAATGACTAAGCACACGTGAAGTGTGCGGAACGGGTCTACCCAGCATTCTGATTCCTGCAGTTTTTGGGATGTCCAAATAAAAAAGGATTTTGATCTGCAGTGGTGTGCGGCCATTTCTTCTAATTTCAAATCTCTGACAAAACAGAAAATTCTTCATGCCTGCAGTGATGTGTTTCAGGGCCCGATAGTCTCTGTGCAAGGAGAGGCTTGTTTTGAACTTGATCCTACCATTCAACCTGTACAATGTGCCCCAGGGAATGTTCCTATAGCCATTAAGCCATGGGTTAAAGCAGAACTATAAAAACTTGAAGCTGAAGGACATCTAACTTTAGTATCAGAGCCTACAGATTGGATAAGCAGCATGGTGGTTATCAGAAAGCCTGAGAAGATCAGAATATGAATTGATCCCAAGTTTCTGAGTATGACCCTGAAATGGTCACACTACTTAATGCCAACACTCGATATTTTGCACAAACTACCCAAAGCAGTGTCTTCACACTACTTGATGCCGGGAATGCTTTTTACAGTGCAAACTGGATGGCAAAAGTATCTATATGATCACTTTCTGGACTCCTTGGGGCAGAAAGAGATGGCTCAAACTACCATTTGGAGTCTCTGTATCATCTGAGGTATACCAGCGAAAGCAGCATGAACTATAAGGTGGGCTTCACGGAATTGAGGCACTAGCTGATGACATTCTTAGAGTTGGCTGCGGTAATACAGATGAGGAGGCTGAGCATGACCATGATGAAAAGTTAATAGCGCTACTGGATCGTTGAAAGCAGGTGATGCTGAGGCTTAGCGTTAAGAAATTGCAGTTCAAGGTGAAAAACGTCAGTTCCCGTAGACATATCCTGTCTTCACAAGGCTTAAAAGCTGACCCAAATAAGATTAAAGCCATTGTGGACATGCCAAAGCTGTACAGAGATTTATTGGCTTTGTTGCATACCTAGTGAAATGCGTGCCACGCTTATCTGAGAGGTGTGAGCCATTAAGGTGACTTCTGGACAAAGATGCAGATTGGCACTGGCTTCCCAAGCATGACCAGCCAGTTGCATATGCATCCAGAGCTCTTTCAACAGCTGAACAAAATTATGCTCAAATTGAGAAGGAATTTTTAAGGATTGTATTTGCTTGCCAGTGTTTTCATCATTATCTTTATTGACGGGATTCAATTACAGCTGAAACTGATCACAAACCACTGATAGCCATATTCAAGAAGCCCCTTTTGTGTGCTCTCAAGCGTTTGCAGAGCATGATGCTTATATTGGAGCATTGTGATACCCTAAGCAGAGCTGCGTCAGATAATGTGGCACCTGGAGGTGACTATGAGCATCATACAATTTGTCTGATGCAGTAGGAACAACATTTATTTGCCAACATCAATCAAGCAGACTATCTTAATGTCACAGATCAGCAACTACATCAACTCATGCAGCACACTGACAGGGATGCAACTTTATAAATTTTGAAGTTTATTGCTTTGAGTGGGTGGTCAGATGGAAAAGGGGCAGTACTTGCAATTGTAAGGGAATATTGGTCCTTTAGAGATTAGATCAGCATACATAACAGTATCTTTGAATTTTTGAATTCACAATCAAAAACAATCAAAAATTCACAGTCTTACAAAGCTATTATTAATTAATTAATAATAAGATTCCTATCCTATTCCTATGCTATATTTCATTTATATGACAAAGTTGTATTACATTTATTTGTTCAATCAATAAAAACTTTATGAAACAAAAAAAAAAAAAAACAGTATCTTGTACAAAGGTCCAAGGGTCATAGTGCTGAAGTCACTGAAAGCAGAGATGTTATTACGCATACACTTCATGGGGGTGAAGCATGCTACAGACAAGTTTGTGATACTCCTTACTGGCCCAACATGCATGGTGAAATCAAAGACTTTGTCAGTATTGTCCCACCTGCAATGAATATACCTATTTCCAACAAAAAAAAAACATGATGTCACATGAAATTCCTATACGTTCGTGGCAGATCATCAGTATGGACTTTTTCAACTACGCAGGCAAAGAATACCTTATATTAGTCGATCATTATTCAGACTTCTAGGAAATAGACCTTCTTCCTGACTTATCCACTGAAGCTACAATTAAGAGGTGCAAGGCTCAGTTTGCACGTCACGGCCAACCAGATATAGTGATCTCTGATAATGGCCCTCACAGTTTGAAAGCTTACAATTCTGAAAATATGCCACTGAATGGGAGTTTGAGCATGTTACTTCCTATCTATGTCATCAACAGGCTAATAGCAAAGATGAATGAGCTGTAAAGCTTGTTAAAAATGTATGCAAGAAAGCACAAAGTGATGGTAAAGACCCATGGAAGGCCATTTTACATTGGAGAAACACTCCGACCGAAGGCATGGATAGTAGTCCCGCACAAAGACTGATGTCAAGGAGATTAAAGACCTCCTTACCAGTAGCAAATAGGCTTCTTGAACCCTCTGTCATACATGGTGTTACAGAAAAGTTAAGGCTTAAAAGAGAAGTATCAAAGTGTCAATGTGTCAAATCTTTGACACATCGGCCAGAGATTTGCCAGAATTGAATATTGGTGAGTAAATCCATATGAAACCATTACCTGGAGATTGGACAGGCCATTGGAGAATCAGTACTTGTCTGCAATAGGTTGCACCATGCTCCTGTCTTGTAGACGTTAAAGGAACTCTCCATTGCCGTAATCAAGTGGATTTGAGAGTGGCAGAGCAGCCTGAATCACAATATCTTATTGATAGATCAGACACACCCAGTATCACAAGGACACACTCACCCATTGGCAGTGAGGAATGTACAGAGGTGATGCCTCATACCAATGGTAATGACAGTTCTGAGCAAGCAAGTATACCTGACACTTGTAAAGCACAGAGCATGCCAGTAAGTGATGAGAGGAGCTAAGGAACTTCAGAGAGAGCTAAAGGAATCTTTGTACAAGGGCCAGTCTTCATCTGTAGTGGTAGATGTTCAAAACCACCTATGAAACTTAACCTATAGAATGTGTTATTGCTGTGTCTCATCCAAATTCCACAATGTTCATTTATTAACACTAAAGGGGGAGATGTTATGGATGTTATGTTTGTTTATGCAACTCTATGATGCATCTCTGTTGTACTTGCTTCCTGTGTTGTGTTTCCTGTTCCTGCTGAGTATTATTCAATAAACATGGCTTCTGTGCAGTAATGGCTTGTGCTGTCTTTACTTACTGTACATCACATGAAACAATTTACTGATTTCAGCAAGGCATTTGATACAGTTCCACATAATGAGCCAATACAAAAGTTGTAAAACCTAGGACCTAACCCTTGGGTGGTTCAGTGGATATACAGTTGGCTAAAGGATAGATACCAGAGTGTGGTTGTTAATGGGGTTCACTCAGAAAAGAGAGCAGTCACTAGTGGTGTACCACAAGGCTCTGTACTAAGTCCTGTTCTATTTAATCTATATGTAAGTGATATAACTAAAGGTTTTGTTGGGAAAGGTATGTCTTTTTGCGGATGACACAAGGGTGTGTAATAGGGTTGATATCCCTCGAGGTGTCTGTAACATGGAACATGATTTGGCATTGCTGGAGGATTGGTCAAAGCAGTGCAATTCAATATTTCTAAATGTAAAATAATGCACCTAGGGAAAAATAATCCCCATGAGAGAGTACAACATTGTAGTGTTAGCCAGCACTACAGAAAAAAAAGATTTGGGGGTACATATTTTAGATGATTGCATAAAATGAGCAGCGTTCCCAGGCAGTGGGAAAAGCAAAAAAAATTCTAAGATGCATCGCTAGAGGGATCACCGGCAGGAGGTCCTGATTCCCCTAAATAGATCTTTAGTGCCGGTTCACACAGGGGCGGCACGACTTGCAGGTCGACTCACCGAGGTGACCTGCACACGACTTCAGCGGCGACTTGCAAAACGACTTCTGTATAGAAGTCAATGCAAGTCGCCTGAAGTCTCCCCAAAAATACTACAGAAACCTTTTTCTAAGTCGGAGCGACTTGCGTCACTCCTATTAGAACGGTTCCATAGTACAGAATGGGACGCGACTTGTCAGGCGGCTAAGTCGCCTGACAAGTCACCCTTGTGTGAACCGGGGCTTAGTGAGACCTCATTTTGAATACTGTGTACAGTTCTGGAGACCTCACTTACAAAAAGATATTGATAAGATAGAACAAGTCCAGAAATGGGTAACAAAAATTGTGAGAGGTTTGGGGGATAAAACGTATCAAGAGAGACTTCAGGAACCTAATACGTACAGTCTGGAAGAAAGAAGGGAAAGGGGAGACAGGATTGAAACCTTGAGGCTGGGTTCACACTATTGCAAATTTGATGCGGGTTTCTCTGCATATAATTCACATGTCAGGAGCATGTGACCGGCTCTCAATGGAGCCTGTTCACACAGGTCCAGGATGGCTGCGGAGCGATTGCACAGGAATCGACTTCTGCAACTGTGCGACTTCTGGTCTGTTTCAGGTAGAATTGAGCCAAAAATTCGGACCGAAATCAGACCTTAAATGGTGAACAGGGATGCACCGGACCCAGTGGCGGCTGGTGCTCAAAATTTTTGGGGGGGCGCAAACAAACTGAAAAATTCTGAAAAAAAAAATCAATTGCAGCCACTGTCATCAAAACGCAGCCACTGTGTTATCAATTGCAGCCACTGTCATCAAAACACAGCCACTGTCATCAAAACGCAGCCACTGTGTCATCAAAAACGCATCCACTGTGTCATCAAAAACGCATCCACTGTGTCATCAAAAACGCATTCACTGTGTCATCAAAAACGCATTCACTGTGTCATCAAAACACATTTACTGTGTAGATTTTCCCTAACAAGTTATCAACTTTCCGTAGGACAAGTAATGTATTCACAGTAGAATCGCTTAATTAGTAACCAAAGGTTCTTCTTATTTGGTATTACCAATCTTAAAGCTGTATTGTAAGTTACCTTACAGTTTTTGATAAGGTTGTGCACCCTTGATTGACAGTGTTGAAGCCTTCTGTATTTCTTTTCATCCCGAATGTGACATCAATGTTATTATAATTGTTATGAATAAATGTTAAATAAACAATTAAAAAAAAAAACGCATTTACTGTGTCATCAAAAACGCATCCACTGTGTCATCAAAACACATCCACTGTGTCATCAAAAACGCATCCACTGTGTCATCAAAATGCATTCACTGTGTCATCAAAAACGCATCCACTGTGTCATCAAAAACTCAGCCACTGTGTCATCAAAACGCATTTACTGTGTCATCAAAGACGCATCCACTGTGTCATCAAAACGCATTCACTGTGTCATCAAAAACGCATCCACTGTGTCATCAAAAACTCAGCCACTGTGTCATCAAAACGCATTTACTGTGTCATCAAAGACGCATCCACTGTGTCATCAAAACGCATTCACTGTGTCATCAAAAACGCATCCACTGTGTCATCAAAAACGCATCCACTGTGTCATCAAAACGCATCCACTGTGTCCACTGATCCCAGAAACCATGATTGTCTCTTTAACAGCAGCCAGCATCTCTTTGAACAAGGGGGAAGGGGGGCAAGTTATCAAAGAAATATACTCACTGTGATTTGGGGGGGCTGGGAGAGGATGCTTTATGTGCTAGGGGCCACTTTGGGAGCAGAGAGGATTTGTGCTGGGGGGGTCTAATTTTATATTCAACCCCCCTTCTAGCACAAATCCTCTCTGCTCCCAAAGTGGCACCTAGCACATAAAGCATCCTCTCCCAGCCCCCCAAATCACTGTGATTATCTTTCTTTGATAACTTGCCCCCCTTCCCCTGCAGTGTCATATTCAGACCTCAGATCAGCACGCCCTGTGTATGTGTCCATTCTCCTCCCCCTCCCCCTCTGTCTGTGTATAGGAGGTGTCTTCAGTCCGTGTATTAGTGAGACAGGAAGGGGGGGGGGATGGGGAAGAGAGGGACAGATACAGATGCAGCTGTGCTGTGCTGTGCTGTGCTGGAGCTCACCCTCCTTGCAAGACAGCAACCCATCCCTCATACTGCTCTTACCTTCCTCCTGCAGCTCCGCTCGGCCGAAGAACGGAGCTGCCGGCGTCACTTCCGGCTCTCGTCTGTTTCACGAAAGCCGGGAGTGACCTCAAGATTTGAAAAGCAATGCTCCCGCCCATAGAATCACACTGATTCTACGGGCGGAAGCTAATCGGCGTTTTCGTTTGCGCCACAAGGCGGGTTAAAAGCCCGCAAATGAAGCGCCACGTCTGCAATCTCATGATTGCATTGACGTGGCGCTTCCCATAGTGCACTTTGTTAAAGGACTTTTTTTTTTTTTGTTCTTAAAGGGGCCGTTTTAAAAAAAAAATTTTATGGACGGGCCGCCACTGACCGGACCCCTGCAATGAGCCGCTCTGTACGGAGGTGTGAACCCAGCCTGAAATACATCAAGGGGGTGAAAAGGTTCAGGAGGGCAGTCTTTTCAATATGAAACCAGAATCAAGAACACGGGGACATGACCTTAAACTACCTGGAGGAAAGTTCAAAACCAAAATGTTAGGTCTGTTTTGAATTCCCCTGATTACCTTCCAGCAGCCAGCATCTTCAATAGACCTTCCAGGATAGGAGGCTCCAGCAGCATCCAACTCCTGCAGGAGAGACTGAATCACAAGGCAGGGAGTTTCAAAAACATTTAACCTCCCTGGCGGTATTCCCGAGTGTGGCTCGGGGTTAAATTTCAGTACCATTAGCGATAACCCCGAGCCACACTCAGGATTGCACTGCGGAATCCTGGTGCAGTGTACTTACCTTGTCACCAGGATCCTGCGATGTCCCCCCGCTGTGTCTGCGGGCTGTGTCCTCTGCCCGATGCTCTGTGTGCTGGGCTCCGTTCCCTGCGAGCGTTGCTATGCATGGGGGAGGAGCCCGGCAGCCAATTCGAACAGTACACAAAACATAATACATACAGTACACTGTAATCTTACAGATTACATTATTGTATCAAATAATTTCACATCCCTTTTGTCCCTAGTGCTTTGTCCAGTGCCCTGCATGCAGTTTTATATTATATATATGTATATATATATATATATGTATATATATATATATATATATATATATATATATATATATATATATATATATATACATATACATATACATAAAAGTGGTTTTAGACCAGCTAGAAAACAGCGATATTTAATGAGAACACTTCAGAATTGAGCGATAGTGAATCGTGAGGAAATTAATTTTATTATTATTATATTATTTTTTTTTTAGAATTATAGTTATTTATTATATTATAATTTATGATTTTGTGTTTCAAACTTTATCATACTCGGGGTGTCTACTAAACTCTTGTTTGGAAGAGATTTAAGTGAGTTATTACTAAGAATTACAGGCCTACAATATAAAACGCCAAATTTCTATGCAAAACAATTTGCTTTGCGACGCAAAAATCTGACATAATCAAACCGCCAGGGTGGTTAACACCTCCCCAACTCACACCATCATGACTATATTTAAGGCAGTTGGCTATGACTGGTAACTCTCTTTTAACAGACTGCTGGAGCATGCTAAAATAACTTACAAGCAGAAACGTTCTGGCTGACTACAACCCACTGTTTTTTACAGAAAAAATACACAAAATAAACACTAATAAAAAAGAGAATTTCAAAATATTCACCTGCTGCAGAATCATGTATATGCATGTATGCCATAACCCGGGTATTTTTTTTCAGCCGGTGATGCTCTTTCATCTAAAAGCAATCATAAAGGCTGATTAGCCTCCTCCTGCCACCCATCGGTGCCTCTCCAGGCTCTCCTGTGTGATCGGAGAGCCTGGTATGCGATTCAGTGGTGCTGCCGGGTTATCATAGAGCTTGTCAAAGACCGGAAGGTCCCAGTCCATCTCTATGGTCTAGGAGGCCGGAAGCGACGTCATTACGTCACTTCTGGTTAGGGCAGTTGTAAATACTACCTTTTCTTTTTTGAAAAGCATGAGATCAATTTTTTTTGATCTCAAGCTTTCCAGGGTAAAGGAGAGAACTGGCATCTTATAAACCCCAGATGTCTTCATAAAGAGGACCTGTCATGACTTATTTCTATCATAAAGGATGTTTACAATTCTTGAGATAGGAATAAAAGAGATAAAAAAAAAAATTAAGGGGACAGCGTAAAAATATATATTTTTTATAAATTAAACAATTTTAAAGCGTGACATGTCAGGTATCTTTTTACTCGGCGTAGCATCATCTTTTATATTTTACCAACATTTTGGGTTATATATTGTGGTTTTTACATTAAAATTAATTAAAGTGTATTTGTTTAAAAAAATTGCGTTTGAAAAACCACTGCAGAAATACAGTGTGACATAAAAAATTGCAACAACCACCATTTTATTCTGTAGGGCCTCTGCTAAAAATATATATATAATGTTTGGGGGTTCTAAGTAATTGTTAGCAAAAAATGTTGATTTTTAACTTGTAAAGTGTCAGAATAGTCCTAGTCTTCAAGTGGATACACTAGGTCTCTACACAAACATATAGAGGTAACTTTGTTGAAGAATTAGAAAAACTGTTGTCTTGCAAGTCTTTACTCAACACTTTCCTTATTTATTTAGGTACCACTACCCAGGAGGGCTTGCTGTCAGTTTTTTTTTTTTATTTTGGGGTTGCTGTCAGTTTAGAGGGTATACTTATGTTTGAGGTCCACCTCCAACACCTGTTTCAGAATCCTGCAGAACATGGTCTGACTCCTGCCAGCACAATGCAGCGGATTTACTAAAAAAGAAGGTCATGTTCACTTTACAATGGGAATTTTCTCTTTTCTTACCTATTGAATGCAATGAACATTTACATTGCAAAGAATATCCAATCGCATACAAGGAAAAAAAAATAGGATTTTTGCTTTCACATGATTGGATGATAGAAGTCAGCACAGAATCCCCTTATTTGCTAAAATAAGGAGAAATTCCCTTGCAAAGTGAACATTCACTTCGCTTTTTGGGTATGCTTTACTTACTAAGGATATTAGGGTCAATGTGTAGTGAATAAAATGTGGCATTCCTTGGTGTAAATCTGAATGTTTGAATCATGTAACTGAAACAAAGGAAGGAAGTAACGGAGGAAAGGAAGTCCATTTACACATGTTTAGGGCTGTCCTGAATCATCATAACACTTAATTTTTTATTCACAACATGGACTTTTATAATTAACTGGACTGTACTTGAATTGTAATTTCCTTTGAGAAGCTTTCAAAAAAGTAACATTAAAAGAAATGCTGATAGCAGAAGACTGAAATAAATAAATTAGTAAAGTTCACATTGCAAAAAAAGGAAACAAATTTAAACATACTAAATTTTAAAGATACAATCTTGGACTACTGTAGCATGTCTCTTCCACCAGAGACCTGTCATTTGACCACAAAGGAGCAGATATCTTCCCAAGAAAGAAAGGCCGGAAAACACCCCTGACAATTTTTGAGGTGTGTGGTGCACGTCACATCAGGCGTTGAATCATATCAATTGTTGGAAGAAATTCGATAAGAAGAGCTTGGACTTTTTAGGCAAAACAACACAAAGGTTACAAAAATATGAATGTATTTAGAGAAAATGACAAACCATGTATAAAATCACACTGATAAAATGACCCAATGAGGGGAATATAAAGCTAGAAATGGAAGACTATTAACTGTTTGTATTCATTATATGTTGTTCATGTATATTTCTTTTCTTTATATTTAAGTAGTTATTCAAATGCTCCTGAAGAAGCGCAAGCCACGTAACATGTAGAGCGAGATATTACTCCACTGCAATATAACCGTACATTTGGATTCACCGATACTATACAGCAAATTTATTTGTTGTCAGATTCCATGTAGCGATAAGTCGGTTATATCTAGCTTTATATTCCTCTCATTGGGTCATTTTATCAGTGTGATTTTATACATGGTTTGTAATTTTCTCTAAATACATTTATATTTTTGTAACCTTTGTTTTGTTGTGCCTAAAAAGTCCAAGCTCTTCTTATCAAATGTCTTCCAATATAAATGGGACGTGATGCTTTATATCTATATAGTATCCACAGTACCTCTCTGTGTTGATACAATAACCATTGTTCATATCAATTGTTGCCACTCTTAACATTCAAATACTCACAAAGTAAAAAAAAAAAATTAACAATACCTTAACCACCTCAATACAGGGCACTTTCATCCCCTTCCTGCCCAGGCCATTTTCAGCCTTTAGTGCTGTCACACTTTGAATGACAATTGCGCGGTCATGCTACACTGCAACCATGTGAAATTTTTATTATTTTCTTCTCACAAATAGAGCTTTTTTTTGGTGGTATTTAATTACTTAAAAGACTGAAAATGTTGAAAAGAGAAAAAAAGTTTTTCTTAGTTTCTGTCAGTAAATTTTGTAAATAAGTAATTTTTCTCCTTCACTGATGGGTGCTGATGAGGCGGCACTGATGGGCGCTGATGAGGCGGCACTGATAGGCTGCACTGATGGGCACTGATGAGGTGGCATTTATGGGCACTGATGAGGCGGCACTTATGGGCACTGATTAGGTGGCATTGATGAGGAGGCACGAATATGCTGCACTTATGGGCACTGATAGGTGGCACTGATGAGCACTGATAGGCGGCACTGGTGGGCATGGATGGGTGGCACTGGTGGGCACTGATAGGTGGGACTGGTGGGGACAGATAGGTGGCATGGATAGGCAGCACTGATGGGCACTGATGTGCGGCACTGATTGGCATTGATAGGTGGTATTGATGTGCAGCAGTGATGGGCATTGATGGGCATCAGTGATGGACATTGATGAGCAGCAGTGATAGCCAGCACTGACTGGCATCACTAATGGGCACTTATTGCTGGCACTTGTGGGCACTGATTGCTGGCACTGGTGGGCACTCATTGCTGGCACTCATTTTTGGCACTGGTGGGCACTCATTGCTGGCACTGTGAGGGCTTTATTGTAATCAGGGCACTGATTATTAGTGCCCTGATTACATACCTAGATGTCCTTAGTGAGGAGATGCCGCTGATCGGCTCTCCTCACACTCTGTCAGTGGGAGGCGAGGAGCGCTGATTACTGGCATATTCGTGTTTATATGTGACTGACTGATTGGACACAGCCGATCACATGGGTAAAGAGCCTCGGCCGTGGCTCTTTACAGAGATCGGGGTCATGTCATGTCCTAGCAACACGGCGCGGCCACGGTCGCAGCGCTGCGCACCCCTGCGGGCGCGCGAGAGTGGCCGTTTTGGGATGCCGTCATATGACTGTGGGCGGGCGGCAAGTGGTTAAAGGGCCCAACACAGTTGGATGCAGTTGGCTGCAGTTGGATGCATTTTGAACTGCACTCCAACTGCATAGACAGTCCAAAATCTAGGTAATCCTATGGGCATAGTTCACATCATTGCAGTGCAGTTCAGCACAGTTAAAAAAAGTAGAGCATGCTGCATTTTTCTGTACCACAAATGCAGGGAATGCGCTACAAATGCGACAAGAAGTCAAGAAAGCCAAGCCCAACAACGTATAGAAAAGCGCATTGCAAACGCATTGCTAAATGCAGCGCAAAACGCATGCACAACGCACAGCAAGCGTGTGTCAAGCATGCTTCAAAGACACTTCATATGAACGTAAACATGCAGTCACAAAGACGCAGTTATGTACAGTTTCTGATGTAAATGGGTTCTAAATGGAAGCAATTACACTTACATTAAATGCTTTGCAGTGATGTTTTATAAACAGAAAATAATTCTGTGAATCAATGTTTAAAAAAAAAAAAAAAGAAAATAATTCTGTGGATTTCAAAATTTGTTTTTTATAGTAAGTCTACTTATAAGTCTACTTATGTACTGTGTAAGATGGGAGAGGGTATGTACATTCTCCCTATTTCTAGGAGTTTGAGATAATAAAAGTATATAAAACATGGGTACTTTAAAGTGCCTTGTTTTGAATTATTTTGCATTCTATTTTCTGTTACTATTACAGATTCATTTTGAATTCTAAAAAATGATTTCAGGTTTAGAACAATGACTGAAATAGCTAATTGACTTGTTTCAATTTAGTACTGACAATCAAACCAAGGCTAAATGATATCAAAATGTCTATGTTAGGGATGAACCGAACACTCTCCTGTTCGGTTCGCACCAGAACTTGCGAACAGGCAAAAAATTTGTTCGAACACGCGAACACCGTTAAAGTCTATGGGACTCGAACATGATTAATCAAAAGTGCTAATTTTAAAGGCTAATATGCAAATTATTGTCATAAAAAGTGTTTGGGGACCTGGGTCCTGCCCCAGGGGACATGTATCAATGCAAAAAAACATTTTAAAAAAGGCCTCAAATGCTTAAAGTGAAACAATAAAAGTGTAATATCCCTTTAAATTTCATACCTAGGGGGTGTCTATAGTATGCCTGTAAAGGGGTCGCATGTTTCCTGGGTTTACAACAGTCTGACAGCAAAATGACATTTCAAAGGAAAAAAAGTCATTTAAACTACTCGCACTATTAATGAATTGCCGGTCCGACAATACACATAAAAGTTCATTGATAAAAACGGCATGGGAATTCCCCACAGGGGAACCCTGAACCAAAATTTAAAAAAAAAATGACGTGGGGGGTCCCCCTAAATATCATACCAGGCCCTTCAGGTCTGGTATGGATATTAAGGGGAACCCAGGCCAAAATTAAAAAAAAATGGCATGGGGTCCCCCTCAAAATCTATACCAGACCCTTTAGGTCTGGTATGGATTTTAAGAGGAGCCCTGTGCCAAAATTAAAAAAAAAATGGCATGGGGTCCCCCTAAAAATCCATACCAGACCCTTATCCGAGCACGCAACCTGGCAGGCCGCAGGAAAAGAGGGGGGACAAGAGAGCGCCCCCTCCTGAACCGTACCAGGCCACATGCCCTCAACATTGGGAGGGTGCTTTGGGGTAGCCCCCCAAAACACCTTGTCCCCATGTTGATGAGGACAAGGGCCTCATCCCACAAACCCTGGCCGGTGGTTGTGGGGGTCTGCGGGCGGGGGGCTTATCGGAATCTGGAAGCTCCCTTTAACAAGGGGACCCCAGATCCCGGCCCTCCCCCCTGTGTGAAATGGTAAGGGGGTACAAAAGTGCCCCCTTACCATTTCACTAAAAAAGTGTCAAAAATGTTAAAAATGACAAGAGACAGTTTTTGACAATTCCTTTATTTAAATGCTTCTTCTTTCTCCTATCTTCCTTCGGTTTCTTCCTCCATCTTCTTCTTCTGGTTCTCCTCGTTCTTCCTCTGGTGTTCTCATCTGGCATCTCCTCCGCGGCGTCGGCCTCTTCTTTCTTTCTTCTCTGGGCCGCTCCGCATCCATGATGGCATGGAGGGAGGCTCCCGCTGTGTGACGCTTCTTTCTTCATCTTCTTCTCTTCATCTTCTTCTCTTCATCTTCTTTTGGGGACGCTCCGCATCAATGATGGCATGGAGGGAGGCTTCCACTGTGTGACGCTTCTCCTCTTCTGACGGTTCTTAAAAAATGGGGTGGGGCCACTTGGTGACCCCGCCCCCTCTGATGCACGGTGACTTGACGGGACTTCCCTGTGACGTCACGGGGAATGGCACAGGGAAGTCCCGTCAAGTCCCTGTGTGTCAGAGGGGGGCGGGGTCACCGGGTGTCCCCGCCCCCATTATTTAAGAACCATCAGAAGAGGAGAAGCGTCACACAGCGGGAGCCTCCCTCCATGCCATCATGGATGCGGAGCGGCCCAAAAAGTAGATGAAGAGAAGAAGATGAAGAGAAGAAGATGAAGAGAAGAAGATGAAGAGAGAAGCGTCACACAGCGGGAGCCTCCCTCCATGCCATCATGGATGCGGAGCGGGCCGGAGAAGAAGGGAAGAAGACGTTGACGCCACGGAGGAAGATGCCGGACGAGAACACCGAAGGTAGAACCAGAAGAAGCAGAAGAAGAAGAAGATGGAGGAAGAAACCGAAGGAAGATAGAAGAAAGAAGAAAGAAGAAGCATTTAAATAAAGGAATTGTCAAAAACTGTCTCTTGTCATTTTTAACATTTTTGACACTTTTTTAGTGAAATGGTAGGGGTACTTTTGTACCCCCTTACCATTTCACACAGGGGGGAGGGCCGGGATCTGGGGGTCCCCTTGTTAAAGATGGCTTCCAGATTCCGATAAGCCCCCCGCCCGCAGACCCCCACAACCTACCGGCTAGGGTTGTGGGGATGAGGCCCTTGTCCCCATCAACATGGCTACCCCAAAGCACCCTCCAAATGTTGAGGGCATGTGGCCTGGTATGGTTCAGGAGGGGGCACTCTCTCGCCCCCCCCTCTTTTCCTGCGGCCTGCCAGGTTGCGTGCTCGGATAAGGGTCTGGTATGGATTTTTGGGGGACCCCACGCCGTTTTTTTTTAAATTTTGGCGCGGGGTTCCCCTTAATATCCATACCAGACCTGAAGGGCCTGGTATGGAATTTAGGGGGACCCCCACGTCATTTTTAAAAAAATTTTGGTTCAGGGTTCCCCTGTGAGGAATTCCCATGCCGTTTTTATCAATGAACTTTTATGTGTATTGTCGGACCGGCAATTCATTAATAGCCGCGAGTAGTTTAAATGACTTTTTTTCCTTTGAAATGTCATTTTGCTGTCAGACTGTTCTAAACACAGGAAACATGCGACCCCTTTACAGGCATACTATAGACACCCCCCTAGGTACGAAATTTAAAGGGATATTACACTTTTATTGTTTGACTTTAAGCATTATTAAAATCACTGCTCCCGAAAAAACGGCCGTTTTTAAAACTTTTTTTTGCATTGATCCATGTCCCCTGGGGCAGGACCCAGGTCCCCAAACACTTTTTATGACAATACCATGAATATAAGCCTTTAAAATTAGCACTTCTGATTTCTCCAATAGACTTTTAAAGGGTGTTCCGCGGCATTCGAATTTGCCGCGAATACCCAAATTGTTCGCTGTTCGGCGAACTTGCGAACAGCCGATGTTCGAGTCGAACATGAGTTTGACTCGAACTCGAAGCTCATCCCTAGTCTATATAATGACTGATAAAAGCTGCAGGAACATCCCGCCTCTATCAAACATTCTAAAAAAAAAAATACAGTTTAATTTAGGTTTGTAAACAATATGTTATATAATGTGTTTTGCCACTTTATCACAATATAAATAATCAACATATTTTATATAAAGCTTTAATTATCAAACTTACTTTATGTTTTAGAAAACAAACTGATCTATTGTATATATGAGATATGTGCTTTGAAAATTCTGCCAACAAAAACCTCTTAAGAAAAACTGAGAGTTAAAGATATAAATATAGTTAGTGGCATTCACTATTACACACAAATATGCGCTTGCTAGCCCTCATAGGTAAAATCCTAAATAATCCTAAAAGAAAATATGCCTTGGGACTTATTTATAAAAAGACCTCAAACTATCCAATGTTCACAAGTTAAAGTGTTTTTTAAACTAGACATGTGCGGTTCGTTTCATTCCAAATTGAAATTCGGACAAATTTTTCATTAGTAGGAAATTCAGATGTATTCATATTTCTGAATTACAATAGTAACAAATTTAAACAAATCTGAAATAGATTGTAAGCTCCTTGAGGGTAGGGACTGATGTGAATCTACAATGTATATGTAAAGCGCTGCGCTTTGACAGCGCTATATAAGTACCATAAATAAATAACAAAACAGTATTTTGGATGAAATTCGAATAGTTTTGGAATCAAATTTGAATCGTTTTGGAAACAAATAGTTTCTGAATTCGAATAGTTTTCAAATTCACATAGTTTTCAAATTTAATTTGAATTTCCAAAGAGAATAAAATAGAATAGAAAATAAGAGAATAGAATAGAAAAGAATAGAATAGAATAGAAAATAAAAGAATAGAATAGAAAAGAACAGAAAATAAAAGAATAGAATAAAGAATAGAATAGAACAGAATATAAACAATATGACATCTTCTGAAATTGGAATTTCAAATTAACCACTTCAATACATGGCACTTAGACACCTTCCTGCCCAGACCAATTTTCAGCTTTCAGCGCTGTAGCAATTTGAATGACAATTGCGCGGTCATGCTACACTGTACCCAAACAAATTTTTTATCATTTTGTTCCCACAAATAGAGCTTTCTTTTGGTGGTATTTGATCACCTCTGCGGTTTTTATTATTTGCTAAACAAATAAAAAAAGACCGAAAATTTTGAAAAAAATAAAAGTTTTGCTTTTGTTTCTGTTAAAAAAAATTGTAAATAAGTAAGTTTTCTCTTTCACTGATGGGCACTGATAAGGCGGCACTGACAGGCACTGAAAGGCACTGATACGGCGGCACCGATGAGGTGGCACCAATGAGCGGGCACTGACGGGCACTGACGATGAGCACTGAAATGCGGCACTGATGGGCGCTGGTAGGCGGCACTGATGGGTGGCACTCATATGCAGCACTGATGGGCATTGATAGGCGGCACTGATGGGCACTGATGGGTGGCACTGGGTCGCACTGGTTGGCACTGATGGGCACTAATGTGCGACACTGATGGGCAATGAAAGGTGGCACTGCTGGGCACTGCTAGGCACTGATAGGGTGCCACTGAAAGGCGGCACTGATAGGCGGCACTGCTGGGCACTGATGGGCACTGATAGGCGGCACTGCTGGGCACTGATGGGCACTGATACGTGGCACTGATGGGCACTGATACACGGCACTAAAATGAGGCACTGATGGGCATCCCTGGTGGCACTGGCAGTGGTAGGCATTGCAGTGGGCACTGACTGGCAGCTGCCTGGGCACAGATTGGCAGCTGCCTGGGCACACAGTGACATTTCCCTGGTGGTCTAGGGGCATACCTGGTGGTCCAGTGGGGATCGCTTCCCTGGTGGTCCTGGGCGGCATCCCTGGTGGTCCTGGGTAGGATCTGAGGGGGGGCTGTGCTGATAAACAATCTGCACACACCCCCCCTGTCAGGAGAGCAGCCGATCGGCTCTCCTCTACTCGCGTCTGTCAGACGCGAGTGAGGAAAAGCCGATCACCGGCTCTTCCTATTTACATCGTGATCAGCCGTGATTAGACACGGCTGATCACGTGGTAAAGAGTCTTCGTCGGAGACTCTTTACCTAGATCGGTGTTGTAGGGTGTCAGACTGACACCCCGCAACAACGATCGCCGCGATGCGCGCCCCCGGGGGCGCGCAGCAGCTAGATATTCCTGATCACATCATATGACGTCCGATCAGGAATATCAAACCACTTTGCTGCCGTCATTCTGTAATAGGGCGGGCGGCAAGTGGTTAAATAAATTCAAATTTGAATAGAAAAGAATATAATAGAATATACCCTTCTTCTGAAATTCGAATTTCTAATTGAATCTATCTATCTATCTATCTATCTATCTATCTATCTATCTATCTATCTATCTATCTATCTATCTATCTATCTATCTATCTATCTATCTATTCTATCTATTCTATCTATTCTATCTATCCATCCATCTATCTATCTTAGTATTTCTCAACCTTTTTTCAGTCAACCCTTTTAAAATTATGGACAATTTTTAGGCACCCCATTCTAAAGTGTAAAAAGCTAAACTAATAGTTTTACATAATGCAGCAACATCCACAGAAAAAAAATAGGACACCCAACATTAGAAGTAATTTATTCCTACAAAGCAAATACATCTGTACTGACTAGTAATCCAATGTTTCTCTTCTCCCTCAACTTCTCTCCCTCACACAGCCAATGTGACCCCAGTGCTGATGGAGAGGGGAAAACAAGGATGCTGTGCAGTCTCCCGAGGTCCCTGTTATCAACCGATGATGTAATTGATCAACAGGAGGTCAGCAGTTTGTAGATTGTAATGGTGCACAATGTGGCTTTGTGTAACTAAAAGGCAGGCCGTATCCACCCACTGGCTTGTATACAATTTTTGGGCAATTTTTAGGTATTGAAGAAACCTGAAGGCACCCCAGGGTTGAAAAGGCTGATCTATCTATCTTTCTATCTATCTATCTATCTATCTATCTATCTATCTATCTATCTATCTATCTATCTATCTATCTATCTATCTATCTATCTATCTATCTATCATTTGTTTATGAAATGTATATGTAATCTGTAAATATTTTCCACAGAAAAGACAGTTCTCAATTTTTGGGAAGGGTTGAATCTTTGTAAGTTTTTTTTGCTGTCAGTAACCTTGTTGCAAAGAATTTCTCTTACTTACTGTTTCAATGACAACATTGACACTGACAGGATTTGAGGGAAATCTCTCAAGTGAGGACACAGACAAAAAAAATTGTGACAGAGGGTCCAACTATTTACCTCTCTACCAAAAAATATAAAGAGCAAGAAAAAAATATGGAGTTCTTAAAAAATAAATATCAGCCTTACAATAAATATGAAACTGAAAATTCCTAGTAGATATGGGCAATGCCAGCTAATCATAAATCTGTCTTGCTCGTAGCTCCATACATAATATTACGACTTGCCATTTACTATCATATTAAGTCTCACAGAGCCAATCTTCGACATAATTTCTTCATGTGGCAAATTCATTTACAATTCATGCTTATTCATACTGGCAGACATATGTAATATGTAGATATTAAGCCGTAATAATAACGGTGTATGAATTGGTTACTGATCTTCAAAAATAAATCATGCTTGACACAATGCCCAGTGGGAATATCACTGAATATAAATAAATTGAATCCATCAACAAAAATGAAGCTCAGGGCCTAGGGACAAATTATTATTTCCCCACTGTGTTTCTACTTTAATTGCTTTTCTATTTAAGCTTCATGAATTCATGATAGGCTTCTGCAAATAAATATTTTTTTTCTGTTTCATTCTATTAATAATTATTTATACATTCATTCCTGAAGGAGTGCACTTTCTCAAATGTAGACCCCAGAACCAGTTGTGTAAATGTGAATTCAATAAAATGGTACAATCTAAATGGGGCTTGGAATAGGTAAAGGACCTTTAACTTATGGTGGGGGAAAAGAAGACAATAACACAGATGGTAGTGGTGGGCTCTTTATGCATAGAGACCGGTTATACATATTTACCTGTTTTGCAATCCTACAGAGCTTCTGGTGGCACCTCCTTCTACTCAGAAATAGATTTATGATTATTAAGGCATGTCACATGTGCCTATAGGCACCTCCTCTGAACAGGCCAATATTCTACCCTTCCCAGTGGATTCTTCTTTGTGTGTAAAATGTCACCATATGACCTGCATTAGTAGGTCCACACCAACGTCAGCAGGAACTTTTTTACTCTACAGAATGGGGTCCTTCTCAGACATTAGTAATTAAAGTGACATTCATAGGCCATCATCTGTATTGTATACAGCAGAAAAAAAGAAGAGAAGATTCAGGTGCAAAAGAGGCGTGACTAATCAGGATTTGTTAAAACATAAAATGTTTAATAATCACATTAATACATTGATGTCAAAATGAACATCAAATATAAAACATAGAATAAAAAAGCCACTCAGGGCAATATTCTGCATGAAGTTATATTGCAAAAGAATGAGCGCTGATAGATCGGTCCTCACGTGCCGACATGTTTTGCCACTGCTTCATCAGGGCCTATGAAGACCACACAGTACTCATCTATGAAGGAAAATAATATCATATCGAAGATGAGCCAGACATGCACAATTGCTGCCTAAGCGGGCGTCGGAGAGATACAGGATCCAGAGTGTTTGAAGAAATATTGTCTAATACTACTTAATCTTTCAGACTTATGATGGTATATATAGGTTATAATGGATAAACCATTTACTATTGAATGAGTTTTCTAACAAGGATATATAAAGTATAAAGAGAACCCTCAGGGCTTGATATCAATGTTACTGCTTCTCAATTTTGTATTACGCACCACCTGGAAAAACTTGAAAGATAAAAGGAACATGGCTGTATATCATGTGTATATCATGTGCTGCATAGATACTCAGTATTATGATCTATTCCATAATATAGGTTACCATAGGTTACCATAGTAGTTTAGACTTGTGTGCAAGATGAAGCAATGGTCCCCTATACACTCATTGGGTACTTAATACAACAAATGAGATTAGGCGCCTGTGGGAATCCCTGGACTTGACAAAGTGCACAGCGTGAAACATGTCGTCATTGTGACGGGCCCAGTGTTGCCAACCTACGAGATTGAAGTTTACTGACATGACACCCAAAATTTACTGGCACAGCAAACTTTTTACTGGCATTTCCAAAATTTACTAAATCACAGTTTTAAGTGCAAAATTCAGTATTTAGACTACAAACAAGTACAATATGCAATTGGAAATGTGATTTAAGGTGGATATTAAGGCAAAAAACATTTAATATTTTACTTTCGAAATAGTAAGTGAGTAGCTCAGGGACAGGACAAGAAATTCGAATGGGCAGGCACACATGCATGAAATTGACTCTCACAGTGACACTGACAGCAGCACAGATGATGATGACACCTCACCGACATGACACGTCCCCTTATGAGTCACAGTGACAGTCTCTCTCCATGACAGATGGTCCCTTCGGTTCACTCCATTCCAAACAGCACTGACAGTCCCGCTTCCGGCTTGCCTTGCTCCCATACCGCAGACCCGCACACGAGGCTCCGGCCACTCCCCTAGGCCTCCTTGCATCACATGACATGCTCAGGCATTGCCTCCACCAGACCCACCCCCCCACTTGCACCGCCCAAACACACTAGCATGCATTCAGATGGTCGTGGCTAGCTCCGAACCAGACCTGTGCATGCGCTGAGTGTCCCAACCATATTTTTAACTGGCAATCCTTTCCTTTTACTGGCATTTACTGTCAGGAGAAAAATGCCTGTGTTTTACTGGCTGCCAGTAAAAATACTGGCGGTTGGCAACACTGGACGGGCCAATGTTCAGGATCTACCTCCTCGTGCCTCCACTCCACCTACATACTTGGTCACAGCCCTGTCTGGCGGTGCAGCGTAACATGTCATCACTCAGACGCCGCCTCATCACAGTGTCACTGCCAAGAACGCCACAGAGCTTCTAGCTTGGTTACACGCCACATCCGGCTTACCCAGCGGTTCCCCACTGACCATCCTTCCAGCAGCTAACGGCAGTTAGCACATCGCTGTCTCAGTGTGGTCTTCATGCACAGATGCCCACAGGGGCTCCGGTCGGCCTCACATTTGTCCAGGAACAGGATAGGGGTTCTTCAATTGTCCATCTTCTCTGTGGCTGTTGCCATTGACCACCACAGCAACAACATCATTGGTGTACAGTGACACATCTAGGACCCTTCCATCCAGAGACAGACAGAACCACATGGAGCCATTACAACTATGGTTTGATACTTTGGCACTTGGTTCAACAGATACCATGTAAGTTTTAAACTGTTTTTCTTAATAAACTACATATTCTTCTCAAGGAACTTATAGAGGCTGTTTAATAATTTCACTTACGATAAGACTGTCTTCCCTTAACATCAATATCAAGTTTATACTGGTGTGAAAGCGCTCTAAGGAACTTTTCTGCAGCCCTGTAGTTACTGGGTACTTGGCTACCCTAAAAATGGATGTACAATTGTGTGAAAAAGTATTTGCCCTCTTTCTGATTATTTTTTTTTTGCATATTTTTCACACTTAAATGACTCAGATCATCAAACAAATTTTATTATTACACAAAGATAACCCGAGTAAATACAAAATGCAGTTTTTAAATGATGGTTTCATTTATTAAGGCAACAAAGCTGTCCAAACCTGCCTGGCTTTATGTGAAAAAATAATTGCCCCTAAACCTAATAACTGGTTGTGCCACCCTTGGCGGCAACAACTGCAATCAAGCGTTTGCGATAACTGGCAATGAGTCTTTCACATTGCTGTGGAGCAATTTTGGCCCACTCTTCTTTGCAGAATTGTTTTAGTTCAGCCACATTGAAGGGTTTTCCAGCATGTACGGCCTGTGTAAGGTCATGATACAGCATCTCGATTGGATTTAGGTCCAGGCTTTGACTAGGCCACTCCGAAATCAAAATTTTGCTTTGTTTGAACCATTTGGAGGTGGACTTGCTGTTGTGTTTTGGATCATTGTCCTGCTGCATAACCCAAGTGTACTTGAGCTTGAGGTCATGAACTGATGGCTGGACATTCTCCTTTAGGATTTTCTGGTAGAGCTCAGAATTTATGGTTCCATTAAATATGGTAAGTCGTCCAGGTCCTGAAGCTGCAAAGCAGCCTCAGACCATCACGCTACCACCACCATGTCTGACTGTTGATATGATGTTCTTGTTATGAAATGCTGTATTTTTTGCCAGATGTAATGGGACGCACACCTTCCAGAAATTACATTTTTGTCTCATCAGTCCACACAATATTTGCCTAAAAGTCTTGGGGATAATCAAGATGTTTTTTGGTAAATGTGAGATGAGTCTTTGTGTTCTTTTGGGTCAGCAGTGGCTTTGGCCTTGGAACTCTCCCATGGATGCCATTTTTGGCCAGTCTCTTTTTTATTGTTGAATCATGAACACTGATCTTACCTGAGGCAAGCGAGGCCTGCAGTTCCTTACATGTTGTCCTGGATTCTTTTATGACCTCCTGGGTGAGTCGTTGTCATGCTCTTGAAGTAATTTTTGTAGGCCGGCCACTTAGAAATGCCTTTGAAACCCTTCCTAGACCGATACATGTTTGTTTCTAATCTGTTCTTGAGTTTTTTTTTAGATTGTGGCATGATGTGTGGCTTTTTGTGATCTGTTAGCGTGCTTCAATTTGTCAGACAGCTTCTATTTATGTGAGTTCTTGATTCAACAGGTCTGGCAGTAATCAGGCCTGGGTGTGGCAAGTGAAATTTAACTCAGCTTTCCCAACAATTTTGGTTAATCACAGTTCATTCATGATTCAGCATGGGAGGGGGGAATTACTTTTTCACATAGGGCCAGGCAGGTTTGAATAGCTTTTTTCCCTTAATAAATGAAATAATAATTCCATCTTGGATTTACTCAGGTTATCTTTGTGTGATATTAAAATTAGTTTGATGATCTGAATCATTAAAGTCTGAGAAATATGCAAAAAAATAAATAATCAAGACGGGGCAAATACTTTTTCACAGCACTGAATAAGTATATCAGAATATTTGATATACTAAACAGTACCATATCTACATGTTAGTAGGGATATATGACTCACTAGTAGGGATGAGCCGAACACCCCCCGGTTCGGTTCGCACCAGAACCCGCGAACGGACCGCAAGTTCGCACGAACGTTAGAACCCCATTGACGTCTATGGGACTCGAACGTTCGAAATCAAAAGTGCTCATTTTAAAGGCAAATTTGCATGGTATTGTCCTAAAAAGGGTGTGGGGACCCGGGTCCTACCCCAGGGGACATGTATCAATGCAAAAAAAACTTTTAAAAACGGCCGTTTTTTCGGGAGCAGTGATTTTAATGATGCTTAAAGTAAAAAAAAAAAAGTGAAATATTCCTTTAAATATCGTACCTGGGGGGTGTCTATAGTATGCCTGTAAAGTGACGCGTGTTTCCCATGTTTAGAACAGTCCCTGCACCAAATGTCATTTTTAAAGGAAAAAATCTCATTTAAAACTGCTTGCGGGTTTAATGTCATGTCGGGTCCTGGCAATATGGATGAAAATCAGTGAGACAAACGGCATGGGTACCCCCCAGTCCATTACCAGGCCCTTTGGGTCTTGTATGGATATTAAGGGGAACCCCGCACCCAAATTAAAATAAGGAAAGGTCCCTATATACTCTGAACAGCAGTATACAGGCGGTGCAAACAAGACAGGGACTGTAGGTTTGTTGTTAAGTAGAATCTGTTTGTAATTTTGAACATTTTTAACGTGTTTAGCTCCAGCCAAAAAATCTTTTCTAAGCTTTTTGGAAAACATAGGGAAGGGTTATCACCCCTGTGACATTTGTTTTGCGTCTTTCCTCCTCTTCAGAAGATTTCACCTCACTTTTTTGTCCCAATGAAAAATGTTTTTTGAAAATTTGGGTTTTTTTGTGGAACAAGGATTGGAAAGCATCAGTGGAAAGGAGAAATTGTTTTCCCATATTAACTCTTACATGAGAGAATTTCCCTTCCTAGGGGTAGATTTCATCTCACTTCCTGTTGTCTCCTTCCGTTTGCAAGTAGGAGTCGTTTGTAAGTTAGATGTTTGAAAGTAGGGTCCTGCCCTATATACTCAGCAGAAATTTGGGCCTTAGGTGTTGCTGTGGCCAAAACACTGTAAGCCCTCACAGGGCCCTGCTGTGAAATATTAGATCAAGAATTGTAATTACATGCCCCTGTTGAACAGGAGCTGAAAAATTAGGCCTTAGGCACTGGTACTGGTGCCACAACACTGCAACCCCTCACAGACACTCTAGTTGGAACGCAGGAACGAGCCCTGCTGCAAAGTATTGCATCAAAAATTGTAATTACACGCCCCTGTTAGACAGGGGCAGAAAAATTGGGCCTTAGGCACTGGTGCTGGTGCCACAACACTGCAACCCCTCACAGACACTCTAGTTGGAACGCAGGAACGAGCCCTGCTGCAAAGTATTGCATCAAAAATTGTAATTACACGCTCCCTGTTAGACAGGGGCAGAAAAATTGGGCCTTAGGCACTGGTGCTGGTGCCACAACACTGCAACCCCTCACAGACACTCTAGTTGGAACGCAGGAACGAGCCCTGCTGCAAAGTATTGCATCAAAAATTGTAATTACACGCCCCTGTTAGACAGGGGCAGAAAAATTGGGCCTTAGGCACTGGTGCTGGTGCCACAACACTGCAACCCCTCACAGACACTCTAGTTGGAACGCAGGAACGAGCCCTGCTGCAAAGTATTGCATCAAAAATTGTAATTACACGCCCCTGTTATACAGGGGCTGAAAAATTGTGCCTTAGGTACTGGTGGTGGCGACCAGAACCAAAAATGTTCTTACAAGCTATCAGCGTGATGATTGAGGAGGAAAGGATAATTACTCAGGGATAGTCACTCAGCATCAGCATAGGCAGTCTTTGAAGGGATCTGAAAAAAATTATTCAGTTACATCAGCATCAGGTGCTTGGTAGCTGGTGGTGATCCAAGACTGATTCATTTTTATGAAGGTCAGCCGATCGACCGAGTCAGTGGACAGACGCACCCTGTGATCGGTTACCACGCCTCCAGCAGCACTGAATGTGCGTTCCGAAAGAACGCTGGATGCAGGACAGGCCAGTAGCTCAATTGCATACTGTGCAAGCTCTGGCCAGTGATCCATCCTCAAGACCCAGTAACCCAGAGGATTTTCGGTGGGAAAGGTGTCCAAGTCTGATCTTGCCCCTAGGTATTCCTGCACCATGTAAAACAGACGCTGGCGATGGTTGCTGGAACCGATCATACCTTGGGGCTGCGGACCAAAAAATTGTCTGAACGCATCGGTCAGACGGCCACCTTCTCCACCGCTCCTTCTTTGACTGACCGAAGCCTCAGCAACACGTTGTCCAGAAACAGGAGTTTGTAACCTCCCAGTCTCTGGGAACGCGTTGCACAGACCTTTCTGCAAGGCCTCCCGAGATGTTTCATCCTCTGCTCCCTCTGCGATGGCAAGATAAGGTCCGCAACCTTACCCTTGTAACGTGGATCAAGGAGGGTTGCCAGCCAGTATTGGTCCTTCTCCTTGATACCACGAATACGAGGATCCTTACGCAGGCTTTGCAGGATCAGGGAGGCCATGCAGCGTAGGTTTGCTGAGGCATTTGGTCCGGAGTCCTCTGGGTCACTAAGGACAACAACGTCCGCAGCCACCTCCTCCCAGCCACGTACAAGTCCATGTGTTCCTTGGGCCTGATCCCTTAAAGACTGCTGATGCTGAGTGCCAGGCTCCACCTCCATACTGACACAATCTTCCTCCTCCTCCTCCTCCTCCTCCTCGTCCTCTTCCTGTGTGATCGGCGGGCACGCAGGAACACTGTCTGGATAAAGGGGGCCTTGAGAGCTAAGGAAGTCCTCCTCTTCCTGCCTCTGTTCTGCCTCAAGTGCCCTGTCCATTATTCCACGCAGCGTGTGCTCCAACAGGTGGACAAGGGGGACAGTGTCACTGATGCATGCACTGTCAGTGCTCACCATCCTCGTGGCCTCCTCAAATGGTGACAGGACAGTGCATGCATCCCTGATCATGGCCCACTGGCGTGGGGAAAAAAAACCAAGGTCCCCTGACCCTGTCCTGGTGCCATAGTTGCACAGGTACTCATTTATGGCCCTCTGCTGCGTGTGCAGCCGCTGCAGCATGGCCAATGTCGAGTTCCACCTGGTGGGCATGTCACAGATTAGGCGGTTCTTGGGCAGGTTAAACTCCTTTTGGAGGTCCGTCAGCCGAGCACTGGCATTATATGACCGGCGGAAATGCACACAGACTTTCCTGGCCTGCCTCAGGACATCCTGTAAGCCCGGGTACCTGCCCAAGAACCGCTGCACCACCAAGTTAAGGACGTGAGCCAAACAGGGCACATGGGTCAGTTGTCCCTGTCGGAGGGCAGAGAGGAGGTTGGTGCCATTGTCGCAAACCACCATTCCTGCCTTAAGTTGGCGTGGCGTCAACCACCTCTGAACCTGCCCCTGCAGAGCTGACAGAACCTCTGCCCCAGTGTGGCTCCTGTCCCCCAAGCACACCAGCTCAAGCACCGCATGGCATCTTTTGGCCTGCGTACTTGCGTAGCCCCTTGAACGCCTACGGAGCACCGCTGGTTCCGAGGAAGAGGCCATGGAGGAAGAAGAAGAGGAGGGGGTGGAGGAGAGAGGTGTGTCACAATCAGCATTTTGGAGGCGTGGTGGCGGAACAACCTCCAACACTACTGCACCTTGTCCTGCATCCTTCCCAGCTGCCAGCAGAGTCACCCAATGCGCCGTGAAACTTAAGTAACGTCCCTGTCCATGCCTGCTGGACCATGAGTCAGCGGTAATATGCACCTTACCGCTGACCGCCCTGTCCAGCGAGGCATGGACATTGCCTTCCACATGCCGGTAGAGAGCTGGAATCGCCTTCCGTGAGAAAAAGTGGCGTTTGGGTACCTGCCACTGAGGAACCGCACATTCCACAAACTCACGGAAGGGGGCAGAGTCTACCAACTGAAAAGGCAGCAGTTGAAGTGCTAGCAATTTTGCCAAGCTAGCATTCAACCGCTGGGCATGTGGATGGCTGGGAGCAAACTTCTTTCGGCGGTGCAGCAGCTGGGGCAGGGAAATTTGCCTGGTACAATCTGGCGTCGGTGTACCAAAAGCAGATTGCCCACAAGTACTTGGCTGTGACACACCTAATTCTACACCTTCATTCCTCTCACTGCAGGTCTCAGAGAGGACTGAAGGTCTAGTGGGGTTGGAAATCTCAGCTGATGAGGAGCAAGGAGAGATCCTCTTTGTTCTTTGGTGTGGGTCTTTTAGATATGCTTGCCAACGAACTGCATGGCAGGTCAACATATGTCTGGTCAAGCATGTGGTACCCAAGCGGGAGATGTTTTGGCCACGCGAGATACGCTTGAGACATATGTTGCAAATAGCAGCGGTGCGATCTGATGCACTCGTCTCAAAAAAGGCCCACACCAAAGAACTTTTTGAATAACGCACAGAGACTGCAGCGCCCTGCACATGTGGAGCTTTGGGGTGTGATGCAGTCAATGTGCTGCCCTTAGGCTGGCCCCTGGAGGGCATCCTGCCTCGTTGGTGATGTGCCGCCTCCTCCTCCTCCTCCTCCTCTCTCCTATCAGGCACCCACGTTGAGTCAGTGACCTCATCATCCCCTCCCTCCTCATCACTGGAGCAAACCTGGCAGTATGCTGCAGCAGGGGGAGCATGACTGCCAGATTGCTGTCCTTCTTGGGCACCCCCTCTGTCCGTGCTCATGTTACTGCCTTCATCGAGCTCAGTATCATCATCAGAGCCTTCCAAACGCTGGGCATCCTCCTGGAGCATGTACCCAACACTGTGGTCAAACAGTTCGAGAGAATCCTCATGAGGACATGGTGGAGCTAGGGAAGGAGTCACTGATGACATTGAGCTGAGGGAAGAGGCCGCTGCTTTGCCAGACAAAGCACCCTGGGCATGGGTGAGAGAGGATGAGGAGGATGAGGATGGCTTGGTCATCCACTCGACCAAGTTTTCTGCATGTTGCGGCTCAACACGGCCAGCTGCCGAAAAAAAGGCCAAGCGTGTCCCATGGCCACGGGCTGATGAGGATGCACCGTCTCCACGACCAGCACTAGACACAGAGCCTGCTTGCCCTCTCTTATTGGCTTGTGACTGTCTGCCTCTCCTTCTTGGCCTTCCAGACATACTAATGGCCTGTAGCTGCACTAAGCTGGGATAGAACACCTGTAATTTTCTTCAGGTAGCTTTATATACTGTAACCAGACAAGCCTGCCTGTCAGTAGGAAGATAACAGGAACGGATCTAGCTGAACACTGTGAGCAGGACGCAATGCACTAAATGTAAATAGCAGGAACGGATCTAGCTGAACACTGTGAGCAGGACGCACTGACTGCACTAAATGTAAATAGCAGGAACGGATCTAGCTGAACACTGTGAGCAGGACGCACTGCACTAAATGTAAATAGCAGGAACAGATCTAGCTGAACACTGTGAGCAGGACGCACTGCACTAAATGTAAATAGCAGGAACGGATCTAGCTGAACACTGTGAGCAGGACGCACTGACTGCACTAAATGTAAATAGCAGGAACAGATCTAGCTGAACACTGTGAGCAGGACGCACTGCACTAAATGTAAATAGCAGGAACAGATCTAGCTGAACACTGTGAGCAGGACGCACTGCACTAAATGTAAATAGCAGGAACGGATCTAGCTGAACACTGTGAGCAGGACGCACTGACTGCACTAAATGTAAATAGCAGGAACAGATCTAGCTGAACACTGTGAGCAGGACGCACTGCACTAAATGTAAATAGCAGGAACAGATCTAGCTGAACACTGTGAGCAGGACGCACTGCACTAAATGTAAATAGCAGGAACGGATCTAGCTGAACACTGTGAGCAGGACGCACTGCACTAAATGTAAATAGCAGGAACGGATCTAGCTGAACACTGTGAGCTGGACGCACTGACTGCACTAAATGTAAATAGCAGGAACGGATCTAGCTGAACACTGTGAGCAGGACGCACTGACTGCACTAAATGTAAATAGCAGGAACGGATCTAGCTGAACACTGTGAGCAGGACGCACTGACTGCACTAAATGTAAATAGCAGGAACGGATCTAGCTGAACACTGTGAGCAGGACGCACTGCACTAAATGTAAATAGCAGGAACGGATCTAGCTGAACACTGTGAGCAGGACGCACTGCACTAAATGTAAATAGCAGGAACGGATCTAGCTGAACACTGTGAGCAGGACGCACTGCACTAAATGTAAATAGCAGGAACGGATCTAGCTGAACACTGTGAGCAGGACGCACTGCACTAAATGTAAATAGCAGGAACGGATCTAGCTGAACACTGTGAGCAGGACGCACTGCACTAAATGTAAATAGCAGGAACGGATCTAGCTGAACACTGTGAGCAGGACGCACTGCACTAAATGTAAATAGCAGGAACGGATCTAGCTGAACACTGTGAGCAGGACGCACTGCACTAAATGTAAATAGCAGGAACGGATCTAGCTGAACACTGTGAGCAGGACGCACTGCACTAAATGTAAATAGCAGGAACGGATCTAGCTGAACACTGTGAGCAGGACGCACTGACTGCACTAAATGTAAATAGCAGGAACGGATCTAGCTGAACACTGTGAGCAGGACGCACTGACTGCACTAAATGTAAATAGCAGGAACGGATCTAGCTGAACACTGTGAGCAGGACGCACTGCACTAAATGTAAATAGCAGGAACAGATCTAGCTGAACACTGTGAGCAGGACGCACTGCACTAAATGTAAATAGCAGGAACGGATCTAGCTGAACACTGTGAGCAGGACGCACTGACTGCACTAAATGTAAATAGCAGGAACAGATCTAGCTGAACACTGTGAGCAGGACGCACTGCACTAAATGTAAATAGCAGGAACGGATCTAGCTGAACACTGTGAGCAGGACGCACTGCACTAAATGTAAATAGCAGGAACGGATCTAGCTGAACACTGTGAGCAGGACGCACTGCACTAAATGTAAATAGCAGGAACGGATCTAGCTGAACACTGTGAGCAGGACGCACTGACTGCACTAAATGTAAATAGCAGGAACGGATCTAGCTGAACACTGTGAGCAGGACGCACTGACTGCACTAAATGTAAATAGCAGGAACGGATCTAGCTGAACACTGTGAGCAGGACGCACTGCACTAAATGTAAATAGCAGGAACAGATCTAGCTGAACACTGTGAGCAGGACGCACTGCACTAAATGTAAATAGCAGGAACGGATCTAGCTGAACACTGTGAGCAGGACGCACTGACTGCACTAAATGTAAATAGCAGGAACAGATCTAGCTGAACACTGTGAGCAGGACGCACTGCACTAAATGTAAATAGCAGGAACGGATCTAGCTGAACACTGTGAGCAGGACGCACTGACTGCACTAAATGTAAATAGCAGGAACGGATCTAGCTGAACACTGTGAGCAGGACGCACTGACTGCACTAAATGTAAATAGCAGGAACAGATCTAGCTGAACACTGTGAGCAGGACGCACTGCACTAAATGTAAATAGCAGGAACAGATCTAGCTGAACACTGTGAGCAGGACGCACTGCACTAAATGTAAATAGCAGGAACAGATCTAGCTGAACACTGTGAGCAGGACGCACTGACTGCACTAAATGTAAATAGCAGGAACGGATCTAGCTGAACACTGTGAGCAGGACGCACTGCACTAAATGTAAATAGCAGGAACGGATCTAGCTGAACACTGTGAGCAGGACGCACTGCACTAAATGTAAAGAGCAGGAACAGATCTAGCCTAATCTAGCTCTCAAATCAAATGACACTGTCTGTCTCTCTCTCTATCAGCACACCGGAACACACTACACAGGGCCGCCGTGCAGGCGGCCTTATATAGTGTGGGGCGTGTACTAAATCCCCTGAGCCATAATTGGCCAAAGCCACCCTGGCTTTGGCCAATTACAGCTCTCTCTACTGACGGCGCTGTGATTGGCCAAGCATGCGGGTCATAGTGCATGCTTGGCCAATCATCAGCCAGCAATGCACTGCGATGCCGCAGTGAATTATGGGCCGTGACGCGCCACACGAATTTGGCGCGAACGGCCCATAACGTTCGCAATTCGACGGACGGTCGAACAGCCGATGTTCGAGTCGAACATGGGTTCGACTCGAACACGAAGCTCATCCCTACTCACTAGTAACTGGCTGAAATCAAACCAAGATGCCAACCTTTCAATCCACATGTCAACCTCACTGGGTCACCTACCTGGGATCTGTATGTATCCTACTATAGACTCCTCGCTCTCCGGCCGGAATGGCGTCTGCGCGCCAACTCTCCCTAAATGCCCCCTCTGCCTATAAATAGGTGCCGAATGGGTGCCTCCTGCGGTGGTGGCCCTGGCTGGGGACACTCCCCCATCACATAATTCCTGTGCACCAATGCAACGGCGTCATGTGCACGTGGTCCCGTGTGCTGCCGCGATTGTGTCAAGTGTACAGTACCTAGGCAGAGTGGTCAACACTACTGGCCACAACTGCCAGAATCGTCCACAGCACCGCCAACACCTCTGATCATGATCAGCTGACAGGGAGAGGCCCAGGCGCGGCCAAGTGAACCAGGTCCTAACTCCCTCCATATCCTGGGGAGGATAATGGCAGAGGGGAGCTGGATGGAAGGGAGTGAAACTCCCATATGGACTCAAATTGATAACGTTAAACCAAACACCCGCAATAAGGGACACCCATAGGCGGCGCTCACACACCCACATAATTTGCTGTTGGCATCCAGAATGCAGCCAAAATCAATAACAAAAAACAATACAGAACTAAGGACAGATAAATGAAGCATACATAACAACCACACATATGTCAGGAAATTTTATTTTAGTAGATAGTTTTCATGCAAGCAACATCTCATCATCTAATGTCATATGCTTCTCAGGTATTCTATCTATCCACATCTGACTCAATCTTATTATGTTTGGTATTAAATATTATGACCAGCAGGGTTATTAGCTAAGAATGTATCATAGCTTATAGGAACGGTTTGTAGCTCAGCACATCATTTAACCCTGGAGGGGTAGTAACGCTAAGATTATATACCCACCTTCTTTATGTAGGACTCTTTGATCCAAGTTCCCCCCTCTCGGATCCTCAGGGATCACTTCAGAAATTGCAAATTTGAAAAGAGATTCATCAAAATTGTGTTGTGTTCCAACATGACCCCCAATTTAAGTATTCACTAAGCCATTCCTAATGTATGAGATGTGATCCGATATTCTCCTCCAAAAGGACCTAATTGTTTTTCCCACATAGAAAGCACCACAGGGGCAAAGCATAATATACACTACTCCTTGTGTCTGGCATGTTACATATTGTTTGACAAATAGAGTTTTGCCATTTGGTAATCTGAGGGATGATCCCTCCAGAACCCCAGAGCAAAACCAGCATTTAAATAATCCAGAATTGTCATTATTGTTGCTTTTTGGTCTACTGTCGTGGCTGGTGACCATCCGGTCCCTAAGTGACGTAGATCGCCTATATGAAATTTCCGGGCGAGTCCCCCAAGTATTTCTTGAGGATGGGGTCACTAGTTAGAAGACTCCAGTTTTTTGTAATATATTCCCGATTTGCATATGCTGGTTTGAATATATGGTAATCAATCTGGTTATTTCTTTTCCATCCATGTTGTTTTGTTATTTGTTTTTATTAAACAGTACTTCATATCGTACATTTGATTTCGCTTTATTACAGGTTTTCCAGAGTGTAACTTTATGCCCCGTACACACGGGCGGATTTTCAGATGGAAAATGTGCGATCGGAGCGCGTTGTTGGAAATTCTGACCTTTTGTGGGCTCCATCGGACATTTTCCATCGGATTTTCTGACACACAAAGTTTGAGAGCAGGCTATAAAATTATCCAACAACAAAATCCGATCGCGTCAATTCCGACCGTGTGTGGACAATTCCGACGCACAAAGTGCCAGGCATGCTCAGAAGAAATTCCGAGACGGAACAGCTCGGTCTGGTAAAATTAGCGTTCGGAATGGATAGAGCACTTTCGTCACGCTGCAATGTAAAAAATGGTTTAATACAGCGCACTCTCTTCTTCTTTACAACGTGAGAAGAATGAAGTAGTTTTGCTGCTCATATTCACACAGACTTCTCACAAACTTCTTTTTTTATTATTTATCATGATTTCCTCAATATATTTTGACTTGTCACATCTGACCAAATTTCTTTTTTGTTGTTTTATTTTTGTTTTTTGTTTTTTTCAAGGCTGTCTTTTTTTGGGGTTTGTATTTTTTTTAAGGCTGATCTTTGTTTTATTTTATTTTTAGTTTTACTCCATAATATTTTTGTGTGTGTTTTGTGTGTCAATTTACCACAACACCATTGATATCTTGTATTATTTAATCTCAAGGAGATTGCTTGGTGTTGGTGTCCCTTGTTAATTTCCCATTGTATTTTTGAAATGTACCTGAATCCTCACAAACTGTCCTTTTTGAAGAAAAACACACATAGGCAAGTATAATTGAAACAAAATTCCTTTATTAAGGGCTCAGAACCAAACAAAGAGGATGGCAACACTTGAGAAACCTTGTAATTCTTTTACTGCAAAATTGGTGGCCTGAGGAGTCCATATCTAAGGGAGTGCAGTCTGGTCCAGAAGTCACAGAGATCATGAAAGCAGCAGATGACATCTATGTCCCCAGGCTGTGGTACTACAAGAGCCTGCATCTTTTGACAGACCAGACTGGACCCAGGGTCATCACTCTCTTGTCTTCTTTCCATGCTTCCTTCCCGGCTGTGGCTCTGGTGTTGGAGATGTGGCAGGAGGAGGAGTAGGACCTGGAGGAGAAGGAGGAGGAGGAGTAGTAGGACCTGGAGGAGGAGGAGGAGGAGGAGGACTATGTGTGAGGTTACAAATGTGGGTAGAACATGTTATTTGGCCCCTCAAACCCTTATTGAGAGCTTCCAAAATTAAGGACTCACACAGGAGTCGTTGGCCCTCCTCCATCTGCATAATTTTGCAGGCAGTTATGCCAGCAAAGTCCTCCTCCACACTGTGGGGGCTTCTCAGGGCCTCTGTAGCCTTCCAAAAGAGGCCTATGGCAGCCTCCTCCAGGTTACTCCTCTTCCTGCCATTTTGTCTTTGAAGGTGTAGGGGAGGGACCTGGATATCAGGCAGCCTGCTTGGCCCAGCCACCTCCTGGCTGAGACTTCCCTGTGTATGAAAAAGGGACATGGTTTTAGTTTTTGCATCATCAATCACAATCATAAATTAGTACTCCAAACTAACATCTAGTTAACATCATTGATTGGACAACCATGAAGATTTAAAGGAATGCTATACCTGGCTCAAGCTGGGCTCCTCCACATGTTGCTGCCTAGAAGGCCCACGTTGGGCGTCTGAAGCCTCAGCTGGGGGGGGAAGGAAGCGTGGAAGGAAGAGTGGAGAGTGCTGGCCTGGGTTCAGTCTGACCTGCCAGAAAATGCAGCCTGTCATAGTACCACAGCCTGGGGACATAAATGTCATCTGCAGCTCCTGATCTCTGGGAATCCTGGACCTTCTTGTGCTCCCTTAGATAAGTGCTCCTCAGCCCACCAATTAGGATCTTCAAATAGGTGATGTCTGCCGTGGGGATCACCGTCTTCACAAATTCCAACAAATTATCCAGCGCTGCCTTCCTCTTTGTTTGGTTCTTATATTCAGGGTGGTTTATCTCCCATAGACAGGGCAGCTCCCTGAACATATCAATGAAGATTGGCATAAAGTCCTTATCTTTCAAGATATCCATTTTCACTGCAAGATACAACACAAGGCAAACCCTAATGTCAGCCTAAAGTCTCCTAAACTTGTGCAAATACAGGCCTCAATCTAGAAACAGTATAGGCCCAATGTTAAATCTTACCTTCGCAATCACGATCAGTGCCTCCGTTACTCCTTCCTCCGCTCGTAGATCATACGTACTACGCACGCGTGTTACGCTTTATAGACACTGCGCATGCGTGAAACTCCGCCCGCCCCTGACGTTCTTTCTAGTCTATTCCCCACCCCTTCTCATTCGTCGCAGTGGGGAAGAGCACATGGCGGAGTCAGAGCAGGTGTCTGATAATTACACCAACGAGGAGGAGGAGGAAAGCCCGGAGAAACGTCCCGATCCAGAAGGAGAGGATTTAAGGCATCAAATATGTCCTTTGGGGAGATGTTGGAGATGGTGGACATCCTGAAGAAGGCCGACTATGACGGGAAGTATGGACCTTACCCCAACCCCAATGTCCGAAAGGCCAAGATCATGGCGAAAGTGGTCAAAAGTCTGCACCGGAATTTCGGGGTACGTCGATCGAAAGATCAGTTCGTGCTGCTCCATATGCTTTTCTTAACTTTTATCTAGTTTAACTGCTTGCCGACCGCCGGCCGTCAATTGACGGCCAGGCGGCGCAGCTCTCGTGGCGGGCATCATATAATGGCCTTGCTTTCCTAGGCCACCAGGGGGCGCGCGCGCACCCGCCGTGTCACTAGGCACCCGGTGCGCGTGCCCGGCAGCCGCGTTGTCCGCCGGGCACCCGCGATTACCGGTAACACAGCAGGACCGTGGATCTGTGTGTGTAAACACACAGATCCACGGTCCTGTCAGAGGAGAGGAGACCGATGGTATGTTCCCAGTACAGAGGAACACCGATCGGTCTCCTCCCCTAGTGAGTCCCCGCCCCCTACAGTTAGAATCACGCCCTAGCAACACAGTTAACCCCTCGATCACCACCTAGTGTTAACCCCTTCCCTGTCTGTCACATTTATACAGTAATCAATGCATTTTTATAGCAAGGAGCGCTGTATAAATATGAATGGTCCCAAATATGTGTCAAAAGTGTCCGATGTGTCCGCCGCAATATCGCAGTCACGATAAAAATCGCAGATCGCCGCCATTACTAGTAAAAAAATTAAAAAAAATAAAAATGCTATAAATCTATCCCCTATTTTGTAGACGCTATAACTTTTGCGCAAACCAATCTATATACGCTTATTGCGATTTTTTTTTACCAAAAATATGTACAAGAATACATATCGGCCTAAACTGAGAAAAAATTAGTTTTAAAGGAAAAAAAATTGGATATTTATTATCGCAAAAGGTAAAAATTATTGTGTTTTTTTTAAAACTTGTCACTCTTCTTTTGTTTATACCGCAAAAAATTAAAACCGCAGAGGTGATCAAATACCACTAAAAGAAAGCTCTATTTGTGGGGAAAAAATGATAACAATTTCATTTGGGTACAGTGTTGTATGACCACGCAATTGTCATTCAAAGTGCGACAGCGCTGAAAGCTGAAAAATGGCTTGGGCAGGAAGGGGGCGAAAATGCACTGTATTGAGGTGGTTAAAATGTAAACTTTCATGTTCATGGGCACATTATTCGTTCGTATCAAACATTTTTCTTTCGGCCTATAAAACACCATTGTTTTGGCCATATGCATTTGCCCACATTTTTTAGGCCCTACTTGTGTGAAACTAATTTGGTTGTGTAGATGGGTTTGTTACTAGAATGAAATGCAAACTAGATTCTGTGTAAGGAGAGGACACTCAGCAGCTGTTCACACATCTGGACGCTGGAGCACTAGTGTGGGACACAAGAACACCCTTTTTATTAGGGGGCCCACACAGGTGCTCCAGTGTATACTATAGGGGTGTCTCCATCTGTCAAGCTTGTACAAAACAGGTAAGTATTGAAGCTTCACAAAGGACAAGAAAAATGCAACATCTTAGAACTCTGCCAAAACAGACAATTGTACCCCACTTCCAAGCAATGCTAAGTAGACCTATTTTTTTTTACATAGGGGAGAAAAGACTCGGAGAACACCCCTCATCCGAGGAGACCAGAGACCCCCCACCTCTGGAAGAAGGGGAAATCCACCCAGAACAGGCAGAGCAGGAGGAGGAAGACGAGGTGGAAATTGGCACCACAACAGGTGAGTGTCTGCGACCACAGGCTCAGGTAAGAAATGGATGCCGGCATATTTATAATACATGGTGTTTTTTGGTTTCTATCTTTTTAGGTAGTGTGCAATTGGGAAAATCCAGACAGCCGCACTCCAGGAAATTATAATCCAAACTTCTTTATTTTAAAATCAGGAACATGTCATACAGTACATCAAAGGCAGATTGTACAGACAGACAGCTTACGCGTTTCGCACTATGCCAAGTGCTTACTCATGACAGCGTAAGCTGTCTGTCTGTACACTCTGCCTTTGATGTACTGTATGACATGTTCCTGATTTTAAAATAAAGAAGTTTGGATTATAATTTCCTGGAGTGCGGCTGTCCGGATTTTCCCAATTGCACACAGCCTTTACTAGCATTAGCCAGTACCTGGGGCTCTTTACTCCTGGAGACCAACAGTCAGTTCATACCTGGACAGATTCACCCTAGTGCAGGGACAACATCCGCATATCTTTTTAGGTAATTGTGATGTTGTGGATCCAGATCCTTTCACCTCGGAAAGTGCACAGATCCTGATCGGGGAGATCATGGGGTGTAATAGGGACTTGGAAAACATCAAGAAAAACATCAATGATGTTCTTCAAAAAATGAAGAACATCATTGATGTTTTAGGGAGAGTTTAAAACCCCTCAAAATCCATTGGTTTTTTTGTGTGCTAAAATTTTTTGACATTTTTTGACAACATGTGCTATCTGCTTCCTCAATAATAAAGTAGCTATGAGGAAGGGGTTGCACCCCCAAAAGATGTCCCTTGATCCCCCGTGATGGCAGGTAGCACATGTTGACATTCGTAAATTTGTGTGCATCTTCAAAATTTGGCTTTTCCTGGGGTGACTTCACCCCATCTGAACGCAATATCAAACACAGTTTTTAAATACTCATGTCTGATATTGCCTTCAAGTTCTACCAAATGTGAAATTTGTAAGTTCAAGATTTGCGTCTTTCTTGTTGGTTTTAAACATGCCTCTTTTATCTTAAATGGACATTTCTACTTTTTCTAATGTGACCCCAAAAATTGTTATACAACAAACATGTTGGTTTGTTTTAAAAACCTTTTCTAAATGCACATGTAATTGTGCTGGTATTAAAAAGATTGATAATGAAGAAAGTGTGGATTATTGTTTCAACGCTCCAACACTTTTGTGGTGCTCTAATTGGTGTTTTCTGTGACAATGGGTGTTATTTCCTAAGGGCAAATCCACTTTGCACTACCAGTGCAGTTTCAAATGCACTTGTAGTGCAAAGTGTCTTTGCCTTTAGTAAATAACACCCACCAGTGCTTTGTAAGGTTACACAATCACGCCATTTTCAGGACTCATCACATTTCTGTCAGAGTCAGCTAAAACAAACAAAAGCAGTAAATGTCACCAAAGATTTGAGTAGTTATTTGTTTTTTTTTATTTGAAAAAGGTTTCAGACATTGTCTGGCATATTGATAGCCCCCCTACCCACAAAGAATTCAAGGTATCTTACCCGGACATCACGGGCACTCAGGGGGGGCAAGCCAGGACGGCCACTTTCAAGCGTCGTCAGGGTTGTTTCATTTTGAAGTCCAGCCTCAGGCCCAACTGAGTCAGCATAGTTGGCAGAATGTTGCCGTAAAAAGTTGTGTAGAACACAGCACGCCAGGATAATATGATTCAGTTTGTACTCCGCCATGTGTATGGGTGTAAGAAATAGGCGGAACCGGCTGGCCATGATTCCAAACGTGTTCTCCACCACTCTTCTGGCTCTGGCCATCCGGTAATTAAAAACCCTCTGGTCCGGGGTGAGGGTCCTCATCGGGAATCGCCGCATAAGATGGTCCCCCAGCGCAAACGCTTCATCCACAACGAAGACAAATGGGAGTCCTTCCACATTGTCTTCTGGAGGTGGCAAGTCCAAGCTGCCATTCTGGAGACGCCTGTAGAACTCCGTCTGGGCGATGACTCCACCATCGGACATCCGGCCATTCTTCCCCACGTCCACATACAGGAACTCATAAGTAGCCGACACCACCGCCAACATCACAATACTATTGAACCCCTTATGATTATAATAGTACGACCCTGGGGGGCGTGGTTTGGTGACGGACTCTAATGGACGCCTAATCCCTGCGCTCCGGTCCTCAGAGGGTCTCTCAGCAGCTTAAAAGAGCCATCCAAGAGTGAAAACATGGGGAAATCTAAGGGGAACCCATCCCCATCCCGTTCCCGATCCCCGCGGAGACCCGAATCACAAGCAGGCCGCAGCATTCCGGAGATCTTCCGGATGCAGTCACGCGAGGCCCCGGCTTCATCTCAGGCCTACTCGGCCACAGCGCGCTCCTCCAGCCTCAGCCCCTCTGGCAGGCACCGGACACAATCGCCCTCACGACATGTGGTGACAGAGCACCCCCTGAACATGGGGGACCTGAGAATAGTGGCAGAAGACATTAAAGCCACCTTCGCATCGGTCATCTCAGACCTGAGGAGAGACATCCACTCCATGACGGTCCGCATGGACAACATAGAAGAAACAACAGCACAAAGTGAGAATGCCATCCACAGGCTCCAGACATCATCCCAGGCACACTCCGTCCAGCTCAGAGATCTACATAGATACATGGAAGACCTGGACAATCGTGGCAGAAGACACAACTTACGGGTAAGAGGCATGCCAGAATCGATCGATCATACCCAACTTACCCAGGCAACCATAGCTGTATTCAACGATCTCTTAGGCAGACCCCCTGAGACCCCTATTGAATGTGAACGCTTACACAGGGCCCTCAGACCCCGGGGTAGAGACACTGACCCTCCCAGAGATGTGGTGTGCTGCCTAGTTAACTTTAAGCTGAAAGAGGAAATCCTTCGCAGGGCCAGAGATCGTCGCAATCTTTCATGCCAAGGCTCAGAAATAAAAATCTTTCAAGATTTATCGCCTATCACTCTACAAAATAGAAGAGACTTACGCCCTCTCCTTGATATACTACGCACAAACGGAATTCAGTACCGCTGGAAATTCCCTTTTTGCCTCTCAGCATCAACACAAGGGCGAACAGCTAACCTGAGAGTGCCTGAAGATCTCACCACATTCTGTGAAATTCTGAACATACCTTGCATTGAACTGCCCGACTGGTACCACTCTCTCAGACCTCCCCAACTCAGAAGGTCCAGCTCCATGGATGCCATCCCTGTTCGCGATGAGTTCCATATAAGAAGGCACAGATCCAACTCTCCCAGGGCCAACACTTCCACAGGACCCAGTAATCCTACAGACAACAGCCCCACAGCTTCTCCTGCCCACAGACGACCCCGCCACGGAGGTGCTGACTAACGGGGTAACCCACCCCTATCTCCGATTGCTCACCTGAAACCATTTCACCCCCTACACTACAAAGCCCTACGCAAGACAGACGTCAATCCACAGTATGACCATCCGATTGCCCACAAATGGATCTCCTACAAACCAGAAGCAAGAAGACTGGACTCAAAGGATCAACACAATTCCTCGCCTCTCCCACACCTAGTCCAAGATGGACGCTTTTCGCTCAGCCCCACAGACTGGCCTTACCTGTGAAAACATCCCCCACCCCTTTACCTCTCTCCTTCGTGCCAGTCTGCCCACACAGCAAATTTAACACAGACTTCAAGCAATGGAACATTGGACACGCAAGTATAACATGAACATGCACGAAGATAACTATTGTTTGTGAACGCTATATAGCCCCCCAAATAACAATAATTCCTTTCCTTATTGCATCTCCACCTCCCCATTCTGTCACCCCCCTAACTCAACCCCCAAGTAGGCCTTTTTGAACCTCTCTAGGCTAGTATCATTCCCTAATGTGACAGACACAGGTCACATTCCCAGGTCAGAATCCCCTTATTCTAACTGGCACCCTTTTTAAAAAACAAACTGGGACTCACACTTGTTTGTTAGTAATGTTGTTTGTTAGTAATGTTGATTCCTCCCTGGAGGGGCGGTTCCACACAGAACCTCAACTACACCCTTAATTCCGCCCAATCTCCACATACCCTACCCCTATTGATGTCCCCCCAACATTAAGAGCTGATTTTCATATGCTCGGACCCCCCCTTCACCTGATCAAACGACTACCCAACTGGTTAACGGGTATCTAAACCTTGACATCCACTAAGATGGCAAATAAGACATAGCCTGCATACCCCAATGACCCCAGTAAAAGCATTAATCTGTGTGGAGCCGCTCACCCGGTATGTATATTGCCGGAAAAAGTTATCATGTTATCTTCAGTTAAGTTACAACCCATAGGAAGCTAATAATCCAGCTAGAAGGTATTGGTATCATTACTATTATGCCGCGTACACACGGTCGGACTTTTCAGCTACAAAAGTCCGACAGCCTGTCCGACAGACTTTCGACGGACTTTTGGCGGACTTTCGACGGACTTGCGGCGGACTTTCTAACGAACAGACTTGCCTACACACGATCACACAAAAGTCCGTCTAATTCTTACGTGATGACGTACACCGGACTAAAATAAGGAAGTTCATAGCCAGTAGCCAATAGCTGTCCTAGCGTGGGTTTTTGTCCGTCGGACTAGCATACAGACGAGCGGATTTTTCGACCGGACTCGAGTCCGTCAGAAAGATTTGAAGCATGTTTCAAATCTAAAGTACGTCGGATTTGAGGCTAAAAAAGTCAGTTGAAAGTCCGGAGAAGCCCACACACGATCGGATTACCAGCCAGCTTTAGTCCGTCAGCGTCCGTTGGACTTTTGTAGACGAAAAGTCTGACCGTGTGTACGCGGCATTACTGTTATTACCTGAATACTCGTTATACAATGACCTAAGGTATATGTTGAATCTTGATAGACACCTCACCAACTAAATGGCTGACCCCGTGTAGGGCAGGCCTGAGACCTGGGTACATAACATGTAATGATATGTCATTTTATTTCTTAATACTCTTGTTTCTTTATTAATAGTTCAACACAACATACAATGTTTGTTTTTGGCAACCAAGCAAAAGAACCCGGGGAGACCTCCGGCATGTGTGAAAGACCCCATACCCCGCCTGGTTAATGGTCTCTATATTATGACATCCAGACGAATAGACACACGAGTAAGTCGGGCCGGCCCACCTTTATGGTGAAATTTCAGACTACCTGTTCTTATACTGTGTGGGGTTCGGTCGCACAGGCTAGAGGCCTACTCTGAGAGTAAGGCGAGCATAAATAACGCTAGAGTTATTTACTAAATATATAGAGTCTGGTTAATGTTATAAGGTCGATTGTACAGATGATTCCTTACTTGTCTCTCTAAATATCTGAACGACTCACAACTAGACGTTCACTCCACATCCCCACAATAGCTAAGGCTGACTTCCCCTATTGATGCGGACTCACACTCCTGCCCCAAAAGACCTCACGTGATATTCTGTCTCTGGCAATGACATTACTTTAAATTTAAGATCTCCCTCATTTAATCCACAATCCCCAAGACTAATACTATAACTTATAGGCTCACTCCTCTATCTTGACCATCCACACCCCTCTGAGGACCAGAGGATTACACTCTATCTCTAACCCGTCACTACCGGCTCCCTTCACCTCCCCACACAACGGGAACCTATCTTTCCCGTTGACCTATACCGGATAACATATTACCCCATAAGAGGGGTCTCTGAACCCTTCTTTACCTCCGGTACACCTAGATCTCACATATCTTTCTTGATCTTTTTTCTATCTTTTCTCCTTCCTCTTCCCTCCTTTTCTCCCTTCGCACCTTCTCTTTTCCTCTTCCCCCTTTCCCCTCCCCTTCCTCTACCCTTTACAGTCCCCTTTTCCCCCTCAGATTCTCCCTCCTCAGCCCCTAGTCACATTCAACTTTCCCAAGCCCATCTCCATCTCCCTCACCCCCCTCTACTGCCCCCTCGGTCTCCGCCACCTCCACTTCGCCACCGCGACTCCTCCCGATTCAACTACATTCCCACGATCCACCCCTAACACACTCGAAGAGGTATATTGACTAAACTGACAAAAGAGCACATCCTTTTAAAACATGTCGCACACACCACCTACCACCAAACATGACACACTAAAAGTGACATCCCTAAATGTAAAAGGGCTCAATATCCCAGAAAAACACAGCCAAGTTCTGTCTATGATGCACAAACTAAAATCCAACATAGTTTTCCTCTAGGAAACCCATTTCCGTGCAGATAAAGTTCCTAAGCTTACAAATCACTGGTTCCCTCACTCCTACCATTCTACCAATCCACAAGCAAAGACTAAGGGAGTTTCAATCCTGATCTCCAAAAACCTAACATGGGAACTCACTGATTCACTTATTGACAAGGAAGGCAGATATATCTTTTTAAAAGGCAAGATACAGGGCCGGCCTGTAACTATGGCTAATATTTACAGCCCCAATTCTGCACAATCTAGCTTCTTTAGACAGATCTCCCAACTTTTATCAGGCTTCTCTGCTGGTCTAACCGTACTTGGAGGAGACTTTAATGTAGCCCTATACCCAATTTTAGACACCTCTTCAGGCTCCACATCGCTGCCATACCGAACTCTGCGCCAAATTAAACTGCAATTGAACGACCTGCTTTTACATGATACCTGGCGCACTCTTCACCCCAATGTCAAGGACTATATGTTCTTCTCCGCCCCTCATGACAGATATTCCAGAATTGATTATCTTTTCCTCTCCCAACCAGACCTTCCATTCCTTTCCCATGCGACAATTGAACCAATGCTCCTATCTGACCACCACCCCATTACAATGACACTGACCTTCCCTGAGCATCAGAATGTTTCAAAAATTTGGCGCCTAGATTCTACCCTCTTGACCTCAGAAGGAGATATCACAGACATTAGACAAACCATACACAACTTCTTTATCGACAATGACAACGAAGACACATCTCCACTAACACAGTGGGAGGCCCATAAATGCGTCTTAAGGGGTAAACTTATTGCCCTTAAAACGTCGCGGAAAAAAGCCCACCAAGCCAGTATCTCAAACCTGATCCAGAAGATTAAAACTTTAGAGCTAGCTCACAAACAGACTCAGGCCCAACAAACATATCGAGAACTCACACAAACCAGAGAACATCTACTCACAGAACTGTCACAAAAAACAAAACGTAAATTCATCCTACAACAGAAATTGTTCTATGAATTTGGAAATAAAAGCAGAAAGTATCTGGCCCGAGCCATTCAGAAAAACAAAGCACGTTCCAATATCCATACGATCAACGACTCCCAAGGTGGATCGAAAGTCACAGCCCCAGACATAGCCTCCCAATTCGAAGCGTACTACTCTACACTGTACAATCTCGGCATAACAACTGACGGTGCATCTAATAACAAGGATAGACGATCCCTCATTAAAAGTTTTCTAAAAGAACATTGCCCTAAACCGATTGACAGAGAAGATGCTCGCCAATTAGAACTCCCCATTTCGGAAGCTGAACTCAAAAATGCAATCAAACAATTAAAAGCCGGAAAGAGTCCTGGCCCAGACGGCTTCACAGCCGTATACTTTAAAACCTTCATAGAGACACTCACTGGCCCCTTTCTCAAAGCCTTCAACTCCCTGTCCTCCTCCGCGCTCCCCTTCCATAGACTCCTTGAAGCCCACATTACAGTTATACCAAAGGAAGGAAAAGACGCGACCCTAGTAAGTAACTATAGGCCGATTTCCCTACTAAATGTTGACATAAAACTCTTTGCAAAAATCCTAGCCAACCGCCTGCTTCCCCTGTTACCATCACTGATAGATGGAGACCAAGTTGGTTTCATTCCGGGCCGAGAGGCGAGGGATAACACTATTAAAGCCATAAATCTCCATCATTGGATGACAACTAATAAACATAAAGGTTTCTTTCTATCATTGGATGCGGAGAAGGCGTTTGACAGACTGGCATGGGACTACATGGGGGCAGTGTTGCGACACTTAGGCCTCCAAAATCGCATGTTTAACTCAATCATGTCTTTATACACGACACCCACGGCCAGAGTTCGGATTAACGGACATCTGTCAAACGCCTTCTCCATAACCAACGGAACGAGGCAAGGATGCCCACTTTCCCCTATCCTCTTTGTGTTAACCCTTGAACCTCTCCTGAACTGCCTCAGGAGAAATGAAAATATTAAAGGCATACCCATATCAGGCCACACTTATAAGTTGTGAAAATAAATTGCAGCGCTAAACACACATATGCAGTGTAAATGATAAATAAAGTTCAAAAGTGCATATGGACGTAATGTCCTGGGAGGAGCAGATATGTGATCCAAAGGAACATAAAAGTCCCTGTTGAAGGTCACTGGACCGAAACGCGTAGGGCGGCTTTTTACAGACCCCATACACTGCTTTTCATTTTATCTTTGTGATCACAATTTTTATATGTATCGTTGTTTTTTTAAATAAAAACACCCAGAAGTTACACTATGTGGGAGCATTTTTCCTTTTTTCCACATACCCTGGAGAACTGAGAAACCACCCCGTCTTCCGGAACCCATTCCCGGCTTGGCTTCTGCTTAGAGAGAGGGGACGTCCCGGTTCGGTAGAGGCTCTACCCTTGCCTCCAACATTTCATCACTTCGCCCTGGGTGGCACTAAGCTCCATTGATTCTATGCTTACGGCAGTAGAATCCAACACCTCCGGTAAGCGTATTCCATCTACTCGCTTTAACTGATGATACATAAGCTGAAGGTTGGGAAGCAGACAGGATTGATACACGGATCATCCATTCTTATTGTGGACTTTTATGTTCCTTTGGATCACATATCTGCTCCTCCCAGGACATTACGTCCATATGCACTTTTGAACTTTATTTATCATTTACACTGCATATGTGTGTTTAGCGCTGCAATTTATTTTCACATTTGTTCTTCCATTTTTGTCACATGGTATTGTAGCAGCTGTTTTTCATTTTTGCACATTTTATTGTTTTTTGGTAGCGCATTAATCATTCCCCCTCACACACTTATAAGTTGGCAGCCTTTGCCGACGACATCCTGCTTTCCCTTAGCAAACCCCACACTTCTATTCCAAATTTATTAAAAGACTTCCACCTCTTCCAGCGCATCTCTAATTTTAAAATAAACTTCACCAAATCACACGCCCTCAATGTCACCATCCCAAAAGAAACAGTTGCGCAGTGTGAAACTAACTTCCCCTTCCAATGGCGACAAAACGCAATTAAGTACCTTGGCATTTACCTTACAACGAACCTATCAGACCTTTTTGCACAAAACTATCTTCCCATCCTCAAAACGATCTCTGCTGATCTCAAAAATTGGAACAAACCCCAGTTTTCCTGGTTCGGACGTGCAGCGATTATTAAAATGAATATTCTTCCCCGCATTCTATATATTTTACAAGCTGTCCCCATTAAACTCCCCCCGTCATTTTTCTTATCCTATTGAAGGCCTTGTACAGAATTTTTATGGAAACAAAAACCTCCGAGAATCGCATATGATCTTCTGACAAAACCTAAGACGAAGGGGGGCATTGGGCTTCCAGATCTGAAAAAATATTACTGGGCCTGCCACCTTACCCGTATTGTGGACTGGTCATTACACACCCAACTCAAAGATTGGGTCAGACTGGATCCCCCTTCCCGCTGAAATCCGCACCCTGGCTGGCGTAGACACATATCCCCTCCAATCTCAAAGAACACCCTCTTATTGGACCGACCCTGGGATGTTTCAGGGACGCATGCCGTAAATTACACATATCATCCTCCCCGGGCCCTTTGACTCCTATAAGACAGAACCCTGCCTTCCCTCCGGGCATGTCCGCACAATTTCTAGCAAATAAGTGGCAACTCCCCAACATACAAGCACATCAATTTTTCCGCGACGGATCTTTTCTAGACCGCCTCACACTGATACCCGCCATCACCAGTGATCCTTTACTATTTTGGACTTACTTTCAAATTCGACATTTTTTAAAGGAAGCCAATCGCGACTCTTCTATATCAAGAACATTTACTCCATTTGAGCATTTATGCTCTCAATCTAATCCCCAACAACATTTAATCTCCAGCATATATGCTATACTATTTACTGGAACTTCCCCCAAAGAAGGGAAAGCTTGCAAAACATGGGAAAGAGAATTACAAACAGAACTAGAAGAAGACCAATGGGAACACATATTCACGATTGCCCATAAAGGCTCCCTGAACGTATCCATTCAGGAAAATAACTATAAGACCCTGACACAATGGTACAGAACCCCAGCTATCTTGAATAAAATTAACCCTTCATTCCCCAACAAATGCTGGAGATGTGGGGATGAACCGGGCACACTGTTACACATTTTGTGGTCATGCCCAGCTATTCAATCATTCTGGACACAAGTCCGAGAACTCACGGAATCAATATCGACCTATAACTTAGACCATTCCCCAACCCAATGCCTGTTTCATCACTCAGATTTGTCCATGCCATACTACCGTAAAACATTGATCTTACCCCTACTAAATGCAGCGAAAATGTGCATCCCTAGACATTGGGGTACGTCTCATGCTCCGACCATCCAAGAATGGTTCACACAAGTTAATAAAATAGCTGAAATGGAAGAACTCATTTCCATCTCACGAGACTCCCCAGCTAGATTCTCTAAGACGTGGGCATGCTGGACTCATTTTCGGTCAACCGACAGATACCGAACACTGATGACATAAATCTCGACCTGAACCTGCCCATCTAAATTCACCACCCATCATCTATACTGTTTAATCCTCTCAGCCTCACCACTCATATACCTCTTCTTCCTTCCCAGATGACGTGGACCCCCCACCCCTAAACAAGGGACGAGTATGGGGGGCCGCACGTCAAAGTTAGCCCAATATCACTCTCCGAGAGTAGAGATCGAACAAACCTGACCTGCTTCACCATAAAACAACACCAAACCGAATCTACACCACAAGTGGCGGAGACCGAGGAGACAATCATTCCTCTAGCTCCCTTAATCCCCCCCCTTCCCCCCTTTGTTCCCTCTCCCCCCCTCAAGTCCCTTAGGTCACCCCTCCCTCCCCCCCCTTTCCCCCCTCCCTTTTCTTTTCTTTTACTCCCCCCCCCCATTTTTTTTTCTTTTTTTCTTTTATCTATTTCTCATTGTCCACCTACAACCCTTCTTAGCCCCTTGTACGGTTTGGGTCTCCTAACAGAGCTCCCGACCAACACCTCTACCTTACACGTGGATTGAATTGTCATACAAACCCCTATGCCCTCACCCAACGAATGGGAATCCTCCCCTAAGAAGTATAATAGCAACTTGGAGGGGGGGGGGGGAGAAAGAGAGGGGAAAAAGAAGAAGAAATATCTTATGCCACCATATTTAACTTCAACCTCTCGATAGTTACTTCAATATGTTAATGGATTTAGTCTAAACCCCCCCCCCCCCCGCGCAGACATAGTAAAACATCAACAAGAGATTTTCTGTTATAAGTCAATTCATTGTTACATGTGTCTCAATCGTAAGAATTTATGTCTATTCACCACCTTTTGTACAACTGTATGATGATACTGTGATACTGTTATATTATATTATTTTTCTTTCAATAAAAATCTATTTTGGAAAAAAAAAAAAAAATAATAGTACGACCCTGAGTTGGGGGGTAGGACGATGTGGACGTGTTTCCCATCAATTGCCCCTCCGCAGTTAGGAAAGTCCCACCGCTGGGCAAAGTGGGAGGCCACAGTCTGCCATTCCTGTGGCGTGGAAGGAAACTGTGGAGTCAAACAAAAAAAAATGTAGTCATTTTGCACATAAACAGGGAAAGCAGATTAGACACAAACATTCTTGGCCAACATCAAGATAACATTTATTTGAAGGGAGTTTTTAAAGACCAAAGTATAAGGTACACCTAACAGACCCCCCCCCCCCTCTCATGGGCCATTTCTAACATTATAGGGGGGAACTCTTGGACAGGTAACCCTCTCCACTTCATTGAGAGATAAATGCCTAAATAATGTGTATTACATTGAACAACCCCTCCTTAGTTACACTATTGATAGCCCACTGTACAGGTAAGAAGTGTCATAATACAAAGATATAAATACATATTGTACACATTTGAGCACATTTGGACATTCTGCTATTACCTATCAAGATACTATACAGAAACTTGAAACAGTACCATTTGAAAGTATACAGGCAGGCCCTTGCACTACATGCTTTGGGGAATTCATCCATAAATCTAACCACAAAAGAGGTGGGTATAGTGTGTATGGGTTTGGCAAAGTCAGCAGATAGATGATTGAGGATAGATAGAGAATTGGTATCGGCTGACTTAGCAGTTGTGGGAGGGAGGGTTCAAAATGATTTGGGGACCCCCCAAAAAAAGCCTCTTGCACTCTGCCTGAATTTAAAGCACAAATCACATTTAAAAACATTTTAGGGGGTGTTTGGGGTAAAGCACTACTATGGAGCTGATAAAATACATTGTTAAGTGACTACATGAGGTGAATATAGGGCCAGGAGACCATGCTGGGGAGGTAAGTGAAGGCAAATATGTATGAAGGACAACAAAAATAATTACATAAAAATCCAGCATGCATGAGGACAAAGGGGACATTCACAGCATATTACAATCATGGGAATGATTGTTATAATTAGGGAATGAGGAAAGAAATACAATACATTAGCAAACATTAAATACAATAAAATGTGATATTAAAGGATAAAAATCTTACCTTAATATACTCCTTCTGCAGGACCTGGATGATGGCAGAACAGGTCTCTGGGATAATGATCCCCAGAGCCTGGGGGGAGATGCCTGTCGAGAACTTGAGGTCCTGCAGGCTTCTCCCCATCGCCAAGTACTGCAGGGTGACGACTAGCCTCTGCTCTGGAGTGATGGCTTGCCTCATGCAGGTATCCTGCCTGCTGATATGGGGGGTCAGCAAAGCCAACAAACGGTGAAATACGGGGTCAGTCATCCTGAGAAAGTTCCTGAAATCATCAGGATTATTCTCACGGATCTCATGGAGCAAAGGCATATGACAGAACTGGTCACGCTGAAGCAACCAATTCTTGGTCCATGAACTCCTCCCCACCCTGTTCATGGACTGGACTTGTGTCAAGGTAAGGACCCCAACACCAAGCTCCCGCACAGCACGAACTCTACGAGGAGTACGTATACGCAACATGGCTAGAAAACGGTCGGCTGCTCAGAACGAAGTAACAGAACGCACTCAAGAACAGCAAGGCCTGTGAAGAGCGACCTGAAAAACAGTAACGAACGAACAAGAACAGAATGACAAGAGTCACGCGTCACTTGCTGCATGCACTGAAGAACAGATACAAACCCACAAGCACAAACTTAACAGCAGAAAACGATCTACGAGTCTAAAAAAGCGTAAATCATCTCTCACCAAACTTTTACTAACACGAGCCCAAAGGATGCCGCGCTTGGTTCTGAACTGGCCTTTTCTAGTCTCGTCGTATGTGGTGTACGTAACCGCGTTCTTGGCGATCGGAAATTCCGAAAACTTTGTGCGACCGTGTGTACACAAAACAAGTTTGAGCCAACATCCATCGGAAAAAATCCATGGATTTTGATGTCGGAATGTCCGATCAATGTCCGATCGTGTGTACAGGGCATTAGTGTAACCTCTATTAAGTAGGTGGTTACATAGTTTATCAGCTTCAATTTTAAACATATTGTCAGAGGAGCAATTTCGAAAATATATAAACTAAATATATACGCTCGCGCTAATGGTGTATCAAGCAAGTATATGAAAATAAAAAATGCAGCTGCTACACACAAAGTGCTAATCACTTGAAAAACATATAGATATAAATATAGCGCTTGCAAACACAATAAGTTAAAATATAATGAATAAAAATATATAATGAATAAAAAATATATAATGAATAAAAAAGAAACAAAGTCCAAATAAGGTGACTAAAGGTGCTCCAATCCAAAGTGAAGGAAATATAAGGTGCTTCAGAAAAATTCAGGTGTGCAACACCCCCTCATGTATCCCCACTCACCAGATCAGAACGACCCCCAGCTTTTCAGTCTGGTGGGTCACTTAAAGCTTGGTAAAGATATCCAGGGATGGCAGATATAGTGATATGGCATCAGGTCCAGAGTTCCTTTATGAAGTTGCTCAGCCAGTAAAAACAGGTACCCAGAAGTAAAAAAGAAGGGAACTGATAGTGAAGTACTATTAAAAAAGGTTTTATTGTAAAAGGGAGTGGGTACTTACAACATGTAAGATAAAACAAGCCTCAAACATGGAGCTGTGGGTGTAAAAATGCCGTTCCTGGCATGCGTTCCATAGGACCGGAAGTGACGTCAGTGATACCGGAAATAGCGTCAACATTTCGCCCTCCCACAGGGCGTCATCAGGGACCTAATTTCCGGCTAGCTGATCCCTGGATCAATAAAAAATATAAAAAAAGGAATTCTGAAGTACTTTTTAATGGCGGCACGCACCGTTATTGCCAGAAAGTGGAAAAACAGAATAGCCCTCTCCATAGAAGAATGGGAATGTGAAATGGGTGTGATGCGCTCGTTGGAGGAGAGGATGATTGTGGAAGGACATACTTAATTAAATATATGAAAGACGTGGGAAGAGTACAGAGCCCGGCCGAAGAAACCGAGAGAGATATGAGATTGGAACAGAGCAATATTGTAGTTGATAGATGAAGGAATGGGGAGAATGTCCCCTGTGGGGAAACCTTCTTTTTTTCTTTTTTCTTTTCTCTTTTTGTGTTTGGCTGTTGGGTGTCTGGTGGTGTGATAGATGAATGGTTGGGTGTATGTGTAGGGTGGGGTAAGAGGGGTATGGGGAAACAGTGTGTTATAGGATTATGGGTTTAGCCAGCGGCAAAGTTGTTACATATATTTAGTAGGGTATGCTGTTGGGGCTAATGAAGACCCTAGGGTCATATAAAATGAACCAAATATGAATGTAGAGTATAACTTAACACACTTCCGATAAATGTATGTATGTGTATATGTTTTATAAAAAACTTTTTTGTAAAAATGTTTGATAAATAAAGATTATATAATTTCCGGCTAGCTGAGCCATCTTAAATAGAGGGCGAAAGAGAAACGCCCCTACAAGGGACCAATCAAATTTGGCATAGTGGCCATTTTGTTGGTGGGACAAAAGCGTTGCTCCTAGGGATAGAGCACAATCCTTAGGAGAGACAAAAACGCCATTTTGTTGGTTTGATTAAATCAAACAAATACTTCCAAGGAATCGTTAGACGTCAATTCAGGCTAAATAGTGGAATAATTGACATAAAACCTTTATACAAACATCAAAGCATTAAAAATAGAGATATGAAAAAATAAAAAAATAAATACAAATAAAAATAAATAATAAGATAAAAATAAAAAATAAAAATAATATAAAAATAAAAAAGTATAATAAAAATAAAATAAGGCGCATGCACGGCGCTCTGTGACATGGACGCCTGATCACAGAGCTCCGTCCCGCTCCGAGCCAGGGGGATAGGGTTCATCATCCTTACTGAGAATACTTTGGACGTGCTCACCGATTCTAATTTTAAGTTGCCTTTTAGTTTTACCAACATACTCGGCTACGGCGCATGCTCTGAGGAAATCCGAGTGACGGATGAAACGCTTCAGCATGACGCCAGCACGCTCTCAATAGCGTCTACACAGACCCACCCACCAGCCTTGGAACGTCCACCCGCCCGCACTCCCCTGTGGTTGGTTTGAAATAACCCGGGATCCTGACGTGGATGACGGGCTGACTGGATGCACAGTTTGCACCTCCCCGACCTCAACATCACGTCTCTCTAGAAATGCCTCGGGACACACTGCACATAGTGACGGAAGACAACAGGATGAATTACCCAAGGATGGCATGATGAACTTCTGGCTCCTGGTGCACGGATCGATGTCACTTTCCAGCGCCAGCATATGGGTGAGATCTTACCTTGCTTATTCATTACCATTGGACTATTTACTTAAGTGGTAAGCTTTACTCACCCCCCCTGCGCCTATGATCCATGTGCACATCCATCATCTACAGCCTGCTTCATCTCTTTATGATTTGAAGCCCTCTCATTATTTCCCACATACGGGAACCGTCCCATCTCACAATCTGTCTCCCTTGGCAGTACAGGTGTATGGTGAACTCTGCATATTAGGAAAGCATTTACTGCTTCAGTAATAAGCCATCCATAAAGGCTTTCTCTGCCTCCCATACATAAGAAATCATCCTCCCCATGCATCATCAGCTATCACCCAGCTGTATATTGGGACTGTTGCTAATAAGTTTATTGATTCCTAGAATCGTTTTTCAACATTTATTTATTAGGAGGTGTGTATGGTTTATGTTTGTGGTGGCCATCGGTGTTTTGTCTATGAAAACGTTGTCAATTTTAAGTATTGGTGGTGGTACCTGGTTTTTAACCATATTTTTTGATTGGTATTAAAGTGTATCTCTGAATAAATAGCATTTATATAAAGATTTTGATAATTGCTCGTTCCTCTTTGATGAATTCTCCCCCCCCCCCTTTTTTTTGATATGCGTCAATAATTCAGAGGAAGGTACCTATCACTTGGCAGTGGTGCCCCTGGTACATGCAATTATTTGGGCGAAGACATTAATGTACTCTCGCCGATAATTTATATAATTTTCAGCAGTACTGTTTGTTTTTTTATATCTCCCATATATTTTTCCTGTGATCCTCCCTGATCCTACCTTTACAGGTTTAGTTCTCAGTTATAGTTGGGGAAGGGAGTGTGTCCTAACATGTTATAGATTGTTCATTACCATTGTTTTTGGGGGTGCCGTGCACGGAGTGGTACCTTTGCGCCTCATCCTACCCTCTGAGCCGGATTGCCTTTTTCCCTGGTTGGGATCTCCTCCACTAGTTGGGGGGTACCATATTTGTATCTCGGGATATGGTGAACGCATTTCTCCCATATCCCTGGATCCTTCTCTCTTTTCCTACTATTCTTCTGCTCTCTTTCCCTCTTATACCCTTTACTAAATTGTTATTGTTTTCAGTGACGTGTGCGGTCTCGCTCGCCCGCAGGACCCGGGATCATGATCTAGTGGTCTTGAGGTCGGAACATGACCACGTACCACCCCTCCGTTGGAAGGTAGGTGATTGGGGTTTACTGGCTTCTCAACCTACACTGCTCCATGGCTGACCACACCACTTCCACACAGGCCCTGCGCTTTGCTTCACACAATGTACAGGGGCTTAACTCCCCAATTAAGCGTTGAAAAGTCTTTCAATATTATCATGACCAAAAAATAGACATACTATTCCTCCAGGAAACACACTTTCCAAGATCTTACGCTCTGTCTTTCATACATGCCAAATTCCCTACGTTCTACCTTGCCAATTCTGATAAAAAAACTAAAGGGGTAGGTATTTTCTTTTCCCGCAAAACACAATTTTCACTGACTTCAGAATTTAGGGACCCTGATGGCAGGTTCATTCTAGTGAAGGGACTCATTGATGACCAGCTTTACTCCCTAATCTCATATTATGCACCTAATAGAGGACAATCCAAATTTTTTCAATCCCTCTTTCTCACCCTAGCTCCAATGCTGGAGGGCATGATCCTATTTGACGCAGGAAAGGATAAGTCCCGGCCCCCGGGAAAGGATGGTGTGCATCCCACCAGAGTCTCAATGTAGCCAGACAGATTTTCCAACAGGGTCTGGTGGACGCCCGGAGGGAACTAAATCCTGGAACTCGGGACTATACGCACTATTCCAGTCCCCACAATACTTTTGCCAGAATTGATCACTTTTTCATTATGCAAAAACATACCCCGCTAGTGCGCAAAGCAATCAATAAGGACTCTGTCTGGTCGGACCACTCTTTCCTCCTCCTAATCATACACAAACCATTGACTCATCACCACGGGTTTCATTGGAAATTAAACGCCTCCCTACCCTACTTAGCAATCCCTCCCATGTCCGTGAAATTGAAAAAGATATCCAGGAATATTTCTTGCATAATGACCTTGATAATATCTCTCCCACCATGTTGTGGGCAGCTCACAAAACCTATGTACGTGGTAAACTGATCCAAATGTCCGCTAGAATAAGCAAAGCCCACAAACTAGAAATAGCCAGACTGGAAAGGGAATTCTCACATTTAAGTAAGCAACATAAACGCAACCCCACTTTGGAATCGGCAGCTAGTCTTGAATCCGCACGCACGGCTCTTAATTTGTCCCTCACAGCCATTGCAGAGAAAAGTTTGAGATGGGATGGAGGGAGGTTTTATCACCAAAAGGACAAGCTAGGAGCCATGCTGGCACACAGGCTGACTCCTAGGTTGAGGGTGCGCACTTTACCTAAGATACGGTTAAGCAATGGTTCCCTATCCCAGAATCCCCAGAAAATTATGGAATCCTTTCATGATTTCTACCGATCCTTATACAGTACTCATGGGAATGAACCCTCGTCTAACCTAATTGATTCCTACCTCGGCTCACTGAAGATCCATAAGCTCTGGGAGCACCATAGGGACAGCTTGGAAAACCCTATTTCTGCGGAGGAAGTCTCCCAGGTCATTCATAACCTTATAAATGACTCTGCTCCTGGTCCGGATGACTTTTCAGCCCCATACTACAAACATTTCTCCCTGCAGCTTTCTCCATATCTAGCCCGCTTTTTTAATTCGAGCCGGGGGACAACTAGACAAGATGCTTAATTCAGCCTTTATTACAGTACTACCAAAACCAGGCAAGGACACTAGCTGCACAGCTAATTACCGGCCCATATCATTGATCAACAATGATCTAAAAATCTTAACTAAAATCTTAGCTAATAGAATATCCTCCTTTATTAGCCTATATATTCATAGGGATCAGGTGGGCTTTATTCCTGGGAGACAGGGTCCAGATCAGATCAGGAGAGCTATAGATATAGTTTCATTACTAAAATCTGGCTGGGACAAGGGACCCCCTCAGCAGGGATTCGTGCTTTCTCTGGATCTAATGAAAGCTTTTGACTCTGTCTCCTGGGCCTTCCTGTTCCTGATACTAAAGAAGTGGGGTTTTGGTCAATCCTTTATGAATATAATAGGAGCACTATACTCCACTCCGGTAGCACAAGTTAAAATGCAGGGTTACTATTCGCATCCTTTCCCAATTTTAAATGGTACTAGACAAGGTTGCCCTTTGTCCCCATTGGTTTTTGCCGTGGTCATCGAGACACTGGCTATCGCCATCCGGGATAATCCGGACATACATGGAGTGCGTTGTGGCCCACAAACTCACAAGTGCGCTCTCTTTGCCGATGATGTGTTGCTTTTCATCACCACGCCACTTATATCTGTGCCAAACCTATGCAGGGTGCTCGATGACTTTGGCAAGGTATCTGGCCTTAGGGTTAATTACTCTAAATCTATGGCACTAAACATTAACTTACCAACATCCATGATAGCCCTGCTCAAAAACAGCTTCCGATTCGGTTGGGGGGAGACAATGATCCCCTATCTGGGTATCAATCTTACAGCATCAATTGACAATCTCTATAATGAAAATTTCCCCCAGCTCTTTCGTAAACTGGGAGAGGACTTATCACGATGGGATAAAATGGGGCTATCCTGGTTAGGCAGAGTCAATTCGGTGAAAATGACTCTACTACCACGCATCCTTTATCTATTTAGGTCCCTGTCAATACCTGTTCCCAAAGATCACCTGAGGGAATTTCAATCTAAAATTATTAAATTTACATGGGGTGCGAAGGGACATAAGATTTCCAAGGAGACCCTGTTCAGGAGCAGGGATCAGGTAGGAGTGGGTCTACCTAATCTTCTCTGGTACCATCAGGCAGCACAACTTTCCCAACTCTCCACTGTATACTCTAGGGTTGCTCACCCAGATTGGGTACATATGGAACGACAGGCTATCCCTCAATTTACTTTAGATTACATCATCTGGTCCCCGTCTAGATCTAGACCTGCCATCATGGTCTCTACACTTTCCCACTCCCTGACAATGTGGGACTCTCTCAAAAACAATCCTCGAATAGTATCACACTGGCATCCCTTGTCCCACATTTTCCGAAATCCTCTTTTTCCTCCTGGCATGGACATAAAAGCGCTCCAGTGGTGGCTAGATAAGGGGATGTATAGAATAGGACATTTTGCTAATCCTACGGGACCCCTCACTTTGGCCCACTGCACTAACAAACTCGACATGCCCAACACAGAAAGGTTTTGATACAGACAGATATTTCACTTTCTTCAGTCTCTTAGGTCCCCCAATCACACCCCACTTTCGATCACGGAATATGAATGGTGGTGTGGTCAAGCTGTGAAGCAGGGCATTTTGAATATAGCTTTAATTGAAGCAAATATGAAAGTCCTCATGCGGTGGTATATGGTCCCTCTCAAACTCTCCAAAATCTACCCAAGCGCTTCCCCTATGTGTTTTCGTAATTGTGGGCATATTGGGTCCATGCTACACATTTGGTGGGACTGCCCTAGGCTCAGGGGCCTATGGAATAGGATCTTTACTATCATTAGGAAAATAACGGTATTACCAATCCAAAAGTCTCCTCAGCTAGCTCTCCTTAACTTTCCCTGCCCAAAAACCCCTAAATTAGTCTAACGACTTATTATGTTTATTGTCCTAGGTACCAAGGTCACGATTGCACGGGCCTGGAAAAGACCAATTGTATCCTTTCTCTTGGTTAAGAGAAAGATTTCATGGATCATGGCCCAGGAGAAAACGGTTAGCATCCTCCTGGACACTACCTCTAAACACAATGCTGTCTGAGACCCATGGACTAGATACATATCTCCACCACCCTTGGCATCTCCATCACTCAGACCTCTGTAGCTGAGCGAGTACTGCACCGTCTTAGGATGTATCATTCCTTTTTTCTCTACCCTCTCTATTCTCTTCTCTCCTCTTCCCTATCTTCTTCTATACTTTTGATTATTGGCATACAGGTTCGACTACTTTGCTAACACTTGGAGAAGCTACTTCAGCCCATTCCTTATTTACAGGTGATAGGCTTTTTCAGATGGTTATCAAAGCTAATTTAATGCAGATTGGACCTATGGTTCGATTTCCTCCACTTCTTGGACAGCCACATGCAACTTTCACCATAAGCTCTGTTAGTTATCCCAACATTCTGGGTTCAATACTCATGATAGACACTTCATATTTGAATTCACTCTTCCTTCTAAAGGTTTTGCTTCACTTTTATTACATCATATATCATAGTTTTAGAGGTCTGGCTTCTCCTGAGAGGTGGACCTCCCCTCCCGGCACAGCGAGTTCCCATGAGGGGTGCTGGGGTAGAGGAGTGGCCCCTCTTATCAGAGTCTGTCTTATTGGACTTAACTTACTGCTGACAACATATGTTTCTCTGTCCTAAATGTATTTTATATTCTGTCTGCTACTATCTTGGTAACTGTTGCACTTTGGTTGTACCTGTAATCTTGATCATCTCTTTTGTTAATTTCTCAATAAAAAAAACTATTGAAATTAAAAATAAATCAAAATAAAAATAAAAATAATAATAAAAAAATGAAAATAAGAAAGAAAAAAATAAAAATAATGAAAAAAAGAAAGAAAAATGAAAAAGAAAATAAAAAATAAAAAATTAAAAAGTCAATATCACTATAAAAAGTATACAAACTCTTCTGGAAATTGGACAGGAAACAATTTAGATCCAATTCGATATTTAACCCCAGGGGGCTCATCATTTTGAAACGATGGATCCACTGGGCCTCATTACAAGAAATGGCTCGCTTGAGATTACCACCTCTCCAGTGTCCCTCAACTCTATCTATACCACAGAAGGTAAGGCCACTAGGGTCCCTTCCGTGGAATAGTCTGAAATGGTTGGACAAAACCCTTTTTGATCCTATTCACATGTTCCCTTAATCTGACTCCCAATGCTCTGGTGGTCCTTCCCACGTACTGTAGCCCACATGGGCAAGACAAAAGGTATGTGACATGGGTGGTACCACACGTAATGAACTTGTTAATTTTAAAGGACTCACCAGAGGACTGGGCTGTGAATTCAGTGGTTTTCCCTCACCCTATGTTTGGATGTTTTGCACATAACACATCTCCCACAGCTGAAAAAACTGACCTGATCCAAAAAAGTACATGTCTTTTTCGGAGGATCAACAACATTGGGTGCCAATTTCAACCGTAAGGTAGGGGGTTTGGTATAAATGAACTAAGGTCTGCTGGGTAGAATTTTGGATAGATCATTGTCTTTTAGCAAAAGATGCCAATATTTACAAATTATTTTTTCCACTTGTTTATGTTGGCGAGTATAGCCAGTCATAAAAGCGACACTGAAATCCCTATCAAAGACCGCCTTTTTCTTGAACAATTTGTCTCAGTTCAAACTTCTTACTGCTAATAAGGTTTTATTTAACTCACGTGGGGTGTAACCCTTTTCCACGAATCTGTCAAACAAAACTTTAGCCCGTGTGTCAAAATCCTCGATTCTGTTGCAGTTGTGCCTAACTCTAACGAATTGGCTCTTGGGGATAAAGCTGAGCCATCGAGGATGGTGACAACTCCCCAAAGGGATATAACCATTTCTGTCCACCTCCTTGAAATAGGTTTTGGTGGACAGTTGATAGTTATTTTTGAAGAAGACTACTAAGTCTAAGAAGTTGATACTGTGATAGTCAGAAACCGCTGAGAAGGATATTCCATAATTATTCTCACCAATTTTTGACAAAAACTGTAAAAAAGACTCATTTTGATCCTGCCCAAATAATGATAATGTCATCGATATAATGCTTATAGAACTTAAGCTGAGGTATATTGGCTCCAAAAATGGCATCTTTTTCCCAGTAACTCATGAACAAATTAGCCACTGAAGGGGCATATTTAGCCCCCATGGCTACCCCTTTTTTCAGCCTGAAGTATTGTTTGTTGTGCCAGAAAAAATTGTGACTCATGGCCAAATCCAGGGCATGAACAAGAAAATCCTTTTGTTTATTTCTCATTTTAGTATTGTTCAAAGCCCATACCACAGCTTCAACAGCATGTTTTTGCTGGATGTTGGTGTACAAAGAATTGACATCAATGTTGGCCAATATATGGCCCTCATCCACCTCTACATGCTGTAATAGTTCCAAAAGGTTCTTACTGTCCTTGAGATAGGCTGGACAACTCTGTGCCAGTGGCTGGAGGAAATGGTCCAGATATTCAGCAATTCTGGCAAACAGAGAGTCTACCCCACTCACAATGGGTCTACCTTGTGGTTTGGCTGGATTCTTGTGAATTTTGGGTAGTTGGTAAATAACTGGCACTCTCAGGGTGTCAGGCACCAGATATCTAGCCTCTTTTTTAGAGACAATGTCTTCATCATGGGCACTTTTAACTAGACGTTTTAGCTTAGCTTTGAACTTATTGGTTGGATTACCCCCCAATTTTTCATACATTTCAGCATCATGGACCAGTCTGTTGAGTTCTGCTAAATAATCAGATTTATGGAGGATAACAAGACCCCCCCTTTGTCTGCATTTCTGATGACAATCTGTTTATTTTTTTCCAGGGATCTGATACCCCTTTCAATGTCTGCTTTCCGCCTACTCGGTTTGATGGATAGACCCTCTAGGTTTTGTTGGACCAGAGATCTAAAAACATCTTAAAAATGACTATTAGGACTTCTAGGATTAAACACAGAATTATTCCTCAAATTGGTGTGACTGTAATCCGATGCTTCCTGTCCTGTATGAGGTGTGACTCTACTATAGTGTTTCTTAATATTGACTTTCCTCATAAATTTCTGAAAATCAATAAAAATATTGAACTTGTTAAGATCCTTATCAGGGGCAAATTTAAGACCCAACTCTAAAACTTTTAACTCATCCAAAGTAAAGGTGGCATCACTTAAATTAAAAATACCCTGCATTAGGTCTCTCTCTTTCTTTTTCCTTTTGCCTCCTCTGCAGCCTATCCGTGTGCTATGCTTGGTTCTCCCCCGTGAGATCTGGGGGGTGCCATGGAATACCAAGGTTTCCACTCCCCCCCTTCATTGACTTGAGAATGTTGGCCTCTCCCCCTCCCTCTTGGGTGTGTGGATCCCCTCCCCCTCCCTGGGGGCCCACCATACCCCCCCTTTTGAAAATCCCCCCTATAATTAGCACCAGGGTGTCCTCTCTGTGCTCTCAAAGATGTACCACCTCTGGATTGAGGTGGAGCCCAACTAGTGCTGTTCCAACCTTGATTGTTAGCATAATCTTGCTGATAAAAAGCATCAGAAGCATAGTGTTCTTCCTGTTGTAGGGGTTCATAACAATTGTATATGGGGACTTCATAAGAATTATGATCAACCTGGGGTCTGGTATTGCTGTTAACCTGTTGAAAAGACTGAGGTGTTGGCCCACTGTGAGAGGTATAAGGTGTTACAAGGACGGTATCACTATCGTCCATTGAGGACAGAAGTATGGCCTCTTCAGTCAAAATGGCATCCTGCCATTTGTAAACCTTATTAGCTTTATAATCATTAGTGTCTCTCACATATTTTTTCATTTTTTTCTTTTGGGTCTCTTTGTCGACCTTACCAACAGAATCCTGTTTATTTTTTTTATTTTTTCTTTAAATTCTGCTGACCCCTCAAAAGGTGCTAATTTAGCCTTGACGGCATTAATATTAGCCTTAGATTTTTTAATTTCTTATCTTTCCGTGAAATCAAAAGTTCTAATAATTTCTTTTCAGTATGATTGAAAAAAGAAAACCACTCATCTTCTAATTCCTTCCCAATCATACCGTCATTGGGAGCTACATCCCATCTTAGTCTCCTGGGGGTAATGCCATCCTTGACATATTTGGTCAAAGTGTTCACATTCCACCAGGTCCTAATTTGCTTATCTAAAGCGTTTTTTAAAACCTTGAAATCATGGTTAAGGTCGGAGCTGACATTAGCACATGAGAAAAATTCATCAGCATCAGTAACTCTATTCGTGACAAAATTACATACAGTATATCCATAGCTGCTGAGTGCACTCAAATCTGAGAAAAAATGTGAAAATATATAAACTAAATATATACGCTCGCGCTAATGGTGTATCAAACAAGTATATGAAAATAAAAAATACAAAATGCAGCTGCTACACACAAAGTGCTAATCACTTGAAAAACATAGATTTACAGTGGGGCAAAAAAGTAGTCAGCCACCAATTGTGCAAGTTCTCCCACTTAAAAAGATGAGAGAGGCCTGTAATTGTCATCATAGGTATACCTCAACTATGAGAGACAAAATGTGGAAACAAATCCAGAAAATCACATTGTCTGATTTTTGAAAGAATTTATTTGCAAATTTTGGTGGAAAATAAGTATTTGGTCACCTACAAACAAGCAAGATTTCTGGCTCTCACAGACCTGTATCTTCTTCTTTAAGAGGCTCCTCTGTCCTCCACTAATTACCTGTATTAATGGAACCTGTTTAAACTTGTTATCAGTATAAAAGACACCTGTCCACAACCTCAAACAGTCACACTCCAAACTCCACTATGGTGAAGACCAAAGAGCTGTCGAAGGACACCAGAAACAAAATTGTAGACCTGCACCAGGCTGGGAAGACTGAATCTGCAATAGGCAAGCAGCTTGGTGTGAAGAAATCAACTGTGGGAGCAATAATTAGAAAATGGAAGACATACAAGACCACTGATAATCTCCCTCGATTTGGGGCTCCACGCAAGATCTCACCCCGTGGGGTCAAAATGATCACAAAAACGGTGAGCAAAAATCCCAGAACCACACAGGGGGACCTAGTGAATGACCTGCAGAGAACTGGGACCAACGTAACAAAGGCTACCATCAGTAACACACTACGCCGCCAGGGACTCAGATCCTGCAGTACCAGACGTGTCCCCCTGCTTAAGCCAGTACATGTCCGGGCCTGTCTGAGGTTTGCTAGAGAGCATTTGAATGATCCAGAAGAGGATTGGGATAATGTCATATGGTCAGATGAAACCAAAGTAGAACTGTTTGGTAGAAACACAACTCGTCGTGTTTGGAGGAGAGATAATGCTGAGTTGCAACCAAAGAACACCATACTTACTGTGAAACATGGGGGTGGCAACATCATGCTTTGTGGCTGTTTCTCGGCAAAGGAAACAGGATGACTGATCCGTGTACACAAAAGAATGAATGGGGCCATGTATCGTGAGATTTTGAGTGCAAACCTCCTCCCATCAGCAAGGGCATTGAAGATGAAACGTGGCTGGGTCTTTCAGCATGACAATGATCCCAAACACACTGCCCGGGCAACGAAGATGTGGCTTCGTAAGAAGCATTTCAAGGTCCTGGAGTGGCCTAGCCAGTCTCCAGATCTCAACCCCATAGAAAACCTTCGGAGGGAGTTGAAAGTCCGTGTTGGCCAGCGACAGCCCCAAAACATCACTACTCTAGAGGAGATCTACATGGAGGAATGGGCCAACACACCAGCAACAGTGTGTGACAACCTTGTGAAGACTTACAGAAAACGTTTGACCTCTGTCATTGCCAACAAATGATATATAACAAAGTATTGAGATGAACTTTTGATATTGACAAAATCCTTATTTTCCACTATAATTTGCAAATAAATTCTTTCAAAAATCAGACAATGTGATTGTCTGGATTTGTTTCCACATTTTGTCTCTCATAGTGGAGGTATGCCTATGATGACAATTACAGGCCTCTCTCATCTTTTTAAGTGGGAGAACTTGCAAAATTGGTAGCTGACTAAATACTTTTTTGCCCCACTGTAAATATAACGCTCGCAAACACAATAAGTGGAAATATAATGAATAAAAAATATATAATGAATAAAAATGAAACACAGTCCAAATAAGGTGACTAAAGATGCTTCAATCCAAAGTGAAGGAAATATAAGGTGCTTTAGAAAAATTCAGGTGTGCAACATCCCCTCATGTATCCCCACTCACCAGATCAGAACGACCCCCAGCTTTTCAGTCTGGTGGGTCACTTGCTTAGTAAAGATATCCAGGGAAAAATAATAAAAAATTAAAAAGTCAGATTAGGGGAACATGTTAACCAGTTCTTGACCGCCGCACGCCGATGTACGTCGGCAGAGCGGCACGGGCAGGCAAAAGGGCTTACCTGTACGTCCTTGCCTGCCCGCGGGTGGGGGGTCCGATCGGACCCCCCCCCATGCCTGCGGCGGTCGGCAAATCTCCCCCTGCGATCGGTGGTGAGGGGGAGGCCATCCATTCGTGGCCCCCCCCTCGCGATCACTCCCAGCCAATGGGATCATTTCCCTGCCTCTGTATTGTACACAGAGGCAGAGGAAATGATGTCATCTCTCCTCGGCTCGGTATTTTCCGTTCCGGGCCGAGGAGAGAAGACTGGAATGTGAGTGCACAACACTACACACACACAGTAGAACATGCCAGGCACACAAAACACCCCGATCCCCCCCCCGATCGCCCCCCAATCACCCCCCCCCCTGTCACAAACTGACACCAAGCAGGTTTTTTTTTTTTTTCTGATTACTGCACGGTGTCAGTTTGTGACAGTTAGTGTGTTAGGGCAGTGAGTATTAGCCCCCTGTAGGTCTAGGGTACCCCCCTACCCCCCCTAATAAAGTTTTAACCCCTTGATCACCCCCTGTCACTAGTGTCACTAAGCGATCATTTTTCTGATCGCTGCATTAGTGTCGCTGGTGAAGCTAGTTAGGGACGTAAATATTTAGGTTCGCCGTCAGCGTTTTATAGCGTCAGGGACCCCCATATACTATCTAATAAATGTTTTAACCCCTTGATTGCCCCCTAGTTAACCCTTTCACCACTGATCACCGTATAACCATTACGGGTGACGCTGGTTAGTTCGTTTATTTTTTATAGTGTCAGGGCACCCGCCGTTTATTACCGAATAAAGGTTTAGCCCCCTGATCGCCCGGCGGTGATATGCGTCGCCCCAGGCAGCGTCAGATTAGCGCCAGTACCGCTAACACCCACGCACGCAGCATACGCCTCCCTTAGTGGTATAGTATCTGAACGCATCAATATCTGATCCGATCAGATCTATACTAGCATCCCCAGCAGTTTAGGGCTCCCAAAAACGCAGTGTTAGCGGGATCAGCCCAGATACCTGCTAGCACCTGCGTTTTTCCCCTCCGCCCGGCCCAGCCCAGCCCACCCAAGTGCAGTATCGATCGATCACTGTCACAAAACACTAAACGCATAAATGCAGCGTTCACAGAGTCAGGCCTGATCCCTGCGATCGCTAACAGTTTTCTTGGTAGCGTTTTGGTGAACTGGCAAGCACCTGCCCCAGGCAGCGTCAGGTTAGCGCCAGTACCGCTAACACCCACGCACGCACCGTACACCTCCCTTAGTGGTATAGTATCTGAACGGATCAATATCTGATCCGATCAGATCTATACTAGCGTCCCCAGCAGTTTAGGGTTCCCAAAAACGCAGTGTTAGCGGGATCAGCCCAGATACCTGCTAGCACCTGCGTTTTGCCCCTCCGCCCGGCCCAGCCCAGCCCACCCAAGTGCAGTATCGATCGATCACTGTCACTTACACATCACTAATACATAACTGCAGCGTTCGCAGAGTCAGGCCTGATCCCTGTGATCGCTAACAGTTTTTTTGGTAGCGTTTTGGTGAACTGGCAAGCACCAGCGGCCTAGTACACCCCGGTCGTAGTCAAACCAGCACTGCAGTAACACTTGGTGACGTGGCGAGTCCCATAAGTGCAGTTCAAGCTGGTGAGGTGGCAAGCACAAGTAGTGTCCCGCTGCCACCAAAAAGACAAACACAGGCCCGTCGTGCCCATAATGCCCTTCCTGCTGCATTCGCCAATCCTAATTGGGAACCCACCACTTCTGCAGCGCCCGTACATCCCCCATTTACATCCCCAACCAAATGCAGTCGGCTGCATGAGAGGCATTTTCTTTATGTCCTCCCGAGTACCCCTACCCAACGAACCCCCCCCAAAAAGATGTTGTGTCTGCAGCAAGCACGGATATAGGCGTGACACCCGCTATTATTGTCCCTCCTGTTCTGACAATCCTGATCTTTGCATTGGTGAATGTTTTGAACGCTACCATGCACTAGTTGAGTATTAGCGTAGGGTACAGCATTGCACAGACTAGGACACACTTTCACAGGGTCTCCCAAGATACCATCGCATTTTGAGAGACCCGAACCTGGAACCGGTTACCGTTATAAAAGTTACAGTTACAAAAAAAAGTGTAAAAAAAAAAAAAAAACACATACAAAAATATAAAATAAAAAAAAAATAGTTGTCGTTTTATTGTTCTCTCTCTCTCTCTATTCTCTCTATTGTTCTGCTCTTTTTTTACTGTATTCTATTCTGCAATGTTTTATTGTTATTATGTTTTATCATGTTTGCTTTTCAGGTATGCAATTTTTTATAGTTTACCGTTTACTGTGCTTTATTGTTAACCATTTTTTTGTCTTCAGGTACGCCATTCACGACTTTGAGTGTTTATACCAGAATGATGCCTGCAGGTTTAGGTATCATCTTGGTATCATTCTTTTCAGCCAGCGGTCGGCTTTCATGTAAAAGCAATCCTAGCAGCTAATTAGCCTCTAGACTGCTTTTACAAGCCGTGGGAGGGAATGCCCCCCCCCAACGTCTTCCGTGTTTTTCTCTGGCTCTCCTGTCTCAACAGGGAACCTGAAAATGCAGCCGGTGATTCAGCCAGCTGACAATAGAGCTTATCAGAGACCAGAGTGGCTCCAAACATCTCTATGGCCTAAGAAACCGGAGCATTTTATGACTTAGATTTCGCCGGATGTAAACACCCTACGCTAATACTCAACTAGTGCATGGTAGCGTTCAAAACATTGGGAAATTGGGAAAGCATTTTATCACACCGATCTTGGTGTGGTCAGATGCTTTGAGGGCAGAGGAGAAATCTAGGGTCTAATAGACCCCAATTTTTTCAAAAAAGAGTACCTGTCACTACCTATTGCTATCATAGGGGATATTTACATTCCCTGAGATAACAATAAAAATGATTAAAAAAAAAAAATGAAAGGAACAGTTTAAAAATAAGATAAAAAAAAAATAATAATAAAGAAAAAAAAATAAAAAAATAAAAAAAAAGCACCCCTGTCCCCCCTGCTCTCGCGCTAAGGCGAACGCAAACGTCGGTCTGGCGTCAAATGTAAACAGCAATTGCACCATGCATGTGAGGTATCACCGCGAACGTCAGATCGAGGGCAGTAATTTTAGCAGTAGACCTCCTCTGTAAATCTAAAGTGGTAACCTGTAAAGGCTTTTAAAGGCTTTTAAAAATGTATTTAGTTTGTCGCCACTGCACCATTGTGCGCAATTTTAAAGCATGTCATGTTTGGTATCCATGTACTCGGCCTAAGATCATCTTTTTTATTTCATCAAACATTTGGGCAATATAGTGTGTTTTAGTGCATTAAAATTTAAAAAAGTGTGTTTTTTCCCCAAAAAATGCGTTTGAAAAATCGCTGCGCAAATACTGTGTGAAAAAAAAAAATGAAACACCCACCATTTTAATCTGTAGGGCATTTGCTTTAAAAAAATATATAATGTTTGGGGGTTCAAAGTAATTTTCTTGCAAAAAAAAATTATTTTTTTATGTAATCAAAAAGTGTCAGAAAGGGCTTTGTCTTCAAGTGGTTAGAAGAGTGGGTGATGTGTGACATAAGCTTCTAAATCTTGTGCATAAAATGCCAGGACAGTTCAAAACCCCCCCAAATGACCCCATTTTGGAAAGTAGACACCCCAAGCTATTTGCTGAGAGGCATGTCGAGTCCATGGAATATTTTATATTGTGACACAAGTTGCGGGAAAGAGACAATTTTTTATTTTTTTATTTTTTTTTGCGCAAAGTTGTCACTAAATGATATATTGCTCAAACATGCCATGGGAATATGTGAAATTACACCCCAAAATACATTTTGTTGCTTCTCCTGAGTACGGGGATACCACATGTGTGAGACTTTTTGGGAACCTAGCCGCGTACGGGACCCCGAAAACCAAGCACCGCCTTCAGGCTTTCTAAGGCCGTAAATTTTTGATTTCACTCTTCACTGCCTATCACAGTTTCGGAGGCCATGGAATGCCCAGGTGGCAAAACCCCCCCCCAAATGACCCCATTTTGGAAAGTAGACACCCCAAGCTATTTGCTGAGAGGTATAGTGAGTATTTTGCAGACCTCACTTTTTGTCACAAAGTTTTAAAAATTGAAAAAAAAAAAAAAAAAATTTTTTTTCTCGTCTTTCTTTATTTTCAAAAACAAATGAGAGCTGCAAAATACTCACCATGCCTCTCAGCAAATAGCTTGGGGTGTCTACTTTCCAAAATGGGGTCATTTGGGGGGGTTTTATGCCATCTGGGCATTTTATGGCCTTCAAAACTGTGATAGGTAGTGAGGAGTAAAATCAAAAATGTACGCCCTTAGAAATCCCGAAGGCAGTGATTGGTTTTCGGGGCCCCGTACGCGGCTAGGCTCCCAAAAAGTCCCACACATGTGGTATCCCCATACTCAGGAGAAGCAGCTAAATGTATTTTGGGGTGCAATTCCACATATGCCCATGGCCTGTGTGAGCAATATATCATTTAGTGACAACTTTTTGTAATTTTTTTTTTTTTTGTCATTATTCAATCACTTGGGACAAAAAAAATGAATATTCAATGGGCTCAACATGCCTCTCAGCAATTTCCTTGGGGTGTCTACTTTCCAAAATGGGGTCATTTTTGGGGGTTTTGTACTGCCCTGCCATTTTAGCACCTCAAGAAACGACATAGGCAGTCATAAATTAAAGGCTGTGTAAATTCCAGAAAATGTACCCTAGTTTGTAGGCGCTATAACTTTTGCGCAAACCAATAAATATACACTTATTGACATTTTTTTTACCAAAGACATGTGGCCGAATACATTTTGGCCTAAATGTATGACTAAAATTGAGTTTATTGGATTTTTTTTAGAACAAAAAGTAGAAAATATCATTTTTTTTTTAAATTTTCGGTCTTTTTCCGTTTATAGCGCAAAAAATAAAAACGCAGAGGTGATCAAATACCATCAAAAGAAAGCTCTATTTGTGGGAAGAAAAGGACGCAAATTTCGTTTGGGTACAGCATTGCATGACCGCGCAATTAGCAGTTAAAGCGACGCAGTGGCAAATTGTAAAAAGTGCTCTGGTCAGGAAGGGGGTAAATCCTTCCGGGGCTGAAGTGGTTAATAGGATCAAAAAGTTTTATAAACATCACAGTTTGTCCAACCATTTCAGACTATTCCACGGAAGGGACCCTAGTGGCCTTACCTTATGTGGTATAGATAGAGTTGAGGGACACTGGAGAGGTGGCAATCTCAAGCGAGCCATTTCTCGTAATGAGACCCAGTGGATCCATCGTCTTAAAACAATGATCCCCCTGGGGTTAAATAATAAATGGGATCTAAATTGTTTCCTGTCCAATTTCTAGAAGAATTTGTATACTTTTTATTGTGATATTGACTTTTTAATTTTTATTTTTTTATTTTCTTTTTCCTTTTTCTTTCTTTTTTTCATTAATTTTATTTTTTTTTCTTTCTTATTTTCATATTTTTATTTTTATTTTTATTTTTATTTTATTTTTATTATATTTTTTTATTTTTATTTTATTTTTTTTTATTTATTTATTTTTTATTTTTTTTTCATTTTCATGTTTATTTTTATCTTATTTTTATTTTTATCTTATTATTTATTTTAATTTTTTGTATTTATTTTTTTTATTTTTTCATACCTCTATTTTTAATGCTTTGATGTTTGTATAAAGGTTTTATGTCAATTGTTCCACTATTTAGCCTGAATTGACGTCTAATGATTCCTTGGAAGTATTTGTTTGATTTAATAAAACCAAAAAAATGGCGTTTTTGTCTCTCCTATGGATTGCGCTCTATCCCTAGGAGCGACGCTTTTGTCCCACCAACAAAATGGCCGCTATGCCAAATTTTTTAATCAAAAATAACTTTTATTGAGCATAAAAGAAAATTTGTGAACACACGGGTGAACAGTGCAACATGCACTACAATTACGAATTAATTGAGTTTGACATGCACATACAGATTTACATTTGTGACATTACACGGCTGGCATCTGCAGTATAGTGGTACAGGGGTTGGGAGGCAGACAATTACATATTGGAACATATTGAGTAGTAGGGTTATTTGGGTACAGGGGAAGAGGGTCAATAAAAGGGTCAAGAGGGAGTCATACAATCTTTCCCCCTCCCTCGTACAAAGGAAGGGAGCAAGCTTAGCTTCTAGTATCACAGGTGGAGGTGTCCTCAAGCCATCTGTCCCAGATTTTATAGTATTTATCGGGGCAGCCCCTGTGGGTATAGAGCACCTTTTTGTAGGGGAGAGTATTGTTAACAGCCCTGATCCATTTTCACAGTGTAAGGGGGGTTCCCCTCAGCCATGTTCTAAAGATCAACAACCTGGCAAGGAACAATGTCTCCTGTAGGAGAATGTTTAAGTATTTGTCGTTCTCAGAGAGTGAGAGGAGACTCAGCACACACTGACGGGGGCAAAGGGACAGTGGGGAGCCCATGCGATCATGTAGAAATTTCACCACCTGTGTCCATAACCCCTGTTTGAATGGGCATTCCCACATTAAGTGGAAGAAGGAAGCTATGTGATGGCCGCAGTCTGGGCAGCCAGGGTTGTGGTCATGTTTGTATTTGGATATGCGAGCCGGAGTCAAGTATGATCTGTGAAGGACATATAAATGGGATAAACGGTCGGAGAGTTTTGGGGAAACAATCTTGCAATTGCCAAGGGCTTCCTCCCAGTCCTCGTCCGTCAGGACGCCAAGGTCCAATTCCCATCGCGACCTCAGCTGTTGTGTAGTGGCCTCGGCAATAGGTTGCATAAGATACGTGTATATTTGGGAAATCAGTTTTTTTGGGTCTTCTCCCAGGACTATGTCCACCAATAGTGGGATCTCGAGGGCAGGTATGGGGCCGCCAAGCTGTGTATTGAGTGCGTGTCGTAATTGGAGGTAGCGGAAGAACATATGGTTTGGTAGGGCAAAAGTGTCTTTTAATGTCTGAAATGTTTTAACCGACCCGTTGGCCACAACTTGTGACAGATATATCACACCCTTGGTAACCCATAGATCGTGATCGGGAATTGTGGTAAGTTCTGGTAGAGCGGGGTTATCCCATAGGGGGTATGGGAGTGAGGAGAGGGTGCTTGACCTAGTCGCATGGCGGTTTGCCAGACCTTGCAGTGGTGTGACAACATATGCATTTTGTCTCTGCCGTGACATAACCCCCGGGGAATGCAGAACAAGGTTTGGAAAAGGGTGAGATGTCTGGCTGTGGAGTTGTGAGCAGACCATTTGGGAGTAGCGGGTTCTGTCTGTGTGATTGAAATGAAAGAAGTGAGAGAGTTGAGATACAATGTAGTATGTGAAGAGATCGGGGAGCGCCGTGCCTCCTGATTCAGTTGGGCATTTCAGAACCTTCATTGATAATTTGTGACGGGATGAGCCCCATATGAAGGAGTTGAGGATAGATTCCATTGATTTGAATATGCGCACAGGAAGGGATAGTGGGGCTTGCCAAAAGATATATAGTAGCTTGGGGAGAAGGATCATTTTAACCAGGCTGATTCGGCCCATGACCCCTAGGGGGAGTCTGGACCATGTCTGTGTCTTGATTTTTAGCATACTGAAAAGTGGCTCAATAATAAGGGCAATGAAGTCAGGGAGAGATCGGGATATGTGGATACCCAAATATTTAATGATGCTTGCCCTGACTAGGGGGAGAGCGGCCTGCTCGGCTGTAGGGGCGCCCATATCTAGTGGGAGGATTTGAGACTTGGTCCAGTTTATCTAGAGCCCAGAGAATGCCCCCAAGTCTGTGATGATGCGAAGGGCGGTTTGGAGTGAGGGCCCCGAGTCGGAGAGGTAAAGGAGCATGTCGTCAGCGTATAGGCTTATTACTTCCGTCATCTGACCACAACGGAGTCCCCTGATATCTGGATGACACCGAAGAGCTATCGCTAGGGGTTCTACAGCAAAGGCATAGAGCATAGGCGAGATTGGGCAGCCCTGGCGCATACCTTGGGACAGTGGGAAGGAGGGGGAGACTCTGCCGTTTACCTGTATGCGCGCTTTAGGGGACTGGTATCGGAGCTGGAGCCATTTTATGAATTTTGGGCCAAAGCCAAATCTTTTAAGGCATTCCCATAGGTAGTTCCACTCTACTGAGTCAAACGCTTTAGCAGCGTCCAAGCTAACCACTACTCTGGTGCCTATATCTGTATGATGGGCCTGGAGATTCATGTGGAGTCGTCTCAGATTAAAGGCCGTGTTTTTATTTGGCATGAATCCAGTTTGATCAGGGTGTATTAAGCTAGAGATTACCTTATTAAGGCGTATGGCCAAGATCTTTGCTAGTATTTTGACGTCTAATTGGAGAAGGGATATAGGTCTGTACGACTCGGGGAGGAGTGGATCTTTACCCGGTTTAGGTATAAGGACTATAAGGGCTTCGCACATGGAGTTTGGAAGAGTGTTAGTATCAAAGATATGTGCATATAGTTTACAAAGTTTGGGAATTAAAATCTCACCAAAGTGTTTGTAGAACTCAAGGGGGAGTCCATCAGAACCGGGCGCTTTGGATGTGGGGAGTAGGGCGATTGCTTCTAAGATATATTCCGTGGTGATTGGTGCTTCCAATTGAGCAATCTGTGGAGGCGATAGCGTGGGGAAATCTATATTTTGTAAGAGGCCTGAGAGTTCTGCTGGGGATTTATGGGAAGTGGAAGAATAGAGAGCAGAGTAAAAGGACCTAAACTCCTCAGCCACCTGATCGGGATCGGAAATTATAATCCCGGAGGGCGATTGAAGAGATACCACTACTGGGGGTTTGTGGTCTAAGTGGGCCATGTATGCGAGAAGCTTACCAGCTCGCTTGCCGTGTTCGAAGACACGTTGTTTGCTGAAAAAAATACCTTGCTTGGCCTTTTCGAAATGGGGTTGATTTGTGAGTCTAGAGTGCATGTGTACAAGAGTGGCATTAGCAGCAGTTGGGTTGTCCTGAAATGCTTGCTCTAGGGTATTAAGGTGTTCCTCTGCTTGATAAAGAAGCTGTTTGGAGGTGGCTTTATGACGGTTAATGCGTATAGAGTCATGCGGGCGTGTGTTTTGAAGGCTTCCCATATGGAACCAACCTGGGCGGTGCCGTCGTTGACACGAAAATAGTGTCCCCATTCACGCTGGATAACATCCAGGTCGGGGAGAATAGTGAGCCAAAATGGGTTCAATCTCCATATCTTGGCAGCAGGGGGAGACGGCAGCCGAAGTTTGATCCAGTATAGGGAGTGATCAGAAAGTGCTCTGGCTACAAAGCCTACATCTAGGAGATGAGGGAGTAGAGGAGGGGTAATGAGAATATAGTCTATACGGGACATGGATGAACGCGAGGGTGTGAAACAGGAGAAACGCGTTTGTGAGGGGTGCGTGTGTCGCCAGGTGTCAGTGAGGGCAAATTCTGCGAGGAATTTACCAAATCTGGTGGTATTGGGCGCCGAGGGGGGGGGATTAGCGGGACTCAGTCTGTCCAAGTGTGGGTTTAGGACCATATTGAAATCTCCCGCCCAGACTGCCGGCACAGAGGGGTAGTGTGACATGAAGGCTACACCCTGCTGTAACATGGCAAATTGAAATGGGGGGGGATATAGAAGGCCATTAAAAGGATCTCCAGGCCTCCAACTGTAGCATGTAAAAACAACGTCCGGCCCTGAGGATCCGACTGTAGAGTGTGGAGCTGGAATTGCACCATTTTAGCTACAAGGATTGCGATACCGCGGGAGTTGGAGGTGTGTGGGGTCTGGTATAACCAACCCACCCATGGTTTTTTAAGACAGAGCTGTTTTTGGCCTGTAAGGTGGGTTTCGACCAAGATAGAAATATCCGCACGTTGGGTTTTGAGATGTGAGAGTACTGCTGTTCGTTTAGCCCTGTCACCAAGGCCCCGAACATTCCAGGTTAGAATTTTTAGTGCAGCCATGTCATATAGGGGTGAGTTGGTGGATGCAGTCGGATCCTCAGGGAGCGACATACAGTACAAAATAAAATCCATATTTCAATACAGTTGCCTACATAATATACGGGTATACTAATTAACCAGAAGCTACGAGGTAGGAGTGGGGAGCCCCCCATCCGAACTGAGTACAGAAGAGAATGCATGATAACCACACCCTGCATTTAGCTATTGCGTGCCTAGAGGGGCGACCCAGAGCTGTCAATGCCAGCTGCTTAACTGAGGATTGGTTATGTGCATAGCATGTCATTATGAAGATCAGAAAAACAAAAGAAACAAAACATAAGAAAACTGAAATCAAACTAACTGCATGAACTCTGTACCAGCAAAGCAGATTCAACACACTGCCGTCCATCAGGGTGGAGTAGGCAGAGGCTGGACAGGGAAACTTTCTTAGGGTGGTAGCGGTCGGTAGTGGCGTACAGGCCACGGTCTCAAGATGACCAGCGAGACCAGGGGGGCGATCTAGCTGAAAAACGCACGGCAAAGCGGGAGAGGCAGTCAGTGTCCTGGGTTGCCGGTGCAAGGGGGCCGCCCAAGACTAGTGAAGTGGACTTGTTGGCGGTGAAACGGCAATGTCAATTGACATGGTGGAATAAGGGGCGAGGGGACGGTTGATTTCCGCTGGGAACATTAAATGGGGCAAAATGGGATGTTTCAGCGCAGAGGGTCCCAACTCACGGTTTCCGCGGGCATCAAAGTAGGTCAGGCAAATTGAGTGCGATGATCGCTTAGCTTCAGGTAACCGGAGGCTGCTGTACATGTGCAGTGAGGGGTTATGCGGGGCCCGGGTTGGGCGCATCACGCCGTTCTAACCAGGAGAGAACATCCTGTGGGTTTTCGAAGAACTGTGCCTTGCCGTCGCACACCACACGAAGGCGTGCAGGGAAAAGCATTGCATATGTAAGGTGATGGATGCGGAGCTGTCGCTTTGCCTCTGTAAAGCGCGCCCTTTTCTTTTGTACCTCTGCGCAGAAATCTGGATATACCGCCACAGTCAGGTTGCCCAGGGGGATATTTCCTCTTTCACGTGTGAGTTGAAGGATCGCGTCCTGATCTCGGTAGTTTAAAAACTTTGCAATAAAGGTTCTCGGTGGGGCGCCTGTGGGTGGAGGCTTTGCAGCAAGTCGATGGGCGCGCTCCATGACAAACGTGGAGGAGAAGGCCTCTCTGCCAAAGGTCTTAATAAGCAGGTTTTCCAAGTAGGTGGGGGGGTCAGCGCCTTCAGCCCTCTCAGGGAGACCAACAAAACGGAGATTACATTCCTGAGGCGGTTCTCCATTTCATCCTGCTTAGAGAGAACCATATTTAATTGGTCCTGTAGCTTTTCAGTGGTGATCTGTAATGGATGCAGGTTCTCTTCCACGTGTTCAACTCGGCGCTCGGCCTCTGTCACCCTCTCATGAAGCTTATGGACATCCTGTCGGATCAGGGAGATATCGATTTTCACCTCCTCGATCCTGGACGTGAGGGTGGATTGACAGAGAGCTATAGCCTCTAACACTCTGGCTGTGTCTCCAGAGGCCTGGTCCTCAGGTGCAGGAGACTGAGCGGCGCCATCTTCCTCGCCCGTGTCACGATCGTCATGGCGATATTGAGCCAATTTAGCCGCCGCTCCGGAGCGCTTTGGAGGAGACATGCCGGTCTTTAGTTAGGCAGGTGGTCCGGGATGTAAAGGACGTCTTTCAGCAGGGAATATAGCCCCAAGGATCACTTTGTAGGATATGTCTCGAGCGGAGCACTCACACCGTGCGTCCTACCCCATGCAGCTCCAGACCACGCCCCCGCCGCTATGCCAAATTTGATTGGTCCCTTGCAGGGGCGTTTCCCTTCTGCCCTCTATTTAAGATGGCTCAGCTAGCCGGAAATTAGGTCCCTGATGACGCCCTGGGAGAGGGCGAAACATTGACGCTATTTCCGGTATCACTGACGTCACTTCCGGTCCCGTGGAACGCACGCCAGGAACGGCGTTTTTACACCCACAGCTCCATGTTTGAGGCTTGTTTTATCTTACTTGTTGTAAGTACCCACTCCCTTTTACAATACATTTTTTTTTAATAGTACTTCACTATCAGTTCCCTTCTTTTTTTTACTTCTGGGTACCTGTTTTTTCTGGCTGAGCAACTTCATAAAGGGACTCTGGACCTGATGCCATATCACCATACCTGCAATCCCTGGATATCTTTACCAAGCTTTAAGTGACCCACCAGACTGAAAATATGGGGGTCGTTCTGATCTGGTAAGTGGGGATGCATGAGGGGGTGTTGCACACCTGAATTTTTCTGAAGCACCTTATATTTCCTTCACTTTGGATTGGAGCACCTTTAGGACTTTGTTTCTTTTTTATTCATTATATATTTTTTATTCATTATATTTTTACTTATTGTGTTTGCAAGCGCTATATTTATATCTATAAGAGGAGCAATTGCGCCTTAGTCTTAAATATTAAAATATGGAATACTGTTGATTAGTGGACGTGGATGTTCACTCTCGGTGTGTAGTATAATGTTTCCTGACGTAGGTTTACTATAGAGGGTAGTGCCAATAGACCCATCTTGTTGCAAGATCAGGGTTGTGTCTAGAAAGTCTATTTGTTGTTTGGCCTGTAAGGCATTGTGAATTTGATTGAATGAGTTATCTTCAAGTATATTGAAAAACTCTTTAAATTCATGAATTGACCCAGACCATAAAATGCTGACATCATCGATGTACCTCTGCCTGGGGCCTGTGCACTTGACGTGATCGCGTCAGCACGCGGTTGCGTTGGCGCACAGGAATTACGTGACATCGGGGAGTGTCCCTAGCCAGTGACGTCACCACATGAGGCCCCCATTCTGCGCTTGTTTATAGACAGAGGGTGGCATTTAGGGAGCGTTGGCCCGCAGACGCCATTCAGGTTGGAGAAAGCGAGGAGTCTACAGTAGGATACATACAGATCCCAGGAAGGCAACCCAAAGCGGTTGACATGTGGATTGAAAGATGTTTATATGAGTGTATGATCACATTTACTGCGCTTGAAATCATATCATCTGTACCACCACCTCATGACCTGTGTACCTATTTGAGAGCATGCTCGGGCTGCAAATGGATGGATCTTGGCTTGATCTCAGCCAGTTACTAGTGAGTCATATATCCCTACTAACATATAGATATGGTACAGTATAACAAATATTCTGATATACAGTGCCTTGCAAAAGTATTAACCCCCTTGGGATTTTTCATGTTTTGTTGACTCACAACCTGGAATTAACATGGATTGTTTGAGGATTTGCATCATTTAATTTACAGAACATGCCCACAACTTTGAATATGTGTTTTTTTTTTTTTATTGTGAAGCAAACAGCAAATAGGACAAAATAACAGAAAAAGTCAGTGTGCATAACTATTCACCCCCCTAAAGTCAATACTTTGTAGAGCCACCTTTTGCGGCTATCACAGCTCCAAGTTGCTTTGGATAAGTCTATGAGCTTGCCACATCTTACCACTGGGATTTTTGCCCATTCCTCCTTACAAAACTGCTCCAGCTCCTTCAAGTTAGATGGTTTGTGCTTGTGAACAGCAATCTTTAAGTCTGACCACACATTTTCTATTGGATTGAGGTCTGGGCATTGACTAGGCCATTCCAACACATTTACATGTTTCCCCTTAAACCACTCAAGTGTTGCTTTAGCAGTGTGTTTGGGGCCATTGTCCTCCTGGAAGGTGAACCTCCATCCTAGCCTCAAATCACACACAGAGTGGTACAGGTTTTGCTCAAGAATATCCCTGTATTTAGCACCATCCATCTTTCCCTCAACTCTGACCAGTTTCCCAGTCCCAACAGCTGAAAAACATCCTCACAGCATGATGCTGCCACCACCATGTTTCACTGTGGGGATGGTGTTCTTTGGGTGATGTGATGTGTTGGGTTTGCGCCAGACATAGCGTTTTCTTTGATGGACAAAAAGTTCAATTTTAGTCTCATCAGACCAGAGCACCTTCCTCCATACATTTTGGGAGTCTCCCACATGCCTTTTCGCAAACTCAAAACGTGCCATTTTGTTTTTTGCTGAAAGTAATGGCTTTCTTCTGGCCACTCTTCCATAAGGCCCAACTCTACGGAGCGTACGGCTTATTGTCATCCTATGTACAGATACTCCAGTCTCTGCTGTGGAACTCTGCAGCTCATCCAGGGTTACCTTAGGTCTCTGTGCTGCCTCTCTGATTAATGCCCTCCTTGCCCGGTCTGTGAGTTTTGGTGTGCGGCCGTCTCTTGGCAGGTTTTCTGTTGTGCCATATTCTTTCCATTTGGTTATGATAGATTTGATGGTGCTCTTAGGGATCATCAAAGATTTGGATATTTTTTTATAACCTAACCTTGACTTGTACTTCTCAACAACATTGTCCCTTACTTGTTAGGAGAGTTCCTTGGTCTTCATGGCAGTGTTTGGTTAGTGGTGCCTCTTGCTTAGGTGTTGCAGCCTCTGGGGCCTTTCAAAAAGATGTGTATATGTAATGACAGATCATGTGACACTTAGATTGTACACAGGTAGACATCATTTCACTAATTATGTGACTTCTAAAAGTTATTGGTTGCACCAGAGCTTTTTCTGGGCTTCATAACAAAGGGGGTGAATACATACGCACATGCCAATTATCAGTTTTTTATTTCTGAAAAATAGTTTTATGTATATATTTTTCAAAATTTTACTTCACCAACTTAGACTATTGTGTTCTGACCCAGCACATATAATTCAGATTAAAAAAACATTGAACTAAAGGCTGTGATGTAACAAAATAGGTAAAATGCCAAGGGGGTGAATACTTTTGCAAGGCACTGTACATATACATCCCTTTTTAGGTTAGCCAAGTCCCCAATGAGTGTATAGGGGGCCATTGCTCCATCTTGCGCACAAGTCTAAACTACATTTAAAAGGTAATGGTAACTTATAATATGGAATAGATCATAATACAGTAAAACCTTGCTTTGAGAGCATTTTGCAAAACAAGCAACATTTTTACATAAATTTTGACTTGATATACAAGTGATGTCTTGATGTATAAGTAGCGTCATGTCACAACTGAGTATAAAAGAGAAGAGAGAAGAGAGAAGAGAGAGACAGTTACATTTAATGGTACATTAAAAAGGTACAACATTTAGAAACGCACATGGTTGATGATTAAAACGGGCACATCTAAGTATGCAGGCATCCGGGGTAAAGATGTCCACATAGGGGGGGCGTGTCCAAGATGGCGACAGTGCAGGACGCATAGTCGAGGAGCTCTGCAGCCATCGCGGGGAATTAATCCTTTTAACATATCCTGACCATCTCCAGACCCATCTGAGGTGCTTCCCGCTCCCCCCCTGCTGATGCGGACACGGAACCGGCGCCGCCTGGATCAGCACAAGCAGAGCAATACCCGAAATAGCTCGGGCAGAGCGGCCGCACGTGTGGAGGTAGTGACCAATATGGCGACCCAGACGGAGAATCCGGACCCGGCCCTCACTGAACAGAGCAACTTTGCCGCCTTGATGCAGGCCATAACGGGATGCCAATCCACCTTATCCACACTTGCAACGAAGATTGACACTGTGCAGCTGGACATAGGTCTCATTAGGCAAGACTTTGAGAAGGTGAGGCAGCGGGTGACCGAGGTGGAATGTCGGGTGGGGGAGGCAGAAGATACGATTAGGGATCACTCGGCTTCTCTGCATACGCTGCAAGTAAGAGTTAAGCACCTGGAAGCGAGAGCCGAGGATTCCGAAAACCGTAACCGACGCAATAACCTGAGGATCATAGGACTCCCGTAGGGGTCGAAGGGCTCTGATACTACCAACTACACAGAGAAACTCCTCCGCACGCTGTTTCCCCAGGCAAACTTCTCACCTCAATTTGTTATTGAAAGGGCCCACCGGATGCCACCGAATCGCGGCCCACCCGGAACCCTGCCTCGCACATTTATTTTCCGACTGCTTAATTACAAGGACCGGGACCTGGTACTACGTGAGGCACGCAAGATGGCCGAAATCTGCCATGAGGCGGCCCGCCTGATGTTTTTTCCAGACTTCACCATCAACACCCAGAAGCAGAGGAAGTCCTTCGATCAGGTGAAGCAGGCTATGAGAGCTCAGGGAATATGTTACAGTATGCTGTTCCCCGCCCGACTTCGGGTGCAGGATGGTGAGAGCGTCCGGTTCTTTACCTCCCTGGAGGAGGTCTCGCGCTGGCTCAATATTCTGCCCAAACACTAGGTATGTGATTCTCCCTTCTGTTGCTGGGCCGCTTTGTGTCCCTAACTCACAGCCCGGAATGGCGACATAGTGACATGGAGCCCCCTTTACTATTACTTATTTATTATTTTTTTTCTTCTTTTTTGATAATCCGGAGTGACTATATCCCCCGAGTGGCTCTCATGCTCTGTTGACACTGTAAAGGGGGGTAAATAAACATGCTGCTGGATGTGGACATCACAAAGAGAATATACCCCTCAAGTTGATCTTTACATTTCCACTAAAAAGGGTACTGGACTTTTGCTGTCCGGATTGTGGATTCCCCAAATTTGCTGTGGAACATATGGGCTGTTTATGCCCCTGAATATCCTACATACCTGGCCTGGGCAACCAGGGTGGGAATGGATCGCTGAGACCACTCACAAAGGGGCTGCTAACCACAGTGTGCATTGTTTGTCCGGCTGACTGCCCTCTGCCCTATGGATCGCGGGCAAAGCATATCTACTTTGCTCTGTTTGGGACTGTTTCGGGGGGGAGGGGGGGAGGGGGGGAACAAACTTCAACCATTGTGCCTACATCAAGTCTGTGCCCCTGGTACCAACCAGGAGAAACTAAGTTTATTCCCGCTGATGGCGGCATCTTCCTCAGACTGGAAACTCTGTGCATTAAGTAGTTCTTATCTACTTCTAGTCATCTAGTTCATGACTCCGTGAGGTCAATGACCTTTTTTGGTTTTGGGAAACAGGCATGCCCAGGTTCGGGGGGTGTGCGGGGTGGGGGGGGTGTTCGTTGGGGGGGGGAGTTATACCAGTTACACACAGAAATGTTTTATTGTGCACCACACAAATATAAGTATTTTGATGCTAATGTATGTAATGTCTCATGAGGGACTGCAGGAGGCTGGCTTCGTCATCTTCCCGAGGGGTTCAGGTGAACTCCCTTATATGAAGGCTACTATAATGTGTTCTGACTCCCTATGGCCCCCATAAAATTAATCTCTTGGAACGTCCGAGGCATGAACTCCCGAATAAAGCGTTCATTAATTTTCAATTTTCTTAAATCATACTCCCCCGATATTTGTATTTTGCAGGAGACCCACCTCATCGGAGGTCGGGTTCTGAGCCTCAAAAAACCGTGGGTGGGCCACTACTACCACGTAGGGATGAGCCGAACACCCCCCGGTTCGGTTCGCACCAGAACCTGCGAACGGACCAAAAGTTCGCACGAACGTTAGAACCCCATTGACGTCTATGGGACTCGAACGTTCGAAATCAAAAGTGCTCATTTTAAAGGCTAATTTGCATGGTATTGTCCTAAAAAGGGTTTGGGGACCCGGGTCCTACCCCAGGAGACATGTATCAATGGAAAAAAAACTTTTAAAAACGGCCGTTTTTTCGGGAGCAGTGATTTTAATGATGCTTAAAGTAAAAAAAAAAAAGTGAAATATTCCTTTAAATATCGTACCTGGGGGGTGTCTATAGCAGGCCTGTAAAGTGACGCGTGTTTCCCGTGTTTAGAACAGTCCCTGCACCAAATGTCATTTTTAAAGGAAAAAATCTCATTTAAAACTGCTTGCGGGTTTAATGTAATGTCGGGTCATGGCAATATGGATGAAAATCGGTGAGACAAACGGCATGGGTACCCCCCAGTCCATTACCAGGCCCTTTGGGTCTTGTATGGATATTAAGGGGAACCCCGCACCCAAATTAAAATAAGGAAAGGTGTGGGGCCACCAGGCCCTATATACTCTGAACAGCAGTATACAGGTGGTGCAAACAAGACAGGGACTGTAGGTTTGTTGTTAAGTAGAATCTCTTTGTAATTTTGAATGGGTACATTTTTAACGTGTTTAGCTCCAGCCAAAAAATCTTTTTTAAGCTTTTTGGAAAACATAGGGAAGGGTTATCACCCCTGTGACATTGGTTTTGCTGTCTTTCCTCCTCTTCAGAAGATTTCACCTCACTTTTTGTCCCAATGAAAAATGTTTTTTGAAAATTTGGGTTTTTTTGTGGAACAAGGATTGGAAAGCATCAGTGGAAAGGAGAAATTTTTTTCCCATATTAACTCTTACAGGAGAGAATTTCCCTTCCTAGGGGTAGATTTCATCTCACTTCCTGTTGTCTCCTTCCGTTTGCAAGTAGGAGTCGTTTGTAAGTTAGATGTTTGAAAGTAGGGTCCTGCCCTATATACTCAGCAGAAATTTGGGCCTTAGGTGTTGCTGTGGCCACAACACTGTAAGCCCTCACAGGGCCCTGCTGTGAAATATTAGATCAAGAATTGTAATTACATGCCCCTGTTGAACAGGAGCTGAAAAATTAGGCCTTAGGCACTGGTGCTGGTGCCACAACACTGCAACCCCTCACAGACACTCTAGTTGGAACGCAGGAACGAGCCCTGCTGCAAAGTATTGCATCAAAAATTGTAATTACACGCCCCTGTTAGACAGGGGCAGAAAAATTGGGCCTTAGGCACTGGTGCTGGTGCCACAACACTGCAACCCCTCACAGACACTCTAGTTGGAACGCAGGAACGAGCCCTGCTGCAAAGTATTGCATCAAAAATTGTAATTACACGCCCCTGTTAGACAGGGGCAGAAAAATTGGGCCTTAGGCACTGGTGCTGGTGCCACAACACTGCAACCCCTCACAGACACTCTAGTTGAAACGCAGGAACGAGCCCTGCTGCAAAGTATTGCATCAAAAATTGTAATTACACGCCCCTGTTAGACAGGGGCAGAAAAATTGGGCCTTAGGCACTGGTGCTGGTGCCACAACACTGCAACCCCTCACAGACACTCTAGTTGGAATGCAGGAACGAGCCCTGCTGCAAAGTATTACATCAAAAATTGTAATTACACGCCCCTGGTAAACAGGGGCTGAAAAATTGTGCCTTAGGCACTGGTGGTGGCGCCCAGAACCAAAAATGTTCTTACAAGCTATCAGCGTGATGACTGAGGAGGAAGAGGATAATTACTCAGGGATAGTCACTCAGCATCAGCATAGGCAGTCTTTGAAGGGATCTGAGATTTCAAAAAAAAATATTCGGTTACATCAGCATCAGGTGCTTGGTAGCTGGTGGTGATCCAAGACTGATTCATTTTTATGAAGGTCAGTCGATCGACCGAGTCGGTGGACAGACGCACCCTGTGATCGGTTACCACGCCCCCAGCAGCACTGAATGTGCGTTCCGAAAGAACGCTGGATGCAGGACAGGCCAGTAGCTCAATTGCATACTGTGCAAGCTCTGGCCAGTGATCCATCCTCAAGACCCAGTAACCCAGAGGATTTTCGGTGGGAAAGGTGTCCAAGTCTGATCTTGCCCCTAGGTATTCCTGCACCATGTAAAACAGACGCTGGCGATGGTTGCTGGAACCGATCATACCTTGGGGCTGCGGACCAAAAAATTGTCTGAACGCATCGGTCAGACGGCCACCTTCTCCACCGCTCCTTCTTTGACTGACCGAAGCCTCAGCAACACGTTGTCCAGAAACAGGAGTTTGTAACCTCCCAGTCTCTGGGAACGCGTTGCACAGACCTTTCTGCAAGGCCTCCCGAAGATGTTTCATCCTCTGCTCCCTCTGCGATGGCAAGATAAGGTCCGCAACCTTACCCTTGTAACGTGGATCAAGGAGGGTTGCCAGCCAGTATTGGTCCTTCTCCTTGATACCACGAATACGAGGATCCTTACGCAGGCTTTGCAGGATCAGGGAGGCCATGCAGCGTAGGTTTGCTGAGGCATTCGGTCCGGAGTCCTCTGGGTCACTAAGGACGACAACGTCCGCAGCCACCTCCTCCCAGCCACGTACAAGTCCATGTGTTTCTTGGGACTGATCCCTTAAAGACTGCTGCTGATGCTGAGTGCCAGGCTCCACCTCCATACTGACACAATCTTCCTCCTCCTCCTCCTCCTCCTCCTCGTCCTCTGTCTGTGTGATCGGCGGGCACGCAGGAACACTGTCTGGATAAAGGGGGCCTTGAGAGCTAAGGAAGTCCTCCTCTTCCTGCCTCTGTTCTGCCTCAAGTGCCCTGTCCATTATTCCATGCAGCGTGTGCTCCAACAGGTGGACAAGGGGGACAGTGTCACTGATGCATGCACTGTCTCTGCTCACCATCCTCGTGGCCTCCTCGAATGGTGACAGGACAGTGCATGCATCCCTGATCATGGCCCACTGGCGTGGGGAAAAAAAACCAAGCTCCCCTGACCCTGTCCTCGTGCCATAGTCGCACAGGTACTCATTGATGGCCCTCTGCTGCGTGTGCAGCCGCTGCAGCATGGCCAACGTTGAGTTCCACCTGGTGGGCATGTCACAGATTAGGCAGTTCTTGGGCAGGTTAAACTCCTTTTGGAGGTCCGTCAGCCGAGCACTGGCATTATATGACCGGCGGAAATGCACACAGACTTTCCTGGCCTGCCTCAGGACATACTATAAGCCCGGGTACCTGCCCAAGAACCGCTGCACCACCAAGTTAAGGACGTGAGCCAAACAGGGCACATGGGTCATTTGTCCCTGTCGGAGGGCAGAGAGGAGGTTGGTGCCATTGTCGCAAACCACCATTCCTGCCTTAAGTTGGCGTGGCGTCAACCACCTCTGAACCTGCCCCTGCAGAGCTGACAGAACCTCTGCCCCAGTGTGGCTCCTGTCCCCCAAGCACACCAGCTCAAGCACCGCATGGCATCTTTTGGCCTGCGTACTTGCGTAGCCCCTTGAACGACTACGGAGCACCGCTGGTTCCGAGGAAGAGGCCATGGAGGAAGAAGAAGAGGAGGGGGTGGAGGACAGAGGTGTGTCACAATCATTAGCATTTTGGAGGCGTGGTGGCGGAACAACCTCCAACACTACTGCACCTTGTCCTGCATCCTTCCCAGCTGCCAGCAGAGTCACCCAATGCGCCGTGAAACTTAGGTAACGTCCCTGTCCATGCCTGCTGGACCATGAGTCAGCGGTAATATGCACCTTACCGCTGACCGCCCTGTCCAGCGAGGCATGGACATTGCCTTCCACATGCCGGTAGAGAGCCGGAATCGCCTTCCATGAGAAAAAGTGGCGTTTGGGTACCTGCCACTGAGGAACCGCACATTCCACAAACTCACGGAAGGGGGCAGAGTCTACCAACTGAAAAGGCAGCAGTTGATGTGCTAGCAATTTTGCCAAGCTAGCATTCAACCGCTGGGCATGTGGATGGCTGGGAGCAAACTTCTTTCGGCGGTGCAGCAGCTGGGGCATGGAAATTTGCCTGGTACAATCTGACGTCGGTGTACCAAAAGCAGATTGCCCACAAGTACTTGGCTGTGACACACCTAATTCTACACCTTCATTCCTCTCACTGCAGGTCTCAGAGAGGACTGGAGGTCTAGTGGGGTTGGAAATCTCAGCTGATGAGGAGCAAGGAGAGATCCTCTTTGTTCTTTGGTGTGGGTCTTTTAGATACGCTTGCCAACGAACTGCATGGCAGGTCAACATATGTCTGGTCAAGCATGTGGTACCCAAGCGGGAGATGTTTTGGCCACGTGAGATACGCTTGAGACATATGTTGCAAATAGCAGCGGTGCGATCTGATGCACTCATCTCAAAAAAGGCCCACACCAAAGAACTTTTTGAATAACGCGCAGAGACTGCAGCGCCCTGCACATGTGGAGTTTTGGGGTGTGATGCAGTCAATGTGCTGCCCTTAGGCTGGCCCCTGGAGGGCATCCTGCCTCGTTGGTGATGTGCCGCCTCCTCCTCCTCCTCCTCCTCTCTCCTATCAGGCACCCACGTTGAGTCAGTGACCTCATCATCCCCTCCCTCCTCATCACTGGAGCAAACCTGTCAGTATGCTGCAGCAGGGGGAGCATGACTGCCAGATTGCTGTCCTTCTTGGGCACCCCCTCTGTCCGTGCTCATGTTACTGCCTTCATCGAGCTCAGTATCATCATCAGAGCCTTCCAAACGCTGGGCATCCTCCTGGAGCATGTACCCAACATTGTGGTCAAACAGTTCGAGGGACTCCTCAGGAGGACATGGTGGAGCTAGGGAAGGAGTCACTGATGACATTGAGCCGAGGGAAGAGGCCGCTGCTTTGCCAGACAAAGCACCCTGGGCATGGGTGAGAGAGGATGAGGAGGATGAGGACGGCTTGGTCATCCACTCGACCAAGTCTTCTGCATGTTGCGGCTCAACACGGCCAGCTGCCGAAAAAAAGGCCAAGCGTGTCCCATGGCCACGTGCTGATGAGGATGCACCGTCTCCACGACCAGCACTAGACACAGAGCCTGCTTGCCCTCTCTTATTGGCTTGTGACTGTCTGCCTCTCCTTCTTGGCCTTCCAGACATACTAATGGCCTGTAGCTGCACTAAGCTGGGATATATATATCTATATATATATATATGTACTGATACTGCAGCTAGCAAAATCAACTGCTTGCCTGTAGTATGAGAACACCACCAACCTTCTACAGGTAGCTTTAGCTGAACACTGTGAGGTGGACGCACCCCACTAACTTGTAGGTTTAGCTGAACACTGTGAGCAGGACGCACTGCACTAACTGTAAATAGTCTAGCTGCCTGACCGTGGTACTAATAGGATCAAAAGAACACCAGTAATTTTCTTCAGGTAGCTTTATATACTGTAACAAGACAAGCCTGCCTGTCAGTAGGAAGATAACAGGAACGGATCTAGCTGAACACTGTGAGCAGGACGCACTGTACTAAATGTAAATAGTCTAGCTGTCTGACCGTGGTACTAATAGGATCAAAAGAACACCAGTAATTTTCTTTAGGTAGCTGTTAATACTGTAACAAGACAAGCCTGCCTGTCAGTAGGAAGATAACAGGAACGGATCTAGCTGAACACTGTGAGCAGGACGCACTGTACTAAATGTAAATACTCTAGCTGCCTGACCGTGGTACTAATAGGATCAAAAGAACACCAGTAATTTTCTTTAGGTAGCTGTTAATACTGTAACAAGACAAGCCTGCCTGTCAGTAGGAAGATAACAGGAACGGATCTAGCTGAACACTGTGAGCAGGACGCACTGTACTAAATGTAAATAGTCTAGCTGCCTGACCGTGGTACTAATAGGATCAAAAGAACACCAGTAATTTTCTTTAGGTAGCTGTTAATACTGTAACAAGACAAGCCTGCCTGTCAGTAGGAAGATAACAGGAACGGATCTAGCTGAACACTGTGAGCAGGACGCACTGCACTAAATGTAAATAGTCTAGAAGATAACAGGAACGGATCAAGCTGAACACTGTGAGCAGGACGCACTGTACTAAATGTAAATAGTCTAGCTGCCTGACCGTGGTACTAATAGGATCAAAAGAACACCAGTAATTTTCTTTAGGTAGCTGTTAATACTGTAACAAGACAAGCCTGCCTGTCAGTAGGAAGATAACAGGAACGGATCTAGCTGAACACTGTGAGCAGGACGCACTGCACTAAATGTAAATATTCTAGAAGATAACAGGAACGGATCTAGCTAAACTGAATACAGTGTATATATATATATGCAACACCTGGGATGCATATATATACACAATACACTGTAAGTGCAGCTAACTGACTGACTGTTCTGCCTAATCTATCTAACTCAAATCAAATGACACTGTCTCTCTCTGTCTATCTCTTTCAACGCCGGAACACACACTACACAGGGCCGCCGTGCAGGCGGCCTTATATAGTGTGGGGCGTGTACTAAATCCCCTGAGCCATAATTGGCCAAAGCCTCCTTGGCTTTGGCCAATTACGGCTCTCTGTTCAGGCGGTGCTGTGATTGGCCAAGCATGCGGGTCATAGTGCATGCTTGGCCAATCATCAGCAAGCAATGCACTGCGATGCCGCTGTGAATTATGGGCCGTGACGCGCCACACGAATTTGGCGCGAACGGCCCATATCGTTCACAATTCGGCGAACGACCGAACAGCCGATGTTCGAGTCGAACATGGGTTCGACTCGAACACGAAGCTCATCCCTACTACCACGCCACCTTCTCATCCTACGCCAGGGGAGTCAGCATATTAGTACGCAAAGCCCTGCCTTTCGTGTTGCTGGATCTGCACCTGGACCCTGAAGGTAGATTTGTAGTTTTGCATGCAGCTATTGCTAATGTACCCATGATAATCGTGGGACTGTATATACCTCCACTGGCATCAACGGTGGCTCTCCACAAGATTACCACCCTTGTTGCACGTTATCCTACTGACAGTGTGGTCTTGGCCGGGGATTTCAACATGACACCTAGTCCTAGTTTGGATAGGCTGACGCCCGATGCGGCCACAGAATCCCCTCTGTCCAGATGGGCTGAGACGTTTGCATTTAAGGATGTATGGCGCTGGAAGAATCCCCTGCTGAGATCCTACACCTGTCAGTCGGCCTCCTATAGGGCTATGTCCCGCATTGACCTGCTATATGCCACCACCAGCGCTCTTAACATGGTCCAGGAAATTTCTCACCTGCCCAGGGGTATATCGGACCACTCTCCCATACTGCTTAGTCTAAATGTGAATCCTGTCCCCACTGACTGTCTCTGGCGCCTGTTGCGCTTCTGGATTTCAGACGATCGCATTGATCAAGATTAGGGATGAGCTTCGAGTTCGAGTCGAACTCATGTTCTACTCGAACATTGGCTGTTCGCAAGTTCGCCGAACAGCGAACAATTTGGGGTGTTCGCGGCAAATTCGAATGCTGCGGAACACCCTTTAAAAGTCTATGGGAGAAATCAAAAGTGCTAATTTTAAAGGCTTATATGCAAGTTATTGTCATAAAAAGTGTTTGGGGACCCGGGTCCTGCCCCAGGGGACATGGATCAATGCAAAAAAAAGTTTTAAAAACGGACGTTTTTTCAGGAGCAGTGATTTTATTAATGCTTAAAGTCAAACAATAAAAGTGTAATATCCCTTTAAATTTCGTACCTGGGGGGTGTCTATAGTATGCCTGTAAAGGGGCGCATGTTTCCTGTGTTTAGAACAGTCTGACAGCAAAATGACATTTGGAAGGAAAAAACTAATTTAAAACTACCCGCGGCTATTGCATTGCCGACAATACACATAGAAGTTCATTGATAAAAACGGCATGGGAATTCCCCACAGGGGAACCCCGAACCAAAATAAAAAAAAAAAAATGATGTGGGGGTCCCCCTAAATTCCATACAAGGCCCTTCAGGTCTGGTATGGATATTAAGGGGAACCCCAGCCAAAATTTAAAAAAAAAATTGACGTGGGGTTCCCCCTAAATTCCATACCAGACCCTTCAGGTCTGGTATGGATTTTAAGGGGAACCCCGCGCCAAAAAAAAAAAAAAAAAACGGCGTGGGGTCCCCCTAAAAATCCATACCAGACCCTTATCCGAGCACGCAACCTGGCAGGCCGCAGGAAAAGAGGGGGGGACGAGAGTGCGGCCCCCCCCCCCTCCTGAACCGTACCAGGCCACATGCCCTCAACATTGGGAGGGTGCTTTGGGGTAGCCCCCCAAAACACCTTGTCCCCATGTTGATGAGGACAAGGGCCTCATCCTCACAACCGTGGCCGGTGGTTGTGGGGGTCTGCGGGCGGGGGGCTTATCGGAATCTGGAAGCCCCCTTTAACAAGGGGACCCCCAGATCCCGGCCCCCCCCCCTGTGTGAAATGGTAAGGGGGTACTTACCCCTACCATTTCACTAAAAAACTGTCAAAAATGTTAAAAATGACAAGAGACAGTTTTTGACAATTCCTTTATTTAAATGCTTCTTCTTTCTTCCTTCATCTTCTTCTTCTTCTGGTTCTTCTGGCTCTTCTGGTTCTTCCTCCGGCGTTCTCGTCCAGCATCTTCTCCGCGGCGTCTTCTATCTTCTTCTCCTCGGGCCGCTCCGCACCCATGGCATGAGGGGGGAGGCTCCCGCTCTTCTCTTCATCTTCTTCTCTTCTTCATCTTCTTCTTCATCTTCTTCTTCATCTCTTCTTCCTTCTTCTCTTCTTCATGTCTTCTGCGGGCCGCTCCGCAGCCATGCTGGCATGGAGGGAGGCTCCCGCTGTGTGACGGCGTCTCTTCGTCTGACGGTTCTTAAATAACGGGGGGCGGGGCCACCCGGTGACCCCGCCCCCCTCTGACGCACGGTGACATGACGGGACTTCCCTGTGACGTCACGGGGAATGCCACAGGGAAGTCCCGTCATGTCACCGTGCGTCAGAGGGGGGCGGGGTCACCGGGTGGCCCCGCCCCCCGTTATTTAAGAACCGTCAGACGAAGAGACGCCGTCACACAGCGGGAGCCTCCCTCCATGCCAGCATGGCTGCGGAGCGGCCCGCAGAAGACATGAAGAAGAGAAGAAGGAAGAAGAGATGAAGAAGAAGATGAAGAAGAAGATGAAGAAGAGAAGAAGATGAAGAGAAGAGCGGGAGCCTCCCCCCTCATGCCATGGGTGCGGAGCGGCCCGAGGAGAAGAAGATAGAAGACGCCGCGGAGAAGATGCTGGACGAGAACGCCGGAGGAAGAACCAGAAGAGCCAGAAGAAGAAGAAGATGAAGGAAGAAAGAAGAAGCATTTAAATAAAGGAATTGTCAAAAACTGTCTCTTGTCATTTTTAACATTTTTGACAGTTTTTTAGTGAAATGGTAGGGGTAAGTACCCCCTTACCATTTCACACAGGGGGGGGCCGGGATCTGGGGGTCCCCTTGTTAAAGGGGGCTTCCAGATTCCGATAAGCCCCCCGCCCGCAGACCCCCACAACCACCGGCCACGGTTGTGAGGATGAGGCCCTTGTCCTCATCAACATGGGGACAAGGTGTTTTGGGGGGCTACCCCAAAGCACCCTCCCAATGTTGAGGGCATGTGGCCTGGTACGGTTCAGGAGGGGGGGGGGCCGCACTCTCGTCCCCCCCTCTTTTCCTGCGGCCTGCCAGGTTGCGTGCTCGGATAAGGGTCTGGTATGGATTTTTAGGGGGACCCCACGCCGTTTTTTGTTTTTTTTTTTTGGCGCGGGGTTCCCCTTAAAATCCATACCAGACCTGAAGGGTCTGGTATGGAATTTAGGGGGAACCCCACGTCAATTTTTTTTTTAAATTTTGGCTGGGGTTCCCCTTAATATCCATACCAGACCTGAAGGGCCTTGTATGGAATTTAGGGGGACCCCCACATCATTTTTTTTTTTGGTTCGGGGTTCCCCTGTGGGGAATTCCCATGCCGTTTTTATCAATGAACTTCTATGTGTATTGTCGGCAATGCAATAGCCGCGGTAGTTTTAAATGTGTTTTTTCCTTCAAAATGTCATTTTGCTGTCAGACTGTTCTAAACACGGGAAACATGCGCCCCTTTACAGGCATACTATAGACACCCCCCAGGTATGAAATTTAAAGGGATATTACACTTTTATTGTTTGACTTTAAGCATTATTAAAATCACTGCTCCTGAAAAAACGGCCGTTTTTAAAACTTTTTTTTGCATTGATTCATGTCCCCTGGGGCAGGACCCAGGTCCCCAAACACTTTTATTGACAATAACTTGCATATTAGCCTTTAAAATTAGCACTTTTGATTATTCATGTTCGTGTCCCATAGACTTTAACGGTGTTCGCGTGTTCGAACGAATTTTTTTCCTGTTCGCATGTTCTGGTGCGAACCGAACAGGGGGGTGTTCGGCTCATCCCTAATCAAGATGCTGAGGCTGCAATGCAGAACTTTTGGGCTGACAACCCCCCTGCTACGACACCTGCTTCTAGCTGGGAGGCGTTTAAGCTCCATGCTCAGGATCATTATCGGATGGCGATTACTCGCACCCGACGCCAAACTGGGGCAGCTTTGCTCCAGGCTGAGCGAAGGGCATCTGATTTAGAAACTCAATACACCAATAATAGAGATGAGGTACTCAGAGCAGATGTACAGTGTGCAGTGCGTGAGGTGACACTCCTTAGGGTAGCGGCCACCAAAACACAGCTACTACATCAATCTCAACGTATCTTTGAGCAGGGTGAGTGGACAGGAAGACTCCTGGCATGGCTCTCTAGGGAGCAATCGGCGACAACTTCAGTGGCTAATATCAAAGATGCGTCCGGGCGGCTGCATTCCAACCCCAGGGACATAAATGCATGTTTTGCCTCGTATTACGAGGATCTATACACATCTAAAGCGCAGTACTCTACTGCAGAACTCTATGCATATGTTGAGGCTATTCAACTGCCCACCCTCTCGGAGGAGGCCCGCGGGAGGCTTGATGCTCCGCTCACCCTTAAGGAACTCCAAAATGCCATCAATTCCCTACAATCTGGGAAAACCCCGGGGGACGATGGACTTCCAGTGGAATTCTATAAGACGCATATGGAGACTATAGCTGTTAGGCTGCAGGAGATCTTATCTGCCTCCTTTGAATTAAACTCGTTGCCCCCCTCTATGTCCAGAGCTGTGATAGTGGTGATACCCAAGGCTGGTAAAGACCCTGAACTTTGCTCCTTGTATAGGCCTATATCGCTCCTAAACGTGGACGCAAAGATACTTGCAACGGTATTAGCCACCAGGCTCAACTCAGTGATCCTATCATTAATACATGGAGACCAGACTGGCTTCATGCCGGGCAAAGGCACCGATATTAACTTGCGGAGACTTTACACTATTCTGGCGAGCACAAATGCTGAGAGGGAGGCGGGTGTGTTGGCTTCCCTGGATGCCAAGAAAGCCTTTGACTCGGTGGAGTGGGAATATCTATGGTTAATCCTGCATAAGTTTGGGATAGGGCCCAATTTCATACGTTGGATCTGGTTGCTGTAATTCGGCCCTTCGGCTAGGATACGTACGGGTGGGATTCTGTCGCCCTCTATTCCCCTCCCCTGAGGCACCAGGCAGGGCTGCCCGCTGTCGCCGGCTTTGTTTGCTCTTGCGATCGAGCCGCTGTTGGAATCTCTTAGAAGGTCCCCTGAGGTGGGAGGCATTTCATTCCCGCCCCTTGTTGAAAAGGTTTCCCTCTACGCGGAAGATATGCTACTGTATCTTCGCGACTCTCAACAATCGCTTAGAGCTGCCTTATCCATTATTGACAGATTCGGAAAATTCTCGGGAATCAGGGTGAATTGGGAGAAATCTCTCCTATTCGCCTTGACAGACGCCCCAATATTGACGGACCCCCCTCTTCCCCTTAAAAAAGTGACCAAATTTAAATATCTAGGCATACAGATTCAATCCGACCTACAAAGTTATCTAGTTGACAACGTCTATCCTATTCTAAATCAACTCATCCAGCGTTGCGCGGTGTGGAAAACACTACCGTTAACCCCGGTGGGGAGAATAAACTTGCTTAAGATGTCCTTCCTCCCAAAATTTCTGTACGCTTTTCGCCACACCCCGGTTCCCATTCCAAGCTCATTCTTCCTCAAGTTAGATCAAGCTATCCAAATAGGAAGAAAGGGTCTAAAGAAGGCACAAGGAGATGACTCCCCTAGGCCCAAAGACAGTTACTATGGATATAAGTGGACATTCATGGGAGAGTAGTGTTAAAAAGATAATTAATAGTTTATTAGCATAACATATATTAAAATTGCAATATTAAATTCATCAGATGTACGAAAAAATATATATGATCCACCATACACTGAAAAATGTGCTCACCGGGTGCTAATTGCACCCGATATGCACATAAGTCAGATGAACAAAATTGACAGACAATGACAAACAGATACTCACATATAACAAACAAAGTGCAGGCGCCTAGACTCCCACAGATGCACAATGTCCCTACGGCTAATCGCCACATCAAATTTAACTAAAAAGGGGGTCTGAACTAGTAATGAGGAGGCATTGTGCGTGTGTGGTCCCCCTGGGGGGGGGAAGGGTTTTCTGGATATAGAAAATATGCTAATTAAACCCAACTGGGAGGGCCCCACTGGCTGTGTCACCAACTGCTAAATAGGATCCAAATTAGAAAAATAAAAAATATAAAGTTATTGGACCAAAGATCATTGCATGCGCATGCTCCAAGCATATCAAAGAGATCCAAAAGAATCCATTTCTGCAGTATAATGGAACATAACCAGCGAAGAAAACTCTATAGGGCATATGGGGTGATGAAATCACATGAATTTTTGCTGCGGTCTCCGCCACATACAAGTCGCAAGGTACAGCTGATTAGCTGGGGATAGCTTGGTTGATGAAACAAAAGTCAATCATTAGATCAGCAGGTACTGCTCCAACATGTTAAAGTGTCCCACAATCAGTTTAAAACAAAGCACAACCACACTGCTAGTACTGCAAGAGGGGGAGCTGAGACTGAAATCAGTAGAGTTACGTTACCACCTCTTGTTTGCAGGGGGTCCGGGCAGCTTCTCCTAAGTGTCACTGGTAGCTGAGTTACACCGTGGTTGACCCGTTTGTTAGTTGGATAGCTTCTGCTGTGGTTTGCTCCTGTGGGGACGTGGTGGATAGCAGTCCATTCCTATTGTAGACCCAGACTACAGCTGCTACTAATGGCGACTTGCTTGGCGGTTCCTTTAGGAGGGATGTTAATTCTCCTGTCGGCAGTGTCCCTCAATTCCCATGCCGAGGGGGAGATAGCAGAGTCAGCGTCTGCACAGCATGATTACGTCGACGCTTTCGCAACGTCATTGGTTACGTAGCTTCAACTGGACGTAAAGGGGCCCGGCAGGCATCTCTCCCTCTTATTGCTCCAAGATGCTGCCGCCCCTCCTTTCTTGATTTTACCACTCTATTCGGACCGGGATGGGCTACAGCAGAGATCCTGCCAGTGATGTCAAGCCCAGATAAAAGTCCTTTTCGTTTCTGACTTTGAACTATACTTTTTTTCCCCCCTTTTTTTTGTTTTAAAGACAGTTCTTATTAAAATGGTGGTCATATTCAAGCAGTTATTCGTAGATGTAGAGAGAAAAGAAAGAAACAGAAAAACAAAGAACAATAAATATAATCCATTTCTATCATACATCTCTGTTAGAAATCCCTAATCCTTCTCAATCACGTCTACCGTTCATACCCTGTCTAAGTATTACTACCAAAAAAGGGGGTTGATATGTGAATAGACCACCAAAGGTGCCTAATGTGGTTAGGGATTATGTAAGAAAGAACAGTACACACTGGTTGACGGTTCCCGTCGTTCTACTACAAAAGGGGAAATGCCAGAGTTGGGACCGGGGTAGGGATATAATATATTGAGTACTGGGGAGCTGGGAACTGAAATTAATCAAGGATAAAGATATTTCATGGGGGGAATAGAACCACATGAAAGATGGACAAAGAAGGGGAATTATAGATCAAGCTATCACCTCTTTTGTATGGGCTGGGGCAACACCCAGGGTAGCCAAACATATGTTGCAACTATCGCTTACAGAGGGAGGCCTTTCCCTGCCAAATTTTAAAAAATATTATTGGGCGGTGATACTTGTCACCGTACGTTGGTGGTTTGCTCAGGACAAAAATAACCCAGCGGTTAACCTGGAGGCTGCAATCTTAGGCTCCTACTCGGAACTTAGTAACTTGGTCTACAGAGGCCCGAAATACAGTTCACAAGTCACCACGCCCATGAAAACAACGATAAAAGTATGGCAGCAGATCTCCTCATATCTTGCCAGTGACGGTACTATCTCACCGCATACCCCACTGTGGGGTAACCCAACAATGCCGCACCTCCAATCTGTTCCAGATCCTCAGGTCTGGGCCAGGTACGAGGTCCGAACATTGAGACATATATTCAAGGAAGGTCATCTTCTCTCTTTCACGGAACTTAAAACTAGACATAACCTACCCCCATGGATGTTTTTTCGCTTCCTTCAACTAAGACATGCGGTTAGAGCGCAGTTCCCACATGGGATAGGGCTGTCTACCCACTCGGTGGAATCCCTCTTGATGACCGATCAACTAGATCGAACGTTATCTTCCATATATCTCAGACTTACGTGCAAAGATATCTCCAAAATGTTCCCCCTATTTCATAAATGGCAAATGGATATTCCGGCTCTGACCGAGGAAGACTGGTCAGAGGGTCTGCAGCAATGCATCCCTTTTATGATTTCAGCAAAGGACAGATTTGTCCAACTGAAGTTTCTTCATAGAGTGTATTATACCCCACAAAGATTGTCTAGAATTTATCCAGGGCTTGATGACAGGTGCACCAAATGCCGACAGTCAGTGGGGACTTTCTTTCACGTAGTGTGGGCATGTCCGGTCCTCCAGGCCTACTGGTGCGAAGTAGTGTCGGATGTGAATGGTGTGGCGGGGTTACAATTACAGGTAGACCCACTGGTGTTCCTCTTGGGTATCACGGATAATTTGACAGCAGGCAAACATACCAAACTTTTTGTGTTCTATGCAGCCTACTATGCTAGGAAAGAAATTCTGCTACGCTGGAAACGGTCAGACCCCCCTACCGTTGAGGCATGGAGGGCACAGATAAATGCAGTACTGCCGATATACAAGCTTACCTACATGGGCAGAAACTGTCCCAAGAAGTTTGACAAAATCTGGGCGGCCTGGGTCGCAGATCAGCACCTGGTGGTGTGAGTATACCGATGGGATGGGACTTGAGAGGCAGATTGGTTGAAGGTGGATGGTGGAGTTACTACTCTCTGAATTCAAAGGCACCAATGCACACTTATGTTGGCATAACTGAGACCGGGCGAGCCTCCCCGAATCTCCGCTCTGACTGTCTTTCTTGTCATCCCTTCTCCATCTCTCCACCTCTTTTACCCCTATACTATGGGCGGTCGCCCTCTGGGCACTTCTCTTGCCCCCTCCCCCCCTCTTGCTTTTGTCCCTCCACTTCTCCTCTTACTTCCCCCCTTGTCCCCTTCGGTGATCTTCCTCACACTCCTTTCAGCTCCTCAAGTCTTCCTTATTTTTCTGGCTCCTCTCCCCCCCCCTCCCCCCTTACTACCGCAACGTTTTTAAGTCAAGGAGAGTCTCACGGAGACCAGACTTGCCGTATGCAATGACACAATAAGTGAAAATAGATATCATACTCAAAGTAGGTGAGAAAGGGTTCTATCTTCTTTGTTATCAATAATGTCTACTAACGAATGTGATAAGTGCATGGACATAAGCCCAGTTATAACCCTACATTGAACTTTGTATTATCTAGAACTGTGGTAATTATTCGCAGATGCTTCTTGTAAAATGATATGTTACTACATCCAATTGTAAAGTGCAACATACTCAATAAACATTTTCTGTGTTAAAAAAAAAAAGATGTCCACATAGACCATCCTCCTCACCAACAGTTCAAGCCTCGCTTTCAGATCGCTCTACTGCAGGGTAGACTTCCCGGTCACAATTGCAGACAGCTTTACCCTGGATGCCTGCATACTTAGATGTGCCTTTTTTAATCATTGACAATGTGAGTTGCTAAATGTTGTACCTTCATTAAATATAACCATATTGCTACACTTAGAGGCACCTCTGTTCTCTTGTATACTCAACTCCTGCAGGATTTTGCTTCTTATCCCCTTTTGGAGGCTTCCATTCGTGGATGGACATTTTATGGTTACACAACCTGGTCACATTGCTGTAATCTTTGTATATGGACTATAAACTGAAGGACTTATGAATAAATGGTTGTGGGATGAATCATTTGAGTTTCCATTATTTCTTATGGGGAAATTTGCTTTGATATACAAGTGCTTTGGATTACAAGCATGCTTCTGGAACGAATTATGCTCGCAATCCAAGGTTTTACTGTACTGAGTACCTATTCAGCACATGATATACAACCATGTTCCTTTTATCTTTCAAGCTTTAAGGTGGTGCGTAATACAAAATTGAGAAGCAGTAACATTGATATCAAGCCCTGAGGGTTCTCTTTATACCTTATATATTCTTGTTAGAAAACTCATTCAATAGTAAGTGGTTTATCCATTATAACCTATAGTCTGTATACCATCATTAGGCTGAAAGATTGAGTAGTATTATTAGACATATTATTTCTTCAAACACTGTAGAACTTATATCTCTCTGGCTGCAATTTTGCTAGTGCCCTGGCGCCCGCCCAGGGAGCAAGTGTGCATGTGTGGCTCATCTTTGAGGTGAGTCCCACACTCTCACATACGGCTACAATAGAATGAATTGTGATATACAGACTATGTAATGAAATGATAAAGGTGGTCAAATATAAGCATACGTGATATTATTTTCTTTCATAGATGAGTACTCTGTAGTCTTCATAGGCCCTGATGAAGCAGTGGTGATACGCGTTGGTACGTGAAGACCTATCTATCAGTGCTCATCCTTTTGCAATATAATTTCATGCAGAATATTGCCCTGAGGGGCTTTTTTATTCTATGTCTTATATTAGATGTTCATGTTGACATCAATGTTTTAATGTGATTAATAAATGTTTTATGTTTTAACAAATCCTGGGTACACCCAGGCTGAGAGATTATTACTGGTCCTGCTTATATGAACTGCCTTCCTGCTGGTTCTGTGAGTTTTCTACACCTAGTGGAACAAAGATACATTATATTACCAAAAGTATTGGGACACCTGCCTTTACACACACACATGAACTTTAATGGCATCCCGGTCTTAGTCTGTAGGATTCAATATTGTGTTGCCGCCTTTGCAGCTATAACAGGTTCAACATAGGGTTCAATATTCAGTTGCACCCTTTGCAGCTATAACAGCTTCAACTCTTCTGTTAAGGCTGTCCACAAGGTTTAGGAGTGTATCTATGGGAAGGTTTGACTATTCTTCCAGAAACATATTTGTGAGGTCAGGCACTGATGTTGGAGATAAGGCCTGGCTCACAGTCGCCTCTCTAATTCATCCCAAAGCAGTTCTATTGCAGCGTTTCTTGGCCCTGCCCCCTTCTCTTTTCTCCTCCAATGGCTCCTGCTGCTGTCTCCATGTCCAGTGAGGAGGAAGAGAGCAGAGAGAGCTGCTGCCTTCATGTCTTGGGCACAGCACTGGATAAAAATTGGGTGCAGGTAAATATTTAAAGGGGCTGGGTGGGGGAGCTGGACAAAAAAGGTTTTTACCCTAATGCAAAAATTAGGTTAAGGTTAAAAAAAACCTTTTACCTTTACAACTACTTTAAGGGAATACAAACAATTTAAGGACAATGATGGTTTGGTGCAAAGTAAGGTTAGGAAAAGTTTTTTTTACTTCATTAAAGAGGCATCTGACGCTAAGATGGTCCTAACTGTATAACAATAATGCACACATTTTACTATCCAGTAATAGGTTTCATAACCCATTAACTAGAAAACATTTTATGCTTAGTAATTTACAAGACTGCAATTTACAGGGGCTGGGAAGTAGTTAAGACACAGATCAGAGCAAAAGGATATCATACAAGTAAAGCCTGCTATGTTGGCAGTTCCTCTAATCTTTTCCTTTGATTTTGTTTTATCTTTGTCTCTTCCTTTTTTGTATGGGGTTTCCTTCTTCAGTGATAGTAACTTGGTGTCAATGATTTCTTCTCCGCTCCCGAAGCTTTTTGGGATGTGCATGTTACATATGCCAGGTGGCATTAGCTTCAACACAGTGGCTGGAGGATGGCTAATGTGGCGGAGCATCATCAGGGATAGACAGACAGTCCCAGGGATTTCAGAAAGCATACCTCCCAACTTTTGAACTTCAGAATGAGGGACACTTGAGGAAGGAAGTAACCTTGCATAGCATGCTGCAGAAAATGTGGGTGTAGTCAAACTTCTGACAGTGGGAGGAGCTTAAGGGGCATCGTTAAACAAAACTCGGACTTCCTTGTACCTATAAAAAATGCTTTCATTATTGTTCCGCAAGCAAGAGTCTCATGGATACATACAAACCCCAGTACATTCATTTAAAAAAAAGGATAAAAGCATGCATGGTTTGGAGTGCATTACGTACAGAGTGCAGGGTTCTGGGATGAGCTATGTACAGAGTGCAGGGTTCTGGGATGAGCTATGTACAGAGTGCAGGGTTCTGGAATGAGCTATGTACAGGGTACAGGGTTCTGGAATGAGCTATGTACAGAGTGCAGGGTTCTTGCATTAGCTATGTACAGAGTGCAGGGTTCTGGGATGAGCTATGTACAGAGTGCAGGGTTCTGGAATGAACTATGTACAGAGTGCAGGGTTCTGGGATGAGTTATGTACAGAGTGCAGGATTCTGGGATGAGCTATGTACAGAGTGCAGGGTTCTGGGATGAGCTATGCACAGAGTGCATGGTTCTGGGGTGAGATAAGTACACAGTGCAGGGTTCTGGGATGGGCTATGTACAGAATGCAGGGTTCTGGGATGAGCTAAGTACAGAGTGCAGGGTTCTGGCATGAGCTATGTACAGAGTGCAGGGTTCTGGAATGAGCTATGTACCGAGTGCAGGGTTCTGGAATGAGCTATGTACAGAGACCTTTGCTGGTAGTTCTGCCAGTGGTGTCCGGGTGGACTGTGAATGGTGTCAGTCAGTACAACAGTGGATGTGGTCAGTAGGGCAGTAGATGTGGTCAGTAGGGCAGTGGACGTGATCAGTAGAGCAGTGGACATGGTCAGTAGAGCAGTGGACATGGTAAGTAGAGCAGTGGATATTGTCAGGGCAGTGGATATTGTCAGTAGGGCAGTGGATATTGTCAGTAGGGCAGTGGACGTGATCAGTAGGGCAGTGAATGTGGTCAGTAGGCCAGTGGATGTAGTCAGTAGGGCAGTGGACATGGTCAGTAGAGCAGTGAATGGGTTCAAAAGTTTTTGTTATTTTATTTTTTTACTATTTTTTCCATTATATTTTATTTTACAATTTTATTTTTTGTAGTTTTTTTTTACAATTTTTGATTGGAGGGGGTGGCAGTGGGGCGCAGTATGATGGCAGGGGTGGCAGTGGAGGGCAGTATGATGGGAGGGGTGGTAGTGGAGGGCAGTATGATGGGGTGGAGGGCAGTTTGATGGGAGGGGGTGGCAGTGGAGGGTAGTATAATGGGGTGGAGGGCAATATCATGGGAGTGGGTGGAAGTGGAGGGCAGTATCATGGGAGGAGTGGCAGTGGAGGGCAGTATGATGGGGGGTGGCAGTGGAGGGCAGTATGATTGGGTGAAGGGCAGTATGATGGGAGGGGTGACAGTGGAGGGCAGTATGATGGGGTGGAGGGCAGTATGATGGGAGGGGTAGCAGTGGGCAGTATGATGGGGTGGAGGGCAGTATTATGGGAGGGGTGGCAGTGGAGGGTAGTATGATGGGGTGGTGGGCAATATGATGGGAGGGGGTGGCAGTGGAGGACAGTATAATGGGAGGAGTGTCAGTGGAGGGCAGTATGATGGGAGGGGTGGCAGTGGAGGACAGTACGATTGTGTGAAGGACAGTATGATGGGAGGGGTAGCAGTGGAGGGCAGCATGATGGGAGGGGGTGGCAGTGGAGGGCAGTATGATGGGAGGGGTGGCAGTGGGCAGTATGATGGGGTGGAGGGCAGTATGATGGGAGGGGTGGCAGTGGAGGGCAGTATGATGGGAGGGGTGGCAATGGAGGGCAATATGATTGGGTGGAGGGCAGTATGATGGGAGGGGGTGGCAGTATGATGGGAGGGGTGACAGTGGGCAGTATGATGGAGTGGAGGGCAGTATGATGGGAGGGGTGGCAGTGGGCAGCATGATGGGGTGGAGGACAGTATGATGGGAGGGGTGGCAGTGGAGGGCAGTATGATGGGAGGGGTGGCAGTGGAGGGCAATATGATTGGGTGGAGGGCAGTATGATGGGAGCGGTGGTAGTGGACGGCAGTATGATGGGAAAGGGGGCATTGGGCAGTATGATAGGTTGGAGGGCAGTATGATGGAAGGGGTGGCAGTGGAGGGCAGTATGATGGGGTGGAGGGCAGTATGATGGGAGGGGGTGGCAGTGGAGGGCAGTATGATGGTGGGGTGGCAGTGGAGGGCAGTATGATGGGAGGGGTGGCAGTGGAGGGCAGTATGATGGGAGGGGTGGCAGTGGGCAGTATGATGGGGTGGAGGGCAGTATGATGGAGGGCAGTAAAATGGAAGGGGAGGAAGTGAGGGCAGTATGATGGGAGGGGGGATAGTGGAGGGCAGTATGATGGGAGGGGTGGTAGTGGAGGGCAGTATGATGGGAGGGGTGGCAGTGGAGGGCAGTATGATGGGAGGGAGGGCAGTATGATGGGAGGGGTGGCGGTGGAGGGCAGTATGATGGGAGGGGGTGGCAGTGGAGGGCAGTATGATGGGAGGGGGTGGCAGTGGAGGGCAGTATGATGGGAGGAGTGGCAGTGGAGGGCAGTATGATTGGATGGACGGCAGTATGATGGGAGGGGTGGCAGTGGAGGGCAGTATGATGGGAGGGGTGGTAACAGGCAGTATGATTGGGTGGAGGGCAGTATGATGGGAGGGGGTGGCAGTGGAGGGCGGTATGATGGGAGGAGTGGCAGTGGAGGGCAGTATGATTGGATGGATGGCAGTATGATGGGAGGGGTGGCAGTGGAGGGCAGTATGATGGGGGGGGTGGTAGCAGGCAGTATGATGGGGTGGAGGGCAGTATGATGGGAAGGGTGGCAGTGGAGGGCAGCATGATGGGAGGGGTGACAGTGGGCAGTATGATGGGGTGGAGGGCAGGATGATGGGGGGCAGTGGAGGGCAGTATGATTGGGTGGAGGGCAGTATGATGGCAGGGAGTAGCAGTGGAGGGCAGTATGATTACAGGGGGTAGCAGTGGAGGACAGTTTGATGGGAGGGGTGGCAGTGGGCAGTATGATGGGGTGGAGGGCAGTATGATGGAGGACAGTTTAATTGAAGGGGAGGCAGTGAGGGCAGTATGATGGGAGGGGGTAGTAGAGGGCAGTATGATGGGAGGAGGGTAGTGGAGGCCAGTATGATGGGAGGGGGAATAGTGGAGGGCAGTATGATGGGAGGGGGGTAGTGGAGAGCAGTATGATGGGAGGGGGGTAATGGAGGGCAGTATGATGGGAGGGGTGGCAGTGGAGGGTAGTATGATGGGGTGGTAGGCAATATGATGGGAGGGGGTGGCAGTGGAGGACAGTATAATGGGAGGAGTGTCAGTGGAGGGCAGTATGATGGGAGGGGTGGCAGTGGAGGACAGTATGATTGGGTGAAGGACAGTATGATGGGAGGGGTAGCAGTGAAGGGCAGTATGACGGGGTGGAGGGCAGCATGATGGGAGGGGGTGGCAGTGGAGGGCAGTATGATGGGAGGGGTGGCAGTGGAGGGCAATATGATTGGGTGGAGGGCAGTATGATGGGAGCGGTGGTAGTGGACGGCAGTATGATGGGAAAGGGGGCATTGGGCAGTATGATAGGTTGGAGGGCAGTATGATGGAAGGGGTGGCAGTGGAGGGCAGTATGATGGGGTGGAGGACAGTATGATGGGAGGGGGTGGCAGTGGAGGGCAGTATGATGGTGGGGTGGCAGTGGAGGGCAGTATGATGGGAGGGGTGGCAGTGGAGGGCAGTATGATGGGAGGGGTGGCAGTGGGCAGTATGATGGGGTGGAGGGCAGTATGATGGAGGGCAGTAAAATGGAAGGGGAGGAAGTGAGGGCAGTATGATGGGAGGGGGGATAGTGGAGGGCAGTATGATGGGAGGGGTGGTAGTGGAGGGCAGTATGATGGGAGGGGTGGCAGTGGAGGGCAGTATGATGGGAGGGAGGGCAGTATGATGGGAGGGGTGGCGGTGGAGGGCAGTATGATGGGAGGGGGTGGCAGTGGAGGGCAGTATGATGGGAGGGGGTGGCAGTGGAGGGCAGTATGATGGGAGGAGTGGCAGTGGAGGGCAGTATGATTGGATGGACAGCAGTATGATGGGAGGGGTGGCAGTGGAGGGCAGTATGATGGGAGGGGTGGTAACGGGCAGTATGATTGGGTGGAGGGCAGTATGATGGGAGGGGGTGGCAGTGGAGGGCGGTATGATGGGAGGAGTGGCAGTGGAGGGCAGTATGATTGGATGGATGGCAGTATGACGGGAGGGGTGGCAGTGGAGGGCAGTATGATGGGGGGGTGGTAGCAGGCAGTATGATGGGGTGGAGGGCAGTATGATGGGAAGGGTGGCAGTGGAGGGCAGCATGATGGGAGGGGTGACAGTGGGCAGTATGATGGGGTGGAGGGCAGGATGATGGGGGGCAGTGGAGGGCAGTATGATTGGGTGGAGGGCAGTATGATGGCAGGGAGTAGCAGTGGAGGGCAGTATGATTACAGGGGGTAGCAGTGGAGGACAGTTTGATGGGAGGGGTGGCAGTGGGCAGTATGATGGGGTGGAGGGCAGTATGATGGAGGACAGTTTAATTGAAGGGGAGGCAGTGAGGGCAGTATGATGGGAGGGGGTAGTAGAGGGCAGTATGATGGGAGGAGGGTAGTGGAGGCCAGTATGATGGGAGGGGGAATAGTGGAGGGCAGTATGATGGGAGGGGGGTAGTGGAGGGCAGTATGATGGGAGGGGGGTAATGGAGGGCAGTATGATGGGAGGGGTGGCAGTGGAGGGTAGTATGATGGGGTGGTAGGCAATATGATGGGAGGGGGTGGCAGTGGAGGACAGTATAATGGGAGGAGTGTCAGTGGAGGGCAGTATGATGGGAGGGGTGGCAGTGGAGGACAGTATGATTGGGTGAAGGACAGTATGATGGGAGGGGTAGCAGTGAAGGGCAGTATGACGGGGTGGAGGGCAGTATGATGGGAGGGGGTGGCAGTGAAGGGCAGTATGATGGTAGGGGTGGCAGTGGAGGGCAGTATGATGGGAGGGGTGGCAGTGGAGGGCAGTATGATGGGAGGGGTGGCAGTGGGCAGTATGATGTGGTGGAGGGCAGTATGCTGGAGGGCAGTAAAATGGAAGGGGAGGAAGTGAGGGCAGTATGATGGGAGGGGGGATAGTGGAGGGCAGTATGATGGGAGGGGTGGTAGTGGAGGGCAGTATGATGGGAGGGGTGGCAGTGGAGGGCAGTATGATGGGGGGTAGTGGAGGGCAGTATGATGGGAGGGAGGGCAGTATGATGGAAGGGAGGGCAGTATGATTGGATGGACAGCAGTATGATGGGAGGGGTGGCAGTGGAGGGCAGTATGATGGGAGGGGTGGTAACGGGCAGTATGATTGGGTGGAGGGCAGTATGATGGGAGGGGGTGGCAGTGGAGGGCAGTATGATGGGAGGAGTGGCAGTGGAGGGCAGTATGATTGGATGGACGGCAGTATGATGGGAGGGGTGGCAGTGGAGGGCAGTATGATGGGAGGGGTGGTAACGGGCAGTATGATTGGGTGGAGGGCAGTAGGATGGGAGGGGGTGGCAGTGGAGGGCAGTATGATGGGAGGGGTGGCAGTGGAGGGCAGTATGATGGGAGGGGTGGTAGCGGGCAGTATGATGGGGTGGAGGGCAGTATGATGGGAAGGGTGGCAGTGGAGGGCAGCATGATGGGAGGGGTGACAGTGGGCAGTATGATGGAGTGGAGGGCAGGATGATGGGGGGCAGTGGAGGGCAGTATGATTGGGTGGAGGGCAGTATGATGGCAGGGGGTAGCAGTGGAGGGCAGTATGATTACAGGGGGTAGCAGTGGAGGACAGTTTGATGGGAGGGGTGGCAGTGGGCAGTATGATGGGGTGGAGGGCAGTATGATGGAGGACAGTTTAATTGAAAGGGAGGCAGTGAGGGCAGAATGATGGGAGGGGGGTAGTAGAGGGCAGTATGATGGGAGAGGGGAATAGTGGAGGGCAGTATGATGGGAGGGGGTAGTGGAGGGCAGTATGATGGGAGGGGGGTAGTGGAGGGCAGTATGATGGGAGGGGGGATATTCGAGGGCAGTATGATGGGAGGGATGGTAGTGGAGGGCAGTATGATTGGAGGGGGTGGTAGTGGAGGGCAGTATGATGGGGCTAGTGGAAGGCAGTATGATGGGAGGGAGGGCAGTATGATGGGGGTAGTGAAGGGCAGTATGATGGGAGGACAGTATGATGGGAGGGGTGGTAGTGGAGGGCAGTATGATGGGAGGGGTGGTAGTGGAGGGCAGTATGATGGGGGGTAGTGGGGGGCAGTATGATGGGAGGGAGGGCAGTATGATGGGGGTAGTGGAGGGCAGTATGATGAGGGGTAGTGGAGGGCAGTATGATCATGGGAGGGGGGATAGGGGAGGGCAGTATGGGGGGACTGTACAGCATGACTGGAGGGGGCAGTTTATGGGAGGGAGCAGAGTGACCATACGCGTCTTCAGGGCAGGGAGCATTTTTCCTACATTTCTTCCAGAGCAGGAACAGACATCAGGCAAGACCCGGAGTCGGGGGCGGAGCTTATGCGTGAAGAGGAGATTCTCCTACAGCTCACTCTGAATGCTGGGGCTCTGCTCTCCTCCTTGTCATGACGTCACTGGTTGCTAGACGCCAGGCCTGCCATGTCTAGCAACCAGTTGTTTTTGCAGTGAGCCAGGCAGTGCCTGGGGGTTAATAATAAAGCGCCACGGGTCTCGGCCAGCTGTACACCAGGCAGTGAGGGGCAGCGGCAGCATTTTTAGGGGACATCAGATTGGCCCAGGGGGCAATTCCGGGACATTGCATTGTCCCGGAATGAAGGAGCCCGGGACGCGGGACAGACCTCCCAAGGCGGGACTTTCACGGCAATCCGGGACGGTTGGGAGATATGAGAAAGCTTTATGGCAGCATAGGATCCAATGTGCAGCAGCAAATTACAACAGATCAAGGCTGGATTTGCTGGATATATGAGTATGTTTATAAGATAACTCCAGTTAAAAGGTAAAAGGGGAGATAGAAAAAACAAACACATGAGGGGGGGAAGGGGGGGTGGTTCCTCTCTAAGGTTAGATTACTTTTCATGTACATCAGCTTTTTTCTCACCAACAATTCTCTTCCCGATGAATAGTGCAATCACTCAGGTGTGTAAGTACTGATATTTAATAATGACCTTGTAAATTTATAGTGGTGCTGTGGAAACATTGCCGTGTGTGCCTTGTAGGGATGGGCCGAGCAGTCACCCCACAGTTCGGTTCGCACCAGAACACCTCGAACAGGCAAAAAGTTCTAGCGAACATGCAAACTCTATTAAAGTCTCTGGGACAGGAACATGAAAAATCAAAAGTCCTCATTTAAAGGGTTATATGCAAGGTATTGCCATAAAAAGTGTATGGAAACCCGGGTATTGCCCCAGGGAACATGTATCAATGCAAAAAAAGTTTTTAAAAAGATTGTTTTTTTCAGGATTTTTCAGTGATTTTAATAATGCTTAAAGTGAAACAATAAAAATGAGATATTCCTTTAAATATCGTGCCTGGGGGGCCCCCTTATTCTGACTGTAAAGTGGTGCATCTGTTCAATGTGCAGTGCCGCAGCGATAATGACATTTCTAAAGGAGAAAATGTAATTTAACCACTTGCCAACCGCCCTATAGCCAAATGACGGCTGCAGGGCGGCTGGATAACTCTGGGATCACGTCATATGACGTGATTCCAGAAAACTGCTCCCGCGGGCCCCGTGGGGCGCGCACACGGGAACATCCGTGACCGCCGGGTCCAGAGGACCCGGCGCATCATGGATCACGGTAAACGGCCACTGATCGCGGACGTTTACCATGTGATCGCTCCGTCAAATGACGGAGCGATCACATGTAAACAAACCGGCGTCATCTCATGACGCCGGTTCCTCCCTCCCCTCTCAGTACCGATCGGTATAGAGGGGGAGAGATCGGATGGGAGCCGCGATGTGGGCTGGATGTGTAGTGCCCACAGCGCAGCTCAGTGACATGTACAGTCACATCCATCTATCCATGCTCAGCCATCCCCCCTATGCTCTGCAATGACCCTGTGCAATACTCTGCAATGATCCTGTGCAACCCTGTGCAATACTCTGCAACCCTGTGAAATACTCTGCAACCCTGTGCAATACTCTGCAACCATGTGCAATACTCTGCAATGATCCTGTGCAACCCTGTGCAATACTCTGCAACCCTGTGCAATACTCTGCAATGATCATGTGCAACCCTGTGCAATACTCTGCAACCCTGTGCAATACTCTGCAATGATCCTGTGCAACCCTGTGCAATACTCTGCAATGATCCTGTGCAACCCTGTGCAATACTCTGCAACCCTGTGCAATACTCTGCAATGATCCTGTGCAACCCTGTGCAATACTCTGCAATGATCCTGTGTAACCCTGTGCAATACTCTGCAATGATCCTGTGCAACCCTGTGCAATACTCTGCAATGATCCTGTGCAATACTCTGCAATGATCCTGTGCAACCCTGTGCAATACTCCGCCATGCCCAGCAATACTACGCCATACCCCGCCATACTCCGCCATACCCTGCCATACCCCGCCATACTCCGCCATACTCCGCCATACCCCGCCATACTCCGCCATACCCTGCCATACTCCGCCATACTCCGCCATACCCCGCCATACCCCGCCATACTCCGCTATACCCCGCCATACTCTGCCATACTCCGCCATACCCCTCCATACTCCGCCATACCCCGCCATACTCCGCCATACTCCGCCATACCCCGCCATGCTCCACCATACTCCGCCATACCCCGCCATACTCCGCCATACCCCGCCATACTCCGCCATACCCCGCCATACTCCGCCATACCCCGCGATACCCAGCCATACTTTGCCATGCTCAGCCATACTCGGCCATGCTCGGCTGTACTCGGCCTCTGTATGTGGCCAGGCTGTGGAAGTCTCACACATGTGGTATCGCCGTACTCAGGAGGAACAGGAGAATCTATTTTGGGGTGTCATTTTTGGTATGTCATCATACGACGTCCTTGACTTTGTGCGGGGATATCTGAATGATGGGTGCAGCTACAGGCATCATTCAGATATCATCTTTTTCAGCCGGCGATTCCCTACACCATAAGAATGATCATAGCGGCTGTTCCACTGCTTGATCATTCTTACGGGAGGCGAGAGGGGACGCCCCCCCCTCTTGCCGCCCTCAGGTGCTTCTACCGACTCACCGCTACAATCGAAGCCAGGATCATTTTTTTTTTTTATTTTATTTCAGGCTTCCCAGCCTAGAGGTGAGATGTGGGGTCTTATTGACCCCATATCTCACTGTAAAGAGGACCTGTCATGCCATATTCCTATTACAGGGGATGTTTACATTCCTTGTAATAGAAATAAAAGTGATCAAAAAATTAATTTTTTGGAAAAAAGCCTCAAACTAAAATAAATAAAGTAAAATAAACAATAAAAAAAAAAAAAAAAAAATTCCCCGTATCCCCGTGTGCTCGCAGTCAGAAGCGAACGCATACGTAAGTTGCGCCCACATATGAAAATGGTGTTCAAACCACACATGTGAGGTATCGCTTCGATCGGTAGAGCGAGAGCAATAATTTTTGCCCTAGACCTCCTCTGTAACTCACAACATGTAACCAGTAAATTTTTTTAAAGCGTCGCCTATGGGGATTTTTAAGTAGCGAAGTTTGGCGCCATTCCACGAGCGTGTGCAATTTTGAAGGGTGACATGTTAGGTATCTATTTACTCGGCATAACGTCATTATTCACATTATGTAAAAACATTGGGCTAACCTTACCTTGTTTTGTTTTTTTGAAAGCACAAAACTGTTTTTTTTTCAAACAAAACGTGTTTGAAAAATTGCTGCGCAAATACCGTGCGAGATAAAAAGTTGCAACGACCGCCATTGTATTCTCTAGGGTCTTTGCTAAAAAATATATATAATGTTTTGGGGTTCTATGTAATTTTCTAGTAAATAAATGATGATTTTTACATGTAGGACAGAAATGTCAGAATTGGCCTGGGTGCTCCAGAACGCCTGAAGGTGCTCCCCTGCATGTTGGGCCTCTGTATGTGGCCACGCTGTGTAAAAGTCTCACACATGTGGTATCGCCGTACTCGGGAGTAATAGCAGAATGTGTTTTGGGGTGTAATTTGTGGTATGCATATGCGGTGTGTGAGAAATAACCTGCTAATATGACAATTTTGTGAAAAAAAAATAAAAGAAAAAAAAATCTTGATTTTGCAAAGAATTGTGGGAAAAAATGACAACTTCAAAAAACTCATCGTGCATCTTTCTAAATACCTTGGAATGTCTTCTTTCCAAAAAGGGGTCATTTGGGGGGTATTTGTACTTTTCTGGCATGTTAGGGTCTCAAGAAATGAGATAGGCCGTCAGTGCTTCAGGTGTGATCAATTTTCAGAGATTGGCACCATAGCTTGTGGACTCTATAACTTTCACAAAGACCAAATAATATACACCGATTTGGGTTATTTTTACCAAAGATATGTAGCGGTATACATTTTGGCCAAAATATATGACGAAAAAATTACTAATTTGCAAAATTTTATAACAGAAACGAAGAAAAATGCATTTTTTTACAGAATTTTCGGTCTTTTTTCTTTTATGGCGCAAAAAATAAAGAACCCAGCGGTGATTAAATACCACCAAAAGAAAGCTCTATTTGTGTGAAAAAAAGGACAAAAAATTCATTTGGGTACAGTGTTGCATGACTGAGTAATTGTCATTCAAAGTGTGAGAGCACCGAAAGCTGAAAATTGGTCTGGTTAGGAAGGGGGTTTAAGTGCCCAGTGGTCAAGTGGTTAAACTTGCTCGCGGCTGTAATATATTGACGGCTCCCAGCAATATAGATGAAAAATCAATGAAAATAACAGCGTGGGGTCCCCCCAGTCCATATCAGGCCCGAGGAACTCCACACTAAAATAAAATAAAAATTGGCGTGGGTTCCCCCAAAATCAATACCAGACCCTTTTACTCTGCACAGTATTATACAGTATCTCACAAAAGTGAGTACACCCCTCACATTTTTGTAAATATTTTATTATATCTTTTCATGTGACAACAGTAAAGAAATTACACTTTGCTGCAATGTAAAGTAGTGAGTGTACAGCTTGTATAACAGTATAAATTTGCTGTCCTCTCAAAATAACTCAACACACACCCATTAATGTCTAAACCACTGGCAACAAAAGTGAGTACACCGCTAAGTGAAAATTTCAAAATTGTGGCCAATGTGTCAATATTTTGTGTGTCCACCATTATTTTCCAGCACTCCCTTAACCCTCTTGGGCATGGAGTTCACTAGAGCTTCGCAGGTTGCCAATGGAGCCCTCTTCCACTCCCCCATGACAACATCATGGAGCTGGTGGATGTTACTTCTACCTTCCATTTGAGGATGCCCCACAGATGCTCATTAGGATTTAGGTCTGGAGACATGCTTGGCCAGTTCATCACCTTTACCCTTAGCTTCTTTAGCAAGGCAGTGGTCGTCTTGGAGGTGTGTTTGGGGTCGTTATCATGTTGGAATACTGCCCTGCAGCCCAGTCTTTGTAGGGAGGGGATCATGCTCTGCTTCAGTATGTCACAGTACATGTTGACATTCATGGTTCCCTTAATGAACTGTAGCTCTCCAGTGCCAGCAGCACTCATGCAGCCCCAGACCATGACACTTCCACCACCATGCTTGACTGTAGGCAAGACACACTTGTCTTTGTACTCCTCACCTGGTTGCCGCCACACACGCTTGACACCATCTGAATCAAATAAGTTTATCTTCGTCTCATCAGACCACAGGACATGGTTCCAGTAATCCATGTCCTTAGTTTGCTGGTCTTCAGCAAACTGTTTGCAGGCTTTCTTGTCCATCATCTTTAGAAGAGGCTTCCTTCTGGGACGACAGCCATACAGACCAATTTGATGCAGTGTGCGGTGTATGGTCAGAGCACTGACAGGCTGCCCCCCCCACCCCCTCAACCTCTGCAATAATGTTGGCAGAACTCATATGTCTATTTCCCAAAGACAACCTCTGGATATGACGCTGAGCATGTGGAACCTGTCCTGTTAAACCCTGCGCTCCAAGGCCACCCTTTTTTGAAGCCTATTAGAGCCTCTGGCTCTAATCAGGTGCTTAAAAAACCACCCCCGCATTGAAATCCATGGCCTGGCACTCTGATATGTAGACATGGATAGGGTAGGTGATGCCTGTGTGCCCTCTATGGACGGGCTGCCGCTGAGTGTGTCTATGGGAATGTTTGACCATTCTTCCAGAAGCGCATTTGTGAGGTCAGGCACTGATGTGGGCGAGAAAGCCTGGCTCGAAGTCTCCACTGTAATTCATGCCAAATGTGTTCTATCGGGTTGAGGTCAGGACTCTGTGCAGGCCAGTCAAGTTCCTCAACCCCAAACTCGCTCATCCATGTCTTTATGGACCTTGCTTTGTGCACTGGTCCAAATCATTTGGTGGAGGGGAGATTATGGTGTGGGGTTGTTTTTCAGGGGTTGGGCTTGGTCCCTTAGTTCCAGTGAAGGGAACTCTAATGCCCTGTACACACGATCGGACATTGATCGGACATTCCGACAACAAAATCCATTTATTTTTTCCGACAGATGTTGGCTCAAACTTGTCTTGCATACACACGGTCGCACAAAGTTGTCGGAAAATCCGATTGTTCTGAACGCGGTGACGTTAAACACGTACGTCGGGACTATAAACGGGGCAGTAGCCAATAGCTTTCCTCTCTTAATTTATTCTGAACATGCGTGGCACTTTGTGCGTCGGAATTGTCCACACACAGTCTGAATTTACGCGAATGGATTTTGTTGTCGGAAAGATTTATAGCCTGCTCTCAAACTTTGTGTGTCGGAAATTCCGATGGAAAAAGTCAGATGGAGCCCACACACGGTCAGAATTTCCGACAGCAAGCTCAGATCGCACATATTCCGTCGGAAAGTCCGACCGTGTGTACAGGGCATTAGTTTGTCAGCATACCAAGACATTCTGGACAAATTCATGCTCCCAACTTTGTGGGAACAGTTTAGGGATGGCCCCTTCCGGTTCCAACATAACTACGCACCAGTGCACAAAGCTGAATTGGGCTACCTCGGGCTACTGCCACCTGCCTTTTTCCTGGTCACAGCCTCGGCTCAGGGCTAGACATGTGTCAGGCAGGGAAACCAATGGGTGGCCTGACCAGTCAATAAAAGCCTCTGACTGAAGCAGATGTCAACCCACAATGCAGCTGTGACCATGAAAACAGCTGGTAAAAAAAGGGCCATTAATCAAGTATTCAGGCTAGCCTGCATGGAGTTATGGTATCAGTTAAGAACAATTTAAAATCTGGATGTGTTTTCCCGTATTCCTTCAAGTCAATGTGAATGCATGGCAAATACACCTCATATACCTCTCAAAATCCTAAGTACACTAGCCCTATGAGGACTGTTATTATTACTTTAGGATAGTGAGCACAGAGGGAAAACCTAAGTTAAAGACAGGGTTTAGGTCTGCTTTAAGATCACATTAGCAGCTTGCGAGCAGAGCTTTAATAAGACTACATGTGTCTTGCAGCTCTTAGCACACATGTATGCATAGTGTCTTGGGTAATTATAATAAGAAGCTTAGCTGATGGGTCACTGCTACTAACCTTCTGTGAGGTGGCCTTCATGGATGATCACACAGACTAAGGTAATTAAAAATAGACAATCCCCACATGGACAGCTCATGTTGGCTATTAACTGACAAATTGTTTTTACATATGTAGATTGCTGTCAAAACAGAAGACACCCATCAAAGGTGGTCTGAGTAAATCTAGAAATCACAGGGAAAGCAAACATCTGCAGTATGGATTCACAATAATCTGCTTTATAAAATAGTAAATGAAAAACTCTAGTCTGGGATTATTCAATACTGCAATGCAAAACCATAATAAATACAGTAAAACCTGTGGCACCTAGTGCCTAGAGCTTGTTGTAGTTTGTACATCATTATTGGTGTTTACCATGCTTTTTTCTTGGTTGTATCTAAAACGCCTAAACAACAACCTCCTACCATGTTCAAAAAACTGTTTGGTTGTCATACATTATTTTATGTTGGGCTGATTTCATAGTAATGCAGCTTGATGTCTCTTAGCGAACATTCCGAAAGCAGTATTAATTTGTCTGACCTTAAAGTGGTTTTAAAGGCTGGAGTTTTTTTACCTTCATTCCTTTTGTGTGCAGCATGCCACAACCCCCCCCCCAGCCCCCCTAATACTCACCTGAGCTCCCTCTCAATCCAGCGATGTGCATGAGAACTGAGTTTCCCCCAGGTCTCTCATTCTTCATTGGCTGAGACAGCAGCGGTAGCCATTGGCTCCTGCAACTGTCAATCACAGCCAGTGAGCCAATGAGGAGAGAGCATGAGGCGGGGATGCTCTGTGCAAAACCACTGCACAGAGCAAGTAAGTATGACATGTTGTTTTTTTTTTTTTTTTTTTTTTTTTTTCATAAACCTTTAATGTCACTTTAACTGCCACCCTGATTTTGGATTAGGTGAATTGGTTATCTAACTGATTGCTGACCGCCCTCCATTGACATTCTGCATAGTATGTGATCCATGCGCCGGAGTAGAGAACATGGCCCTGCTGCCCCGGCTGTGCTCCGATTGCCTGCCAGACATTACCGAAGAGAGCCCTGTGTAGGTAGGGCCACACATGGCTCTCTTCTGACAGGAGCAATGTGCTGTTTTTTTCTTCCTGCAAAGGAATAAAGTGTCAAAAGTATCAGTTAGGTGTCCGATTTGTCCGCCACAATATCGCAGTCCCGCTATAAGTCGCTGATAGCCGCAATTACAAGTAAAAAATAAAAAATCAATACAAATTCCATAAATATATCCCATAGTTTGTTAGACGCTATAACTTTTACGCAAACCAATGAATATATGTTTATTGGGATTTTTTTACCAAGAATATGTAGCAGAATACATTTTGTCTTAAATTGATGAAAAAATTAGATTTTTTACATTTTTTTTATTGGATATGTTTTATAGAAAAAAGCAGAAAGTAAAAAATATTGTTTTTTTCAAAATTGTCATTTTTTTTTGTTTATAGCGCAAAAAATAAAAACTACAGAAGTGATCAAATACCACCAAAAGAAAGCTCTATTTCTTGGAAAAAAGGACATACAGTACATTTTATTTGGGTACAGCGTCGCATGACCACGCAATTGTCAGTTAAAGTAACGCAGTGCCATATTGCAAAAAATGGCCAAGTCATGAAGGGGGGTCAACCAGTGTTAATTTTAGTCTTAGGACTAAAATGGCATTTTAGTTTTAGTCCCATTTTTGTCTTCTGCAATTGTTTTAGTTTTAGTCGTATTTAGTCAACTAAATCTCCAGTACATTTTAGTCGAATAAAATGTCCTACGCTTTAGTCGACTAAAATCTCCAGTACATTTCAGTAATTGCAATCTAGTTTTAGTCATAGTCTTTTGACTAAAATAGCATTTTAGTTTTAGTCTCATTTTAGTCTTAGGACTAAAATGGCATTTTAGTTTTAGTCTCATTTTAGTCTTTTGACTAAAATGGCTTTTAGTTTTAGTCGTATTTTAGTCATCGCAAATGTTTTAGTCATTTTAGTCGACTAAAATGTTTTAGTCGTTTTAGTCGACTAAATTAACACCAGGGTAAACCTTCCGGAGCTGAATTGGTTAAAAAAAAAACACTTTACCCAACGGTGATAGTTTAATGTGCACACTTAAAGAGGCAACTACAGTGGAACCTTGGATTACGAGCATAATCCGTTCCAGGAGAATGCTTGTAATCCAAAGCACTCTCATATCAAAGCGAGTTTCCCCATAGAAGTCAATGAAAACTAAGATAATTCGTACCACATTGATTTCTATGGCATGCAATACCGCATGTGGCCAGAGGTGGGGGGTGAGCCGGAGTGACTCAGAAATACTCGGAGACTGCTTGGCTGCACTCGAAACCCTCGGAAAGGCTTGAAAACACTCGGGAACTGAGTATTTCCAAGTGTTTCGTTTCCGAGTATTTCCGAATGTTTCCGAGTATTTCTGAACGGCTCCGGGTCTAACCGGCGGCCCCGCACCTCTGGCCAAATGCAGTACTGCACACCACAGGGTCTTGAATCCTGCTTGTTTTGGGAGACAACATCGCAAACCAAGTCAGGATTTTTATATTTCAATATTTTTATTGTTTTTACAGTATACAAAAATACATGTTACGTTCAACTTTAGATAAGGTGATTCCGGTGAGAATACAATACAAGAAAGGTACACAACAGCAACAAACTATTATAGTTGAACGCAAGTAACACAGGCCTATGTCCACCCAGCCTAGGGGTGGGTTAGTCCTCGGGCGAACGGGAGATGGGGTGCCAAGCGCACTCAGTCATATTGTCTGAGTGCTGTGTGGTGTTGATCCTGTTCAACCGGCCAATAAGGTATCAGGAGAAAACTAGGAGGTTGATTGCCCATAGTGGCCCGCCTCTCCACCCCAAGGGGAGCTCACTGTGGAAATAACGGGCCGGTCGGGAGGGATCGGTATGTCTACCCTGATCTACCGTAACTGTTGTGCTATGAGGGGCGGGCTGAATACTATTGAGCAGTCTTATTCGTTGTACCATAACTGGAGCCAATTGTATCCCCCTGGAAATGAACATGAGGATCAATTCGAGAGGAGAGGAACTAGCTTTGGTTTTGTGGGGGCAGTTTATTATAGGGGAGGCTATAATTGGGCGCCCTAGCTGTATGCCTCCCCCCATCTGCTCCATCGGTTCCTCAGGTGGTCAGAGATACCAAACGTTCTGGTCCCTAGGGTATTGCTTGTCTGACTCTAGGTACCTTACCCTTCGGTATATATCGTTGTAGTTTAGGAAGTTAAATGAGAGTCATCAGCTAAGATCCACCTGTGAGAGTATCTGCCGAAGGGAGAACGCATCGTCTCCAAAAGGAAAGAGAGAGATTAGGAAAGAAAAGGGGGAAAGAGGGGAATGACAGCAGGAAGGAAGGTCACCTAGAGAGTAGACAAGAAATCGGGGTCGTCTAGTTGCCTGGATGTAATGGTATACCTATGTAGGCCGCCCAGGGTTCCCAGATTAATTAGAATTTGCGGGTTTTGTCTAGAAGAATGCTAACAATCTTCTCCTGAGCCATGATCCAGGAGATCTTAAGTTTCACTGCAGAAAATAGTACCGAGTGCCTTTTCCAGTTCCTGGCTATGGTGATTTTGGCTTCTAGGAGCATATAAAAGATCAATGATTGTGTATGTTTGGGTATTTTCTCTACCTGGAAGTTGAGGAGTGCTATGTCAGGAACCTGTGGAACTGTGACCCCTGTGATCTTTCATAATATGTGGAAAAAACTGTTCCAAAAGACCCGAGGGCATGTTCGCCATATGCAGAGTAGAGAGCCAATATGGCCGCATCCCCTGAAGCACAGAGGGGATGATTCGGGAAATATTTTTGCGAGGGTGGCAGGGACTCGGTACCAGCGTGTCATAATTTTAACGCTGGCTTCCATTAGAGAAATGTTCATGATGCCTTTAAAAAGATCTGTGAAAGCATTGATACCACCTATCCAAGTCCCACTCGTCCACCAGGTCTTGTTCCCAAAGTCGGGCATAGAGAGGTTTATTTAAGGCTCTGGCTAGTGAGGTATAGACAATGGAGATACCCGCCCCCCCCCCCCGATCCTTTATCTTGGAGCACCAAGTCTCGTACGCGGTTAGTGTGGGGGGATCGGGTTTATTATGCCATTGGGACAAGAAGTGTGTAATTTGGGCCAGTCTATATCTTTCTGAGTCAGGCATTTCCAATTTATAGCGCAGTACCCGATGGTGAGGGGCCCCATTGAGTTGAGGAAGTGTCCTATTCTATATAGGCCCTTATCGAACCACCATTTGAATGCAAGTATGTTTTGGCCAGGGGGGAAGTCTGGATTGTGGAATAAGTGAGCAAGTGGACGCAGAGGGGAAGTCAGGGAGGAGTGTTTCTGGTGTCTTTCCCATAAGGTCATCGAGTGGGAGAGGGTTGGAGCTAATATCGCTGGTCTGAGGCGAGGGGGAGCCCAAAGCAGGTAATCTATCATGTAAAGCGATATCGCCTGTCTCTCCATCAGTAGCCAGTCTGGTTTAGGGCCCCGTGAATAGGTGATGGAGATCTGAGCTATTTGAGCTGCTTGATAATACCACCAAATATTTGGAAGTGATAGACCCCCCTGGGATTTGAGTCTAAAAAGTATCTCTTTGCAGCGCGTCTGCCCTTGGATCCCCAGATGAATTTCAGGATGGAGGATTGGAACCAAAGGATTTGCGCTTTCTTAATCGGAATTGGGAGGTTCAGGGGACGTGGAAGGAAGGTCATTTTGATGGAGTTCACCCTACCCAGCCAGGATAGATCATGTTTGGACCATGCGGACATGTCGGCTTCAAGTTTTTTGAACAGTGGGGGGTAATTGTTGGAGTATAACATGTCAAATTTGGGGGTTAAGTTGACACCCAAGTCGGGCTCCAGACGAATGGGAAGTGCAGATGTTCCAGTAAGTCAGGAGAAATTGAAATGTTCAGAGCCGAGGATTTGGAGACGTTAACCCGGAGACCCGAGGCTGCCCCAAATTGATCAAGGAGCCTAATAATGTTAGGGGTGGAGATAAGGGGCGATGTGATGAAGAGGAGTAGGCCATCCGCGAATAGGGCACATTTATGTTCTTGAGGACCGCACGTGACTCCTTTAATGTCTGGGTGGTTACATATGGCAATCACCAATGATTCTATGGCGATAGAAAAAATCCGAGGCGATAATGGGCAGCCTTGTCTGGTACCTTTCTCTATATTTAACAGGTCTGAATACTTGCCCTGCATTCTCACTTGGACACTCAGCTTGGAGTAGAGGGAGTGTAATATGCCTAGGAAGTTGGGGCCTAGTCCCCATCTTTCCAGAACCTTGAAAATATACGACCACGTTACCTTGTCTAAGGCTTTCTGAAGGTCAGTGGAAAGTAAAAATCCCTCCTGAGGGGGCCCCCCATCCCAGTAAGAGCCCAGGAGGGTCACCGCGTCTATAGCCCTTCTCACCTGGGATAAACCCAGCCTGGTCTTTGTGGACATACTGGGCTATGAATGAGGAGAGTCGGTTTGCTAGTATTTTTGTTAAAAGCTTAAGATCATTATTGATCAGGGAGATCGGGCGATAGTTGCCAGTCACAGTGGGGTCTTTTCCTGGTTTAGGAATGACTGAGATGTATGCCAGGTTCAAGAAATTAACCAGGGGAGATCCCAGCTGTAAGGAGTTAAAAAACCGGACCACGTAAGGCGTCAGGGTGTCGGAGAATTTTTTGTAGTATCCCACTGAGAACCCATCCGGGCCAGGGGCGGAACCTTGTTTGAGTGTCTTGGTGGTCTCAATGACCTCCAAGGAGGTACGAGTCAGGATTTTTAAAAAATAATTGCTTGTATTGCGAAACGCTCGTTAACCGCGTTACTCGAAATCCGAGGTTCCACTGTATATAACTGTAAAATTGATACATTTTTCTGTGCATCCAGCCCTGTGTTCTCTTATATTATGGCCTTTGGTTTGCTCATATATTATGGCTTCTTAACTTTAAAACTGAACTCCAAGCAGCCATAAATGACCCAAAGTAATACAATAGTAATTATTAATTCATTTTAAATATTTTTTTTAATCAGGCAGTGTATATTTTTTTATTATTATTATTATTATACAGGATTTATATAGCGTCGACAGTTTACGCAGCGCTTTACAACATTAAGGCAGACAGTACAATACAATACAATTCAACACAGGGGGAATCAGAGAGCCCTGCTCGTTAGAGCTTACGATCTAGGAGGGAGGGTCAAGTTATACAAAAGGGTAATAGCTGTGGGGGAAGAGCTAATGGAGAAAATAGTGCAGTTCTTAGATGGAGCCAGGATAGGCTTTTCTGAAGAGGAAAGTTTTCAGGGATCGCCTAAAAGTGGATAAATTTGGAGACAGTCTGACAGATTGGGGTGGGGAATTCCAGAGGATGGGCGAGGCTCGGGAAAAGTCCTGGAGGTGAATATGGGAGGAGGTGATGAGGGAGCTAGAGAGCAGGAGGTCTTGGGAGGAACGAAGAGGGTGATTAGGTTGGTATTTTGAGACTAGGCTAGTGATGTAGGTGGGGGCAGAGTTATGGATAGCTTTGTAACTTAATGTTAGTATTTTTAATTTAATTGGGCGAGTGGAAGCCAATGGAGGAATTGGCAGAGAGGGGTAGCAGACACTAAGCGGTTTGTAAGGTGGATGAGTAGGGATGAGCCGAACACCCCCCGGTTCGGTTTGCACCAGAACCTGCGAACAGACCGAAAATTTGCGTGAACTTTAGAACCCCATTGAAGTCTATGGGACTCGAACGTTCAAAATCAAAAGTGCTAATTTTAAAGGCTAATTTGCATGGTATTGTCCTAAAAGGGGTTTGGGGACCGGGTCCTGACCAAGGGGACATGTATCAATGCAAAAAAAAGTTTTAAAAACGGCAGTTTTTTCGGGAGCAATGATTTTAACCACTTGCCGACCACCTCACGACGATATACGTCGGCAGAATGGCACTGGTAGGCAGAATCACGTACCTGTACGTGATCTGCCTCCCACGGGCGGGGGGTCCGATCAGACCCCCCACCCCGGTGCCCGAGGCGGTCGGCATTTCTCCCCCGGCGATCGGAGGTGAGGGGGAGGCCATCCATTCGTGGCCACCCCCTCCCGATCGCTCCCGGCCAATGAAATCATTTTATGGCCGTCAAAACTGTGATAGGTAGTGAGGAGTGAAATCAAAAATGTACGCCCTTAGAAATCCTGAAGGCAGTGATTGGTTTTCGGGGCCCCGTACGCGGCTAGGCTCCCAAAAAGTCCCACATATGTGGTATCCAGTACTCAGGAGAAGCAGCTGAATGTATTTTGGGGTGCAATTCCACATATGCCCATGGCCTGTGTGAGCAATATATCATTTAGTGACAACTTTTTGTAATTTTTTTTTTTTTTGTCATTATTCAATCACTTGGGTCAAAATAAAATAATATTCAATGGGCTCAACATGCCTCTCAGCAATTTCCTTGGGGTGTCTACTTTCCAAAATGGGGTCATTTGGGGAGTTTTGTACTGCCCTGCCATTTTAGCACCTCAAGAAATGATATAGGCAGTCATAAACTAAAAGCTGTGTAAATTCCAGAAAATGTACCCTAGTTTGTAGACGCTATAACTTTTGCGCAAACCAATAAATATACGCTTATTGACATTTTTTTTACCAAAGACATGTGGCCGAATACATTTTGGCCTAAATGTATGACTAAAATTGAGTTTATTGGATTTTTTTTATAACAAAAAGTAGAAAAGATCATTTTTTAAAAAAAATTTCAGTCTTTTTCCATTTATAGCGCAAAAAATAAAAACCGCGGACGTGATCAAATACCATCAAAAGAAAGCTCTATTTGTGGGAAGAAAAGGACGCAAATTTCATTTGGGTACAGCATTGCATGACCGCGCAATTAGCAGTTAAAGCCACGCAGTGCCAAATTGTAAAAAGTGCTCTGGTCAGGAAGGGGGTAAATCCTTCCGGGGCTGAAGTGGTTAATGATGCTTAAAGTGAAAAAAAAAAGTGAAATATTCTTTTAAATATCATACCTGGGGGGTGTCTATAGTATGCCTGTAAAGTGGCGCGTGTTTCCCATGCTTAGAACAGTCCCTGCACAAAATGACATTTTTAAAGGAATAAAAGTCATTTAAAACTGCTTACGGCTTTAATGTAATGTCCGGTCCCGGTAATATGGATTAAAATCAGTGAGACAAATTACATGGGTACCCCCCCCCCAGTCCATTACCAGGCCCTTTGGGTCTTGTATGGATATTAAGGGGAACCCCGCACCCAAATTAAAATAAGGAAAGGCGTGGGGCCCCAGGCCCTCTGAACAGCAGTATACAGGCGGTGCAAACAAGACGGGGACTGTAGGTTTGTTGTTAAGTAGAATCTGTTTGTAATTTTGAACTGGTACATTTTTAAAGTGTAGCTCCAGCCAAAAAATCTATTTTTAAGCTTTTTGGAAAACATAGGGAAGGTTTATCACCCCTGTGACATTTGTTTTGCTGTCTGTGCACCTCTTCAGAAGATTTTACCTCACTTTCTGTCCCAATGACAAATGTTTTTTGACAATTTGGGGTTTTTAGTGAAACAAGGATTGGTGATAAAGCATCAGTAGAAAGGAGGCACGTTTTTCCCATATTAACTCTTACAGGAAAGAATTTCCCTTCCTAGGAGTAGATTTCCTTGTCAAAAGAAGTTTATTGAGTATACAATGTTATAAAGATACATAAAGTAAGTTTACAAGGATCTATAAAGTAAGCTCATTGTTTTACAGTAGGGTTTATATAGGTAAATATCATCAAATTTCAAATATTAAACATTGGGTTCACATAAACCTAAATTAAAGATATATATAATTTCCTTAGATACTTTTGTAGGTATTTAAATGATGTATACCTACTATACATATTGTTTACAAGTAGAGTGTATATAGGTCAAATAAATTCTGATAATGAGCTTTAATCGTAAGGTGGAGAAAAGGAAAGAGAAAGAAGAAAAAGGGTTGAAAGGTAGAGGTATGGTCCACAAGGTTGTCCCGCTCGTCAGTTTATTTTTCTTTTTAGTTCTCTTTGAAGCCTTAGAATGGGTGTCTCTGTAAGTCATTTAATCTGTTACCATGGCAACAGGACAGCGTCATTGAAGTTTGACAGGAACTGTTGTTTTATCCAAGGATGCCAAAGTTTTTCAAATTTTGGAATTTGATTTTGATCGATGGCTACCATCTTAGCATCGGACATTGTATTATTCATTCTGTGAATTGTTTCTGCTAGTACCAATGTAGGAGATTTCCATGCCTTGGCCACTGTTTGTTTTGCAGCCGTTATTAGTTGGATCATAAGTTTAAATTGAGAGAGTGTTAACCATTCCGGTTTTAGATTAAGTAAAGTTAAATATGGATCTGGTTGTATTTTTTTTTTAAATATTTTAGATGCAATCACGAAGACTTCCTTCCAGAAGGTTTGGATTACTGGGCACGTCCACCATATGTGTAAATATGTGCCTATTTCTGGGCATCCTCAAAAACAAAGAGCTGAGGTATTAGGTGAATATTTTGCCACTCTAGCGGGTACAAGGTACCAGCGAGTTAGGACTTTATAATTTGTCTCCAGTGCTAAGATGTTGGGTGAAGATGACTTAGATGTGAGCCATATGTTAGACCAGTCCGTGTCTTCTAAAGTTCGTCCCAGGTCCTCCTCCCACCTCTGAACGTAAGAGGGTCTATTAAGATTTGCTACTCCATATAATTGATTATAAAGTGATGAAATTGTACCTTTAGCAAATGGATCTTTTGTACAGATTGATTCAAAAATGGATAATTGGGATAATGGTGTATCCCCCTTTAGGAATGGTGTATAGAAATTTTTGATTTGGAGATATCTAAATATCTCAGAGTTTGGTAGATCATATTTTTCTCTAAGCGATGGGAATGAAAGGAATGATTTAGATGCTATGAAGTTATTTAGTGTCTGAATGCCTGATGTTGTCCAAGCTTTAAAAGAATTTGGGTAGATCCATGCCGGGTAAAAGGCCGGATTTCTGATAAAAGAAAGGAGAGGATTGTGTGGAGATTGTAACTGATATTTGGTTTTTAGTTTATCCCAGAGAGATAAGAAGTGTTTAGTTATGGGATTATGAATTTTAAAGCGGTCTTTAGGATCAAGCCATAATAAATTTGATATTAATAGAGGGTCATTTTCTGAAGCCTCTATAAATACCCATAATGGGATTTCCTGTTTTGCATGGTATTTAGACAGACTGGCCAAATGTGCTGCTCTGTAGTAGTTAGTAAAATTAGGGTATCCCAGGCCTCCTTTATTTTTGGGAAGATGTAGTGTGTGTATAGGTATACGTGGTTTAGAAGAGCCCCATATAAACGAAATTGCTCTTTTTTGTACTAATCTCAAAAAATAGGAAGGAATTGGAATAGGGAGGACTCTGAATAGATAAAGCAATTTGGGTAGAATAGTCATTTTGATTGCATTAATCTTCCCTATCCAGGATAAAGGAAGTTGCGACCATTGTTTTATTAGATTTGTGATCTGTCTTAATACAGGAGGATAATTGGTTGAGAATAAGTCAGAATGAGATGCTGTTAAATGAATTCCAAGATATGGGATTGATTTCTCTGCCCATGTGAATGGGAGTGCAGCCCTAGCCGGGATCAATTCCATGTTTGTGAGTGAAATATTAAGCACTAGGCATTTCTTAGGATTAATCATAAGGCCGGATAGGGCTGCAAATCCATCAAGAGCTGGTATTAAGTTAGGACCAGAGACCTGTGGTGATGATAGAAAAAGTAATATATCGTCTGCAAATATACATAATTTGTGTGTAATACCTCCTACTTCAATGCCAGTTATAGTTTGGTTTGTTCTGATGTATTGGGCCATGGGTTCGAGTATAAGGGCAAATAATAAGGGAGATAATGGGCAACCCTGTCGGGTACCTCTTTCGATATTAAAGGCTTCAGATTTGTATCCAGCATATTTTATATAGGCTTTGGGTTTATTATATAATGCTTTGATCCATGTTAAAAAGTGGGGTCCAAAACCCCATTTTTGTAATGAATATTGCATATATTGCCAGGATACTGTGTCAAATGCCCTCTTAATATCGAGAGATAGAAAACATAAAGGGATTTTCCGTTTTTTAGCAATATGTGCCAATAACACTGCCCTGCGTATATTATCGCCTGCCTGTCTATTTGGCATGAAGCCTACTTGATCTCTATGTATTAATTTTCCTATAATGCTATTGAGGCGTTTTGCTATTATTTTTGCTAATAATTTAATATCGAGGTTTAACAGAGAGATAGGCCGATAATTCACACAGGAACTAGCATCAGAAAGGGGTTTTGGGATCATACAAACAATTGCCATTAGTGTTTCTTGCCGAAAAGAATGTCCATCTAGAAGTTTGTTAAAAGTTTCAGTGAGAATGGGAGAGAGTATTTCTGAGAATGTTTTATAGTATAAAGCCGAGTAGCCGCCTGGGCCTGGTCTTTTGTTAAGTTTTAGGTCTTTTATGGCGTTAGCAACTTCATCTATAGTTATAGGCTCATCCAAACTGCTTTTTTGATTCTGAGATAACTCAGGTAAGGTTATTTTTGAGAAGAAGGATTCAGCCTCTGTAGGATTAAATTCATTGTTTGTCTTGTATAAAGTTGCGAGATGTGAGTGAAATTTATGGACTATTTTAACTGGATTACAAGTGTAAACATTTTTTGATAATTTCAAACATATTGGTTTGAAAGATTTGTTAGTTGAATTTAATGCCCGAGCCAAATATGTACCTGGTTTGTTTGTATTCATGTAGAAATTGTGTTTGGAGCGTTTGAGGGATTTATCAACTGACTCAGTGAGAAATAGATCGTATTCCAATCTAGATTTTTCCAGATGAGATTTTGTACTCTGAGATGGATTATCTTGAAATGATATGTAGGCTGCATTAAAATTGAGTTCTAGTTTTTTTGCTAGATTTTTGCGTTCCCGTTTAAATAGTGCCATTTGTCTTTGTATTGTACCACGCAAGACAGGCTTATGAGCTTCCCACAGTGTTATTGGGGAGATGTCTGTTGTATTATTAATTGATATGTATTCCTTTAAAGCTTGTTCAATGGCCATCTGATGTAGTGGGTGTTTGAGCATTATGTCCGGTAAGTACCACGTTGGGTCATGCGCTTTTGGTATGGCTGAGGCTATAGTAGTGTATACTGCATTATGGTCAGACCACGGAATCGAAATTATATCTGATGCAATAATTTCTGGTATCATTCCTATTGTTAGAAAAATATGATCTATTCTGGTGAAGGTTTGATGAGGGTGCGAGAAATAAGTGAATTTCTTTTTCATTGGGTTACTTTCTCTCCACGAATCTACCAGATTGTATTTGGAAAGAAGTTGAGAAAAAGGTAATCTAGAGGTTATTTTGGATGGTGTAAAAGGTGATTTATCTAGAAATGGGAGGAGGACCTGGTTCGAATCCCCACACATTATCACTGTTCCTATTTTGTGTGTATTAATCACTTGTAATATATGTGAGAGGAATGGTGTAGGTTGTTTGTTAGGAGCGTAGTAGGAAATCACCGTGATTGCTGTATCCATTATATAACCCATGAGTATCAGGTATCTACCTTCTGGGTCTTTAATTTCTGATGATAAGGTGAATGGTGTGGATCGGTGAAATGCAATTAGAGTTCCCCTTTGCTTGGTACAGGCAGAAGCCGTATAAATTTGCTGATAAAAAGGAGAAATATATTTTGGAGTAGAATCTTTGGTGAAGTGTGTTTCTTGGAGGCATACTATGTGAGCCTTCTTGTTATGGAAAGTACGGAAGGCTTTGGTCCTTTTTTGAGGGACATTTATTCCCTGAACATTCAGGGAAAGTATATTCAGTGGTGCCATGGCAATAGATCAAATAGTTTTGACTTACTTTTTGTTATGCAGAGCTGACTGCGCAGATCAACCTGTGTGGACTGAAGAGATGAATAGATAGAAAAGAAACCAGTGAATTCTGGAGTAAAGAGTAAACAAAAAACATATGAGATTAGATGATACATTGTATAAATTATTTTTTGCAAGTAATCACAATTTACACGTGAAAGAGAATAAATATCTCTCTCAGGGGAATAAGTGCCTTCGTCACACTCCCACATAATATGGTTGGGAGAATGAGGAGGGCTAATGGGGGTACACAGATCTTCCGCTTACAGGAGAGAAGTGCTATGTCAAAAGACATCAAAATGATGTTTCATTAATTGGAGTGCAGAATATAGTTTTTGTTGAAATTATTTATTCCAGGGTGGTTGTATATGGTTAGTCTTGCCCTAGGCTAAATAATTCAGTTAGAAAGGTACTGTTAATAACTTTGGTATTGATGAAGATAGTTTGAATTATTTTGGGATTTTAACCCTTTTAGAGTAAACAATTACATATTTTATTCATATGTAACTGTTTAGATATGTTAACTCATAAAATTGAGGTTGTATTGCTTCAGATTAGAATAAACAAAAACATAATTCTAGGAACTAGTTAGGTAATAATATATTTGTTCTAAGAAAAGAAAGAAAAAGCTTCCATTACTTCTGGATTATTGAACATATTTGTCCTAAAAAGTAATAAATCTATTGTTATTACCTGATAATATATAACTGAACAAGAATTTCCTTATTTCACTTATATATTCTAAGGCTATATGAATCAGAAGTAATAAGAAATATAACTGGAATGTAACATGATCCCACACAGTGTGTGACTATCAGAATGCAGTCACATTCAGTTATAAATACAGGTTTTTTATAGAGAACCATCTCTTAGTATAATAAATGAAGACATATCAGGAATTAGGATGTCAGTCCATTGAATCTTCTTGGTCCATGGATGATGTGGCATAACGGCCTCTTTTGTGAGAATGATGATTCCCATTTTGTTCTGATATTTTCTGGGTGCTGCCTGAAGGTGAAGATGATGTCATTCTTCTGCGTGTGGGAGAGTTGCTGCTTGTGGGTTCTGTCAGATTTAATTTTAAAAGGGTTTGTTGTAGTTCATCTGCTGATCTGCTTCTGTAAATTGTACCTTGGTAGTTAAATCTGACTGAAAAGGGGAAGCCCCATTGATACATAATGTTGTGGCGTTGCAGTTCCATTAGTTGGGGTTTCATGGATCGTCTTTTAGTAATAGTAAGTTGGGATAGGTCAGCAAAAATTTGATAATTGTGTCCTTGAAAATTAAGTTCCTTTTTTTCTCTTGCAGCAATTAGTATTTGTTCTTTCGTTCTGTAATAATGAAATTTTGTGATTATATCACGTGGGGGTCCATCTTTCTTTTTGGCTGTGAGGGCTCTGTGTACTCTGTCCAGTTCTAAACGTTCAATAGGGATATCTGGCTTTAGTTCTTGTAATAGAGCAGTAATAGTAGATTGCAGGTCTGTCACAGTTTTAGGTATTCCCCTTATGCGCAAGTTTGAACGTCTGGCTCTATTTTCGTAATCTTCGAGCTTAGTTTGAAGTATTAAATTCTCTTCTTTTAATTGTTCCAATTCTGTTATATTTACTTGGGTTGTAATTTCAATTTCATCCATTTTTATTTCTAGGGCTGCGGTGCGGTTTCCCAGCTCTCTTATTTCTTTGGTTAGGCTTTTTGTTATTTGGTCTGAGGTTTGTTTTAAAGCCTTATGAAGCATCTTTTCAAATTGTAATAATATTACTGGGGATGCTGAGGAGGCTTGTGGAGAAGTTTGTGAGAGGATTTGTTCTGTATCTGACTCAAATGGAGAGTCTTGCTGTGACATTTTCTGTCTGTGAGAGCGCCCTGATGCTGTATCTTGTGAGGTGACTGGAGCTGCTTTACTTGCAGTGAGTGCCTGTGAGCTCTTTGTGAGGTGATTTTTATTTCTGCCACGGTTTCCTCCCAGTACCATATTTCCTGCCCAAACTTTCACAGTTTGTTCCCTGGGGCAAAAAAGTTCAAATGGATACCTTTTGAGCCTGCAGGCTCCTCTTTGTCCTTCTCTTCTCTCCTCAGCGGTGTGGAGCTCTAACAATGCATGTCTGCTCTGCTAGGCTCCGCCCCTGTCCTCCTAGGAGTAGATTTCATGTAACTTCCTGTTGTCTCCTTCCGTTTGCAAGTAGGAGTCGTTTGTAAGTTGGATGTTTGAAAGTAGGGGCCTGCCCTATATACTCTGCAGAAATTGGGGCCTTAGGTGTTGGTGTTGCCACAACACTGTAAGCCCTCACAGTTACTCTTGGTGGGCTCAGGAATGGGCTCTGCTGTGAAATATTAGATCAAGAATTGTAATTACATGCCCCTGTTGAACAGGGTCAGAAAAATTGGGCCTTTTGGTGGTGGTGGTGCTGGAGCCACAACACCGTAAGTCCTCACAGTTACTCTTGGTGGGCGCAGAAATGGGCCCTGCTGTGAAATGTTAGATCAAGAATTGTAATTACATGTCCCTGTTGAACAGGGGCAGAAAAATTGGGCCTTAGGCACTGGTGCCACAACACTGCAACCCCTCACAGATACTCTAGTTAGAGCGCAGGAATGAGCCCTCCTGTAAAATATTGCATCAAAAATTGTAATCACACGTCCCTGCTAAACAGGGGCTGAAAAATTGGGCCTTAGGCACTGGTGCTGGTGCCACGACACTGCAACCCCTCACAAATACTCTCGTTGGAGCGCAGGAACGAGCCCTGCTGCAAAGTATTGCATCAAAAATTGTAATTACACGCCCCTGTTAAACAGGGGCTGAAAAGTTGGGCCTTAGGCACTGGTGCTGGTGCCACAACACTGCAACCCCTCACAAATACTCTAGTTGAGTGCAGCAACGAACCCTCCTTGCAAAATATTGCATCAAAAATTGTAATTACACGCCCCTGTTAAACAGGGGCTGAAAAATTGGGCCTTAGCCACTGGTGGCAGCGCCCAGAACCAAAAATATTCTTACAAGCTATCAGCATGATCATTGAGGAGGAAGAGGATAATCACTCAGCATAACAGGATAGTCACTCAGCATCAGCATAGGCAGTCTTGAAGGGATCTGACATTTCAAAAAAAATTATTAGGTTACATCAGTATCAGGTGCTTGGTAGCAGGTGGTGATCCAAGACTGATTCATTTTTATGAAGATCAGTCGATCGACCGAGTTGGTGGACAGGTGCACCCTGTGATCAGTTACAAAACCTCCAGCAGCACTGAATGTGAGTTCCGAAAGAACGCTGGATGCAGGACAGGCCAGTAGCTCAATTGCAAGCTCTGGCCAGTGATCCATCCTCAAGACCCAGTAACCCAGAGGATTTTCGGTGGGAAAGGTGTCCAAGTCAGATCTTGCCCCTAGGTATTCCTGCACCATGTAAAACAGATGCTGGCGATGGTTGCTGGAACTGATCATACCTTGGGGCTGCGGACTAAAAAATTGTCTGAACGCATCGGTCAGACGGCCACCTTCTCCACCGCTCCTTCTTTGACTGACCGAAGCCTCAGCAACACGTTGTCCAGGAACAGGAGTTTGTAACCTCCCAGTCTCTGGGAATGCGTTGCACAGACCTTTCTTCAAGGCCTTCTGAAGATGTTTCATCCTCTGCTCTCTCTGCAACGGCAAGATAAGGTCCGCAAACTTACCCTTGTAATGTGGATTAAGGATGGTTGCCAGCCAGTATTGATCCCTCTCCTTGATACCACGAATACGAGGATCCTTCCGCAGGCTTTGCAGGATCAGGGAGGCCATGCAGCATAGGTTTTCTGAGGCATTCAGTCCGGAGTCCTCTGGGTCACTAAGGACAACATGATCTGCAGCCACCTCCTCCCAGCCACGTACAAGTCCATGGGTTTCTTGGGACTGTAAATGATCCCTTAAAGACTGCTGCTGATGCTGAGTGCCAGGCTCCACCTCCATGCTGACACAATCCTCCTCTTCCTCCTCCTCGTCCTCTTCCTGTGTGATCGGCGGGCACGCAGGAACACTGTCTGGATAAAGGGGGCCTTGAGAGCTAAGGAAGTCCTCCTCTTCCTGCCTCTGTTCTGCCTCAAGTGCCCTGTCCATTATTCCATGCAGCGTGTGCTCCAACAGGTGGACAAGGGGGACAGTGTCACTGATGCATGCACTGTCACTGCTCACCATCCTGGTGGCCTCCTCAAATGGTGACAGGACAGTGCATGCATCCCTGATCATGGCCCAGTGGCATGGGGAAAAAAAAACAAGCTCTCCTGACCCTGTCCTGGTGCCATAGTCACACAGGTACTCATAGATGGCCCTCTGCTGCATGTGCAGCTTCTGCAGCATGGCCAACGTTGAGTTCCACCTGGCGGTTAGGCGGTTCTTGGGCAAGTTAAATTCCTTTTGGAGGTCAGCCAGCCGAGCACTGGCATTATATGACCGGCAGAAATGCACACAGATTTTCCTGGCCTGCCTCAGGACATCCTGTAAGCCCGGGTACCTGCCCAAGAACCGCTGCACCACCAAGTTAAGGATGTGAGCCAAACAGGGCACATGGGTCATTTGTCCCTGTCAGAGGGCGGAGAGGAGGTTGGTGCCATTGTCGCAAACCACCATTCCTGCCTTAAGTTGGCGTGGCGTCAACCACCTCTGAACCTGCCCCTGCAGAGCTGACAGAACCTCTGCCCCAGTGTGGCTCCTGTCCCCCAAGCACACCAGCTCAAGCACCGCATGGCATCTTTTGGGCGTAGCCCCTTGAACGCCTACGGAGCACCGCTGATTCTGAGGACAAAGCACAGGAAGAGGCCATGGAGGAAGAAGAAGAGGAGGCGGTGGAGGAGAGAGGTGTGTCAGAATCACCAGTAGTAGCATTTTGGAGGCTTGGTGGCGGAACAACCTCCAACACTACTGCACCTTGTCCTGCATCCTTCCCAGCTGCCAGCAGAGTCAACCAATGCACTGTGAAACTTAGGTAACGTCCCTGTCCATGCCTGCTGGACCATGAGTCAGCAGTAATATGCACCTTACCGCTGACTGCCCTGTCCAGCGAGGCATGGACATTGCCTTCCACATGCCAGTAGAGAGCCGGAATCGCCTTCCGTGAGAAAAAGTGGCATTTGGGTACCTGCCACTGAGGAACCGCACATTCCACAAACTCACGGAAGGGGGCAGAGTCTACCAACTGAAAAGGTAGCAGTTGAAGTGCTAGCAATTTTGCCAAGCTAGCATTCAAACGCTGGGCATGTGGATGGCTGGGAGCAAACTTCTTTCGGTGGTGCAGCAGCTGGGGCAGGGAAATTTGCCTGGTACAATCTGATGTTGGTGTACCGATAGCAGATTGCCTACAAGTACTTGGCTGTGACACACTTAATTCTACACCTTCATTCCTCTCAGTGCAGGTCTCAGAGAGGACTGAAGGTATAGTGGGGTTGGAGATCTCAGCTGATGAGGAGCAAGGCGAGGTCCTCTCTGTTCTTTGGTGTGGGTCTTTTAGGTACACTTGCCAACGAGCTGCATGGCAGGTCAACATATGTCTGGTCAAGCATGTGGTGCCCAAGCGGGAGATGTTTTGGCCACGCGAGACATATGTTGCAAATAGCAGCGGTGTGATCTGATGCACTCATCTCAAAAAAGGCCCACACCAAAGAACTTTTGGAAAAACGCGCAGAGACAGCAGCGCCCTGCACATGCGGAGCATTGCGGTGTGATGCAGTCAGTGCAGTAAGCTGGCCCCTGGAGGGCATCCTGCCTCATTGGTGATGTGCCTCCTCCTCCTCCCCTCTCCTATCAGGCACCCACGTGGAGTCAGTGACCTCATCATCCCCTCCCTCCTCATCACTGATCAAACCTGTCAGTATGCTGCAGCAGGGGCAACATGACTGCCATATTGCTGTTCTTCTTGGGCACCCCCTCTTTCTGGGCTCACGTTACTGCCTTCCTCTAGCTGAGTACCATCATTGGAACCTTCAAAACGCTGGGCATCCTCCTGGAGCATGTACCCAACACTGTAGTCAAACAGTTCGGGGGACTCCTCAGGAGGACATGGTGGGGCTAGGGAAGGAGTGACTGATTCCATTGAGCCGAGGGAAGAGGCCGGGTTGGCAGCTGCTTTGCCAGACAAAGTACCCTGAGCATGGGTGAGAGAGGATGAGGAGGATGAGGACGGCTTGGTCATCCACTCGACCAAGTCTACTGCATCTTGCGGCTCAACATGGCCAGCTGCCGAAAAAAAAGGCCAAGCGTGTCCCACGGCCACGTGCTGATGAGGATGCACCGTGTCCACGACCAGCACTGTTACCTCTAGACACAGAGCCTGCTTGCCCTCTTTTATTGGCTTGTGACTGTCTGCCTCTCCTTGTTGGCCTTCCAGACATACTAATGGCCTGCAGTGAGATGTATCTGCACTAAGCTGGGCTATATATATATATATATATATATATATATATATATATATATATATATAGATATACTGATACTGCAGCTAGCAGAATCAACTGCCTGCCTGTAGTATTATTAGTATGAGAACACCACCAATCTTCTACAGGTAGCTTTAGCTGAACACTGTGCAGAGGTCGCACTACACTACTTTGTAGCTTTAGCTGAACACTGTGCAGAGATCGCACTACACTAACGTGTAGCTTTAGCTGAACACTGTGCAGAGGGTGCACTACACTAACTTGTAAATAATGTAGCTGCCTGCAGTAGTGATAGGATCAGGAAAACACCACCAACCTTCTACAGGTAGCTTTAGCTTGAACACTGTGCAGAGGTCACACTACACTAACTTGTAGCTTTAGCTGAACACTGCGCAGAGGTCGCACTACGCTAACTTGTAGCTTTAGCTGAACACTGTGCAGAGGTCGCACTACACTAACTTGTAGCTTTAGCTGAACACTGTGCAGAGGTCGCACTACACTAACTTGTAGCTTTAGCTGAACACTGTGCAGAGGTCGCACTACACTAACTTGTAAATAATGTAGCTGCCTGCAGTAGTGATAGGATCAGGAAAACACCACCAATCTTCTACAGGTAGCTTTAGCTGAACACTGTGCAGAGGACGCACTACACTAACTGTAAATACTGTAGCTGCCTGACTGTGGTACTAATAGGATCAGAAGAACACCAGGAATTTTCTTCAGGTAGCTGTAAATATGGGAACAACACCTGCCTGCCTGTCAGTAGGAAGAGAATAACAAGAACAGATCTAGCTAAACTGAATACAGTGTATATATATATATACAACACCTGGGATGCATATATATATATATATACACAATACACTGTAAGTGCAGCTAACTGACTGACTGTCCTGCCTAATCTATCTAACTTAAATCAAATGACACTGTCTCTCTGTCTCTCAACGCCGAAACACACTACACAGGGCCGACGTGCAGGTGGCCTTATAAAGTGTGGGGTGTGTACTAAACCCCCTGAGCCATAATTGGCCAAAGCCATCCTGGCTTTGGCCAATTACAGCTCTCTGTACAGACGGCGCTGTGATTGGCCAAGCATGCGGGTCATAGTGCATGCTTGGCCAATCATCAGCCAGCAATGCACTGCGATGCCGCAGTGAATTATGGGCCGTGATGCGCCACTCGAATTTGGCGCGAACGGCCCATATCATTCGCAATTCGGCGAACGACCGAACAGACGATGTTCGAGTCGAACATGGGTTTGACTCGAACACGAGGCTCATCCCTATGGATGAGTCTGGCAGCAGCATTTATGATGGACTGAAGGGGGGATAGTCTATTTAAAGGTAAGCCAATGAGGAGGGAGTTGCAGTAGTCAAGGTGAGAAATAACCAGGGAGTGAATCAGGAGCTTTGTGGTTTCATTGGTTAGAAAGGGACGTAGTTTAGAAATGTTGCAGAGGTTGAGGTGGCAAGCTTTGGAAAGTGATTGGATGTGGGGCTTAAAGGAGAGTTCAGAGTCCAGGATAACACCTAGCATGTGGGGATGGGTGGATGGTTGTGCCTTTGCTCTTGACAGGTAAGTCAGGAGACGAGGCACGTGGGGGAGGAAATATTATATTATATTAAATATTATATTTGACTTGGTACTAGCCTATTGTAGTCTCTGTACAGCAGAGCTCAGAGAAAGTGAGGGAGAAGAAGCACAAGGAGCCAGTTAGATGTGTTGTAGTACAAGGAACAGGCTGATAGAAGGAGAAAGCAACGCATTCCTTTATTATATGAACGTTCCCTTTTTTCAGATGCCAGCACCATGTTGGATGTGGGCTTTTACCCTTTTCTGTGAATCTGAGACACCCACTCCTCATGTGTGTCACTGAATTTGATGCTCCATTGGCTGGCTTTGGGACTCTGAATCAAGCTGTCACAATTACTTCCAATAAAAAAATAAATAAATAAATAAAACTGGGGGGGGGGAGAGTGGGAGAACCTGGTCATATGACGTGTCAGAGTCATGTGACTGCCCTCTTAACCAATTACAGAATGCTCTCTAAAGCATTCCACAGTCTCCACACCACAGGCAGTATTTTATGAGATACTCATAAAATGCAAGTGCAGTGTGGCGTAATTACTGCAGTGTCCAGCAGAGAGCAGATAGTGGTAGTCACTGTCTGCTACAAATAGGCCCCTTATGCCGCGTACACACGGTCGGACTTTTCGTCTACAAAAGTCCAACGGACGCTGACGGACTAAATCTGGCTGGTAATCTGATCGTGTGTGGGCTTCTCCGGACTTTCAACGTACTTTTTTAGCCTCAAATCCGACGTACTTTAGATTTGAAACATGCTTCAAATCTTTACGTCGTAACTACGACGGACCCCGAAATCCGCTCGTCTGTGTGCTAGTCCGACGGACAAAAAGCCACGCTAGGGCACCTATTGGCTACTGGCTATGAACTTCCTTATTTTAGTCCGGTGTACGTCATCACGTACGAATCCGTCGGACTTTTGTGTGGTCGTGTGTAGGCAAGTCCGTTCGTTAGAAAGTATGCCGCAAGTCCGCCGCAAGTCCGCCGAAAGTCTGCCGGAAGTCTGTCGGACAGGCTGTCTGACTTTTGTAGACGAAAAGTCCGACCGTGTGTACGCGGCATAAGTTTAGGAAATGCTCTCTGCTTTAGGTAAGTCTTTGCAAAGTGAATGGTTAAATCACCCCAGCATTATGTACAGTAGTAAAGAAACCCTTACTATCAGTTTATTTAAAGGTCATGTTGCATGCTTAGTAGGATAAAAAGGACTAAATCTGTAGATTAATAAAATTTTGCATTTATTGCAAACTGGAATTTTGGAGTAAAAAGTCACTTTTTTTTTTCTTTTACATTTGCTGGAAGTGCTTTAAAGCTGGATGTCTTTACAGACATTTACTTGTCTCCTGATTCCTTATTCATCCTCACACTATTTCCCCTGCATGACCCCATTTTTAGCCTTTTCTCCTCTCAGGGTCTGAATAGAATGTGAACTTTTCAACTTGTTGATATGCGGTGTGAGTGTTACTCTTAACACCATTGCTCATTTAAGTCTTTCTTCCTACTATCCACCAGAAATCCATTCGTCGACAAATCCAAGTAGTAGTTTTCCATGCAGCAAAGAAAGGATTCATTCTTTAGTAAGAATATTGTGTACTGTATAGGTTGTCACATTTTGTAAGATATTTGCACATTCAAATAACATATTTCTGTCATACTGGCTGATGAATAAATAGTACATAGAAGACAGATGTGAAGCCAGCACAACCAGGAATTAAAGCCTGAAATTAGATGCAAGAAAATTATTGACTTTGGATAATATAGGGAGCAGTTTGTTTGTTTAAGTATTCATAACTCACTTCCAACCTGCAGCACAACAAACTCAGATTCATAAATTTGTGTATTGAAAATTCCAGTGACGCGGTTAAGACATATGGAACAAAAACTATACAAAAGCCAAAATGTAAGAAACTGAATTCCTCTTTTTTTATTTTTACAACTAAAATTTGTTATTTTCTGTTCTAATTATTGTAAAGGTGAACTTCAGCAAATATAAAGAAAAAGTCTTCTGCCTAATTTAAACTTATTTTGCTTAAATTTGTAGTTATATGTTAACCATTTTTATGATAAATGTCTATGATGCCTTGACCACAAGGGGGAATTTGAAATCAGCCTAATGCCGCGTACACACGACTGGACTTTCCGGCAGAAAAGGTCCGACTGAATCATTCCGTCGGACAATCCGATCGTGTGTGGGCTTCATCTGACTTTTTCTTTCTAAAATTCTGATGGACCTAGAAATAGAACATGTTTCAAATCTTTCCGACAGAATCAGTTCCTATCGGGAAAACCGCTCATCTGTATGCTAGTCCGACAAGCCAAAAATGACGCAAGGGCAGCTATTGACTACTGGCTATTGAACTTCCTTTTTCTAGTCCCGTCGTACGTCATCTTGTTCTAAACAATCGAACTTTGGTGTGATCGTGTGTAGGCAAGTCCATTTCAGTGGAACTCCATCGGAACTCCGTCAGAAAGACCGTCAGAGTCTATTCTGACGGAAAGGCCGATCGTGTGTACGCGGCATTAGGCCTCATGCACGCTGAAGTAAAAAAATTCTGCTTTTACAGGTGTCCAGCATATATATACGGTATATATATATATATATATATACATATGTATGCCTTTAAACTCTAGTTCAGTGTTAGCTTATGTGGCCATGCACACTGGGAATTTAGATCTATATTTTAAGAGCAGTGTATAGAGGCATAAAAATTGGCTTAAAGCTGCTTATGTGCATAAATGTATTCTAGTGGCTAGAATACATATATATTCTAGCCATTAAATAAAGCTTATTCTCAAATGCTTCCAAGCGCCATATGCCTGTAAACACGCATAAATGCTAGATTAGAGGCATTTTTTTTCTGCCAACTTCTGACAGCATATTAGAGCATTTAATTAATACATCCAAGTGCATAATGCCTAAAGCTCAGTACACACAGGCCGAATGTCGAACGGCACCGGCTGGTTCAATAGAAACCGGGCAACATTCTGTGAAAAAGGTCTGCTGACCGTCTCCCAATCAGCGCTCTCAGCCAATGGCTGAGAGCGCTGACTGGAGTGTTCTGGTGGGGGGTTGTCCCCCTGTTAGAACACAATAGAACAGCAAGGGAGATCGCTGTACTAAAATCTGATTTCTAGTACAGCGGCTTCGACCTGAGCTGTCATAGTCTGCTGGGTTGAATGAAAAAAATACTAGGTATAAGAATGGAAGTGCTTCAAACTACTGAATGGCCACAGAAGGCAGAGAGCTGGAACGAAAGATACAGCAGAAGCAGAAACAGTATCATATCATATTATATTGCAATGATCAATATAGATCAAGTAATTTCAAACATTGAATTTAATCAAATTTCTTTGGATTGATCACCACAACTATTTGTTTCTGCTTAGTAAAAACAGCCATTTAGTGACATTTTGTACACCAGATTTCCTTTTTTGAAATAAAATCTGGTGCTTAATAAGCAGTTATATTAATGTTATGCATAGGCGTGCGCAGCCTATTGCATTAGGGTGTGCACCTGAAAGCTCAAGCACACATACGTGTGTATATGTATGTATATTCAAAAGTATTGGGACGCCTGCCTTTACACACACATGAACTTTAATGACATCCCAGTCTTAGTCCGTAGGGTTCAATACTGAGTTGGCCCGCCCTTTGCAGCTATAACAGCTTCAACTCTTCTGGAAAGACTGTCCACAAGGTTTAGGAGGGTGTCTATGGGGATGTTTGACCATTCTTCCAGAAGGGCATTTGTGAGGTCAGGCACTGATGTTGGATGAGAAGGCCTGGGTCACAGTCCTCACTCGAATTCATCCCAAAGGTGTTCTATCGGGTTGAGGTCAGGACTCTGTGCAGGTCAGTCAAGTTCCTCCACCCCAAACTCACTCATCCATGTCTTTATGGACCTTTCTTTGTGCACTGGTCCAAATCATTTGGTGGAGGGGGGAGGTTATGGTGTGGGGTTGTTTTTCAGGGGTTGGGCTTGGCCCCTTAGTTCCAGTGAAGGTAATTCTTAAGACGTCAGGTTACCAAGACATTTTGAACAATTTCATGCTCCCAACTTTGTGGGAACAGTTTAGCGATGGCCCCTTCCTGTTCCAATATGTCTGCACACCAGTGCACAAAGCAAGGTCCATAAAGACATGTACTTAGCAGGGCTGGTGGGAAATAACTTCAAGTGCAATGATTCACATTATAACCGTAACTAAAACATATACAATTAAGTGTAACACTCTAAAAAATAAAATTCCAAAGTGTGAACCTCCCAACTAAAAAGTTGTTGCACTTGAAGTTAATTTGTATTACAATTATCTGTAGAGGGGTTACCACCATCCCTGCTAAGGCAGCACTGATGAGCACTAATAGGCTGCACTGATTGGCAGCACTGATTGGCAGCGTTCATGGGCACTAATTGGTAGCACTGATGTGCACAGATAGGCAGCACTGATTGGCACTGATAGGCAGCATTGGTTGGCACTGATTGACAGCATTGGTTGGCACTGATTTACAGCATTGGTTGGCACTGATAGGCAGCACTGACTGGCACTGGTTGGCACTGATAGGCACCATTGGTTGGCACTGATAGGCAGCACTGGTTTGCACTGATAGGCAGCAATGGTTGGCACTGGTTGGCACTGATAGGCAGCACAGATTGGCAGCATTGGTTGCACTGAAAAGCAGCACTGGCACTGATTGGCAGCATTGGTTGGCACTGATAGGCAGCATTAGTTGGCACTGATAGGCAGCACTGGTTTGCACTGGTTGGCACTGATAGGCAGAATTGGTTGGCACTGATAAGCAGCACTGGTACGGATAGGCAGTACTGGTTGGCACTGATTGGCAGCATTGGTTGGCACTGATAGGCAGAATTGGTTGGCACTGATAAGCAGCACTGGCACGGATAGGCAGTACTGGTTGGCACTGATAGGCAGCATTGGTTGGCACTGATAAGCAGCACTGGCACTGATAGGCAGCATTGGTTGGCACTGATAGGCAGCATTGGTTGGCACTGATAGGCAGCACTGGTTTGCACTGATAGGCAGCACTGGTTTGCACTGATAGGCACTGATAGGCAGAATTGGTTGGCACTGATAAGCAGCACTGGCACTGATTGGCAGTACTGGTTGGCACTGATTGGCAGAATTGGTTGGCACTGATTGGCAGCATTGGTTGGCACTGATAGGCAGCATTGGGTGGCACAGATAGGGGAGAGGAGGAGTTTCACATTCAGGAGATCGTGAGAATTGCCAGAGCTGTTCAGTGTATGAAACTGTCAGCTAATGACACTGCAAGCAGGGAGAGACACCAGCTGTTAAAAGTCAGCGGTGATGTTAGTGGTGGGCGGGACTGAAAAGTTACCAAACACCAGCCAATAGGATGGGTCTGGGCGGGCCGCTACATTTCTCTGGCTCCGCCCCCTCTCAGAAGCAGCCCAATCATTGGCTGGTGTTGGCGCTTGGTCCCGCCCACCCCCCACATCGCGGTTGAGCTGTGATGACTTACAACTCAGCCGCGATGTCCGGGGTGGGCGGGACCAAGTGTTATAAACACCAGCCAATGTTTGAGCTGCTTCAGAGAGGGGTGGGGCCACATAAATGTAGCCGCCCGCCCAGACCCCATCCCATTGGCTGGTGTTTAATGGCCGTTCGGTCCCGCCCACCCCCGACATCACCCCGACATTTTGACAGCTGGTGTCTCTCCCTGCTTGCAGTGTCATTAGCTGACAGTTTCTTACACTGAACAGCTCTGGCAATTCTCACAATCTGCTGCCTGTGAAACTGTTTCACAGGCAGCGCGGGCCACACACTCTCTTGGATGCAGCATTTTGGGGCAAATCTCTGGAGACAGCACGGGGTGATTAGGGTGTGCCCAGGCACACCCGGCACACCCCGTGCGCACGCCTATGATGTTATGTGTATGGCCAGCTTAAAGTACGGTGACAATTCAGGCATGTGTCACTTGTCACTGCTTATACAGTAAAAGGAAGCCTTACAGAAGCAGCGATATTGTGGGGTCACAGTAATGGGAGCAAAGACTGGCTGTGCCAAAAGAGCACTGGCAAATTTGTCGGCTTTTAAAGTTGTATTCTTTCTTTTTTCACCGCTTCTAAATACCAAAGAAAATATGGTAATAAAAGAAGGAAATACTGTATGTTACTTATGTACCTATACATGCAATTAGAGACATATACAGTATATATATTCTGCTGAGAATAATACAATTTAGAAATCAAAATGCCTAGATTCCTACATTTCGAAATTCGCTTCATGTACACATAAACAAAAAAATATTTACGCAGATTGATAAATTAACCATTCTTTTATCGCAGTTCAAAGTAAACTGTAGACAAGACACTGGGTGTTCCAAGATTTGCAATGAAAACAGGGGGGACTTGGCAGGGAAGTCAGGGGATGGGCAGTTATTTGTACAGATGAGAACTGGCACTGAGAGGTTAATGTGGCTTCCCTAGGAGCAGTACATAATCAGCTTAGCAGTGAGCAATGGTCAAGCAATGGTCATGGCCATTTGCATTCTTCAGAAGGATGCAGGTATTTATTTATTATGCCCCCTACCGACATTATTTACCTCCCTTACTTTGAAAACAGAATAACAGTCCTGCAACACTATTTTCTGACAGAAGTATGTGGAGTCTGAGAATACTTCTGCTGGGGGCTCCCTTGGATTATTAATTCTTAGTAAGTCTAGTTTGGGTTAGGGTTGCATATGCTGCTTTTGTCTGTGTAATCTCCAATTATCCACGATTGTAGAATTGCTCATAGTAGTTTACTAGTACCTCGGTGACAGTATTACCTATCACACTTGCTGTTTGTATAAAAAGGATCAGGATTTTTGTATAAAAGGAAAAGGAACAGCGATCAAATGCAGTGTAAATATATAAAAGGAACAACACAACTATTTTATATTAGTTGATTTATACTGTCTAGCCAATAGATAAACTATAATGGGTAGACGTTTCTGTTGATAAACCAGATGTTACTGTCTACACTCTGAACACCACCCTCTCCTTTGGTTTAGCAATAGTCACAGGAGTGATTTGCAGTGTGGTCAATTAGGCAGGTGTATATAGAGACTAGAAGCTAGAAAAATTGGACTTTAAAGGCACACGGATAAACCATATAAAAGTAATAATGCCCCGTACACACGGTCGGATTTTCCAACGGAAAATGTGTGATAGGACCTGTGTAGGCTCCATCACACATTTTCCATCGGATTTTCCGCCACACAAAGTTTGAGAGCAGGATATAAAATTTTCCGACAAGAAAATCCGTTGTCGGAAATTCCGATCGTGTGTACACAAATCCGACGGACAAAGTGCCACGCATGCTCAGAATAAATAAAGAGATGAAAGCTATTGGCCACTGCCCCGTTTATAGTCCCGACGTACGTGTTTTACGTCACCGCGTTCAGAACGATCGGATTTTCCGACAACTTTGTGTGACCGTGTGTATGCAAGACAAGTTTGAGCCAACATCCGTCGGAAAAAATCCTAGGATTTTGTTGTCGGAATGTCCGAACAAAGTCCGACCGTGTGTAAGGGGCATAAGGGTTTTTTCTATTTGTAGAAAACTATTAAAAAAGAATTTGTACATAGATATATATAAAATTCATGAAACTGGTATTATATGACCCACACATAACTTCTGACGTCACTTCCAAAATAAACAATTACAATAATACACCCAATGGTACAATGATTGAAGTTCCAATAGTAGTAATCAAATGGGGATGCAGACATGGAATAGTTTAAGTCAGAATGTGAATCCAAATACAAGATATTCGCTATACATGTTGCGCGTAGGGATACGCTTCTTCAGGAGCACAAAGATCAAATAGTCATCAGCCACGGAGATATTATAGTTGTAGTTTGCGGGTAAGCAAGGGGATGTATAAATATATCCAGGGATAGATGACCAACACACAGCTAGGGAGACACAAGTGCTGATAATGTAAATCAGCATATGTGTATTAAAGTTACAGAGCTTGTTCAAACATTGTAAGGAGGTAAGCTTAAGGCTCAAAAAGGCTGATACCTTAAAGTTCGATCTGCGCTGTGTGAAGTGAGTATCTCCTGGTATCCCATTAGCAACTGCAGTCCATTACTGCATCTGAACTGTCATGGTTATGCAATAGAGTTCTCTGTCAGCTTACCTGTTTCCATGTGTTCATCTCTAAAGACCAGCTGCCTCTCACCTGACTGGTTTTATAACCTCTCCTCTAAGCATGGCCCCACTCCAGGCCCTATCAGGGAACCCTATATTAACCTGTGCACTGCAAGCCAGCAGTGCTGATCAACCATTGTGTGTTAGCTTTCGTGTGTACTTGCTGTGTTTCCTACGTCTGATTCCAGTTACCGACTTTGGCTTGTTCTTAACTATTCCTGTCTGCTTGTGACCCTGACCTTTGGCGTGTCCCTGACCATCCCTGTTTTCCTGTGACCCTGAATCTTGGCGTGAACTCTGTTGTCCTTGTCTGCTTGTGGCCCCGAACTTGGCTTGTCCCTTACTTTCCTTGTTTTTCCAGCCTGCTGCCTCCTTCCTCTTCTCCTGTAGTCTACCGTGAGCGTGAGCTGTGAGACCATGGGGGCCGCGACCTGGAGCCAGACTGCAGCGCAATCAATCCTTACCACTAAAGGCTCTGGTGAATACCTGCTGGCTCTTAGACTCCGCGCCCTGGGGAATCTATGCTCTAGCTCCCAGTGGGATCTGTGTCAGTGATCCTCTAGACCTGCTTCCTGAACCTCCCAGGGTTCAATCCGCAGCAGTCAGTCCTAGGGTCCACTACCTAGCGGTGCACTTCTGACTCCTACAGAGTGCATCTGTCACCTAGCCTCAAGGTGACCTGACAGTTTGACCATGGACCCGGCTGATGTGCCGCTACCCACAGATGATCCGTTGCAGGGCTTAGTTCGCAGACTTGAGACCCAGGAATCGCATCAGACCCAAGTGATGCGATTCCTTCAGGATTTGGCATCCCGTTTTGAACAGGTTCAGGCCTCATTAGGACCCCTGGTTCAACAACCTCAACCGCTATCTGCTGCTGCACCTATCGCACCAGTCGCAGCCACACATTCATTACAACTGCCAGCTCTGGCCCGTTTCTCTGGGGACTCCAAGGCTTGCAGGGGGTTCCTTAGCCAGGGCATGATTCATTTTGAACTTCAGCCCCAAAACTTCCTGTCCGATCGGTCGAAAGTAGCCTATATTATATCCCTTCTGTCCGGCGAAGCGCTAGCTTGGTCTGCCCCTTTGTGGGAACTGAATGATCCAGTGGTTTCTAGCCTGTCTGATTTCTTGAAACTTTTTCGGAATATCTTCGGGGAACCGGGTCATGTCTCCTCAGTGGCTAGCGCTCTTTTATGTCTCCGTCAAGAATCCACTTCTGTGGGACAGTATGCTCTTCAGTTCCGTATCCTCACAGCTGAATTGAGCTGGAATAATGAGGCCCTAGTTGAACCTTTTTACATGGCCTCTCTGATAGAGTGAAGGATGAATTAGCAGGAAGATCCTTCCTGCTGATCTGGACAGTGTCATCACCTTGTGTAACCAGATCGATATTCGCTTTCAGGAGAGGGCCCTGGAAAAAAGATGCAAGCACTCTCCGTTCCTTAGGCAGCTTGAGCTCCCAGTCCCTTCTCTTTAATCCGAGGAGCACCCACTGCCCGCTGAGGAACCTATGCAGCTGGGCTGGACCAAGTTGTCTCCTGAAGAACGCGCTAGGCGCAGAACTCTGGGCCTGTGCCTCTATTATGGGGCCAAAGGTCATTTTCGTGACACTTGTTCTCTTCGTCCGGAAAAACGATCGGGGCTAATACATCTGGAAGGTGGAGTATTAGACCCTGAAGTATCACCTTCACCTTCTCGTCTTCTTCTTTCTGTGTTACTTCATGTCGGCGCTTCTTCTCGTTCGGTCTCGGCACATCTGGATTCCGGAGCCGCTGGCAATTTCATGGATTGGGAAACTGCATCTTCCATGAGACTTACCCTTTTGCCCCTTTCAACGCCATTGGTGGTCTTGGCGATTGATGGCACTGTTCTCCCAGGGGGTCCTATCCGCTTCCAGACCCTTCCTGTTAAGATGTCGGTAGGGACACTCCACCAGGAGTGGATATCCTTCCTTGTCTTGCCTAAAGCTTCATCTCCTATCATATTAGGTCTTCCTTGGTTACGGTTCCATTCTCCACACATTGACTGGACTGCTGGACGGATCCTGGCTTGGGATTCCTCCTGTTCCTCTTCCTGCCTACTCAAGGTTACCCTAAAAGAGAAACTTCCTCTTGCCACCATCCCAGTATCTTCTGCTCTTCCTGCTGCATATAGCGATTTCTGGAATATCTCCTGCAATAGTCGGGCTGAGGCACTCTCTGGGTCATGTGGCACTCTGGATGAGGAGCCCACCTGTAAACTTGAGCCGATCATTCACTCAGTTTGCATGGTCATTTACCTTTGCCTGTTCCTGGACCCCCTTGGACGCACACCCAGGCTGACTCGTCTACCAGTTTCACAGTCGCTACGCCCTGTGATGCGATTCTGGTGGCCTCTGCACCTGGCAATGCTGTTCAGTCGGCCTCTGCACCAGTTCAGCCTATGCCCAGTGAAGCTATCCAGCTTTACTTCTGTGACACATCACTTTCTAACCAACCTGGCCTCAGGGATCCACTGACTTCTGCCCAGTCTGATGATCCTGTGTTGGATGTCCAGCTCATCTTTAAGGAGCTGGGGTACCCTGCTCAGACTCCTGATGGTCTTCTTATGCCTTTACCCATTCCTAAGAAGCCTTTAGCCCTCAATAAGTCCTCTCGTCCTCTCCCTACCTCGGTTTCGGTCTCTGAGGATAATCTTAAGTACGAGGTTAGTCAAGTTCTCGATTCCCGGCGCCGTAGAGGCATTCTTCAGTACCTCGTACATTGGGAAGGGTTTGGTCCTGAGGAGAGGTCTTGGATCACTGCACCTGAGATCTTTGCGCTTCGTCTGTTGAGGAGGTTTCATCTGGAGTTTCCCTTTAAGCCAGGGCCCAGGCGGGGGAGGGGGAGGCCTCATAAGAGGGGGGGTACTGTCATGGTTATGCAATAGAGTTCTCTGTCAGCTTACCTGTCTCCATGTGTTCATCTCTAAAGTCCAGCTGCCTCTCACCTGACTGGTTTTATAATCTCTCTTCTAAGCATGGCCCCACCCCAGGCCCTATCAGGGAACCCTATATTAACCTGTGCACTGCAAGTCAGCAGTGCTGATCAACCATTGTGAGTTAGCTTTCATGTGTACTTGCGGTGTTTCCTATGTCTGATTCCAGTTACCGACTTTGGCCTGTTCTTAACTATTCCTGTCTGCTCATGACCCTGACCTTTGGCGTGTCCCTGACCATCCCTGTTTGCCTGCGACCCCGTACCTTGGCGTGAACTTTGTTGTCCTTGTCTGCTTGTGGCCCCGAACTTGGCTTGTCCCTTACTTTCCTTGTTGTTCCAGTCTGCTGCCTCCTTTCTCTTCTCCTGTAGTCTACGGTGAGCGTGAGCTGTGAGACCCTGGGGGCCACGACCTGGAGCCAGAGTGCAGCGCAGTCCATCCTTACCACTAAAGGCTCTGGTGAATACCTGCTGGCTCTTAGACTCCGCGCCCTGGGGAATCTATGCTCTAGCTCCCAGTGGGATCTGTGTCAGTGATCCAGTAGACCTGCTTCCTGAACCTCCCAGGGTTCAATCCGGAGCAGTCAGTCCTAGGGTCCACTACCTAGCGGTACACTTCTGACTCCTACAGAGTGCATCTGTCACCTAGCCTCAAGGTGACCTGACATGAACTTGCCTGTGTATTTTGTAAACAAATTTGACAAGAAAGATGAAAGGGCCATAGAAGTACCATCTGTGACTATATTGGACTCTCATCTACTCTCATCTCTCACAGAACAACAATCTAAGCATCAGGAGACCAAGATCGGGCTTAACTGGGGCAGGTTAACTTAACAGTTACCCTTTACGCACACTAATGCTGCGTACACACGAGCAGACTTTTCGACCGGACTGGTCTAACAGACCGAGTCCGGCAGACAATTCGACCGTGTGTGGGCTTAATCCGCCCTGCAGCGGACTTTAGATTTGGAACAGGTTTCAAATATTTACGTCGGAACTCCGCCGGACCCAGTACCTATCAAAAAGTCAGCTCGTCTGTATGCTAGTCCAACGGGTGAAAACCGACATTAGAGCAGCTATTAGCTACTGGCTATCAACTTATACGTCATCACGTACGAATCCGTCGGACTTTGGTGTGATCATGTGTAGGCAAGTCCGTTCGTTAGGAAAATCTGTTGGAAGTCCGCTGAAAGTCCGTCGGATAGTCCGTCGGACCAGTTTGGTTGAAAAGTCTGCTCGTGTGTACGCGGCATAACAGTGTGTTTTATTTAAGACATGCACCATTTACAGCATCTGCTGTAGCAATTCTGACCTTTAAGAAATGTCTGTGACACTCGCTGCCACACCCAGAAAGGAATGTAAGGCCGCCTGTCAGTTTTTCAGGCGGACCTGATCGGACGCTCCATGCACCTCATTCCATCCCCCATAGAGAAGAGCGGGGCTCTGACAGGTCCGTCTTTGCACAGTGAGAGGAGACGGAGCTGTCACTTGCGCGCTCAGCGGGGATCAATCCACTGAGCAAGCGGAATCCGTATAACGGACAAGCCCGTGTGAAGAGACCTTAACAGAGTTTAAATTATGGTATCTTTCTTCAAAAATACATTCGGTTCTTTCATTTCTGGTTAGAGCCTTTATAGATTTAGCTTTACAATTTTAAAATATAATTTTAATGAAACTAAAAATCAGTGCAAGAAAATATTTACAGAAAATATATTACAAATCATACAGTTGGCAACAGCAAAATAAACTGAATTTAAAATAAAAAACAAATGTTGCCTGGTCTTTTGTTTCATGCAGGATCCAATTTGCTGCAGAGTAAATCCAATTGAAAGGTAAACGAGAAATTATGGACAGCCGCACTCAAAAGTAATCTTCGATCTTTATTTAAATATGATCATAAAAATACATTCCCACAGCATCACAAAGCAGGAAAGCTAAAGTAAATCTAATCTGATGAATCTGAGTAATTGGCTCTCTTGAATAACTCTTAGCAATTCTTCATAGTTATGCAGTAGCTGAGAGCTGCTGAGCTGCCAAACCAGGGATCTGTTTTGGTCTTGAAAAGGAAGTTAGCATAATCAATCAAAGGGTCTAAACTAGTATGCTGAAAGAACTTTTAAGGCAGGCCATACACGGTTCAAATTTCTTTCCTGCAACCACAGAACTTGCATGATTCCCTCATCAACACAGACAGGGGAAAGTGTAATAGTGTCCCTTGCGCTGGTCAGATGTGGAAATAAATAAGATAAGTGGCAAAGTGTCACAAATAAACGCATAAAAGTGACCAATAATATTGCAGCAAAATTAAGGTGTTTGTCCCCAGATGAAGGCACGTGACGGTGTCGTAACGCGTAGGGATTGGCTGAGTGGTACAACACATTTTGAAGCACAAGTGAGAGGGCGCTTAGGACACCACAGCTTTTATTACAACTACTCTGCCTGTTATAAGTTTTTTAAATGTAAGAGCATTACCTTTGAATAAATATCCCTGTTTTAAAAAAAGCTTTAATACACTAGTGGAGCCTCCATTCTCTCCCCCTCCCCTATCTCTGTTTTATCTCCCCCATTTCTGAGAGAGCCATTCTGGAGATACAGGGAGAGATGGATTAAAGATTCAATACAGAGAAAGCAGAGACTTCGGTGACAGCTGCCAGAACCACCCATACTGCACTGCTGAATGCCGTTTTACTACACTATGAAGGTGAGGGTCCTAAGAGACCATTAGAGGATTGAACAACAATAGGATTTTATACTCCATCTACCTCATACACCTTTAATTGAACAGGAAAACGGCATCCATTCATAGACTCTTCTAATTAACCCATCATCTCCCAGCAGCATTACTCATGCCCTATAGAGTGCTTATCATCTGATACCCATTATATACGTTGTATGAACACTGAGTGATGTCCTAAGTGTGATATTATAAACACACCTGCACCAACATCTTAGAATTGCACATGTTATTTTATATCTTATTTATTTTTATGTTTATCTCCATTTATGACTTTCATGTGATTTTTTTCCACTTGACTATTTATGGTTAATATTCCTAGCTAGACGTCATGTATTGAGATTAACATCCCTGGCAGTAACTAGCTCGCTATCAGTAGCACTATTGTCACTGTTCACTTTTTATGCGATTTGCACATTTATGATACACCTATCATCTATGGATAATGTTCTCAGCTAGACGCCACGCTATTGAGATTTGCAACCCTAGCAGCCACTAGCTTATTATCAACATTACCACTGTCACAACTCACTTTACTATGTGACTTGCACATTTATGATACACATTTATTATACATTTTTGCCCATTCACTTTATTCTTATTTAATATTGCGCAAAATCTTCTTATTTTACAGACAGGGGAAACCCTCCTGCTGAGCAATTGTCTGCTGCCAACGGGGGTGGGGGGTGTTGTGTTCGGGTGGGTGAAGCCGTCCCCGCTGGAAGAAGACAGTGATTATCGCTAGTGGCTATAGTAGCCACTAGCTATAATCGCAAGAGAATCCGGCAGGCTTGTTGTACCCAAGTTGATTGATTAATCAACTTGGTACATTCAGCCTGCCGATTAAAGGTTTGAATCTCGGCCGGTTCCTGCTGAACCAGCCGAGATTCAAACCGTGTATGGTCGGCGTAAGTGTTTTATAAGTTCAGCAGACCTCCCCTTAATGCTAATTTTTTTAAATGCATTTGTATTTCCATCTTACAAGGTTTTGCAATCTGACAACCAACATGTTACTGCACAGAATGAAATTATTATTACTATTATTCAATTTGATCAAGTATTTTATTAAAGTAGTGTGGAAAAAAACAAACACACAAACTCAGCTTCATGCTGCAGCATCAGTGTGATGCTGCAGCTTTCCCATGTCGGCTCTAAGACCGAGAACTGAGTGATCACATGATCACTGATTGCTCAGTTTAGGTCTGCTCAGAGCGGAGAGCAGTCTCCACTCTGCTCTTCTGAAGGTAAATTGGGTATCTGGCGCTCCAGGAGGCAATGCCCTTAGTTTGTAATAATGTACATTTGATTAGTCAGTCTTTAGGTAAAAACAAAGTTAAACCACGGTAAGGGGTTGATTTAAAAAGAGGCAGCCATCCTCAGAGTGTGTTCAGAAACTCTGCAAAACATATAAAAGAAACAAGCCTTTCTAAGTGTAGTATTAAAACAGTATCATTTATTGCACAAGATTAAAAGCATGGAGCTGACTACTTCCTGGTTTTCCTGAATGTACAGCTATTCAGCACAACATCACACCAGAACCTTTCCCAGCTACCCGGATCGTGAGAGAAGCCTGTGGGATGCAGTAGAACTGCCAGGACTACATACTTATGATGAGCATGACTACCACTTATATCTTGTTATAGGGAGTACACACGGTCGGACTTTGTTCGGACATTCCGACAACAAAATCCTAGGATTTTTTCCGACGGATGTTGGCTCAAACTTGTTTTGCCTACACACGGTCGCACAAAGTTGTCGGAATTTCCGATCGACAACCACGCGGTCACGTACACCACGTACGACGAGACTAGAAAAGGCCGGTTCAGAACCAAGCGCGGCACCCTTTGGGCTCCTTTTGCTAATCTCGTGTTAGTAAAAGTTTGGTGAGAGACGATTCGCGCTTTTTCAGACTCGTGGCTTTCAGATCGTTTTCTGCCGTTCAGTTTGTGCTTGTGGGTTTGTATCTGCTCTTCAGTGCGTGCAGTCAGTTCGTATCAGAGTTTTTTGTGTGATCTTGCCTGTTCGTTGCTGTTTTTCAGGTCACTCTTCACAGGCCTTGCTGTTCTTCAGTGCGTTCTGTTACTTCGTTCTGAGCAGCCGACCGTTTTCTAGTCATGTTTCGTATGCGTACTCCTTGTAGAGTTCATGCTGTGCGGGGGCTTGGTGTTGGGGTCCTGACCTTGACACAAGTCCAGTCCATGAACAGGGTGGGGAGGAGTTCATGGACCAAGAATTGGTTGCTTCAGCGTGACCAGTTCTGTCCATTGCCTTTGCTCCGTGAGATCCGTGAGAATAATCCTGATGATTTCAGGAACTTTCTCCGGATGACGGACCCCGTGTTTCACCGTTTGTTGGCTTCGCTGACCCCCTATATCAGCAGGCAGGATACCTGCATGAGGCAAGCCATCACTCCGGAGCAGAGGTTGGTCGCTACCTTGCGGTATTTGGCCACAGGGAGAAGCCTGCAGGACCTCAAGTTCTCGACAGGCATCTCCCCCCAGGCTCTGGGGATCATTATGCCAGAGACCTGTTCTGCCATCATACAGGTCCTTCAGAAGGAATATATGAAGGTAAGATTTTTATCCTTTAATATCACATTTTATTGTATTGAATGTTTGCTAATATAATGTATTTCTTTCCTCATTCCCTAATTACCATGATTGTAATATGCTGTGAATGTCCCCTTTGTCCTCATGCATGCTGGATTTTTATGTAATTATTATTTTAGGTCCTTCATAAATATTTGCCCTTCACTAACCTCCCCAGCATGGTGTCTCCTGGCCCTATATTCACCTAATGTAGTCACTTAACAATGTATTTTTTCTGCTCCATAGTAGTGCTTTACCCCAAACACCCCCTAAAATGTTTGGTAATGTTATTTTTGATTTTAATTCAGGCAGAGTGGCAGAGGCTTTTTTTTGTGGTGTCCCCAAATAATTTTTAGTAACCCTCCCTCCCCCAACTGCTAGGTCAGCTGATCCCAATTCTCTATCTATCCTCAATCATCTATCTGCTGACTTTGCCAAACCCATACACACTATACCCACCTCTTTAGTGCTCAGATTTATGGATGAATTCCCCAAAGCATGTAGTGCAAGGGCCTGCCTGTATACTTTACAATGGTACTGTTTAAAGTTTTTGTATCCTAGTATTATCTTGATAGGTAATAGCAGAATGTCCAAATGTCCTCAAATGTGTACAATGTGTATTTATATCTTTGTATTATGACACTTCTTACCTGTCCAGTGGGCTGCCAATAGTGTAACTAAGGAGGGGCTGTTACAAGTAATACCCATTATTTAGGCATTCATCTCTCAATGAAGTGAAGAGGGTTACCTGTCCAATATAATGTTAGAAATGGCCCATGAGAGGGGGGGGGGATATGATAGGTGTACCTTATACTTTGGCCTTGTTAAATTCCCCTTACTAAATGCTATCTGGAGGTTGCCCCATAATGTTTGTGTATAATCTGCTTGCCATGTTTCTGTGAAAAAATAGTAATGTTTATTGTTTTTTCCTCAACAGTTTCCTTCCATGCCACAGGAATGGCAGACTGTGGCCTCCCACTTTGCCCAGCGGTGGGACTTTCCTAACTGCGGAGGGGCAATTGATGGGAAACACGTCCACATCGTCCCACCACCCAACTCGGGGTCATACTATTATAATTACAAGGGGTTTAATAGTATAGTGATGTTGGCGGTGGTGTCGGCTAATTACGAATTCTTGTATGTGGACGTGGGGAAGAATGGCCGGATGTCCGATGGTGGAGTCATCGCCCAGACGGAGTTCTACAGGCGTCTCCAGAATGGCAGCTTGGACTTGCCAGCTCCAGAGGACAATGTTGAAGGTCTCCCATTTGTGTTCGTTGCTGATGAAGCATTTGCGCTGGGGGACCACCTGATGCGGCCATTCCCGATGAGGACCCTCACCCCGGAACAGAGGGTTTTTAATTACCGGCTGGCCAGAGCCCGAAGAGTGGTGGAGAACACATTTGGAATCCTGGCCAGCCGGTTCCGACTATTTCTGACACCCATCCATATGGCGGAGTATAAACTGAACCATATAATACTAGCGTGCTGTGTTCTCCATAATTTTTTAAGAAAACATTCTGCCAACTATGCTGGCTCAGTTGGGCCTGAGGCCGGAATCCAAAATCCAACAACACTGACGGCGCTTGAAAGCGGACGTCCTGGCTTGCCCTCCCTGAGTGCCCGTGATGTCCGGTTACGATACCTGGAGTTCTTTGCGGGTAGGGGGGCTATCAATATGCCAGACAATATGTGAAGCCTTTTTGAAATAAAAAAAAAAAAGAAATTCTTTGTGGACATTTCCTGCTTGTGTTTGTTTTAGCTGACCCTGACAGAAATGTTTTGAGTGCAGAAAATGTTGATTGGGAAACCTTATACAAAGCACTGTTGGCTGGTATTTCCTAAATGCAAAAACACATTTCACTACAAGTGCACTTGCAACTGCATTGAACCTGCACTTGTAGTTCAAAGTGGATTTTCCCTTAGGAAATAACCCCCATTTTTGCATAAAACAGCTATTACATCACCCCAAAAGTGTTGTAGTGTTGAGACAATAATCCACACATTCTTGAGTAACCAACTTTTTTATACCTGCACAATCACATGTGCATTTACCAAATGTTTTTAAAACAAACCAACATGTTTGTTGTATAACAATTTTTGCAGTAGCATTAGCAAAATTCGAAATATCCATTTCAGATAAAACAGGCCTGTGTAAAACCAACAAGAAAGCCAAAAAACTTGAACTTACAAAGTTCACATTAGGTAAAACCTGAAGGCTATATCAGACATCAGTATTTAGGAACTGTGTTTGATATAGCGTTCAGATGGGGGGAAATCACCCCTGGAAAAGCCAAATTTGGAAGATGCACACCAATTTACGAATGTCAACATGTGCTATCTGGCATCATGGGGGATCAAGGGACGTGTTTTAGGGGAGCAAGCCCTTCCTCAACGTGACTTTATAATTGAGGAAGGGGTTGCACCCCCAAAACGCGTCCATTGATCTCCCGTGATGGCAGATAGCACATGTTGGCACACTGTGTGCATCCTCCAAATTTGGCTTTTCAAAACATTGCAAAAAAATTTAAAAGATTGAACCACAATACAAAAAGTGATTTTGTGGGGTTTTAAATTCGCCCCAAAACATCAATGATGTTATTATTTTTTTTAATAACATCATGGATTTTTTGCTGGATATTTTGCAGTTCAGCATTACACCCCATGATCTCCCCGATCAGGATCTGGGCACTTTCAGAAGTAAAGCATTCTCTCTCCCTCACATCACGATCACCTAAAAAGAGATAAATAAAATAAAAAAAGGTCTCAAAAATCTGCCATAATCCATCTCTTACCTGAGCCTGTGGTCGCAGACACTCACCTGTTGTGGTGCCAATCTCCACCACATCTTCTTCTTCCTCCTGCTCAGCTTCGTTTGGGGGTATTTCACCTTCTTCCATAGGTGGGGGGTCTGTGGTCTCCTCAGATGAGGGGTGTCCTCCGACTCTTTTCTCCCCTATGTAAAACAAAAAATGGTATAATTAGCACACAGATATTTGATGGCAGAACTAGAAATAGGAAACATTGCTTGGAAGTGGGGTACAATTGTCAATTTTAGCAGAGTTCCAAGATGTCTTTTTTTTTTATTGCCCTTTGTCAAGCTGCAATATTTTACCTGTTTGGTACAAGCTTCACAGATGGAGACCCCCCTATAGTATACACTGGAGCACCTGTGTGGCCCCCTAATAAAAAGGGTGTTCTTGTGTCCCACACTAGTGCTCCAGTGTCCAGATGTGAAAACAGCTGCTCAGTGTCCTCTCCTTACACACAATCGAGTTTGCATTTCATTCTAGTAACAAACCCATCTACACAAACAAATATTTGGCATCCAAGTAGGCCCAAAAAAAATGTGGGAAAATGCATATGGCCTAAACAATGGTGTTCTAGAGGCCGAAAGAAAAATGTTTGATACGAACGAATAATGGGCCCATGAACATTAAAGTTGCCCTTTTAAACGTTACAATTAATAAAAGCATATGGAGCAGCACGAACGGAATAAAGACAGAAAGAATAGGAACCCAGCACAACTACTTACTTTTTTGCAGCACTCTCCGGATCTTTCGGTACTGCTCTGGCTCTCTTAACTTCAGGTCCGACCACCGCTTCCTGAGCTGATCTTTAGATCTTCGTACCCCGAAATTCCTGTGAAGGCTTTTGACCACTTTAGCAATGATTTTGGCCTTTCTGATGTTGGGGTGGGGGTAAGGCCCATACTTCCCGTCATAGTCGGACTTCCTCATAATGTCGACCATCTCCAACATCTCCCCAAAGGACATATTTGTGGCCTTAAAACGTCTCCTTCTGGATCGGGACGTGCCTGGATCCGGGCTTTCCTCCTCCTCCTCCTCGTTGCTATAATTAGCACACACCTGCTCTAACTCCCCCATCATGCTCTTCACCCACTGCGCCGAACGAAAAGGGATGGGAAATAGACTAGAAAGAACGTCAGGGGCGGGCGGAGTTACACGCATGCGCAGTGTGTATAAAGCGTAACACGCGTGCGTATTACATACTATCTGTGAGCGGAGGAAGGAGCATTGGACGCTCCGATCGTAAGAACGAAGGTAAGAGACAAACTTGTGCCTATACTGCTTCTAGATTGAGGCCTATATTGTAACAAGATTAGGAGAGTTTTGTCTGACATTAGGCTTTGTCTTGTGTTGTGTCTTGCAGTGAACATGGATATGCTACTCAAAGATAATGACTTCATGTCAGTATTCCTAGAGATGCTAAGGGAGCTGCCCTGTCTGTGGGAGATTAACCACCCCCATTTCAGGAACCAAGCAAAGAGGAAGGCAGCACTGGTGCAATTGTGTGAAATTGTGAAGCAGGTGATCCCCACGGCAGACATCACCTATTTAAAGATCTTAATTGGTTGCCTGAGGAGTACATATCTAAGGGAGCGCAAGAAAGTCCTGGATTCGCAGAGATCCGGAGCAGCAGATGACATCTATGTCCCCAGGATGTTGTACTACGACAAGCTGCATTTTCTGGCAGGCCAGACTGAGCCCTGGCCATCCCTCTCCAGTCTTCCTTCCACGCTTTCTTCCCCCCCCCGGCTGAGGCTTCTGACGCCCAACCTGGGCCTTCCAGGCCACATGTGGAGGAGCCCAGCTTGAGCCAGGTATAGCATTCCTCTAAATATTTCTGCTTGTCCAATCAATGATGTTAACTAAATGTTAGTTTGGAGTACTAATTTAGGATTGTGATTGATGATGCAAAACATTACAACCATGTCCCTTTTTCATACACAGGGAAGTCTCAGCCAGGAGGTGGCCGGGCCGAGCCGGCTGGCTGATCTGCAGGTCCCTCCACCCCCCCTAAAAAGAGAAAGTGGCAGTAGGAGGAGTGCCCTAGAGGAGGCTGCCATAGGATTCTTTTGGAGGGCTACAGAGGTCCTGGGAGACCGTGGAGGAGGACATTGCTGCCATCATTGCATATAAAATGCAGAGGATGGAGGAGGGCCAACAAGTAATGTGTGAGGCCCTCATATCGGAGGTTCTGGAGAAAGGTATGAGGGGCCAAATTACACCTCAAACACACCTTTGCGATGGTCCTCCTCCTCCTCCTGCAGGTCCTCCTCCTCCAGGTCCTCCCAGTCCTCCTCCTCCTCCAGGTCCTACTCCTCCTCCTGCCACATCTCCAACTGCACAGCCACAGCCCGGAAGGAAGCGTGGAAGGAAGACCAGACAGTGATTGCCCTGGGTTCAGTCTGGTCGGCCAAAAAATGCAGCCTCTTGTGGTACCACAGCCTGGGGACACACATGTCATCTGCTGCTTTCCGGATCTCTGCGAATTCTGGACCAGACTGCCCTCCCCTACATATGGACTCCTCAGGCCACCAATTTTGATGTTGAAGAATTGTTGTCTGCTGTGGGGGTCCCAGGCTTCACTAATTTCTCATGTTTCTCCAGTGTTGCCTTCCTCTTTGTTTGGTTCTGATACCTTAATAAAGGATTTTTGTTTTGAATTATACTCTCCTATGTGTTTTACTTCAAAAATGACAGTTTGTGAGGATTCAGGTACATTTCTTTTACAAAGGGTTTTATTGATAATCATAGCAATTTCACAGTTTAACAGTGTAGATAATGCATCATGAATAAACATAACAAAAAGTTTAGCATCTTATAAATAAAATAAGTATGCTAGTAAATCAGAGAAAAACAAAACAATAAGAATATAACAGCTGAAAACATTTTTGAAAGGGAGGTTAAAGAAGAGCTAGGGGCAGAGATTAGTTGAGAAGGGAGGAGTAAAGAATAGGGGGAAAGGAGAAAAGAGGAAGAAAGGGGGGGGGGGTGGGTCCCCGCGGTGGGGAGCAAGAGTGCATTAAATCCGAAGAAGGGTGGTATCAAATCTAGTGGGTTTAGTATATTCGACCCATGGCCTCCATACCTTCAGGAACTTATCATGAGTGTCCGAAAGGACAGCGGTCAGCTTTTCGTTAACCATTATATCATCCATGCGATTCTTAACCGCCTCATAACTTAGTGTCTGTGTCTTCCATGCCCTAGCTATCGTTAGTTTGGTTGCAGTAAAGAGATGCAGAGCCAGCTGGCGCTCCGGGCGAAGCAGCTCCGCAATTGGTTTGCAGAGAAGTGCCTCGAACGGATCCTTTTTGAGGTCAGCATGGAGTATGCTTCGGAGGAGGGAGTAAACTCTAATCCATAACCTGCGTACCCTCGGACAGGTCCACCAGATGTGCGACATTGTGCCCTCCTGGGAGCACCCTCGGAAGCACAAGGGAGAGTAGGCTGGAATGAACCGGGCCAGTCTAGCAGGCGTGTAGTACCACCTGTAAAGTATCTTATAGGCATTTTCTAAAAAGATGACATTCTTTGAGCATTTGGATATTGCTAAAGTCATGACCTGCCAATCCTCCGGATCGAGCTGTTTTCCTAGTTCCCTTTCCCATTGAAGGTGACAGAGTCATGTCTGTGTTTTTTTAGAGGTAATAATAGAGGAATAGACCAGTGATATTAAACCCGAGGTTTGAGGTCTTGCTCTGCAGAAGTTCTCGAAGGGGGTCAAAATATAAGGGGTCGGTTGAGATTTTATAAGCCCCTGAAGAAAGTGACGAATCTGTAGGTAGCTATAGTGTTCACGTAACGGAATATCGTGAGAGGAGCGTAGAGCCTCGAATGATATTATCCTGGTGGGGGTGAAAAAAGAGTAAATGTCCGTGAATCCGTTTGTCTTCCACCAGGAGAATTGCTGGGGATTTTCCCAGCCTGGTGGGAACAATGGGCACTGGGGAAATTGAAGTAGGGGTAGATGAGGAGAAATCAGGCCGGCCGAATACTTTACCGAGTCCCACATGCGAAGGGAATGGGCCAGACATGGCCCCGTCACGAGAGGACGATATGTGGGAGGGAGCCAGGGCAATGAGGAGATTGGTGTTGGGTGTGAGTCCACTAGGTCCATAGTGGCCCATAGCGGCATTTGGTGTTGTGCATGGAGTTGGGATAACGGGGCTATGTTTGCAGCTATATAGTAGGCTTGTAGGTTAGGGACTGAAAGACCACCATTGATTCTGCGGGCATATAGTATTTGCTTATTGATTCTGGGGCGGGTAGAACCCCAGACAAATTTCAGGATTTTGCGCTGATGTATTCGTAGGATATGCGGCGGGATCGGGACCGGTGGGACTCTAAAGAAGTAGAGTAATTTCGGCAGGTATGTCATATGAATTGCCACGATCCTGCCGAACCAGTATAGTGGGAGATGAGTCCAAGAGGACAACATGTCCGTCAGCTTCTTAAGTATAGGAGGAAAATTTGCCTTATAGAGTCCCGCGTAGGTTGGGGTGAGCCGGATCCCCAGGTAGGGTAATGAGGTCACCCATTGGAACGTGAAGGTATTTTTTAAGGTTATCAAGTCTGAGGACCGAAGATTAATTGACATGGCTTTTGATTTGGTGGGGTTAACGGACAAGCCAGAAAGGGAGGCAAAAGAGTCTAGTAAAGAGAACAAGTTAGGTAGGGTGATTCTAGGGTTTGTTAGGGTTAGGAGAATATCATCTGCGAACAGTGATATCTTATGGGGTGTCCCTGCTATCTCAACACCAGTTATGTCCGGGTGGGATTGGATCGCCTCTGCCAAAGGTTCCATGGCCAAAATAAATAGGAGTGGGGAGAGTGGGCATCCCTGCCGAGTCCCCCTCCTGATGGAAAATGGAACTGATTCGAAACCATAGTATTTGACCCTAGCCTGGGGGGAATCATATAGTGCCATTACACATTGCAAGAATGACGATCCGAAGCCATAGTGACTGAGTACCTTTGTCAGGTAAGGCCAGGACAAAGTATCAAAGGCCTTGTTCATGTCAAGAGACAGTAACATAGTTGCTATAGACCGGCTATGGGCTGTGTGCTGAAGTTGTATTATACGTCTAATAGCGTCTCCTGCTTGTCTCCCCGGAACAAACCCCACCTGGTCTTTTTTGACCAGGCGTGGTAGGAAGGAGTTTAAACAATTGGCCAGGATCTTGGTCAGTATTTTAATGTCTACATTAATAAGTGAGATGGGCCTAAAATTGGTCCAAGACGTGTGGTCACGGTTGGGTTTTGGAATCATAACAATATTGGCGGTTAAAAGGTTAGGTGTGAGTGCATGGCCATCTTTTACTGCATTGAACATAGTTGTTAAATGGGGGGCTAAGACGTCTGCTAACTTCCTATAGTAAAGGGCCGTGAAGCCATCCGGGCCTGGACGTTTGCCTACTTTCAGTTCTTTTATACCCTGTAATACTTCCGTTAACTGAATATCTCGATCCATTAACGATGCGTGTGTGTCAGACAGCTTAGGCAATGTCAGTCCTGTCAGGAAGGATGTCAGGTCTTGAGTAGGAGGCTGAGTGGGGGCCTTGTAGAGGGAGGTGAGGCGGTACCTAAATTCTTCCAGCACTTTCAATGGGTTACTTGTGAGGACATTATGTCTCGTGCGGAGAGTGATAGGGTTGTGTTTCGGGGTAAAGGTGCGCAGCCTATTGGCCAGCATTGAGTTGGGTCTGTTGGCCTTGGTGTACCATTTCTGGCGGGCCCAGCGTAATGTACATTCTGCCTCTTCAGTGAGGCATAGGTCGAGTTCTGTACGCGCCCCATGTAATAGTTTACGGTTAGCCGGGGTAGGGGACTGTTTAAAAATTGTGGATAGGGGTTTTAGGCGCGCTTCTAAAGATTTACGCATTGCTATACGCTCTCGTTTGCGTTTTGCTGCCAGCTGAATTATATGCCCCCTGAGTACCGCTTTGTATGCTTCCCAGAGAGTCACCTCGGAGGAAACTGACCCAGTGTTAAGCCTGAAATATTCCACTGAGGCTTGAGTAATATCGGTGAGGACTTCCTTAAAAGATAAGAGAGAGTCATTCATAGTCCAAGCGGAATATTGGGGTCTGCTGAGCAGCGAGTGGCATATAACCAAAACAGGGTCGTGGTCTGTCCAAGGAGCTGCTAAAATGGAAGCAGACACAACCAGGGGGAGATGTTTCCTCAGAACAAACATATGGTCAATTCTGGAGTGGGAATGGTGAGGATGGGAGTAGTAGTTGTAATCCTTGCCAATAGGATGTAGCTCCCTCCAGATATCTACCAGGTCACGACTTTGTAAAGAATGCATGAATTTTTTTGCATCGGATGATGGGGCTTTGTGTTCCGAGGGGTACCTGTCCAGAGCAGGGTTCAGCGTAACATTGGAGTCTCCCGCTAAGAGGAGAGTGCCTCTCTGGTGGGACTGCAACAGGGAGCAGATATGGGAGAGGAAGGGTCCCGGGTTATTATTTGGAGCATAATATGTTAGGATGGTGACCTCCGTGTCCTGAATAGTGCCTTGTAGTAAAAGGTATCTACCCTCTGGGTCAGCAATCTCTCTACTGCAACTGAAGGGAACCGACTTGTGTATGGCAATCAAAACGCCCTTCTGTTTAGTCGGGCCATTAGCTAGAAAAACTTGAGGGTACATGGCATCGAAGTATTTAGGACAAGAAGAAGATGAGAAGTGGGTCTCCTGTAGGCATGCTATGTTCACTTTCTGTTGCTTAAGATATTTAAAAACTTTAACCCTTTTCTGGGGGGAGTTCATTCCCTGCACATTCAGGGATAACCAATTAACTGTCATGGTACATGGGAAGTTAGCCATAAAACGACTTTACTCACCCACCGCGAGGACCTGCAAAGGGGAAAAGGGAGGTAGAGAGGAGGTGAAACAAAGAAAAGAACAAGGTAGAAAGGCATACTGTAGTACATATAATAGCCAGTAAAAAATTGTAGCATATAGTACTGAAAAAGTATGAGTGCAACTGGTTGTGGGTCTAAAGGCCCACAGGGGGGTTGAATGTTGGTCGGGACTAACGTCCGAACCAAGAGCCAACTCATGGGGGGAGCAGTGATCCAACGGAACTGCTCGGAATTGTTATATAGTAAAATTAACTTTAAATCTTTAAGCACAAGACTTGGTGCACCGCTTAAGGCACTAAAGGAGAACACAAACATCCTGAAATATGTGGTTGCCTTTTATTTTAGGTCTCCCCGTCGCCCCGGACTCCCCTCCATTGTCGAGGGGGCCCGTGGCGAGTGAGAGACCAAAATGCCATTGGGGTAGTCCCTCATGGCTACCCAATAGATAGAGAGGGAGAGGCAATCAATCTGAAAAAAATAAAAATAAATAACTAATAAAATAAAGTGTAACTCACAACACTAACAGGGTGAAAAAATATAACATCATATTTTGAAACCCACCCGCCTCCCCGCAAAGACGGGAAACTGCTGTCAGCAGTCTGCAGCGTATTGACGGCTGCCTGAGAGCTGAGGGAACCAGCATGTTTGCATCAGAGAAAAAAAAAAAAAAAACCTCGACAGAGCAGGAAAAAACAAAGTAGAACCTGTCAAAATTCTATTATCCCGCTGTGCAACAGGGTGTGAGTGCACCCCGCCACAGAGGCGGCAGTATACAGTCAGCTGGACAGTCCGCGGCCGCCATGTACGACCCCTGTATGGGGGGTCAAAGTGACATGCCTTAGTAAGTGCTCAATGTCTCGCCCGGGTGAGGCCGACTTGTCCCGGAGGCACCATCTCGCAGTTGGGGCGCCCCAGGGGGGCCCAGTCCCGGGAAGTTCTTGCAAGAAATTGAGTGTCAGATCAGGTTCAATTGAACGGAAAAAACTAGCATCTGTGAGGTCAGTTCTGCCTATTACCAGTTCAGTAACAACATGCTGGGTATCAGCGGGAGCCAGATATAATGTAAGTCCGATTGCAACCGCAGGCAGGCTTAGGGTTTCATGGAGTCATTTGGAACTTTTCTGTGAAGAACCATCAACTTGGGAGGTTATATGCCATCAGCCTTTAGGGCCTGCTATGAACCTTTGGGCCTGCAGGTCCCGCAGGGCCTGTGATCTGGGTTGAGACCTTTGAAGGGGCTGAGAGGTCTGGCGAGGAGGCTGGAAGGATCTGGGCCTGGAGGAAGAAGAGGGTGCATCTCCCTGGGAAGGTGGTATTTCCAGCTGCAGTTCCTGAAAATGACGTTTCAGGTCAGAGGGGGAGGATGCATGGAACTGGCGGCCGAGATGCGAAAATGAGAGCTTAAAAGGGAACCCCCATCTATATTTGATCCCTTGGGTCTGCAGGACCTGGAGGTAGGGTTTCAGGTCTCTTCTCCTTGCAATAGTTACTGGAGAGAGATCCGCAAAAAGCTGGAGGGGGTTACCCTGAAAAGAGAGGTCTTGCTGTTCCCGTGCTGCTTGGAGGAGCCGCTCCTTGGTGCGGTAAAAATGGAACTTGATGATGACATCTCTTGGGGGGCCCTCTGACGGTTTGGGTGCTAGGGATCTGTGTACTTGGTCAAATTCCAGTCTCTCCAGGGGTATCCCAGGTGCCAGCTCCTGAGAAAAGGCTGTTGCCATACCCTGCAAATCAGTGATTTGTGCCGGGACTCCGCGGATGCGGAGATTATCCCTGCGGGCCCTATTTTCAGCATCCTCTAGTTTGTCTCGCAGGGACTCCAGCTCTGCAGACAATTTATCCACCTCTTCTTCATGGCCTTCAAGCACAGTGGTTGCTAAGTCCATTCTTTGCTCTAACTGGTTAGTGCGGTGGCCTATCTCTTTAAGTCCTTTTACAAGGTCAGAGGAGAGCTTGCGTGAGGCCTGTGTGATTTCATCTCTAACAATGGAGCGAAATTTGTTCAGCAAGGCATCTGAGTCTGCATGCAGGGGACTTACCAGGTCCGTAGGGAACTGGTGCAGGCTATCGGCTGGGGAGGCAGGGTCCGCTGCCGAGTGTTGTGATGAGTCGTCCGGCTCCGGTGGGTTTGGGGCCATTGCCCTTTTCCCCTTCCCTGTGGCCAGAGCTGATTTGGGTTGTGTGTTACACTTGTGACGGTTCTTCGTTGAGCGGTACATAACCGCCTGATGCTTTATGTGTTCCGGAGCTGCGGGAGGCTTTCAGTGTGTGCCGGGTGCGGATTGTGCTATGCTAGCCGAGGTTTCCCATTCCGTTGGCGCGGAGCAGGGGAATCAGACATCCATTTTCCCTGTTCACGCGCATGCACCCCCCTAGGGCTGTGATTTCAGCTTTAATTACAGGGTCAAATCAATCTGTCCATCCCTGGGGGTCACAGCCCGGCCGGCCAGAGTGATCCAGCCTCCAGGGGGGGCTTACCGGTCTCAGGGGAATCAGAATGGTGATTGCCGGGTATAGCAAGATGGCCGCCGTGTGGAGCAAGATGGCCGCTGTTCACAGGGCCGGAGCTGTTCTTTCGCCTGCAGGCTGCCTTGGAGGGGTGTCAGTGTGTGCCCCAGGTGGTGGGTGGTCTCCGGTTGCCGTGGAGAGTAATAGCCGTTGAAAGGGAGGTCTGGGAGGCCAGGATTAGGCTCCAGCAGCGCGGCCGGGTGCAGCAAGATGGCCGCCGTTCACAGGGCCAGAGCTGTTTGTCTGCCTTCTAACAGACGTGGAGGGGCATCAGTGGGTGCAACGGGTGGCGGGTGATCTCCGGTTTCTATATGGAGACTGAGCCACTTAAAGGGAGGTCTGGGGGGTCAGGATTCGGCGCCGGGACCGCGGCCGGGTGTACCAAGATGGCCGCCGCTCCCGGGAGTAGGCCGGAGCCGCGGCCTGTCCTCCAGGCAGCCCTCAACACAGAAGACAGCCGCGATACAGGCACAGGCGACTCTCTGGCTGTCTGTTTAGCCCTGGATGTCTTGTGGGGACCGGGATTTGTTTCACCAGAGGTAGGATGGCAAGGATTCTGCAGGGGGATTACAGGAGCTCTGTGCAGCACGTCCTATTCGGATCCCGGTCAGGCCACGCCCCGAGGATTCAGGTACATTTCAAATATACAATGTGAAATGAACAAGGGACACCAACACCAAAACAATCTCCTTGAGATTAAATAATAAAAGATATCAATGGTGTTGGGGTAACTTGACACACAAAACACACACAAAAATAGTCTGGAGTAAAAATAAAAATAACATTGAACAAAGATCAGCCTTGGAAAAAATACAAACATTAAAGAAAAAAAAAGGCTGAAAATCCAAAAAAAAAATATATATATATATAAAACTGTCAGATGTGACAACTAATAACTATATATTGAGGGAATCCCACTAAAAAAACACAAATAAAACTTTGTGAGAAGTGTGTGTGAATATGAGCAGCAAAACTACTTAATTCTTGTCACATTATAAAGAAGAAGAGAGTGCGCTGTATTAAACCATTTTTAACATTGCAGCGTGACGAAAGTGCTGTATCCATTGCGAACGCTAAGTTTACCAGAACGAGCTGTCCCGTCTCTGAATTTCTTCTGAGCATGCGTTGCACTTTGTGCATCGGAACAGGCCACACACGGTCGGAATTGACGCGATCGGATTTTGTTGTCGGAAAATTTTATCTCCTGCTCTCCAACTTTGTGTGTCGGAAAATCCGATGGAAAATGTCCGATGGAGCCCACACACGGTCGGAATTTCCGACAACACGCTCCGATCGGACATTTTCCATCGGAAAATCCGACCGTGTGTACGGGGCATTAGTGTTTTTAATCTTGTGCAATAAATGATACTGTTTGAATACTACAGAAAGGCCCCCCTTGTTTCTTCCACTCTGCTCTTCAAGTGCTCACTGGAGTGACAGGAAAGGCAAGGGGTCAGTGCAGCTGGCTCCGGCTCTAAGCTATGTGCTGAGAGGCAGGGCAAGCTGGCAATCAGGCAGTAGGTATTGTTGGGATTCTTTCAGAGCCTGGAGTGGCTCTGTCACATCAGCTGATTATGGGCAATGGCCCGCTATTAGCTGACTCTGGGCCACAGGAGGGCAAAAGTAAGTGAACTCCTGTGACCCACAAGACAAGTAAAGCCAAAAAAGCTTTGGCCATGTTTCTTTTTTAACCTTCTCCTCCTTGCAACATAGTTATGTTTGTTGTCTAATGAATTGGTATTTTCTTATTCATTAGTGTAACCATGATATGTGAATATAACCCCATCATAGACAGAATTATGTAATTTGTTTGGCTGTGATCGTTTGATCACAGGGAAAAATCATATTCACAGATGTGTATTTCATCACTAGACAGGTTTTATGACAAGGCTGCTCTAGAGGCTTTTCAGACTCTACTATGTACTTTTTTTATAATACTGATAGTTTTATGACCCCTTGCCTGGCATCTAACTTTGGGCTGTTTTTTTCTCATTTGTGCTGTAAACTGGAATGTTTTCTTTTGTAAAATGTAAATACCATGAATGCCTGGCACAGATGTGAGATTGAAATAAGTTTTTTTTTGCTGACTTGCAAATTTTAGAGAAACGAGGGTTGTGCTGTGTTCAGTATGACTTCCTATTCTTCCCACTCAGTTTTGGCTTCATCTGACCTCATTATCCTCACACCTTCTACTTAGTTGGTGTGCATGATCAGGCCCAAAAAGCTCGAGATCAAGGAAAAGTGCTATCTCTAAGCAAGTGTATCATTCTGTCCTTCTGGAGTACTGAGAGAACTTGAGTACTATGATCTTTGTGATAGGTAATACATTCCTGAAAAAAAACACATATGCATTACTTAGCATGGATGCACTAGAACCTTATTATATAAGAAAATAAAGATTCATTTCATCTGAGGTATTATGTTGTTTAGCAAAGTCTGTTTTTTGTCTAACAGGCATTCTGTCATTGGCCCATTCAGGACATGCATAGATTATAATGTAAGACTATTTTATACAAACAAACATGCAGTTTCTCCTTTTGGCCACAAGATGGAGATAGGGGAATGCAGACCTTCCTTCCTGAACACAAGGAGTCAGAGAGGGCACTGGGAGGAAGGGGAGTTTTCAGGAAGGCTGAGGTGATTGAAGAGAGAGAGACAGGCTTCCACACAGCTCTACAGAGAAAGTGCTGTCAGCAGAAGAAGAGAGAGTGGAGGAGAGAGGACCAGACTGTGTGGTGAAATTCCATCTGAAAGAGAGAGAGCCACATTGTCTAGCGGCACCTTCTAGCCATGCTTTACCTGAGACTACTGTGAGAGTGCTGATAGGGGGCTGAGGGGAGCCAGGAACAGTGACAACTACACGGTTTGCCACCTTTCAGCCCAGGCACCCTGCTCAGCAACCTTGTGCTGCCCAGCAGAGACAATCCACACCACTTCAGGGATCACAATATTCATCCATGTGCCCAGTTGGCTGCTGTCCGGTCACCTTGCCAATTTACCGGAGGCGATCCTGTGCCTTACAGCATTGCCAGGAGCCTGAACCAGCATTGGGAATCTCCGTTGTGTCATCACACATAGGTGTAAACCCAAACGTCCTTCTTAACACAGTACAGACACTGCATGCAGACACCTACTCCCCTTTCTAGTGTCAGAGGATGATTGTTTGGAGCTGCCATCTTTAGCCACTACCTAACAAATATCCTAGATGATTACCGTTTCCATTATGCTTGATTAAACCTACTCTCTTTACAAAGGGCCCCAACGTTTGCTAGCAGACAATACTAGCACTTTTCACCCCAGAACCTGTAATGTTACAGAACTGTGCTTACTGTACCTGTTAACACATTTCTTCATTTTTTTTGTGTTGTTACTTTCAATGGTGATTGTGGCCCAGAAGGAGCTGAGAAGTTGACAAACCACCTCTCCTTCCTCTCAGCGCCAGTGCAATGTAGATTATTGTGCTTTGCTTTCCATATTTACGGCTAAATATTCAATATTGTCATTTCTATTGTATTGATACTCTGCAGCAAGGTTTTACAGTGCTGTAAGTTTCAACATTTCTTTCCATGATAATATACTAAACCTATTTATCACTACCAGGTGTGTCTGTCTGTTTCTGGCAACAATCCACAGCCAGGATATCGGTATTTTCTACTTGTATTCTTGAAAGTGTTTGTAGTGATTTTTTATCTAACCCGGTGTGCCAGAGGGGCTGAGGCCATTCTTGGAGTTGAGGCGCAGAAGAGAGGACCCAAAAATTTACTAAGCAGCTCCTTTGGGGGTAGCGCTATATTTGTTTTTTAATGATGAGTGGTCTGTAAGTAAGATGTATTGTTTTTGTATAAATTAAACAGGGACAAAAAATGAAATAGCACAATTATATAACACACAAAATGTATATAGATGAAAATAAATGAAAATAAATAAACCCTTGTGCAAACTTATTTAAAGTCCAAAAAGTATTATAAATTGCAGTGGAACAGGTGGCCCCAAACCACCAATATAAATGAAAGTCCAGGTGATTAGCGAATATTTATCTGTGAAAAAAGCAATCCACCACCAAGAACGGAAGGGGTCATTCCTTACTGAAAGGCCACGATCCCCTACTACAGAGGATCATAACTCGCAGATACAAAATGACACTGGCAACGGGAACCCACATCAGCATCCACTAGGGGTCGTCACAACGTCAGCCGTGAAATCATGGAAGGGGCGTACCATAAAACGAAAATGGAACTCGCATAGTGTAAAACCATAAAAACTTTATTCCAAAACTCATAAATGAACACTTACAGTATTTCCAGAAAAAAGAGCCTTAAGTCCGGTCCGTTGGCCGTGTGGACTCGGACAAACCCGTCCTACTGGAATGGAGCACAGATTGGAGGTGACGTCAGCGCGTCGTCTAGCTCCGCCCTACTCATTTTGTGACATCATCAAGTCTTCCAGGGGCACAGGCGGCGCACTACGTCACCTCCTTAAATAGTCTAAAATCTAACCAAGCCTCGTTTTGAGCCCCGGTCTATCTATAGATCAACAGATGCCACACCACGAATCGTAACTTCCGGGTGCACATCTCGACATAAAATACTGACAATGGAACCATAAAATGTTACCGCTACACATAAATTATTCTGCAATATTAAACCGATGATCGACAATGTTTGGTCTGTGGTCATCTAAAGCATACCAATTAAATTCTAGTTTATTCCTTATTTTAATTTTAAATAGAGAAATAAAAATTTTTTTATATATTTTTTATTTATATTTTAACATTTCACAGACCCATGGTTTATGAGCGTTTAGAGGAAGGATTTCCGCACGCAGAATAACTTATGTGTTGCGGTAACATTTTATGGTTCCATTGTCGGTATTTTATGTCGAGATGTGCACCCGGAAGTTACGATTCGTGGTGTGACATCTATTGATCTATAGATAGACCGGGGCTCAAAACGAGGCTTGGTTAGATTTTAGACTATTTAAGGAGGTGACGTAGTGCGCCGCCTGTGCCCCTGGAAGACGTGATGATGTCATGAAATGCGTAGGGCGGAGCTAGACGACGCAATGACGTCACCTCCAATCTGTGCTCCATTCCAGTAGGACGGGTTTGTCCGAGTCCACACGGCCAACGAACCGGACTTAAGGCTCTTTTTTCTGGAAATACTGTAAGTGTTCATTTATGAGTTTTGGAATAAAGTTTTTATGGTTTTACACTATGCGAGTTCCATTTTCGTTTCACGGTACGCCCCTTCCATAAGTTCACTGCTGACATTATGACGACCCCTAGTGGATGCCGATGTGGGTTCCCGTTGCCAGTGTCATTTTGTATCTGCGAGCTATGATCCTCTGTAGTGGGGGATCGTGGCCTTTCGGTAAGGAGTGACCCCTTCCGTTCTTGGTGGTGGATTGCTTTTTTCACAGATGAATATTCGCTAATCACCTGGACTTTCATTTATATTGGTGGTTTGGGGCCACCTCTTCCACTGCAATTTATAATACTTTTTGGACTTTAAATAAGTTTGCACGAGGTTTTATTTATTTTCATTTATTTTAATCTATATACATTTTGTGTGTTACATAATTGTGCTCTTTCATTTTTTGTCACTGTTTAATTTATGCACAATTTATCACTTATTTAGCGCGATTCCTTTTTCTTCTTAATTTTCTAGTAACAATTGGTTTTTTATTGTTAGAATCGCTGCTATATTCACTAATTTTTTATTTCACATTGTAATATCATATAGCGCAGTTTTTTTCCTTCCTTTTTTATTGTTTTTGTATGCAAAGTGAATATCTATTCCATGATCACTAAACCTTTGGCGCTCATAATAAAATGGCAGGTAATGGCCGTTAATTACACTGAGCTTACTCCACTGAAGAGTCATAACTGGAATGTTACACATCCCTTTACTTATGTCAAAGACTGTACATCATTACTCTATGGCAGTTACTGTTTTGCATAATACAAAAAGCTTCCTAAACCTAATGATGAAACATCGAATTGAACTCTGCATGTATCTCTTGCTGCAGGAAGATTAACCCCTTTGTATGAAACACAAGCCCCTTTTCTAATGTGTTGCAGGTTGACAGCCCACAACATACATGGGTATGCCTGCCCTGTCATTTCATGTATGTGTTCCAATGTGACTAAGAATTAGACTTGTGCAAAAATGAATTTAAATTTGAAAAATGAATTTTAACTCAAAAATAAATTTGAATTTAAAAATGAATTTGGATTTGAAATGGAAACATATTGCAATGAATACAGTAAGGTATACAAGTGAAATAAGATGATGATTCCTACTTAGTCTGCTTTTTAGAATATGAAAGAATAGAATAGAATAGACTATAATATAAAAGAATAGAATAGAAAATAATGGAATATAATAGAATATAGAAGAATAGAACAGAATAGAAAAAAATAGAATAGATTAGAATGGAATAGAATAAAATAGAACAGATATACCCGTCTTCCGAAATTCTAAATTTTAATGGATTTGAAAATAACAAAAATACGAAACAAATTCAAACTTCCCTAAACTACAAACCTTGCCAGAAGGCATAAATTGGGATAAAATCTTAGGAACAAAGAACACGGAGGAGAGATGGGTTTGCTTTAAGAGGATATTAAATAAGGGCATTAGCCAATGCACCCCATTGGGTAATAAATTCAAAAGAGCGAACAAAAGTCCTGGATGGCTTAACTCTAATGTAAAAATGCATATAAAAGCAAAGGAGAAGGCCTTCAAAAAATATAGGGTTGAGGGATCATCATCCGCATTCAGACTTTATAAAGAATGCAACAAGAAATGTAAGGGTGAAATAAGGACGGCTAAGATAGAACATGAAAGACACATAGCGGAGGAGAGCAAAAAAAATCCCAAGAAATTATTTAAGTATGTAAACAGTAAAAAAGGGAGGACAGACCATATTGGCCTCATAAAAAATGAGGAAGGACATCTGGTTACAAACGATGGGGAGATGGCGAAGGTATTGCATTTATTCTTCTCCTCAGTCTTCTCGAGGGAATCAGGGGGCTTCAGTAACCAAAACTGCAGTGTTTATCCTCATGACACTTCACAGGAAGCACCTCCATGGTTAACAGAAGACAGAATTAAAATTAGACTTGGGAAACTTTACATTAATAAATCTCAGGGACCAGATGGCTTGCACCCGAGGGTACTTAGGGAACTCAGTCAAGTAATTGCCAGACCATTGCTCCTAATTTTTACTGACCGTTTACTGACTGGAATGGTACCAGCTGATTGGAGAAAAGCCAATGTAGCACCAATATTTAAAAAGGGCCCAAAATACATCCCTGGGAGTTACAGACCAGTTAGCCTAACATCAATAGTATGTAAACTCTTGGAGGGGATGTTGCGGGACTATATACAAGATTTTAGTATTGAGAACGGTATCATTAGCAGTAATCAGCATGGATTCATGAAGAATTGTTCTTGCCAAACCAATCTATTAACCTTCTATGAGGAGGTGAGTTGCCATCTAGATAAAGGAAGGGCCGTAGACGTGGTGTATCTGGATTTTGCAAAAGCATTTGACACAGTTCCCCATAAACGTTTACTGTACAAAATAAGGTCCATTAGCATGGAACATAAGGTGAGTACGTGGATTGAAAACTAGCTACAAGGGCGAGTTCAGAGGGTGGTGATAAATGGGGAGTACTAATGGTCAGGGGTGGGTAGTGGGGTCCCCTAGGGTTCTGTGCTGGGACCAATCCTGTTTAATTTGTTCATAAACGACCTGGAGGATGGGATAAACAGTCCAATCTCTGTATTTGCAGACGATACTAAGCTAAGCCGGGCAATAACTTCTCCGCAGGATGTGGAAACCTTGTAAAAAGATCTGAACAAATTGATGGGGTGGGCAACTACATGGCAAATGAGGTTCAATGTAGAAAAATGTAAAATAATGCATTTGGGTGACAAAAATATGAATGCAATCTATACACTGAGGGGAGAACCTCTGGGGGAATCTAGGATGGAAAAGGACCTGGGGGTCCTAGTAGATGATAGGCTTGGCAATGGCATGCAATGTCAAGCTTCTGCTAACAAAGCAAACAGAATATTGGCATGCATTAAAAAGGGATTAATTCCAGAGATAAAACGATAATTCTCCCACTCTACAAGACTCTGGTCTGGCCGCACCTAGAGTATGCTGTCCAGTTCTGGGCACCAGTCCTCAGGAAGGATGTACTGGAAATGGAGCGAGTACAAAGAAGGGCAACTAAGCTAATAAAGGCTCTGGAGGACATTAGTTATGAGGAAAGGTTGTGAGCACTGAACGTATTCTTTCTGGAGAAGAGACGCTTGAGAGGGGATATGATTTCAATTTACAAATACCATACTGGTGACCCCACAATAGGGATAAATATTTTTCGTGGAAGGGAGTTTAACAAGACTCGTGGCCACTCATTAAAATTAGAAGAAAAGAGGTTTAACCTTAAACTATGTAGAGGGTTCTTTACTTTAAGAGTGGCAAGGATGTGGAATTCCCTTCCACAGGCGGTGGTCTCAGTGGGGGGACATCGATAGTTTCAAGAAACTATTAGATAAGCACCTGAACGACCGCAACATACAGGGATCACACACATAGGTTGGACTTGATGTCTTTTTTCGACCTCACCTACTATGTAACTATGTAACTATGTAACACATTCTTAAAACAAATCATTGTAATATAACAAATGTGATGAAACAAAAGTATTAACTTAATGAACTAATCCGAAATTAAACGAAACATATTTTTTCCATGGTGCACATCTCTACTAATGCCGCGTACACACGAGCGGATTTCTCGTCGGAAAAAGGCATACAACACTACGACGAGCCGAGAAAATTAAGTTCAATGCTTCCGAGCATGTGTTGAATTGTTTCCGAGCATGCGTAGGGATTTTGCACATCGGAATTGCCACAGACGATCGCATTTTTGGATAGGAACTTTTCCCGACCGAAAGATTGAGAGCATGCTCTCAATCTTTTGCTGGCTGGAATTCCACCAGCAAAAGACCGATGGAGCATACACACGGCCACATTTTCCGATGAAAAACTCTCATCGGTCTTTTGCGGGCCGAAATTCGGATCGTGTGTACGCGGCATAAGAGTAATAAAATGGTACAATAGATCACTTATAAAATGTGTGCATAGCCCAAATGAGTTTTGGAAATAGTAGTGTAGGGTGTGAAACCCCTCTTATAATTTGTTCTAGGGATAGTGAGACCGTGTCATTCATACATACATTAGAGTAGAGTAGGGACAGCTAATAGGGTAGAGCAGAGTAGGGACAGCTGATAGTTTCAGTGTAGTGTAGTGAGACTGTGTCAGTAATCTATACATTAGTGTATAGCTAGAGTAGGGACAGTTCAGATAGCGTCAGTGTAGTGACGGTTGAACACCGTCTATTTGATTGTGTTACTGCCAGTTTAACGCCATTTACTTCTGTGTGCGTTACTGCCAGTTAAATGCCATTTACTTCTGTGTACGTTACTGCCAGTTTAACGCCATATAGTTTTGTGTGCGTTACTGCCAGTTTAACGCCATACAGTTCTGTGTGCATTACTGCCAGTTAAATGCCATATAGTTCTGTGTGAATCACTGCCAGTTTAACGGCATATAGTTCTGTGTGCATTACTACCAGTTTAACACCATATAGTTCTGTGTGCGTTACTGCCAGTATAATGCCATATAGTTTTACTGCAAGTTTAACGCCATTTACTTCTGTGTGCGTTACTGCAAGTTGTTGGGCTGCCCTGCATCCAGCGTGCTTTCAGAATGGGCTTTTAGTGCTGCAGGAGGTTTTGTTACTGATCATAGAATGCGTCTGTCCACAGACTCCGTGGACCATTTGACTTTTATAAAAATGAATCAATCCTGGATTACCAGCTATGATGCCCCTGATGCCAATGCCACTGATTAAGTATTTTTGGGAAGTGAAATCTCTGCAGGACTTAGAGACAGCCTAGCTTTAAAGGGTGTTCAATCATTTCATCTGGAAGAATGTTTTTGGTATAGTTTTCATGGGCACAATTAACACCCAAAGACCAATTTTTCAGCACCTGTTTGACAGGTGCACATCATTGCATACTCTTGCTTTCATCAAGAGTACCTCTACAGGGTTACGGTGGGAAGGTGCCACTGACACCCAAAGGCCTATTTTTCTGTACCTGTTTGACAGGTGCATATTATTGCAATTTTTTACAGCAAGGCCAATTCTTGCTTTTATCAAGAGTACCTCTATAGGGTTGCGGTGGGAAGGCAAAGACCAATTTTTTTTTACTTTATCCAAAATCAAAGTGACCCCAGAATGTGTCCAGAAAATCTTTAATCTTGTTTCCAGTGCACTGCATTGTGGCCTCATCATACACACTGGCTCCCCAGCTGTTGCTGAGCAGAATAATGGCAGCTTGCAGGGAAAATGTCATTGTTTTGGGGCTTAATAAATGCAATTATTGATGCAGCAGATTCTAGACATGGTACAGATCTGCCACTTTACAGGTAGACTAAGGGGACCCCCCAGGCACTATATTGGAAGGAATTTTTCATTTTTATGCTTTCACTTTAAAAATAAAAAAATCACTGCTTGTTTAAAAAAAAGTTTGTGGAAAAAAAAACATTTTTAATTAATACATGTCCCCCAGGGCAGGACCCGGACCCCAATAACCATTGTATGCACAATTACTTGCATATAAGCCTTCAAATTGGGCACTTTGATTTTTGACGTTCTGGTCCCATTGGACTTTAATGGGGTTCGTTATTTGGGGCCGCACTTTCGCGGTGTTTGAAAGTTCTGGTGCGAACCAAACAGGGGCCTGTTCGGCCCATCCCTAGTTATTAGTTGGTAGATGTTCATACAGTAAATTAAATCACTTGTTCTTCAGATTCCATGTCCATTGCAGCAACTATTGGCTTCTTTGCTATTTAGCCAATCAAAATAGTAATGTTCGTTCTGCTGAGAAGGCAGTAGGCTCAATTTGCTGAGAAGGCATTATAAGTGGAGGCTGGCCAAACGAAGCAAGAAAGACCCCTTCTGCCGGAGTCTCACTCTTGCTGCTGCTGCTGCTGCTGCAAAAAAGTATTTGTCCTACTGCTATAAGCCCTGTTCTGGAATAAAATTAAGTAATATATATATATTTTCAAATCATAATAGCAGCCATGGCATGCATGCTTAAGCCTCGTACACACGATCGTATTTTCGGCAGGGAGTTGTGTGATGACAGACTGTTTGCCTAAAATACGACCGTTAGTATGCTCCTTCAGACAATTGTTGCCCAACTTTCGGCCAACAAATGTTGGTTAGCAGGCTAGTAAATTTTTGGCGGACAACGGTCTGTTGTCAGAATTTCATATCGTGTGTACACAAGTCCGTCACACAAAAGTCCAAAGTACAAACACGCATGCTCGATATCAATGCTCACCAAACATGACATTAGCAGAAGGTGCCCAAAGGGTGGCGCTCAAGAGCTGAAATTCCACATAGTATGTCACTACGTTCGTGTTTGTTGGCCGAAAATTGTGTGCCGTTAGTATGCAAGACAAAATCCATACATACGCCCTTCGGACAAAAGTCTGACGCTTTGTCTGCCGAAAATCCGATTGTGTGTATGAGACTTTAGAACTTAGAAGCCCCAATAAGCAGGCTTTTGTATAAGCTAGTTCCCTTACTAGAAAAGGGGGTGGGGGTGGGCTCAGAGCAGCCATACTTTCAGTTTACTGGAAGCTGCTGTAAGGTGGGGAAAGCTTAAACCAGTTGTAGGAAGAGGATAGGAAGGAGTATGTAATGTACAGGGTGTAGGGGTCAGACATGTGTAACATACAGAGCACAGGGGGCCGAAGTGTTTAGCATATTGAGTATAGGGGTCAGTGGTATGTAACCTACAGTATACAGGGGTCAGAAGTGTGAACCATACAGAGTACAGTGGTATGGAGTATAATGTACAGTGCAAAGGTGAGACATGTATATCATCAGACCGCAGGACATGGTTTCAGTAATCCATTTCCTTAATTTGCTTGCCTTCAGCAAACTGTTTGCGGGCTTTCTTGTGCATCATCTTTAGAAGAGGCTTCCTTCTGGATGACAGTTTTGCACACCAATTTGATGTAGTGTGCAGCGTATGGTCTGAGCATTGACAAGCTGACCCCCCCCCCCCCACCCCTTCAACCTCTGCAGCAATGCTGGCAGCACTCATACGTCTATTTCCCAAAGACAATCTCTGGATATGACGCTGAGCACATGCACTCAACTTCTTTGGTCGACCATGGAGAGGCTTGTTCTGAATGGAACCTGTCCTGTTAAACTGCTGTATGGTCTTGGCCACCGTGCTGCAGCTCAGTTTCAAGGTCTTGGCAATCTTCTTATAGGCTAGGCCCTCTTTATGTAGAGCAACAATTCTTTTTTTCAGATCCTCAGAGAGTTCTTTCCCATGAGGTGCCATGTTGAACTTCCAGTGACCAGTATGAGAGAGTGAGAGCGATAACACCACTTTTAACACACCTGCTCCCCATTCACACCTGAAACCTTGTAGCACTAACAAGTCACATGGTCTCAGACATTTTCACTTAGGGGTGTACTCACTTTTGTTGCCAGCGGCTTAGACATTAATAGCTGTGTGTTGAGTTATTTTGAGGGGACATCAAATTTACACTGTTATACAGGCTGTACACTCACTACTTTACATTGTAGCAAAGTGTCATTTCTGCAGTGTTGTCACATGAAAAAATATAATAAAATATTTACAAAAATGCGAGGGGTATACTCACTTTTGTGAGATACAGTACATACACTCACATACATATACACTCAGGCACACACGTACATACACACATACTAACACATACCAGAAAAGCATGGGGACGGCGGTCCTGGGCATTGGTGGGCTAAGGCATGTTTAGACATGAGTCTGAACCCACCTGAGCTATCCCACTAGGAAGATGTCAAAGCAGACAGCCAATCATAGGCGGCAGAGGCATTCCTCTCCCCACAACATCACATATACAAGCCTTGTATGCATGCAGCTGCAGGGTGGGGTATGCCTCTGCTGATTATAACTGACTATCTGCTTTGACAGCTTCCTAGTGGAAAGCTCATCCCTAGTCCTGAAGAAGAGTGGCTACACGGGCTGTGCAGTTTAAAGCCTCGTACACATGATCAGACTTTAAACAAACTTTTCCGTGGATTTCTGTCCAAAGGGCGTTGGCCGTGAACTTGTATTGCATACACACGGCAGGACTTTTTAGGCAACAAACACGAACGTAGTGACGTTTCAATGTACTGACGACACTTCAAAAGAGGACGTTCAATTCTCCGGCGCCATCCTTTGGTCAACTTCTGTATTGTTGTCTGATCTTTTGCATTGGTTCTGAGCATGCGTGTTTGTACTTTGGACTAAAGTCCGATGGTTTTGTGTACACACGATCGGACTAGCCGACGTAGGACTTTTGTTGCCGTCAAGTTTGTCTGTTCGCACAGCCGACATTTGTCCGATGAAAACCGAAAAAGTTTGTCGGATGGAGCGTACACGCGGTCGGATGTTGCCTTAAAACAGCTAATTTGCATGTTTGTTGTCAAAATGTCCGATCGTGTGTATGGGCATTAAGGCTTCCTGTGTGCACAGAGCTGTGGCTGCCCAGAAGCGGAATGTTGGGCAGGCACAACACCAGAGTCCATGGGTGGCAGTGGCATGGGCACCCTGGACACCTAGCAAGAGGTGTGGAGCATGTGGCCTGGGTGCCTGATGTTAGCAATGCCCATGACAGCAGAGTCATCTACCTGTCATTTGGCCGTGATCAACAGGTAGATTGCAATTGAGTTGACCTACCGCAATCTAACAGGTGATAACAGGTGAGGGATTTAAAGCAGTATCTACAAAAAAATCACTTTTGGGTGTAAAGATCATTTAATATTTCTATAGTATGAGCTGTAACATATCTGGTACAAAAGAAATAAGCGTTTTTGTTTTTAGGCATTAAGCTACTTACCCTTTTCATCAATTAGGTACTTTTACAAAGCAACTTTTAAAACTGACATTAAAAACTTTTGTCAGCCTTTCCCGTTCAATTTAGTTACAAATAATAACATCATCTGTCTCCTTAACGCCGGAGTTTAGTGTCTGGGGAAGGGGAATGACTTCAGAGAAAAATTCACATCTTCCCCTGTGTGAATTCCCTCTTTGCTTACACAGTCATTTCAGGTTCTGTGTTTTCCCTAGTGTATTTTATCCCCACACTGTGAATATATGTGGATTGAATATTTAAATATACATTCCAAGTATTTCTCCTTTTTTGTTGATATACTGGCTGACTGACTTTTCATTGTGTTTACATAGTGCACTGTTACAACATAGACCTGTCACTTTAATGATGTGTCTGGGACTTAATCTGAAAAGTCATGTAGTAATTTCGCCTCACCTCTTTAGAATTCCACCATCTACAATATTTACAGAAGCATGTTAAAGTGCAGCTGAGCGCTCCATGAGGTGAAAAATTGTTTTGCTTATATAGGATATATTTAATTGACATTACATTTGTAATGTGGTGGGTTTAACATTTCATCTTGCATTCAGCATGAAGGCATTTCGTTTTTTCCCTTTCCATATACCACCCACTAACATTCTTTTGCATCAGTCCAGGTGCATGTAAAGCCACTACCATTGCCGCAATCTAAATTGTCATTTTCTCCTGGCTCAACGTTTTAACATAAAGCATAATGTGGGTTATGTTTAATTTCAAAATAACCTTAACAAAAGCCTATGTGTGACCACAGGTAAACACTTTGGCACTGCCCATACCTGGACAAATTTGACATCAGGTATAAAAAGCCAGTAGGGGTATTGGTTACGGAATCTTCACAAAAATTAGTAACAAAGGCTCAGTTCACACTGCTGCAACCTCAAAGTCGTGTGACTTGATTTTGACTTGCTTGTAACTTGCTTTCGCCTTTTGTGATTTAACATTGCAGTCTATGGCACTCAAGTCACACCAAAGTTGCAGAAAAGTAATGCAGGAACCTTTTTTGTCACTGCGAATTGAGTCACATTGATTAGGACAGCACCCATTGAAATTAATGTCTTTTGACTTGTCATGCGACTTTTTATGTCACAAGTCACATGATCAGTCACATCAGTGTGAACCGGGGCTTCCTATTTTACCACACTGGGGTATTGGGTAAACAATTCAAGGAGCAAAATGCTGAGTTCAATATCTCATAGAAATCTAACAGAACTCCCTTTAAGCTTAACTCCAGGTAAGCACATAGGTACACATATGATATTTGCACTGGAGCAGAACTAACTGGTTCCTTGTGTTACTTCTCTTTCTCCTAGTTAAGATCTGTACTTGATACAAAGTCAAATTCAGGCACGTATACTGCTTACATTTGAAAAATACATTTAACCACTTGAGCCCCGGACCATTATGCTGCCTAAGGACCAGAGGTCTTTTTCCAATTTGGCACTGCGTCGCTTTAACTGCTAATTGCGCGGTCATGCAATGCTGTACCCAAACGAAATTTGCGTCCTTTTCTTCCCACAAATAGAGCTTTCTTTTGATGGTATTTGATCACCTCTGCGGTTTTTATTTTTTGCGCTATAAACGGAAAAAGACCGAAAATTTTGAAAAAAAATGATATTTTCTACTTTTTGTTATAAAAAAAATCCAATAAACTAAATTTTAGTCATACATTTAGGCCAAAATGTATTCGGCCACATGTCTTTGGTAAAAAAAATGTCAATAAGCGCATATTTATTGGTTTTCGCAAAAGTTATAGCGTCTACAAACTAGGGTACATTTTCTGTAATTTACACAGCTTTTAGTTTATGACTGCCTATGTCATTTCTTGAGGTGCTAAAATGGCAGGGCAGTACAAAACCCCCCCAAATGACCCCATTTTGGAAAGTAGACACCCCAAGGAAATTGCTGAGAGGCATGTTGAACCCATTGAATATTTATTTTTTTTGTCCCAAGTGATTGAAAAATGACAAAAAAAAAAAAATATTTACAAAAAGTTGTCACTAAATGATATATTGCTCACACAGGCCATGGGCCTATGTAGAATTGCACCCCAAAATACATTCAGCTGCTTCTCCTGAGTATGGGGATACCACATGTGTGGGACTTTTTGGGAGCCTAGCCGCGTACGGGGCCCCGAAAACCAATCACTGCCTTCAGGATTTCTAAGAGTGTAAATTTATGATTTCACTCCTCTCTGCCTATCACAGTTTCGGAGGCCATGGAATGCCCAGGTGGCACAAAACCCCCCCAAATGACCCCATTTTGGAAAGTAGACACCCCAAGCTATTTGCTGAGAGGCATATTGAGTCCATGGAATATTTTATATTTTGACACAAGTTGCGGGAAAGTGACACTTTTTTTTTTTTTTTTTCATAAAGTTGTCACTAAATGATATATTGCTCACACAGGCCATGGGCATATGTGGAATTGCACCCCAAAATACATTTATCTGCTTCTCCTGAGTATGGGGATACCACATGTGTGGGACTTTTTGGGAGCCTAGCCGCGTACGGGACCCCGAAAACCAATCACTGCCTTCAGGATTTCTAAGGGTGAAAATTTTTGATTTCACTCTTTACTGCCTATCACAGGTTCGGAGGCCATGGAATGCCCAGGTGGCACAAACCCCCCCCAAATGACCCCATTTTGGAAAGTAGACACCCCAAGCTATTTGCTGAGAGGCATGGTGAGTATTTTGCAGCTCTCATTTGTTTTTGAAAATGAAGAAAGACAAGAAAAAACATTTTTTTTTTTCTTTTTTCAATTTTCAAAACTTTGTGACAAAAAGTGAGGTCTGCAAAATACTCACTATACCTCTCAGCAAATAGCTTGGGGTGTCTACTTTCCAAAATGGGGTCATTTGGGGGGGTTTTGTGCCACCTGGGCATTCCATGGCCTCCGAAACTGTGATAGGCAGTGAAGAGTGAAATCAAAAATTCACGCCCTTAGAAAGCCTGAAGGCGGTGCTTGGTTTTCGGGGTCCCGTACGCGGCTAGGCTCCCAAAAAGTCTCACACATGTGGTATCCCCGTACTCAGGAGAAGCAGCAGAATGTATTTTGGGGTGTAATTTCACATATTTCCATGGCATGTTTGAGCAATATATCATTTAGTGACAACTTTGTGCAAAAAAAAAAAAAAAATTTGTCTCTTTCCCGCAACTTGTGTCGCAATATAAAATATTCCATGGACTCGACATGACTCTCAGCAAATAGCTTGGGGTGTCTACTTTCCAAAATGGGGTCATTTAGGGGGGTTTTGAACTGTCCTGGCATTTTATGCACAACATTTAGAAGCTTATGTCACACATCACCCACTCTTCTAACCACTTGAAGACAAAGCCCTTTCTGACACTAATGCCGCGTACACGCGGTCGGACTTTTCGTCTACAAAAGTCAGACAGCCTGTCCGACAGACTTCCGGCAGACTTTCGGCGGACTTGCGGCGGACTTGCGGCATACTTTCTAACGAACGGACTTGCCTACACACGACCACACAAAAGTCCAACGGATTCGTACGTGATGACGTACACCGGACTAAAATAGGGAAGTTCATAGCCAGTAGCCAATAGGTGCCCTAGCGTGGCTTTTTGTCCGTCGGACTAGCACACAGACGAGCGGATTTCGGGGTCCGTCGTAGTTACGAAGTAAAGATTTGAAGCATGTTTCAAATCTAAAGTACGTCGGATTTGAGGCTAAAAAAGTACGTTGAAAGTCCGGAGAAGCCCACACACGATCGGATTACCAGCCAGCTTTAGTCCGTCAGCGTCCGTTGGACTTTTGTAGACGAAAAGTACGACCGTGTGTACGCGGCATTATTGTTTACATGAAAAAGTTTTTTTTTTTGCAAAAAAATTACTTTGAACCCCCAAACATTATATATTTTTTTTAAAGCAAATGCCCTACAGATTAAAATGGTGGGTGTTTCATTTTTTTTTTTCACACAGTAATTGCGCAGCGATTTTTCAAACGCATTTTTTGGGGAAAAAACACACTTTTTTAAATTTTAATGCACTAAAACACACTATATTGCCCAAATGTTTGATGAAATAAAAAAGATGATCTTAGGCGGAGTACATGGATACCAAACATGACATGCTTTAAAATTGCGCACAAACGTGCAGTGGCAACAAAATAAATACATGTTTAAAAGCCTTTAAAAGCCTTTACAGGTTACCACTTTAGATTTACAGAGGAGGTCTACTGGAAAAATTACTGCACTCGATCTGGCCTTCGCAGTGATACCTCACATGCATGGTGCAATTGCTGTTTACGTTTGACGACAGACCGCCGCTTGCGTTCGCCTTAGCGCGAGAGCAGGGGGCGACAGGGGTGCTTTTTTTTTTTTTTTTTTTTTTCTTAATTATTTTTTTGCTTTTTTAATCTTATTTTTAAACTGTTCCTTTCATATTTTTTTTTTTTAATCATTTTTATTGTTATCTCGGGGAATGTAAATATCCCCTATGATAGCAATAGGTAGTGACAGGTACTCTTTTTTGAAAAAATTGGGGTCTATTAGACCCTAGATCTCTCCTCTGCCCTCAAAGCATCTGACCACACCAAGATCGGTGTGATAAAATGCTTCCCCAATTTCCCAATGGCGCTATTTACATCCGGCGAAATCTAAGCCATGAAATGCTCGTAGCTTCCGGTTTCTTAGGCCATAGAGATGTTTGGCGCCACTCTGGTCTCTGATCAGCTCTATGGTCAGCAGGCTGAATCACCGGCTGCATTCTCAGGTTCCCTGTTGAGACAGGAGAGCCAGAGAAAAACACGGAAGACGGTGGGGGGGGGGCATTCCCTCCCACGGCTTGTAAAAGCAGTCTAGAGGCTAATTAGCCGCTAGGATTGCTTTTACATGAAAGCCGACCGCTGGCTGAAAAGAATGATACCAAGATGATACCTAAACCTGCAGGCATCATTCTGGTATAACCACTCAAAGTCGTGCATGGCGTACCTGAAGACAAAAAAATGGTTAACAATGGTTAACAATAAAGCACAGTAAACAGTAAAGTATAAATAATTACATACCTGAAAAACAAACATGATAAAACATAATAACAATAACAATAACAATAAAACATTGCAGAATAGAATACAGTAAAAAAAAGAGCAGAACAATAGAGAGAGAATAGAGAGAGAGAGAACAATAAAACGACAACTATTTTTTTTTATTTTATATATATATTTTTTTTTACACTTTTTTTGTAACTAACTTTTATAACTGTAACCAGTTCCAGGTTCGGGTCTCTCAAAATGCGATGGCATCTTGGGAGACCCTGTGAAAGTGTGCCTAGTCTGTGGAATGCTGTATCCTACGCTAATACTCAACTAGTGAATGGTAGCGTTCAAAACATTCACCAATGCAAAGACCAGGATTGTCAGGACAGGACGGACAATAATAGCGGGTGTCACGCCTATATCCGCGCTTGCTGCAGACACAACATCTTTTTTGGGGGGTTCGCTGGGTAGGGGTACTCGGGAGGACATAAAAATGCCTCTCATGCAGCCGACTGCATTTGGTTGGGGATGTGAATGGGGGAAGTACGGGTGCTGCAGAAGCGGTGGGTTCCCAATTAGGATTGGCGAATGCAGCAGGAAGGGCATTATGGGCACGACGGGCCTGTGTTTGTCTTCTTGGTGGCAGCGGGACACTACTTGTGCTTGCCACCTCACCAGCTTGAACTGCACTTATGGGACTCGCCACGTCACCAAGTGTTACTGCAGTGCTGGTTTGACTATGACCGGGGTGTACTACGCCGCTGGCGCTTGCCAGTTCCCCAAAACGCTACCAAAAAAACTGTTAGCGATCGCAGGGATCAGGCCTGACTCTGTGAATGCTGCAGTTATGCGTTTAGAGTTTTGTAAGTGACAGTGATCGATCGATACTGCACTTGGGTGGGCTGGGCCGGGCCGGGCGGAGGGGCAAAACGCAGGTGCTAGCAGGTATCTGGGCTGATCCCGCTAACACTGCGTTTTTGGGAACCCTAAACTGCTGGGGACGCTAGTATAGATCTGATCGGATCAGATATTGATCCGTTCAGATACTATACCACTAAGGGAGGCGTATGCTGCGTGCGTGGGTGTTAGCGGTACTGGCGCTAACCTGACGCTGCCTGGGGCTGGTGCTTGCCAGTTCACCAAAACGCTACCAAAAAAACTGTTAGCGATCGCAGGGATCAGGCCTGACTCTGTGAACGCTGCAGTTATGCGTTTAGTGTTCTGTAAGAGACAGTGATCGATCGATACTGCACTTGGGTGGGCTGGGCCGGGCGGAGGGGCAAAACGCAGGTGCTAGCAGGTATCTGGGCTGATCCCGCTAACACTGCGTTTTTGGGAACCCTAAACTGCTGGGGACGCTAGTATAGATCTGATCGGATCAGATATTGATCCGATCAGATACTATACCACTAAGGGAGGTGTACGGTGCGTGCGTGGGTGTTAGCGGTACTGGCGCTAACCTGACGCTGCCTGGGGCTGGTGCTTGCCAGTTCACCAAAATGCTACCAAAAAAACTGTTAGCGATCGCAGGGATCAGGCCTGACTCTGCGAACGCTGCAGTTATGCGTTTAGTGTTTTGTAAGTGTCAGTGATCGATCGATACTGCACTTGGGTGGGCTGGGCCGGGCGGAGGCGCAAAACGCAGGTGCTAGCAGGTATCTGGGCTGATCCCGCTAACACTGCGTTTTTGGGAACCCTAAACTGCTGGGGACGCTAGTATAGATCTGATCGGATCAGATATTGATGCGTTCAGATACTATACCACTAAGGGAGGCGTATGCTGCGTGCGTGGGTGTTAGCGGTACTGGCGCTAATCTGACGCTGCCTGGGGCGACGCATATCACCGCCGGGCGATTAGGGGGCTAAACCTTTATTCGGTAATAAACGGCGGGTGCCCTGACACTATAAAAAATAAACAAACTAACCAGCGTCAACCGTAACAGTTATACGGTGATCAGTGGTGAAAGGGTTAACTAGGGGGCAATCAAGGGGTTAAAACATTTATTAGGTAGTATATGGGGGTCCCTGACGCTATAAAACGCTGACGGCGAACCCAAATATTTACCTCACTAACTAGCGTCACCAGCGACACTAATACAGCGATCAGAAAAATGATCGCTTAGTGACACTGGTGACGGGGGGTGATCAAGGGGTTAAAACTTTATTAGGGGGGGTTAGGGGGGTACCCTAGACCTACAGGGGGGTAACAGTAACTGTGCTAACACAGTAACTGTCACAAACTGACACTATGCAGTAATCAGAAAAAAAAAAAAAACTGCTGGTGTCAGTTTGTGACAGGGGGGGGGGGGTGATTGGGGGGGGATCGGGGGGCGATCGGGGGGGGGGGATCGGGGTGTAATGTGTGCCTGGCATGTTCTACTGTGTGTGTGTGTTTGTGCAGTCACTCACTTGTCGTCTCCCCTCGGGCCGGAACGGAAACTACCGACCCGAGGAGAGATGACATAATTTCCTTTGCTGCTGTTTAGCATACAGCAGCAAAGGAGTGTTCCCATTGGCCGGCGGCGATCGCGAGGGGGGGGGCCACAAACGGATGGCCTCCCCCTCTTCTCCGATCGCCGGGGGACAAAACGGGACCGCCTCGGGCGGCGGGGGGGGTCCGATCGGACCCCCCCACCCGCGGAAGGCAAATCACGTACCATGTACGTGATTTTGCCTGTCCGTGCCGCCTTGCCGACGTACATCGGCGTGAGGCGGTCGTCAAGTGGTTAAACCAAAACTTTGCAACAAAAAACTAGTTTGCTGCATTGCAACCCTCTCTACTCTGCAAATGTGTAAAGCCGACCCTTTTTTTTGTTTGTTTACTTTTTTTTTAATCTTCTGATTTGTATCTGATTTTTATTCTGATAAGCCTCCCCCTGCCCCCACAAGGCCCCACAACCACTGGGTCAGGGTTGCATGCATAGGCGTGCACACGGGGTGTGCCTGGGCACACCCTAATCACCCCGTGCTGTCTCCAGAGATTTGCCCAAAAATTCTGCATCCAAGAGAGTGTGTGGCCCGTGCTGCCTGTGAAACAGTTTCACAGGCAGCAGATCGTGAGAATTGCCAGAGCTGTTTAGTGTATGAAACTGTCAGCTAATGGCACTGCAAGCAGGGAGAGACACCGGCTGTCAAAATGTCGGGGTGAGTCAGGGGTGGGCGGGACCGAACGGCCATTAAACACCAGCCAATGGGATGGGGTTTGGGCGGGCGGCTACATTTATGTGGCCCCACCCCTCTCTGAAGCAGCTCAAACATTGGCTGGTGTTTATAGCACTTGGTCCCGCCCACCCCCGACATCGCGGCTGAGTTTTAAGGTGTCCTTTTATGAAAGTGAGGTAAAATACCGCTTTTCAGTTCTCAGGCATTCTCAGAGGAGATCGCTCTCTTCTGAGTGCCTTTTTATGAAAGTGTGTAGATCGCTTCTCATGTTGAGTTGAGGAGCGATCTACAAATGCCAGGAACTCCTGAGAAACGGCTCCTCTCACTGTAATCTCGCGTGATATAGCGGGATTACAGTATGAGGAACCATAAAATACAAAGTGTAACACAAATCAGCACACATTATTCCCCAACATATTAATAAAATAACAAAGTTAAATTCCCCCTACACAATATACATTAACCTAATTATAAAAAAAAAACATTGTTTTCATCAATATTTAAAGATCATACATGTCCCTATTTAAATGTGAATGGTGTATAGTAAATGAATGTAATGCACATATGTAATGCAGCTATACACCATTCATATAAATGCAAAATACATTTATAATCATTAAAAAAATAATTTTAATAAAGTATACAAGTATAAATATTTATTAATAAATTAAAATAAAATATATTTCATAATTGATAAACATAAAAATTGATAAACTGGTGCAATGCGAGAACACTGCAAATCCACTGCGGGTTCCCGCATCGCACCGACTCGCATGTCAGTTCACACTGCCATATGCGAATCGCTGGGGAGTGTCAATACATTGTTAACGACACCCCCAGTTCAGCTTGCATATCGCACTGCGAACTGACAGTCCGGACATGAATCGGATCGCATATGTGTGAACACACATGCGATCCGATTCTGGTCCGAACAGAAAAAAGGGTCCTGTGCGTGTTTGCACCGAATGCGGTGCAATATCAGCCATACTATCTGTACAGCTGATATCGCACCGCACAGACATCGCATGTAATGTGAATGGTAGTGTGCTGCGAATTACATGCGATGCCTGTGCGATGTCCGGCATCGCACAAGTGTGAACTGGGCCTAAAAGTTAACAACACCCCCAAATCAGTTTGCATATCGCAGTGCGATCTGCAAACTCGGACAGTAATCGAATCGCATGGGTGTGAACACCCATGCGATCCGATTCTGCTGTGGACCAAAAAAGGGTCCTGTAAGAGTTTGGTCCGAGTGCAAAGCAAATTTAGCAATACTATCTGTATGGCTGAAATCGCATCGCACAGAGATAGAATGTGATTTTGCACTGCAGTACGGTGCGAATCACATCCGATCTCGGACACCGCAGCAGTGGGAACTGGCCCTAAATCATATTGCATTTGCACCAAAATGGTACAGGACCCTTTATTTGGTCCACACTGGAATCGGATCGCATGGGTGTGAACACCCATGCGATCCGATTCCTGCACCATTACATAGTTCGCACTGCGATCTGTGAAATGATCTGGGGGTGTCATTAACTTTACATTGACACCCGCAGTGGTGCGCAGATGTCAATGTAGGTGCGATGTGAAAACCCGCACAGGAATCACGCTGGTTCACGCATCGCACAAGTGTGAACCCAGCCAGAGACGTGAAAATCTAAAAAAAATATATATACATATATCTATATGTATCTATATATAGATATATATATATATGTATCTATATGTATCTATATATAGATATATATATATATGTATCTATATATAGATATATATATATATATATATATATATCTATATATATATATCTATATATAGATATATCTATAGATAGATATAGTCTATATATATATCAATAAATATCTATCTATATACATATCTATCTATATCTATATATATATATATATATATATATATACACTATAAATTCCTAACCTGCTGGTTTTGGGGTGTGTAATGGTGGGGAAGATGTGCTCTGACTGTTTGGTGAAAGAAAGAAGTCAAAAGACTTCTTGCTTTCTCCAGAATATCAGCCAGTTTCAGGCTTCTCACTCTGATTCTCCACTTCTGAAATGGTGAATCAGAAAGTGAGAATTCTGTCACAGATCGCCAGTGAGGTGCTGAGATCGCATCTTCATAAACTGGCCGTTTCTGTGAAGTCAGTTACAGATTCTCACTGTGCTGAGATAATCAGCGGAGAACATGTTCTCCGCTGATTATCTCAGTTTCATAAACTAGTAATGACCTGAGATCAGCGGTGAGACTCGGGATCGCCGCTGATCTCAGTTTCATAAAAGGACACCCGTGTCATCACAGCTCAGCCGCGATGTCGGGGGTGGGCGGGACCAAGCGCCAACACCAGCCAATGATTGGGCTGCTTCAGAGAGGGGGCGGAGCCAGAGAAATGTAGCGGCCCGCCCAGACCCTATTGGCTGGTGTTTGGTAACTTTTCAGTCCCGCCCACCACCAACATCACCGCTGACTTTTAACAGCTGGTCTCTCTCCCTGCATGCAGTGTCATCATCTGACAGTTTCATACACTGAACAGCTCTGGCAATTCTCACGATCTCCTGAATGTGAAACTCCTCCTCTCCCCTATCTGTGCCACCCAATGCTGCCTATCAGTGCCAACCAATGCTGCCAATCAGTGCCAACCAATGCTGCCAATCAGTGCCAACCAGTACTGCCAATCAGTGCCAGTGCTGCTTATCAGTGCCAACCAATGCTGCCAATCAGTGCCAACCAATGCTGCCAATCAGTGCCAACCAGTACTGCCAATCAGTGCCAGTGCTGTTTATCAGTGCCAACCAATTCTGCCTATCAGTGCCAATCAGTGCAAACCAGTGCTGCCTATCAGTGCAAACCAGTGCTGCCTATCAGTGCCAACCAATGCTGCCTATCAGTGCCAGTGCTGCTTATCAGTGCCAACCAATGCTGCCTATCAGTGCCAGTGCTGCTTATCAGTGCCAACCAATGCTGCCTATCAGTGCCAACTAGTACTGCCTATCTGTGCCAGTGCTGCTTATCAGTGCCAACCAATTCTGCCTATCAGTGCCAACCATTGCTGCCAATCAGTAGAAACCAATGCTGCCAATCAGTGCCAACCAATGCTGCCAATCAGTGCCAACCAGTACTGCCTATCCGTACCAGTGCTGCTTATCAGTGCCAACCAATTCTGCCTATCAGTGCCAACCAGTGCAAACCAGTGCTGCCTATCAGTGCAGATCAGTGCTGCCTATCAGTGCCAACTAATGCTGCCTATCAGTGCCAACCAATGCTGCCAATCAGTGCCAGTGCTGCTTTTCAGTGCAACCAATGCTGCCAATCAGTGCTGCCTATCAGTGTCAACCAGTGGCAACCATTGCCAACCATTGCTGCCTATCAGTGCAAACCAGTGCTGCCTATCAGTGCCAACCAATGCTGCCTATCAGTGCCAACCAGTGCCAGTCAGTGCTGCCTATCAGTGCCAACCAATGCTGTAAATCAGTGCCAACCAATGCTGTCAATCAGTGCCAACCAATGCTGCCTATCAGTGCCAACCAATGCTGCCTAACAGTGCTGCATATCAGTGCCCATCAGTGCTGCCTATCAGTGCCAATCAGTGCCCATAAGTGCTGCCCATTAGTGCTGCCAATCAGTGCCCATCAGTGCTGCATATCAGTGTCCATCAGTTCTGCCTATCAGTGCCAGTGTTGACAATTAGTGCCCATCAGTGCTGCCTATCAGTGCCACCTATCAGTGCCCATCAGTGCTGCCAGTCAGTGCCCATCAGTGCAGCCTATCAGTGCCCATCAGTGTCCATCAGTGCTGCCTATCAGTGCCAATCAGTGTCCATCAGTACTGCCTATCAGTGTCCATCAGTGCTGCCAATCAGTGATGCGAATCAGAGCCTATCAGTGCCCATAAGTGCTACCAATCAGAGCCCATCAATGATGCATATCAGTGCCCATCAGTGCCGCCTATCAGTGCCAATCAGTGCTGACAATCAGTGTCCATCAGTGCCACCCATCAGTGCCGCCTATCAGTGCCAATCAGTGCTGCCTATCTGTGCACATCAGTGCTACCAATTAGTGCCCATCAATGCTGCCAATCAGTGCTGCCAATCAGTGCAGCCTATTAGTGCTCATCAGTGCTGCCTTAGCAGGGATGGTGGAAACCCCTCTACAGATAATTGTAATACAAATTAACTTCAAGTGCAACAACTTTTTAGTTAGGAGGTTCACACTTTGAAATTTTTATTTTTTAGAGTGTTACACTTAATTGTATATGTTTTAGTTACGGTTATAATGTGAATCATTGCACTTGAAGTTATTTCCCACCAGCCCTGCTAAGTACATGTCTTTATGGACTTTGCTTTGTGCACTGGTGTGCAGACATGTTGGAACAGGAAGGGGCCATCCCCAAACTGTTCCCACAAAGTTGAGAGCATGAAATTGTCCAAAATGTCTTGGTATGCTGACGCCTTACGAATTACCTTCACTGGAACTAAGGGGCCAAGCCCAACCCCTGAAAAACAACCCCACACCATAACCTCCCCCTCCACCAAATGATTTGGACCAGTGCACAAAGAAAGGTCCATAAAGACATGGATGAGTGAGTTTGGGGTGGACTGGCCTGCACAGAGTCCTGACCTCAACCCGATAGAACACCTTTGGGATGAATTTGAGTGAGGACTGTGACCCAGGTCTTCTCATCCAACATCAGTGCCTGACCTCACAAATGCCCTTCTGGAAGAATGGTCAAACATCCCCATAGACACACTCCTAAACCTTGTGGACAGTCTTCCCAGAAGAGTTGAAGCTGTTATAGCTGCAAAGGGTGGGCCAACTCAGTATTGAACCCTACGGACTAAGACTGGGATGTCATTAAAGTTCATGTGCGTGTAAAGGCAGGCGTCCCAATACTTTTGAATATACATACATATACACACACGTATGTGTGCTTGAGCTTTCGGGTGCACACCCTAATGCAATAGGCTGCGCACGCCTATGGTTGCATGCTTGCTAACCCCCCTCCCCAATTACTAGCCTGTCAGCCTGCACGCTCAAATATGACTTTGGTATGGATTTAGAAGGGGGTAGGGTTTAGCCTTTTTTGCTTGTTTTTTTTGTATGGGATTCCCTTTGACATCAAGGATAATGCCGCGTACACACGAGCGGACTTTACGGCGGACTTTGCCCGGCGGACTTTTCGACGTACTTTCCGACGGACTTTCTGAATGAACGGACTTGCCTACACACAATCCACCAAAGTCCGTCGAATTCGTACGTGATGACGTACGACCGGACTAAAACAAGGAAGTTCATAGCCAGTAGCCAATAGCTGCCCTAGCGTGGCTTTTTGTCCGTCGAACTAGCATACAGACGGCGGACTTTTCGACCGGACTCGATTTCAACGGATAAATTTTAAACAAGTTTCAAATCTAAGTCCGTCCAACTTTTGAGAAAACAAAGTCCGCTGGAGACCACACACATCGAATTGTCCGACGAAATCCAGTCCACCGGGCAAGGTCCGCCGTAAAGTCCGCTCGTGTGTACGCGGCATAAGGGTTTGGTATGTATTATTAGGGGGGGGCCCATGCCTTTTGTTTTTTGTGTGAGGCCCCCATTACCATCTATACCAAACCCATTTAAGATAAGGTTCTGGTATAGTAAAGGAAATCCCCATCCACTTTGTTTAAAACAGAAGTATGTGGCTGAAGTTGTCAACTTACCAGAAGTTTAAACTGAATTTTTTTCTTTGTAATAGTCAGTTTTGCCACATTAGGTTGTATATAATGTATAGATGCACCAGTTTCAGGCAGGCATGTTATTTAAAGAAATTTTGATATTTTTAAGATAATATTAAAATTTCTGCTCCTTGCCAAACATTTTTTTTTACCTTTTTTATTTTTTGCTTTGGTACATATTTACCAGGGCAGTGTGCTGCCCCTCCAATGCCCTTTGTTTGACAATGCCTTGCCTATTAACCAGTGGCGGCTGGCCCATAAGGGGCCCGGCCCCCCTAATCTCTATGCGCCAGCCCCTAATCTCCATGTGGGGTGCGGGACGCATAGATTTCTTGAAGGGTTTTTTTTTTTTTGATGCACATAATTAGAGCCTGATGCTCTAATTGGCTTTCAAAAGGTTGGGCTCGGTTGGGCTGGGTGGGCCGAGTCCACCCAGTTGTGAAATTAGCGAATCAACATTCACTATTGTCTTCCTGCTTCTCCTCCTGGCCAATCAGGACAGGAAACTGGTCCTATGACCAGATTGGCCTGGAGGATAAGAGACTGGATTGGCCGAAAGGAGGAGTCGAGGAAGCCGCCGAAGCCGCCGAAGCCGCCAAAGCCGCCGGCGACCTGGATGGGGTAAGTGTGGGGCTGGCGTGCTGACAGGCAGGTGGGCGAGCGGGGTGTGGGGGGTTTGTTTGCAACCCCCCCAAAAAATGGAGCAGCAGCCGCCACTGCTATTGACCAACAAAATGGCCAGCACTGGTTTTTAACATTCAGCACTCATTGGTTTAGCATTCAAACTTGAGTAAAGTTCAGCACTAATGACTTGCAGTCTTTAGAAGCCCTGAGCTCAAAATGGGTGATGCCATGTGGCAGACATTGGGTGAAGGTTACTATGCACAAGCTACTTAGAATGTGGTTAAGAAAACCTAGGAATGCATATGCTGTGCAAGACTGCCTACAGCAGAATTCCATTGAGACATGGGTGGTAGTGTACAGGTTAGGACTACAGGAGGAGCTCCTGGTTGGTAGATAGTAAGTGCAATTTCAAATTAATCTGTGTACTGCAACACTTCAATTGTTAAGTAGTCCAAAGTTCCATAAAAATATGTGCTACCATACACATCTAATAATCTCAAAAAATAATGAATGATAAGATTTCAAATGTAAAAATTTATAAGAATTTTCAGTGAGGAATATACTGTATATGTGAAAATATTCCTATAGATCCAAAACACCCCGTGTCTGCCACTCTTCAGGCAAAGTGCAAATCCATCACCATGTAAAGGGCCTGCTCACCTCCATATAATAATTTAACACGCTCCTCACGTTATAATCCAGACAGGTCTCTCCACTCCTCCTAATGCCGCGTACACACGATCGGAAATGTCGCCAGCAAAACTCAGATGAGAGCTTTTTGACGGAAAATGCGACCGTGTGTATGCTCCATCGTTTTTTTGCTGGCAGAATTCCAGCCAGAAAATTCAAAGTGTGGCGCTATAAGCTCCGTAAATATGTAATAAATATCAAAATGATACGAAAATCCTATAAATTAGGTGACTTCAAAACAAACATTTCAGTGTGAACCAGAATGTGCCACGTAAACAGATATAACAGTGACTAGTGAACAAAGTAATAACACTTATATGCATTCACCAATTCCAATGGTAAGTGAAAAAACATCAGAAATGATATTATATATAAAGTCCATATCACAATAGGTGAAATATTAATGAAAAAGACAAAAAGTCTGTGGTAAAAGTGCATAGGCGATGATGAACAGGTGTCTCCTGAACATGCAGAGGGATTGTTTAGACCCGGCAACCTGGCAGATAAATAGACCGTAGGGAGACCAGAAGTGCACGGAAGGTTGAAATCAGTGCCAGGACCATCACCAGAAATGATGGAGGCTTACCAGAAATAGTGGCCTGAAATAGCATATGCCATATAGGTCAAAAAGGCTTGATGACCAACAGGTCTGGATATTTTATCTGGTCAGATGTCATCACCACACAAAAAGGGGGAAATAATCAGCACGGCTTCCTCATCAATGGATACACCACCATAAGCCAAGCGAATGATTCGTGTTGCATGTGAGGAGTAAAAACACTCACATAGCGTGATAACGTTTAAACTTGGATTTATTAAAAATTAAGAATAAAAAACAAGCTCACATTTTCAGAAGATAGGAATAGCATGTAAATCATATAGCGGCAGTCGTGAGGGGTCCACCCGACATGTTTCAACTAAAAAGTCATCATCTGGGGTGTGGAACCCTCTCACCCCACTGCTCTATATATAGATAGATAATGACCCCCACTGGAAGTGTCCGAAACCGGAAGTGCTTCAGATGACCTTTATTTCCGGTTGAAGGGGGCATATAATACAAATACACTTATAATTCCATGTGCTTTAAAAGGAACTTTGTATATAGGGCCTTATAGTTTATTATAAGTATCCGATTTTTAATAGAATAGTACAAATACAGCTTGGCATTGGTCCGGTTAATTAATCCGGAAACCAAGCCTCACTGTCAGTGCCTCTATCTAATGAGGGGGAGCGCAACGGCGCCGCCACGCTCCACACTCAGTACCAAGCCTCGCTTTCATATAACGCGATGACGTCACACGCATATCCAAGTAGCGATGGCGGTGCGCTCCAAGGCGTCAGCCAAGCCTCGTTTTCAATCCGCCATCACCCACATCTGATAGGGTCACAACAGCACTGCAGGAAGTGGAACCCTGCCTCAATAAGGGGCCGGAAGAACCACCGAAGTGTCACCAGAGATGGACATTCACAGAAAAACGTAATGCTTGGTTATATGAGGACTTGGATAGTTCAAAATAAACTAAAAATACCTATAAAAATTTAAAAAATAGTTATATATGTAAAAATAAAGAATTAAAATATAATAGATATAAAAAATATAATGAATTAAAAAATACCGTATTTATCGGCGTATAACACGCGACGGCGTATAACACGCACCCCAAGTTTAGGAGGATATTTTAAGGAAAAAAACTTTTAGGAGGGAAGTTTAAGGAAAAAAAACTTACATTTAAATGCCCATCAATGCAGCCTCATCAGTGTTCATCTGTAGCCTTGTCCATCATTGCAGAATGATCAGTGTCCATTTTCAGCCTTGCCCATTGTCATAAGCAGCCTTGCCCTTAGTCATATGCAGTCTTGCCCAGTGCAGCCTTGCCCAGTGCAGTCGTGCCATGTGCAGCCTTGCCCAGTGCAGCCTTGCCCAGTGCAGCCTTGCCCAGTGCAGCCTTGCCCAATGCAGCCTTACCCAGTGTAGTCTTGCCCAGTGCAGCCTTGCCCAGTGCAGCCTTGCCCAGTGCAGCCTTACCCAGTGTAGTCTTGCCCAGTGCAGCCTTGCCCAGTGCAGCCTTGCCCAGTGCAGCCTTACCCAGTGTAGTCTTGCCCAGTGCAGCCTTGCCCAGTGCAGCCTTGCCCAGTGCAGCCTTTCCCAATGCAGCCTTACCCAGTGTAGTCTTGCCCAGTGCAGCCTTGCCCAATGCAGCCTTGCCCAGTGCAGCCTTGCGCTGTTTGCACCATTTGAATCTGCCGCCGATAGACAGAGCCTGTGTACTCGGCTCGTCACGCTGCCCCGCCTCCCTGCTGAGGATGAGAAGCGAGCGCTTCCGAAAAAGACCGAGCCGAGTATACTGTGTACTCGGCTCGGCTCCGATCGCAGTCCCGCCCAGTCCTGCCATTGGACGGAGTGTTATGTCCGTCAAAGGAGCTGGGCGGGACTGCGAGCCAAGCCGAGTACACAGTATACTCGGCTCGGTCTTTTTCGGAAGCGCTCGCTTCTCATCCTCAGCAGGGAGGCGGGGCGGCGTGACTGCGAGTGGAGCCGAGCACTCAGCTCGGTCTTTTTCGGCGGCGCTCGTTTTTTTCCGTCGGCGCTCGGTTTTTTCGCGGCGCTCGTGGCTTTTTTGCCACACAGAGAGTGGGGATCGGCGTATAACATGCACCCACGATCTTCCCCTGATTTTAAGGGGAAAAAAGTGCATGTTATACGCCGATAAATACGGTATAATGATTTTTTTTGTTTTTTTTTTAAAAATAGTTTTTTTTAAATGAGTATAAGAGAAATGAATTTTTAAAAGGAAGGGTCCTCCCTACGTTCAAAAGTGTGAAAGCTCAAGCATAGGGCCTACCAGACACTGCCAATAGGGGGCATCAATACAATCTATCAAACAGCTTAGATGCCCAAATCACATATATAGTATATAGAGCTAATCGAAAAACCATAAGGATGATAAATCGTACAGTACCATAAATATACATGTTGATTATAAAAATCATATCAATAACTGGGCTAGAATAAATGGCAAGTGCCCTTATTCAGTTTGGAAAAAGGAGAGATCATAAGTATGTTTAGGCCTGATTAATAAAAGAGTTGATGTCCCATTCAACGTTGAATGGGACCCCAACTCGTATATCCAGTATGTCTCCATCCCCTAAGAGTCGACCGTATATCTATCTATGATGAGAAACTGAGTACCTGCAGGGTTTCTATCATGACATTCCCTGTAATGTCTAGGGACAGTATGTTTAGTGCTGCCTGCTTTGATAAGATTAATATGCTCCGAGACCCGTACAGTGAAAGATCTAATGGTACGGCCCACATATTGTTTGCCACAAGGGCAAGTCACAAGATACACAATCGCGGTAGTGGCACAAGTGCAAAATTGCTTAATTGCGTATGTGCGGCCAGTTACGGTAGAGGAAAAATCGTGACTTGCCCTTCTACCGCAGGTATTGTACTGGCAAACCAAACATTTTTTGCAAGGATAAAAACCGGTCCAATTGTGAAAAAAAGATGTTTTTTTTGGTGGATCAATGACGTTAGGTGCCAACTTGTTCCTAAGGGATGGAACACCCCTAAAGACCACCTTAGGGGTCTCAGGTAACAATGGTCCTAATATTTTGTCAGTTTTTAAAACATCCCAATAATGTTCAAAAATCCTTTTAATATGCTTGTGTTGCATAGAAAAGGACGTCAGAAATGACCATTTGAATTCATTGCTGGGCTGTTTGGGTCTATCCTGCAATAATATCTGGCGATCCAACATGCAGGCATTCTCAATCTTTCTATCCAGGTCGGACAGGTTATAGCCCTTTTCAGCAAACCTATCTTTCAACATCTTGGCCTGAACCATAAAGGTGTCATGATCAGTACAGTTCCTGCGCAGCCGTAAAAATTGGCTCCTAGGGACTGATTTAATCCAAGAACTGTGGTGACAACTATCGGTTGGTATGTAACCATTTCTATCGGTGGATTTGAAATAGGTACTAAATGTAAATCCACCTTCCTTTCTATCGATGACCAAATCCAAGAAATGAACTGAGGTTGTACTAGCCTCAAATGTTAGGGCAATACCCCTATCATTGGTATTCAAAGTCGCCATGAAGTCGACCATATCGTCATGGCTACCTGTCCACAGGAGGAGGATGTTGTCTATGTACCGGGCCCACACCAGAAGATGTGGGTTGTCCATGGCATAGACGACATCCGCCTCCCACTTGGCCATGAACAGGTTGGCCAGGCTGGGAGCAAACTTTGCTCCCATTGCCACCCCCTTATGTTGGCGATAGTAATTACCATTGAACCAGAAATAATTGTGTTGCGTTGCAAACTCAATTAAATCCATAATAAAATTAATCTGGGGTGAGGCAAGGGAGGCATCCCTATTAAGGAAACATTGTACCGCATCCACACCCTCGCGGTGCGGAATGCAGGTGTAAAGGGACGCCACGTCCGCAGTGGCCATAATGAGATCACCAGAATAGGAAACATTTGATAGTAATTTAATCACGTCCTTGGTATCCTTTAAATAGGACGGCATCTTAAGTACAGATGGCTGGAGAAAGAAATCTATGTATTTCCCAATTCTAGAAGTGACCGAGTCGATACCACTAATTATGGGTCGACCTGGGGGGTGAAGGGGGTCCTTGTGGACTTTGGGCAAATAATAAATAACTGGAATACGCGGGGCAAGGGGAACTAAGAATGATCTCTCCTTTTTGTTTAAAATACAAGAATCGTAACCTTTGGTTACTAATTTCTTCAATTTCTTTTTATACTCATATGTAGGATTATTCGGTAGCTCAGTGTAAGTCTCACGGTCTCCTAAAATGCGATGCATTTCATCTAAATAATCCGATTTGTTTAATAAAACGATGCCTCCGCCTTTGTCGGCGGGGCAAATGACCAAGCTTTTGTTATCACATAGGGTTTTTAAGCCCACTGAAGGTAGAGGGTTATAAAATTTGCGCTTAAGTGGAATGTTCGCTAGATCTCTTATCACTAATTCTTTGAACAAATTAATGGTTGGTGGGAGTTGTGTTGGGGGGCTGAAAAGGGAGGGGTTGGATAAACCAGAATGTACCGTACCGGACGTTGCCGCCCTGGCTATATTTCTGGTAGGGTTCGAGATGATATATCTTTGGACATTGATTTTTCTAATGAACTTATGAATATCAATGAACGTGTTAAATTTATTAAGTTTGTGTGGGGGGGCAAACTTAAGCCCCTTGTTCAGAACACTCTTCTCTTCCTGCGTGAGAATAGTATCGCTCAAGTTAAATACCCCCTGACACGTTAAGTTCTTTTTCGTTTTTCGTCTCTGGACCCTCCTCCCTCCTCTGGTCCCTCTCTTGTTTCTGGACCTCTTTTTTTGTTCAGAGTGTCCTCCCAAAAACCCTGAGTGGTGCGTGGGTCTGGATAAGGTTGTTTGTAAGGGGATGGGTCATACCCAGCACTGGGGAACGGACAGACGTTCTCATTGTAATGATCACGTAACGGGAATATCTATTGTAGGTGGAAATTGGTGGGTGTCTATAATACGATGAATTAGGGTAGTATGGATGGTGGGGGGAATCATGGTGGCGAGCCGGGGAGCCACGATGGTACGAATTCTCCCGCTCACGATATTGATAGTCATAACCATGTTGGTCCCCCCTATTGCCTCCTCTACCTCTACCTCTGGAATGATGTCCTCTTCCCCTATGTTGGTTTCTGGGGGTATGAATATTCGGCTGTCGTCCCATATGTGGAGGAGGACCTCCACCATGGGGTCGCCCTTTATCAACAACAGATTTAGGGCAAACCGAGGGTTCTGTGGGGGAGGCAGAAGAATTCCAGCCAGCAAAAGATTGAGAGCATATTCTCTATTTTTCGGTCGGGAAAAGTTCGTCTGTATGCGATTCGGACACGCGAAAAAATCACGCATGCTTGGACACAATTAGACGCATGCTCAGAAGCATTGAACTTCATTTTCTCGGCTCGTCATAGTGTTGTAAGTCACCGCGTTCTTGACGGACGAAAGTTCAGAGAACTTTTGTGTGACTGTGTGTATGCAAGGCAAGCTTGAGCGGAATTCCGTCAGAAAAACCATCCAAGTTTTTTCTGACGGAAATTCCGATCCTGTGTACGCGGCATTAGTCTACAAATCGCTTCCGTCCTTTCAGCTCACTCAGGCTTACCATGAACTCCATTCATATTAAACAAGGTAAAGAGGAACAGATATAATGTATTTCGTATAACTCTTTATTAAAACCCTACATAAAAACACACTTACAAAAGGGTAAAAAGTATCACAGCAATATCATCGGGCTCACCACCGCTAATGGCGCGACTCCGGCGTGATGCCACAAGCTCGGCTCCTCCCTCCTAGACACATTGCCCCCCATGATTGGACTTTCTCGGCAGCGCTGTTAGAGGTGGTGAGCCGGATAATATTGCTGTGATAAGCGCATACTTTTTGTCGTTTTGTAAGTGTGTTTTTTATGCAGGGTTTCAATAAAGAGTTATACGGAGTATACTTTGTCTGTTCCTCTTTACCTTGTTTAATATATGAGCAGAGTCCTTGGTAAGCCTGGGAGAGCTGTGAGGATGGAAGCCTTTTGTAGTCTGAAGAGGAGTGGAGAGATCTGCCTGGATTATGAAGTGAGGAGCGTGTTAAATTATTATATGGAGGTAAGCAGGCCTTACACCTGGTTATGGATTTGCATGTAGTGTCACCCCCGTAGGAGCCATCGAAATCCTCTCTTGTTTCAACTCTTCCGTCAGGCACACAGTATTTTCCACAACCAGGCACACACTTAGGCTTGTTTCTTGAATAGTAAGTCTAGGGGTATTTTTCGTTGTTTTTGATGTTTTATTGATAACTTGGAAAGGGAAGGAAATGTGGTGGGATCAGGGACGTGCAGTCAGGGGAGGCCATGAACATAAAAAAAATTGCGCTTTGAGGGTCATAGCTCGGTGACCTGAGGTCAAAGAGACCCCAAATTTGGGGGGTAGTTAGCCTAAATCCTATCCCACCACTGGTCCTACAACCTATGGTTCCAGAGATACGAATCTCCTTGCGCAGCCTTCACAGAGCGGCCAGTTTAAATACAAGCTGGCACACCCTGTTTGCAGCAGACTGAGAGGTTGAGATCACAGTGCCTCTCCTCACTTCTTGTCAGAGGCACTGAGCTCAATGGACAGCTTGGAGTCTTGGACCAATGGTAAAGTACCATTAGCCCCAGCTGTCCAATAAAAATGCTGCTGGAACATGGGTCAAGTGTCCCTGTCGGAGGGAAAGGTTGGTGCCATTGTTGCATACAACCATTCCTGGCTGAAGCTGGTGTGGCATCAACCACCTCTGAGGCTGCCCCTGCAGAGCTGACAGAATCTCTGCCCCAATGTGGCTCCTGTCCCCTAAGCAGGCCAACTCAAGCACCACATGGCATCTTTTAGCCTTGCTGCTTGCATAGCCCCTTGAATGCTTATGGAGCACCGCTGGTTCAGAGGACAAATCTGCAGAAGAGGCCCGAAGGAGTTCCCCTGAATGTCACTACAGCCACCTTACCAGCTTTGCTGTTACCAGTCATTTTACGCTTTTTATCCTAGCACTTGGACTAAGTGCTATTGATGTGAGTACCTGTCTTTTAATAAATGATACCAGTTGCAAGTTATACAGAGAGCACTAGATCTTTTCTTTGTATTTTATGTTGTCACGGGAGAGTTACAAGTTCTATCTGCAGAGTTTGAGAGGTGCCCGGCTTCCATCTACAAGTTTACCATTACCACCAGAGATGGTGAAAGCTCTTATGACCTTCCTGTTAGCTCAGGGGTCTATTATGCAAGGTGAGCAGTTTGGCTAACAAATGGTGTGAGCACGGACCAAGGAGCACCTCAGACTTTTGCATGAAGCACCCTTTATCACCGCTGGCGTCTGTGTGTCTTTCTATCTACATGTGTGTTTTTACATACGAACTTATGGACTTTTCATCCATTGATTTTTTTAGTTGTTTATTAATTTAGCGCTGCACTGTTCAGTATACTTAATATTACAAGACAAACAATGTTATTTTGACAAAATATGGAAACCCTGGATTGACTATTTATCGGATTGTTTATGATATACTATTAAGTTTTCTTTTATTCTCTTTCTTTATTGAACTTTGCTCCCACTCCTTTTGTTTATGTTTGAGATGTTTCTCTTAGGAACATCTTTTCTTTTAGTACAAGATCCTTTGCAACAATCATTTAGTTGCACTTTGCATTTAAAATATTTGTGGTTGGATGGTTATTTCTCTACATAATTCTACCACACTAATGTATTATTTTTGACTATCTTGTATTTGTATGATGAAAAATTGTTCTTTTTCCTTTCTATTTGATATATTAATAAAAATTATTGAAAACAGAAAAACACTGGATAGACACATTGGGACAAGTTACTGGTGATAAATTGGTGGATACTAGTAACTAAGTGGGACTGAATACATGTAATGCTCAGAGAACCCACTTTCCCCTGCTATGAGGTTATAATCTTCAAATAACGTGATGTTATGCCGCATACACACGATCGGACTTTACGGCATACTTGGTCCGGCGTACCGGATTTCGTCGGACAATTCAGTCGTGTGTGGGCTCCAGCAGACTTTGTTTTCTAAAAAGTTTGACGGACTTAGATTTGAAACATGTTTCAAATCTATCCGACGCACTCGAGTCCGGTCAAAAAGTCTGCTCGTCTGTATGCTAGTCCGACGGACAAAAACCCACGTTAGGGCAGCTATTGGCTACTGGCTATGAACTTCCTTGTTTTAGTCCGGTCGTACGTCATCACGTATGAATCCGTCGGACTTTGGTTGATCGTGTGTAGGCAAGTTCATTCGGAAAGTCCGTCGTAAAGGCCATCGAAAAGTCCGCCGGGCAAAGTATGCCGTAAAGTACGGTCGTGTGTACACAGCATTAGAGCCTGGTATTAACTGATTCTGGACTAATACAGCCTTGTCTCCATTCATTTTTACCATATTAAACTACAAATAAACATGTTTTTTCCTAAAATTTAGCTTATTGATGAAAATGTTCTCTCAAGGATAAAAATCAATGTCCCTTTCATCCTCCTGCGCTATATTTGGTAGATGCAAGAGCAGTTCTTATATGCACATTACTATTTTTATCCATGTTGAACATGCAGACCAAGCTTTCCAGAAAAAGTGGCATTGGCTGGATCAATTATAACAGTGCCAGGGTTGCTTGCAACCATTTCATTTCCTTGGTATAAAACGGTTGTTGCAAATACTTCTGCATCTCAGGAATTGTTCAAACCTTTTCAATTGTCCACTTTGACAGCTTTGTCTGCATGTGTGTGAAGAATGTGTGAAACTATTATGCCCTGTACACACGGTCGGACATTGATCGGACATTCCGACAACAAAATCCATGGATTTTTTTCCAACGGATGTTGGCTCAAACTTGTCTTGCATACACACGGTCACACAAAGTTGATGGAAAATCCGATCGTTCTGAACGCGGTGACATAAAACACGTACGTCGGGACTATAAATGGGGCAGTAGCCAATAGCTTTCGTCTCTTAATTTATTCTGAGCATGCGTGGCACTTTGTGCGTCAGATTTGTGTACACACGATCGGAATTTCCGACAACGGATTTTGTTGTTGGAAAATTTTATAGCAAGCTCTCGAACTTTGTGTGTCGGAAATTCCTATGGAAAATGTGTGATGGAGCCTACACACGGTCGGAATTTCCGACAACAAGGTCCTATCACACATTTTCCATCGGAAAATCCTATCGTGTGTACAGGGCATTATACTGAATGCAATTACATGCATTATCACATATAGCTAAAATGAGCTATGACTTTACTACTTTTCTTATGCTCACTGTGGTCCTCAAAACTCTGGAGATAATGGGTTTCTGGATAAAAGATCTGTATACAAACTCAAACCAGCTGTCTGGAATTTCTTATATTTTTTTCGCTTCAAATTGATTTTTTTTGTTAATTCCAATGTGTTAACATTTTTAGGCAGAGGGCACACTTGGACTGGAGTGTTTTATGATTACCACCATAACTGAGTTTTTTTACATCACAGAATATAGTAATTTTTTATAGGGAGTTATTTGTTGTAGTCCAGATTACAGGGATATCAGCATTTAAGGAAGTGAACCTATTTTGTGGTTTATATGTAGCGCCACCCCCAAAGGAGCCACTTAGTGATTTTTGATTTTTCTGTTCTGCGCCTCAACTCCAAGAATGACATCAGCCCCTCTGGTTAGCTAAAATCACTGAAACACTTTAGGGACACAAGTAGAAAATACCGTTAGCCTGGCTGTGGATTGTTACCAGAAACAGACACATCAGTAGTGATAAACAAGTTGAATATATTATCACGGTTTAAAATATGTGGACATTTAGCACTGTTAAACCCTACTGCAGAGTATAAATACAATAGATACAACAACCTTCAAGATTTAGCAAGTGTAAGTATTTAAAAAACAATAATATATATACCCATAACACAGGCACTGAGAGGGAGGAGAGAATGTTTGTCCACTTTCCAGCTCCTTCTTGGCTGTGAACACGGTTAAAAGGTAAACAACAAAATGGATTAAACAGGTACAGTGAACAAAGTTCTATAGCGTTACAGGTCCCGGGGTGAAGAATACTAGTGTTTTCTGCTAGCAAGTGCTGGGGCCCTTGTTTTAGGAGTAGGTTTAATCAAGCTCAAGTGACGCAGTAATCATCTAGGATGCTCCATTAGGTAGTGATTTGCAAGAACAAGGCTAAAGGTGGCAGCTCCAAACAAGCATCCTCTGACACTAGAAAGTGGAATAGGGGTCTGCATGCAGTGTCTGTACTGTGTTAAGAAGGATGTTTGTCCGGGTAGGATTGGTGAGCGGGTAGCGAAACTTGGAAAGTTATTGGACAGCAGCCGACCCGATACCTGGATGGGTAAAGTGATCCCTGAAGCGTTGTGTGGGTCGTCTCCACTGGGCTGTATAGTGCTGGGCTGCTGAGCAGGGTCCCTGGGTTGAACGATGGTGGACCTTATGGTCCATGATGGTAACCTCCCTTTCCTGGCGTCCCTCAGCCTGTCCTCTCTCTCTTGACAGCACTCTCTCGGTAGTGTTGTGTGGAAGCCTGGCTCTCTCTCTTTTCTCTCTCCTGACAGCACTCTCTTGGTAGTGCTGTGTAGAAGCCTGGCTTTCTCTCTCTTCTCTCTCCTGACAGCACTCACTCGGTAGTGCTGTGTAGAAGCCTGGCATTCTCCTCACTCACCTCAGCCTTCTCTCCCCTTGTCCTCCAGACCCCTCCTTCCTTCTTTTTTTCCGGGCTCCTGGCTCTCTCTCCCCCTTGTTTTGGGCATGCTGGGGTTGTAGTTTATGCCCCATTAAATCCTATGGACTGCATTGTCTCTGGGACTACATGTCCCATCATGCTTCCCTCTTGTTGCTGATTGGTCCCTCGCTGGAGCCAATGGAGAGGCAGGAGAAATCAGAGGGTGGCGATCCCTTCAAGTGCCGCTCTGTCTCCCCTTACACATTGTGACGGGAGGTGAGGGGTCGAGTGGGGGGAAAGAAGACAGTGACAGCCAGCATCTCTCCTCCTCTCCTCACAGTGCACTCTCACTCTCCTGACAACCCATCCTGTTTCCTCCCATTGCTGTGCTCCGTGCAGAGAAGGGGGAGAAAGCCAGCAGCTGCCCTGTCTCTGACACAGCCGTTCCTGTCCTCGCTGTTCCACTCCCCCCTGCTGGCAGAGAAAAGGAAGGGGTGGAAAGAACACAGAGAGCCGCTATTTCCGCTTGTGACATCCAGCTTGGACTGAATGGGGGGTGACAGTCTGTCCTCCTAGGACCCGCTTCTGTCATCTCTCGGTGGGAGGAACCAGTGGGGGGGGGATCAATGCAACCCTGCTACATATAATTGAAGGGATAGCCTCACTTATAATCTACCTCGCTCAAAGAAAGGATGCAAGAACTCACCCTCCCTGGCCAATTCCCCGCCCCCAACACTGTCGATCCTCAGGGGAGAGAAGTACAGCAGGGCCAAACAATCTGTGCATTGTATAAGGTACAAGGTTTACCGTACTCACATAGCACATTGAGGAGGAGTCTCAGTGTACTTCACTTGGCTCAGTGCTACACATTTCTGACAGACAGAAAAATAAGCAGGGTAATAACTTCACATCAGGATTTAGAAATTTTACAGGAAGACCTAAATAAAATAATGGGGGGGGGATACATTGCAAATGAGGTTTAATGTTGAAAAATGTAAAGTGAAAATGTAAAGTGATGCACTTGGGGGCTAAAAATATAAACACAAACTACTCACTAGGGGGAGAATTTCTTGGGGAATCAAAGAAAGATCTGGGGGTCCTGGTAGAAGACAGAATGAGCAATAGCAGGCAATGTCAAGCTGCAGCAAGCAAAGCCAGTAGACTATTAGCTTGCATAAAAAAGGGAATTTACTCCAGAGATAAAACGATAATCCTGCCACTTTATAAAATTCTGGTTCAGCCAAATCTAGTGTATTCCGCCTTGTTCTTGTCACCAGTCCTCAGTAAGGATGTGCTGGAGCTGGAGAGAGTCCAGAGAAGGGCAACTAAATTAATAAGTGGACTGGAGGTCCTCATTTACAAGGAACGAATACAAGCACTACATTTATTCTCCCTGGAGAAGAGACGTTTGAGAGGAGATATGATAGTGATATACAAATACCTCAATGGTGATCCCAGTGTAGAAGGAAAACCTTTCAGTCTCAGGGAGTGTAAGAGGAGACAGGGCCACACAATGAGATTGGAGGAAAAGCAGTTTAACCTTAAGCTGGGAAGTATTTATATTTTTAAAAGACTCTTGGACGAGTATCTTAGTGAACACAAAATACAGAGATATGGGTAATGAATATCAACATACATACACCTAAACAGGTTGAACTGGATGGACTATTGTCTTTATTCAACCTTACCTACTATGAAACTATGACAAGGGCGGGGACAGAAGGTGCCTCCCGAAGCACCAGCAGACTTAAAAAAAAAAAAATGTGGGCAATTGGGACCTGGCAACCAACATGTGCCCTACCCGGTACATGTCCTGGGTGCCCCGCAATAGAACACAGAAGCAGTAGAGGAAGTCAGCTGTGCAAAACTTCCTCTACCACCTTCTGTGATTAGTGACAGGCTGGAGGGAAAAGGGGTGCCGTTAGTGGCGAAATTGGAGTTCCATCACATTCCTGCTGAAAAAAAGCCCTCATTTCACTCAACTGAGCATAAAAGACCATCTAGCTTATAGGTGGGGTGAAGTGTGGTGTGACAGCAATAATTCACACAGTCGGGTACAATAGAAAACTCATACTGAAATAGCACAGCAACAGTTCACAGGAAACACGTGTCAGGGCTGGGCTCAGCTCTTCCTTCTCTGAGCTGGCCACTCAGCTGTCAGCTAATTGTCAGCTCCCATCTCTCTCCACAGTTACTCAGCTGTTGATGATATCCTGCTCGTCGGTCCTGCCTACTTAAGCCGTTCAGTCCAGAGGAGCTCCTGCGATCCTGTTCAAGACTTGCTTTGCTGACATCCCTTCTGGCTCCAGATCCTGCTTGCTGTTCCACTACATTGATCCCTGACTTCTGGCTTGGCTGACTATTCATTCTGGTTACAGAACTTTGGCTAAGTTTTGACTACGTTTGTTCTTTTTTACTTTTACAGTATTGTTAAACAAGTGTGATTTAACTGTAATTCTGTCTCGGCCTGATTTCATGGTTTCTGACAACCGGGTGGGAAAGTAGCCCAGCCGGTACTCTCATGGTTTCCAATAATGCGAAGAATGCCACCTGCCTGCAGGCTTTTTAGACCAATCATTGTGGATGATGAGTAATCTAAGCACAACTATATACACACTAACTGTCTGGGGTGCCTTATGTCCCCCCGATATCTTTTGTGGATGTGCCCCCTGTTCTTTGATACATGGAGGGTGTTCTCTCCAAGATGGTACAATTGATGGAGTTTCAATCAACTGATTACTGCTTTTCATTTATGTACCTCCCAGTTTTTTCTGAATAAGTCTGCAGAATGTGTTGAGAACCCATAACAGCTTAAACTCTTTGATAGAAATTTACATCCTTGTATGATTTCTTGCTGTGATTCTGGGAAAAGTGATACCAACTGTATTCTTAAGGAATCTATATTACTAGTTCTTTTTTAGTGCTCATTATTAAAATGATAGTAAATAACAAACATATCATACTTACCTGCTCTGTTCAATGTTTTTTTTACAGAGGCCCCAAACCTCTTCTTCTAGTGGTGCTCCTGGCTCCTCCTTTTCCCTGAAGCGCCCTGAAGCGCCACCTGAGTGTAGTATTAAAAGCTGCTTTAATGGCAAGGTAACAGAGACTCACTTACAAAAGGTAAAAACATAGAAGGCTCATCTGTACAAATGTGTGGAGTCCGTCTGGAGGTCCCTGGATCCATGTCTGGTCACTGGCTGTGTGTTAATTCCAGTCGCTCTGCGTGTCCTGTGGCCACCAGAGGGAGCAGGAACCAGCGTCGGACACTCATGGATGATGCCACAGGTCACAGGAGTACATCCAGGGGAACGTCCACAGAGAAGGAGAGACAGCTCCTTCTAATGGCCTGGGGTGAGAGTGTCTGGATGGTGCTATTTATATGGTAGTGCTGTGGGACAACAGGTCCCAGCACGGCCGTACATATGGAATAATAGTGAATGGGGGACAATTATAAGGCTATTGACAAATGGCAGAAATGATTGGGACAATAAAATCATAAAAACAAAAAGCCAGACATGAAATTAAGTACAATACAGTGTAATGGAACATGGAAATTAAAATAAAGTGTAATGGAATATTAAAATGAAAGTAAGAATGAAAATAAAAATAAAAATGAAAATAAAAATAAAAATGAAAATAAAAATGAAAATAAAAATAAATAAAAATAAAATTAAAATAAAGTTAAATTAAATACTAATGAAAAAATGAAAATACATTCAAGCAAATTCTCGAAGCTACCCCCCAATCACAACTACTGACGGCTCTAGATGTAGGGTGAAAATGTATATGTATGCACATGTACCCATGAGTACCAGAGGGGGAAGAGGCAAGACCTGTTGTCCCACGGCACTACCATATAAATAGCACCATCCAGACATTCCCACCCCAGGCCATTAGAAGGAGCCGTAGCCTGTAGTCTTTTTCTTTCCTTCTCTGTGGACGTTCCCCTGGATGTACTCCTATGAGGTCATCCACGAGTGTCTGACGCTGGTTCCAGCTCCCCCTGGTGGCCACAGGACGCGCAGAGTGACTGGAATTAACACACAGCCACACACAGTGACCAGACATGGATTCAGGGACCTCCAGACGGAGTCCACACATTTGTACAGATGAGCCTTCTATGTTTTTACCTCTTGAGTGAGTCTCTGTTACCTTGCCATTAAAGCAGCTTTTAATACTACACTCAGATGGAGCTTCCTGGTTTTCCTCTTTGTCTTCCTCTACAGAATCAGCTTTCTGGGGATAGCAGCCGCTGATGCCCTGCCATTATTATTATTTTTTAATTCTTCTAATCCTCTTATCTGGAAACTTTTAACCCCTGAATCCCTGACCTCATCATGGACTTATGATTGATGAACTGTGATATTTCTTATTCATATCCACCTGTATTTGCGCTGATAGTTACTGTTACCCTTTGTCCTCCTTTTCCTTGTGTGAGCTCACACTAATACGCATGCTATGGGGACAGATGTGTGGGCTCAATCCCGAGCCTGGCTCTGTGCACCTGTAGACACACATTGCACGGCTCAGCCCTGCCCCTCGCTCCCTCCTTACAGGCTCTGACTGACATCATTGGGAGCCAATGGCTACTGCTGCCGCCAAGTCTCCTGTGAGAAGAGAGGAGAGAAGAGAAGCTGCATACATGCACAGCGCTGGATTAAAATCGGGCTCAGGTAGGTGTTTAAAGGATAGTTGGGCGGAGGTTTCTTTTCACATTAATGCAGAGAATGCATTTATACAAAAAACCTAGTGGGGAGAGATCAGACCATTCAAATACACCATTGGAAAACCTATGTCTGATTGAAACACCCTCTGCCCATGGGGTATCTGAGGTATACAAACTAATAGAGCCGCCTGCAGGCTCTGTTCCAAGATTCCTCCTGAGTCCTGAAATGGGAAAGAAACTTAGGTACTACTTTCTCTAAAGAGCAATGGAGTCATACTCTATACTTTACCCATTACTCCTCAACAGCCACTAAATACCAAGAGCTGTGTTATAAAATTCTTACACGGTGGTATAAATTATCATCATTATTACAAAAAATGTATCCGGAAAAGACGAATACTTGCTGGCGCTGCGGAGAGGTAGAGGGCAATATGCTTCATATCTTCTGGTCTTGTCGGAAACTAGAGGACTTCTGGTCTAAAGTGCGAGGTATTATAGGACAGTTAACCGATCGTGATTTGGGATCTGATCCAGCTAGATATCTTCTTCATCTTTCAGACCATTCAAAGTGTAAATACAGAAACTCATTGATCGCTCATCTTTTGAATGCAGCAAAGGCCCGTGTTCCAGCCCTATGGAAGCAGGAATCACCTCCCTCGATCTCGCTGTGACTTAAAAAAATAGCCAACATATATGCTATGGAAAAAGGTTCCGCAACTATGCAAGGTGAAGAGGAGAAATTTAATAAAAAAATAGATACAATGGTGCCTTTTTGTTCGTACTAGGGAATATGGCTGTGCACTTGTGGAGGGGGATCAGGTGGGATAATTTAAGGGGAAGGGTTTCTTTTCTTTTTTTCCTATTATACCTGAGTACAGGTGGGATGCGAAGGTAAAACTTACAGTGTATAAATGTTAGAATAAATAAAATATAAGAAATGTGAAATTTGAAGACTCTATATATCTGCCGAAAATAGAATTGATCTGTGTTAAGATACACTCCGTGACACGCATGCAATTGAACTGTGTTTATCTATCTGTAAAACAATTGTTGAAAAATAAAATATAGAATGAAAAAAAAAAAAAAAACTTTTTGCCTTTAGAACCACTTTCAGCATTTTAATGGATCATAATAATAAAGGATGTATACTTTGTATATTTGTAATAGTAAAGGAGTCAGATCCAACCTTCTCCTGAGTAGCACTGGTCAGCTGCTGGCCATACAGACTTGTTAACTATTACAAATGACACTCGAGCACGACCTATAATACCCCTAGTTTCTGACACAGTGACATTGGGAAAATATGCTATGGAGTACTGTAATTAGATTGGAGGAGAGAAATAAAGTGGCTGCAAAGGTTTTTAATGCGCTGATGACCTCCTGTGATTTAAGGGTTCATGATTTAAGGTGAGAGCACTACCATAGGCATGTGGTGTGGAGTTAAGGGCACAGTGGAGGAAGAGTGTTTTCACACAGCAGGATTGAAGTGTGCTGGAGTCTTGAGGGCTTTCTCTCTATCTGCACTTGTGGACTATTTATTACACTTGAATTTTTGGCTACATTGCACAAGGGATTTTGAATTTTCCTTGTGCACATGTTTTATTTAAATGTGTATATATTTATAATATATTTAAATTTATTTCCCTCACATACTGTGATAAAAAAAAGTTATTTTTATTATTTATTTATTCATTTTTACACAGGTAATATGAACTTGTAATTGTTTTTGTGTATAAGCATATTGTATTGGCGAGAGGGAGCGCTGCACTTATTTGAGATTTTGATATTTGTATTGTGTGAAGCAAAGTAAAGTGTTATGCCACGTACACACGGGTGGACTTTTCAGCATCAAAGGTCTGACGGTCTTTCCGACGAACTTTCGACGGACTTTTGACGGACTTCCGATGGACTTTCGAAGGAACGGACTTGCACACACACACGATCACACAAAAGTCCAAAGGATTCGTACGTGATGATGTACGATCGGACTAAAATAAGGAAGTTGATAGCCAGTAGCCAATAGCTGCCCTAGCGTCGGTTTTCGTCCGTCGGGCTAGCATACAGACGAGCAGATTTTTCGACTGGACTTGAGTCCGTCGGAAAGATTTGAAACATGTTCCAAATCTAAAGTTCGTCTGATTTTCGACCAAAAAGTCTGCTGCAGGTCCGATGAAGCCCACACATGGTCGGATTGTCCGATGGATTCGTCCTGTCGGACCAGTCCGGTCGAAAAGTCCGCCCGTGTGTACTCTGCATTAGCAGCTCTTACAATAGACAATTTAAAGAGAATAGGTATTAAGCAGTGTGGAGATTTGCACAGCCTTTTTTTTAATGGTTTAAAATAAGACTCTAAAGCTGGCCATGCACAGAAAAGTCTTTGAAAAAAAAACGGTTGGTTTCTAAAGATCTGTTGAAAATGCATGCGATAACGCCATCATTGTATCAATAGATGTCACCCAATTATCAACATATTATCGATCGATAACAACATAATTGGTATATTTTTTGTTGATTGATTACACAATCCAGGGTTACATTTTAACACACACACATGCGCTGTAGATTTGTGCAAACTGTTTTTGATCGATTACTAATATTTTGAAATTCTTTTGTTTCAGTGCAAAAAATCCATCATGTTGGTTTGGTTTTTTTTGGGCATAAAAATTTGTATATCAAGAATCGAAAATTATCTCACTTATGTTTTAAAAGTCAAAAGATCGAGCATATCGAATGATTTTTCAAATGGTTTTCTAACCATGTATGGCCAGCATAACATATTGTTGTACATTGTAAATGCTCTTCATCCACATTCTCCTGCTAAAGTGGACTCACATTCACAAAACACTCAGAGAAACTCCAGCCCCAATAACGATAAACTGTTAATTGTTATCGCTAGTGGTGGAAGTTGCTAATCACTGGGTGTATTGTTGTTTGTTTATGCCCTCTTACCCCATTGTGGACCCACAGTTTGCCATGGCATGTTACAAGAACCCCATTACTACTCTACTTAGAGGTTGTAAACCTCCCTTTACACTTTGTACCTATAGGTAAGCCTAGAATAAGGCTTACCTATAGGTACTCCAAATATCTCCTAAACGTGCACCGTTTAGGGGATATTTACAGTATACTGCACTGATTATGTCATCGGCGCATGCGTCTGAAGAAACGGCACCTGTAGAAGATAGATGCTGCCTGCAGCAGGGACTGTGTGGGCTTTGTTTGCAGGTGTCACATAATGTGCTAGTATGCGATGCATACTAGCACATTATGTCTTTACTTTGCAGGGGAGGGAGAAGAAAATTTTTGAATCTAGGGTTTACTTCCTCTTTAAGCTACCCAGAGGCACCCTCTCTCTCCCCGTCTTTTACCCTCCTCTCTCTCACCCCCCTCTTTCAGCCCCTCTCTCTCACCTGCCTTTACCCTATCTCTATTCAATTACATTTTTTAAATTATTTATTTATTTTAACAAAAATTGTGTTTTCATTTTATTTATTCCTAAAAAAGGCCCACTAAAATACTCAGCACCAGACCCATAATACTCTTAATCTGGCCCTGACTCTGTTAGAAAGATTTCCCCTCATGTTCTGTCCTGTTGACAACCGTTTCAAAAAAACGTAAAAAACCTTTTTCTTAATCTAACCAAAATAAAGAAAATAAGAATCTGGTGCAGCTGTGCATAGTAACCAATCAACTTCCAAGTTTTAGCCCTGGTTCACATTTGTGGCGCCGCACCGATTCCAAAAGTAGTTTCTATACAAAAAATCCAACATGTTGGTTTGGTTCTGTTGGCGACTTCAGGTGCGATTCACATTGACATCCGTGCAGCAACCCACACAGATGTCTCTGAAATCGTCCCCGAAGTCGGGACTGACATGCGGAAATGAAATTGTGCAAGTTCAGCTGAACTTGCACGATTCTCGCACAATTTCATTCCCGCTGTCAGTGTGAACCTGGGCTTATTGTCAAAGCTTAAAGAGGAAGTAAACCCCGATGGGTTTTACTTCCTTATTTGCTCCCCACAAGGCCTGCAAATTAAAAGCATAATGGGCTAGTATGCATCACATACTAGACCATTACATGACACTTTCTTGCAAACGAAGCCCGCGCTGTCCCCTGTGCAAGCCGCATCCATCTTTGCCCGTCTTCCTTCCGGAGCCATGAGAGGTCACTCCCACGCATGCGCGCGGGAGCCGCCAGTCACGGCACACGCTGGGGAAAGAAACGGTACGGTGACGTTTCTTCCCCCAGTCACGGCTCGGCGCACTACAAGTGAAATATCTCTTTAACGGCGCACGTTTAGGAGATATTTCCACTACCTATGGGTAAGCCTTAAGCCACGTACACACAAGCGGAATGTCCGACAGAAAAAGTCTGACGGAAGCTTTTCATCGTCTATTCCGATCGTGTGTGTGCCTCATCAGACTTTTTTTTTCGAAAATTCTGCTGGACCTAGAAATAGAACATGCTCTAAATATTTCCGAAGGAACCACTTCCTATCGGGAAAACCGCTTGTCTGTATTCTGTTCCGACGAACCAAAAACGACGCATGCTCTGAAGTAAGTACGAGACGGAAGCTATTGGCTACTCACTATTGAACTTCCTTTTTCTAGTCCCATCGTACGTGCTGTATGTCACCTCGTTCTGGACGGTCGGACTTTGGTCAGACTTTGGATTGACCGTGTGTAGGCAAGATCGCTTGAATGGAATTCCGTCGGAGTTCCGTCTGAGAAACCTTCGGAGTTTATTCCGACGGCTTAACCGGTCGTGTGTACGCGGCATAATTCTAGGCTTACCTATAGGTAAAAGTAAGACAAAAGGGTTTACAACCACTTTAATTGAACAAGCTGAGGTTAGAGGTTGATTGATTAATATTCACAGCTGCACCAGATTCTGTGTGCACAAGTTTTAGTAAATCTCCCCCAATATAGTCAAATTTCTGTATGAAGTTGGAGCTCTGTAATTGTACAGTAATTGGCCTTTGGAATCTGAGTTAGAAAAATCAAAAGTCATTCCAATATTTGCTCAAAGCTCGGTTGGATTACTCCAAAACAGACATCACAGTCTTATAACCTCATGGAAATGAAATGATTATTATTATTATTATACAGGATTTATATAGCGCCAACAGTTTGAGTGGCGATTTACAATGTTAGGGCAAACAGTACAGTTACAATACAATTTAATACAGGAGGAATCAGAGGGCCCTGCTCTTTAGAGCTTACAATCTAGGAGGGAGGGTCAAGTGATACAAAAGGTAATAACTGTGGGGGATGCGCTGATGAAGAAAATAAAAGTACAGTTGTTAGGTGAGGGCAGGATAGGCTTCTTAGAGGAGAAAAGTTTCCAGGGATTGGGAGAAAGTGAAGAGGGAGCTAGAGAGCAGGAGGTCTTGGGAGGAATGAAGAGGACAATTATTATTGTTGTTATTAGTCAGTATTTTGAATTTAATTCGCTGGGTGAGTGGCAACCAATGGAGGGATTGGCAAAGAGGGATAGCAGATGCTGAGTGGTTTGGAAGGTGGGTGAGTCTGGCAGAAGCATTCATGATGGACTGAAGGGGGGATAACTTATGTAAGGTAAGCCAATGAGGAGGCAGTTGCAGTGGTCGAGGCGAGAGATAACCAGGGAGTGAAGTCTTTCTATATATGTGTGGACTTTTTATGGGTGTTATGCCCTGTACACACGATAGGATTTTCCGATGGAAAATGTGTGATAGGACCTTGTTGTCGGAAATTCCGACCGTGTGTAGGCTCCATCACACATTTTCCATAGGAATTTCCAACACACAAAGTTTGAGAGCTTGCTATAAAATTTTCTGACAACAAAATCCGTTGTCGGAAATTCCGATCGTGTGTACACAAATCCAACCGCACAAAGTGCCACGCATGCTCAGAATAAATTAGGAGACAAAAGCTATTGGCTACTACCCCGTTTATAGTTCCGACGTACGTGTTTTACGTCACCGCGTTCAGAACGATCGGATTTTCCGACAACTTAGTGTGACCGTGTGTATGCAAGACAAGTTTGAGCCAACATCTGTCGGAAAAAATCGATGGATTTTGTTGTCGGAATGTCCGATCAATGTCCGACCGTGTGTACAGGGCATTACAGTTTTCTCCCCACAAACCAATAACATACTTGAAGCTTATCTGACTTTCAACCAAAACCCTAGTGTGAGCACTTCTGTTACTCTGTATTGTAAGCTTTTTCAATACAAGGCATGCTAACCGAGTACCCCGCTAAAATTTGAGCTCAACCTGCCCAATATTGCACATCCTTGACCTAAACTGGTATTCATGCCCACCCAAATTTCAGCCTCTGTTCTCTTTAACCACTTGACCTCCAGAAGATTTACCCCCTTCCTGAGCAGGCCATTTTTTGATCTTGCACTGCGTTACTTTAACTGACAATTGCGCAGTCATGCGACACTGTACCCAAATAAAATGTATGTCCTTTTTTTTAACCCTCAAATAGAGCTTTCTTTTGATGATATTTTATCACCTCTGCAATTTTTATTTTTTGCACTATAAACAAAGAACGACCGACAATTGCTACATATTTTTGGTAAAAGAATTCCTAGTAAGCATATATTGATTGGTTTGTGCAAAAGTTATAGCGTCTACAAACTATGGGATATTTTTTTTTTTTCTAGTAATAGTGGTGATCAGCGACTTATAGCGGCACTGTGATATTGTGATGGACTAATTGGACAACTAACTGACACTTTTGATACTTTTTGGCGACCAGTGACAGTAATACAGTGATCAGTGCTAAAAATATGCATGGTTACTGTACTATTAACACTGACAGGGAAGGGGTAAACATCAGGGGCGATCAAAGGGTTAACTGTGTGTCTGACCAGTCCTTCGCTACTTTGGGGGAGGTGCTTTTACTAGTGAAAGACATGGATTGGTGTTCCTGCATTACAGAAACACAGGATCCATGCCTTCTGTACTGACAGAATGGCAATCTGCCTTGTTTACATAGGCAGACTGCCGTTCTGCCTGTGTACAAAATGATCAGCGGGTGCCGAGGGACATCGGATCCGTGGGACCCACTGATCAGGTCCCACGGTGGGGCACACTCGCAAACGATACCCGGAAATGCGGGATCACATATATATATATATATATATATATATATATATATATGTGATCCTGCGCAGCGCGGCCGCCCTATAGCAGTAAATATGCTATGGAGAGGTGGGCAAGTAGTTAGGGGAAAGGTAAGAAAAGTGGAAAAATAGCACTGGAGCAGAAAGGTTAACTTATTGGTGTTGCAATCGCTTCTTAAAGAATAACTTCACTTTTGTTGTGAAAAAAATATTCCCCTCTGAGTGAGCTATGTACACTGTAGGGATTTAAACAAACTTTGTTGCAGATTCCTACCTTTTGTTATTTTGAAGAAATAGCTCTTTTTCTGTGTTCGTGTGCATGCTGAATGTGAATGGGGTCCTAATGAGGAAAATGGCAGGGTCTGAAGTCCTTTAGACATGATTAACCCTTTGGGAGTATCTCACCAAAACTAAAATGCTTGCTGCAGAGGATGCAAGGATGCCCAAAATCTGACTTGTATCTTAGTCAGTGGCGGCCCGTCCATGGGCCTGGCCCCCTGATCTACATTGCAGGGCACTGGACTATGGATTCCAATGGGGGGAAAGTGTTTTTCTGAAGCACCTGATTAGAGCCAGAGGCTCTAATAGGCTTCAAAAAAGGGTGGGCTCTGCGACCCCGATCCCACCCAGTTGTGTGATGATAGCGAATGAATCTTTGCTATTTTTACTCTAAAGTTTGTCCCTGCAAATCAGGAGGCATGTCGTGGGGGGGTTGCCAGTACCGCGCCGCTGGCCTCCCAGGGGGGGGTGGTGTCAGTGCCGCGCTGGAGGGGGGGCTTGTTTGCCACCCCTGAAACGAAAAACCCACCAGCCTCCATTGATCTTAGTGCAAGCTTCTGGGAAAATAAGTGAGCCAATCACACAAGCAGGAAATTACATTTCTTGGGGGGTGTTTCATACACCATCTGTGTACATAACACCTCCTGGCTGCCATATTGCTCTGCATTTTACAGAAAATTACAGCACTGCAGATTGAAAAGGAAAGGTAATATTTAGTAACATTTTATTACAATATGGTTTGTGTTGCCATTGTATAGGCTATATAATTTTTTTTATTTTGTGATACTTTTTTCACACGAAAGTGGAGTTACCCTTTAAGGTATTGATGTTGAAGTAGGTGTTCTGGTGCCAGAGCAAGTGGCTTCTACACCTCAGAGGATCGCCACAGTCTCCTTGACCTGCAGTAAAAAGTAGCAAAAATGTACATTGAAGTGCCACACCACTGCTAAGAGATCTAGTTATTCCAATAAACGTTTGGGGGATAATCAAAAGTTTTGTAATCACATTTAACTATAACCCTTAGAAGGGGATATTTATTAATATTGTATTGATATGGAGATGTCATTATGTTTTTTCTAGCCCTGATGAAGGGGGCATTTGCCCACACGTTCCCCTAAAATGTGTGGGCAACTTTTTTGATTGTTCCCCTGACCTTTATTGGAATAAAGTCATATCTTGACCTCTTTGTAGTGGTGTGATGCTACAGGCAAGGCAAGATGTGGTGCCCTGACCAGGTAATGCAGTGAATAACTCATAGGTGAAAAAGGAAATTTAATGCAGCAACCACATCTAACTACTGGTAAGCTGCAATCTATTGCATTTTTGTTTTTGGGCTTAAACCGCTTTAAGTTTAGGGGGTACAGAATAAAGGCATATAGTAGTTATTCCACTTTTTCATTCATTCACCTTCCACAACACCTTTGATATTGGTCATATTTACTTACAGCAAAACTTAGTTGCGAAGTAACTGACAAAGCCACGTCGGTGGCGTAACGCGTGGAGGCAGAACCAAGAACTGAAGCCGGAAGCATTTTGCTTGCATGTGTTTGAAGGCTTTTGTTTGTACCATTTACTAAATTTGAGTAGACTTTTAGCAGTTTTTTCTTTACTGATAAATAAGACATACTACACTATTGGTGGCTTTCCTCTCTTTTTTATGGTGAGCAATTTAGAGACACCGCTCTTTAAGAGAATCATCTTGTAATAAAGAGGATCCATGAGAATGACCGATCCCACGGATGTGAGACCCTACTGATGACCTGTTTATTTAGGTGCTGTAGACCTGTATAATTATATGGGTCCACAAATATGGTAAGCGCGCCATTAAGCTGGTGGTGGAGCACTGGTTTATTTGTGGTGGAACACGGAGTGCACTGGTGTAAAGTGAATCAAATACAGAAAACAAACTGTTTAATCACTTTAATTGAACTTTCTTGGGGACTTTTTATTATGGAATAAGTGGTGTTATTACCACGTTTACTTTAAAATGTATCAGTAGAGCAGTGGACATGTCAGTAGGGCAGAGGTTGGTGTCAGTAGGACAGTGGATGGTGTCAGTGAGTACAACAGTGGACATGTCAGTGGGGCAGTTGTTTGTGTCGATAGAGCAGTGAATGGCATCAGTAGCACAGTGGACCTTGCCATTAGGGCAGAGGACAGTGTCAGTAGGGCAGAGATTGGTGCCAGTAGTTTTTTATTTTTATTATTTACGTTTTATATTATATTTTACACATTTTTTTATTTTATTTTTTTAAACATTTTATTTATTTATTTTTTACAATTTTTTTTAGGAGCACCATTGAGGGGCTTTGGTGAAATATCACTTTTTAGATGAGGAAAGGGACTGAGAACAGAGATTCCCCAGTCCCTTTCTCTGCAGACTCAGCTGCACTGGACAGTGAATGAATGGGAAGTGCTGTGTGCCGACTGGCTTCCTGTTCATTCACAAACAGAAGCATAGTAAACTGTGCTTACTATGCTTCGGTTATGAATAAACACAGTGAGTGATCAGTACCGAACAGAGATGGAAGGGGCCTGTGAATGACATATATACCATCTGAAATATGCTCCACAGCAGCCAGCAAAAGAGGAGGGAGGCCGGCAGTGCTGCAGGGGGGGGCTTTGGCAGCAGGGGGAATCTTTGCTGCATGTGGTGATGAGGATGTGCTGGAAGCTGGATACTATGGAGACACTAATGTGTGTGTGTCGAGATGGTTTTTTACTAGAAAGGCTGCTAAATTCACTACTGGATGCAGAACCTTCCAGCAGTAAACTCTCCAAAATCCCTTATTATGTATATCGATATAATATAATTAACATGAATACATGAATCATCATCTAGCATATTCATAATATCAGCAATGGCACCCTTTATGTTTGCCTCGGTACAGGTTTTCCTTAAATGACTGCACTATTGACTAGCCCCCCTTACAGCGCCACATCCTATTTTCACTTTGATAGATAGCAGAGGTTTCTTGGCTTCCCACTGATGGATATCAGACAAGCCCTGGATTGTACTGCTTGAAAACAGAAATCTGAGAATCCCAGGGGTTGCAAGTGAACTGACAGTAAAATAACTTCTAACTCCTGATCAAACATGAAGTAAGCCAGAAAACTGCTAATCAACTGCTTAGTGAGTGTGATACAGGACATAATAATACAACTTAATGGAGCAATTAATATTCTGCAAGCTGAAATAGTACAGCACTTTGCTGGTAATAATGGCAGTGACTAAACTTTCCCATTCCCTGTGTCCATTTTCATCTCCAGAAAATGATGTGTGTAGGAAATTGCAGCTGCAATACTAAATTAAAGATCTGTCAGCAATGCCTCATGGTGTTTTTGAACCCTTGTTTGCCTCTCCAATGCTCTCCTAATTTTTTTTTTCTGACTTAAAGTGATACAAAAAACACATACTGTTAAATTTACACTATCCCTTCTATTTCTGTATGTGGATTATGGCACTGTAATCATTTTATTATTTTTTCCTAGTTGATATACAGCTGTCACATGACCCAGATCTTTTCCAGCCTGTCTGCAGGGAAACATAAGCAGGAGGAACGTTTTGTCCTCTGCTGCTGGTCACATGTTCAAACCCCCCCCAAAAAAAAATTGCTTTTAGAATACAGAGTAAAACTAAATCATTAATATAAATAAACTATTTTTAATTTTCATACACATATATTTGAAATAAAATCCTTATTATGTGGTGTGGGCGGGTTCCTGCCAGTCACAGGCTGTGTCACACCCTCGAGTCTTTGTCTTATAATAACAGGTAGATGAAGCTTCCATTAATCTACATGTAATATCCCACCTCTATTGTGTTTAGCTGGTTAGTGGGCATGGATGGGGAAGGAGTGGGCTGTCATTTACCACTGTATATACACCCACATGTGTGACTCTATAGTCACATGGGCTGCTCAGATGTGTTAGGGAGGAAATGCTCAGCATAGAAACTCACTGAAAACTGAGCATGTGCAGAGCTGCCAACACTGCTTTGCAAAATCCCTAACTGCATTGGGGACATTGACAGGAGGATGAGGAGATAGAGAACAGCAGGATCAACCAGATTTTTTGCAAAATACAGAAACTGAATTTTGTAGTGACCGAGTGAGTATAAACAGCATGTAATACAGGATTTATTGATAGTTTTTTACAATGTGGGTTTAGTGACACTTTAATTAAAACCTAGATCCAGCTAAATGTTTTTTTTAAATTAGGTTAAAATTTCTGTTGATTTGATCCAATTGAGGATATATCACCTCATATTCTGTCCCTGCGACACCAAGACAAGAAATCAAGGGTGCGGTTGTCACTGGCATAGGAAAGCACAGGCAGCAGTAAAAACATTTTCAGAAGTACTAAGCCTTCTCCATACTACTAATAATGGGATTTGTTTTTGTCTGTGTTCCTATTGGAAAAACCCTATGTTCAAAAGAAACAGAAGCACACAGCAAGTGCCCAATAAGAATATGAAAAACTATATAAACCTAACAAAAAAAAAACTATTCCCTGCTCTACCCAAAAACAAAGTACAATATATTGGACTTTTCAATGTTGTTGCCACTGTCACAGACAAATATAGCAACTTTTAGGCATGCTCAGATTTAGACCTCATTCACAGCTCACAAATTTGCAGTGTATTACAATAGGCGAAATGAAACAGTTCACATGGTTAACAACTTTATGTTTCTATTTGCAATATAATTTACATGGGTTCTACCAAAAAGCAAGTTTGTGCCTTTTTATTTATTGCAGGTATTTTCATAGCACTGTCAATTTATGCAGTGCTTTACATATACATTGTACATTCACATCAATCCCTACCCTCAAGGAGCTTACAATCTAAGGTCATACCTCACAATAACACATACTAGGGCCAGTTTAGACAGGATATAACAAAGTGCAGTGCATAAAACTATGATCATTTGTGAGAAAATATCAGTACCACTGCAATACCAGATATTATCCGGTAAAGATAAAGATAAAGATAAAGGTACCCTAACTAAAAAATTAACTAATTGTGTTGATTTAAAAAAAAGAAAAAATCATAATAATGCCAAACATAAATAATCCAGTGAAAAAAATAAATAAAACAAAGGAAAATTGATGTGAAGAAAGTTTATAGTAATAAAGTTCATGTGAGAAAAGTCCCAATTCCAATAGGGCAAGTCATGTAAAGATCCCAGTTTTCTGAATGACCTAGATATTAAATCCAAAAAGCGACCATTAAAGCCTCCCTAGTGCGCACCACCATGGGCGTCCGCAAGTGCCCCCCCTGGATTTAGGGATTGGCAAGGTGTCCGTGAGCAGTCCTTGCTGTAGGCCATCTGCCCTGGGGCCGCTTTTAACTGTGGCTGTAGCTGCGCCCAGGGCCAATCAAAGTGCAGAGTCCTCCCCTCCCGTGTACATCACACATGTCATGGAGCTTACGTCTGAATTCTTCGGTGGCGCTGTAACAAAGTCCCGCCTCCTAGACTGGCTCCTCCTGTGATAGACGGAACAGGAGGTCTAGGAGGCGGGACTTTGTTACAGCGCCGCCAAATAATTCAGACGCAAGCTCCGTGACACAGTGGGAGATACCTGCTATGTGATCCAGGCACTGGTGAGTCTGCATTGATGGGCACAGACCGAGTCTGCATTGATGGGCACAGACTGAGGCTGCATTAATGGGCACAGACTGAGGCTGCATTGATGGGCACAGACTGAGGCTGCATTGATGGGCACAGACCGAGGCTGCATTGATGGGCACAGACCAAGACTGCATTGATAAGCACAGACCGAGCCTGCATTGATGGGCACAGACTGAGGCCTGCATTGATGGGCACTGGTGAGTCTGCATTGATGGGCACAGACCGAGTCTGCATTGATGGGCACAGACCGAGGCTGCATTGATGGGCACAGACTGAGGCTGCATTGATGGGCACAGACTGAGGCTGCATTGATGGGCACAGACCAAGACTGCATTAATAAACACAGACCGAGCCTGCATTGATGAGCACAGACTGAGGCCTGCATTGATGGGCACTGGTGAGTCTGCATTGATGGGCACAGACCGAGTCTGCATTGATGGGCACAGACTGAGGCCTGCATTGATGGGCACAGACCGAGGCCTGCATTGATGGGCACAGTGAGGCAGTTTTGATGGGAACTGGTGAGTCTGCATTGATGGGCACAGTAAGGCTGCTTTGATGGGCACAGTGAGGCTGCATTGATGGGCACAGTGAGGCTGCGTTTGATGGGCACTGGTGAGTCTGCATTTGATGGGCACAGTGAGGCTGCATTGATGGGCACAGTGTGTCTGCATTTGATGGGTACAGTGAGGCTGCATCGATGGGCACAGTGAGGCTGCATTTGATGGGCACAGTGAGGCTGCATTGATGGACACAGTGAGTCTGCATTTGATGGGCACTGATAAGCTGCATTTGGTGGGCACTGATGGGTCTTCATTTGATGGGCACTGGTAGGCTGCATTTGATGGGCACTGGTAGGCTGAATTTGATGGGCACTGATGAGGCTGCATTTGATGGGCACTGGTGAGGCTGCATTGATGGGCACAATGAGGATGCATTGATGCGCACAGAGAGACTGCATTGATGGGCACAGTGAGGCTGCATTTGATGGGCGCGGATGAGGCTGCATTTGATGGGCACTGATGAGGCTGCATATGATGGGCACTGATAAGCTGCATTTGGTGGGCACTGATAAGCTGTATTTGTTGGGCACTTGATGGACACTGGTAGGCTGCATTTGATGGGCACTGATGAGGCTGCATTTGATGAGCACTGGTGAGTCTGCATTTGATGGGCACAGTGAGGCTGCATTTGATGGGCACAATGAGGCTGCATTTGATGGGCAGTGATGAGCTGCATTTGGTGGGCATTGATGGGGCTGCATTTGATGGGCACTGGTAGGCTGCATTTGATGGGCATTGATGAGCCTGCATTTGATGGGCACTGATGAGGCTGCATTTGATGGGCACTGGTGAGGCTGCATTGGTGGGCACATTGAGGCAGAATTGATGGGCACAGTGAGGTTAAAAAAGGTAAGAGTAATGCCGCGTACACACGAGCAAATTTTCCCTCGCAAAAACCTGGACGGTTTTTCCGACGGAATTCCGCTCAAGCTTGCCTTGCATACACACGGTCACACAAAAGTTCTTTGAACTTTCGACTGTCAAGAACGCGGTGACGTATAACACTACGACGAGCCGAGAAAATAAAGTTCAATGCTTGCGAGCATGCGTCGAATTGTTTCCGAGCTTGCGTAGGAATTTTGCGTGTCAGAATTTGTACAGACGATCGCATTTTCGGATAGAAACGTTTTCCGACCGAAAAATTGAGAACCTGCTCTCAATCTTTTGCTGGCGGGAATTCCGCCAGCAAAAGTCCGATGGAGCATACACATGGTCGCATTTTCCAACCAAAAGCTCTCATCAGTCTTTTGCTAGCCAAATTTCCGATCGTGTGTATGCGGCATAAGAAGACTAATGGCCCGTACACACAATCCGAATATCGTACGACAGATTGTATGACTTTTTTCACTTAATAGTCTCAAGTAGAAAGTGATGTCATGTGTTATAATGTATTTGTATTGTATTTTTGGACGACAACTGTACTGACTAAATGAAAATTGTACAAGCTGGTATCGTATGAGGAAAATTTTCGTGCTTGTCCAGTCGTATAATATTGGATGAATTGTCGTGATTGGCTCTTGAAAGCTCTGTACTAATGATCTGATTATCGTACGATCGTGTCGAAAGCGGTATTTTTCGTCCGATTTTCGGATCGTGCATACGGGACTTAGGTAAAGGGGGATCTATTTTTGGGGGACCTGCTCTAAAGGGGATCTATATGGGGGACCCTGGCCTGGCCTGCGCTTTATGTGATAATAACTAAGCCCCTCCCCTTTACGACATTGTTGAAAAGGGGCGGAGCATGGGTGACCTTAAAATGATGCCCCTCCCCAAAAAAAGATGTTGACAAAAGCAAATTTAAATGGATAATCATTTATTGACATCCGCTTTTCCATGGAGATGCATTGATGTCCATTTTTCATCCATCAACGGATGGATGAAAAATACACAAACGTTCTATATGTGTGAAAGGGGCTTCAGCCACTGTGCTGCCCCATTCTTCGCCAGTTTATTTTGTACGCAGTACATTTTAACTGATGTAAACAGATGAAAGCGGTCCTAAATGTGTGTTAACAGATGCAAGTAACTGATGTTTACCTACTTTCTGAGATGGAAAAGGGGTACGTCTTTTCAGCACAAAGTAAAAAAGCCAAAGAACACATCCATGCCATGCTCCAAATTATATGGACCATGGAAAATTAAGCAAAAATAATTGAACTAACAGTGGCTTATTTCAAAATGACTTTTTCTTTATACTGGCTGTTCAGAATACCAGATGCAACAATTTAGTGTAGTGTTTCTAAAACGTTTATGCCGTGTACACACGAGCGGAATGTCCGACAGAAAAAGTCAGACGGTAGCTTTTCATCATATATACCAATTGTGCGTATGCCCCATCGGACTTTTTACGTTGAAAATTCTGACGGACCTAGAAAGAGAACATGTTCTATCTAAATTTTTCAGACGGAACCAATTCCTATTGGGAAAACTGCTCGTCTGTATGCTGTTCCGACGTACCAAAAACGACACATGCTCTGAAGCAAGTACGAGACAAAAGCTATTGGCTACTGGCTATTGAACTTCTGTTTTCTAGTCCCGTCCTATGTTTTGTACATCACCGCGCTCTGGACGGTCGGAATTTGGTGTGACTGTGTGTGTGCAAGACAGCTTGAGCGGAATTCCGTCGGGAACTTCGTCGGAAAAACCTTCAGAATTTATTCCGACGGGACAACCTGTCGTGTGTATAGGGCATTAAAGGTCAAAACACCCTTTAAAAGTATGCAAATTCTCTAGGCCCCCGAATCTAAAATGTAAAAAACAAAACTAATGCCGCGTACACACGGTCAGACTTTCTGGGAAACTAGTTTCAACGTACTTGCCGCCAGACTTCCGGCGGACTACCGCCGGACTTTCTGAACGGACGGACTTGCCTACACACGACCGGACTTTCTGGAATCCGGTCTTCCCGACGGACTTCCGCCGGACTTTCAGAATGAACGGACTTTCCCACACATGGACAAGTCCGTTCATTTTGAACGTGACTCGGGTACGACGGGACTAGAAAAGGAAGTCAATCTCGCCGCTACTATCGGCGAAATTGAAACCTTGCGAGCCCCGTTGCAGGCATCCCAGGCCCTTAGGTCTGGTATGGAAATGTAAGGGGAACCCCCTACGCTGAAAAACCGGCATGGGGGTCCCCTCAAAATCCATACCAGACCCCGATCCGAGCGCGCAGTCCGGCCGGTCAGGAAAGGGGGTGGGGACAAGCGAGCGCCCCCCCCTCCTGAACCGTACCAGGCCGCATGCCCTCAACATGGGGGGGTGCTTTGGGGGAGGGGGCGCCCTGCGGGGCCCCCCCACCACAAAGCCCCTTGTCCCCATGTTGATGAGGACAAGGGCCTCTTCCTGACAACCCTGGCCGTTGATTGTTGGGTTCTGCGGGCGGGGGGCTTATCAGAATCCGGGAGCCCCCTATAATAAGAGGGCCCCCAGATCCCGGCCCCCCACCCTATGTGAATGAGTATGGGGTACATGGTACCCCTACCCATTCACCTAGGGAAAAAGTGTCAATAATAAAACACACTACACAGGTTTTTAAAATAATTTATTAAACAGCTCCGGGGGGGATCTTCCTCTGGCTTCGGGGGTCCCTCCGGTTCATCTTCTCCCAGCGTCCAGTTGGTTCTTCTCCGCTCTCTCCTCCCGGTGTTCCAGTTCTTCGGCCGGCTCCTCCGCTGTCTTCAGGTAGCTCTCTTGCCAGCGGAGGTCCGGACTTCTGGGCTTCTTGTCTTCTCTTCTCCAGATGTTGACACGACGCTCTCTCTGGCTGGACTGCTCTCTGAGGGCTCCGTTGTGACTTATATAGGCGGAGACCCCGCCCCCTTATGATGTCACAGTCCCTGGGCATGCTGGGACTGTGACGGTTTAGGGGGCGTGGTCAACCCGGTGACCATGCCCCCTAAAACGTCACAGTCCCAGCATGCCCAGGGACTGTGACATCATAAGGGGGCGGGGTCTCCGCCTATATAAGTCACAGCGGAGCCCTCAGAGAGCAGTCCAGCCGGAGAGAGCGTCGTGTCAACATCTGGAGAAGAGAAGAGAAGACAAGACAAGACAAGAAGCCCAGAAGTCCGGACCTCCGCTGGCAAGAGAGCTACCTGAATACAGCGGAGGAGCCGGCCGAAGAACTGGAACACCGGGAGGAGAGAGTGGAGAAGAACCAACCGGACGCCGGGAGAAGATGAACCGGAGTGACCCCCCGAAGCCGGAGGAAGATCCTCCCCGGAGCTGTTTAATAAATTATTTTAAAAACCTGTGTAGTGTGTTTTATTATTGACACTTTTTCCCTAGGTGAATGGGTAGGGGTACCATGTACCCCATACTCATTCACATAGGGTGGGGGGCCGGGATCTGGGGGCCCTCTTATTATAGGGGGCTCCCAGATTCTGATAAGCCCCCCGCCCGCAGACCCCGACAACCAACGACCAGGGTTGTCGGGAAGAGGCCCTTGTCCTCATCAACATGGGGACAAGGTGCTTTGTGGTGGGGGGGCCCCGCAGGGCGCCCCCTCGCCCAAAGCACCCCCCCATGTTGAGGGCATGCGGCCTGGTACAGTTCAGGAGGGGGGGGGCGCTCGCTCATCCCCACCCCCTTTCCTGACCGGCCGGGCTGCGTGCTCGGATCGGGGTCTGGTATGGATTTTGGGGGGACCCCCACGCTGGTTTTTCGACGTAGGGGGTTCCCCTTACAGTTCCATACCAGACCTAAGGGCCTGGGATGCCCCCCGCGCTCGCCGCAATAGGAAAATTTGTTTTTCCTATTGCAGCGAGCGCGAGATGCAGTACCCTGCTCCTCCGTCGTATCTGGCCTGTCGGACCAGCATACAGACGAACGGGCTTACCGTCAGGAACTGAGTCCGGCGGAGTTACGACGTAAAGATTTGAAGCAAGTTTCAAATCTAAAGTACGTCGGATTTCCGATCGAAACGGTCCGTCGGAAGTCCGATGGAGACCACACATGGTCGGATTGTCCTCCGGATTTGGTCCGGCGGCGTCCGGCGGACTTTTGTAGGCGAAAAGTCCGACCGTGTGTACGCGGTATAATAGTTTTATATGATACAGCAACATCCACACTTGTAGGATACCCAACATTAGAGGTGATTTATTTTTCCAAAGCAAATGCACCTTTGCACATTGGTACTGACTAGTATTCCAGTGTTTCTCTTCTCCCTCACTTTCTCTCCTTCACTCAGCTAATTTGACTCCAGTGCTGATAGAGAGAGGCAAAGGAGTGGCAAACAAGAATGCTGTGTAGGCACCCAGAGTCCTCCTTATCAATCAATGACATAATTTATTGTTAGGACACTGGTGGATAGAAGGTTGTAATGGTGCACAGTGACAACCTGTGGCTTTGTGTAACTAAAAGGAAGGCTGGCACCACCTGTTGGCTGGTATATCATTTTTAGGCAATTTTTAGGCATATTGCCAGGGCACCCTTGTTGAAAAAGTCTGATTTAGAGGTTGAATGAGAGGTTTAGTGTAGTACAACTGTCAGGGATCTACCAGTTCCAGACTGGGGCGCTTGCATGCGCCTATGCGCCGGCGCACCCTTGTTCAGACACGGCATCAAGCTGCTACTGTTGCTGTGCATCGGCGCGGGCGCGTGCACGCGCCCGGACGCGCGCGCATTCGCGGCAGCGCTGGTTTGGCGCCAATGAGCACATAAAAGTTCCCCTGTTCCATGGAAACATCGCTGCTTCGTCTCAGCTCTGTGACCCTGCCTGAACCTGTATTCTGATTATCTGCTACCTGATTTGACCCGGCTTGTTTGACCATCCGACCTGCTCCGATCCCGACCCGGCCTGCCTGACCATTCTGCTGTCTGTACCTGCTACCGTTGCCGACCTCTGCCTGTGCACCGACTCTGCCTTTGCCTGCTGTTATCACCTGTGCCTGTTACCTGCCGACCCGGACTGTCTGACTCTGCTTGTGCCTGCCGCTCTACTTGCTGTTGCACCTTCAGCTTCAGCTCCTGTGATCCCTCACCTCCAGTGTGTCAAGTCTGCTGCTGTTCCAGTCTCCACTCACCTGCAGTCCTGCCATCCCAGGAGGGATCTCTGCCTCTTCACCAAGGACTATACTCCAACAGGCACTCCTACCCCACTGTGCTCAGGAGACCACTGTCCCCACTCCAGTGGCTCCTGAACCAGCGTTGTATGAGAGGTCTTCTCCTACAGTCAGGCTCTCCTACCAGGTACCTAACAGTACGAAGCAGCCATGACTGAGCCTGCAGGAGATACGTCTCCATTGAAAGAAATATGCACCCACCTTGCGGCCCTCACTCAAGCCGTTCAATCCATCCAGGACAACTACAACAGATTAGAGGGGCAAGTCCAGAACCTTGCAGGACCTAACCCCCTGGCCTCCTCCTCAGCTGCAACCCCGGCACAGACGGTTCCTGGTCCTTCCGTGGTAATGCTTCCACCTGAACCAAAAGTTCCCACTCCTGATAGATTCTCTGGAGACCGGGCCAAGTTCCGGGCCTTTCGCAACGCCTGCAAGCTCTTCTTCGCCTTACAGCCCCGAACTTTCTCACTGGAGGCCACTAAGGTGGGGTTCGTGATCTCCCTCTTACAAGGGGAACCTCAGACCTGGGCTCATCGTCTACTTGAGGGGGACTCAGCACTAACCCAGTCCTTATCTTCCTTCTTTGAAGCCATGGCTCAAATATACGAAGACCCTCAACAGACTGCTACAGCTGAATCAGCTCTGTTCACGCTCCAGCAAGGCCGCAGACCTGCGGAGGACTATATTATGGACTTTAGACGTTGTAGTGCGGACACTCTGTGGAACGATGCGGCTCTGCGTCACCAGTTCCGCTTGGGTCTATCTGAAGGGTTAAAAGACAAACTTGCCCGAGTGGGTGTACCAAACACTCTTGAGGCTTTGATTAATTTGACTATCCAAATCGACCGACGTATTCGGGAACGTCGATCTGAACGATCTGCTCTACAAACCCGCCCGATTTGGATGACAGCCAGAGCACCACTTCCGGCAACACGCTATGTACCCCCATCCAGTGCAAATCCAGCCAATGCCACACCTGATTCCGCAGAACCTATGCAATTAGGACTGATGCGACCTGCCTTGTCGCCTGAAGAACGGCAACTCAATCTGTGCCTCTACTGCGGTGGGACTGGGCACTATGTCCTGAACTGTCCAGTCAAGATAAGTAAGTGCCCGTCTTCTGTGTATACCAATCTCTCTGCTCTGTCTGTGAATTCTACCCACATTGCCCTTCCTCTGTCTTTACAGCTGCAAGAAGGGACAATAACGATCAACGCCATCATTGATTCCGGAGCATGCAGTTGCTTTATTGATTTGAACTTTGCCAGCCAGCATAACATTCCATTACGAACCAAGACCCATGGACTCGCTGTATTTCTAGCTGATGGATCCCGCATCAGATCGGGACAAGTAACCCAGGAAACCCTGCCTCTGCCTGCTTCTACTTCCTCCCAACACAAGGAACTGCTGGTTCTTGATGCCATCTCCTCTCCCATGTTTCCCATCATCCTGGGCATTCCTTGGCTGCAGGCCCACAATCCATACATTCATTGGACATCTGGAGAAGTGAAATTCTCATCTTCTTACTGTCATGAACACTGTTTTAAGAAGGATTCGGATTCTTCTTCTACCCTACTTTGTTTGGACACCGACCAGAAACTTTGTCAGGTCATACCTAAACAGTATCATGAATTTATTGATGTTTTCAGTAAGAAGGGGGCAGACTCTCTTCCACCTCATCGCCCCTACGATTGCCCCATTGAATTGCTGCCTGGATCCGAAATACCGTTCGGACGCATTTTTCCATTGTCAGAGAAAGAACAGGAAGTACTAAAGACATATATAGATGAAAACCTGGCCAAAGGTTTTATACGCCACTCTACATCTCCAGCTGGTGCCGGAATATTTTTCGCCACAAAGAAGGACAAGTCTCTCCGTCCGTGTATAGACTACCGTGAACTAAACAAAATCACGGTCAAAAATCGGTATCCTCTACCCTTGATACCTGAACTCTTCCAAAAATTAAGGACTGCCATCATTTTCACTAAACTTGACCTGAGAGGGGCATATAATTTGATCCGTACCCGGGCTGGGCATGAGTGGAAGACTGCATTCTGAACCCGATTCGGGCATTATGAATACCTGGTCATGCCTTTTGGACTCTGCAACGCCCCCGTGACCTTTCAACACCTAATTAACGATGTTCTCAGGGACTTTTTAGATGTGTTTGTAATCGCATACTTGGACGACATCTTGATTTTTTCAGAATCCCGTGAATTACATCAGGAACATGTCCGCAGGGTATTGGGTCGTCTCCGCTTACACAGTCTGTACGCGAAAGCGGAGAAATGTGAGTTCGAACAACAGAGCATTCAGTTTCTGGGGTTAATAATCTCTGCAACAGGCATCAAGATGGACCCACAAAAGGTCTCCGCTGTTCTGGACTGGCCGGTACCCTTGGACAAGAAGAAAATTCAGCGGTTTTTGGGGTTTGCGAACTTCTACAGAAAGTTCATCAGGGGGTTCTCAGCCATAATCGCACCCAAACAGAATATCCGTTTTTCCTGGAATCAACCTGCCCAAGACGCCTTTGAAAATCTCAAAAGACTGTTAACTTCAGCACCTATCCTTAGTCACCCTGAACCATCTTCACCGTTTATTTTAGAGGTTGATGCCTCCGAGGTTGCGGTAGGTGCGATTCTTTCACAACGCAAAGGTAGCAAAGAGATAATGCATCCTGTGGGGTTCTTCTCCCGTAAACTCTCCCCTGCGGAGAAGAATTATGACGTTGGTGACCGAGAGCTGCTCGCCATTAAAACTGCACTGGAAGAGTGGAGGTACCTGTTAGAGGGGGCTATACATCCAGTACTAATTTACACTGACCATAAAAACCTGGAATACTTACGATCTGCCAAACGGCTGAAGCCTCGACAAGCCCGCTGGGCTCTGTTTTTCTCACGTTTTTCATTCCATATCACCTGGACGGTAGTCCAGGCTCAAAAAATATTAAACCAGATGCATTATCACGTATGCACGACAATCCTAAGGACTTATTTACTCCTGACACCATCTTACCCGCAAACAGTTTTTTACTGCTACAAACAGATTTACTCTCCCAGATTAAGGAAGCGTCCTGAGTCAGCCAGGCCTACTGGAATTTCTTTAGTAAGTAGAGATGGTCTGTTCTGGAGGGGAAGCCAAATTTTCGTTCCTGAAGATGTTCGGGTCAGGGTTTTGACGCTTCTCCACGATCATCCTCTGGCGGGCCACTTTGGAGTTTGCAAGACCCTGGAACTGGTACAGCGTACATTCTGGTGGCCCAATCTGAAAGACTTTTGTGAAAAGTATGTCAGTTCCTGTCCCATCTGCATTCAGAATAAGTCATCCAGGAATCGAGCTTGGGGCCTATTAAAACCATTGCCTGTACCCGACAGACCATGGAAAATGATTTCTATGGATTTTATTGTGGAGCTTCCATGTTCTGAAGGGTGCTCAGCCATCTTTGTAGTAGTGGACCGTCTAACCAAAATGGCTCATTTCCTACCTTTAAGGGGAACCCCGTCTGCCACCGAAACTGCTTGCATATTTATCAAGGAGATCATCAGACTTCATGGAGTACCTGTAAACATAGTTTCGGATAGAGGGGTTCAATTCGCCTCACGTTTCTGGAGATCCCTGTGTGAAACCCTAAAGATTGAATTGGCCCTGTCCTCGGCCTATCATCCTCAAACAAACGGTCAGACAGAAAGAACTAATCAGACCCTGGAACAATACATCAGATGTTTCACATCGTTCACACAAGATGATTGGGTATCTCTACTACCCTTAGCAGAATTTGCTTACAATAATGCCAAACATTCTGCCACCGGTCAATCTCCTTTTTTTGCCAATTATGGCTTTCCCCTAACCTTTCTACCTGATTTCCTTTCAGAATCTTCGGTTCCAGCAGTACAAAGTACAGTGGAGTTCCTCAGTCACAACAGTCGGTTGTTGCAGGAAACAGTGTCCAAAGCTCAGGCAGATGGTAAGAGAATCTTCGACCGGAAAAGAAGGGGGGAGCTGAACTTACAAATTGGCGACCAGGTATGGCTTTCTACCGTTAATATTAAATTAGCATGTCCTTCTAAGAAGTTGGCACCTAGATTCATGGGACCCTTTCCAATTAGAAGGAAAATCAATGAAGTGTCTTATGAACTGACTTTACCTGATTCATTAAAAATTCATCCGGTATTCCATGTATCTCTGCTCAAACCTGCTGTACCTGATCCCTTTCCTGCTAGAGGGACAAGACCTCCTGAACCTGTTGTAATTAATGGCAGCGAGGAGTTTGAGGTTGAGGCTATCCTTGATTGTAGAAGAAGGCAAGGGCAAAACCAATTCTTAATCAAGTGGAAGGGCTACGGCCCAGAAAGTAACTCGTGGGAACCGGACAGTAATGTGCATGCTAGGCGTTTACTGCGCGCCTACTTTTCTACTCATCCTGAGAAGAAGAGGTTGTTGGGCATCCGGAGGCTGCCCCTTGGGGGGGGGCAATGTCAGGGATCTACCAGTTCCAGACCGGGGTGCTTGCATGCGCCTATGCGCCGGCGTTCGCGGTAGCGCCGGTTTGGCGCCAATTAGCACATGAAAGTTCCCCTGTTCCATGGAAACATCGCTGCTTCGTCTCAGCTCTGTGACCCTGCCTGAACCTGTATTCTGATTATCTGCTACCTGATTTGACCCGGCTTGTTTGACCATCCGACCTGCTCCGATCCCGACCCGGCCTGCCTGACCATTCTGCTGTCTGTACCTGCTACCGTTGCCGACCTCTGCCTGTGCACCGACTCTGCCTTTGCCTGCTGTTATCACCTGTGCCTGTTACCTGCCGACCCGGACTGTCTGACTCTGCTTGTGCCTGCCGCTCTACTTGCTGTTGCACCTTCAGCTTCAGCTCCTGTGATCCCTCACCTCCAGTGTGTCAAGTCTGCTGCTGTTCCAGTCTCCACTCACCTGCAGTCCTGCCATCCCAGGGGGGATCTCTGCCTCTTCACCAAGGACTATACTCCAACAGGCACTCCTACCCCACTGTGCTCAGGAGACCACTGTCCCCACTCCAGTGGCTCCTGAACCAGCGTTGTATGAGAGGTCTTCTCCTACAGTCAGGCTCTCCTACCAGGTACCTAACAACAACACTTTTGGTAATTTAAAGCTGATCAAATACAAATCAGATGTATCAGATACAAATCCTGTAGCTGCTGGCTTTTAATAACAGGACATTTACCTGTCCGGGGATCCAGCGCCATCCTCAACCAGGCTAGTTCTTCACTAGTCTTCGAGTTCCTGGTGCCGGCATCTTAAATGTGAGCACCCAGCTGTGAGAGCTTGCAGCTTCCCAGCCATCTGCCCACTGCACATGTGCAAACCATGCTGCACCCTGTGAATGGTCCCACAGTCTTCTGGAATCTGTGATGTGCCCCAGAAGACTGCAGGGAGGGAGAGGGAGAGGAGAACTTCCACTTGCATTGCCTAAGTGATTTGAGCTGAAGTGGGAGTGGGTACCTGTCAAAACTAGGTACCTGCTCACCCTCCACCCGAACAAAATGACTTTCCAAATATGGCAGAGGCAGAGCAGAGTGGGAGGAGGACTTAAAGTGGAACTTCCCGTTGGGTGAAGCACCACTTGAAAGCTTTATGCACACTGGAGCTTTTAAAAGAGCTTTTCTTCTGACAGGAGAAAAGCAACTTGAAAAACGTCATTAAGCTGTTTTAAGGAACATTTAGGCACCTTTAAGAGCATCAAACACTTGGGCGTTTATTTATTTCATTGACCAGATTATTAATTTATTCTGGCCATTAAAATGAAAAAATGCCTAGGAGATAAACGTGCCTAGTGCTTAGTTTACATGTGTTTACCCGGGTTTAGGCGCATAAAGTATTTTTTTATGCATAAAAGCTCCTCTTCTGAATGCAACTTTGGTGGGCTTTTTCTGCCTTTAAACGCTCCTGCCTCTAAACTCCTGTAGATGCCTAAAATGTGCATGGGCACATAGACTATCATGGAGGGGTGTTTAGAGGCAGAGCGAAAAAAGCTTAAACACCTATAAAAACAGTGTTTTTAGGTTTAAGTGCGCATGAGGCTCAATTTTGTGTGTATTTTTTAATATAGGTCTCTGCAACAGACCAAAAGCTGAGACTGAGAGGTTTGGTTCCAAAAGAAGAACACTTCTTCTAAATGAGGGACAGTTGGGAGCTATATGTTAATTGTTATAAACACATGTAAAAGCATATGAACTGAAAAGAAAATGCATACAACAGATTTTAGTAAACACCCATTTTGCAATTTCTTTCATCACGCTTCTTCATGCTAAGGAAACTTTTAATACACAAACATGATCTCTGGTATTCCTAAGGGCATGTATGTTTGTCTGTTTAGGCAACACACACAATTCCTCTCTTATCTCTGAGGAATTATAAGCTATCAACTGAAGAATCTGGTCCAGCAATAGGCTTTTCCCCAAAAGAGGTCTGCTGAGTGTGTGTGTTGAGGCTTCTACTTACTAACATAAATCCTGTTCATTGGGCCGATATAAGTAGTGTCTGGCCAAGATCAGCTGACATTTGTGCAAACCTTGTGTAAATCGAGTTATTCACATTTCCAGAATGCACATTACTATGTAAGTATCCATTCACTTGAAGTTTGCAAAATGCTGAACATTTTACTATGGAACAATCGAACTGTGTGTAACAGTCACACTATCAATAAAGAAAGCGCTGGGGCCATAGCACTACTTGAACAAAATATCTGCCTGGCAAGCAAGGCCAATGGCAAGCAATTCAAGCATCTCTTGTGATAAATGCACAGCTAGTAGACAATGAAGCATTTTTCGTAACCATTATTACAACTTTACATTTTTCATCATGCTGGAAAATCTCTGCTTGCCCTGGCACTGATAATTCCCCTTGTTTTGGGTATAGGGGAACAAGCCTGTCTCAGAGTTTGTACCTCATCCAAAGGTCAACCAAATGGGTGAAGATTGCAGCTGGTTCCAGCACTCCAGAGATATAAAAGAGGAAGGGCACACAAACCAACAGGCTTGGTTGGACTTTTTACCATTTATGGATGAGAAACAGAAGACAAACTATGGTGGTTAATGTTATTTATCACATCTTCAACTTACATTTTTCATTTAGAAAGCCAACTTGTGTTTCATTGTTTTGTCAAACTTTTATGCTGTCTCAGCGTTAAACCCTAATACACTAAATGAAAACAACAAATGTATTATTTCATTACACTTTCTTTAAAAGCCTCAGATTTCCCTGTGGTAGCATGACTCCCTGTATATATTGCTTTAATTATTGTTGTTTCAGCCAGAGTTCAAAGGTTAGGGAATTGCATTCTTCTTACTCAGATTAGGGATAGGTTATCTTTCTAGGAATCTGCTCATCCATTTCTAATTATCTTGCCAAGATCTCTGTTCATGGAAATTGTGTCATGCCCTCATCCACTTCTTGCTTTGTTGCTGGGTTACATAAAAGAACCAATAAACTTAAAATAGAAAGTTTTTTATGCATAAAAAAAAAAAAAATAAATAAAAAAAAAAAATATATATATATATATATATATATATATATATATATATATATATGTTAAAGCTTATCCTTTAAGACAGAAAACAAGATAAATTACATTTTCATTTTGTTATATGTTAGCACCCAATTTACGCAAATGAACTGTCTCTTTATTTCTTCGAATAAGCTCAATACAAGTGAAATACATCAGGTGGCGGAGTTAAGGTGGACAGTCTTGTACTGGACCATGCATTCAGCTGTAAACCATGGCTTTTTTTAATCGGCGTGTGGAAACCCCCTTTTTTTTATCATTAAATTCTGAGGTGGAGGACGAACCACTGGTAGACAAGTATCTGCAGTAGAGTGCAGCATCTTTTGATCCTAATATTAGTGTGTTAATTAATTTACCATTTGTTTTATCTGTTTGTTAAGTGCATTTTGTCAGCTAATAACTTCTTGTGCTATCTGCCTGTGCTAGACTGTTATCAGTTACATAGTTCCAAACCATCTCTGAAGACCTTCTCTCTATGCCATGGAGAAGAGGAGTGGGGGAACTTATTGCAGTCCTGTCCTAGGGTGACAACACCGCTCTTCCATAGATACAGTAATGTGAGAGAGCAGTGTCACCTTAGGACATGAAGTGTGTCACTGGCAAGATCACATACACAACATAAAGAAAAAAAAACTGAAATCACCCCTCTTCGCCAATCCCTGTACTGGCTTCCAATTCTCAATGAATACAATTCAAAATACTAACAGCAACATACAAAGCCATTTACAACTCTGCTCCAAGTTACATCACCAATTGTACCTCACTACGTTACCCAAACCATCCTCCCCGCTCAAGGAAGCCTATCCCACCTCCATCTAAAAACGACATTTTTGATTTTACATCTGCTCATCCTCATCACAGTTATTACCTTTTGTACTACTTGTCCCTTCCCTATTAGATAGTAAGCTCGCATGAGCAGGGCCCTCCTGTATTGACTCTAGGTTCACACTGTAGCGATGCGGGAACCAGCGCAATTCCGGAGCCGTTTCCTGTATCGCATTTCTATTGCAGGCAGTTCACACTGTCCTCTGTGAACTGCTGTGGGTGTCAATACAATGTTAATGACACTCCCAGATTGGTTCACAGATCACAGTGCGAACTGTGAACTCGCACAGGAATCAGATCGCATGGGTGAGAACAACCATGAGATCCGATTCCAGTGCAGGAAAAAAAAGTCCCTGCACTATTTTCCTGCGAATCCAATGCGAGTTCAGCCATACAAGTTGTATGGCTGAACTCTCATTGCACAGACATCGCATGTGATCAGCACCGCAGCGTGGGTGCAAATCACATGCGATGTCTGTGTTCACACAAGTGTGAGCCCAGGCTGAATTGTATTGTAACTAAAGTGTCTTCCTTTATTTTGTAAAGTGCTGTACAAACTATTGGAGCTATATAAATCCTATTATAATAATAAAAAAATAAGCAAATGCAGTCACCACATCTGAAGACTGGTAAGATGCAATGTATTATTTTTCGTTCTTAGGTTTAAATACCCTTATGCCCTGTACACACAGTCGGACATTGATCGGACATTCCGACAACAAAATCCATGGATTTTTTCAGACGGATGTTGGCTCAAACTTGTTTTGCGTACATACGGTCGCACAAAGTTGTCGGAATTTCCGCTCGCCAAGAAAGCGGTGACGTACAGCACGTACGACGAGACTAGAAAAGGCCATTTCAGAACCAAACGTGGCACCCTTTGGGCTCCTTTTGCTAATCTCGTGTTAGTAAAAGTTTGGTGAGAGACGATTCGCGCTTTTTCAGACTCGTGGTTTTCAGATCGTTTTCTGCTGTTCAGTTTGTGCTTGTGGGTTTGTATCTGCTCTTCAGTGCATGCAACGAGTACCCTTGACTTGTCATTGTGTTCTTGTTCGTTCGGTACTGTTTTTCAGGTCGCTCTTCACAGGCCTTGCTGTTCTTCAGTGCGTTCTGTTACTTCGTTCTGAGCAGCCGACCGATTTCTAGCCATGTTGCATATACGTACTCCTCGTAGAGTTCGTGCTGTGCGGGGGCTTGGTGTTGGGGTCCTGACCTTGACAGAAGTCCAGTCCATGAACAGGGTGGGGAGGAGTTCATGGACCAAGAATTGGTTGCTTCAGCGTGCCCAGTTCTGTCATATGCCTTTGCTCCGTGAGATCCGTGAGACTAATCCTGATGATTTCAGGAACTTTCTCCGGATGACGGACCCCGTATTTCACCGTTTGTTGGCTTTGCTGACCCCTTATATTAGCAGGCAGGATACCTGCATGAGGCAAGCCATCACTCCGGACCCTGCGGTACTTGGTGACGGGGAGAAGCCTGCAGGACCTCAAGTTCTCGACAGGCATCTCCCCCCAGGCTCTGGGGATCATTATCCCAGAGACCTGTTCTGCCATCATCCAGGTCCTACAGAAGGAGTATATTAAGGTAAGATTTTTGTCCTTTAATATCACATTTTATTGTATTTAATGTTTACTAATGTGTTGTATTTCTTTCCTCATTTCCTAATTACCATGATTGTAATATGCTGTGAATGTCCCCTTTGTCCTCATGCATGCTGGATTTTTATGTAATTATTTTTGTTGTCCTTCATACATATTTGCCTTCACTTACCTCCCCAGCATGGTCTCCTGGTCCTATATTCACCTTGTGTAGTCACTTAACAATGTATTTTATCAGCTCCATAGTAGTGCTTTACCCCAAACACCCCCTAAAATGTTTAGAAATGTGATTGGTGCTTAAAATTTATGCAGAGTGCCAGAGGCTTTTTTTGGGGGGTTCCCAAATCAATTGGAACCCTCCCTCCCCCCAACTGTCAGCTGATAACAATTCTCTATCTATCCTCAATCATCTATCTGCTGACTTTGCCAAACCCATACACACTATACCCATATCTTTTGTGTTTAGATTTATGGATGAATTCCCCAAAGCATGTAGTGCAAGGGCCTGCCTGAAGACTTTCAAATGGTACTGTTTCAAGTTTCTGTATACTATTATTATCTTGATAGGTAATAGCATAATGTCCAAATGTGCTCAAATGTGTACAGTGTGTATTTATATCTTTGTATTATGACACTTCTTACCTGCCCAGTGGGCTGCCAATAGTGTAACTAAGGAGGGGCTGGCCAAAGTAATACCCATTATTTAGGCATTCATCTCTCAACGAAGTGGAGAGGGTTACCTGTCCAAGACCCCCCCCCTATAATGTTAGAAATGGCCCATGAGAGGGGGGGGGATCTGATAGGTGTACCTTATACTTTGATCTTTAAAAATTCCCATAAATAAATGGTATCTTGATGTTGGCCAAGAATGTTTGTGTCTAATCTACTTTCCATGTTTATGTGCAAAATGAATAATTTTTTTTTCTTGTTTGACTCCACAGTTTCCTTCCAACCCACAGGAATGGCAGACTGTGGCCTCCCACTTTGCCCAGCGGTGGGACTTTCCTAACTGCGGAGGGGCAATTGATGGAAAACACGTCCACATCGTCCCACAACCCAACTCGGGTCGTACTATTACAACTACAAGGGGTTCAATAGTATTGTGATGTTGGCAGTGGTGTCGGCTACTTACGAGTTCCTGTATGTGGACGTGGGGAAGAATGGCCGGATGTCCGATGGTGGAGTAATCGCCCAGACGGAGTTCTACAGGCGTCTCCAGAATGGCAGCTTGGACTTGCCACCTCCAGAAGAAAATGTGGAAGGACTCCCATTCGTGTTTGTTGCGGATGAAGCATTTGTGCTGGGGGACCATCTTATGCGGCCATTCCCGATGAGGACCCTCACCCCGGACCAGAGGGTTTTTAATTACCGGATGGCAAGAGCCAGAAGAGTGGTGGAGAACACGTTTGGAATCATGGCCAGCCGGTTCCGCCTATTTCTTACACCCATGCACATGGCGGAGTACAAACTGAATCATATTATCCTGGCATGCTGTGTTCTACACAACTTTTTACGGCAACATTCTGCCAACTATGCTGGCTCAGTTGGGCCTGAGGCCGGAATTCCAAATGAACCAAGCCTGACGGCGCTTGAAAGTGGCCGTCCTGGCTTGCCCCCCCCTGAGTGCCCGTGATGTCCGGCTAAGATACCTTGAATTCTTTGTGGGTAGGGGGGCCATCAATATGCCAGACAATGTCTAAAACCTTTTTCAAATAAATTTTTTTTTTAAAATTCTTTGGTGACATTTACTGCTTGTGTTTGTTTTAGCTGATCCTGTGGTGAGTCCTGAAAATGGTGTGATTGTGTAACATTACCAAGCAATGTTGGGTGTTATTTACTAAAGGCAAAGACACTTTGTACTACAAGTGCACTTGAAACTGCACTTGTAGTGCAAAGTGGATTTGCCCTTAGGAAATAACACCCATTGTTACAGAAAACACCAATTAGAGCCCCACAAAAGTGTTGTAGCGTTGAGACAATAATCCACACAATCTTGATTAACAATCTTTTTAATACCAGCACAATCACATGTGCATTTGTAAAAGGTTTTTAAAACAAACCAACATGTTTGTTTTTATAACAATCTTTGGGCTCACATTAGAAAAAGTAGAAATGTCCATTTGAGATAAAACAGACATGTTTAAAACCAACTAGAAAGACACAAATCTTGAACTTACAAAGTTCACATTTGGTAGAACTTGAAGGCAATATCAGACATGAGTATTTACAAACTGTGTATGATATTGCGTTCAGATGGGGTGAAGTCACCCCAGGAAAAGCCAAATTTTGAAGATGCACACAAATAGCCGAATGTCAACATGTGCTACCTGCCATCACGGGGGATCAAGGGATGTGTTTTGGGGGTGCAACCCCTTCCTCACAGCTACTTTATTATCGAGGAAGGGGTTGCACCCCCAAAACATGTCCATTGATTTCCTGTGATGGCAGATAGCACATGTTGACACACTGTGTGCCTCTTCAAAATTTGGCTTTTCGACAATTTGACAAAAAAAGGTCAAACAATTGTAGCACACGAAAAAGCAAAGGGGTTTTGAGTGGTTTTTGATCACCTAAAAAGATATAAACAAAAAAACACCATGTATTATAAATCTGCCGGCATCCATCTCTTACCTGAGCCTGTGGTCGCAGACACTGACCTGTTGTGGTGACAATTTCCACCACGTCTTCCTCCTCCTGCTCTGCTTGGCTTTGGGGGATTTCTCCTTCTTCCAGAGGTGGGGAGTCTGTGGTCTCCTCGGATGAGGGGTGTCCTCCGAGTCTTTTATCCCCTATGTAGGAAAAACAAATTGTATACTTAGCACACATATATTTGATGGCAGAACTAAAAATATGAAACATTGATGGGCAGAGTTCCAAGATGTAGTATTTTTCTTGTCCTTTGTCAAGCTTCAATACTTTACCTGTTTTGTACAAGCTTCACAGATGGAGACCCCCCTATAGTATACACTGGAGCACCTGTGTAGACCCCCTAATAAAAAGGGTGTTCTTGTGTCCCACACTAGTGCTCCAGCATCCAGATGTGTCAACTGCTGCTGAGTGTCCTCTCCTTACACAAAATCTAGTTTGCATTTCATTCTAGTTACAAACCCATCTACACAACCAAATATTTGTCAGACAAGTAGGCCCTAAAAAATGTGGGGAAATGCATATGGCCAAAACAATGGTGTTTTCTAGGCTGAACGAACAATGTTTGATACGAACGAACAATGTACCCATGAACATGAAAGTTGCCATTTTAAACTGGATAACAGTTAAGAAAAGCACATGGAGCAGCACGAACGTAATAAACATAAAGAATCGGAACACAGCACCTACTTACTTTTTTGCAGCACTCTCCGGATCTTTCTGTACTGCTCGTGCTCTCTTAATTTGAGGTCCGACCACCATTTCCTGAGCTGATCTTTCGATCGTCGTACCCCGAAATTCCGGTGCAGACTCTTGACCACTTTCGCCATGATCTTGGCCTTTCGGACATTGGGGTTGGGGTAAGGTCCATACTTCCCGTCATAGTCGGCCCTCTTCAGGATGTCCACCATCTCCAACATCTCCCCAAAGGACATATTTGATGCCTTAAATCGTCTCTTCCGGGATCTGGACGTTTCTGGCTCCGGGCTTTCCTCCCCCTCCTCCTCGTTGCTGTAATTATCTGACACCTGCTGTGTCTCCGCCATGTGCTCTTCCCCCACTGCGACCAACAAGAAGGGGCGGGGAATAGACTAGAAAGAACGTCAGGGGCTGGCGGAATTTCACGCATGCGCAGTGTCTATAAAGCGTAACACGCGTGTGTAGTACGTACGATCTGTGAGCGGAGGAAGGAGTTACGGAGGCGCCGATCGTAATAGCGAAGGTAAGATTTACATTGGGCCTATACTGCTTCTAGATTGAGGCCTGTATTTGCACAAGTGTAGTAGACTTTAGGCTGACATTAGGGTTTTTTCTTGTGTTGTGTCTTGCAGTGAAAATGGATCTATTTAAAGATGAGGAATTTATGCCCATATTCATTGATATGTTCAGGGAGCTGCATTGTCTATGGCAGATAAACCACCCTGAATATAAGAACCAAACAAAGAGGAAGGCAGCGCTGGATAGTTTGTTGGAATTTGTGAAGCAGCTGATCCCCATGGCACACATCACCTATTTGAAGGCCCTAATTGGTGGCCTGAGGAGCACTTATCTAAGGGAGCGCAAGAAGGTCCAGGATTCCCAGAGATCCGGAGCAGCAGATGACATTTATGTCCCCAGGCTGTGGTACTATGACAGGCTGCATTTTCTGGCAGGTCAGACCGAACCCGGGTCATCACTCTCCAGTCTTCCTTCCACGCTTCCTTCCCCCCCAGCTGAGGCTTCTGACGCCCAACCTGGGCCTTCCAGACAGCAACATGTGGAGGAGCCCAGATTGAGCCAGGTATAGCATTCTTCTAAATATTTCTGGTTGTCCAATCAATGATGTTAAATATATGTTAGTTTGGAGTACTAATTTATGATTGTGATTGATGAAGCAAAAACTAAAACCATGTCCCTTTTTCATACACATGGAAGTCTCAGCCAGGAGGTGGCCGGGCCAAGCAGGCTGCCTGATATCCAGGTCCCTCCCCTACACCTGCAAAGACAAAGTGGCAGGAAGAGGAGTAACCTGGAGGAGGCTGCCATAGGTATCTTTTGGAAGGCTGCAGAGGCCCTGAGAACCCCCCACACTGTGGAGGAGGACTTTGCTGGCAGAACTGCCTGCAAAATGATGCAGATGGAGGAGGTCCAACGAGTCCTGTGTGAGTTCCTAATTTTGGAAGCTCTCAATAAGGGGTTGAGGGGCGAAATAACATGTGCAACCCACATTTGTGACCTCACACATGGTCCTCCTCCTCCTCCAGGTCCTACACCTCCTCCTCCTCCTCCTCCAGGTCCTACTCCTCCTCCTGCCACATCTCCAACACCAGAGCCACAGCGTGGAAGGAAGCGTCTAAGGAAGACCAGAGAGTGATGACCCTGGGTTCAGTCTGGTCTGGCAAAAGATGCAGCCTCTTGTAGTACCACAGCCTGGGGACACAGATGTCATCTGCTGCTTTCCGGATCTCTGGGACTTCTGGACCAGACTGCACTCCCTTAGATAAAGACTCCTCAGGCCACCAATTTTGCTGGTAAAGAATTGATGTCTGCCCTGGGGGTCAAAGGCTTCGCCAATGTCAACTGTTTCTCCAGCGTTGCCTCCCTCTTTGTTTGGTTCTGAGCCCTTAATAAAGGATTTTTGTTTTCAATTATACTTGCCTATGTGTGTTTTCCTTCAAAAAGGACAGTTTGTTTGTGAGGAGGCAGGTACATTTCAAAAATACAATGTGAAATTAACAAGGGACACCAACACCAAACAATCTCCTTGAGATTAAATAATACAAGATATCAATGATGTTGTGGTAACTTGACACATAAAACACACCAAAAAATATTATGGAGTAAAACACAACAAAATCAACAATAAAAACACAGCCTTGAAAAAAATACAAACCCCCCCAAAAAAAACAGCCTTGAAAAAAATACAAACCCCCCCAAAAATACAAAAACAGCCTGGAATAAAACAAAAAATATTTAAAAACAACCTAAAAAATATTTGGTCAGATGTGACAAATCTAAATATATTGAGGGAATCCCAAAAAATAATAAAGAAATAAGTTTGTGAGAAGTCTGTGTGAATATGAGCTGCAAAAATACTTCATTCTTCTCACATTATAAAGAAGAACAGAGTGCGCTGCCTTAAACTATTTTTGACATTGCAGCGTGACGAAAGTGCTGTATCCATTCCGAACACTAATTTTACCAGACCGAGCTGTTCCGTCTCGGAATTTCTTCTGAGCATGCGTGGCACTTTGTGCGTCTGAACTGCCCACACATGGTCGGAATTGACGCGATCGGATTTTGTTGTCGGAAAATTTTATAGCCTGCTCTCAAACTTTGTGTGTCGGAAAATCCGATGGAAAGTGTCCAATGGGGCCCACACACGGTCGGAATGTCCGACAACACGCTCCGATAGGACATTTTCCATCGAAAAATCTGACCGTGTGTACGGGCCATTAGTCAGCAGTCTCTGTTCCTTTAGTAACTCACCCTCCTTGTGAATAACTGGATTTGTTGCCTGCAATGCACAGCATTGCATTGATGAAAGGATCTGCATACTGCATTTTGGCAGTATTTCCCTGCAAGGCAGCCAAATGGGATCCTTCCTAAGCACAGTACAAGTAAAAATGCATTGCATTGCATATAATCACATGCAATAGTGTGAGCTATTGGCATAAAAGTGAACTGAAGTAAGAGTTGGGATATTTATGTAGAATTGCTAGACAAGAAGTCAGATGTTTAGAAAAATAGCTCTCCCCTCTGGATTACCTTTATCTAAGCTATCATTACATATTTAACATATGTATACAGTGATGCTCATAAAAACCATATTACATAAACTTACACTTGCCAGCATTTTCTTTTACAAAGCATTAATGCCATAAAACAGGTTAAACAGAGGCGGTTGTCAAATATCACAGAGTGTACAAAATATTAGGGTGTAATGCCGTGTACACACGGGCGGACTTTTCGACCGGACTGGTCCGAAAGAGACCGAATCCAGCGGACAATCCGACTGTGTGTGGGTTCCATCGGACCTGCAGCGGACTTTTTCGGTCAAAAATCTGACGGACTTTAGATTTGTAACATGTTTCAAATTTGTCCGATGGACTTGAGTCCAGTCGAAAAATCCGCTCACCTGTATGCTAGCTTGACGGACGAAAACCCATGCTAGGGCAGGTATTGGCTACCAGCTATCAACTTCCTTATTTTAGTCCGGTTGTACGTCATCACGTACGAATCTATCAGACTTTGGTGTGATCGTGTGTAGGCAAGTCCGTTCGTTCAAAAGTCCGTTGGAAAGTCTGTCCGACCAGTCCGGTCGAAAAGTCCGCCCGTGTGTCCGCGGTATAACATTCAAACAGACTAGAAGGATCAGATAAGTCTAGACCTAGAAGGGAGAAGGAAAAAATGGAGAGTAACAAAGTACAAAAAAAAAGGGCAGATAGAAAAGTCAAAAAGAAGAGAAAGAAAAGGTTTCGGAGGTTGTTGTATTGAGAAATATCAAATTTCGGCCATGCACGGTTCGAATCTCGGCTAATTCAGCAGGAGCCGGCCGAGATTCGAACCGTTGATAGGCAGGATAAATGAACCAAGTTGATAGATCGATCAACTTGGGTACAACAAGCCTGCCAGATTCTCTTCTCTCCTGTCCCCGCCGGGATATCGCTAGCAGATATAGCAGCGATATAGATATAGAGATAGATAGACCGTGCATGGCCTGCCTAATGATAATGTACTACTGAAGCGGTTTATCAAAGATCACGAGTCATTCATAATCCTAGCTTAGAGGGCAGGGCATACTATCCTACTATTATGACATATTTATTATTCTATAAAAAAAATGCCACCACAATATCATGCAAATACCTGAACATAACATTACTAAAAACAGGATTTTTTTTGTAAAAATTATTAAGATACAATATTCGAAAATATTTTTGGCACAATAGTGTGGGACTTTGAAAATAGGAGCAAGAGCCAACCATGATAAACTTATCTGAAATTATGACTGGCCAATGAAATACTTACATGATTCAATATTTTTAATCAAAAATAGCAGTCTGACTTTCTGTAGCTTGGTATATTTATATAGTCGACTATGCTCCAACAATAGTACTCCTTCCTTGGTGTGTTGTATTTGTTTAGATACTGAAAGATATCCTGTTGGATCTGGCAGGACTTATCCTTTCTGACCTCTGACTTCTTCCTCTAGGTCTCTCTGTAAAGGCCATAGGATCTGATTTCTATTGATGACAGAAAGGTGTAAACTTACAAGACAGGAGGTGTAAAAGACACCCAGCAAATGTTTGTACTGAAGGGTATGCACGGAATGTCATCCATTACACTTTGTTGTTCTTAGTAACTATTGTGTAATGCAAATGAAATAAGGGGATCTAATCCAAAACCTTATTATTTTACTAGAGAAATTTATATAGAGTCAAAAACAAATGCAGTGCTTTAAATAAATAATAATAATGACTTTTCACTCTATGGACTCAAGAGAGTTTAAGAAATAGGTGTTGCGATTCTTGAAGAAAAGGATTTGTCAGGTATTACTATAGGTAAAAAGAGGTGTTTTAAGTCTGTTGAAAAAAGATCTAGAGAGGGTGTGTAAGGAGATACTAGGATTGGGCAGATGTTGGAGCCAAACTGAGCAAGCCCCCACCCTACTTCTTCTTGGAAAGGCCAGATACCCACCTGCTGTTGATTATTATTAATATACAGGTTTTATATAGCGCCAACAGTTTGTGCAGCACTTTACAATGTAGAGGGGGGAAAGTATACTTACAATACATTTCAATACAGAAGGGACAGGGGGGCCCTGCTTGTGGAGCTTACAATCTAAATGGAGGGGGAGGTGGTACAAAAGGTAATAGCTGCGGGATTGATCTGATAGAGGTAGCTCGGGTGCGGTTCTTAAGTGGAGGTGATGGAGGTGGTATAGGCTTCCCTGAATTACTGAGTTTTCAGGGATCGCCTAAAAGCGGACAGGGTAGGGGCTGACCAGACATACTGGGGCAAGGGCTTCCAGAGGATGGAAAAGGCTCCTGGAGGCAAGCATGGGAGGAGGTAACAAGGGAGCTAGAGAGCAGGAGGTCTTGGGAGGAGCAGAGAGGACGATTTGGACAATATCTGCAGATGAGGTTAGTGATGTAGCTGGGGGAAATTTGTGGCTGGCCTTGTATGTTGTGGTTAGTATTTTGAATTTTAGACGGTGGGGTAGGGGAAGCCAGGTGAAGGGATTGGCAGAGAGGGACAGCAGTCAGGGATTGGTTAGTAAGGTCTATTAGTCTAGCAGCAGCATTCATAATAGACTGAAGGGGGTATAGCCTGTGCAAAGGTAGGCTAGTGAGGAAGGAGTTGCAGTAGTCAAGGCCGGAAATAACCAAAGAGTGAATACGTTGTTTTGTGGTGTCGTTAGTCAGGAAGGGGCGAATTCTGGAAATGTTGTGGAGGTCAAGGTGGCAAGATGTTGCCAGTGATTGGATGTGGGGGCCGAGGGAGAGGTCAGAGTCTAGGATTACACCCAGCACCCTGGCATGTGTGGAGGGAAGAATGGTTGTGCTGTTGATCTTAATAGTAAAGTCATGGGGAGGGAATCTGGGAGGAGGAAATATTACAAGCTCAGTTTTAGAAAGATTGAGTTTGATGAAGTGGTGTGACATCCATACTGATACATCACTCAGTAAGTTTGTGATATATGGGGGGATTGAGGGGGTAATTTGAGGAGTGGAGAGATAGATCTGGGTGTTGGGTTAATGGAACTCTCTGCCATTTTGTGTCATACACCCTGGCCATTGGCCCATTCTTGACATCCCTGGCCTGAGACGCCTTCCTTTATTAGATTATTCTCTTCTCAATGTCCCTTCTATAGCTTTGCCTAGCTGGCCACACTCCCAAATGGCACACTCATTCCCAGGCTCCACATTACTCACAAAGGAGGACTCTGTCCAGGCCTTTGAGGTCTTATGCACCACACTGCAGGACCGACAGAAAAAGGTCAGGGGGGACAGTGTATTGCTCCCATGGTCTATACCACCTCATTTGAGAGGGGTCTGGCTGCAGACTGGAGCTCCATTTTTGACAGGAAACATGTGACCTCCACTCCACCTTTTTTTTTCTTTTATTGAACTTTAATGTAACAAACGACCAATGGCTGCAGCTGGAGCTCCACTGTCCACAGGAAACATGTGTCCTCTACTCCACTTTTGTTATGAACTTTAATGTAAGAAACAACTAATAGACACAACTGGTGGAAGTGGAGGTCACATCTGCATTTCCCACGGGTATCTGGCTGTAGACTGGAAACACAGGAAACATGTGGCCTCCACAGTTTTTTTGTTTTTTTATCAACATTAACCTTTTGGCTGCCAGAGCAGTTTTTGCATTTTCTGCACATGTTTAAAAATCATTTTGGGTCTGAAGATGACATAAAACCCCAAGATATTATATATTTTCTGAAAGGAGACACCCGAGAGAATAAAAGTGTTAGTTCCAATTTTTTATGTCACATAATATTACCGCAAATGTCTAGGAAATGCAAAATTTCAGTGAAAAACACACTACAGTGAATTTTAGGGCTAATAAACAAAATACATTTTTGGTAAAATATAAAACCTGAGGTTGCACAGAGTAAATAGATACCCAACACGTCAAAACTTAAATTTGCATGTGCCCGTGAAATGGCGCCAAATTTCAGTAGCATAACGATAGGGCTGCATAGTACAGGTGCTGCCGTCCATGCTCCTCAGCAATTCAGAAGCATCTGTTGCAGTTTATTAACAAAAAAAGTGCCATTAGTGCATACACCTGTACTTATTCAAGTAACATCTTATCCACAATATTTAAATGTTCATGAAATGTCTCTCTGATCATATGACCATAAATCAAAATTAGAATCAAAATCAAAAATAAAAGTGTGTATTGTGCCTTTAAATACACCAAATAAAGTGTTCTTATGAAAATAATTATTTTATAAAATACAAAAATGCAAAGACATCTTCTTCTCTTATGTCCTATAATTATTTATTATCTGCTGCAGTTTACCCTACTCTCTGTGCCTGATCTACGCCTTCCGACTCTCATCCACTCCTGACACATGGCACAGGAGGTTTGTCCTATCCTGCCAACTACACCAGAATTGTAAGGGGGACTGGGATTGGGCAAATATTAGCACTAAACTGAGCAAGTTCCTACCTTACTTTTTCTTAGATAGGACAGTTATCCACCTGTTGTTAGTGGAACCCTCTGCCATATTGTGTCATACTCCTGGCCATAAGCACACTCTCAACATCCCAGCCGGAGGCCCTAATATTTGTGAATAAAGGAATGTCCACACATAAAATGTATCTCTCTACACCTCCATTCCTCTCCTTGGGAGCACCACCGATTTGGGACCTCTTCCCCATGTATACTAGGTCCACAGCATTAGGTTTCCATCACCAAGTCACAGAATGCACAGAATGAGGGTCAGGGGGGGTTAAGGTGGCTTCCTGTATTAAATAGTTTTCTTCCCAATGTCCCTTCAAAAGCTCATTCCCAGGTTCCACCATTACTCACAAAGGAGTGTAGAGAGCCTTAAACACCCCGATGCAGGACCCACAAAAAAAGTTCAGGGGAGACAGGGTATCTATAGGCATTCCTCACATGGTCTGTATGACCTTACCTATGACTTCAATCAATACTGAAGGTGACTATGTCTTAGCAGCCCTGGGGGATCTAGCTCCCATGCCCCATCTACAACTAGCCCCTCCAATGCTGGCTTTTATATAGACACCAAGTACACCCCTAACATCACTAAGAAGGAACTTTCTAAAAAAAGGGACCTAACATGCAATTACAGCCTTCACTTTACCATACTGGACAGGGAAAAGAGCCATCTAGGGACAAGCAAGCTAACTGCACCAGCCAACTGGTTCTTCCCAGACAATGGATGGGGGTGATTTTCATATTGTGTGTGCTCAAGATAGAATGCAGGAGATACAGAAGATTTTAAGGTCAATCTGGACACATAATTTCCATTTCCTCTGTGCAGGATCATGAGTTTGGCCCTAGACACAGAGGAAAAGAAAATGTGGCTCACTACCTCTGCTGGGAGTTTATTCCAAACATCAACTACCCTTTCAGTAAAATAATATTTTCTAAGATTAGTTTTGATCTTTCCTCCTGTTAGTTGGGGCCATGTCCCCATGCTCTTGATCTTGGTTTCATATTGAAAATACTGTCCTCCTGAATATTATTTACCCCCTTGATGTATTTAAAGGTTTTAATTATGTCTCCCCTTTCCTCTCTTTCCTCCTTACTATTTATATTAAGTTTCTGAAGTCATCCTTGATATGTTTTATCCCCCATACCACTCAGCATTTTTGTTACCCATTTCTGGACTCATTCGTATCTTATCAATAGCTTTGTGTGAGGTCTCCAGAACTGGACACAGTATTCTAAATTAGGTCTCACTAAAGATATATATAGGGGAATCAGAATCTCCTTCTTCCTGCTGGTGATCCCTTTAGTGATGCAACCTAGAATTATATTATAATTATATATTATATATAGCATAAGAATGTGGCACAGAAATTGTGTAATTGAATATGAAGATACAATCTTAATTGGGATTTTTTGGAGTATTTATTGGCACTGCAAAAAATTATACAGTATATATGGTTGAAAATTTTGCTGGAGAGAAGTGATTGACTGAAACAGAGAAGGATGATGGAGTATGGTTTGTACATTACAATGTATGCTGAGTTTTAGAGTCTATATGCTGAAACCTCTTTGTAATGAGTTTTTTAATGTGATCCATACACAACTCACAGTTTTCTAGGGATTAGCTTATTTGATTCATTTATTTCAGGTTTAATAGTGGGAACCATTGTTCAAGTGCTGGCTTACGGTTAGGTAGGGTCATACAGGGCACAGAAGCTTTATTTTCTTTATTTTCTGACGCTGACCATGGTAAATGACTGGGATCAATGAACACAGAGGAGATCATCCATTCCCTAATCTCCTCTATGAGCAATGAAGCCAGAATCGACAATAATTTTGTCACTTCCAGTTTCACAGCTGTCCCGATCTATGTTTGATTAGCTGCCTTGGAAGGCAGGGGAGACATTGAGGGTCTAATAGACCCCTGATGGTTTTATAAAGAGTACCTGTCTCCCGCCCATGCTACTACATAGGGGGGCTTGTTAGCCCCTCTGATAGCAATAAAGTGGGAAAATGAGAAAAGACAGAAAAAGGATAAAAAAAATTAATTTGAATATAATAAATAAAAATAATAAAATAAAGTAACAGCACCCTTTCCTCCCCAGCACATAGGTGCAACAGAGTTTCCTTGGAGACAACCAGAGAAAGCTGTCAGGATATACAGTATGGTTTTTTAAACAGCCAAACAGTCATTAATGTGCCTCTTCAGAATTCATTGACAAGTAACTTAAAAGGAAAAGTACTAATTTCAAACATGTGGTGGCTCAGCAGAAACGGTAGTAAAAGTTGCCTACACCAACAAATTTGCCATTTCAGACACTGCATACAGAAGAGATTTATTTTCCTACATTTATTGAATGCAATTACATACCTAATGACAAAGAGGAGAATCCTGTACCAAAAGATGCATGTTATGTGTATGACCCTCTAGTTTTGATTGTCTACACACCACCATTGGAAGATAATGCCAACTCATGCTGTGGGAATTCAAAAGAGATATTATCTTTGACAAGGAGACTTATCATAACCCTTTCATGCCTAAGCCTATTTCTGACATTTGTTGCTTACAAGTTAAATCAGTATTTTTTTTCTAGAAAGTTACTTAGAACCCCCAAACATTATATATATATATATATACATATATTTTAGCAGAGACTCTAGAGAATAAAATGGTGATCGCTGCAATATTTTATTTCACACAGCATTTGCACAGCAGTCTTTCAAATGCAATTTTTTTGGAAAAAATACACTTTCATGAATTAAAAAAAAATGAAACAGTAAAGTTAGCCCAATTTTTTGTATAATGTGAACGATGATGCTACGCTGAGTAAATAGATACCTAACATGTCATGCTTTGAAATTGCACACACTTGTGAAATAGCGACAAACTACGGTACCTAAAAATCTCCATAGGCGATGCTTTAAAGAAATGTAATGGTTGCCAGGTTAGAGTTACCGAGGAGGTCTTTTGCTAGAATTATTGCTCTCACTCTGACGATCACGGCGATACCTCACATTAGTGATTTGAATTCCGTTTAACCCCCTTCAATCCATGAACCCAAATTTGCATACGGTCGGCATGAAGGGGATAAGCAATCACCTTTATATAAGAAAATCATCATACAACAGTGTTAGTGAAACAACATCTCAAAATACGACTGGCAGTTAACCTTTAACAATTGACAAGGAATCTACCAGTACCAAGATCCTGTTGAACAATATTAATGTTCATCCATTTGTTGACTGTGTAACTAGTGACTCTAAAAATCACCATCTACAGTGCCTCGAAAAAGTATTCATACCCCTTGAAATTTTTCACATTTTGTCATATTACAACCAAAAACGTACATTTATTGTATTGGGATTTTATTGATAGACCAACACAAAGTGGCACATACTTGTGAAGTGGAAGGAAAATGATAAATAGTTTTCAAAATTATTTACAAATAAATATCTGAAAAGTGTGGCGTGCATTTGTATTCAGCCCCCTTTACTCTGATACCCTTAACTAAACTCTAGTGGAACCAATTGCCTTTAGAAGTCACCTAATTAGAAAATAGAGTCCACCTGTGTGTAATTTAATCTCAGTATAAATACAGATGTTCTGTAAAGCCCTCAGAGGTTTGTTAGAAAACCTTAGTGAACAAACAGCATCATGAAGGCCAAGGAACACACCAGACAGGTCAGAGATACAGTTGTGGAGAAGTTTAAAGTAGGGTTAGGTTATAAAAAAATACCCCAAGCTTTGAACATCTCACAGAGCACTGTTCAATCCATCATCCGAAAATGGAGAGAGTATGGCACAACTGGTCAGATGAGAACAAAATTGAACTTCTTGGCCTGAAAGCAAAACGCTATGTGTGGCTGAAAACTAACACTGCACATCACCCTGAACACACCATCCCCACTGTGAAACATAGTGATGGCAGCATCATATTTATATATTCATGTGTTAGAATGGCCCAGTCAAAGTCCAGACCTAAATCCAAATGAGAATCTGTGGCAAGACTTGGAAATTACTGTCCACAGATGCTCTCCATCCAATCTGACAGAGCTTAAACTATTTTGCAAAGAAAAATGGCAAAAATGCCACTCTCTAGATGTGCAAAGCTGGTAGAGGCATCTCCAAAAAAGACTTGCATCTGTAATTTTTTAGATTGTAAGCTCTAACAAGCAGGGTCCTCTGATTCCTCTTGTACCAAATTGTAATGTAGCTGTAATGTCTGCCTTTATTTTGTTAAGTGCTGCGCAAACTGTTGGCGCTATACAAAACCTGTATAATAATAATAATAATAATAATAATAATAATTGCACCGAAAGCTGAATACAAATGCACACATATTTATTTGTAAAGAAAATTGAAAACCATTTATCATTTTCCTTCTACTTCACAATTATGTGCCACTTTGTGTTGGTCTATCACAAAAAATCCCAATAAAATACATTTACGTTTTTGGTTGTAACATGACAAAATGTGGAAAGTGTTAAGGGGCATGAATACTTTTTCAAGGCACTGCACTTCAGTGGATGCTATGTATTTGCTCAGGGGGGCAGCTGCAGGTTCAGACTAGCCCTGTCATTGGTGAAACTACACCTGACAAGTGCAAAACAGAACCCTGCTCCCATTTGCTGCTCAGCTTAGTTTCACTTTCCAATACAGAGACAGGGCTTAGGAAAGTCACTCTTTTCTTACACTGCAAAATACTGGAAAAACTTCCTCTGTACTGAACATATCAGAATTAATTGTATGTTGAATTCAACTTCTGTGTTTTATTGAAAAATTAAGCTGCTTGTGCATGGTTTTTGGACGATATTTACTGGCGCATTTTTTATTTTGCGTGGCTATACTGTCTACACCGACTAGATCTAGTAGATAATATTACATATATTGACATTTGAAACAATATTTTCATGGGAATATATAAAATTGTCCTTCGCGCTGGCGGATTTTTGATGGTAAAGTGGTCAAGTGAGCTAAAGTGCCGTGTAGAATAATTAATAAATAATAAATAAATATTGCCGCAAAATATGGGTGTCCACACCAAACACTTAATGGCTAAATATAAATTAGTAAATTTCGCGCAATATTAAAATGGTAAAATAATGTGTAGATATGTTGTGGAACACTGTTATCTCTTAAGTGGTGGTATTGAAGTCTCTCTTTTGTACTATTAAAAGAGTGAAACTATAATCACAGTAATTGATGAACTGATCCTTATATAAAATGATCCTTATACCACCCTCTCTTTAGCATGCATATATAAGTGATGACATTTGCGTAAAAATATGTGCATAAAAATATGTGCATAAAATATTTCCAGTAGTGAATCGTGTGCATAAAAATAATTCCAGTAGTAAATTGTGTACAATCTACTTAAAAACCACAATCATAATCTGTGCAATAAGACATGGGTGCATCCTTTAGATAGTATATATATAACAATCCAATAGTGAAAAAAACCGTTGTGTTGCTACAATTTCTGTAGATCTTCTATTGCCAAAGTGGTTAAAATATAGATGAATAAACAAATCGGTGAATAAAAATTAAAAATAAAAATAAAAATAAAAATAACTGTGAATAGTTCTTCTGGTGTTTAAAGAAAATAAATAGTGAAAGTCTATCTTTCTGCTGCTGATGTTTCTCAGTGTGGTCTCTCAGAACTCTCACCTTACATTGGTGGTAATCAGGCATTCAGTATTGGGTCTTTTAAGTTAGGAGTTGGTTTCTGGTAGCTTTCTCTTTTAGTTTCTCTCCTCCAGCGTTCCCTCTCTGCTGATCCGCTCTAGTGAACTCAGTATGGGGGAATAAGAATGGGGAGGGGGGAGAAGAAAGAGGCTCCACTAGTGCATTAAACTTTTAAAATCAAAGGGGGAATATTTATTAGCTAATGCTCTTACATTTCACAAAATAAAAACAGGCAAAGTGAATAAAAACGATCTGGCGTTCTCAGCGCCCTCTCACTTGTGCTTCAGATTCAGTGTATTGCTCCAGCCAATCCCTACGCGTTACGACACCGTCACGTGTCTTCATCTGGGGTATCTGATTGGCTGTCTTATGTCTGCTTATATATGATAGAGCCGGAAGTTGCGGAGCCGCCATTTTGCTTGTGGTCAGTGTGATTTTTAGTTCGGCGGCCATTTTTCGTTGGTTTTGGGAGGATTCGTTCTCTATAGTCTGGAATTTACTGTGTGCGGCCATATTTTTGGTGGTGTTCCTCTATATGCAAATAGATTTCCGCTGTTTGATATTACAAACATAATAGCATATAGGATTTTTTAAAAAGAGTGACCAATTTTGTAATATATATATAAGAACCAGAATATTTTTTAAACAAAATTTCTTGAATTTTTTATCAATTTTTTTATTAATTTTTATTATTATTTTTTAAATACATTTTATAAAATTTTTTAACTTAATCCTTCATTAAAAAGATCACATATTTTAATTTCCCATCCATACACAATAAGTTATTATCAAAGAGTAAAGAGGAAAGATACTACAAATGAGTGGAGTGGTGATGGATATGTAAAATGTATGTACCCAATTGCATTTATTGTAATTTTTGCATTTTTATCTTATTAACTGGCAAGGTTAGCAGAGCACTCTCGCACCTGCTGTATGCATTCAATTAGATATAGTAATCTATTCGAAATGGGGATCGCACTAATTCACCATTTAGTGTGTACAATCCCTGCTTATAAATGCTAATAGCGTACGCCTTGGTAACAAAATTGGTCACTCTTTTTAAAAAATCCTATATGCTATTATGTTTGTAATATCAAACAGCGGAAATCTATTTGCATATAGAGGAACACCACCAAAAATATGGCCGCACACAGTAAATTCCAGACTATAGAGAACGAATCCTCCCAAAACCAACGAAAAATGGCCGCCGAACTAAAAATCACACTGACCACAAGCAAAATGGCGGCTCCGCAACTTCCGGCTCTATCATATATAAGCAGACATAAGACAGCCAATCAGATACCCCAGATGAAGACACGTGACGGTGTCGTAACGCGTAGGGATTGGCTGGAGCAATACACTGAATCTGAAGCACAAGTGAGAGGGCGCTGAGAACGCCAGATCGTTTTTATTCACTTTGCCTGTTTTTATTTTGTGAAATGTAAGAGCATTAGCTAATAAATATTCCCCCTTTGATTTTAAAAGTTTAATGCACTAGTGGAGCCTCTTTCTTCTCCCCCCTCCCCATTCTTATTCCCCCATACTGAGTTCACTAGAGCGGATCAGCAGAGAGGGAACGCTGGAGGAGAGAAACTAAAAGAGAAAGCTACCAGAAACCAACTCCTAACTTAAAAGACCCAATACTGAATGCCTGATTACCACCAATGTAAGGTGAGAGTTCTGAGAGACCACACTGAGAAACATCAGCAGCAGAAAGATAGACTTTCACTATTTATTTTCTTTAAACACCAGAAGAACTATTCACAGTTATTTTTATTTTTATTTTTATTTTTAATTTTTATTCACCGATTTGTTTATTCATCTATATTTTAACCACTTTGGCAATAGAAGATCTACAGAAATTGTAGCAACACAACGGTTTTTTTCACTATTGGATTGTTATATATATACTATCTAAAGGATGCACCCATGTCTTATTGCACAGATTATGATTGTGGTTTTTAAGTAGATTGTACACAATTTACTACTGGAATTATTTTTATGCACACGATTCACTACTGGAAATATTTTATGCACATATTTTTATGCACATATTTTTACGCAAATGTCATCACTTATATATGCATGCTAAAGAGAGGGTGGTATAAGGATCATTTTATATAAGGATCAGTTCATCAATTACTGTGATTATAGTTTCACTCTTTTAATAGTACAAAAGAGAGACTTCAATACCACCACTTAAGAGATAACAGTGTTCCACAACATATCTACACATTATTTTACCATTTTAATATTGCGCGAAATTTACTAATTAATATTTTCATGGGGACACCACAGAAGTTCAGATTGGTCAAAATGGCTTAAATGGCTTACCTAAAATAATACCCTTATTGTTTAGGTTTTGTTATAGAAGGGAGTATTGCAAATACTATTTTAGGAAGGACCTTTTGTGAGGTAATCTATGTCACCCAAAGACAGCTGCAGGGACATAGACAGGAGGGAATACCTATGTGCCTCTACCAGGCATAAGGTATCAGCCAGATAAGAGAGAGCTCTGTGAGAAAAAAAAAAGAGTGAATATAGGAGCTGAATTTTTAAAGATGTTGTCATAAAGAAAGTCCTAGGGCTGTAGGTGGTCACTGCCAGTTCTAAGCAATAGAGAGATGCTATTTAAAGTGTATGTTAAATTCTTTTATTTTCTCCCTTTTGGTATTTTAATATACCAATAAAAGTGGTTTGCTATATTTTTTTGGTAAGTGGAAAAAATTAATGTTGATCCTGCCAGAAATCTTGTCAGCTAATAACTTCTCATGTTATTTGCCTGTACAAAACTTTCCTGGGGGAAGGACAGGGAGGTTGTCTGTAATCTTACCCTAGGGTGACAATAGAGGTGAAACTAAAAGGAAAATGAAAAGCCTGTGGAAGAAAACCAATGCAGCCACCACATCTAAGGAAAGCCGCAATATATATTACAGGTTTGCTTTTGGGTTTAGATATACATTAAGGGGTGACCCCTATGAAATGGGTAACTAAAATAATGTGCTCAGTATGACTCACTCGTCTGTGCATAGAAAAATTCAGGGGGGTAGCTAGTTTAGAAGAATATTCTAATTTTAAGTAGGCCTGAGTTATTTTAACATATGAAAAATTATGCAGATTTAATTTTAATTATATTATTCTTATATTTTCAGCTGAGGTCAGTTACAAATCATAAACTAAATTTAGAAAACCCCTGTTTGCAATACCAATGTTTAAGTGACTGTAGGGTCAATTCACTAACGTTTACCGCATGCAATAACAGGGTCACATGACTCATTTGCAAAAATGATCACCTGCGGTAAATAAAGTCCAATTCACAAAAAAAATAAAAATAACGATTATGTGGTGTTTACCGCAAAATGGAAAATGCGCCAGTAAATATCGTCCAAAAACCATGCGGTAAGCTCTTAAGTCCAATTCACAAAAAGAACAGAGATGAAAAAAAACATGCAATATTTATCACCAAAGATTCTCCGCTGACAGCTGAATGTAAAGAAAGCATACCGGCAATTTAAAATTGTGAAAAAAAATGGCCCTTCAGGTCTGGTATAGATTTTAAGGGGAATCCCACACCAAAATTTAAAACAAAAATGGCGTGGGGTCCCCCCTCAAAATCAATACCAGACCCTTACCTGAGCATGCAGTCAGGCAGGTCAAGAAAGTAAGAAAAAACTCCCCCGATGTAGATAGTCAATCACCGCCAACGCTGGACCCTTAAATAGGTAAGGGGCAGGGCAGCCTGATGACATCACCTGGTTTCCTGCCCCTTGTTATGTCACCACCCATTACCTATTTAAGAACATTCAATCAGCAGAGCAGGCAGACCGCGGGAGCATTTGTCGCGATCAGAGGCGGAAGGTGTCGTGATTGACGATGGATCTACATCAGGGGTCAGTTTTTTTTTTCATTTTTAATAAAGGTATCTTCAAAAACAGCTGATGGCTCATCAGTTGTAAAGGACGTGGTGGCCGTCTCCCCAGCCTGCTCCTTCGCAAACCAGCTTAATATGTGATAAATTACCGCATGAAAAAAATTAAGCAATTACCGCTCAATTGACCAAACACCACATTCTTTATTTACCCCACAATCTTTATGCCGCGTACAAACGATCGGAAATTCCGCCAGCAAAACTCTGATGAGAGCTGTTTGACAGAAAATGTGACCGTGTGTATGCTCCATCGGTCTTTTGCTGGCGGAATTCCAGCCAGCAAAAGATTGAGAGCATGTTCTCTATTTTTCGGTCAGGAAAAGTTCCTATCCAAAAATGCGATTGTCTGTACAAATTCCGACGCGCAAAATTCCTACGCATGCTCGGAAACAATTCGACGCATGCTTGGAAGAATTGAACTTCATTTTCTCGGCTTGTTGTAGTGTTGTACGTCACCGCGCTCTTGACGGTCGAAAGTTCAGAGAACTTTTGTGTGACCGTGTGTATGCAAGGTAAGCTTGAGCGGAATTCCGTCTGAAAAACCATCCAAGTTTCTTCCGACAGAAAATCCGCTCGTGTGTACAGGGCATTAGTGAATTGCACTTTCAAAACTAATTTACTGCATGCACAATTTTACTGCATTATATGCGCCGTTCTTTAACTCTATGTGAATTGACCCCTGTGGGGTCAATTCACTAAAGGTTACCGCATGCGACATGAAGGTCAGGTGGCAAATTTGACAATTTTTTGGGAAATATCGCATGAGATAATAAAAAAGAGTCAATTCATCAAAGTAAAGTATCGAATGTGAGGTAAATACAGCATTTTTAATAAAATAGTGAGATAAATACCGCAAAAATATTTGATAAATCATTAAAAACACTAAAAAACACACACATTCATTAATATTTGATAAATCATTAAAAACACTAAAAAACACACACATTCATTATTTATCACCTGGTGTTTGCTGGCAGTATTTTAGAAGTGTACAAAAATAACAATTATCGGAACTCTGCATTGGCCAGGAGATAAAAAGTATGGAATGTATCAATGTGAAAATGTTCTCCTCTAAGCTCAGGAATGAAAATAAATTGTAACATTTCATCAGAGGGAGATCGGAGAACCCTAGAATGTTTTTATAGTTTCACAATATTGCTGTGTGCCTTCTGGTGCAGTGTTAGCCTGCAAAAAAACAAAACAAAAATTGTGAAAAATCAACTGCAAATATAATGCAAAAATAATGCAAAATGTAAGCACTAAATATCACAAAACATAAATATTTAACAATTTGGTAAAGAACACATGTTTAGTGAATAGACTTCTTTTGAGATAAATACTGCATGAGTTTTTTTAATTAAAAAATTCAAGCGGTATTTAGTGAATTGATTTCACTTCTTTGATTGATCAGGCATATTAGCTAAGATCTATCTGACTGCTTAAGATAACATTAGCTAAGGTGTAACAATAATCAAGTCTCACCATTGCAAGGCGTGAATCACTAACCACTAAAGACTTGCACAGCAGGATAAACACCATGCCTATTTCCACTGTACTGTATACATCTTGGTAAGATGCCTCTGTTCCTTGTCCTAGGGACAGTGACGGAATAGCTTTGGCCTTTGCAAAAACTGAAAAGAAAAAAAAAAAAACACGAGGTAAGCAAATTTCCTCAGAACCGTTTCCTTCCTTCCCATTACTGAAATACTTCTGCCGGTTTTGGCTCAAGATCCATGCATGGTCTCAATTGCACAAATACCACAAACACGTTTATACATCTGCTGAAGTCTTCTGAATCAGCATGTTGGATAGAAAAATAATAGGAAAAATAAGATTAAAAAAAAATGGAAAACTGTCTTCTAGTGGAATTACTGGGAAAATAGAAGGAACACACTTTACCGATGATCATGATTTCAGTAAACACTTTCTACATTATGTTTATACTCTCTAAAAAAAAAGAAATCATTTATTTGGAAGAAACCGTTTATTATGTATTTATCCTAAAACCATCTCTGTAGGTTTTTAGTTTCTGAAGAAGTTAGGCCCCTTTAATATGGGTGATCTGATCTGGTCCACCTGTCAGTTTATCAAGCCGACCTGTTTGGACCCTCCATGCATTTCTAAAGACCGGCGGGTTTAAACAGACTTGTGTCAGTTTAAACCCACCTACTTCCAATCCGCTAAAAAAAAAAAAGCAGAGAAGGATCCGCCCCCCTCTATCTAGGGTAATCAGATTGGAGGGAAGTCGGGTATAAACGGACATCTGGCTCTGTCTGTGACCACTCCCTATAAACTGAGCAAACATGGACCTGTCACCAACCCGCCCTGCTCTGCTCTGCTCAGCAAGGGATCAGCGGACAGATACTGAGCAAATTGGATTCTGCCCAGTGTGAAAGGTGCCTTATGGGTAACTGGTAAATCTGTCTGGCTTAAGTGCCCAACCATGTGCACATTTTTATTTAGTCCAAGCTATCCTTTACATTTTACTTTTGGATGGACTTGGTAGTTGAGCTGTCTCACCAGGAGAACTCAACCACAACAACTCCATGCTCTCTTCACTACCAATACAATTTCAAAACTAAGAGTGGTTCTCATACTCCATCTCAAAGGTTTTCCATAACGTACAGTTAAAAAAGTCAAGTGCACCTGTTACATGGTAGCATTTAAGAGGACCTAAATTCTGCCCCAAAACCTAATATGAGTGATTTCACAACCAAAGAAGAGAGGTAAAAGAAACTTGTAAGTGATTCAACCTGCCAAACTTTATCTAAAATATCAGGCTGTACAGTAGACTGTACATACTGAGTAAAAATCAGAGTACTCTTTTGACTAGTCTACTGTTGGACTACTTTAAATATAATCAATAAGAACAATGCATTACTTTGTTAAAGAGTAATCCCAGTCAGCAAGTAAAGTGATGCTATTCAGGAAACACTGCATCTATACCACATATTTTACCTTTAATTTTTATTTTGCACAATTTGTTAAAAAAATATTTATTAAAGGACTTCCTGTATCTCCTTAGTGGAACTAGAGCATATTGTTTCATGATTGTGTAATGTGTTACCTTGCAGCTCTGCAAGGTTTCACGAGCTGCAGTGCTGGGACTAAAGCCTCGTACACACAGTACGATTGTTTTGTCAAAAGGGCGTGTGCCAGGATCTTGTCTTGCATACTAACGGTACACAATTGCCGTGCAACAAACACGAACGTAGTGACGTACTACGAGAAATTTCAGCTCTCGAGAGCCACCCTTTGGGCCCCTTTTGCTAATTTTGTGTTTGGTAAGCATTGATTCCGAGCATGCGTGTTTGTACTTTTGACTTTTGTGTGACAGATTTGTGTACTGACCATACAAAAATCTGACGTCAAACCGCCGACAATTTACTAGCCTGCCATCCAACATTTGTTGGCTGAAAGTTGGACAACAATTGTCAAAAGGAGCGTACTAACGGTAAGATTTTAGGACAACATTCTGTCAACAGACAATCCCCTGCTAACAATCATACCATGTGTACGAGGCTTTAGAATCAGCCTGGATTTGACCGCAAGCTGGAAGGAGACAACTTGTGGGCAGGATGGTTTGTCAGTTATCCAGGCTGCCCAGGTAGGAAGGGGTTAAATCTTTCTGTTCACTTTCCTGGGCATTTTTTGGGCTCTATCCTCCTTCCTGTATGGTAAATAATGAGGGGGTGGCTTTGCTCAGAGGGGCCTTTTTGTTGTCAGCCTGAAACTATGTGTTAATCATACTAATAAAACTGTTAAATAATAAATCTAATCTTTATTATTTTCTTCCAGTCTACCAGCCACTGTCAGAGCTTGAAGATTATAAATTAACCCTGATTACTGAATAACACATCGTCAATTGAAATTAATTGTTTTTTTCTAAATAAGAATACATAATGGACCCAGGAGAGTCCTAATTTTGTTTTCATATTAGTTTGTCACTCAGTAAGGTGCCCTGTGGGGTTTCATCATGTCCAGATCTCTTTGTGTTCCAACAAGCCAAATGGATTGACAACTGTTTTCACAAATTGGCACTCAGACGTAGCACAGAATAGAATGTTTATTTACCAAGCAACTAACAAAATGAATAGATCACTTCCTTTGTCACCTGCGTGGACAAAGGTGACAGGAACAATTTTGTTTTGTACCCTTAAAAGAAAACCATTTTTGTCAGCCAAAAAGAAAGTAGTCTTCATTTCAATACCTTAGTATTTACTGTATGTGTATTGAACTTTTCCATAGAACTGTTTCTACGTGATCATAATCCAGAAAATCATTTCTAACTGACTCCTGTGCAAAGTACAAAATACAAACCTCTTCTTACAATATTAAAGGGTTTTTTATTTTTTTATTTTTTTTAACACATACCTTGTTTCTTCTTTTTTTCATGTTTTCCAACCATTAGACATCATCACAGGACTCTATTATTCTTGCCCCAGTGGCAGCTAGTGGCAGGGGTAAGCAGGGAATTAACCAGCAAGTTGGATGACCAGTGTTGTGGCTGCATGGAGGGTGACAGGTGAACAGGGAACTCCCCTGTCATTGCTTCAGCAAGGTCCATTGTGCACTCTACACTTGTTGGTGCACACAGTTATAGGTGATCTTCTCTTCAGCACAGTTTATTGTAATCAGTTGAATGGCAGGCAAGAGAGCAGTTTAAGCTTAGTACACATGATGACATTATCAGGCGAATGATTGTCCGTTTTTTTATTGCATGCTAGTCTCCATGTCGAAAATGAAGAGGTTACTAAAGTACAAAACTTCTCGTACGACAGAATACAATTTTTATTGTTTGGACGAAAACTGTCCTGTTTAAGCGAAAATCGTTCGATCTGGAAAATTTCTTTTGTGTTTGTCTATTTGGATAATTTTGAACGAAAGCTGTGTACTAACGATCAGATAATCGTATGATCGATTCAAAAGTGGTATTTTTTGTACTATTTTCTGACCGCATGTATGGGCCTTTAACCAGTTCGGCCCCAGAGCAATTTTTTTATTTTTCGCATACATGTAAAAATCTTAATTTTTAGCAATCAAATTTATTAAACCCCCAGAACATTATTTATTTCTGAAAGCAGAGGCCCTGTAGAATTAAAAGGTGATAGTTGCAAATTTTTGTTTCACATGATATTTTCGCAACTGTTTATTAAATGCAAATTTTCAGGAAAAAATATAATAAAATGAATTTTAGCGCAAAACACCATATAATACCCATTTTTGGTTAAAATATAAAATATGAGGTTGCATTTAGTAAATAGATACCACACATTCTATGTCCTAAAATTGTGTGCGCCCGCAATATCACCAAAAATGATGGTGCCCAAAAACCCCCATAGGTACTCCAAAGACATGCTGGTAGGTTAATTGGTCCTGTCTAAATTGTCCCTAGTATGTGTGTGAATGAATGTGAGTTAGGGACCTTAGATTGTAAGCTCCTTGAGGGTAGAGACTGATGTGAATGTACAATGTATATGTAAAGCGCTGCATAAATTGACAGCGCTATATAAGTACCTGAAATAATAATAATAATAATAGGTGATGCTTTAAAAGCCTTTACAGCTCATCAGTTTGGAGTTAGCTAGCAGCTCTTGTGCTAGAATTAATCTAAACTGCCATTCACATCATCTAATCAAGCACAGATCGGCTTGGTTAGAAGTATCCCCTGGCTGTGCTGGCCAGCAAAGGGTGCATCTGAAACTGGCAGATGTGTTCCCAGGGTCCGGTGAGTGCAAGACAGCCCAGGAACCATGAAAGGTGGGGAGGCACCGCGTGACTGGCTATGTAAAAGTGGTCTGCAGTTATGGAGCTGCAGAATCACATTCACTTTTAAGCCAGTCGCCACCTGAACAAAACCCACACAGGCCGATAGCTGCTGCTGAAGCCATCAGTTTGTGATTAAGGGTTCACTCTTTGAACGTACATAGAACGTCCAAAGAGCTCAATCGGTTAAGGACCTGTGCTGATGGGCCTTGAGCTTGTGTCGATACACATCAATTTAGTACCATTTTGAAAGCTCATTCAGAATTCATTGACAGGTGTATTTGACCTGCGATTGACTTCCTTCTGACATGCATTTTATCTGCTTCAAGTGGGTTTTGCATTCTCATAGACTTGTATGGGGTTATGAAGCCCGGGGGGTACATGCACTTTCTGAGGCTGGTTGGCTGAGGTTGGTGGGCATGTCATTGCACTGCCTGTAACCATAGGTGTGCACACAGGGTGTGCCGGGTGTGCCTGGGCACACCTTAATCACCCTGTATGGCTTCCCTCCTCTCCCAATGAATGCTGCAGGGTATCATTTCAGATTGGAGAGCAGAGAAGGGGTCGGTAAATATATCAGTTACCGACCCCTTCTTTTTCTAAATAAACAGAATGAGTGATTAATCACTCACTGTGCTCATTCATAACTGAAGCATAGTAAACTCTGTTTACTATGCTTCAGTGTGTGAATGACCAGGAAGCTGCTCAGCACAGAGCACTTTCCATTCATTCACTGTCCGGTGCAGCTAAACCTACAGAGAGAGGGACTGGGGAATCTCTGTCCTCAGTCCCTTTCTCTGTCTCAAAAGTGAGAGGGTTTGAGCTTTGTAGTGCACACCCTAATGCAATAGGCTGCGCACACCTATGCCTGTAACATAAAGGCAACCCTGGAAAAAGTTGGTAATAACTGAAATGTAGGAGAATAGTAATATGATTTATTATATTTAAGTTGATGTCTATTCTGCATAACTATTTATGTTTATCTGTGCCTGGAGATAGACCTTAAAAATGCTGCATGTTGAAAAATACCTACAACTAAACAGCCAAAGGGTCAGGTTGATGGTAAATGAGTGGTTTTAGCACTGCGTTTGATCTAATTTGCACTGTGAGGTCTAAAATGCAGCAGGTGTTTTTAGAATCTGGCCCAGCTCATTAGCTTTTCACGCTGATGGTTTTCCAAATGTGAGAACCACCTTGTACAAGTTTCATGCTGAGTTGATAATCTCTCCATCATCATAATGTAGATGACAAAGGGAAGTGCTTTGACCTTGTAACACATGGAACATTGTTTGAGAGAAAATTCTTTCTTCACTTTCTTTTACTCATTGTTTTAGTCACTAAAATCACTGGCTGGAAGTCTTTAAATGCCTTGCACTTACTTTTGTTGCTATGTAATCTGGTGGCATGTTGTCAGACAAGTGTGCCTACATAACAAAGAAGCCTGCATTAACCAGCATCCACATATAAATGCAAATCATTTAAATCATATGTAAATGACCTATTTTGCTTTTTATGAAACTCTACTGCTAGTTGAAACATTTTAAAATTGGCACTCTCTATAAAAACATATTCTGTTGCAAAGCTACAGTGTTTGAAGAATTTTCAGCATCCAACACATGTCTTAGCATTTCTCGTTGAGTGCTGTGGTTCCTCCTGCTGACTCCTACATCACTTAAGAACGCGCTAATTATCTAATACTGCCTTTATATGCACAGCACTAAAGAAGAATTCCAGGTATAGATATTTTTACTTGGACTGGCTTGGACCAAGGTAACTGTGCATATACCAAACTCGTGGGATTCCCTTAGAAGCTGTAAATCACTGTAGTAAACACTCCTTCTATAGCAGTTTCCACTTGCTTTCAGGCCCCGTGCCACTCATGACAGGCACCAGTCAGAGGATGCTTTGCTTTTTCTCAACGAATGCAAAGCGTTCTCTGGTTGTATAAGGTGGATAGGTGGGGCGGTGACAGCCCTCAGACAAGGTCATCCAGAGCCTAGAGCGAAAATGCCAAATCCCCCCTCCCACCCAAACAAATTGAGTACTAATTTGCATGCTCACCCCCCAAGCATCCAACTCAAATCTTCTCTCTCCCCATATGTCCCCAGAACTAATCCCCCCCCCCAAAAAAATCGTCCCCCGCCAAATAAAAATCCCACCCTACTCCACCACCCCCAGCACAAATTCCCCTCCCCAATACCCCATCCTGGCACAAATCCAACCCGCAAATTTCCCCCTAGTACAAATACCCCCCCAATCATCCCTACTAGTACAAATACCCCCCAATCAACCCTACTAGCACAACCCCCCCCCCCCAAAAAAAATATTAACCCTCTACCATATTACTTTTATAGCACAACCCCCCAAATCCCCCCTCCAAGCACAAATCCTCTTTCCCCATTCCCCTTCCCAACACAAACCAGTGCAACCAGTGCCACGTGGGTTACCTCCTGTATTCACAATGCAACAGGGCAGTGGTGCAGCATCAGCTTGCAAGCAAATAGAGATCACTGGAGTAGCGGTATCTACAGTGGTTTCCAGCTTCTAAAAGTATCCCACAGGTATGGTATGTTCATAGTTACATTGATCCAAGCTGCTCCAAGTAAAGATGTCCATACCTTGATGATCTCCTTTAATCGAATCCCGCTCCACATCTAATTTTTCTAAGACTGCTTTGTTTTGTACAATCAGAACTTACTTCTGGTCACACTCTCCTTCCCCATGTGCAACTTATGCTAGATATAAATTGACCTTGGTGGTTGCCAGTTTTATGTTGCTTGTATTTCTGCAGAGAGACAGGTACAATTTATAGAGACAAGTGGGGCCTATTAGAACTGTCCTCTGCTCCAGTCAATTGAGGACAGACTTTGAGTCCCATAAAGTGATCGGCGGTTCTACAGCTGCCCAGATCACTTTTACCTGCTGAAACAAACAAAAACAACCTCATGGCTGTTAATCCTTTCAAAGCCAGGACATAGGGGACATGTCCTGTGTAGCAAAAAAACACATACATAAAGAATTTATTAAACTTTCTTCTTACTCAATCCTGGACCCTCTCCAGTCTGGCGTTCACTCTATTTTACTGAAACACCTTATTACTTATCACTACTAAATAAAAGATCACTACACTATACTAACCCTAATGATCCATATTCAGCCTTTGATACAGATGGTCATTCCCAATTAGGGATGGGCCGAACGACCCCCCATTCAGTTCGCACCAGAACTTTCAACATCGCAAAAGTTTGGAACTGAATAATGAACCACATTGAAGTCTATAGGACTCGAACTAGAAAAATCAAAAGTGCCCATTTTCAAGGCTTATATGCAAGTAATTTGGCATAAAATGGTTATAGGGGTCCAGGTACTGCCCTGGGGGACATGTATCAATGGAAAAAAAATCGTAAAAAACTTCATTTTTAAATGAGCAGTGATTTATTGATGCTTAAAGTGAAAGCATAAAAATGAAAAATTCCTTTCAATATCATGCCTGGGGGGGTCACCTTAGTCTACCTTTAAAGTGTCACATCTCTACTGTGTATAGAAGCTGCTGCAGCAATAATTGTATTTATAAAGCCAAAAAAATGACATTTTCCCTGCAAGCTTTCTTTATTTTGTAAGCAACGGCTTGGGGAGCCAGTCTGTATGATGAGGCCACAATGTAGTGCACTGGGAACAAGATTAGAGATTTTTTGGATAAATTCTGGTGTCTCTTCCACAGACTTTGTATAGAAGTAACGGGTGCGGAAAAATTGGTCTTTGGGTATTGGTGGCACCTTCACACCGTAACCCCTATAAGAGGTACTTTTTATGTAAGCAAGAATTGGCCTTGCTGTAAAAAATTGCAATGATATGCACCTGTCAAACAGGTGCAGAAAAATTGGTGTTAGGGTATTAATTATGCTCATGAAACTTACACCTAAAATATTCTTCCAGATGAGATCAACACCCACAAAGCTAGGCAGCCTAGAAGTCCTGCAGAGATTCCACATCTCAAAAACATCCCAAAAACACTTAAACAGTGACATCAGCATCAGGGGCTTCATAGCTGCTGGTAATCCATGACTAATTCATTTTGATAAATGTCAGACTGTGGACAAACGCGTACTATTATCAGTATCAAAACCTCCAGCAGCACTGAATGCCCATTCAGAAAGCATGCTGGATGCAGGGCAGCCCAGCAGCTCAATTGCATACTGGGCAAGTTCTGGCCAGTGGTCTATTCTCATTACCCAGTAAGTCAGTGGATCGTCGACTGGAAAGCTCTCCATCTCTGTTTTCGCTCCTAGATAATCGTCCATGTGATGCAGATGCTGCCGATGGGATATGGAAGTTGACAGCCCTGGGCGGCGAGGACTAAAAAAATTGTGAAATGCATCACTTAGGCAGCCGCTTTCTCTACCGCTCCTTTTTTGACCAACAGAGGCCTCAAAACTATGTTTTACACTACACTGTACCAGAGTCTGGGAAAGTGTTAGCAAAACGCCTCTTTAAAGTGTCCTCAAGAGATTTCATCTTTTGCACTCTCTGTGGGGACGGGATGAGTTCTGAGACTTTCCTCTTGTAACGGTGGTCAAGGAGGGTTACCAACCAATAGCGATCCTTCTTCTTTAAGCCAGTGGTCAACAACCCTGTCCTCAGGGCCCACTAACAGGCCAGGTTTTGCGTATTACCTTGGGGAGATGCAGACTAGAATACTGCAATCAATGAGCAGCAAATGATATCACCTGTGATGTATTTCAGTTATCTTGCAAACCTGGCCTGTTAGTGGGCCCTGAGGACAGGGTTGATGACCACTGCTTTAAGCCACCTATTCTTGGGTCCTTTCACAGGCTTTGAAGCATGAGGGAGCCCATGCAGCGCAAATTTGCAGAGGCATGAGAAGCAGACTCCTCGGGTTCACCGAGGATTACAGTATCTGGAACTGCCTCCTCCCAGCCACATACTATTCCCAAGGGTTCTGGGAATGGAAAACCATCTCTTACTGTTTGATGTATGTCTTGCTCTGCTTCAGTGCCTCCAAAACTGCCAGAATCCTCCTCCTCCCTCTCCTCTTGTGTGTTCTGTGGTGTAGGAACAATGGCATCTGCATAAAGTGGGCCTTAAGAGGAAAGGAAGTCCTCCTCTTCCTCTCGCTGCTCTGCCTCGAGTGCCCTGTCCATAATGCTACGCAGATTCTGGCCCAGCAGGAACAAAACAGGGGTTGTGTCACTGATGCATGCATTGTCACGGCTCACCACCCTTGTGGCCTCCTCAAAAGGTGACAGTACAGTGCATGCATCCTTTATGAGCAGCCATTGGTGTGGGGAAAAAAAGGAGAGCCGACCTGAGCCTGTCATTGTGCCATACTCACACAGGTACTCATTGACGGCCCTTTGCTGCATGTGCAGCCACTGCAGCATTGCCAAAGTCGAGTTCCACCTGGTGGGCATGTCGCAAATCAGGCGATTTACGGACAGGTGGAATTCCTAAAGAATTTCAGCCAACAGAGCACTGGCTGTGTATGACCGCTTGAAATAGCTACAGACTCTTCTGGCCTGCTTTAACAGATCTTCCAACCCTAGGTACCTATTTAGGAAATGCTGCATCACCAAATTGAGGACATGTGGCAGGCATGGCACATGTGTCAACTTTCCCTGCCTAGGGGTGGACAGAAGGTTTGTGCCATTATCACACACCACCATTCCTGCTCCTGCAGAGCTGCAAGAATCTCTGCTCCAGTGTGGTTCCTGTCCCCTAGGACACCAGCTGAAGCACTGCATGGCACCTTTTAGCCTGACTCATTGAATAGCCCCTTTAACGCTTAGGGGGTACTTGTGGTTCATAGGACAAGTCAGCAGAGGAGGGCAAGGAGGAGGAGGAGGAGGAGGGGGTAGAGCTGACAAATCTGGCATCATCACCACTAGCTTTATGGAGATGTGGGGGCACAACAAGCTGCAGCACTGAGCCCGGTCCTGCATTCTTCCGAGTTGCAAGCAGAGTTACCCAGTGTGCTGTGAACAAGATATATCGTCCCTGACCATGCTTGCTGGACCACGTGTCAGCAGTAACATGGACTTTGCAGCTGACTGTCTTGCCCAATGATGCTACAACATTGCCTTCCACATGATGGTACAGAGCTGGAATGGCCTTACATGAGAAGAAATAGCGACTGGGAACCTGCCATTGTGGTACAGCACATTCTGCAAATTCACGAAAGGGGGCAGAATCCACCAGACGGAAAGGCAGAAGTTGTAGAGCCAGCAGCTTTGACAAGCTTGCATTTAGACGCTGGGCATGTGGGTGACAGTGACTGTATTTTTTTTTTGTTGCTGCAGTAGATGTGGCAGAGAAATTTGCCGGCTATAGTCCACAGCTGGTGGTGTGCTGCTGGCGGATGTTCTGCAAGAACCTGGGACATCCTGTGCTATACCATCATCCCTGTCAGTGGAGGCTGCCAAGAGGTCATGAGGTATAGCGGGGGCAGACTGAGGTGAGTAAGGAGGAGGAACAGATTTCTGCCCCTTTTGTGTGGCTTTCAGGTGCTTTTGGCAATGGGCTGAGTGTTGGGTGGTAAAAAGCCTTGTCAAGCATGTGGTACCCAAATGGCTGGTGTTTTTGCCACGCTTGATGTGCTTGGGACAAAGTTTGCAAACTAAACAGCGCAATCAGCTGTACATGTGCTAAAAAAGCCCAGACAGCTGAGCTGTGGGAAGTGGGCTGGGAGATAACAGCTCCACAATGTGATGGAATAGGGTGGCAGCTCTCTTCTCTTCCATGTCGACTGCTTCGTTGGGGTTGTGCCTCACCCTCACTTTCCTCCTCTGATCTATCTGTCACCCGAGTCATGTCAGTGACCTCATCATCATCATCATCTCCTCCATCCTCATTACCACTGGAGACAACTTGGCAATACGCTGCGGCTGGAGGAACATAACTGACAATTTGTGTACCAGTGTTCTCCCTCTCTGTAGGCTCATGTTCCTTCCTTCCTCAAATTCAACCTCAGAACCAACATCTGAATCAAGTAATGGCTGTGCATTATCAAGGAGCAAGTGGCTGACGCTGTGTTCAAATAACTCAGCTGACTCCTCCATGCCTGATTCTGGGGCTATGGCAGGAATCGCTGTGGACAAGGAGGCAAGTTTAGCCACTCTGGCAGCTTCAGTGTACTGCGCACTAGTCTCTGCTTGGGTGACGGAGGATGAGGATGGTTCAGTAGGCCAGTCCACAACCACCTCTGCATGCTGTGGCTGGATAGCACGGGCAACATCACTAAACAGAGGAAATTATGCCCTGCCCGAGGGCTGACCACGTCCACCTTTGCCTGTGGACACATATGCTGCTGGCCCCCTCACAGTGCCATGGGAACGTCTGCCTCTCCTTGTTGTCCTCCCAGACATGATGGGAGGGTTGCTTATTAACTAAATTAAATAAAGATGTGCAAATGTGTACGTGGATGCACTTTAATCAATGGAAAATGGTGTTGATGATGGCAATGCACTGAAATATACGGCGTTAAACTTGCAGTAACATACTGAAATATACTGCATTAAATGTGCACTAACACACAGAAATATCCTGCATTAAACGGCACATAACGCACTGAAATATACTGCATTAAATGTGCACTAACGCACAGAAATATACTGTGTTAAACAGAGGGTAAAGCACTGAAATATACATTGTTAATCTTGCAGTAAAGCACTGGAATATACTGCATTAAACGAAAGGTAACGTACTAAAATATACGGCGTTAAATGGAGGGTAACGCACTGAAATATACGATGTTAAACTTGCAGTAATGCACTGAAGTATACTGCGTTAAGCGTGCACTAACCCACAGAAATGTACTGCGTTAAACGGCACATAACTCACTGAAATGAACAGATTTACACTTGCTGTAACACACTGAAATATACAGTGTTAAACTTGCAGTAAAGCATTGAAACATACTGCGTTATACGGCATGTAACGCACTAAAATATACAACGTTAAACTTGCAGTAACACACTGAAATATATACGGCATTAAACGGAAGTTAATGCACTGAAATATACAGCATTAAACTTGCAGTAATGCACTGAAATATACTGTGTTAAGCATGCAATAACGTACAGAAATGTACTACGTTAAACGCTACGTAACGCACTGAAATATACAGCGTTACACTTGCAGTAACGCACTGAACTCTACTGCGTTAAACAGAAGGTAACGCACTGAAATATACGGCGTTAAGCTTGCACTATTGCACTGAAATAAACTGAGTTAAACTGCACATAACGCACTGAAATATATAGAGTTAAACTTGCAGTAATGCAATTAAATATATAGTACTGTGTTAAATGATCACTACACTCACACTGACTGAACGATCCCAAGATTCACACTAATGTAAAGATGAATGTTGGTCACACTACACTCACACTGACTGAACTATCCCTATATTCACACTAATGTAAAAGTGAATGGTCACACTATACTCACACTGACTGAACTGTCACTAGATTCACACTAAACTGATAGAATTTACACTACACTAACAATAGAATCACAATAGCACACTATAGCACACTAACTGTCTAGTAGCACTGAACAGAGCCCTGTTCTATCTCTCTCTCCACACCGATATCACACTAAAAATGGCCGCTATTGAAAGAATACTTTTATAGTGTGGGGCAGGACTAAGAGGAGTGAGCCATGATTGGATAGAGTCATCATGACAGCTTCAAATGATGGCTCTAAATTGGGCAAAGCTTTCATCGCTTCAGCCAATCAGGGCTTTCAATGCATTGTGCAGAGGCGCAGTGCATTGCGGTCCTTTGGCAGGCCGAACAAATGGTCAAACGCCCCAATAATTCGGATGTTTGGCGAATGTGCAAATGGCCAATGTTCGGCCCATCCCTATTTCCAACTACAACAAACACTCTATTCTTTAGGAATCCAAGGCTTTGCACTATCCCAAATATCTAGATATTGAATATCTTGCTATCTCTATAGCCATTTTTTTTATTATCTCTCTCTTTAGCTCATTCCCTCTCTGTCTGAGCACTGCAAAACTTAGTCCCTAGTCTGGTCTTCTTCTCTTTTAACAATAATGACCCTGGTCACCTAATGTATTCTTTCCACATGGATTTAGGCATCATCTCTATGCAGATAATAGTTAAAACTATAAACTGCTACTTATCTATGTTCCCTATTGGAACTGGTTCTCCAATGTATTGGTGCTTAAACTGTATCCAAGACCAAAAACAAAAAATGTATTGTATTACAAGTTACCATCTTTTAGATGTGATGGTTGCAATAGCTTTCTTTTTTTTTTTTTCCTTTACTTTAGCTTGGCAACCCACACACTGCACCCATGGATGATGTGTGAATCCACACACTTACTGTCCCCGGGTCGTTCAGTTTACTCCTTCACTTTGTCTATGGAAAAAGCACAGTTGCCACTAAGGCTGAACTTCAAACATTTCTTCCTTGGTACATTTTCATTAAATTAGGACTGGTGGGGTTAGTAGTTTACACAGGAAAAGTAAAGTTGCTTGCGCTTTCTGATAAAGTAGAAGTCCAGGCTCTAACTAAATAAGCTTAAAACTCCACCCCCCCCCCACCTCCTATACTAACTACCCTGTAGGAGGAAGATGCTTATAATTACCTATTCTCAGAGTGCTCCAGTCCAGTCGTGTGTTTGTCTCACAGAAGTTGCTTCAGAGGAGAGGAGGGACAACTGACAAAAGTTGCCTCATAGTAAGTGTATGGGCAGTGGTGACTGGTGCTCACAATATTTAGGGGGGTGCAAAAAAAAATTAAACTGTTATTAATGCAGGACTGTAAATAGACATTTGTCAGGTGATTATACATCACTACTGCTAGATAAAACGGTGCCCATTATATGCAGCCTGACTGTGTCCATCACAGTAGGCCAATCACATCCACATTTTAAGTTAAAGAAAATAAAACCACTTAACATAAGGTGTCCTCATCAGAGCCCTCTTTTACAGCAGATGTCCCAATCAGAGCACCCTTTAATGCAGGTGCCCCCCTTTACATCAGGTGTCCCAATTAGAGCCCCCCTTTGCAACAGGTGCCCCCCTTTACATCAGGGGTCCCAAGCAGAGTACCCCTTTACAACAGGTGTCCCGATCAGCATCCCCCTATAAATCAGGTGTCCTCATCCCGGTTTACATCGGATGTCCCCATCAAAGTCCCCCTTTAAATTAGATGTCCCCATCAAAGTCCCCCTTTACATCAGATGTCCCCATCAGAGTCCCCCTTTACATCAGATGTCCCCATCAGAGTCCCCCTTTACATCACATGTCCCCATCAGAGTCCTCCTTTACATCAGATGTCACCATCAGAGTCCTCCTTTACATCAGATGTCACCATCAGAGTCCCCCTTTACATTAGATGTCCCCATCAGAGTCCTCATCAGAGTCCTCCTTTACATCAGATGTCACCATCAGAGTCCTCCTTTACATCAGATGTCCCCATCAGAGTCCCCCTTTACATCAGATGTCCCCATCAGAGTCCCCTTTTAAATTAGATGTTCCCATCAGAGTCCCATTTTCATTAGATGTCCCCATCAGATTCTCCCTTTACATTAGATGTCCCCATCAGAGTCCCCCTTTACATCCGATGTCCCCATCAAAGTCCCCCTTTACATCAGATGTCCCCCATCAGACTCCCCCTTTACATTAGATGTCCCCATCTGAGTCCCCCTTTACAGTAGATGTCCCCATCAGAGTCCCCCTTTACAGTAGATGTCCCATCAAAGTCCTCCTTTACATTAGATGGCCCTATCAGCCCGATTTGCGTTCTAGGCTGGCTTGCGTTCCACTGCTGTTAACCAAAAGACCGGAAGCCAGGGACCCAGAAGTGATGTGACTGGAAATGTGCCTCGACCTACGTTTCGTTTGAAAACGTCTTCCTGATGATGTTGTATTGGGCTGAATGAGCTGCCCATCAACCATGAGCAACGTGTCCATAGTAAACAAAATGCCAACACAGAGCTAAGAAAACACATGACAAGTATCCATTCTGGCAGTCTGCAGGGACAAACACACATAAAAAATATATAGTGAAAGTGCAGTTGTGCTTTAAAAATAACTTCCATCTGTGCAAGACAATTTAACCACTTGACCTCCGAAGATTTACCCCCCTTTATGACCAGGCCATTTTTTGTGCTGCCACACTGCGTTACTTTAACTGACATTTGCATGGTCATGCAACACTGTACCCACAAAAAATGTAGTTTTTTTTTCCCCCACAAATAGAGCTTTCTTTTGGTATTTGATAACCACTGCGTTTTTTATTTTTTGTGCTATAAAGAATAAAAGACCAACAATTTTGAAAAAAAAAAAAAAAAAAAGACAGTATTTTTTTACCTTCTGCTATAAAACACATCCAATTAAAAAAAAAAATAAATAAATAAAATTTCTTCTTCATAAATTTAGAACAATATGTATTCTGCTAAATGTTTTTGGTAAAACAAAATCCCAATAAGCATATAGTGATTGGTTTGTGCAAATGTTATAGCATCTACAAACTATGGTACATATTTATGGAATTTGTATTTATTTACATTTTTTTACTAGTAATGGCAGCGATCAGTGACCACCGCAATATTGCGGTGAACAATCGGACACTGACACTTTGCATTTTGTGGAAACCAGTAACACCAATACAGTGATAAGTGCTGAAAATATGCATTGTCACTGTATTAATGACACTGGCTGAGAAGGAAGACTAGGGTGATGAAAAGGTTAAATGTGTGCCTAGCCAATGTTTTTGTGTACTGTGTTAGATGCTTTTACTATGGCCAAAGATGGATTTTGTTCCCTGTTTTGCAGGAACGCAAAATCCATCCCTTCCCCCGTCAGAATGGAGATCTGCCTTGTTTACACAGGCAGATCCCCATCCTGTGTATTTTACCAATGATCAGCGGGTGCCAGTGGAGATCCAGTGCCCGGCACCCACAGATCAGCTTCTGCTGTGAATAATAACAGCAGAAGCGGCCCACTGGCGGCGTGCGTATGCCCCCTGCAGGTGGAAGTGCAGAATCATGTATATATACGTGATTCTGCACAGGAGATCCATCCTGTAGCAGTAAAACTGCTATGGGGCAGTATTTAAATGGTTAAAAAACATTTGTTTTACCATAATTTCCCCTGATTCATCACAACTATTTCTACAATAAAGATAGTTTTGGAAATCATTACTTTTTCTTCCCTATATATTTTTTTTTCAATTTTAGACATAAAATAATCTAGGTGGTCACTTTCTGAGCTTGCAATCCACCCTATGATTCTTCAATTTGCACATTTTTGGAAGCATCTTGTTGTCACATTAATGGGCCTCCCCATAATCCTTAGCATCCCCTCTAACCCAGGACAGAGCTAGCCCAACTCTTACAGCAACCATTTAGCAAGGTGAGGTGGATGGGTACTACCCCCACATGGAAACCCAGCATATAGGTGAAGGCTGTCACTTCACATGTTTTGTAGGGAGAAAGAGGCAATCACAGTACATCTAAAAACATTGACAAATGAGTGGGAATTGTATCATGGGAAAGTTAGCTGCTCCATCCCTAGTAAACCATTGGAAAAATATCTCCCATGAGACTTTGTTGCAGCAATATAAATTACACAATTGGAATGTATAAAAATGAAAAAATCTATATTGAATAATATTAAAATATCTGGTCTATACAATTTATATCCTAATCTGTAAAATGTTCCTGCTGAACATACAGGGAGCAGGAATAAAGAATATGACAATTTTAAATGAATTGCATATCCACCAAATCAACCCAACACGTTTCAACTTATACAAAGTCTTCATCAGGGGTAAAGAAGTGGAAGCAATCCTACATACATAGAGACAAGGAAAAAGGAGAAGAAATTTTCATTCAAAGTGAAATTAATTTTAATGTGCCAAAATACATAATAAATTATTAACTCATATAATAGTTATCAAAAATATATATTGCACTTACAGCGATATGGATGAATCAAAAGTCCAGACCAGCAAGAATGGCTAGGTAATGTGTTTCATTCAGGCCAATAGGGGCTCCAGGTCCCACAGAGGATCAGTGGACATCAGAGGGGCAATAGAGGCATATCACTCATATTAGCTGAATTTAAAAAAAAGGCACGTTTCATTACCAAACAATCATAAGCTATTTGAAATCCATTAAAACTTGCATCGTATATCTGTTTCAATATTTAGAAATGAAGATCAAAAGAAAGTATATGCATATGCAAATACAATCCTCCATGCAAGTAAATTAGCAAAGCAATATGTAAGGCAAAGCATACCTGTTAAAAAGTAAATGGCCAAAGAGGTGCAAACTAAATGGTCTCATGCAGCAAAAAAAAAGGGATGAAAAGAGAGAAAAAAATCTCTCTGGGAAGCCCTATAATCAAACAAGAGAAAGGGTATATAATAGCATTCCAAAGCTTTGGTATATTAGAAAGTAAAAAATTTGCTTACTTACACTCAGGCTGAACTGACGATTTGAACTCCAGTAAATGAATGCTGTGAGAAAAAAGGGCTCTATATTTGTCTGCAACAGGTGAGAAGCCTTCATGACCAGCTGATGTCAATACAATTTGATCCCCCTGCAGTGGCGTAGCGTGGGGGGTGCAGGGGGTGCCGTGGCCCTGGGCGCAATATTTAGGGGGGCGCCAGTGTGTGTCACTGGCTGCCTCCTCCTAATTTCTAATTTTGTGTCCCCGGGCTCCGGCCGCCATGTTAAGTGTCCGGCGCCCTGTGATTGGGTGTATGGGGGTCATGTGAGGCGCCCCGCCTCCGCACATGACCCCCATACACCCAATCACAGGGCGCTGGATACTGAACATGGCAGCAAGCAGAGCGCAGGGGAGAGAAGAAAGAGCCGCCGCTGTGTTCTCCTCCTCATCCGGATCGATGCAGCCAGGAGAAGAAGGTAAGTGAGAGTCATGTTACTGGGAGGGGGAGGGGGAGGGAGGGGGGCGAGAGAGACTGTAGGCAGGACAGACTGCTGCTTCCCCCATGTAATGTGCTCTCTTGTGCCCACCATGTCATGTGCCTTGCAGTGCCCCCCATGTAATGTGCTGTGCCCACCATGTCCTGTCATGTGCATTGCAGTGCCCCTATGTAAAGTGCTGTGCCCACCATGTCATGTGCATTGCAGTGCCCACTATGTAATGTGCTGTGCCCACCATGTCATGTGCATTGCAGTGCCCACTATGTAATGTGCTGTGCCCACCATGTCATGTGCATTGCAGTGCCCACTATGTAATGTGCTGTGCCCACCATGTCATGTCATGTGCCTTGCAGTGCCCCCCATGTAATGTTCTGTGCCCACCATGTCCTGTCATGTGCATTGCAGTGCCCACTATGTAAAGTTCTGTGCCCACCATGTCATGTGCATTGCAGTGCCCCCCATGTAATGTGCTGTGCCCACCATGTCATGTCATGTGCCTTGCAGTGTCCCCATGTAATGTGCTGTGCCCACCATGTCATGTGCCTTGCAGTGCCCCCCATGTAATGTGCTGTGCCCACCATGTTATGTGCCTTGCAGTGCCCCCCCCCATGTAATGTGCTGTGCCCACCATGTAATGTGCCTTGCAGTGCCCCCCATGTAATGTGCTGTGCCCACCATGTCCTGTCATGTGCACTGCAGTGCCCACTATGTAAAGTGCTGTGCCCACCATGTCATGTGCATTGCAGTGCCCCGCGTGTCCTGTCATGTGCCTTGCAGTGCCCCCCATGTAATGTGCTGTGCCCACCATGTCATGTCATGTGCCTTGCAGTGCCCCCATGTAATGTGCTGTGCCCACCATGTCATGTCATGTGCCTTGCAGTGCCCCCCATGTAATGTTCTGTGCCCACCATGTCCTGTCATGTGCATTGCAGTGCCCACTATGTAAAGTTCTGTGCCCACCATGTCGTGTGCATTGCAGTGCCCCCCATGTAATGTGCTGTGCCTTGCAGTGTCCCCATGTAATGTTCTGTGCCCACCATGTCATGTCATGTGCCTTGCAGTGCCCCCCATGTAATGTGCTGTGCCCACCATGTCATGTCATGTGCCTTGCAGTGCCCCCATGTAATGTGCTGTGCCCACCATGTCATGTCATGTGCCTTGCAGTGCCCCCCATGTAATGTTCTGTGCCCACCATGTCCTGTCATGTGCATTGCAGTGCCCACTATGTAAAGTTCTGTGCCCACCGTGTCATGTGCATTGCAGTGCCCCCCATGTAATGTGCTGTGCCCACCATGTCATGTGCCTTGCAGTGTCCCCATGTAATGTTCTGTGCCCACCATGTCATGTCATGTGCCTTGCAGTGCCCCCCATGTAATGTGCTGTGCCCACCGTCATGTCATGTGCCTTGCAGTGCCCCCCATGTAATGTGCTGTGCCCACCATGTCCTGTCATGTGCCTTGCAGTGCCCCCCATGTAATGTGCTGTGCCCACCATGTCCTGTCATGTGCATTGCAGTGCCCCTATGTAATGTGCTGTGCCCACCATGTCATGTGCCTTGCAGTGCCCCCCATGTAATGTGCTGTGTCCAGTATGTCATTTGCTGTACGTTGCAGTGCCCACCATGTAATGCGCTGTGCTGAACAATGTCATGTGCTGTGCATTGCATTGCCCTTCATGTGATGTGCAGTGCCCACTATGTCATGATGTGCCTTGCAGTGCCCACCATGTCATGTGCAGTTCCTAACATGTAATGTGCAGTTGCATTTCCCACCATGAAACGTGCTATGCCATGCAGTGCCCACCATGTAATGTGTTGTGCCCACCATGTAATGTTATGTGCCATTCAGTGCCCACCATGTAATGCGCAGTGCCCACCACGTCATGTGCTGTGCCATGCAGTGCCCACCATGTAATGCGCTGTACCCACCATGTAATGTGCTGTGTCATGCAGTGCCCACCATGTCATGTGCAGTGCCCATCATGTAAATTACTGTGCAGTGCCCACCATGTCATGTGCTGTGTTGTGCCCACCATGTCATGTGCTGCACCATGCAGTGCCTACCATGTAATATGCTGTACTCACCATGTAATGTGCTGTACATTGTCCACCATGGCATGTGCCGTGCAGTACCCACAATGGAATGTTGTATGCAGGGCTCATCATGTCATGTGTGGTGTCCACCATTTAATGTGCTGTGCTCACAATGTAATGTGCTGTGCTGTGTCATGCAGTGCCCACCTTGTCATGTGCTGTGCAGTGCCCTCCATGCTATGTGCAGTACCCACTATATAATGTGTTGTGCCCACCATATAATGTTCTGTGCAGTGCCCACTTGTAATGTCCAGTGCCCACCATGTAATGTGCTCAGCTGTGCCTGCCATGTCATGTGCTGTGCCCACCATATAAGGTCCTGTGCCCACTGTGTGCATGAGCTGTGCCCACCATGAAATGTGTTGTGTTGTGCAGTACCAACCATGTCATGTGCTGTGCCCACCATATAATGTACTGTGCCTACCTTGTAATGTGCTGTATTGGGCAGTGCCAACCGCGTAATGTGCTGTGCCCGCCATTAAATGTGCTGTATCCATGTATCCACCATGTAATGTGTTGTGCCAACCATGTGATGTACTGTGCTATAACCCCCCCTCCCGTGTAATGTACTATGCTGTGCCCCCCACAGACTCACCCCCTCACTCCCACCCCCCTCCCTCTCTCATCCCCTCTCTTTCACCCTGTTCTCTCTCTCACCCCCTTCACCCCCTACCACCCTCTCTCTCTTTCACCCTCTCTCTATTCCCCTTTTTCTCACCCCCCCCCCCTCTCTCTCTCTCTCTCTCTCTCTCTCTCCCTCCCTCTCCACCCCCTCTCTCTCTCACCCCCTCTCTCTCTTTAATTTAAATTTCACAAAAAATTGTTTGCGTTTTAATTAAATTTTATTTATTTTCATAAAAAGGCCCACCAACATCCTTAGCACCAGGCCCATGATGCTCTTAATCTGGGCCTGAGTATAGTGGTTAGTGTAGTATAGTATAGTGGTCAGTATAGTGTAGTGTAGTGGACAGTGTAGTATGGTGGTCAGTGTAGTATAGTGGACAGTGTAGTATGGTGGTTAGTGTAGTGGTTAGTGTAGTGGTCAGTGTAGTATGGTGGTCAGTATAGTGTAGTATAGTGGACAGTGTAGTATGGTGGTCAGTGTAGTATAGTGGACAGTGTAGTATGGTGGTCAGTATAGTGTAGTGTAGTGGACAGTGTAGTATGGTGGTCAGTGTAGTATGGTGGTCAGTGTAGTATAGTGGACAGTGTAGTGGTTAGCGTAGTGGTCAGTGTAGTATGGTGGTCAGTATAGTGTAGTATAGTGGACAGTGTAGTATGGTGGTCAGTATAGTGGACAGTGTAGTGGTTAGTGTAGTGGACAGTGTAGTATGGTGGTCAGTGTAGTATGGTGGTCAGTGTAGTATGGTGGTCAGTGTAGTATGGTGGTCAGTGTAGTATAGTGGACAGTGTAGTATGGTGGTCAGTGTAGTATAGTGGTCAGTGTAGTGGTTAGTGTAGTGGACAGTGTAGTATGGTGGACAGTGTAGTATGGTGGACAGTGTAGTATGGTGGACAGTATAGTGTAGTATAGTGTAGCGGACAGTATAGTGTAGTGGACAGTGTAGTATGGTGGCCAGTGTAGTATGGTGGTCAGTGTAGTGTAGTGGTTAGTGTAGTGGTCAGTGTAGTATGGTGGTCAGTATAGTGTAGTATAGTGGACAGTGTAGTATGGTGGTCAGTATAGTGTAGTATAGTGGACAGTGTAGTGGTTAGTGTAGTGGTCAGTGTAGTATGGTGGTCAGTGTAGTATAGTGGTCAGTGTAGTGTAGTATGGTGGTCAGTGTAGTATGGTGGTCAGTGTAGTATGGTGGACAGTGTAGTATAGTGGTCAGTGTAGTGGACAGTGTAGTATAGTGGTCAGTGTAGTATGGTGGACAGTGTAGTATGGTGGTCAGTGTAGTATGGTGGTCAGTGTAGTATGGTGGTCAGTGTAGTATGGTGGTCAGTGTAGTATAGTGGTCAGTGTAGTATGGTGGTCAGTGTAGTATGGTGGACAGTGTAGTATGGTGGTCAGTATAGTGTAGTATAGTGGACAGCGTAGTGTAGTGTAGTGTAGTGGTCAGTGTAGTATGGTGGACAGTGTAGTATGGAGGACAGTGTAGTATAGTGGTCAGTATAGTGTAGTATGGTGGTCAGTGTAGTATGGTGGTCAGTGTAGTATGGTGGTCAGTATAGTGTAGTATGGTGGTCAGTATAGTGTAGTATGGTGGTCAGTGTAGTATGGTGGTCAGTGTAGTATGGCGGTCAGTGTAGTATGGTGGTCAGTTTAGTATGGTGGTCAGTATAATGTAGTATAGTGGACAGTGTAGTATAGTGGTCAGTGTAGTATGGTGGTCAGTATAGTGGACAGTGTAGTATGGTGGTCAGTATAGTGTAGTATAGTGGACAGTGTAGTATGGTGGTCAGTATAGTGTAGTATAGTGGACAGTGTAGTATGGTGGTCAAGTGTAGTGTAGTGTAGTGTAGTATAGTGGTCAGTATGGTGGTCAGTGTAGTATGGTGGTCAGTGTAGTATGGTGGTCAGTATAATGTAGTATAGTGGACAGTGTAGTATAGTGGTCAGTGTAGTATGGTGGACAGTGTAGTATGGTGGTCAGTATAGTGTAGTATGGTGGTCAGTATAGTGGACAGTGTAGTATGGTGGTCAAGTGTAGTGTAGTATAGTGGACAGTGTAATGTAGTATAGTGGACAGTGTAGTATAGTGGACAGTGTAGTGTAGTATAGTGGTCAGTATGGTGGTCAGTGTAGTATAGTGGTCAGTGTAGTATGGTGGTCAGTGTAGTATGGTGGTCAGTATAATGTAGTATAGTGGACAGTGTAGTATAGTGGTCAGTGTAGTATGGTGGTCAGTGTAGTATGGTGGTCAGTATAGTGGACAGTGTAGTATGGTGGTCAAGTGTAGTGTAGTATAGTGGACAGTGTAGTGTAGTATGGTGGTCAGTGTAGTGTAGTATAGTGGACAGTGTAGTGTAGTATGGTGGTCAGTGTAATATAGTGGTCAGTGTAGTGGACAATGTAGTGTAGTGGACAGTGTAGTTCTCAGTGTAGTGGTCAGTATAGGAATCAGGTAGGTCAGTACTATTGTATTTGAAGGGACTCAGGGATAGCTAAAAGTCCGCAGGTTGGGGGGGGGAGGCGCAAATTACTTGCCTTGCCCCGGGTGCTGACAACCCACGCTACGCCACTGTCCCCCTGGCCTCCCCTCCCAACGCTGATGCCTCCGGGGGCGTGAACGCCTGCTGTTGTCGACGGCATGCGCTCCAAACAGCGCAGCCAAGCTAGGTGGTTAACGCGCATGCACGATTCACCTGGAAGACGGCGGAGGTGAGATGGGGACACCAACAGCATGGACGTGTGCCCAAATCCACCCACAAGGAAATCCCCAGCAGGCAGAAAGGCATAGTTGGGGAAGCTCGTCCCTGGGGACATAAGCAACCCCCCATGTCCACGCTGGAAAACCCCACGAGCAGACACTGTACAGTGACAACAACCAATTAGTCATGGAGCCGCAGCAATGCTGCGAAAATTAGATTGAACATTGGAAAAATTACCTTAGAAAATGCATACATTGGATTAGAATTCTTCAAACTGGGAAAATAGAAAATATTTAAAAATACCAATAATAACAACCTAGTCACAAAAAGAAAGGGAAAAAAAGGAGGGACAAAAGGGGGAAAAGCGTTTGCAATATCCAGTCCATTTTGCCTGACGCAAACCCCTTCAAAAATGGTTTGAAGGTGATTGCATCATTTAACCCTGGAGGGGATGTAGCCTTTAATTTATTTTTCCATCTCTGTTCTGTCTGTAAAAGTATTTTATTCCAATCCCCTTTTCTTTGTGGTATATGGATCCTATCTAATGCTGTGACTTGGATTTTTGGAAATGTACCCCCATTTACACCCTTTGTAACATGCCTTCCCAGTGGTAAATCTGGATGGCATATTTGCATGCAGCAGGTACCGCTATGTCTATACAGACGTTGCTACAGTTCTTGCTTGGTGTTGACAATGTAAAACAATCCATAATCACAAGTGATCATATAGACTACCCCTTGTGTGCGACAATTTGCTAAATGTTTGAAATGAATGGGTTCACTACTGGGAAGAATGAGTTGACTCTTACCTAGCATGTATGTGCAGTAGGAGCATCCACCACTGGGGAAGATGCCACCGTGTCAACATGGATCGCTCTTCCCATCACGAAATTCACTACTCATGAGTTTGTCCTTCAATGAGGCAGCTCATCTGAAAGTAATGGTAGGCCTTTCATTGATAAACTGTTTGATTACATTATCTTCAGCTAGAATGGGCCAGTGTCTGTAAGGGTCGGTTCACATTGGGGCGACTTGGGATCCGACTTGTACGCCCTCAAGTCGCCCCAAGTCGCTTTTCATTTAGATTATCATGGTAGGCAATGGGAGCGTCTTAATTGACACTACTGAAGTCGCTCCGACTTCAGAAAAGGTTCCTGTACTACTTCTATCCGACTTGTAGGCGACTTGTACCCATTCAACTCAATGTAAGTCGCCTGCAAGTCGGATCTCTCTGTAAAGTCAAGCGACTTTGCAGAGAAAACCCCTCCCTCCCCCCCTCCCTCCCAGAGAGGTGATTGGCCACAGGCGAAGTCGCCTGTCATAAAGGCGACTTCAAGTCGCCTCGTAATTTGCCGAAGTCGCGCTGAAGTCGCGCTAAAGTTGCGCTGAAGCCGCGTTGAAGTCGCGGTACAAAGTCGCGCTAAAGTCGTGTTGCCCATGTGTGAACCGACCCTTAGGAATTCCTTTAATTTCTGATTGCTAGTTGGTATGTCGTAGAATTATGCATGTAGACGAAAAGTCATTGGCAGCTTTTTTGTGTTTGAAAAGTAACTCCCCACGAGGTAATCTATTTACTTTATTAAAAGCCTTTTGGAGGCAGGTTTTACTATCGCCCCTTTCCAAAAACCTATTATTTAGTTTATCAGCTTCAAATTTGAAAGTGGAATCTAGAGAGCAATTCCTTCTCAATTGTAGGTACTGACTAAAGGGTATTAAATTGACAAGATTAGTTGGATAGAAACTGTTAGCATGAAATATAGTGTTGCCAGCAGTACTCTTGGACCGCTGGCAAATAATATGTATTTATTAACTAGAATAGCGCCACAGTAAATAAAGTTTGCATTGAGGTTATCCCATTGTCTAGGGGTAATCATTGGGCAGGCAGCTACACATTTGGGTTATACCACACCATAGTGCAGAGTTTATACATATTTTTTTCAAACAAAGCTCTATGCTTAAACAAAAAAGTTAAAAGAAACAAAAACAATCCCCCTCCACCCCAAAAAAATACAAAAATAAAAAGGTGCAGACTTGATGGACCATCTAGTCTTTTTCTGCTGTAAAATTTTTATGTTTCTTATTTTTGCACTTCCACCAAGAAAACATCTCAGGGACAAAAAAAAGCATACTCCCACACAAAAAGATTTTAAAACACCTAATAACGAATCTTGCAGATTTACCTATTAGACACATTTTTTGCTTTGGTGGAGTGACCTTTGGGTGAGGTTGTAGACTCTGTGGGGTTGATGTGCTAAAGCCCCGCACACATGGGACGAATGTCGGGAGACATCGGCTGGTTCAATAAAAACTGGCTGACATTCGGCCTGTGTGTATGTTAGCCGGTCCAACATTTGTCTGGCTTCTGTCGGATGAGCATTCTAGAAAACCAGCAGCCAACTGGATCCTAAAATGCGCTCTCAGCCAACGGGGGGGGGCGTCCCCCTGTCAGAACACAACAGCTCAGCAGGGGAGATCACAGTACTAACGTTGGATTGTTATTACAGCAACTCTAACCAGAGCTGAACGATAAAAAAAACGGTTAGGTCTTGTTCACGACTATGCATTAAGTTTTGCAGAAACACGCTACAGTCTATTTAACATGGTTTCATATGGTTGTAGTTCACATTTGTGCATTTTATGGAAAGGGCCAGGGACTTTTTTCTGTTTTTTGGTTCCATAGACTTCAATGGATCAAAAATGTGTATTGAAAAATGCAAAATTCACCTGGAATATGCAAACTGCAACCTGCATAGGTGTGAATCAGGCCTTAACGTGTACCAGGCTTTAGGCTCGATTCACACCTATGCATGTTGCTTTTGAGCGTTTTTGGAGGTTTTTTTTTCATGCTTGCCACGTTTTTGAGCCGCGTTTTTGCCGCGATTTTGCCGCGATTTGCGTTTTTTTTTTTTTTTTTTTTACATTTTTCTTTACAGTCTTAAAAAAAAATTTAAAAAAAAAAAATAAATAAAAAACGGCAAAAACGCATCAAAAATGCACCAAAAACGCATCAAAAATGCTGCAAAAACGGTGCACTTGCGTTTTTGATGCTTGTCCATTGAAATCCATTACATGCAAAACGCTGCATTTTGCATGAAAAAAAGTCCCCGACCCTTTCCAAAAATGCAGAGAAACAAAAAGGCATTGATGTGAAGATGTTCCATAGGAACCCATGTTAAAAAATTCCCGTGCATTTCTGCAAAATGCAAAATGCATCAAAAAACGCGCTAGTGTGAATGGAGCCTTAAACTGGAGAGTGAAAAATCTGGTGCAGTTCTTCACAGAAACCAATTAGCTTCCAGGTTTTTGTTTTGTTGAAGCTTAATTGAACAAGCTGAGGTTAGAAACTGATTGGCTACCATGCACAGCTGCACCAGATTTTACACTATCCGGTTTTAGTAAATCAACCCCTATATGTCCTCACATTAACCAGAGTGGTGGAAGATATTGGTGCTTAATAAATCAGTAATTAAATGTTAAAATAAAATGTAACATGTTAGATGGCTAATCTAATACTTGAAAGAAATGCTATGCCGTCTGTTTTAATAGTAAATTCTGAGCTGCTGTCATGAAGGCAGGTAGAGTCCCATTCATTCATGGGAGATGTCATACTTGCAATCTGACATGCTATACCTTCCTTATTAAAAGTTGAGCAGCTCTTGTCTACCCCTTGCAGAGCTGCGCTAGCATCGGGTTGCAACAGCAGCTGCCAATTAACAACAAGAAGGACATTTATAAAAATAGAGCAGGATGAAACTTGACTATTTATTTTCTTCACAGAACACTAGTACATGATGTTTGCTGCTTTGGCTTTATAGCAAAATAACATAACACAATATTGCACAATATGCTATTTGAATAAGCACAAAACAAAATTGGAGTTGTTGCTCTTAGCAACTATTCAGATTTTAGCTTCTTTTTTATGAGACAATTAAACAATACATTTTTATTGTTGCTATGGGCTACAACTTAAAATAGCCATAATAATACACATCTGAGAAAACATGCACAAACCCTCTAGAGCAAAATATCAATGTATATGTATATAAATTCCGTTGTTTTCAGCAAATTAAAACCTAATGCCACTTGTCTACTTTTTATGAATTGTTAAATACAGTAGCTGAGGAAGAACCTATGGAAAGATAGATAGTTTAGCATCTGTAGACAATGGTCTACATAGTTAATAATTATGGTCAGGACAAATAATAAAAATATAAAACAAATAAAAATATTGTGTATTCATTTTATATGGTACTGTATACAGCCACCAGGTGGAGTGCTAGTCTTCTTTTTACATAATTTGTATGATTACTTTTCAGCTGTGCTATAATAAGCCTGTTTACGGAACCCAGTAGGGCTAACTTCCCAATGGAGTAGGAAATGTTTACACAGCAAATGTTCATTGTGCAGGTTCACGCAACTTAGTAAGGTGAAGCTGTGTTCACTTTTAAAATCCAATCATGCACAAGGGGAATTTTAATAACTTTATTTTTTCTTGCCCAATATTAAATACATTTGTGGAAAACAACTTTCCCTTACCTACTAAGCTCAGTTAACATTAATTAAGTAAACGGTCTCTACTTGACTAATCCCTATTAGACAGCTCAGTAGGAGAATTAGATAAAGGGATTTGCAAAGCAAGCTTCCTCTGTTGTGCTGTCTTATTACCTAACCAACATTGATTTGAGAAATCCTCCTACAAAGACTATCCCTGGAATTCATAGAAACTGGTGCAGACAGATTTTTTGAAAGTGTCTCAAAAGTGGAGCAGCGTGCACCAAATTCTTGTATGAACACGGGACACTGTATGCCAAAAGAGAGTTCATCCTAATTAGCTCCAATTCCATAAGATACAAACTGTCAATATTTTATTTTCAATTTGGTGCAGGCATTGCACCACAATATAAAAGTGGCACATTTTAGAACTACCTAAATATGGGACACGCGTTGCTGTCAGAACCAATAGATTTGCAGATTAATTTTGCACATAACATTAACAAGAAGGATTAATGCCAGAAAAGTGGAGCAGCAGCTTTATTAAATTCCCCCTATATGTGTCACATAATGTTATCATCTACACATGGTGAGGGGTTCCAGGGTTTGTAATTGACATAGAGAAAACAAACATTTACCTATATACTTGAGTACAAGTCGAATTTTTCAGCACATTTTTTTGTGCTAAAAGTGCCCCCCTCGACTTATACTAGTCAAGCACTTTTCTGCAGTAAAAAATTTCATTTTCCGAACCGACTTTGGGGCTCCGTATCTCAGGGCCACTTAGTGCTAGGAACCCCAAATTTGGTGTGAAAACCCAGTGGAACTGGTACCATAACATATCCAAAGCTAAAGTTCCTAGCACTAAGTGGCCCCGAGATAAGGGGGCCCCAAAATCGGTTCGGAAAATGTCATTCTCTGCTGCAGAAAAGTGCTTGACATTTTCTGAACCGACTTTGGGGCCCCATATCTCAGGGCCACTTGGTGCTAGAAACACCAGCTTTGGAAATTTTATGGTGCTAGTTCCACGGGGTTTGCACACCAAATTTGGGGTTCTTAGCACTAAGTGGCCCCGAGATATGGGGCCCCAAATTCGGTCAACTGTGTCCATCTGCAGCAATGTCATTTCGGGACCCTTTGGGTTCAGAGACCCCAAATTTTGGCTGCAGCTAGGGGGCATCTAGGAACACTTAACTACCGAGTTTGAAGTTCAGGGGACCTATGGCTGCAAATGGGCACAGTGAGGCATGCAAATGGGTACAGTGATGCTGCAAATGGGCATTGTTGACCCTCTTTTCCACTTACAGTAGCTGTGCATTTCTCACCCTCGTCTTATACTCGGGTCAATACGTTTTTCCCTTTTTTTTGTGGTAAATTAGGGCCTCGACTTATACTCGGAACGACTTATACTCGAGTATATACGGTATTTATTTATTTATTTTAATTTCAGTCTTTTTTTGTTAATAGAGCAAAAAAAAAACAGAGGTGATCAAATACCACCAAAAGAAAGCTCTATTTGTGGGAAAAAGGACATCAATTTTATTTGAGTACAGTGTCGCATGACTGCACAATTGTAATGCAGTGCCGTATCGCAAAAAATGGCCTGGTCATGTTTTTTAATTGTCAGTCTTTTTTTGTTTATAGAGCAAAAAAAAAAACAGAGGCGATCAAATACCACCAAAAGAAAGCTCTATTTGTGGGAAAAAGGACATCAATTTTATTTGGTTACAGTGTCGCATGACTGCACAATTGTAATGCAGTGCCGTATCGCAAAAAATGGCCTGGTCATGAAGGGGGTAAACCTTCCTGCGGCTGACGTGATTAAAGCAAATACACCCCCAAGTGCAGTGCAAAAGTGAAAAAGATTCCTGAAACGATACAGACCTAATGCCCTTTATCCTGACATTTATATGCAGAAGCACCAGCTAAACATAAACAAAACAAGATTTGCAATCTCTCACAAGGGATGTTTTAAAAATTCTCTCACTTGTGCTGGCGTAAGACAGAATGATGATGTTAGAGAGCCTGTTTAACTTTAGCTGTAATGTTTAAGTCCAGCTACAAACAGAGCTTTATATAAATAAGAAGATAAAATTGCTTTAAAGCTCCAGTCTGTATTATTTGTACAAGAACACATTTTCAAATTGATGTCTGCTGTGGACTGGTAAGTTGACAATTACCTTCTCTCCACACGTTGCTGGAATTTCTCATCTTTACCCTTATATAGTTGGAAACTTTATGGCAATGTGATAACTTTTGGTCTGGTCAAACAGACTTACATTTTTGCAATTTGCCTTTGCAGTGTATTTATATGTTTTTCAAGGTAAAGTGGATGAAATTGTTTTGACATCGAGAAGATCTTATGAAAGATATATTTGGGGGAAAAGTTATAGTTAACATTGAGAAAACTATTGGAAAAGGAATACGGTGGTCAAAAAAAAAGGGACAAATATGAGTTTTAAATTTGATTGCTTTTTTAATTTGCAACACACATATCTTTGCACATTTTTTTTTTTGTTCCAAAAATGTTTTATTCTAAATGAAATGAAGGAACAGTACAATGTATAACACTTATAAGGTACCTTGATACAAAGTAGGTAGCATATGGTACATAAAAAGAGGTATTTACCAATCATGCAGATTACAATATTGTAAATAACCAATAACCTTTATGTTCAAAACTAATCTAGTCATGACTTCTGATAGAGGGGCCCAGTTGTGATATGGCCCATAAGGGTGTGTAGGATCTTTGCACTAGTTTTTCTAGGCTGATTAAATATTTCAGAACAAGAGATTCCATAAACAGACAATCATCTAACAGTTTGTATTTGAAAACAAAGCTATATATATGTTCCATTATTTTTCAGTACTCTTAAGCCACGTACACATGATCGGATTTTCCGGCGGGAAATGTGTGATGACAGGCTGTTGGCGGAAATTCTGACCGTTTGTATGCTCCATCGGACAATTGTTGTCGTATTTTCCGCGGACAAAAGTTGAATGGCAGGTTTTAAAATTGTTGTCGGATTTTCCGAGCGTGTGTACACAAGTCCGTTGGACAAAAGTCCAAAAAACAAACACGCATGCTCAGAAGCAAGGATGAGCCAGAAGCGGTCGGTCTTGTAAACTAGCGTTCGTAATGGAGAATTAACATTCGTGACGTGGCAAATTATGAAATCTCAAAATGCAGCGCACATTCTCTTTTTCTTTAATGGGAAAATAATGAAACTGCTTTGCTGGTGATACTGATGGAGTTATTGCAAACACATTTTCAAAGGCTTTTTTTTTCTAGTGAAATCAAGAATAATATTATTATGTTTTGTTTTTTTTGTCCAAGTTACCACAACACCATTATCCCATAGTTTTTAAGATCAAAGATACAACTATGTTGGTGTCCCTTGTCAATTTTACATTGTATTTTTTTTAAATGTAACTGCTTACTCCCAAACTGTCATTTGAAGTAAAACACATAGCCAAGTATTAATCTCCACAATTTTTTTATTGTGCATTAAAAAAAGAAAACAAATAACATTAAACATGCTATCTGCCAATAGAACTTAACCAAAAAGTGCATTCTATGCATCCAAAAATATAGAAAATATACCAAATCAAATCATTATTAGTCAACCAAAAAATAAAATAAAAGCCTCATGCATGTGTCCTGCTTCTTAATATAGGGGGTCAACGATGCCAAGAGTTGGTGAAAACAGGGGTCCATCATCCAGAGATAAATCCGAAAAACATCTGGATTATTCTCCTGGAGCTCCCACAGAAAAGGTGTATGACATAATTGGTCACGATTAATAAAGCAACCAGTTTTTGGTCCAAGAACTCCACCTTCTTCTGTTCCTGGACTGGACTTGGGTCAAAGCAATAACTCCAAGGCCAATAATAAATAACACGTTATCTCCTCTGATTCCGCAACATGTCTGGTTGACGAACGGCCATTTAGAAACAAACTGAAAAGCATGAAATGAAAAGCGTGAACTGCTGAATGAAAAGCGCAAATCAAACTTCTACTAACATGAAATTAGCAGAAGAAGCCCAAAGGGTGGCACTAAAGAGCTGAAAAACCATGTAGTACGTCACTACGTTCGTGTTTGTTGGTCGACAATTCCTTGCCATTTGTACGCAAGACAAAATCCAGGCACACGCCTTCGGACAAAAGTCTGAGGTTTTGTCTGCGGAAAAGCCAATTGTGTGTACGAGGTTTTAGTCTTTCAAGGGTGAGGCTAACATAAGCTGAAGGATAATGCTGCATGATGATTAGTTTACTAATTCTAATATTTATTATACCTGTGTCCTGTACACATAAAATAGGATTGAATTTTATTGCAGTAAAATCCCATATACCTTTGAGTTATGTGTGCCAAGGCATACTTATTTAATTCATAATAGAAAAAAAGAACAGTTGGAGATTTTTTCTATGTCTATGAGAAGCATTTATTCACCACACCTGATGAAATGGCCAAAGCAGCTATGAAGTGTGCTGAAAATGTTTCAAAATAAATAAAGATCTCCTTGTACAAAAATACAAAGAATACCTGGAGTGCCTAGGTACACAAAGGGATATGGAAATTTATTACAATTAAGATCTAGACACCACCCAGACCACTCTGCTTGCACATCAATGAAGGCCTAGGGACTCCCTATTGCTTAGAGAAGCCAGGGTCAGCGTGGATACATATTCTTCACAAGTGCAGTTATGGGTTGCTGACCCTAGGGTTTTAAGCAACCTTACAGGTGTGGTTATCAATTTATATATTCAATAAAGAACCTTTTACATTTTATTTATATATATATATATATATATATATATATATATATATATATATATATATATATATATATATACACACATACAGTATCTCACAAAAGTGAGTACACCCCTCACATTTTTGTAAATATTTTATCATATCTTTTCATGTGACAACACTCAAGAAATGACACTTTGCTACAATGTAAAGTAGTGAATGTACAGCTTGTATAACAGTGTAAATTTGCTGTCCCCTCAAGATAACTCAGCACTAGGGATGAGCCGAACACCCCCCCCGGTTCGGTTCGCACCAGAACCTGCGAACGGACCGAAAATTCGCACGAACGTTAGAACCCCATTGACGTCTATGGGACTCGAACGTTTGAAATCAAAAGTGCTCATTTTAAAGGCTAATTTGCATGGTATTGTCCTAAAAAGGGTTTGGGGACCCGGGTCCTACCTCAGGGGACATGTATCAATGCAAAAAAAACTTTTAAAAACGGCTGTTTTTTCGGGAGCAGTGATTTTAATGATGCTTAAAGTAAAAAAAAAAGTGAAATATTCCTTTAAATATTGTACCTGGGGTGTGTCTATAGTATGCCTGTAAAGTGGCGCGTGTTTCCAGTTTTTAAAACAGTCCCTGCACAAAATGTCATTTTTAAAGGAAAAAATCTCATTTAAAACTGCTTGCGGCTTTAATGTAATGTCGGGTCCTGGCAATATGGATGAAAATCAGTGAGACAAACGGCATGGGTACCCCCAGTCCATTACCAGGCCCTTTGGGTCTTGTATGGATATTAAGGAGAACCCCGCACACAAATTAAAATAAGGAAAGGTGTGGGGCCACCAGGCCCTATATACTCTGAACAGCAGTATACAGGCGGTGCAAACAAGACAGGGACTGTAGGTTTGTTGTTAAGTAGAATCTGTTGGTAATTTTGAACGGGTACATTTTTAACGTGTTTAGCTCCAGCCAAAAAATCTTTTTTAAGCTTTTTGGAAAACATAGGGAAGGGTTATCACCCCTGTGACATTTGTTTTGCTGTCTTTCCTCCTCTTCAGAAGATTTCACCTCACTTTTTGTCCCAATCACAAATGTTTTTTGAAAATTTGGGGTTTTTTGTGGAACAAGGATTGGAAAGCATCAGTGGAAAGGAGAAATATTTTTCCCATATTAACTCTTACAGGAGAGAATTTCCCTTCCTAGGGGTAGATGTCACCTCACTTCCTGTTGTCTCCTTCCGTTTGCAAGTAGGAGTCGTTTGTAAGTTAGATGTTTGAAAGTAGGGGCCTGCCCTATATACTCAGCAGAAATTTGGGCCTTAGGTGTTGTTGTGGCCACAACACTGTAAGCCCTCACAGGGCCCTGCTGTGAAATATTAGATCAAGAATTGTAATTACATGCCCCTGTTGAACAGGAGCAGAAAAATTGGGCCTTTGGTGGTGGTGGTGGTGCTGGTGCCACAACACTGTAAGTCCTCACTCGCTCTTGGTGGGTGCAGAAATGGGCCCTGCTGTGAAATATTAGATCAAGAATTGTAATTACATGCCCCTGTTGAACAGGGGCTGAAAAATTAGGCCTTAGGCACTGGTGCTGGTGCCACAACACTGCAACCCCTCACAGACACTCTAGTTGGAAAGCAGGAACGAGCCCTGCTGCAAAGTATTGCATCAAAAATTGTAATTACACGCCCCTGTTAAACAGGGGCTGAAAAATTGGGCCTTAGGCACTGGTGCTGGTGCCACAACACTGCAACCCCTCACAGATACTCTAGTTGTAACGCAGAAACGAGCCCTGCTGCAAAGTATTGCATCAAAAATTGTAATTACACGCCCCTGTTAAACAGGAGCTGAAAAATTGTGCCTTAGGCACTGGTGGTGGCGCCCAAAACCAAAAATGTTCTTACAAGCTATCAGCGTGATGATTGAGGAGGAAGAGGATAATTACTCAGGCATAGTCACTTAGCATCAGCATAGGCAGTCTTTGAAGGGATCTCAAAAAAGAGATTTAAAAAAAAAATATTCGGTTACATCAGCATCAGGTGCTTGGTAGCTGGTGGTGATCCAAGACTGATTAATTTTTATGAAGGTCAGTCGATCGACCGAGTCGGTGGACAGACGCACCCTGTGATCGGTTACAAAGCCTCCAGCAGCACTGAATGTGCGTTCCGAAAGAACGCTGGATGCAGGACAGGCCAGTAGCTCAATTGCATACTGTGCATGCTCTGGCCAGTGATCCATCCTCAAGACCCAGTAACCCAGAGGATTTTCGGTGGGAAAGGTGTCCAAGTCAGATCTTGCCCCTAGGTATTCCTGCACCATGTAAAACAGACGCTGGCGATGGTTGCTGGAACCGATCATACCTTGGGGCTGAGGACCAAAAAATTGTCTGAACGCATCGGTCAGAAGGCCACCTTCTCCACCGCTCCTTCTTTGACTGACCGAAGCCTCAGCAACACGTTATCCAGAAACAGGAGTTTGTAACCTCCCAGTCTCTGGGAACGCGTTGCACAGACCTTTCTGCAAGGCCTCCCGAAGATGTTTCATCCTCTGCTCCCTCTGCGATGGCAAGATAAGGTCCGCAACCTTACCCTTGTAACGTGGATCAAGGTGGGTTGCCAGCCAGTATTAGTCAGTATTGGTCCAGTATTGGTCCTTCTCCTTAATACCAGGAATACGAGGATCCTTACGCAGGCTTTGCAGGATCATGTTGGCCATGCAGCTTAGGTCTGCTGAGGCATTCGGTCCGGAATCCTCTGGGTCACTAAGGACGACATGGTCCGCAGCCACCTTCTCCCAGCCACGTACAAGTCCATGTGTTTCTTGGGACTGATCCCTTAAAGACTGCTGCTGATGCTGAGTGCCAGGCTCCACCTCCATACTGACACAATCTTCCTCCCCCCCTCCTCGTCCTCTTCCTGTGTGATCGGCGGGCACGCAGGAACACTGTCTGGATAAAGGGGGCCTTGAGAGCTAAGGAAGTCCTCCTCTTCCTGCCTCTGTTCTGCCTCAAGTGCCCTGTCCATTATTCCACGCAGCGTGTGCTCCAACAGGTGGACAAGGGGGACAGTGTCACTGATGCATGCACTGTCACTGCTCACCATCCTCGTGGCCTCCTCAAATGGTGACAGGACAGTGCATGCATCCCTGATCATGGCCCACTGGCGTGGGGAAAAAAATCCAAGCTCCCCTGACCCTGTCCTGGTGCCATAGTCGCACAGGTACTCATTGATGGCCCTCTGCTGCAGCATGGCCAACGTTGAGTTCCACCTGGTGGGCATGTCACAGATTAGGCGGTTCTTGGGCAGGTTAAACTCCTTTTGGAGGTCTGCCAGCCGAGCACTGGCATTATATGACCAGCGGAAATGCACACAGACTTTCCTGGCCTGCCTCAGGACATCCTGTAAGCCCGGGTACCTGCCCAAGAACCGCTGCACCACCAAGTTAAGGACGTGAGCCAAACAGGGCACATGGGTCATTTGTCCCTGTCGGAGGGCAGAGAGGAGGTTGGTGCCATTGTCGCAAACCACCATTCCTGCCTTAAGTTGGCATGGCGTCAACCACCTCTGAACCTGCCCCTGCAGAACTGACAGAACCTCTGCCCCAGTGTGACTCCTGCCCCCCAAGCACACCAGCTCAAGCACCGCATGGCATCTTTTGGCCTGCGTACTTGCGTATCCCCTTGAACGGCTACGGAGCACCGCTGGTTCCGAGGACAAAGCACAGGAAGAGGCCATGGAAGAAGAAGAAGAGGGGGGGTGGAGGAGAGAGGTGTGTCACAATCATTAGCATTTTGGAGGCGTGGTGGCGGAACAACCTCCAACACTACTGCACCTTGTCCTGCATCCTTCCCAGCTGTCAGCAGAGTCACCCAATGCGTCATGAAACTTAGGTAACGTCCCTGTCCATGCCTGCTGGACCATGAGTCAGCGGTAATATGCACCTTACCGCTGTCCGCCCTGTCCAGCGAGGCATGGACATTGCCTTCCACATGCCGGTAGAGAGCCGGAATTGCCTTCTGTGAGAAAAAGTGGCGTTTGGGTACCTGCCACTGAGGAACCGCACATTCCACAAACTCACGGAAGGGGGCAGAGTCTACCAACTGAGAAGGCAGCAGTTGAAGTGCTAGCAATTTTGCCAAGCTAGCATTCAACCGCTGGGCATGTGGATGGCTGGGAGCAAACTTCTTTCGGCGGTGCAGCAGCTGGGGCAGGGAAATTTGCCTGGTACAATCTGACGTCGGTGTACCAAAAGCAGATTGCCCACAAGTACTTGGCTGTGACACACCTAATTCTACACCTTCATTCCTCTCAGTGCAGGTCTCAGAGAGGACTGAAGGTATAGTGGGGTTGGAGATCTCAGCTGATGAGGAGCAAGGAGAGGTCCTCTTTGTTCTTTGGTGTGGGTCTTTTAGATACGCTTGCCAACGAACTGGATGGCAGGTCAACATATGTCGGGTCAAGCATGTGGTACCCAAGCGGGAGATGTTTTGGCCACGCGAGATACGCTTGAGACATATGTTGCAAATAGCAGCGGTGCGATCTGATGCACTCGTCTCAAAAAAGGCCCACACCAAAGAACTTTTTGAATAACGCGCAGAGACTGCAGCGCCCTGCACATGTGGAGCTTTGGGGTATGATGCAGTCAATGTGCTGCCCTTAGGCTGGCCCCTGGCGGGCATCCTGCCTCATTGGTGATGTGCCGCCTCCTCCTCCTCCTCTCTCCTATCAGACATCCATGTTGAGTCAGTGACCTCATCATCCCCTCCCTCCTCATCACTGGAGCAAACCTGGCAGCTTGCTGCAGCAGGGGGAGCATGACTGCCAGATTGCTGTCCTTCTTGGGCACCCCCTCTGTCCGTGCTCATGTTACTGCCTTCATCGAGCTCAGTATCATCATCAGAGCCTTCCAAACGCTGGGCATCCTCCTGGAGCATGTACCCAACACTGTGGTCAAACAGTTCAAGGGACTCCTCAGGAGGACATGGTGGGACTAGGGAAGGAGTCACTGATGACATTGAGCAGAGGGAAGAGGCCGCTGCTTTGCCAGACAAAGTACCCTGGGCATGGGTGAGAGAGGATGAGGAGGATGAGGACGGCTTGGTCATCCACTCGACCAAGTCTTCCGCATGTTGCGGCTCAACACGGCCAGCTGCCGAAAAAAAGGGCCAAGCGTGTCCCACGGCCACGTGCTGATGAGGATGCACCGTCTCCACCACGACCAGCACTAGACACAGAGCCTGCTTGCCCTCTCTTATTGGCTTGTGACTGTCTGCCTCTCCTTCTTGGCCTTCCAGACATACTAATGGCCTGTAGCTGCACTAAGCTGGGATATATATATATATATATATGTACTGACACTGCAGCTAGCAAAATCAACTGCCTGCCTGTAGTATGAGAACACCACCAACCTTCTACAGGTAGCTTTAGCTGAACACTGCAGAGCTCGCAAAAAATTAACTTGTAGCTTTTTTAGCTGCCTGCGTTAGTGATAGGATCAGGAAACCACCACCAACCTTCTACAGGTAGCTTTAGGTGAACACTGTGCAGAGCTTGCAAAAAAATAACTTGTAGGTTTAGCTGAACACTGTGAGGTGGACGCACCACACTAACTTGTAGGTTTAGCTGAACACTGTGAGCAGGACGCACCCCACTAACTTGTAGTTTTAGCTGAACACTGTGAGCAGGACGCACCGCACTAACTTGTAGGTTTAGCTGAACACTGTGAGGTGGACGCACCACACTAACTTGTAGGTTTAGCTGAACACTGTGAGCAGGACGCACCCCACTACCTTGTAGGTTTAACTGAACACTGTGAGCAGGACGCACTCCACTAGCTTGTAGTTTTAGCTGAACACTGTGAGCAGGACGCACTGCACTAACTGTAAATAGTCTAGCTGCCTGACTGTGGTACTTATAGGATCAAAAGAACACCAGCAATTTTCTTCAGGTAGCTGTAAATACTGTAACAAGACAAGCCTGCCTGTCAGTAAGAAGATAACAGGAACGGATCTAGCTGAACACTGTGAGCAGGACGCACTGCACTAACTTGTAGGTTTAGCTGAACACTGTGAGGTGGACGCACCGCACTAACTTGTAGTTTTAGCTGAACACTGTGAGCAGGACGCACTGCACTAACTGTAAATAGTCTAGCTGCCTGACTGTGGTACTAATAGGATCAAAAGAACACCAGCAATTTTCTTCAGGTAGCTGTAAATACTGTAACAAGACAAGCCTGCCTGTCAGTAAGAAGATAACAGGAACGGATCTAGCTGAACACTGTAAGCAGGACGCACTGCACTAACTTGTAGGTTTAGCTGAACACTGTGAGCAGGACGCACCGCACTAACTTGTAGGTTTAGCTGAACACTGTGAGGTGGACGCACCACACTAACTTGTAGGTTTAGCTGAACACTGTGAGCAGGACGCACTGCACTAACTGTAAATAGTCTAGCATCCTGACTGTGGTACTAATAGGATCAAAAGAACACCAGCAATTTTCTTCAGGTAGCTGTAAATACTGTAACAAGACAAGCCTGCCTGTCAGTAAGAAGATAACAGGAACGGATCTAGCTGAACACTGTGAGCAGGACGCACTGCACTAACTTGTAGCTTTAGATGAACACTGTAGAGAGGTCTCACTACATTAACTTGTAGGTTTAGCTGAACACTGTGAGCAGGACGCACAGCACTAACTTGTAGTTTTAGCTGAACACTGTGAGCAGGATGCACCACACTAACTTGTAGGTTTAGCTGAACACTGTGAGCAGGACGCACAGCACTAACTTGTAGTTTTAGCTGAACACTGTGAGCAGGACGCACCGCACGAACTTGTAGTTTTAGCTGAACACTGTGAGCAGGACGCACCGCACTAACTTGTAGGTTTAGCTGAACACTGTGAGCAGGACGCACCCCACTAACTTGTAGGTTTAGCTAAACAATGTGAGCAGGACGCACCCCACTAACTTGTAGTTTTAGCTGAACACTGTGAGCAGGACGCACTGCACTAACTGTAAATAGTCTAGCTGCCTGACTGTGGTACTAATAGGATCAAAAGAACACCAGCAATTTTCTTCAGGTAGCTGTATATACTGTAACAAGACAAGCCTGCCTGTCAGTAAGAAGATAACAGGAACGGATCTAGCTGAACACTGTGAGCAGGACGCACTGCACTAACTGTAAATAGTCTAGCTGCCTGACTGTGGTACTAATAGGATCAAAAGAACACCAGCAATTTTCTTCAGGTAGCTGTAAATACTGTAACAAGACAAGCCTGCCTGTCCGTAGAAAGATAACGGGAACGGATCTAGCTAAACTGAATACAGTGTATATATATATATATGCAACATCTGGGATGCATATATATACACAATACACTGTAAGTGCAGCTAACTGACTGACTGTTCTGCCTAATCTATCTAACTCAAATCAAATGACACTGTCTCTCTGTCTATCTCTTTCAACGCCGGAACACACACTACACAGGGCCGCCGTGCAGGCGGCCTTATATAGTGTGGGGCGTGTACTAAATCCCCTGAGCCATAATTGGCCAAAGCCTCCTTGGCTTTGGCCAATTACGGCTCTCTGTTCAGACGGCGCTGTGATTGGCCAAGCATGCGGGTCATAGTGCATGCTTGGCCAATCATCAGCCAGCAATGCACTGCGATGCCGCAGTGAATTATGGGCAGTGACGCGCCACACGATTTTGGCGCGAACGGCCCATATCGTTCGCAATTCGGTGAACGGGCGAACAGACAATGTTCGAGTCGAACATGGGTTCGACTCGAACACGAAGTTCATCCCTACTCAGCACACAGCCATTAATGTCTAAACCGCTGGCAAAAAAATTGAGTATACCCCTAAGTGAAAATGTCCAAATTGGGCCCAAAGTGTCAATATTTTGTGTGGACACCATTATTTTCCAGCACTGATTAACCCTCTAGGGCATGGAGTTCACCAGAGCTTCACATGTTGCCACTGGAGTCCTCTTCCACTCCTCCATGACGACAGCTGATGGATGTTAGAGACCTTGCGCTCCTCCACCTTCTGTTTGAGTATGCCCCACAGATGCTCAATAGGGTTTAGGGCAGGAGACATGCTTGGTCAGTCCATCACCTTTACCCTTAGCTTCTTTAGCAAGGCAGTAGTCGTCTTGGAGGTGTGTTTGGGGTCGTTATCATGTTGGAATTCTGCCCTGCGGCTCAGTCTCCGAAGGGAGGGGATCATGCTCTGCTTCAGTATGTCACAGTACATGTTGGCATTCATGATTCCCTCAATGAACTGTAGCTCCCCAGTACCAGCAGCACTCATGCATTCCCAGACTATGACACTCCCACCACTATGCTTGACTATAGACAAGACACACTTGTCTTTTTTAATCCTCACCTGGTTGCCGCCACATATGCTTGACACCATCTGAACCAAATACGTTTATCTTGGTCTCATCAGATCACAGGACATGGTTTCATGCTTGTCTTCAGCAAACTGTTTGCGATCTTTCTTGTGCATCATCTTTAGAAGGAGCTTCCTTCTGGGAAGACAGCCATGCAGACCAATTTGATGCAGTGTGCGGTGTATAGTCTTAGCACTGACAGGCTGATCCCTTCAACCTTGGTAGCAATGCTGGCAGCACCCTTATGTCTATTTCCAAAGGACAACCTCTGGATATGACGCTGAGCACATGCACTCAACTTCTTTGGTCGATCATGGTGAGGCCAGTTCTGAGTGGAACCTGTCCTGTTGAACTGTGGTATGGTCTTAGCCACCGTGCTGCAGCTCAGTTTCAGGGTCTTGGCAATCTTCTTATAGCCTAGGCCAGGGATATGCAATTAGCGGACCTCCAGCTGTTGCAAAACTACAAGTCCCATCATGCCTCTGCCTCTGGGTGTCATGCTTGTGGCTGTCAAAGTCTTGCTAGTTCTGCAACAGCTGGAGGTCCACTAATTGCATGTCCCTGGCCTAGGCCATCTTTATGTAGAGCAACAATTATTTTTTTCAGATCCTCAGATAGTTATTTGCCATGAGGTGCCATGTTGAACTTCCAGAGACCAGTATGAGAAAGTGAGAACGATAACACCAAATTTAACATACCTGCCCCCCATTCACACCTGAATAGTTAGCACGCATTTGCAAACGCATGCATATGCTGCAAGGCCTCTTCATGGCACCCTGTGTATGCTTGCAGTCCTAACGCTACTGAATTTATAAGCGTCTCCACAATGGAAGCACATGCATTAAATGGATAGATGAGGGGCAGGTGGGCCTGGAGGCAGCCCAATCCCCCTTAAAGGAACAGGAGCACACTGAACACCCAGCAAGAGCACAATGGCAGCAAAGGTGTACAATGTGTCCCCGGACCATATTTTACACCAGTAAGAAACAAATGGCCCCTGCCCAACTTATAACTGGCCTTCACAGCAAGGAGCACATGGAAGGGCAAACACATAAAAGACAAAAACAGAACATTCCATAGCTCAACTCACCAACCAGTCTGCCAACTGACCAAATTAACCTGTCCAGCAGTCTGCGTTAAAAACAGGGGTTTAGTTAGCACGCATTTGAAAACGCATGCATAAGCTGCAAGGCCTCTTCATGCTTGACCAGACATATGACGACCTCCCATGCAGTCTTTTTCCCGTATACTATATGTGAGATTTAATATCTCTCAGATATGATTTGGGTTAAATGAGAGTTCTTTGACCGTGAGTGAAAGCTTTAACACAATAACAACATTTATTGGCAAGTAGTTGAAAATCTAATAAACAACCATCTATCTATAATCTACACCAAGCAAGAAAATATTAGGTTAAAATAAGAGAATTACATGAAGGAATACAGAGTATATTCCTGAAAACATTAATCTACAAACATATTTAGTTACAAGTAAAATGAAGACCTTTCCCATAATTACCCTTTGCACCACGGTTCCATTCTGATGGTTGCTCTCCCATAAAAGTGTGTGTTTCCCTCCCATCTAGTCGGTGTATATCATTACATGCTGATGCCTCATTGGTTGGCATAGCGTGGCTCTGATTGGTGAGTTTCCCTATTCCTGGTTAAGGACTGGCTACATCTCCAATCCTTATACTTTGCATAAGTCAGCCCCCTTTAATGCAAATCCTTGTGACTATTCTGAGCAGGAGCTTAACTTAAATTTTCCCGGGAAGTTAAGTATTGCTTACGGGTTGGCCTCCTTCTATTGCATATCCCAGAATGGGATCCATTGAAGTGAGTATTAGGGATGGGCTGGCTGTTCAAGTCCAACATGAGTTCAAGTCTGTTCTGGGAGTCTGTTCTGTTCTTATACTGTTTGTCCCTCTTGTCTTCCTGTTGGAGCACACGCTTCATGGAATAATGGACAGGGCACTTGAGGCAGAACAGCGGGAGGAAGAGGAGGATTTTCTTACCTCTCAAGGCCCCCTTTATCCAGATATTATTCCTGCAGGCCCGCCAAACACACAGGAAGAAGAGGAGGATTGTGTCAGCATGGACGTGGAGGATAACACTCAGCAGCAGTCTTCAAGGGTTGGTTTTCAGTCCCCAGAAACCCAAGGAGTTGTACGTGGCTGGGAGGAGGTTGTTATGGATCATGTGATCCTTAGTGACCCAGAGGACTCAGAATCGCATGCTTCTGCAAACCTTCGCAGGCTTTGCAGAATCAGGGAGGCCATGCAGCGCAAGGACCCTAGGATTCGTGGTATCAAAGAGAGGGATCATTACTGGCTGGCAACCCTTCTTGATCCACATTACAAGGGTAAGGTTGCAGAACTCATCCTTCCTTCGCAGAGGGAGCAGAGGATGAAACATCTTTAGGAGGCCTTGAAGAAAGGTTTGTGCAATGCATTTCCAGGCCCTGTGAGGTTACAATTTCCTGGTGCTGGACAACGTGTTGCTGAGGCTTTATTCAGTCAGAGGAAGAGCAGGAGAGAGGGCGGCCGGCTGACCGATGCCTTTAGACAATTATTCAGTCCTCAGTGCCAAGGTCTGATTGGTTCAAGCAACCATCGCCAGCGTCTGCATTACATGGTGCAGGAATATCTAGGGGCAAGAGCAGACTTAGAGACCTTTCCAACAGAGCATCCACTGGTTTTCTGGGTCTTGAGGATGGACCACTGGCCAGAACTAGCTCAAAATGCAATTAAGCTACTGGCCTGTCCTGCATCCAGCGTTCTTTCTGAACGCACATTCAGTGCTGCTGGAGGGTTTGTAATGGATCATAGAGTGCGCTTGTCCACAGACTCCGTTGATAGACTCACATTCATAAAAATCAATCAGTCTTGGATCAGCAGCAGCTATCAAGCACCTGATGCTGATGTAACTGATTGATTTTTCTATGGATGTGGGATCCCTTGAAGACTACCTATGCTGGGTGACTACCCTATTCCTCCTCAATCTTGACAATGCTAGCTTCCAACAATATTTTTGGTTTAGGGCAGGGGGGCATGTAAATACAATTTTTGATCTAATATTTCACAGCAGGGCCCGTTCCTGCACCTAACAAGAGTATCTGTGAGGGGTTACAGTGTTGTGACACCACCACCACCAAAGGCCCAATTATTCTGCCCCTGTCCCAGCACCAGAAAAAGGACAAGCGTGCCCCACGGCCACCTGCAGAAGATGCACCATGTCCATGACCAGCACTGTGGACTGTTGTTTTGCAACACCACACTACACTGTATTGTGTACTGTGTACACCACCAGAAAAGTAGTAGTAACTGCACTATGGGTGCACGGTACTGTGTACACTAACAGAAGTGTAATAACAAATATGGGTGTATTGTATTGTGTACACCACCAGAAAAGTAGTAGCAACTGCACTAGGGGTGCAGGGTACTGTGTACACCAACAGAAGTCTAATAGCAACTATGGGTGCACTGTTTGTATTGTGTACTGTGTACACCACCAGAAAAGTAGTAGCAACTGCACTATGGGTGCACGGTACTGTGTACACCAATAGAAGTGTAATAACAACTATGGGTGTACTGTATTGTGTACACCACCGGAAAAGTAGTAGCTACTGCAGTAGGGGTGCACGGTACTGTGTACTGTGTACACCGCCTGAAGTATATTAGAAAAAGTACACCAGGAACAGCCTGCAGTCAGATATAGCTAAACTGCATGCAGTGGACATATATATATATATATATATATTAAATACACTGCAGCTAATTGAATAACCTGCCTGCCTGAAGTATATTAGAAACAGTACACCAGAAACGGACTACAGTCAGATATAGCTAAACTGGATACAGTGGATATATATATATATATATACAAGACTGTCTGTATATATATATTAAATACACTGCAGCTAATTGAATAACCTGCCTGCCTGAAGTATATTAGAAACAGTACACCAGAAACGGACTGCAGTCAGATATAGCTAAACTGGATACAGTGGATATTTATATATATACACACAAGACTGTCTGTATATATTGTAAAATTCGGGGAACCAGCTAGATCGCAGGACACAGGCTTTTCACTCAAAAGGAGGTTTATTGAACTTAAATAGGGATGAGCCGAACACCCCCCTGTTCGGTTCGCACCAGAACATGCGAACAGGAAAAAAGTTTGTTGGAACACGCGAACACCGTTAAAGTCAATCAAAATTGCTGATTTTAAAGGCTTATATGCAAGTTATTGTCATAAAAAGTGTTTGGGAACCTGGGTCCTGCCCCAGGGGACATGGATCAATGCAAAAAAAGTTTTAAAAACGGCCGTTTTTCCGGGAGCAGTGATTTTAATAATGCTTAAAGTCAAACAATAAAAGTGTAATATCCCTTTAAATTTCATACCTGGGGGGTGTCTATAGTATGCCTGTAAAGGGGCGCATGTTTCCCGTGTTTAGAACAGTCTGACAGCAAAATTACATTTCAAAGGAAAAAAAGTTATTTAAAATTACTCGCGGCTATTGCATTGCCGGTCCGACAATACACATAGAAGTTCATTGATAAAAACGGCATGGGAATTCCCCACAGGGGAACCCCGAACCAAAATTTAAAAAAAAAATGACGTGGGGGGTCCCCCTAAATTCCATACCAGACCCTTCAGGTCTGATATGGATTTTAAGGGGAACCCCACGCCAAAAAAAAAAAAAAAAAACAGCGTGGGGTCCCCCCAAAAAATCCATACCAGACCCTTATCCGAGCACGCAACCTGGCAGGCCACAGGAAAAGAGGGGGGGATGAGAGAGCGCCCCCCCTCCTGAACCGTACCAGGCCACATGCCCTCAACATTGGGAGGGTGCTTTGGGGTAGCCCCCCAAAACACCTTGTCCCCATGTTGATGAGGACAAGGGCCTCATCCCCACAACCCTGGCCGGTGGTTGTGGGGGTCTGCGGGCGGGGGGCTTATCGGAATCTGGAAGCCCCTTTAACAAGGGGACCCCCAGATCCCGCCCCCCGTGTGAAATGGTAAGGGGGTACAAAAGTACCCCTACTATTTCACTAAAAAACTGTCAAAAATGTTAAAAGTCACAAGAGACAGTTTTTGACAATTCCTTTATTTAAATGTTTCTTTCTTCTTTCTTCCTTCATCTTCTTCTTCTTCTGGTTCTTCTGGTTCTTCCTCCGGTGTTCTCGTCCAGCATCTCCTCTGCGGCGTCTTGTTCCCTTCTTCTCCTCGGGCCGCTCCGCATCCATGATGGCATGGGGGAGGCTCCGGCTCTTCTCTTCATCTTGTTCTCTTCTTAATCTTCTTTTCTTCTTCATCTTCTTCTCTTCTTCAACTTCTTCTCCGGGCCGCTCTGCACCCATGTGGCATGGTGGGAGGCTCCCGCTGTGTGAAGCGTCTCCTCTTCTGACCTTTTTTAAATAATGGGGGGGGCACCCGGTGACCCCACCCCCCCTGACGCACGGTGCCTTGACGGGACTTCCCTGTGACGTTACGGGGAATGCCACAGGAAAGTCCCGTCATGTCCTGTGCGTCAGAGGGGACGGGGTCACCGGGTGGCCCAGCCCCCCCGTTATTTAAGAACCGTCAGAAGAGGAGATGCGTCACACAGCGGGAGCCTCCCACCATGCCAGCATGGATGCGGAGCGGCCCGGAGAAGAAGATGAAGAAGAGAAGAAGATGAAGAAGAGAAGAAGATGAAGAGAAGAGCGGGAGCCTCCCCCATGCCATGGGTGCAGAGCGGCCCGAGGAGAAGAAGATAGAAAATGCTGCGGACGAGATGCTGCACGAGAACACCGGAGGAAGAACCAGAAGAGCCAGAAGAAGAAGAAGAAGAAGAAGAAGAAGAAGAAGAAGAAGAAAGAAGATAGAAGAAAGAAGAAGCATTTAAATAAAAGGAATTGTCAAAAACTGTCTCTTGACATTTTTAACATTTTCGACAGTTTTTTAGTGAAATGGTAGGGGTACTTTTGTACCCCCTTACCATTTCACACAGGGGGGAGGGCCGGGATCTGGGGGTCCCCTTGTTAAAGGGGGCTTCCAGATTCCGATAAGTCCCCCACCCGCAGACCCCCACAACCACCGGCAAGGGTTGTGGGGATGAGGCCCTTGTCCTCATCAACATGGGGACAAGGTGTTTTGGGGGGCTACCCCAAAGCACCCTCCCAATGTTGAGGGCATGTGGCCTGGTACGGTTCAGGAGGGGGGGCGCTCTCTCGTCCCCCCCTCTTTTCCTGCGGCCTGCCAGGTTGCGTGCTCGGATAAGGGTCTGGTATGGATTTTTAGGGGGACCCCAAGCCGTTTTTTTTTTTAATTTTGGCGCGGGGTTCCCCTTAATATCCATACCAGACCTGAAGGGCCTGGTATGGAATTTAGGGGGAACCCCCACGTCATTTTTTTTTAAATTTTGGTTCGGGGTTCCCCTGTGGAGAATTCCCATGCCGTTTTTATCAATGAACTTCTATGTGTATTGTCGGACCGGCAATGCAATAGCCGCGAGTAGTTTTAAATGACTTTTTTTCCTTTGAAATGTCATTTTGCTGTCAGAGTGTTCTAAACACAGGGAACATGCGCCCCTTTACAGGCATACTATAGACACCCCCCAGGTACGAAATTTAAAGGGATATTATACTTTTATTGTTTGACTTTAAGCATCCTGAAAAAACGGCCGTTTTTAAAACTTTTTTTTGCATTGATTCATGTCCCCTGGGGCAGGACCCAGGTCCCCAAACACTTTTTATGACAATAACTTGCATATAAGCCTTTAAAATTAGCACTTTTGATTTCTCCCATAGGCTTTTAAAGGGTGTTCCGCGGCATTCGAATTTGCCGCGAACACCCCAAATTGTTCGCTGTTCGGCGAACTTGCGAACAGCCGATGTTTGAGTCGAACATGAGTTCGACTCGAACTCGAAGCTCATCCCTATGTGACAGTGCATTTTTTTTAGCACTGATCACTGTATTGATGTCACTGGTCCCCAAAAAGTTTCACTTAGTGTCCGATTTGTCAGCAGCAATGTCGCAGTCCTGCTAAAAATCACTAGCAAAAATCAATTAAATTAAAAAATTGAAAAGTCCTTAAATCTATCCCATCCTTGCGCAAACCAATCAATATATGCTTATTGGGATTTTTATTACCAAAAATATGTAGCAGAATAGTGATTGGCCTAAACTGATGAAGAAATTTAAGTTTTTACATCTTTTTTATTGGGAATGTTTTATAGCAGAAAAACATTTTTTATTCAAAATTGTCGGTCTATTTTTGTTTATAGCGCAAAAATAAAAACTGCAAACCAAAAGAAAGCTCTATTTGTTGGAAAAAAAGGACATCAATTTTATTTGGGTACATCGTCGCACGACCGCACAATTGTCAGTTAAAGTGACGCAGTGCCTTATTGCAAAAAATGGCCTGGTCAGGTAGTGGGTAAAACCTTCCGGAGCTGAAGTGGTTAAAGGATGGTTTACTGTTTGTCTGGTAAGTAGAAAATAAAAACAAGAGCACACTTTTATACTAAAAAGTAATATTCTACAATAAGTAAGCCACTTCAGAGTTTGCAGATCATGTTTTTACTAGCTATGCAGCAAGATGCATTGGAAGACATTACCCATCTGGAAAGTGGAACACAAAGATCATTTATAAATACATACACTTGTTTCAGGTTTTCTTTTCTCTCTTTTTTTTTTTTCTTCAGACTTGCTTACATGCAGACACACTTTACACCTTGTAAATAGATAAAGATGGAAAAAAATATGCAATGCATTCCACATTCACTGCAATGCGATTATAGCTCTATAAATGTTTATTTCTGATATCAATGTGTTCCTCTAAAGTTTACAGTTTATAAAATATAGCCAAGCATAGCACAGACCTTGGAAAAATAATCTGAATTCCAACAAACAGGGAATTATAAGGAAACAGAGACGTGTTATATAACATTGGAATTATATCGCTTGGTTAAGTGCAGTAACCGTACTACTTGCTATTTGCGCTTGCAGTTACAGTGCTATATATTAAATTGACACTATTTGGCTATTGATATTTGATAAAGCTTGTTCTGATTTCAAGGCCCACCTGCTGCAAGGGGCCACAGAACTTTGACACGGTCTGTAATCAATTAATTAACCTGTGATCTTTTTCTCAGCTTGTAATGGAAAGTTAAGGATCTCGAAGCAAACTCATAAAATCAAAATTTACAAGCTGGTTGGCCTACTCTGCATAAGTAGAACAAGATGTTTCCTTTCCAGGTGGGGATGAAAATAGATGCAACTTGTTTGAGGCTGAGAACGGAAAGAAAAGGATCCTTTACATGAAAGACTTTGGACTGAAAGATTTATATTCCTCATCGAAAGTGGTGGAAAAATCAAAACCATTCAATCATTTGTTTGGAATTGTATTTTCACTGTAGTTGGGAGTTTTACAAATGTTTATTTGGAAGAACACAGATTTTAAGTCTTATACATATATTACCTCAAAGACAAAAATATAGTTTTAAAATAAATAAAATACACACCTGCATAAGTTACAATATGAGCAATACATGCTCACTGCCAATACAGTTAAAGCTACATCCCTGTCAAAACAAAAAAAAAATTAAAAATTATCCAACCAGCTTAGTAGTTTTGACTTGGCATTGCTGTATGATACCAGTTCACCCCATTTCCACTGTCTGCAATCTGCTGATCCTAGAGCACACTTGCTGGTGATACTGGTTCCTTGCTCCATGGCTCCTTGCTGTGTCTCACATAGGTCAGACAAAAAATTATTACCAGCACTAATGCCGCGTACACACGGTCAGACTTTTCGGCTACAAAAGTCCGACAGCCCGTCCGACAGACTTTCGACAGACTTTTGGCGGACTTGCGGCGGACTTTATAATGAACGGACTTAACTACATACGATCACACAAAAGTCAGACGGATTCGTACGTGATGACGTACGACCGGACTAAAATGAGGACGTTGATAGCCAGTAGCCAATAGCTGCCCTAGCGTGGGTTTTTCTCCGTCGGACTAGCATACAGACGAGCGGATTTCTGGGTACGGCGGAGTTACGACGTAAATATTTGAAGCATGTTCCAAATCTGAAGTCCATCTGATTTGCGACTGGAAAAGTCAGGTGAAGCCCACACACGATCGGATTGTCCGCTGGATTTGGTCCGTCGGCGTCCGCCGGATTTGGTCCGTCGGTGTCCGTCGGACCAGTCCGGTCGAAAATTCCGACCGTGTGTACGCGGCATTAGACATTTTTCAAAGCCACCTATCACATTCAAATCTACTTGTAAATGAGATAGGTGATGAATGAAGCAAAAAATACATAGCACCTGCTTCAAATATATTCCATCTGCCCTTGAACTGATCGTTTACAGAGGATTGAGTGGTTATTTTGGACTTTGCATAAGCCCACATTCACATTGGGTCGACTTGGCATGCGATTTGACACGCCAAATCGTATGCCAGATTGGCGGCTATTTCCGGCAATGGCACCATCCGAATCAGTGCAACGCCAACTTTGCGGCGCTGCACCAATTCCCAAAAGTAGTTCCTGTACTACTTTTGGTGACTTCGAGGGCGATTTTAATAGACATGTGTGAATGAACCCGCACAGATGTCTGTCAAATTGCCCCCGAAGTCAGACTGCATTGCTGGTTTGAAATCGTGCGTGTTCAGCTGACCTTGCACGATTTCAAACCTAACCTCAATGTGAAGCTGGGCTTACTCAGTCTCAAGTGGATCATCACTCATGAAAATATGTTTTTCCCTCCTGGCTTTTCCCACTCCCTCTTTCTTTATTGGAGATAATTTCCCCATTTCTGCAAAGGTTTATTACCTTTTAGTGTTGCAGCCCTGCACTTCCTTCTTTCTGGCCTAGACAAGGAAGACACAGGTACCCCTGCTGTTTTATGGAATGCCTACATCACACATCACAGGGGGCAGTATTTTTCTGAGGGGGGCATGTGTGCCACAAGGTTAGGCAATGCACAGACATGACACGGCTCTTTGCTAGCTATTGGAACTTGTGAAGGATAGGCAACATGTTTGTGCATGAGGTATTTCCGTGCATGTGCGCACATGGCAAAGATCTCTGCAAAGTAACAGAAACCATAAACCATTGGTGTGCATTAGGGATGAGCTTCGTGTTCGAGTCGAACCCATGTTCGACTCGAACATCATGTGTTCGATCGTTTGCCAAATTACAAACGATATGGCCGTTCGCGCCAATTGGCGCGTCATGGCCCATAATTCACTGCGGCATCGCAGTGCATTGCTGGCTGATGATTGGCTAAGCATGCACTATGACCCGCATGCTTGGCCAATCACAGTGCCCTCTGAACAGAGAGCCGTAATTGGCCAAAGCCAAGGAGGTTTTGGCCAATTATGGCTCAGGGGGTTTAGTACATGCCCCACACTATATAAGGCCGCCTGCACGGCGGCCCCGTGTAGTGTGTTCCGGCATTCAGATAGAGAGATAGAGAGAGAGACAGGCAGTGTCATTTGATTTAAGTTAGATAGAGTAGGCAGGTCGAGTCAGTTAGCTGCAGTTACAGTGTATTGTGTATATATATATATATGCATCCCAGGTGTTATATATATATACACTGTATTCAGTTTAGCTAGATCCTGTTCTTCTCTTCCTAATATACTGACAGGCAGGCAGGTGTTTTTACAGTATTTCCAGCTACTGTACAGTGTACCCCGCACAGTCTCACCTACAGTATAGCAACCTGCAGCCAGTTGCTTGTGTAGGCTCATTGAAGTATTTCCAGCTACTGTACTGTGTACCCTGCACAGTCTCGCCTACAGTATAGCAACCTGCAGCCAGGTGCTTGTGTAGGCCTATTGAAGTATTTCCAGCTACTGTACTGTGTACCCTGCACAGTCTCACCTACAGTAAAGCTACCTGCAGCCAGATGCTTGTGTAGGCTCATTGAAGTATTTACAGTTACTGTACTGTGTACCCTGCACAGTCTCACCTACAGTATAGCTACCTGCAGCCAGGTGCTTGTGTAGGCTCATTGAAGTATTTCCAGCTACTGTACTGTGTACCCTGCACAGTTTCACCTACAGTATAGAAACCTGCAGCCAGATGCTTGTGTAGGCTCATTGAAGTATTTCCAGCTACTGTACTGTGTACCCTGCACAGTCTCACCTAGAGTATAGCTACCTGCAGCCAGGTGCTTGTGTAGGCTCATTGAAGTATTTCCAGCTACTGTACTGTGTACCCTGCACAGTTTCACCTACAGTATAGAAACCTGCAGCCAGATGCTTGTGTAGGCTCATTGAAGTATTTCCAGCTACTGTACTGTGTACCCTGCACAGTCTCACCTAGAGTATAGCTACCTGCAGCCAGGTGCTTGTGTAGGCTCATTGAAGTATTTCCAGCTACTGTACTGTGTACCCTGCACAGTCTCACCTACAGTATAGCAACCTGCAGTCAGGTGCTTCTGTAGGCTTATTGAAGTATTTCCAGCTACTGTTCTGTGTACCCTGCACAGTCTCACCTACAGTATAGCAACCTGCAGCCAGGTGCTTGGGTAGGTTTATTGAAGTATTTCCAGCTACTGTACTGTGTACCCTGCACAGTCTCACCTACAGTATAGCTACCTGCAGCCAGGTGCTTGTGGCATCAGTGACTCCTTCCCTAGCCCCACCATGTCCTCCTGAGGAGTCCCTCGAACTGTTTGGCCACAGTGCTGGGTACATGCTCCAGGAGGATGGCCAGCGTTTTGAAGGCTCTGATGATGATACTGAGCTAGATGAAGGCAGTAACGTGAGCACGGACAGAGAGGGTGCCCAAGAAGGACAGCAATCTGGCAGTCATGTTCCCCCTGCTGCAGCATGCTGCCAGGTTTGCTCCAGTGATGAGGAGGGAGGGGATGATGAGGTCATTGACTCAACATGAGTGACTGATAGGAGAGAGGAGGAGGAGGAGGCACATCACCAACCAGGCAGGATGCCCTCCAGGGGCCAGCCTAACGGCAACACACTGACTGCATCACACTGCAGAGCTCCGCATGTGCAGGGTGCTGCTGTCTCTGCGCGTTATTCCAAAACTTCTTTGGTGTGGGCCTTTTTTGAGACAAGTGCATCAGATCGCACTGCTGCTATTTGCAACATATGTCTCAAGCGTATCTCGTGTGACCAAAACATCTCCCGCTTGGGCACCACATGCTTGACCAGACATATGTTGACCTGCCATGCAGTTTGTTGGCAAGCGTACCTAAAAGACCCACACCAAAGAAGAAAGAGGACCTCTCCTTGCTCCTCCTCAGCTGGGTTCTGCAACCCCACTATCCCTTCAGTCCTCTCTGAGACCTGTACTGAGAGGAATGAAGGTTTAGAATTAGGTGTGTCACAGCCAAGTACTTGCGGGCAATCTGCTATCGGTACACCAACGTCAGATTGCACCAGGCAAATTTCCCTGCCCCAGCTGCTGCACCACAGAAAGAAATTAGCTCCCAGCCATCCACATGCCCAGCGGTTGAATGCTAACTTGGCAAAATTGCTAGCACTTCAACTGCTACCTTTTCAGTTGGTAGATTCTGCCCCTTCTGTGAGTTTGTGGAATGTGCGGTTCATCAGTGGCAGGTTCCCAAACGCCACTTTTTCTCCCGGAAGGCGATTCTGGCTCTCTACCGGCATGTGGAAGGCAATGTCTTGGCCCCCCTGGACAGGGCGGTCAGAGGTAAGGTGCATATTACCGCTGACTCATGGTCCAGCAGGCATGGACAGGGACGTTACCTAAGTTTCACCATTGGGTAACTCTGCTGGCAGCTGGGAAGGATGCAGGACAAGGTGCAGTAGTGTTGGAGGTTGTTCCACCACCACGCCTCTAAAATGCCACTACTGGTGATTCTGACACACCTCTCTCCTCCACCCCCTCCTCTTCTTCTTCCTCCATGGCCTCTTCCTGTGCTTTGACCTCGGAAACCAGCAGTGCTCCGTAGGCGTTCAAGGGGCTACGCAAGTACGCAGGCCAAAAGATGCCATGCGGTGCTTGAGCCGGTGTGCTTGGGGGACAGGAGCCATACTGGGGCAGAGGTTCTGTCAGCTCCCTAGGGGCAGGTTCAGAGGTGGTTGATGCCACGCCAACTTAAGGCAGGAATGGTGGTTTGTGACAATGGCACCAATCTCCTCTCCGCCCTCCGACAGGGACAAATGACCCATGTGCCCTGTTTGGCTCACGTCCTTAACTTGGTGGTGCAGCGGTTCTTGGGCAGGTACCCAGGCTTACAGGGTGTCCTGAGGCAGGCCAGGAAAGTCTGTGTGCATTTCCGCCGGTCATATAATGCCAGTGCTCGGTCGGCAGACCTCCAAAAGGATTTTAACCTGCCCAAGAACCGCCTAATCTGTGACATGCCCACCAGGTGGAACTCAATGTTGGCCATGCTGCAGCGGCTGCACACGCAGCCGAGGGCCATCAATGAGTACCTCTGCGACTATGGCACCAGGACAGAGTCAGGGGAGCTTGTTTTTTTTTCCTCACGCCAGTGGGCCATGATCAGGGATGCATGCACTGTCCTGTCACCATTTGAGGAGGCCACGAGGAGGGTGAGCAGTGACAGTGCATGCATCAGTGACACTGTCCCCGTTGTCCATCTGTTGGAGCACACGCTGCATGGAATAATGGACAGCGCACTTGAGGCAGAACAGAGGCAGGAAGAGGAGGACTTCCTTAGCTTTCAAGGCCCCCTTTATCCAGACAGTGTTCCTGCATGCCCGCCGATCACACAGTAAGAGGATGAGGAGGAGGAGAAGACGAGGATTGTGTCAGCATGGAGGTGGAGCCTGGCACTCAGCATCACCAGCAGTCTTTAAGGGATCATTTACAGTCCCAAGAAACCCATGGACTTGTACGTGGCTGGGAGGAGGTGGCTGCGGATCATGTCATCCTTAGTGACCCAGAGGACTCCGGACCGAATGCCTCAGCAAACCTACGCTGCATGGCCTCCCTGATCCTGCAAAGCCTGCGAAAGGATCCTCGTATTCGTGGTATCAAGGAGAGGGATCAATACTGGCTGGCAACCCTCCTTGATCCACATTACAAGGGTAAGGTTGTGCACCTTATCTTGCAGTCGCAGAGGGAGCAGAGGATGAAACATCTTCGGGAGGCCTTGCAGAAAGGTCTGTGCAACACGTTCCCAGAGACTGGGAGGTTACAAACTCCTGTTCCTGGACAACGTGTTGCTGAGGCTTCGGTCAGTCAAAGAAGGAGCAGTGGAGAAGGTGGCCGTCTGACCAATGCATTAAGACAGTTTTTTAGTCCACAGCCCCAAGGTATGATCGGTTCCAGCAACCATCGCCAGCGTCTGTTTTACATGGTGCAGGAATACCTAGGGGCAAGATCTGACTTGGACACCTTTCCCACTGAAAATCCTCTGGGTTACTGGGTCTTGAGGATGGATCACTGGCCAGAGGTTGCACAGTATGCAGTTGAGCTACTAGCCTGTCCTGCATCCAGCGTTCTTTCGGAACGCACATTCAGTGCTGCTGGAGGCTTTGTAACCGTTTACAGGGTGTGTCTGTTCACCGACTCGGTCGATCGACTGACCTTCATAAAAAGGAATCAGTCTTGGATCACCACCAGCTAGTAAGCAATTGATGCTGATGTAACCAAATAATTTTTTTTGAAATGTCAGATCCCTTCAAAGACTGCCTATGCTGATGCTGAGTGACTATCCTGTTATGCAGAGTAATTATCCTCTTCCTCCTCAATGATCATGCTGATAGCTTGTAAGAACATTTTTGGTTCTGGGCGCCGCCACCAGTGCCTAAGGCCCAATTTTTCAGCCCCTGTTTAACGGGGGCGTGTAATTACAATTTTTGATGCAATTCTTTGCAGCAGGGCTAGTTCCTGCACTTCAACTAGAGTATCTGTGAGGGGTTGCAGTGTTGTGGCACCAGCACCAGTGCCTAAGGCCCAATTTTTCAGCCCCTGTTTAACAGGGGCATGTAATTACAATTTTTGATGCAATTCTTTGCAGCAGGGCTAGTTCCTGCGCTCCAACCAGAGTATCTGTGAGGGGTTGCAGTGTTGTGGCACCAGTGCCTAAAGCCCAATTTTTCTGCCTCTGTTCAACAGGGACATGTAATTAGAATTCTTGATCTAATATTTCACAGCAGGGCCCGTTTCTGCACCCACCAAGAGTAACTGTGAGGACTAATGCCCCGTACACACGGTCGGATTTTCCAATAGAAAATGTCCGATCGGAGCGTGTTGTCGGACATTCCGACTGTGTGTGGGCTCCATCGGACATTTTCCATCGGATTTTCCGACACACAAAGTTTGAGAGCAGGCTATAAAATTTTCCGACAACAAAATCCGAACGCGTCAATTCCGACCGTGTGTGGCCTGTTCCGATGCACAAAGTGCCATGCATGCTCAGAAGAAATTCTGAGACGGAACAGCTCGGTCTGGTAAACTTAGTGTTCGCAATGGATACAACACTTTCGTCACGGTGCAATGTTAAAAATTGTTTAATACAGCGCACTCTCTTCTTCTTTATAATGTGAGAAGAATGAAGTAGTTTTGCTGCTCATATTCACGCAGACTTCTCACAAACGTCTTTCTTTATTATTTATAGGGATTCCCTTAATATATTTTGATTTGTCACATCTGACAAAAATATTTATTTATTTTTTTTTTTTTTTAAAGGCAGATTTTTTATTTTATTTTAGGTTTGTATTTTTTCCAAGGCTGATCTTTGTTTTATTTTATTTTTAGTTTGACTCCAGAATATTTTTGTGTGTGTTTTGTGTGTCAAGTTACCACAACACCATTGATATGTTGTTCTATTTAATCTGTAGGAGATTGTTTGGTGTTGTTGTCTCTTGTTAATTTCACATTGTACTTTAGAAATGTACCTGAATCCTCACCAACAAACTGTCCTTTTTGGATGAAAACACACATAGGAGAGTATAATTTTCCCAAAAAAATAAATTATTAAGGGCTCACAACTAAACAAAGAGGGAGGCAGCACTGGAGAAACAGCAGAAATGGGTAAAGCCTTGGACCCCCAGGGCACACATCAACTATTTTCAAGCAAAATTGGTGGCCTGAGGAGTCCTTATCTAAGGGAGCGCAGTCTGGTCCAGAGGTCCCAGAGATCCGGAAAGCAGCAGATGACATCTGTGTCCCCAGGCTGTGGTCATACAAGAGACTGCAGCTTTTGTCAGACCAGACTGAACCCAGGGTCATCACTCTCTTGTCTTCTTTCCACGCTTCCTTCCACACTGTGGCTGTGGTGGTGGAGTTGTGGCAGCAGGAGGAGGAGGAGGATGGTCCAACTCAATCACGTCGGTCTTGGGTGTGATTTCGCCACTCACCCCCTTAGTTAGGACTTTATAAATAAGTTGCTCACACATGAGGCATTGACCCTCCTGCATGCCCTGCAGTTTGGTGGCAGCCATGCAGGCAAAGGCCTCTTCAGGAGTGGGTAAGGCTCGGAGGGACGCAGAAGCCTCCTGAATGAGCCTGAGCACGGAATCCTACATGTGAGTCGCCTTCCTCGCTCTTTTGTATGGAAGGCGGAGGGGAGGAACCTGCGATTTGGTCAGGCTTCGACTTGTCCCAGGCTTCTCCTGGCTGACACTTAGCCCCGCCTCCTCCTGGCTGCAACTTAGCCCTGCCTCCTCCTGGCTGCCACATTCCACAGCCTCCTCCTGGCTGAGGTCTTCCTGTGTATGAAAAAGGGACATAGTTTTAGTTTTTTATTCATCAATCACACACAATTTTCACCTCCTGACTGTTGCAAATTGAATGTTAACAAATATAACAGACTATCATTCTGAGCCCAGCATTTTTCATTCTTGTCCCAATTTTGGGTGCCCACTACTATCTATTGATATGTAAAACACTTTATTAAATCAGCAATTAGTGATCAATAATAACATCTAGTAAAGAAGATCATTTCTTTATTGACCAGAAATCTGTAGAACAATGCTATACCTGGCTCCAGCTGGGCTCCTCCACTTCTTCCTGGCTGGAAGTCCCAGGTTGGACATCGGAAGCCTCAGCAGGGGTGTAAGATAGGGTGGAAGGAAGAGTGGAAGGAAGAGTGGAAGGAAGGGTTAAGAGGGATTCCCTGACTTCAGTCTGGTCTGACAGAAATTGCAGTCTCTCATAATACCACAGCCTGGGGACATAAACATCATCTGCTGCAGCTCCGGACCTCTGGGAATCTGTGATCTTCTTGCGCTCCCTAAGATAAGTGCTTCTCAGGCCACCAATTTTGGCTTTTAAATAGGGGATGGTTGCTGTGGGGACAACCGGCTTCACCAACTCCAGCAGTTTCTCCAGCGCTGCCTGCCTCTTTTGTTTATTGTTATAATGGGGAAGTCTCACTTGCCAAAGACAGGGCAGCTCCCTGTATTTGTCTATGAACAGGGGGAGGAAGTTGTGGTCATTGAAGCCATCCATTTTCTCTGCAAGACACAACACAAGACAAACGCACGCGTGTTACGCTTTATACACACTGCGCATGCGTGTAACTCCCCCTGCCCCTGACGTTCTTTCTAGTCTATTCTCCGCCCCTTTTCATTCTGCGCAGTGGGGGAAGAGCACATGGCGGATACACAGCAGGTGCGTGCTAATTACAGGAACGAGGAGGAGGAAAGTCCGGAGCCAGAAACGGCCCGATCCAGAAGGAGATTTAAGGCCTCAAATATGTCCTTTGGGGAGATGTTGGAGATGGTGGACATCCTGAAGAGGGCCGACTATGATGGAAAGTATGGACCTTACCCCAACCCCAATGTCAGAAAGGCCAAGATCATGGCGAAAGTGGTCAAAAGTCTGCACCGGCATTTCGGGGTACGATGATCGAAAGATCAGCTCAGGAAGCGGTGGTTGGACCTCAAATTAAGAGAACACGAGCAGTACAGAAAGATCCGGAGAGTGCTGCAAAAAAGTAAGTAGTTGTGCTGTGTTCCTATTCTTTTTGTGTTTATTACGTTTGTGCTGCTCCATGTGCTTTTCTTACAAGTGTACATTTTAAAATGGCAACTTTCTGGTTCATGGGCACATTATTTGTTCGTATCAAACATTTTTCTTTCAGCCTATAAAACACCATTGTTTTGGCCATATGCATTTGGCCACATTTTTTACGCCCTACTTGTATGAAACTAATTTGGTTGTGTAGATGGCTTTGTTACTAGAATGAAATGCCAACTAGATTCTGTGTAAGGAGAGGACACTGAGCAGCGGTTTTCACATCTGGACACTGGAGCACTAGTGTGGGACCCCAGAACACCATTTTTATTAGGGGGGCCACACAGGTGCTCCAGTGTATACTATAGGGGGGTCTCCATCTGTGAAGCTTGTACCAAACAGGTAAAGTATTGCATCTTGACAAAGGACACTGAAAATGCTACATTTTGGAACTCTGCCAAAATAGACAATTGTACCCCACTTCCAAGCAATGTTTCCTATTTATAGTTTTGCCATCAAATATCCGTGTGCTAAGTATAGCATTTTTGTTTTACATAGGGGTGAAAAGACTCGGAGGACACCCCTCATCTGAGGAGACCACAGACCCCCCACCTCTAGAAGAAGGGGAAATACCCCCAACCCAAGAAGAGCAGGAGGAGGAAGACGTGGTGGAAATTGTCACCACAACAGGTGAGTGTCTGCGACCACAGACTCAGGTAAGAGATGGATGCCGGCATATTTTTGATACCTGTTTTTGTTTGTTTTCTCGCTTTTTAGGTGATCGTGATGTTGTGGATCCAGATCCTTTCGCATCAGAAAGTGCCCAGATCCTGATCGGGGAGATCATGGGGTGTAATTTACAATTGGAAAACCTCAAGAAAAACATCAATGATTTTATTCAAAAAATAAAAAACATCATTGATGTTTTGGGGCGAGTTTAAAACCCCTCCAAAACACTTAGTTTTGTGTGTGCTACAGAGTTAAAAAAATTTTAGCGATTTTTAGAAAAGCCAAATTTGGAGGATGCACACAGTGTGCCAACATGTGCTATCTGCCATCACGGGAGATCAATGTAGGCGTTTTGGGGGGTGCAACCCCTTCCTCAATAATAGAGTAGCTGAGAGGAAGGGGTTTCTCCCCCAAAACACGTCCCTTGATCCCCTGTGATGGCAGCTAGCACATGTTGACATTGGGAAATTTGTGTGCATCTTCCAAATTTGGCTTTTCCTGGGGTGACTTCACCCCATCTGAACGCAATATTAAACACAGTTCCTAACTACTCATGTCTGATATTGCCTTCAAGTTCTACCAAATGTGAACTTTGTAAGTTCAAGATTTGTGTCTTTCTTGTTGGTTTTACACATGCCTGTTTTATCTTAAATGGACATTTATATTTTTTATAATGCCCCCCAAAAATTGTTATACAACAAACATGTTGGTTTGTTTTAAAAACCTTTTCTAAATGCACATGTGATTGTGCAGGGATTAAAAAGATTGTTAATCAAGAATGTGTGGATTATTGTCTCAACGCTACAACACTTTTGTGGTGATGTAATTGCTGTTTTCTGTGACAATGGGGGTTATTTCCTCAGGGCAAATCCTCTTTGCACTACAAGTGCAGTTTCAGTGCAGTTTCAAGTTCACTTGTAGTGCAAAGTGTCTTTGCCTTTAGTAAATAACACCCAAGGTTACACAATCACGCCATTTTCAGGACTCCCCACCTTTCTGTCAGGGTCAGCTAAAACAAACACAAGCAGTAAATGTCAACAAAGATTTGTTTGTTTTTTTGTTTTATTTGATAAAAGGCTTCACAAATTTGCTGGCATATTGATGGCCCCCCTACCCGCAAAGAACTCAAGGTATCTTAACCGGACATCACGGGCACTCAGGGAGGGCAAGCCAGGACGGCCACTTTCAAGCACCGTCAGGGTTGTTTCATTTATCATTCCGGCCTCAGGCCCAACTGAGCCAGCATAGTTGGCAGAATGTTGGCGTAAAAAGTTATGTAGAACACAGCACGCCAGGATTATATGATTAGGTTTATACTCCGCCATATGGATGGGTGTCAGAAATAGGCGGAACCAGCTGGCCATGATTCCAAATGTGTTCTCCACCACTCTTCTGGCTCTAGCCAGCCGGTAATAAAAACCCTCTGTTCCGGGGTGAGGGTCCTCATCGGGAATGGCCGCATAAGATGGTCCCCCAGCGCAAATGCTTCATCCGCAACGAAGACGAATGGGAGTCCTTCCACATTCTCTTCTGGAGCTGGCAAGTCCAAGCTGCCATTCTGGAGATGCCTGTAGAACTCTGTCTGGGCGATGACTCCACCATTGGACATCCGGCCATTCTTCCCCATGTCCACATACAGGAAGTCGTAATTAGCCGACACCACCGCCAACATCACAATACTATTGAACCCCTTGTAATTATAATAGTTCGACCCCGAGTTGGGTGGTGGGACGATGTGGACGTGTTTCCCGTCAATTGCCCCTCCGCAGTTAGGAAAGTCCCACCGCTGGGCAAAGTGGGAGGCCACAGTCTGCCATTCCTGTGGCGTGGAAGGAAACTGTTCAGGAAAAAAAACAAAAATGAGTATTTTTGCACATAAACATGGAAAGCAGATTAGACACAAACATTCTTGGCCAACATCCAGATAACATTTATTAAGGGGAATTTTACAACACCAAAGTATAAGGTACACCTATCATATCCCCCCCCCCTCTCATGGGCCATTTCGAACATTATAGGGGGGGAATCTTGGACAGGTAACCCTCTTCACTTCATTGAGAGATGAATGCCTAAATAATGGGTATTACTTGGAACAGCCCCACCTTAGTTACACTATTGGCAGCCCACTGGACAGGTAAGAAGTGTCATAAAACAAAGATATAAATACACACTGTACACATTTGAGCACATTTGGACATTCTGCTATTACCTATCAAGATAATAATAGGATACAAAAACTTTAAACAGTACCATTTGAAAGTATACAGGCAGGCCCTTGCACTACATGCTTTGGGGAATTCATCCATAAATCTGACCACAAAAGAGATGGGTATAGTGTGTATGGGTTTGGAAAAGTCAGCAGATAGATGATTGAGGATAGATAGAGAATTGGGATCAGCTGACTTAGCAGTTGGGGGGAGGGAGGGTTAATAAAAATGATTTGGGGACACCATAAAAAAAGCCTCTGGCACTCTGCCTGAATTTAAAGCACAAATCAGATTTGTAAACATTTTAGGGGGTGTTTGGGGTAAAGCACTACTATGGAGCTGATAAAATACATTGTTAAGTGACTATATGAGGTGAATATAGGGCCAGGAGAACATGCTGGGGAGGTAAGTGAAGTCAAATATGTATGAAGGACAAAAAAATTAAACATAAAAATCCAGCATGCATGAGGACAAAGGGGACATTCACGGCATATTACAATCATGGTCATTAGGGAATGAGGAAAGAAATACAATATATTATCAAACATTAAATACAATAAAATGTGATATTAAAGGATAAAAATCTTACCTTCATATACTCCTTCTGCAGGACCTGGATGATGGCAGAACAGGTCTCTGGGATAATGATCCCCCAGAGCCTGGGTGGAGATGCCTGTCGAGAACTTCAAGTCCTGCAGGCTTCTCCCTGTCGCCAAGTACCGCAGGGTAGCGACAAGCCTCTGCTCCGGAGTGATGGCTTGCCTCATGCAGGTATCCTGCCTGCTGATATAGGGGGTCAGCGACGCCAACAAACGGTGAAATACGGGGTCCGTCATCCTGAGAAAGTTCCTGAAATCATCAGGATTATTCTCACGGATCTCACGGAGCAAAGGCATATGAGAGAACTGGTCACGCTGAAGCAACCAATTCTTGGTCCATGAACTCCTCCCCACCCTGTTCATGGACTGGACTTGTGTCAAGGTCAGGACCCCAACACCAAGCCCCCACACAGCACGAACTCTATGAGGAGTACGTATACGCAACATGGCTAGAAAACGGTCGGCTGCTCAGAACGAAGTAACAGAACGCACTGAAGAACAGCAAGGCCTGTGAAGAGCGACCTGAAAAACAGTAACGAACGAACAAGAACACAATGACTAATTAAAGTAATGCGTAGCTTGCTTGCACGCACTGAAGAGCAGATACAAACCCACAAGTACAAACTAAACCGCAGAAAACAATCTGAAAGCCACGAGTCTGAAAAAGCGCGAATCATCTCTCACCAAACTTTTACCAACACGAGATTAGCAAAAGAAGCCCAAAGGGTGCCGCGCTTGGTTCTGAACTGGCCTTTTCTAGTCTCGTCGTACGTGGTGTACGTGACCGCGTGGCTGGCGATCGGAAATTCCGACAAGTTTGTGCGACCGTGTGTACGCAAAACAAGTTTGAGCCAACATCCGTCGGAAAAAATCAGAGGATTTTATTGTCGGAATGTCCGATCAATGTCCGACCGTGTGTACGGGGCATAACAGTGTTGTGGCACCAGCACCACCACCACCACCAAAGGCCCAATTTTTCTGCCCCTGTTCAACAAGGGCATGTAATTACAATGGGACAGCAGGCCACACTTTGCCCCTAACCTTAGTTCCCCGGGTACAACCATAAAACCTATTGATAGAAACACACACACACATCATATTTGGCAAAAAATTGACCGTGGTAATTTTATTGGTTACAAATATTCATACAAATAAACATAATAATTCCAATATTCAGATGAAAATAAATATAACAGCAAAACCTTTGCCCAGTTTTCAGAACATGGGCTACTCAACCTTTATTTACAAAGAAATACGCCCCCCCCCGGAATCCGGGGTGACCCAACCACATAAAATACACCGCGACGGGGAGGGAGGGAGGGAGCTTCTTCTCTTCCAGGTCCGGCTGCTGTAAGAGAAAGTACAGACCCTCAGCAGCCCCTTTTAACACTTCCCCAGGGAATACCAGAACCTTCCCTGGGATCCGATTGGACCACCTGTAACTCAGGTATAAATTTAAAGAAACAGTACATCTATACCTGCCAAACCTAACTTTCACCAGGGGCTGGGTGACCGCCGTCCCAAAAAAGGGGGCTCCAATGGTGCGCCCCCTTTTGTGTATTCTTGATATAATATTTCATAGCAGGGCTCGTTCCAGCGCCCACCAATAGTAACTGTAAGGACTTACAGTGTTGTGGCACCAGCACCACCACCACCATCACCAAAGGCCCAATTTTTCTGCCCCTGTTCAACAGGGGCACGTAATTACAATTCTTGATCATATATTTCACAGCAAGGCCCTGTGAGGGCTTACAGTGTTGTGGAAACACCAACACCTAAGGCCCAAATTTCTGCTGAGTATATAGGGCAGGCCCCTACTTTCAAACATCCAACTTACAAACGACTCCTACTTGCAAACGGAAGGAGACAACAGGAAGTGAGATGAAATCTACCCCAGGAAGGGAAATTCTCTCCTGTAAGAGTTAATATGGGAAAAACGTTTCTCCTTTCCACTGATGCTTTATCACCAATCCTTGTTTCACTAAAAACCCCAAATTTTCAAAAAACATTTCTCATTGGGACAAAAAGTGAGGTGAAATCTTCTGAAGAGGAGCACAGACAGCAAAACAAATGTCACAGGGGTGATAACCCTTCCCTATGTTTTCCAAAAAGCCTAAAATAGATTTTTTTGCTGGAGCTAAACACGTTAAAAATGTACCAGTTCAAAATTACAAACAGATTCTACTTAACAACAAACCTACAGTCCCTGTCTTGTTTGCACCGCCTGTATACTGCTGTTCAGAGTATATAGGGCCTGGTGGCCCACACCTTTCCTTTTTTTAATTTGGGTGCGGGGTTCCCCTTAATATCCATACAAGACCTAAAGAGCCTGGTAATGGACTGGGGGTACCCATGCCGTTTGTCTCACTGATTTTCATCGATATTACCAGAACCCGACATTACATTAAAGCCGCAAGCAGTTTTAAATTACTTTTATTCCTTTAAAAATGTCATTTTGTGCAGGGACTGTTCTAAGCATGGGAAACACGCGCCACTTTACAGGCATACTATAGACACCCCCCAGGTACGATATTTAAAAGGAATATTTCACTTTTTTTTTTATTACTTTAAGCATCATTAAAATCACTGCTCCCGAAAAAACTGCAGTTTTTAAAACTTTTGTTTGCATTGATATATGTCCCCTGGGGCAGGACCCGGGTCCCCAAACACTTTTTAGGACAATACCATGCAAATTAACCTTTAAAATTAGCACTTTTGATTTTGAATGTTTGAGTCCCATAGACGTCAATTTCGCAGGTTCTGGTGCGAACCGAACCAGGGGTTGTTCGGCTCATCCCTTGTGTGCATGTGCACACACACAGGAATGTGCCACAGGGTTTCTGCAAAACCCCAAAGACCTGTAGAACGCCTATGCAAGTACAGGATATCTTAAAATGGTAGAAAAGAAGAGTAGAGCCAGGACCAAAATATTGTTAGGGTGAAGTTCCTCTTTAAAGTGAATTTTCGAGGTATGTGCACATCCAAACACTGTGCACTTAACCTTTTTTTGCCCAGGAAGTGAGGGACAATTCTCCAAAAGCAACATAGTCAGGTATAAACATGCTTTTCTTTAGTAGGAAGATGCCTTTAAAGGATATCACTTCTAGCAAAGTTCCAAACAGTGCTGGATTTATAAGTGGGCAAAATGGACAATTGCTCTGGGCCCCCCTGCCGGAGGGGGCCCCAGACTTCCTTTATAAAATAATGAAACGTATTTTCCATCGAGACTTCTGGAGTGTGTTTTTTGAGGAAATGGTCCAGTTTGTAACCTTTGCCATGCTCCGATCATATCTTAACAGGCAGTTTTTTCTACATGATGAAGGGCTTGCTGATACCTATCCAGGTGTTAATGTGGCTCTTAGAATATTTTTGAGCATGATGGTCACTAGTTGTTTGAGAGAAAGGTCATTCAGCAAATTGGCATGGATAAAATGTTATCTGAGAACCACCATCACCCATGAAAGACTCAGTGCCCTGTGCCTACTGGCTGTCAAGGGTAGTGTCCTCCAGATGATACAGTTTGATGAGTTAGTTAAAGAAGAAGTAGGCCAAAGTTTTTTTTTCCCTATTTCTCTTGTAGGTCACAGGAGTGCAGCTCGTTCTGCACCCCTGCTACCCGTTTTCAGAAGACAGCAGGCTAAAATCTGCTGTTGGCTGATGTCACTCAGCCTGTCGGAGCTCGGGAAGATCCTGACTTTACAGTTGGAATCCACCCAGATGCCAGGACTTGCACCTGGCTCAGTTTCTCAGAAATCCAACTGAGAGCCTGAGCCAGCCCCTTCTGCCCCCTCCACAGCCCAGTGCTCCAGCAAGCGCTGAAGGGGCAGAGAATAGAGCCGTTGACAGACAGTCCCGACTCTCTGCTCAGAGTGGAGGGGAGAACTGAGCGATCAGTGGCGTTTTAACACTCAATTCTCAGTGCAGAGCTGACAAGGGACAGATGCAGCATCAGATAGATGCTGCATCCACCTAGGTGAGTATGAGTATAAATGTTTTTTTTTTTCTTTTTTTGAAAGTCCATACTTTTCTTTTAAAGATTTTGCAGAATCTAAGTGCAGGAAGATTGATTTGTAAATATTGTACTGTGATGCATACCAGTGATATATGACTTACCATTTCCAATGTACTGTGTAAAGTGTATTCTCACTGTCAATAAGATTAAGAAATAAAGACAAGTGTCTTCTTTGGAACCTAACTTATATATATTTTTTAGAATAAATGCAGTTTAACAATCATTTCAGTTCACTTTTTTATTTGTCACATAATTTAATTTTTATATTGAGGGACCCCTGAACTTAAAGTGCCCCGAGACCCCCAAGATCTAAATCCAGCACTGGTCACAAATATGGTTTTGGTAACCAACTTCAGATTTATATTTCTGTTTTTTCATGTTTAAGATTTTTCCTCACTTTCTAAATAGTAAAATTCTGTGATGGGAAATCTCTTTAATAAAGTCCAGTTCTAGTCCTTTCCTACTCTGTTTAAAAGAAAAAAATATGTTTTTGGCTTGACACACATTTTCATCAAAAAAGAGAGACTACCTACCTGCCCTCCAGAAGGAGATTGTGATGTTAGTTACTCGGAGTGTAGAAGATGAAGGTCACTGTATAAATAATAACAATAATATTAATAATAATAAAATAATAATAAAAAAATAAAATATATTATTATTATATCAATGAATACAGAGCCGTGTTAATTTGTGTTAAGGCCTCTTCATCCATTTTCCTCTCTTATTTTTTATTTTTTCGTTTGCATTACATTTTAGACTTTTCCTTTTGGTATTGGATTCCAGCCCACAGATTCCCTTTTATATTTTCCTAACAACTGTGTCTGACCTGCAACCACCAGCTGCTGGGTCATATGATCAGTTTTCCATCTGGCCATGAAAGTATGACCACCACTCTGTTGTATGTACACATGATTAGTTTTCTCATATCGTTATTTCCATTTTCTTTATATATTTTTTATATACATTTTTATAAATTTTTGTTGGGTATATTGCTTTCATCTTTTGGCTGTTATCCCTTATCTGGGTAACATGGGATGCTAGTGTCTTCTTTCTTCCTTTCTTCCATCTTGCTTCACCTCAACTCTGGATGATTTCAGACATCACCAATCAATTGCATTTTTTACATTTTTTCAGCCACGTAAGTTTATATTCACTTTAGCATATGATGTTTTTTCTGGATATGTTTATATTTGGATATATGGTATACTTGCTGTGTGTTTACTTTAGAGAATCCTTCATTGTGCTATCCAAGGCAATTCCCCGAAGAAGACCACGCTGGTCAAAAGGCGTCAGTCCACTTGGGCAAAACGCACAATTTAGTATATCTGTTTGAATTTACTGTAATGTATCATTCTATACATGTTGATTGTAGATTTTTAATGTTTAGGTATGTTCCCTATTTCTATAGAGGTGACAGATTAGCTTTTCCAATAAATATTTGTTTTATATTTTCATTATTTTGTGTGACCATTAGGGATGAGTTTTATGTTCGGGTCGAACATGAGTTCGACTCGAACAATTTGGGGTGTTCGCGGCAAATTTGAAAGCCGTGGAAAGCCCTTTAAAAGTCTATGGGAGAAATCAAAAGTGCTAATTTTAAAGGTTAATATGCAAGTTATTGTCATAAAAAGTGTTTGGGTTCCTGAGTCCTGCCCCAAGGGACATGTATCAATGCAAAAAAAGTTTTAAAAATGGCTGTTTTTTTGGGAGCAGTGATTTTAATAATGCTTAAAGTGAAACAAAAAAAGTGAAATATTCCTTTAAATTTCATACCTGGGGGGTGTCTATAGTATGCCTGTAAAGTGGCGCATGTTTCCCGCGTTTACAACAGTCCAAGAGCAAAATGACATTTCTATTAATGAATTGTCGTGTCTCTGCAAGACACATAAAAATCATTGAAAAAAACAGCATGGGATTCCCCCACAGTCCATTACCAGGACCTTTGGGTCTGGTATGAATATTAAGGGGAACCCCAAACCAAAATTTAAAAAAAAAAATGCGTAGGGGTCCCCCCAAATTCCATACCAGGCCCTTCAGGTCTGGTATGGATTTTAAGGGGAACCTCACGCCGAAATTTAAAAAGAAATGGCGTGGGGGACCCCCCAAAAAATCCATACCAGACCCTTATCCAAGCACGCAACCAGGCAGGCCGCAGGGAAAGAGGGGGGATGAGAGAGTGCCCCCCTCCTGAACTGTACCAGGCCACATGCCCTCAACATGGAGAGGATGTCCCCATTTTGATGGGGACAAGGGCCTCATCCCCACAACCCTTGCCTGGTGGTTGTGGGGGTGGGCAGGGGGCTTATTGGAATCTGGAAGCCCCCTTTAACAAGGGGACCCCCAGATCCCAGCCCCCCCCTGTGTGAATTGGTAATGGGGTACAAATGTACCCCTACCATTTCACAAAAAAGTGTCAAAAATGCTAAAAAAGACAATAGCCGGGTTTTGACAATACCTTTATTAATGTCTTCTTCTTTCCCAGCTTCTTCTTCCATCTTCTTCAGGTCTTCCTTTGGTTTTCTTCTTCTTCCTCCATCTTGTTCTTCCCCCGCTTCTTCCTCTATCTTCCTCTGCTTCTTCCTCCGGCATCTTCCTCCGGTCTTCTCGTCTGGCATCTTCCTCTGGCTTCTACCCCGCTTCGACCTCCGGACGATCCGCCTCAATGGGAGGCTCCCACTGTGTGACACTTCTGTTCTTGTGACAGCTCTTATATAACTGAGGGGGAGGCCACCGGAGGAAGATGCCGGAGGAGAAGCCCGGAGGAAGAAGCAGAGGAAGAAGCGGGGGAAGAACAAGATGGAGGAAGAAGAAGAAAACCGAAGGAAGACCAGAAGAAGATGGAAGAAGAAGTGGGGAAAGAAGAAGACATTAATAAAACTGGCTATTGTCTTTTTTAACATTTTTGACACTTTTTTTGTGAATTGGTAGGGGTGCATTTGTACCCTATTACCAATTCACACAGGGGGGGCCAGGATCTGGGGGTCCCCTTGTTAACCCCCACGCAATTTTTTTTTAAGGGCCTGGTAATGAACTGTGGGGGAATCCCATGCCGTTTTTTTTAATGGCTTTTATGTGTATTGCCAGGACCGAAAATTCATATAGCCGCGAGTACTTTTAAATGACTGTTTTTCTTTTAGAAATGTCATTTTGCTCTCGGGCTGTTCTAAACAAGGGAAACATGCGCTACTTTACAGGCATACTGTAGACACCCCCTAGCTACGAAATTTAAAGGAATATTTTACTTTTATTGTTTCACTTTAAGCATTATTAAAAATCACTGCTCCCGAAAAAAACGTCCGTTTGTAAAACTTTTTTTTGCATTAATACATGTCCCCTGGGGCAGGACCCGGGTCCCCAAACACTTTTTATGACAATACCATCAATATAAGACTTTAAAATTAGCACTTTTGATTATTCATGTTCGTGTTCCATAGACTTTAATGGTGTTCGCATGTTCAAACACATTTTTTGCCTGTTTGCATGTTCTGCTGCGAACCGAACCAGGTGTTCGGCTCATCCCTAGTGACCATTATTATTTGGGTGTCACAAAGCTCCGGTGCTCCTCACCATTCCCCTTTTCCATTGTGGACCATATTGTACATTAATTGGGGCTGACACCCACCATTGGCAATTTTTGGCTGTATATGGGTCACTGAAGAAGCTTACAAGTTGGCCATACATAGATTTTCAAATTGAATCTTTATACAAATATTCATACTAACATTTGTACGAAAAATTGTATAACTTGCCAAATTTAGATTGCAGTTCTTCAAAAAACATTTGCTTTTTATATTTGATTTTGGAGTGAGTGGACTTTCCCAATGAAAACCACATGGAAATTTGTTTGAGAAATTTTTTCAATATTGCTCCTTTGAATTTTTGTGTCCCTGCAGTCGAAAACGACCATCACTTTCATACCACTATAGATTAAAAAATCGAATGAACGTTCTTACAATGAGAGTTTTCAAAAAATATTTCACTAGTGTATGGCCAACTTTTCTCATCCACACTAGCAGTAAAAATAGATGGCTTAGCCGCCCATTCACTCACTGTAATTCTAACATTACAGCCTGGCAGGGCTGTAGACTTGCCGTGGGTGCGATGCTTTGCTTCACGACTGCAGCAATGTTAACTTGGGCTGCAGAGTCTGCAAGGAGCCACCATCTGTCAAATTAACCCACTGAGATCAATGGGGCCACGGCACAACTGCAAGGCCAAACGCTTGGCTCACAGTTGTGTCCCGGTTCCTAAATGTAAAATTGCCATTTGGCAATTAAAAAAAAAGTTAAAACACAAGCCTCAGGAGGTGACAGTATTGCCTTCTGAACACTTGCTAGCTGCTGCTATACTGCCTTCTGAAAATCAATCGACCTCTAACTTTATTGCCTGCCTGAAAGAATGTTTGAAGAGTGGGGCTTTGCAGGAATGGAGCTGTTGAATATTTATAAAATGTAATGTGTGATGGGACATTAGGTGTTGCCTTGGTGGAGGTGTATTGTGGTGCACACATAAATTCATTTCATGCTACTTTTTTTTTTCTAGTGTCTATTTCAGCAGTAGCCCTGAGTATTCAAGATTCCACCACTTTCATACACGTCGCTGTCTGCCTATTTCAATCACAATCATTTTCTGTGTTTGGAGGGGTATAGAATGCTTATTTATACTGCAGGCTTGTGTCACAGGGTTATTTTGTGACACAAAGAATTAACTTCGGCATGAAACATGGTGTCACAGCAATTAGGCAAAGTCACATACCATGGGGCCACTAAGAGAATAAAGAGCTTCTCCTTTAGAAACATGAAAAAAAAAAAAAATCAGGTAAATGGTAGCCATTATAATAACTTGAAAAGGAAGCTTTTCTTTCTTTTTTTATGTCTTGAGTTTCGGGTGTATCCTTAATCAGTAGCAGACACTATAGCCCCTAATACTTCCAGCAGCAAGGGAAACCGAGTTCATTGTAGCTGCATAATGATTTATCCAGGCAGCAATAGCATTTGGTGAATACTTTTGATTTAAGCTAATAAACACACATATATATATATATATATATATATATATATATATATATATATATATATATATATATATATATATATATATATATATATATATATATATATATATATATATATAAAACAGCCGGCAAAGTAACACTGCAAAAATGTTGATTTTAGTTTTCGATACTTAAGAACATTGGTTTAACATAGGAGTAGAGATCTCAGGGGTCCTATATTGATTTGTTATCTCACTCCATATACTCATCTGTCTGATGTTACTAATTTAGTGTCACTAGTGATGACAGCAACATTCAGTTCTTTCTTTAAATATATAATCAATTTGTTCAGATATGATAATTGCCTGTATACGCTCCCAAATACTTAGATATGTGTTAAGTTCTTTACGTCTCGCGCAGTATAAAAGGTCACACTGACAAGCAGCAGTCATAATGTTCACACTCTCAGTTTACAGCAGTTGATGGTAGGAGCTGACAGTTTGCATAATTGGGGAATGAATGTGCCATATTATATAAGAAACCCTGCGGATTTATTAAGGTTAAAAATTGTAAAATCTGCATAAAGAACTGCAATAAAGTGATGACTCAACAGAAGAACTCTGCAGCTCATAATTTTTGTGAAGGGCAGCTGTCCAATCCTCAGTGAAAACACCAGGAGATGTAATGACTCTGGGGAGCAGATGCTTGATGGAAGTATAAGTGGATTCAGAACCAATTAACCATATTTGAGATTCAGCTTTAGCATGGAGCTTTGTGGATTTATTATGAAGGTGAGTAGGGGTCATTCTATTATGGACACATGAAATACACTTCTATTAATGTGGGTGTCTCAGGCTTCTCCATTATGAACAAACATGGCACGTTAGTGTGCCTACAGAGACTCATTGATGAAAATAATCAAAAGCTGCACAATAGAGTACCATTATTAAGTGGCTGGCCAATACTCACCAAATGCTATAATCCCAAATGCTTCAACTCAGTAGTCTGACAGTCCCAAAAGAAAACAGGTTTGGTACATCTCCTGCTGAGAAGTTCTCATTCAAAGCTGCAGAAAACCTGATATAGTAATAACAGATAATCTCTACTTTAATCCTCCAGACACGTTTTAGTGCTAGGCTAATGTCAGATGGGCCACTCTGCCGCTAGCAAATTTGACAAATTGTCAGCAGAATCACCAAGAGGTGGCCTTTTTGTCCCTATGGAATTACTCCCTCTGTAGCCAAGACTCAACAGCAAAAGGACAGCATCTCGCCGTGTGTAGTAACAGGGGGAGCTTTTCCATAGGAGTTCACAGGCAGTCTATTTAGCAAGTTTGTCATTTGTATAACTGCGCATTTTGTTTATTTTGTTGCTTAAGCTTGGTTATAATTTTCTCAGTGTAGGCCTGTGTGAAAAAAGGATTCTCTGACCCTTACAAGTGTGTCAGGTTGTTCTCATTTGAGATACCCTCTGCTGCTCCATCTCCAGTCCCTATGTGAGATGTGTGCACCCCAAAGTCCAAATGCATATGCGTGTGTGTATGTATATATATATATATATATATATATATATATATATATATTTATAAGCTTACACACAGAGAGAACCAGTGTGAATGAGCCTTTTATTTTTTTTATTTTTTTTTTACATGTTTAATTATTTTTACTTTTTTTATTATTTGTTGCAATTGTTTTCTTTTTTTTTTACATTTTTTTCCACAATGCTTTTTGAGAGTGGGGGGCTTTGGTGAAGGAGACAGAGGAAGGGAATGAGGAAACACATTTCTCAGTTCTTTTCTGCAGCCTCAGCTGCACAGAATACATTAACACAAAGAGCTCTACACAGCCTTCTTGCTCATTCATAAACTAAAGCTTAGTAAACACACTATGCCTGAGCACATCAGCATTAAGGTCCCTTGTCCCTATAAACTGGGGAAATGAGCAGTGGCGTAGCGTGTAAATTGAAAAGGTCAAATTTCCTCTGGGTGAGACTTTTGGAGAGGGGCAGATAGCACAACGAGGTATGAGAAGAATATAAAAAATATATATGATTTTATTAAGAAACATATGTTTAAAATAATGAGCATATATAAACAATACACATATCAAAAAAAATTACAATTAGATTCTGGACAGGACTAATCATACAGTAACAGTTCAAACGAGACAGCTGGAAATCGCAAAGGTCTGTTGAATTGACAGTGGACACAACAGAAAAAACCCAACGCGTTTCAAAATTACTATTTCTTCATCAGGGGTGTGTGCAATTTTGTCGCAGAACGTACAAACGTCTGCAAGTAAAACAAAAAAGCACACAATAAATACTTAACATTGGTTATACAGAAAGTACAGTTTTAGAAAGTAAGTACGTATATAAACACTCCATGCTTTACATGTGAATGTTTGGAAACTGACCGTGCAAGCTGTGTGGTTCTTGAAATAGTTTCCTTTCCAGATTTAGTCAATTAAAAACAATATGTGTTGCAGTCGTCAGCCTGCGAGGCCCCCAGCCCGGTGGAGTAAGTCAATGCACCAACACCAATGGATAAGTCCAACGGCAGCAGGGGGGGGAAGAGAGAACAAAGTCCCACACAAAGGACAACCCAGGTTGGCCCTCCGAGGTATACCCCTTACTGTAAAAAAACTGTGGCGTAGCGTGGGTTGTCAGCGCCCGTGACAAGGCAAGTAGTTTGCACCCCTAACCTGTGGACTTACCTATTCTCAGCTCGCTCCGGGCTGGTCACATTATCCCCTGTGTTAGCCAGTGGTGGCTGCAGGGGCGGGGAGAGAGCGTTTGACAATGTCCGGTAAAGCCTGAAACAGTGACATCACCCATAGGTTCCTACAGTATGACCCATCATTAACTGCTTCTTTTTGCACTTTACTCACTAACAACATTGTTAATGAAATAACTCCTTCACCCCCTCCAGGAGTTGACCAGTCCAGTTCACAGGAAAGAGAGGGGGTTAGGGAGAAATGGAGAGAGGGGGGCTGAGAGAGAGGGGGTGAGAGAGAGGGTGGCTGAGAGGGGGGGTGAGAGAGAGGGGGGCTGAGAGGGGGGGTGTGAGAGAGAGGGGGGCTGAGAGAGAGGGGGCTGAGAGAGAGGGTGGCTGAGAGGGGGGGTGAGAGAGGGGGAGGGCTGAGAGACAGGTGGGGTGAAAGAGAGAGGCAAAGGGGTGAGAGAGAGCAGGGGGGGGTGAGAGAGAGAGACTTTAAGCATTCTGAGACCCTTATAATAAGTCAGAATTATTTTAGGGTATTTAAATAATATATATGATAATAATTTATTGTTGATTTTATATATTTGAAAAACATTAACCAAATACATCTAATCATATTTCAGTTCTGTCCAGTATAAGCTGACCTCTGATTTGCAGTTATATTTTACTGCATATTACTGTACAGTACATGCTTATCTTACCTGGTTTTATAAGAAACAGAGGTCTGGTCTTGTCTGAATGGATGTGCTAGTGATATCACCACCATATGTAATACTTCATTAGTCTATTTTCACTAAGGATTCTTAAAATAAACATCCTTAAAGAATGATCTGTGTCAAGATTTTATATTTTAAAATGTCAAGATTCATTAATCTAAAACCAATAACTATACTTTCTTGTCAGCACTCACTCTCATTAATGTCTGCTCTAATAAAAATGTATTATTATGTGTGAGCATAGCTGATAATGCATATAAGCATTAACTCCTTGGAATATGTTGGTACTTGCTTTTCAGTTGGGTACATTTCAAGCTGCTCAAATGCAAAACTGAGTGGAATTGCTGCCTACCGCCACCAATCAATTAATCTTTAACTATAAAATAAAGTTGTTTGCTATGAACAGGTACTTCACTTCCCTTGATGTTGTGAGGCAATCCGGATTTTCCCATATTCCACTGCTTCCTTATATTGCTTCAGGTATTTTTGTATCAGGCTTCCAACATGGCCACAGATTGGGCAGATCTCTCAGTAAGCTTGCTGGTTTATGGCAGTTCTGTCCATTCTTGCTAATATCCTGTGTCAGCAGTGCCCACAGTAATCTTCTTACCAACCAAGCTGAGAATACAATCAGTCCCACATATGAAAGTATTTGTTTCTACTATTCCATATAAAAGGGAAAACATGGTGTTTGGGTTAACAGAGATTTTCCCCGGCTTGTCTTTAAAGCGGAGCTCCACCCAAAAGAGGGAGCTTCACTTGTCTGCCTCCTCCCCCTTTCCACTGCCCCATGTGGCACCTTATGGGGGGGATCGGGTACCTGGTTCTGACAGGTACCCACTCCCACTTCTGGCTTAGTTCGCCACAGTAAACTGAGCCAGAGGTTCACCCTCCCCTCCTTCCCCCACAGCCTTGTGGGACACTTCACAGGTCCCAGAGGACTGCGGCCATTCACAAAACACAGCACGCTTCACGCATGCGCAAGTCTTCACTGTCAGTTTCCCTTAGTCGGGATGGTGGTGCCAACACTCAATAGCCGATTGAAGAATCCCCTCGGGTGAGGACATCACTGGATGCCTGGACAGGTAACTGCCCTAATATTAAAGGTCAGCAGCTTCAGTATTTGTAGCTGCTGACTGTAAATTTTTTAGGGGGGGGGCCTAGAGCTCCTCTTTAAGTGAACCTGTACTTTGCTTATACTGGGCAACTTGTGAGGAGATGCTGCTGATCGTCTCTTCTCTCCTCACACTCTGTCAGTGTGAGGCGAGGAGCGCTGATTACTGGCATCTCCGTGTTTACATGTGACCAGCTGTGATTGGACACAGTCGATCACATGGTAATATAGCTGCGGCTCTTTACAGAGATCGGGGTTGCACCATATCCTAGCAACACGACGCGGCCATGATCACGGCACTGCGCACCCCCGCGGGCGCGCGAGGGCGGTCGTTATGGGAAGCCATCATATGACGTCCACCCAGAATGATAGCCGAACCACCCAGCCGTCATTTGACGGTGGGCGGGCGGTGAGTGGTTAAAGAAAGGTGTCAGAACTCACAGTGCATCACATTTTGTTGGACTGGAAACTGTGTAGTTGCAGACTGGTCAGGTTGCCCATGCTGACCCAGGTCTACAGCCAAAAGCACCCACAATGGGCACTTGAGCATTAGAACTGGACCACAGAAGCAATGGAAGAAGGTGGCCTGGTCTGATTAATTCAAGAATGGTTTGAATAACACAACAATGAGTTTCAAGTGTTGATTTGGCCTGCAAATTCTACAGATCTCAATCCATAGGGCATATGTAAGATATGCTGGAAAAACAAGTCAGATCCATGGAGGCCCATCTTGCAACTCACAGGACTTAAAGGATCTGGTACTGATGGCTTGGTGTCAGATGCCACCTTTTGAGGTCTAGTGGAGTCCTTGCAATGACAGGTTATGGTGGGTGGCCATAATATTATGGCTGATCGGTATATTTTCTGAGTTTACTAGAATTAGCACCTGTAGAAGACAATTCCACATTCTGAAGCTCTTAAAAGTAAAAACCCTTTCCCTAAGCAAACGTCCAGACTTTCTAGTCACTAGAAGTGTTATCCTGTCATTTGGGGTAATCTTAACATGAACAACTTTGCACAAATTTTTTTGTATGGACTATTTACAATGTACTGTATACAAGCTGTTTATGTCCTCACCTAAATACCTCTTCTCAAAAGTTTGGCCCCCCGTGTCCTTTAATAATTGTTTCCTTTGTCTGCACTATTTCTAGTTACAGGACATTTTGTGAACTTATGTTCAAGACTAGGGATGAGCTTCGAGTTTGAGTCAAACTCATGTTCGACTCGAACATCGGCTGTTCACCAGTTCGCCGAACAGCGAACAATTTGGGGTGTTCGCAGCAAATTCGAAAGCCGTGGAACACCCTTTAAAAGTCAATTGGAGAAATCAGAAGTGCTAATTTTAAAGGCTTATATGCATGGTATTGTCATAAAAAGAATTTGGGGACCTGGGTCCTGCCCCAGGGGACATGGATCAATGCAAAAAAAAGTTTTAAAAACGGCAGTTTTTTCGGGAGCAGTGATTTTAATAATGCTTAAAGTGAAACAATAAAAGTCTAATATTCCTTTAAATTTCATACCTGGGGGGGTGTCTATAGTATGCCTGTAAAGTGGCGCATGTTTCCCATGTTTAGAACAGTCTGACAACAAAAACAAAAAAAGGAAAAAAAGTCATTTAAAACTACTTGCGGCTATTAATGAATTGCCGGTCTGACAATACACATAAAAGTTAATTGATAAAAGCGGCATGGGAATTCCCCACAGGGGAACCCTGAACCAAAATTTAAAAAAAAATGACGTGGGGGGTCCCCCTAAATTTCATACCAGGCCCTTCAGGTCTGGCATGGATATTAAGGGGAACCCCGGCCAAATTTTTTTTAAAAAATGGCGTGGGGTCCCTCTCAAAATCTATACCAGACCCTTCAAGTCTGGTATGGATTTTAAGGGGAACCCGCGCCAAAATTTAAAAAAAAAATGGCGTGGGGTCCCCCCAAAAATCCATACCAGACCCTTATCCGAGCAGGCAACCTGGCAGACCGCAGGAAAAGAGGGGGGACAAGAGAGCGCCCCCCCTCCCGAACCGTACCAGGCCACATGCCCTCAACATTGGGAGGGTGCTTTGGGGTAGCCCACAAAGCACCTTGTCCCCATGTTGATGGTGACAAGGGTCTCATCCCCACAACCCTGGCCCGGTGGTTGTGGGGGTCTGCGGGCGGGGGGCTTATCGGAATCTGGAAGCCCCCTTTAACAAGGGGACCCCCAGATCCCAGCCCTCCCCCTGTGTGAAATGGTAAGGGGGTACAAAAGTACCCCTACCATTTCACAAAAAAAGTGTCAAAAAATGTTAAAAATGACAAGAGACTGTTTTTGACAATTCCTTTATTTAAATGCTTCTTTCTTCTATCTTCTATTTTCTTTCTTCTATCTTCTATCTTCCTTTGGTTTCTTCCTCCATCTTCTTCTTCTTCTGGTTCTTCTGGTTTTTCCTCCGGTGTTCTCGTCCGGCATCTTCCTCCACGGCATCTTCTTGCCTTCTTCTTCTCGGGCTGCTCCGCATCCACCATAATGGAAGGCTCCCGCTGTGTGACGCTTCTCGTCTTCTGACGGTTCTTAAATAAAGGAGGGCGGTGACCCCGCCCCCCTCTGACGCACGGGGACTTGACGGGGACTTCCCTGTGGCATTCCCCGTGACATCAGAGGGGGGTCACCCGTTACCCGTTACGTAACCCTCCCCCACCCAGAGCTCCCTACTCCATGCCTAACTTCCTGCACAAAACTCAATATAATACATAAATAGTGACAAAGAGACCTGTGTGTACCCTGAAAAGCTAGCACTCCATCTTAAAACTACAATGGGTGAATAAGGTGCAAAAGCTCCGCAAGGTAGAAGCTGGAATCCCGGGCCCTGCTAACTAGCTGGGGACACCTGTAGCCCAGGGAGTAGGGATGAGCTTCGAGTACATTGGCTGTTCGCAAGTTCGCCAAACAGCGAACAATTTGGGGTGTTCGCTGCAAATTCGAATGCCGCAAAACACCCTTTAAAAGTCTATGGGAGAAGTCAAAAGTGCTAATTTTAAAAGCTTATATGCAAGTTATTGTCATAAAAAGTGTTTGGGGACCTGGGTCCTGCCCCAGGGGACATGGATCAATGCAAAAAAAAGTTTTAAAAACGGCCGTTTTTTCAGGAGCAGTGATTTTAATAATGCTTAAAGTCAAACAATAAAAGTGTAATATCCCTTTAAATTTCGTACCTGGGGGGTGTCTATAGTATGCCTGTAAAGGGGCGCATGTTTCCCGTGTTTAGAACAGTCTGACAGCAAAATGACATTTCAAAGGAAAAATTACATTTAAAACTACCCGCGGCTATTGAATTGCCGACAATACACATAGAAGTTCATTGATAAAAACGGCATGGGAATTCAACACAGGGAAACCCCGAAACAAAATAAAAAAAAAATGACGTGGGAGTCCCCCTAAATTCCATACCAGGCCCTTCAGGTCTGGTATGGATATTAAGGGGAACCCTGGCCAAAATGTAAAAAAAAAATGACGTGGGGTTCCCCCTAAATTCCATACCAGACATGATTTTAAGTGGAACCCCGCGCCAAAAAAAAAAAATACGGCGTAGGGTCCCCCCAAAAATCCATACCAGACCCTAATCCGAGCACGCAACCTGGTGGGCCGCAGGAAAAGAGGGGGGGCGAGAGTGCGGCCCCCCCCTCCTGAACCATACCAGGCCACATGCCCTCAACATTGGGAGGGTGCTTTGGGGTAGCCCCCCAAAACACCTTGTCCCCATGTTGATGAGGACAAGGGCCTCATCCCCACAACCCTGGCCGGTGGTTGTGGGGGTCTGTGGGCGGGGGACTTATCGGAATCTGGAAGCCCCCTTTAACAAGAAAACCCCCAGATCCCGGCCCCCCCTTGTGTGAAATGGTAAGGGGGTACTTACTCCTACCATTTCACTAAAAAACTGTCAAAAATGTTAAAAATGACAAAAGACAGTTTTTGACAATTCCTTTATTTAAATGCTTCTTCTTTCTTCTATCTTCCTTCATTTTCTTCTGGTTCTTCTGGCTCTTCTGGTTCTTCCTCCGGCGTTATCGTCCAGCATCTCCTCCGCGGCGTCTTCTATCTTCTTCTCCTCGGGCCGCTCCGCAACCATGGCATGGGGGGAGGCTCCCGCTCTTCTCTTCATCTTCTTCTTCATCCTCTTCTCTTCTTCCTTCTTCTCTTCTTCTCTTCTTCATTTTCTTCTCCGGGCTGCTCCGCATCCATGCTGGCATGGAGGGAGGCTCCCGCTGTGTGATGGCGTCTCCTCGTCTGACGGTTCTTAAATAATGGGGGGCGGGGCCACCCGGTGACCCCGCCCCCCTCTGACACACGGTGACTTGACGGGACTTCCCTGTGACGTCACGGGGAATGCCACAGGGAAGTCCCGTCATGTCCCGTGCATCAGGAAGATATAAGAAAGAAGAAGCATTTAAATAAAGGAATTGTCAAAAACTGTCTCTTGTAATTTTTAACATTTTTGACAGTTTTTTAGTGAAATGGTAGGGGTAAGTACCCCCTTACCATTTCACACAGGGGGGGCGGGATCTGGGGGTTCCCTTGTTAAAGGGGGCTTCCAGATTCCGATAAGCCCCCCGCCCGCAGACCCCCACAACCACCGGCCAGAGTTGTGGGGATGAGGCCCTTGTCCTCATCAACATGGGGACAAGGTGTTTTGGGGGGCTACCCCAAAGCACCCTCCCAATGTTGAGGGCATGTGGCCTGGTACGGTTCAGGAGGGGGGGCGCACTCTCGTCCCCCCCTCTTTTCCTGCGGCCTGCCAGGTTGCGTGCTCAGATAAGGGTCTGGTATGGATTTTTGGGGGGACCTCACGCCGTTTTTTTTTTTTTGGCAAAATCCATACCAGACCTGAAGGGTCTGGTATGGAATTTAGGGGGAACCCCACGTCATTTTTTTAAAAAAATTTTGCCCGGGGTTCCCCTTAATATCCATACCAGACCTGAAGGGCCTGGTATGGAATTTAGGGGGACTCCCACGTCATTTTTTTTTTAAATTTTGGTTCGGGGTTTCCCTGTGTTGAATTCCCATGCCGTTTTTATCAATGAACTTCTATGTGTATTGTCGGCAATGCAATAGCCGCGGGTAGTTTTAAATGTAATTTTTTCTTCGAAATGTCATTTTGCTGTCAGACTGTTCTAAACACGGGAAACATGCGCCCCTTTACAGGCATACTATAGACACCCCCCAGGTACGAAATTTAAAGGAATATTACACTTTTATTGTTTGACTTTAAGCATTATTAAAATCACTGCTCCTGAAAAAATGGCCGTTTTTAAAACTTTTTTTTGCATTGATCCATGTCCCCTGGGGCAGGACCCAGGTCCCCAAACACTTTTTATGACAATAACTTGCATATAAGCCTTTAAAATTAGCACTTTTGATTATTCATGTCCGTGTCCCATAGACTTTAACGGTGTTCGCGTGTTCGAGCAAACTTTTTTCCTGTTCGCATGTTCTGGTGCGAACCGAACAGGGGGGTGTTCGGTTCATCCCTACCAGGGAGCAAAGGAATAAGTCATATCTAACAAAACCAGTAAGCAACTACTGGTTTTGTTGCATACAGCTTATTATTTTGCATTTTTTATGGCAATATAGTTTTGTAGAGGTAACTCAATAGGCTGTGTTGATATTTCCTTTCTTGTTTTTTATATATATTTTTTGATATTTAATATTTGATTACACCTCCCTCATATTGAGACAGGGAAGTACCTCTCTCTTTCTTCTTTGTTTGATTGTGCAGAGTCCCCAGGATCACCCATTTTCTTTTTGCTCATTTCTCTAGCATTGTGTCTCACTGTTTTTTATTGTTTTTATTATTTTTTTTATACTAGAGGAATGAGCATAGGAGGCACAGCAGACAGCAGCATTGTCAGTCTTGGGGGGAGGGGATTATTAACCACTTTCTTACTGTGCACTTAAACCCCCCTCCTGTCCAGACCAATTTTCAGCTTTCAGCGCTGACGCACTTTGAATGACAATTGCACGGTCATACAACACTGTACCCAAATTAAATTTTATAATTTTTTCACACAAATAGAGCTTTCTTTTGGTGGTATTTAATCACAGCTGGGGGTTTTTATTTTTTGCTAAACAAACAAAAAAAATGGAAAATTTTGAAAAAAAAAATCATGTTTTATAGTTTATTATAAAATTTTGAAAACAGGTAATTTTTCTCCTTCATTGATATGCGCTGATGAGGCGGCACTCGTGGGCACTGATAGGCTGCACTGATGGGCACTAACAGGCACAGTTAAGGTGACACTGATAGGCACAGATAAGGCGACACTGATGGGGACAGATAAGGTGGCACTGATGGGGACAGATAACGTGGTACTGATGAGCACAGATAAGGCAGCACTGATGGCCACTGATAAGATGGCACTGATAGGCCCTGATGGGTGGCACTGATAGATGGCACTGATGGGCACCGATAGGTGGCACTGATAGGTTGCACTGATGAGCACTGATGGGCACTGGTACAGTAGGTGACACTGATGGTCACTGGTAGGTGACACTGATGGGCAGCACTGTTGATGAGGCACTGATTGGTGTCACTGATAGATGGTACTGTGGGCACTGATAGGTGGCACTGTGGGCACTGGTAGGTGACGCTGGTGGGCACTGGTAAGCAGCACTGTTGTGCACTGCTAGGTGGCACTGGCAGGTGGCACAGGTGGGCACAGATGAGCTGGCAGAAGCTCTCCTTGATTGGGACCGATGTCTCTCTGAGAGCCGCCGATGATCGGCTTGTTTACATCACATGATCAGCTGTCATTGGTTGACAGCTGATCGCGTGGTAAGGGGGCGGGATCGACCCCTTACTCGGATCTGTGATCAGCCAAGTCTCATAGACGCGCTGATCACAGAGCGCGCCGTATATTGACGCCCTCCCAGCAAAGTAGGTCGTAGGTGTAGCCGTCATTCAGCTATAGCGCGAATCTGAAGATGTTAGACGTATTAGCAGATTTACATGCACTAATAAATTGAAGCCAAACTCCAGCTCACACTTTATAACCAGTAACAGTTTTTTTTTCCTTTTGGGATAATTCTTTTTGCATGCATAAATAAAAGCTGACCATTGTAAGCACCCCTGTCAGTGTTAAGTGGTTTGTCTCATCCATGTAAACTGATATATTCTGCTGCAGAGCTTGCGCTTTTAAACACAGCAGACTTACTGGCCAGATCACCAGATGAAAATAGAAGAAAGAAAACCTAAAAAAGGAAACTAATACAGTCATCACTAATAATAAATGTTTGCTTTTGAGATTAGTACTGCTTTAAAGATGAATTTCAAGTATAGGTATTTTTACATAATTGCATTAATTCCAACTTGCATTTTCTACATTTTAGGCCCCTTTCACACGACAAACCAGCTCGGATCCGCCTGTTCGTTTTTCAGGCAGATCTGAGCCGGCCATCTATTGACTCCTCTGGGGAAATGGATATCAGGGATGATGTGTCCGCTGACACCCGTCTGCCATCCGATCCGCTAAAAACAGACGTATGACGATACATTCGCCATCCATCTTGGTGGATCGGATGAGATCTGATGAAAACAGACATGCTGTCCGTTTTCGTCCAATCTCTCCATAGGAATCAGTAACGCTCTGACAGGCCCCTCATTGCTCAGTGAGCAGAGATGGACCTGTCATCCGCCGACTCAGCGGGGATCAACGGAGCGATCTCCCACTGAGCTGGTGGACTCCGCTGAGCAGATCCGCCTCATGTGGAAGGGGCTTAAGAGCCCTTTCACACTGGGGCGGTTTGCAGGCGTTATTGCGCTAAAAATAGTGCCTGCAAACCGACCTAAAACTGCCGCTGCTGTTTCTTCAGTGTGAAAGCCCGAGGGCTTTCACACTGAATTGGTGCGCTGGCAGGAGAGAGAAAAAACTCCTGCAAACAGCATCTTTGGAGCGGTGAAGGAGCGGTGTATTCACCGCTCCTTCACCACTCCTGCCCATTGAAATCAATGGCGCAGCGCGGCTATAACGCGGCTATAGCGACGCTTTGCGAGCGGTTTTAACCCTTTTCCGGCCGCCAGCGGGGGTTAAAACCGCACCGCTAGCGGCCGAATACTGCCGCTAAAACGACGGTAAAGCAGCGCTAAAAATAGCGCTGTTTTACCGCCGACGCCGCCACCGCCCCAGTGTGAAAGGGGCCTTAGTGTTCTTTGACTGGTCAAGGTGGAGATCGTACCATCACTGCCCCACCTCTCCACCTTATCCAATCAGAGAATATTTTGTATCAATTGAGAAAATGCAAAGCGTTTTTGCATTGGCGCCTGTGCGCAGCGAGCGACATCCTGTGGAGGGCAGCCACTCAGTGTGAGTCCCGGTAACTAGTGGAGATCACTGGAGCAGTGATGCCTACTATAGTGATTTCCAGCTTTCAGGGGGATCGACTAGGTGTAGTATACTATATGTATGGTTATATTGGTCCAAGATAGACTAATGTAAGTGTTTAAAATCGTCCATACTTGGAATTTATCTTAAGCTTGTTTTCTATCCATTCAAAATATTGGTTCTCTTTTAAACTTTATTTCATACATTAGCAGTTACTAAGTAACCATTTTAAATGCTTAAGAGATTCCAAAAGTACAAAATTCACAGCCACTGATCTGCCCAATTTACTGTTCACTTCCTCATAAAATGATAGCAGCTTTCTTTGACATTTCATAAACACATGCTGGCTATCTCTTAAGATATTATCTTGCATAACCTACAGTATATTTGTATGTAGTCCATTCCCATTCCCTCAAATACCTTTACCAGAATAGAAGTTACAAATACAAGTCTATAGTTACAAGGTGAAGACCTTGGTGCATTTTTTAAATATACCATGTTTACTCTGTGCCAATTCCTTAGCACAAAGCCAGTCAATGTAGAATCTCTATACACTATAAACTTCAGAACAAAAATAACTAGACTCAACTCTTTTTAATGTAGATGTATACTGCTTCCACTTTTCTACCGGGGCATTTTTTTTTTTTTTAACAAACATGTTAAAATCTGCTAGAAAATTTGAATACAAAAAAAACTATATATTTTCCGAAAGCAAAGGCCATGTAGCATAAAATGGTAGTAGTTGCAATTTTGTTTATGATGCATGATATTTAAGCAACTGCTTATCAAGACCATATTTTTCAAAAAAAACAAAACACAAACACATCATAATACCAATTTTTTTGTAAAATAAAAAAAGATGGGGCTATGTTGAGTAAATAAATTAAAAAATGTCAAGACTCAAAATTGCATGCCCGTGCAAATTAGTAAGTTAATGAAAAGCTACGGTAACTAACATTTTTCCATAGGTGATTTTGAAACCTTTGCAAGTTACCAGTTTAGAGTTACCCATGAATTATGGCTCACTTTGACATTCATGGTGATACTTTACATCTGTCGTGCATGGGGCGTTTTACATACACATATGGGTCCTCTGCGAGCTTTTGCATTTACATGTATTACAGGAAAAACAGAGTGCTTTTTAAAAATAATTTAAATTTTTTTATTATTTTTATTTATTTTAGTACCATTTAATTTTTTTGAACTTTTTTTTTAATTCAAAGGGGGACTAACAAGCCCCTAAGTAATAGCATACTCAGGTGACAGGTCCTTTTTATTGAGATATCAGTTGTCTATTAGGCCCCCAATGCCCCCCTGCCCTCTATTGCAGCTAATCAAGTGCAAAATCTGCTTGGTTAGCTGATTTGCCAACTACCACAACCGAAGAATGATAGCTCTGAACCCACACCACTTTTTGGTATTGTAAAAATGATTGGACGGCTCCACTGCCACTCAAATCACAGCCAATTGCTCGCTAAAAAAAACAATATCATACTCACTATTGCAGCAGCAACTGTGAGCTTGTTTTAACCTTCTGAACATCAGAAAATGCATATATGTACATTGGTAGGCAAGGGGTTTAGGTGAGTGAGGCCCCAGTGCAAAATCCTTGGGTGTTGTTCAGGCTCAATTCCAGCAGGCTGCAGCAACATTGCAATAGTACAATAAAATACCTGTTGATTCTGCCAGAAATGTATATTTCTCCTAACTTCCTGTTTGAGATAACAACTCTGATGCACTGAAAAAATGAGGAGTAGGGATGGGCCGAACACCCCCCCCCCCCTTCAGTTCGCACCAGAACATGCGAACAGGCAAAAAATTTGTTCGAACAAGCTAACACCGTTAAAGGCTATGGGACACGAACACGAAAAGTCAAAAGTGCTAATTTTAAAGGCTTATATGCATGGTATTGTCTTAAAAAGTGTTTGGGGACCTGGGTCCTACCCCAGGGGACATGGATCAATGCAAAAAAAAGTTTTAAAAACGGCTGTTTTTTCGGGAGCACTGATTTTAATAATGCTTAAAGTGAAACAATAAAAGTGTAATATTCCTTTAAATTTCATACCTGGGGGGTGTCTATAGTATGCCTGTAAAGTGGCGCATGTTTCCTGTGTTTAGAACAGTCTGACAGCAAAATTACATTTCTAAAGGATAAAAAGTCATTTAAAACTACTCGCGGCTATAATGAATGGTCGGTCCAGCAATACACATAAGAGTTCATTGATAAAAACGGCATGGTATTCCCCCACAGGGGAACCCCGAACCAAAATTTAAAAAAAAAAATGCGTGGGGGTCCCCCCAAATTCCATACCAGGCCCTTCAGGTCTGGTATGGATATTTAGGGGAACCCCGTGCCAAAATTTAAAAAAAAATTACGTGGGGGTCCCCCTCAAAATCCATACCAGACCTGAAGGGGAACCCTGTGCCAAAATTAAAATTAAAAATGGTGTTGGGTCCCCCCAAAAATCCATACCAGACCCTTATCGGAGCACGCAACCTGGAAGGCCGCAGGAAAAGAGGGGGGACGAGAGAGCGCACCAGGCCACATGCCCTCAACATTGGGAGGGTGCTTTGGGGTAGCCCACCTCATGCTTGCTAATTGCTTCCAGATTCTGATAAATCCCCCACCCGCAGATCCCCACAACCACCGGACAAGGGTTGTGGGGGTCTGCGGGTGGGGGGCTTATCGGAATCTGGAAGCAATTAGCAAACAGAATGGTGCTGGATGGAAATAACGGTCCACCAAAGTGTTGTTTAAAAACATGCAATAGTAGACAATAGGTTAAGTATGACATCAGTGGCGGCCCATCCATAGGGGGCGCAGGAGCCGGCCCCCTAATCTACATGGGTGCTGGACGGATGGATTCCAAGGGTTTTTTTTTTTAAGCATGTGATTAGAGCCTGAGGCTCTAATAGAGCACTGCGCCCTGAGCCCGCCCAGTTGTGTGACGATAGCAAATAATATTCGCTATTGTCACACTGATTCTCCTCTCGGCCAATCAGGAAGCGGGTCCTGAGACCCGTTTCCCGATTGGCCAAAAGGAGAAGTGATCCTGTTGGCCTAGGAGGAGGAGGGAGAAGGAGGGAGGAGATGCAGGGCCGGAGGAGACGCACGGCCGGAAGAGATGCAGGGGAAGCCCGACCCACCAGCCACTACTGATGCCTTGACCTCTGCACTGCTGACACGCTCCCCTGTGACAGGCACTAACAGGTTACTACCAGCTAATGATGCCGCCTGTCAGCGGTGCACACAGATGACAATAATAATGCGCCTGCTCGTGCCTCGCCTCTCTCTGTTTCCGGAGGGCTAACCTGTAGCGGCAGCTCAGTGGATGTGGGGAAAGTCAGTGTGATCAGCGGGGAAGTTCTCATCCGGTTCAAAGCAAGGACCCGACTCTACTACCTACCTACCTGGAGGATGGCAGGAGCATGTATGTCCCCCCTGTACAGTCATGAGCCTGCCTTCTAATACCTAGGTTAAAAGAGAGCCCAGCTGCTCTACTGCTTGTCACTGATTGCACCCCACCAAATGGGGGGTTTGTTTGTTTGTCACCCCCCTCCAAAAGAAAAAAATAGAGCACCAGCCGCCACTGTATGACACCCTCCTGCACAAGCCCTTAGACCAGTGGTTCTCAACTCCTGTCCTCAGGACCCACTAACAGGGCAGGTTTGCAAGATAACTGAAATACATCACAGGTGATATCATTTGCTGCTCAGTGATTGCAGTATTCTAGTCTGCATCTCCCAAAGGTAATAGCCTGTTAGTGGGTCCTGAGGACAGGAGTTGAGAAACACTGCCTTAAGCTGGCCATACACCATACAATTTTCCTGTTCAATTTTCTTTAGATTTACCTTCAACTATGTAGTACAAGGGCCTGCCTGATTGCATCCAAATTGAAAGTGTTTAGGTTTGACCTCCTATTATATGGTTTTGGTAAATCTAAAGGAAAGTTGAACAGGAAAATTGAATAGTGTATGGCCAGCCTTAGACTTACAGATAGTATAGAAAAAGGATCATAACACAACTGCAATTCAGTTACCCCATCAGAGATATTTGCTATGCTACCAGTTGTGTGGGTGTGCAGTTTACACAGGCTGTTTTCTGCCACTAAATCCTGTGTTCTCAACATTTTGCTAACATCTTGATTTCAGACTATACCAAAATGACAGGTGTGGGTACTTTCTGGAAGAGGGTAGCTGATAGACACTTAAGGGAGACATCCTGCTGGATTATTCAGTTAGATTCCTGTTTGTTCAGTCCCTACTGTATATGGCCGCACAGAGGTGGTGAAATGGATTCCACCTGTTTCTTCCACCTGCCTAAGAAGACTGAGGAGAGCTGACTGCTTCATTATAAGTGCCACATGGGCTCTGCAAAGAAGTTCCTTATGCTAAAGAGACTATCTCTCAAGTTTGTAGAATTGCATTACTCTGTTGCAACACAGAACTGCCATATTTTTAGTTATTTATTCATCTCAGCAGGAAGAATTGTGAAAGACTGTAATGCATGGTCAAGGAAACACTGATCAGAAGATAAATACAGACAACTGCTTTGCATTAGTGTCTGGTATATAAAGTAAACTGTCTGGAAAAAGAGACTTTCTTTAAGATGGATCATCTTGTAGGTGAGGTGCAGCGCCGTGCGGCGGAATTACACACTCAGTCCCAGTGCAATGAAAGAACCTGTACTGAAATAATGCAGACAGTTCACAAATCACCCAGTGGGAAGGCACCCCTACTGGAAACACTCTCAGTTCAAACAGCATGTAGACAGCAGAATGCAGCTGTCCACATCTGTAGGGAGGGGAAGAATGTGGCCTGGCTGTCTTGTGCGCAAACAGGCGGGTGTTTAGAAACATTTTGAGCCCTATGCTTTCCCTCCTCATCATGAACCTTTCCCTGCCACTAGTTCTGTCCCTACGAGGCAGGATGCCTGTCCCCACTATATTACCTCACAAATGCGTGCTAAACTTGGGTGCCAGGGCCTTAAATAGGTTCTGCCTGACCCAATATGGCTGCCAGAGTCACATGGGGTGGCAGCATTCAATTGGCAGGGTGCCTTTGGCCAATTATGGCTCAGGGGATTAAGTACATGCCCCACACTTTATAAGGCCGCCTGCACGTCGGCCATGTGTAGTGTGTTCCGGCGTTCAGAGAGAGAGAGAGAGTCTCATTTAATTTCATTTAGATCGATTGAGCAGACAGTTGATTCAGTTAGCTCCAGTATATTTAGTATATATATACATTCCAGTTCCAGGCTTTGTATATATATATATATATATATATATATATATATATATATACTGTATCCAGTTTAGCTAGATCTCGCTGCAGACCGTTCCTGTTGTTCTCTTCCTAATATACTACAGGCAGGCAGTTCATTCAGTTAGCTGCAGTATATTCAGTACTGTATCCTGTGCAGCTAGATCTCACTGCAGACCGTTCCTGTTGTTCTCTTCCTAATATACTACAGGCAGGCAGTTTATTCAGTTAGCTGCAGTATATTCAGTACTGTATCCTGTGCAGCTAGATCTCACTGCAGACCGTTCCTGTTGTTCTCTTCCTAATATACTACAGGCAGGCAGTTGATTCGGTTAGCTGCAGTATATTCAGTATATATATACATCCCAGCTTTGTGCAGCTACATCTCACTGCAGGCCATTCCTGGTGTACCTGTTCAAATACATTACAAATACATCAAATACAGTATGTCAAGGAGAGGCAGATGCTCACAGGCCACTAAAAGAGGGCAAGCAGGCTCTGTGTCTACAGCCAACATTGCTGGTAGTGGATACGGTGCATCCTCAGTATATGGCCATGGGGCACACTTGTCCTTTTTTTCAGCAGCTGGCCGTGTTGAGCCAAAACATGCAGAAGAGTTGATAGAGTGGATGACCAAGCTGTCCTCATCCTCCTCATCCTCCTCATCCTCTGTCACCCAGGCTCAGAGTACTTTGGCTGCCAATGCAGCTGCCAAAGCGCCTCTTCCATCGGCTTAATGTCATCAGTTACTCCTTCCCTAGCCCCACCATCATGCCCTGAGGAGTCCCCCGAACTGTGCCACTCATATACAGCCATTGTGCCTGTCATATGCAGCCACTTGTGCCCATCATATGCAGTAGGGATGAGCTTCGAGTTTGAGTCAAACTCATGTTCGACTCGAACATGGGCTGTTCGCAAGTTCGCCGAACAGTGAACAATTTGGGGTGTTCGCAGCAAATTCGAATGCCGCGGAACACCCTTTAAAAGTCTATGGGAGAAATCAAAAGTGCTAATTTTAAAGGCTTATATGCATGGTATTGTCATAAAAAGTGTTTGGGGACCTGGGTCCTGCCCTAGGGGACATGTATCAATGCAAAAAAAAGTTTTAAAAACGGCTGTTTTTTCGGGAGCAGTGATTTTAATAATGCTTAAAGTGAAACAATAAAAGTGTAAAATCCCTTTAAATTTCATACCTGGGGGGTGTCTATAGTATGCCTGTAAAGGGGTGCATGTTTCCCGTGTTTAGAACAGTCTGACAGCAAAATGACAATTCAAAGGAAAAAAAGTCATTTAAAACTACTCGCGGCTATTAATGCATTGCCAGTCCGACAATACACATAGAAGTTCATTGATAAAAAGGCATGGGAATTCCCCATAGGGGAACCCTGAACCAAAATTTTAAAAAAAATGACGTTGGGGGTCCCCCTAAATTCCATACCAGGCCCTTCAGGTCTGGTATGGATATTAAGGGGAACCCCGGCCAAAATTTTAAAAAAAAATGACGTGGGGGGTCCCCTTAAATTCCATACCAGGCCCTTCAGGTCTGGTGTGGATATTAAGGTGAACCCCGCACCAAAATTAAAAAAAAAATGTTGTGGGGTCCCCCAAAAATCCATACCAGACCCTTATCCGAGCACACAACCTGGCAGGCCGCAGGAAAAGAGGGGGGGACGAGAGAGCACCCTCCCTCCTGAACTGTACCAGGCCACATGCCCTCAACATTGGGAGGGTGCTTTGGGGTAGCCCCCCAAAACACCTTGTCCCCATGTTGATGAGGACAAGGGCCTCATATCCACAACCCTGGCCGGTGGTTGTGGGGGTCTGCGCGCGGGGGGCTTATCGGAATCTGGAAGCCCCCTTTAACAAGGGGACCCCCAGATCCCGGCCCTCCCCCCTGTGTGAAATGGTAAGGGGGTACAAAAGTACCCCTACCATTTCACTAAAAAACTGTCAAAAATGTTAAAAATGACAAGAGACAGTTTTTGACAATTCCTTTATTTAAATACTTCTTCTTTCTTCTATCTTCTATCTTCCTTCATCTTCTTCCTCCGGTGTTCTCGTCCAGCATCTCCTCCACAGCATCTTCTTCCTTTCTTCTCCTCGGGCCGCTCCGCATCCATGGCATGGAGGGAGGCTCCCGCTCTTCTCTTCATCTTCTTCTCTTCATCTTCTTCTCCGGGCCGCTCCGCATCCATGGTGGTATGGAGGGAGGCTCCCGCTGTGTGACACTTCTCCTCTTCTGACGGTTCTTAAATAATGGGGGGCGGGGCCAATCGGTGACCCCGCCCCTCTCTGACGCACGGGGACATGACGGGACTTCCCTGTGGCATTCCCTGTGACACCACAGGGAAGTCCCGTCAAGTCACTGTGTGTCAGAGGGGGGCGGGGTCACCGGGTGGCCCCGCCCCCATTATTTAAGAACCGTCAGAAGAGGAGAAGCGTCACACAGCGGGAGCCTCCCTCCATGCCAGCATGGATGCGGAGCGGCCCGGAGAAGAAGATGAAGAGAAGATGAAGAGAAGAGCGGGAGCCTCCCTCCATACCATGGATGCGGAGCGGCCCGAGGAGAAGAAGGGAGGAAGATGCCGTGGAGGAGATGCTGGACGAGAACACCAGAGGAAAAAGATGAAGGAAGATAGAAGATAGAAGAAAGAAGAAAGAAGAAGCATTTAAATAAAGGAATTGTCAAAAACTGTTTCTTGTCATTTTTAACATTTTTGACAGTTTTTTGTGAAATGGTAGGAGTACTTTTGTACCCCCTTACCATTTTACACAGGGGGGAGGGCCGGGATCTGGGGGTCCCCTTGTTAAAGAGGGCTTCCAGATTCCGATAAGCCCCCGCCCGCAGACCCCCACAACCACCGTCCAGGGTTGTGGGGATGAGGCCCTTGTCCTCATCCACATGGGGACAAGGTGTTTTGGGGGGCTACCCCAAAGCACCCTCCCAATGTTGAGGGCATGTGGCCTGCTATAGCTCAGGAGGGGGGGCGCTCTCTCGTCCCCCCCCTTTTCCTGCGGCCTGCCAGGTTGCGTGCTCGGATAAGGGTCTGGTATGGATTTTTGGGGGGACCCCACGCCGTTTTTTTTAAATTTTGGCGCGGGGTTCACCTTAATATTCATACCAGACCTGAAGGGCCTGGTATGGAATTTAGGGGGACCCCCACGTCATTTTTTTTTAAAATTTTGGTTCAGGGTTCCCCTGTGGGGAATTCCCATGCCGTTTTTATCAATGAACTTCTATGTGTATTGTCGGACCGGCAATGCATTAATAGCCGCGAGTAGTTTTAAATGACTTTTTTTCCATTGAAATGTAATTTTGCTGTCAGACTGTTCTAAACACATCAATTGCAGCCACTGTGCATATCAAATGTAGCCACTATGCCCATCATTTGCAGCCACTGTACCCATCATATGCAGCCACTTGTGCCCATCATATGCAGCCACTTGTGACCGTCAAATGCCGTCACTTGTGCCCATCAAATGCCGCCACAGTGACCCCCGCCTGCCCGCTTTCTGCCCGGTACTTACCCTATCTTAGTGGCGGGTCAGGCAGCGGGTTATGGCAGTGAACTGTGGGACAGCTCCTGTGTCCTCCATGCTTCCCCCTCCTCTCTTCTTCAGTCTACTAGGCATCCAATCGGGGCGCTTGTGCCTTCAGCCAATCAGGTGACAGGTATTAGACCCATGCTACCTGATTGGTGGAGAGGCAGTTCAGTGTTAGAAAAGAAAATATTAATTTGCTTTTCTAACACATCTGGGTGGACTGCAAGCGCAATGCTCTGTGCTCCGAGTCCACCTTTTTTTGAAGCCTATTAGAGCCTATGGCTTTATTCAGTTGCTTCAAAAAAATATCAGCCGCTGTAATTCAGGTGTCCGGCAAACTGAAAAGGGGCCAAACGCCTGAATAGGGGGTGGTAGCGGCAGTCATGGATAGATTTATGCTATGCATGAATCTATCTAATTAGTCATAAAGAGAGTGGCTGGAGAGAGGGGGCGGCGCCCGTGTATCCCTAATAGACGAGCCGCCCCTGCTTATTGCAACTTTTTTTAACCAAAAATATGTAGAAGAATACATATTGGCCTAAACTGATGAAAAAATTTGTCTTTTTAAATTTTTGGGGGGATTATTTATTGAAGCAAAAAGTAAAAAAATATTGTTTTTATTCAAAATTGTTTATAGTGCAAAAAATAAAAACCGCAGAGGTGAAATACCACCAAAAGAAAGCTCTATTTGTGTAAAAAAAAGGACATAAATTTTGTTTGTGTACAACGTCACCTAACCGCGGAATTGTCAGTTAAAGCGACACAGTGCCGTATCGCAAAAAATGGCCTGGTCATTATCCTTCCGGGGCTGAAGTGGTTAACCACTTAAGGACCAGCATCGTTTTGGATTTTAGGTGTTTACATGTTTGTTTTTTTGCTAGAAAATTACTTAGAACCCCCAAACATTATATATAGTTTTCTTTCTAACACCCTAAAGAATAAAATGGTGGTCGTTGCAATACTTTTTTTTGCACCGTATTCGCGCAGCGGTCTTATAAGCGCACTTTTTTTGAAAAAAAAAAAACACTTTTTTGAATAAAAAAATAAGACAACAATAAAGTTAGCCCAATTTTTTTTTTGTGAAATATAATGTTACGCCAAGTAAATTGATACCCAACATGTCACGCTTCAAAATTGCGCCCGCTCATGGAATGGCGTCAAACTTTTACCCTCAAAAATCTCCATAGGCAATGTTTAAAAAATTCTACAGGTTGCATGTTTTGTGTTACAGAGGAGATCTAGGGCTAGAATCATTGCTCTCGCTCTACCAGTCACGGCGATACCTCACATGTGTGGTTTGACCACCGTTTTCATATGCGGGTGCTACTCGCGTATGCGTTCTCTTCTGCGCGTGAGCTCGTCGGGACGGGGGGGGTTTAAATTTTTTTTTTTTTAATTATTTATTTTACATTATTTTATTTATTTTTACACTGTTTTAAGAAAAATTGTGTCACTTTTATTCCTATTACAAGGAATGTAAACATCCCTTGTAATAGAAAAAAGCATGACAGGACCTCTTAAATATGAGATCTGGGGTCAAAAAGACCTCAGATCTCATATTTACACTAAAATGCAATAAAAAAAAAAGTCATTAAAAAAAAAGAAATTGAAAAAAATATGCCTTTAAGAGGCGTGGGCCGAAGTGACGTTTTGACCGCCCAGCAGCGGAGGAGGACACCGGATCGCCGGTGGGCCCCTCTACCGCCACAGATAAAAGTGATCTTGCGGCGAATCGGCCGCAGGGACCACTTTTATCAGAAAGCCAACCGCCGCACGAAAACGGGGATACCAGGGTTATGGCAGTTAGCTGCTGCCATAACAACGATATCCACCGGCAAAGTTTGGACGTACATCGGCGTGCGGCAGTCCGGAAGTGGTTAAAGAGACTGTATATTGGTTGCTACTTTGTTGCTTTTGAAAGGAATTTGTGATTGTGCAGTTTTTCAGGGCCTCAAGAAAACCCATAGGCTCACCCATAAACAAGTTTTATGGTTAGATTAGCTAGATAAAAAAAAGTGATCTACTATACATGTTGATGTTCCAATACCAAATACTGGGACTCCACTTTAAATTACCACAATTGTTTCTCTGTTTTTATTAATCATCCTATATTCAGTGTGCAGCCCTCACTGAATAAAGTTGAACACTATTTACAATTGTCTGTCTCACTGTGTCACAGGATATTGAGGGTGTCACCATATTCAAGTAAATCCGTACCAAAAAAACTATTAAAGTAGAAATATAGGCAAAACTTTTTTCTTTTTGGATACAGTAAGGGAGAGTTATAACCCCTGTCAGATTTTTTTTCCATCTCTGTCCAATGGGCAGATTTATTTTACCTTCCTGTCCCTTTGCCAAAACTGGAAATGAGGTGAAATCCCTGAAAATTAAGGGAATTCCTTGGGGCCCCCCAGATCACCAGAACTGGAAGATTTGGAAGATCTTTGGAAGATTGGAAGATTTCTCCTCTATTAGTTTTCTGGGGACAACCAAAAATGCTGTATTTTATTTTACTTTCACTTTCAATGATATTGTAAATAGGACAAATGGAGAGGGTGAATCTCCCTAAAGGGGCACAGACAGCAGTAAAAACATAATAGGTGTTCTAATCCATGCCCCCTCTATCCAAAATAAAAAAGAAAGTTTTGCCTTTAGTTATACAGTGGAACCTTGGTTAACGAGTAACGCAGTTAACAAGCGTTTTGAAAGACGAGCAACTTTTTTTTTTAAATCCTGACTTGGTTTGCGAGTATTGTCTCGCAAAACTAGCAGAATTCAAGCTAATGTGGTGTGCAGTACCGCATTTGGCCAGAGGTGCGGGGGGCGCCGGTGACACTCGGAACAGTTCGAAACCGCTTGGAGCCATTGGGAAATACTCGTAATCACTCGGAAATACTCAGAAACACTCGGCAATACTCTGTTCCCTAGTGTTTCCGAGCCTTTCCGAGTTCAGCCGAGCTGTCCCCGAGTGTTTCCGAGGCTCTTCAGCACCACCCCACCTTTGGCCACATGCGGTATTGCATGCAATAGAAGTCAATGTGGAACAAATTATCTTCGTTTCCATTGACTTCTATGGGGAAACTCGCTTTGATATGCGATTGCTTTGGATTACAAGCATTCTCCTGGAACGGATTATACTCGTAATCCAAGGTTCCACTGTACTTTAAAGCCAACACCCATGAAAGCACTAAAAATGCTTAGCTGGTTTTGCTCTGTGTAAATATAACATTATGAAAGCACCCCACATACAGCACACATATTCATCATCAATTTTAAAATGCGTGTCAGAGCCATAAATATCTGACCCTGCATTTAAATGAAATTTAAGTATTCAGAATATATATATATATATATATATATATATATATATATATATATATATATATATAAGCTCTAACGAGCAGGGCCCTCTATTCCTCCTGTATTGATTTGTATTGTACTTGTACTGTCTGCCCTAATGTTGTAAAGCGCTACGTAAACTGTCGGCGCTATATAAATCCTGTATAATAATAATATATATATATATATATATATATATATATATATATATATATCCAGTATATAGTGTATGCTAGTAAATGACACTCAATGCGTTGCCTGGCAAAAGAGATTCCTACTCTTCCTCCACAATGTCAAATAACAAACCTCCCATGAGGGTTCAGACATCTTTCACAAATTTTGAGACAGCTAGTAAATTAATACAAATATGTTTGGTCAGTGAGCCAGGAAAGGCCTTGCTCAGACCAACTGCTAAAAACAGAGATTGACCACACATACACACTGCATTACTAAATGTATGGATTTCACTTGAAAAGAAACAGACACCTTGCCAGATGTAAGACAGTGGAAGTGAAAATTTATGGCTCATGCATGGCTTTAGTAGAGACAATGTGGGACCAGGTGTGAGAAAATCTAGGATAGGAGCATCATATCAATGTAGAAGAGTCATAGGTTTAGAAAACAGTTATTTACTATGGGAAAAAAAGACAGTTATACTTTACCATAATCATCACAAATCCTTAGATGCAACTATCATGTAAAAGCATTGGATGAGAACATTGTTGTAATTTTCTGAGGACAATGAAGCTGAATAATTTTTTTCAGTACTGCTCACAGCCTTTCTAAGTTACAGGCCCTGCAAATCACAATCACAGTGTTCATTGAGGGCTTCCTGCTCCTGTTCATCATTAGTCTTATATTGGTCAAACTCCGCATTTATTAATCAGCAGTGTTACTGCAATCTCTAATAGTTCTCACAACTGTGTAATATATTGTTCCATCATCATAGCGGATAGACATTGGGTAAAATGGTTTTATTGTCTATTAGTAAATGAGAGCCTTATAAAGAAAACCTCAAGCAATGCTAGAGTGTGACATTACTGTTGATTTTATTTTGTTTTACTGTTTTTAAATGATGTGCAGTTTATAGGATTTTCTTGGATGAATACAACTGCAAGGGAGAAAACAGAATCAGCTGAGAAGACCCTGTAATCTGTACACCAACATTGCTGGGAGAGAGGCTTTGTGGGAAAGATGCAGAGAATAGAGATTAAATTACAATTTTCAACCATGTAGAGTTTGGTTCACTGGAAATTAATGGCCAGTTTTCTCACTCGCCAAGTCTTTTGCTGCTGCACCTGGAAGTCATCCATTTAGTGGCAAACCCAATGCAATAAACAAACAAGCAAAAAAAACTAAAACAAAACAAAAAACAACAAAACCACCAGAACAACGACTGGGGTCTTCCCAAAATCGTGTTATTCATACAGACTGACTGGCCAGGAAAGAGAGTTCAATAGTTTAATGAGCATAAAGCACCCCTTCCTATACCATATGTAGCACCCTCTAGTGTGCTAGAATAGGTTTTGATAGTGTAGGTAACTTGTCAGGCTTGGCTGGCAGCCAATCCTGTGTTGTTTTGTTAATCTGGTGATTCAGGGAGGGCTGGATAACTCACAGGAAGCATCTCTGAGACCTCCCCCTACTTCTGGAAACTTGCAGAAGATTACAGGTGAATGGTAGTGGAGGTGAGGAGGAGCTGCCTGGAGTATTCTGAGGGCCCTGACCAATCCTCAACAGATGGGTTGGAAGGGGGCAGGCCCCCTCAAATACTCAGGGTCAGCCAGCTGAGGGCAGTGAAGTTTGGGTGGAAGCTGGAGATGGAGTGTTAGGCTGTCGGTGGCCCTTGAGGGTGAGAGCCTGGGGGAGTGACCTCGGGCCTGGGCTCGGGTGGGGAAGGCACCTTCTTCACGACACACAGAAGTGTCCTAAACAGAGGCACGGGAGCAAAGTGGAGGATAGCAGGAGAAGACTGCCAGGCAAATCTCCAGGGAGGAAGACATCCAGGTGTCTGGTGAGTGCTACAGTCAAGAGGACTGAGAGGCATGCCTGAGAGGACTGGATGCAAGCAGTCTGGGATGGATGCAGTCTGTCAGTCTGGGAGGACTGTGGAGTCTTAGCCAGGAGGGCTATAGAAAGGTGCAGCTGCATTCAGATGAGCTGGCAGTGCCGGAAGAGGTGGTGCTGGGATCAGTAGCCACAGGAGGAGGACAGCTGGGCACTAGGACTTTTTTTGCTACACTACCAAAGGGACCCGCAGTCCCTGCCTGTAAAGGGTCTTTGCTATTGGCTTGATTGTGCTCTTGTCAGATCATCCATACAGTGCCAGCTGGTCCTGGGAGTTATTCTACAAGCAAGTTGTGCTGGAGGTAGAAGGAAAGTGTATATACTGTACGGACTTTATATAGTTGTGTCCCTGAAGAGTTCTACTACTTTAATAAAGTGGGCATCCCATAATACCCTAACCCCTATCCAAGTTCAATACTCCTATTAAAATACAAAAAAACAAAGCTGCAAGGACTGCTTCTGGTCTCCAGGGTGCTGTGGAAAATTCTGCGTGCCGGGCTGTGCAGGGTGGGAGATACCTTAATTCACCAGCGGCTCCTGCAGGGGTAGCGCTACACATACCAGGGCACTGCCCTCAACAGGGAGAGGCTTCCTTTCTAAGGGGCCCCCCTGGCAAAGACCTTATCCCCATCAAAATAGCTTCTTCTCACATCCCAGGTTCAGTGGATATTGGGGTCTACGAGGAGACTTATTAGAATCTTGAAGCCCCCTTTAACATAAGCACCCCCCTAGATATCCACACCCCCCCTATGTGAATGAGTAAGGAGTACATAGTAGCCCTGTGTACTCATTCACAAGAAAATGATACAAAGTAAATAAGCACACAATACTGTGACAGGGGCAATGTCAATCACAATAAACAATGCCCACCGACCCATTAAAACAAAACATGCTGACCTGCTGAGATGATCTGCCCTGATGAACTACGAATGACATTTCCCCATGCTCATTGATGTTATTGTCCAAATAATTTCATAATCATATTTAGCCAACGGCATCACCTAAATCCCCAGACGTTTGGTTACAATGAGCTGTCAGCTGGGGAAATAAGATGTATTTTGGAGGAGACCTCACCCTGTTTTTTTTTCTTTTTTTGCATGATGTTATTTTGGCACCTGTGCTGACAGAGCAACCCCTCTGTGGCTTGGGACCATCATTAAGGATAAGGGACTAGTATGGATTTTTAGGAGGAACCCTATACATTCTTTTGTAGGGTCCCCTCTTAAAGCCACCTCTTAAATCCCTACCAGACCCTCTTTTAGGATAAAGGTTTGGGGGTTTAGATGTTGAGGGCAATCCCTGGTCATTTTGTTTTTTGTAAATGTCACTTTTCAGAACATTTCAGTACATTGCACCACTTGAAGTGTAGGTTAAAGGCATAAAGTTTTTTTCATTCAACTACCGTAGTGGGTGAGAATGAAAAAAAACTGAATTGATTCCCAAATCTACGTCACTCGATGTGGATAGGGGAATCCTCCCCGCTATGCCATTGTATTCTGACAGCGGGGAGACTTCCCCGCTGTCAAAATACACTGAGCAGCATTGCAGGCTAAAGTCTACAGTGCTGAACAAATGGGGAAAATCCCACAGAGAGGTTGTACAGATGCTGATTGATAGTTGGACCTCTGTACAACCTACCTGCCCGGGCATGGATCAAAATTCATCCGGTAACTGCTGAACCGTCCAAAGATACAATTGTAGTGATAAATAATTGAAAAATAAATGCTTTCATTCTTAGATCTTCAATTTTTTTAAAGCTGAACTTAATTAATGCCATATAGACAATCCTAGCAGCAGAGCACACTGCACTGCATGGCTTAAATTCTCTTAAGTCAAGAGGTGCACAGAAAAGGAGAGTTTTACCTTACTCCTGGCTCTGGCAGGCTCCCTCAATCTGTGTGATTGATCTCGCATGGCTTTTTCTCTAAGGTGTTTCAGGCTGCTGTTGCATGCTTGCCCCCACCACATACAATGCTCAGTTAATAGCCCTGCCTTCTGTATGATTGAGACAGGGGCTTCAGGTTGAGGAGTAGAATGCTTGAGCTGACCTAATGCCTTCTCAGCTATCCCTAAAATCTAAAATAAATGAGTATTTAACCCATGCAGTGCGTGGGCCCTACCTCAAGGGTTGTTTTGTCACATTGCCAGAGTTCAGCTTGACAGTGGTTCTAAAGTCTAAATATTTTTTACCTTAATGCGTTCCCTGCATTAAAGTGGATGTAAACCCAATGTCATCCTTTCTAAACTACCGCCATAGGGGTTATCTATAAGGATATACATGCCTCCTGCATGTATCTTTACCTGTCAAATGTTTCCCCTCTGTCTGTTATGAGAGCCAAAAAACTGCATATTCTGTGGGTGGGTCTGTTGTCTGGAGCTCGGTGGGTGGAGTCGTGATGTCAGTAGTCTCTACACTCCCCTTGTCAACATGCATTTTCTCCTGTTTATTTCTAATACTGAACTTCTGCTGAACTTCTGCTATGATCTCTAACATCCAGTGAAAAGACAGGAAAGTAACCACATGACTTCAGCATGCCAAATCAAGCTGAGGTGTGGAACAGCCAATTCTTGCAGAGCTGCTGAAGAAAGGAGTGGGGGAGGGAATTAAAAAATAATGCATGTGTCTTAGGCTGTCACTTACAGCAAGGGGGAGTATTTGACAAAGTTTTTCTCAGTTTGTCAAGATTTTTCTCACTGATCAATAAAAGAAGATTGCTCAGAGATGGAATAACTCTGTGTGGCAAGACTGGGCTCAAATGATAGGAAATCTTTTACTCTACAGTATCATATAAAAAAATAAAAAAAATTTCGGGTTTACATCCACTTTAAGGTAAAAAATGTTTAGGTATTAGTATAGCCCCTCCACCCACCCCCTTATACTTACCTGAGTCCTCACGTAATTAAGTGCTATGTAGCAGCTCTCCCTGCTCTTACAGGCTTTGTTGAGGCAGCTGGAGCTATTGGCTTCCTCTGCTGTCAGCAAAATCCTGTGACGAGGGAGTGGAGGGCGGGGCTGAGCTGCACTGTCTGTGGATGCAGTCAATGTGGCTTGGGGTCAAACCCACAGGTGTGCCACCATAGGAACTGGCTTCCTATGGTGGCACACCGAGAAGAGGAGGACCCAAAAGTGTCGGGGGGACCTCAGAAGAAGAGGTTCGGGGCCACCCTGTGCAATTCTATTGCACAGAGCAAGTAAATATAATTTGTGCGTTATTTTTTTTTTAAATATATACTTTACATTCACTTTAATGCCCCGTACACACGGTCGGACATTGATCGGACATTCCGACAACAAAATCCATGGATTTTTTCCGACGGATGTTGGCTCAAACTTGTTTTGCATACACACGGTCGCACAAAGTTGTCAGAATTTCTGATCGCCAAGAACGCGGTCCTGTACACCACGTACGACGAGACTAGAAAAGGGCAGGTCTGAACCAAGCGCAGCACCCTTTGGGCTCCTTTTCCTAATCTCGTGTTAGTAAAAGTTTGGTGAGAGACGATTCACGCTTTTTCAGACTCGTGGTTTTCAGATCGTTTTCTGCTGTTCAGTTTGTGCTTGTGGGTTTGTATCTGGTCTTCAGTGCGTGCAGTGAGTTCGTATTGGAGTATTCTGTGCAATCCAGTCCGCTCGTTGCTGTTTTTCAGGTCGCTCTTCACAGGCCTTGCTGTTCTTCAGTGCGTTCTGTTACTTCGTTCTGAGCAGCCGATCGTTTTCTAGCCATGTTGCGTATACGTACTCCTCGTAGAGTTCGTGCTGTGCGGTGGCTTGGTGTTGGGGTCCTTACCTTGACACAAGCCCAGTCCATGAACAGGGTGGGGAGGAGTTCATGGACCAAGAATTGGTTGCTCCAGCGTGACCAGTTCTGTCATATGCCTTTGCTCCGTGAGATCCGTGAGAATAATCCTGATGATTAAAGGAACTTTCTCAGGATGACGGACCCCGTATTTCACCATTTGTTGGCTTTGCTGACCCCTTATATTAGCAGGCAGGATACCTGCATGAGGCAAGTCATCACTCCGGAGCAGAGGCTAGTCGCCACCCTGCGGTACTTGGCAACGGGGAGAAGCCAGGACCTCAAGTTCTCGACAGGCATCTCCCCCCAGGCTCTGAGGATCATTATCCCAGAGACCTGTTCTGCCATCATTCAGGTCCTGCAGAAGGAGTATATTAAGGTAAGATTTTTATCCTTTAATATCACATTTTATTGTATTTAATGTTTGATAATATATTGTATTTCTTTCCTCATTCCCTAATTACCATGATTGTAATATGCTGTGAATGTCCCCTTTGTTCTCATGCATGCTGGATTTTTATGTAATTATTTTTTTTGTCCTTCATACATATTTGCCTTCACTTACCTCCCCAGCATGGTCTCCTGGCCCTATATTCACCTCATGTAGTCACTTAAAAATGCATTTTATCAGCTCCATAGTAATGCTTTACCCTAAATAGCCCCTAAAATGTTTTAAAATGTGATTTGTGCTTGAAATTCAGGAAGAGTGCCAGAGGCTTTTTTTGGGGGGTCCCCAAATCAGTTGGATTCCTCCCTCCCCTCAACTGCTAAGTCAGCTGATACCAATTCTCTATCTATCCTCAATCATCTATCTGCTGACTTTGCCAAACCCATACCCAATGTCTGAAACTTTTTTCAAATAAAAAAATCATTTTATTTACTAAAATCTTTGGTGACATTTACTGCTTGTGTTTCTTTTAGCTGACCCTGACAGAAATGTGGTGAGTCCTGAAAATGGCGTGATTGTGTAACATTACAAAGCACTGTTGGGTGTTATTTACTAAAGGCAAAGACACTTTGCACTACAAGTGCACTTGAAACTGCACTTGTAGTGCAAAGTGGATTTTACCTTAGTAAATAACACCCATTGTGACAGAAAACACCAATTAGAGCACAACAAAAGTTTTGGAGCGTTGAAACAATAATCCACACATTCTTGATTATCAATCTTTTTAATCCCAGCACAATCACATGTGCATTTGTAAAAGGTTTTTAAAACAAACCAACATGTTTGTTGTATAACAATTTTTTGGGTCACATTAGAAAAAGTAGAAATGTCCATTTAAGATAAAACAGGCATGTTTAAAACCAACAAGAAAGACACAAATCTTGAACTTACAAAGTTCACATTTGGTAGAACTTGAAGGCAATATCAGACATGAGTATTTACAAACTGTGTTTGATATTGCGTTCAGATGGGGTGAAGTCACCCCAGGAAAAGCCAAATTTTGAAGATGCACACAAATTGACGAATGTCAACATGTGCTAGCTGCCATCACGGGGGATCAAGGGACGCGTTTTGTGGGTGCAACCCCTTCCTCACAGCTACTTTATTATTGAAGAAGGGGTTGCACCCCCAAAACGCCTACATTGATCTCCCGTGATGGCAGATGGCACATGTTGACACACTGTGTGCATCTTCAAAATTTGGCTTTTCGCAAATATGTCAAAAAATGGTATAAATTTTTAGATCACAAAAAGCACAAAAAAACAAAGGGATTTGGATGGGTTTTAAACTCTCCCTAAAACATCAATGATGTTCTTCATTTTTTTTTGAACATCGATGATGTTTTTCTGGATGTTTTCCAAGTCCCTATTACACCCCATGATCTCCCTGATCAGGATCTGTGCACTTTCAGAGGTGAAATGATCTAGATCCACAACATCGCGATCACCTAAAAAGATAGAAACAAAAACACACCACAGCCTGGGAACATACATGTCATCTGCTGCTTTCATGATCTCTTGGACTTCTGGACCAGACTGCACTCCCTTACATATGGACTCCTCAGGCCACCAATTTTGCTGTAAAATAATTGATGTCTGCCCTGGGGGCCAAAGGCTTCGCCAATTTATGATGTTTATCCAGCGTTGCCTCCCTCTTTGTTTGGTTCTGAGCATTTAATAAAGGAATTTTTGGTTCAATTATACTTACCTATGTGTGTTTCCCTTCAAAAAGAACAGTTTTTTTGTGAGTAGGCAAGTACATTTCAAAAATACAACGTGAAATTAACAAGAGACACCAACACCAAACAATCTCCTTGAGATTAAATAATACAAGATAATAATGGTGTTGTGGTAACTTGACACACAAAACACACACAAAAATATTCTGGAGTAAAAAAAAAAAAACGAAAAAAATCATCAGCCTTGAAACAAATACAAACCCAACAAAAAAATAAATAAACATCAGCCTTGAAAAAAATACAAAACAAAAAAAAAAAAAAAAAAAAGATTTTTGGTCAGATGTGACAAATCAAAATATATTGAGGGAATCACGATAAATAATAAAGAAATAAGTTTGTGAGAAATCTGTGTGAATATGAGCAGCAAAACTACTTCATTCTTCTAGCATTATAAAGAAGAACAGAGTGCGCTGTATTAAACTATTTTAAACATTGCAGCCTGACGAAAGTGCTCTATCCATTCCGAACGCTAATTTTACCAGACCGAGCTGTTCCCTCTCGAAATTTCTTCTGAGCATGCGTGGCACTTTGTGTGTCGGAATTTTCCACACACGATCGGAATTGACGCAATCGGATTTTGTTGTCGGAAAATTTTATAGCCTGCTCTTAAACTTTGTGTGTCGGAAAATCCGATGGAAAAAGTCTGATGCAGCCCACACACGGTCGGAATTTCCGACAACACGCTCCGAAAAATCGGACCGTGTGTATGGGGCATTAGACTTTTTTTTTAATTGATGGATGGTCTGACACTGTGCAAAAATACACATAGTGCCTCCTTTAGCAATGAAAGGGCCCATTAACTGGTGTGAAAATGAATGAAGGCGATGTTTGTTGAGCATAGTATAGTACTTCTAGGGTTCAGTCAGGGCTCATGTAAGCTGCAAGAACAGCTTACAACTGATGCCTGTAAAGGTGTGTGTCCCAGATTTTTTTGTCCAAGAGCAGCAACAAGGCAATCCATACTGAGTAATAGTTTGAGATGTGATGGGACAGAGGAAGTCCCTGTTTCAGCAGACCTCTGTGTCTGAGCTAAACAAGTGGCAGCCTGTGTGTGAGCAGGGTTAATGGTCCAGTCTGTTAACTGGGGGAACCACTTCAGCATAGAGCCAGAGACTGAATTGTCTACAGGAGGATTAGACAGAGTTGTGCGATAAGTAGCCATGATGCTATTTATCACACAACTATGCTAAACATCCCCATTGTGTTTTTGGTAATTTATAACGTTTACTGCATGCTTTCTGAATTAACATTTAAACAATTGCTGGCCGCCTGCCGTTGTTTGATGGCAGCAGTATGGCACTCCTGTGCAAATCTCCATAGCTGTACGACGGGCGCTTTAAGGAGTATATGGGGCACGCGCGCTCCGCCCGCGTGACGTAGGAGCCAATGCGTGTGGCGGGCGGCCGCAATAGTCGCCGGCTACCCGCGATTGCTCCTGAGAAGGACAGAACCGAGATCTGTCAATGTAAACAGACAGATCTCTGTTCTGTCAGGGGAGTAGAGACAGATTGTCTGCTACTAGTATTTAGGAGCAGCGATCGGTCTCCTCCCCCAGTCAGTTCCATCCCCCACAGCTAGAAACACACTGAGGGAACATACTTAACCCCTTGATCGCCCCCTAATGTTAACCCCTTCCCTGCCAGTGCCATTTATACAGTAATCAGTGGCTATTTTTAGCTCTGATCGCTGTATAAATGTCAGTGGTCCCAAAATAGTGTCAAAAGTGTCTGATCTGTTGCAGTCCCAATAAAAATCGCAGATTGGCGCCATTACTAGTAAAAAACAAAAATACTAATAAAAATGCCATAAATCTATCCCTTATTTTGTAGATGCTATAACTTTTGCCCAAACCAATCAATATACGCTTATTACGATTTTTTTTACCGAAAATATGTAGAAGAATACATATCGGCCAAAACTGAGGAAGAAATTTTTTTTTTATATCTTATTTTGGGATGTTTATTATAGCAAAAGTAAAAAATATAGCCTTTTTTTCAAAATTGTCAGTCTTTTTTTGTTTATAGCACAAAAAATACTACAGAGGTGATCAAATACCACCAAAAGAAAGCTCTATTTGTGGGAAAAACGGACATCAATTTTGTTTGAGTACAACATCACATGACTGCGCAATTTTCAGTTAAAGCGACGCAGTGCCGTATCGCAAAAAATGGCCTGGTCAGGAAGTGGGTAAATCCTTCCGGGGCTGAAGTGGTTTTTAACCGCTTCCTGACTGGCTCCTGTATATATACAGCGGAAGAATGGATCTGCTGCGCGAATCGCCGTATATATATATATATATATATATATATACTGTAGCTCCTTTAAGAGCCATAGCAGGCGCGTGCTCCACCAGGGGCACGTGCACGCCTGCTGCACGGTGGGGGACCCAATGTGCGTGGCCGGTGGGCGCGATCCCCGCTGTCCACCCGCGATTGTGAGCATGAGAGCAGGAACAGGGATTTGTGTGTGTAAACACACAAATCCCTGCCCTGTCGGGGAGAGAAACAGATTGTGTTTCTACTAAGTAGGAACAACAATATGTCTCCTCCCCCAGTCAGTCCAATCTCCTCACAGTTAGAACACACCTAGGGAACACACATTTAACCCCTTGATTGCCCCTAGTGTTAACCCCTTCCTTGCCAGTGATATTTATACAGTAATCGGTGGCTTTTTTTAGATCTTATTGCTGTGTAAATGTCAATGGTCCCAAAAAAGTGTCAAAAGTGTCTGATCTGTCCGCCGCAATGTTGCAGTCCTGATAAAAATCACTGATCGTCGCCATTACTAGTAAAAAAATAATAATAAAAATGCCATAAATCTATCCCCTATTTTGTAGACGCTATAACTTTTGCGCAGACCACTCAATATACGCTTATTGCGATTTTTTTTTCAATCAAAATAATGTAGAATACATATTGGCCTAAACTCATGAAGAAATTTTTTTTTTTTAATTTGGGATTTTTATTATAGCAAAAAGTAAAAAATATTGTGTTTTTTTCAAAATTGTCGCTCTACCGCAGAGGTGATCAAATACCTCCAAGAGAAAGTTCTATTTGTGGGAAAAAAGGGCAACGTCAATGTTTGGGTACAACGTCGCACGGCCGCGCAATTGTCAGTTAAATGCCATATCGCAAAAAATGGCCTGGTCAGGAAGGGGGTAAATTCTTCCATGGCTGAAGTGGTTGAATGAGTTGAACTGTTCTTAAATATCATGAAATGAGCCATATCAGAAATCTTTAACAAGGTTTTTCAGTCTTTTTCATAATTGTTGAACTTATCCCTCAAGAAATGATAAATACTTTCTTCTCAATAACATAGATTTCAAAGTTTCTATTTTGATATCTGATTTGATTTTGATGCCGGAGTTTTGAATTATTTATTACATTTACTTAAAGAGATGTGTACTATATTTACCTTGGTTTTTAAAGTAGCTTTTTCCCCAACTTTGGATGCCCAGTTGCATGGTGCCAGGTTACTCTTTTTCCTCTGAAGACCATTCACAGAAAACAAGGCATTCGATAACTGGCCAAGGTGCTGGGGGCTGATAATTAACATTGCTGCTTTCTTCTATGAGAGCCACAACTCTCATTGCCATGGTTGGTCATAAAAATAGTGGTGGCTGCATTATCCAGCATGAAGAAAACAAAAAATCAGAGCAACAATTTGAATGCGCAACAGAAATGCCAAAAAGCCAGGATTTCTAACATTGAATCGAGAAAACAATAGCTGTCTTTGGTGTATTCACTAAAGCATATTGCATACTGTATTTAGGTGATCTGACGCATTTTTTCCAAATATTGCATGCAATGCTGAAAATGTCAATGAACCCATCCCTTTATGTGGTACTTACCTCAAGGACCAAAAACACTCACTAAATACCGCATAAAGCGGTGTTAAAGTCAATTCACTATAAACAAATGCATGCGTTAAATAAGTAGTGGTCTAAGCATGTGAAGAATATGTTCACCTTTATAATAAAAATAATAAATGCACATCTTTTTGCAGGTAAAAAAATGTGCGTTTAGCATTTTTTTTATTGGGAGCCTACCAAGCACCCCACCTAATGCAATCTCAGGCTCCTGCTGACAGTGTAGCTGTTCAGGCAGGCAGTTACTGAATAACAGGAAGTATTAATGAACTACCAAGAGCGCTCATCAGTGCCCTGGTAGTTCATTGAGAGCTTCAAGCTGTCAGCTGCAATGGCTAATAGTAGTTGTAGTTATCCCATTCACAGAACTCTGTAAACGAATGAAGCAGCTGTTTTTTTTTTTAAATTGTGACAGCGGGTGCAGGGAGAAGATTCCCAGTCCGCTGTCACAACACAGACTTGCAGCAGAATGTAAACAAAAGAAGTGCTGACATTAAAAATTAAAAAATATAAATCAATACTAGGTGCCTGGTATGAATTGGGGGTGGGGCCACACTGTGTTTTTTTTTTAATGTAATGGTTCTTTTGTTTACATTCCCCACTGACAGCAGATGAATGATGGTTGTGAAGGACGTGGCGGCCACCGGATTCTTAACAACCGGTTATTCACTAGTTGTTATGAACGCCAGCTGGTATTAAAATGTTGTAAGCTTTCAATACTAAAATACCGCATTACTTCATAAAACAGCTCCCGTGGTATTATAGTAGAGCTTTTAATGAATGGCAAAACATTTTTACAAAAGGCTAAGAGGTATTTTACCTCGGATCTTAGAACATTAGATAATGTTTTGTGAATGGAGCCTATAGTAAAATTTTTACTAATGACTTCTATAACAAACTGATCTGACGACACCAATTTTTCAAATGTTATATTTTTTCTAAAATAACAGTAAGAGATGGTGTTTAATATTTTAAAACAGTGTTATTCCAATTGCATGCATTAACAGCACACATTTTTAGTGGCAGAGGAGAATTGTAAACCTTGGGCACAGTCAGTATTGATGTGGGAATCTCCCCCGCGGAGCTATTGTGTACATACAGCAGGGTGGGGGGGTTGTGGAGCCGACAGATAGCTGGTTATAATAGAATGTAAAAATCAGACATGTTGGTTGTCCCCAAGTTGATCAATGGATCGACTTGGGTACAATCAGCCTGCCCATAGATGGTTCGAATCTCGGCAAGTCCCTGCTGAACTTGCCAAGATTCAAATAATTTATGGCCGATCTTACTGGAGCTGTCTTTTCCTTGGCAGCTAGAGGAGGAATTCTGCTCTAGCAATGCAACTTCTAAACTCAGTAACAAGCATTTATTGAGTGCATCAATTTCAGACTAGCTTTTCTAATGATTTTGTCTCTGCCACTGCTAACTGTATCCCTGCTACCCATCTTGTGCCTCCATTTCTCCCCCTCCTCCATACTGGCTCATTTTAGCACTTATTGAGTAAGGTCAAAAATCGAAGTTGTTATTGCTCTTATGCTCCGTACACACGGTCGGACATTGATCGGACATTCCGACAACAAAATTCTAGGATTTTTTCCGATGGATGTTGGCTCAAACTTGTTTAGCGTACACACGGTCGCACAAAGTTGTAGGAATTTCCGATTGCCAAGAACGCGGTGACGTCAACCACGTACGACGAGACTAGAAAAGGCCAGTTCAGAACCAAGTGAGGCACCCTTTGGGCTCCTTTTGCTAATCTCGTGTTAGTAAAAGTTTGGTGAGAGACGATTCGCGCTTTTTCAGACTCGTGGCTTTCAGATCATTTTCTGTGGTTCAGTTTGTGCTTGTGGGTTTGTATCTGCTCTTCAGTGCGAGCAAGCAAGCTACGCGTGACTTTCATTAGTCGTTGTGTTCTTGTTCATTCGTTGCTGTTTTTCAGGTCGCTCTTCACAGGCCTTGCTGTTCTTCAGTGCGTTCTGTTACTTTGTTCTGAGCAGCCGACCGTTTTCTAGCCATGTTGCGTATACGTACAGTACTCCTCGTAGAGTTCGTGCTGTGTGGGGGCTTGGTGTTGGGGTCCTGACCTTGACACAAGTCCAGTCCATGAACAGGGTGGGGAGGAGTTCATGGACCAAGAATTGGTTGCCTCAGCGTGACCAGTTCTGTCATATGCCTTTGCTCCGTGAGATCCGTGAGAATAATCCTGATGATTTCAGGAACTTTCTCTGGATGACGGACCCCGTATTTCACCGTTTGTTGGCTTCGCTAACCCCCTATATCAACAGGCAGGATACCTGCATGAGGCAAGCCATCACTCCGGAGCAGAGACTCGTCGCCACCCTGCAGTACTTGGCGACGGGGAGAAGCCTGCAGGACCTCAAGTTCTCGACAGGCATCTCCCCCCAGGCTCTGGGGATCATTATCCCAGAGACCTGTTCTGCCATCATCCAGGTCCTGCAGAAGGAGTAAATTAAGGTAAGATTTTTATCCTTTAATATCACATTTTATTGTTTATAATGTTTGATAATATATTGTATTTCTTTCCTCATTCCCTAATTACCATGATTGTAATATGCTGTGAATGTCCCCTTTGTCCTCATTCATGCTGGATTTTTATGTAATTATTTTTTTTCTCCTTCATACATATTTGCCTTCACTTACCTCCCCAGCATGGTCTACAGGCCCTATATTCACCTCATGTAGTCACTTAACAATGTATTTTATCAGCTCCATAGTAGTGCTTTAACCCAAACACCCCCTAAAATGTTATTAAAAGTGATTTGTGTTTTAAATTCAGGCAGAGTGCCAAAGGCATTTTTTTGGGTGTCCCCAAATAATTTTTAACCCTCCCTCCCCCCAACTGCTAAGTCAGCTGATAACAATTCTCTATCTATCCTCAATCATCTATCTGCTGACTTTGCCAAACCCATACACACTATACCCATCTCTTTTCTGGTCAGATGTATGGATGAATTCCCCAAAGCATGTACTTTCAAATGGTACTGTTTAAGGTTTTTGTATTCTATTATTATCTTGATAGGTAATAGCAGAATGTCCAAATGTGCTAAAATGTGTACAATGTGTATTTATATCTTTGTATTATGACACTTCTTACCTGTCCAGTGGGCTGCCAATAGTGTAACTAAGGAGGAGCTGTTCAAAGTAATACACATTATTTAGGCATTCATCTCTCAATGAAGTGGAGAGGGTTACCTGTCCAAGAGCCCCCCCTATAATGTTAGAAATGGCCCAGGAGGGGGGGGGGGGGTATGATAGGTGTACCTTATACTTTGGTGTTGTAAAATTCCCCTTAATAAATGTGATCTTGATGTTGCCCAAGAATGTTTGAATGTTTGTGTCTAATCTGCTTTCCATGTTTTAATGTGCAAAAAGACTAATTTTTTTTTTCCTCCACAGTTTCCTTCCACGCCACAGGAATGGCAGACTGTGGCCTCCCACTTTGCCCAGCGGTGGGACTTTCCTAACTGCGGGAGGGGCAATTGATGGGAAACACGTCCACATCATCCCACCACCCAAATCGGGGTCATACTATTATAATTATAAGGGGTTCAATAGTATTGTGATGTTGGCGGTGGTGTCAGCTAATTATGAGTTCCTGTATGTGGACGTGGGGAAGAATGGCCGGATGTCCGATGGTGGAGTCATCGCCCAGACAGAGTTCTACAGGCGTCTCCAGAATGGCAGCTTGGACTTGCCACCTCCAGAAGACAATGTGGAAGGACTCCCATTCGTCTTCGTTGCGGATGAAGCATTTTGCGCTGGGGGACCATCTTATGTGGCCATTCCCTATGAGGACCCTCACCACGGACCAGACGGTTTTTAATTACTGGCTGGCCAGAGCCAGAAGAGTGGTGGAGAACACATTTGGAATCATGGCCAGCCGGTTCCGCCTATTTTTTACACCCATCCATATGGCGGAGTATAAACTGAATCATATAATCCTGGCGTGCTGTGTTCTACATAACTTTTTATGGCAACATTCTGCCAACTATGCTGGCTCAGTTGGGCCTGAGGGCGGAATTATAAATGAAACAACCCTGACGGCGCTTGAAAGTGGCCGTCCTGGCTTGCCCTCCCTGAGTGCCCGTGATGTCCGGCTAAGATACCTTGAGTTCTTTGCGGGTAGGGGGGCCATCAATATGCAAGAAAATTTGTGAAACCTTGAGCAAATAAAAAAAAAATAGGCAAATCTTTGGTGACATTTACTGCTTGTGTTTGTTTTAGCTGACCCTGACAGAAATGTGGTGAGTCCAGAAAATGGCGTGATTGAGTAACCTTACAAAGCACTGTTGGATGTTATTTACTAAAGGCAAAGACACTTTGCACTACAAGTGCACTTGAAACTGCACTGAAACTGCACTTGTAGTGCAAAGTGGATGTGACACCCATTGTCACAGAAAGCAGCAATTAGAGCACCACAAAAGTGTTGTAGCGTTGAGACAATAATCTACACATTCTTGATTAATAACAATCTGTTTAATACCAGCACAATCACATGTGCATTTAGAAAAGGTTTTTTAAAAACATACCAACATGTTTGTTGTATAACAATTTTTGGGGTGGCATTATCAAAAATAGAAATGTCCATTTAAGATAAAACAGGCATGTTTCAAAACAACAAGAAAGACACAAATCTTGAACTTACAAAGTTCACATTTGGTAGAACTTGAAGGCAATATCAGACATGAGTATTTAGGAACTGTGTTTGATATTGCGTTCAGATGGGGTGCAGTCACCCCAGGAAAAGCCAAATTTTGAAGATGCACACCAATTTACGAATGTCAACATGTGCTAGCTGCCATCACGGGGGATCAAGGGACGTGTTTTGGGGGAGCAACCCCTTCCTCTCAGCTACTTTATTATTGAGGAAGGGGTTGCACCCCCAAAATGCGTCCATTGATCTCCCGTGATGGCAGATAGCACATGTTGACACACTGTGTGCCTCTTCAAATATTGGCTTTTCTAAAAATCGCTAAAACATTTTTAACATTGTAGCACACCAAAAAAACAAAGGGATTTGGAGGGGTTTTAAACTCTCCCCAAAACATCAATGATGTTCTTATTTTTTTTAATAATATCATTGATGTTTTTCTTGAGGTTTTCCAATGCTAAATTACACCCCATGATCTCCCTGATCAGGATCTGTGCACTTTCCGAGGTGAAAGGATCAGGATCCACAACATCACGATCACCTAAAAAGAAAGAAACCAAAAAAAAACATGTATTATAAATATGCCGGCATCCATCTCTTACCTGAGCCTGTGGTCGCAGACACTCACCTGTTGTGGGGACTAGTGCCACCGCGTCTTCCTCCTCCTGCTCTTCTTGTGTTTGGGGTATTTCCCCTTCTTCCAGAGGTGGGGGGTCTGTGGTCTCCTCGGATGAGGGGTGTCCTCCGAGTCTTTTCTCCCCTATGTAAAACAAAAATGGTATACTTAGCACACAGATATTTGATGGCAGAACTATAAAGATGAAACATTCCTTGGAAGTGGGGTACAATTGTCTATTTTGGTAGAGTTCCAAGATGTAGAATTTTGAGTGTCCTTTGTCAAGCTTCAATACTTTTTTTTTTTTTTTTTTCTTTATTTTTTTCCACTTCAGAAACCAATAAGCAGAGGGCTAAATCAGCTTTATGTTCATTGACTGTCGCCTTCTCCGGTTTACATCATAGTGGATCAAACAGTGCCTCAATTCCTTTTATGCCCTCCCTCCACATACTTTAATGTATCACTTTAGCATCAAATCCTCCCTTATTCCAGATACCTAGGCTCGGTCCAAAACAACACTAAAGCCCAATGACAAGTGGGGCTTTATCATTTTCTGGGCTAGGTACTCATAAGGGGGAGTAAAAATATAGGAAAAATACAAACAAAACGAGAAAAGGGTATCTAATAGAAGACTTATGGGCTCCCCATGCCTGTCCTTTACTGAGCTGCCCAGCGTTTCACAAAAAAAAAAAAATTCACTTGTTTCCAAATCAACCCCCCCCCCCACCTCAAAGTTTAACCTGCATCCATCTATGTTATTTATTTAATCAAGGTAGGAAAGCAAACAGAAGGAAAAAAAAAAAAAAAGAAAGAGAAGAAAAAGGTGCACACCAAAATCACTTTGCTATAGTGCTCCTTATCTTATTGTGTTATGTTAAGCCCCTCTCTTGGTCTAATCCAACGCCCTGCCTATTAGGGACCTCTTACTTTCTCTAGCCATGGCTTCCATATGCTTTCAAATTCCTGAAGGTTGCCTCTCTTTATGTACTCCACTCTTTCCCTGCTCAGGGTGTCATTAACAGTAGAGATCCAGTCTTTCACCGAGGGAGGGTCTTTTGATTGCCATCTTAGTGTTATCATCTTCCTGGCCTGAAACAGGGCCCGCGTGATGGCCAGCGTAGTGTTCAGTCTCTCACCCCGAGCTCTTCTATGCCCCAGGATACAGGTGATGGCTTCCTTTACTATTATAGTGTCAAAGATATTTCCCAAGTTTCTGGTCACCTCTTCCCAGTATCTAAATAACTTGGGGCATCTCCACAGCATGTGGATGAGGTCTCCCGACCTCTGACATCTGGGGCAGTTGTCGTTAGGCCTTTTTCCAAATTTAAAAAGTCTTTTAGGTGTGTAGTAGGCTCTATTCAGCAAAAGTAGGTGCGAAAGCCGCTGTGAAGGGGACACGGAGACCTGGACGCTCGAATCCAGAATTTTCGCCCATTGTTCCTGGGTCATTCCCCCTATATCCTCTTCCCATTTCACTTTTAGTCCGTGGAGTAACCCCCCGCTGTTGTCTGATTTACTTAATTGATCATAAAGTCTTGAGATTAGCCCTCTAGTAGGGTTTACCTGCATTATGCTCTGAAATAGAGGCATTTCTTCCCAGCACAGAGTCTGAGCTTTAAATTGTGCCTTAAGAGCATGTTCTAGCTGGAGATATAGGAAGAAGGAACTCCACGGTATCTTGAATTCCCCTACTAATTCAGGGAAACTCTTTAGCTTGGTGTCATTATAAAGCTGGCTTAGCCTTCTGATGCCAAGATTTACCCATTCCCCAAAAGTACCTATTTTAAGAACTTCCTGTAAATTACGGTTATTCCAGATAGGAGAGTAAACTGTTGGATCTTCATATCTCATCATTTTCTTGACAGTTTTCCAAAGTTTAATTAGCAGCTTGATAGTTGGGTAATCATCATGGAACATTTTCGCCTCTAGGGCTTCAACTAGAGTGTTATGTGGAGTATTTAGCAATAGCAATTTGCCATTAGGGGTGCCACCTTTCGGTATCCCACATCCCAGCAGCTGCTGTAGCTGAGTTGCTAAGAAGTAGCGCTCGGGATGTGGGAGGGCAAAGCCCCCCTCCCGAGTGGGAAGTTGAAGCACCCTGAGTCGAATCCTGGCTTGCTTCCCCTTCCAAATCAGCTCCCTAAAGAGGCTATCAATTCTTTTAAACCACTTCTTACCTATCCAGACAGGAGAATTGTGCAGAATATATAGCAATTGTGGCATCCAAACCATTTTTATTAAGCTACATCTTCCTGCGGCAGACAGGGGCAAACGCCTCCAGATTCCTATTTTTTGTTTCAGTTTTGTTAAAAGAGGGACAAGGTTTGTACTGATATACCGGGTTGGGTCCTTTGTCAGAACTATTCCCAGGTATTTCAGGGCCTCCACCATTACCATCTGGGGCATATCGCATGCTATTAGTTCGCTAATGGAGTCTATCGGCATGAACTCGGACTTCTCCCAGTTTATCTCTAAACCAGAGAAGCTGCCGAAGTCCTTCACTATCCTCATCGCGCCCAGTAGTGAATTTCTCGAGTCCCCCAGAAATAACAAAATGTCATCCGCATATAGCGCGATCTTTTCTTCACCCGATTTTCTCAGAAAACCAGTTATCGCACTGCTTTCCCTTATGGAGATGGCCAGGGGTTCCATCGCCAATGCGAATAGCAAAGGAGAGAGAGGACACCCCTGCCTAGTCCCCCTTTCCAACTCAAACCAATCTGAAAAGTCGTTGTTAATTTTTAGTCTTGCCTTAGGACGGGTATACAGCATTCTGATCCATCTTATAAAGGACGGGCCGAATCCGAATTTTTCCAGCACGCGCCATATATAGCCCCATTCCACGCTATCAAAAGCCTTAGACACATCCAGGGTCATTAACGCTCTCGAGCCGACATTCTCCGATGGTGACTGTAAATTCAAAAATGCTCTTCTAATGTTCAGGCTCGTAGATCTATTAGCTATAAAGCCCGCCTGGTCCTCATGGATCAGTTTATGAATAACTCCGTTCAATCTTGCTGCTAGTACCTTGGCGAGAATCTTTACATCAGTACAAAGTAGAGAGATTGGTCTATAGGCGGCCACGTCCAGTGGGTCTTTCCCTTCCTTCTGTAATACAGTGATTGTTGCTTCTAGCATTGAATCAGGCAACTGGCCCCTCTCAAGTGATCCCTCCAGAGCTTTTAATAATTCGGGGATCAACTCTTCACCGTACTGCTTGTATGTCTCACTTGGGAGGCCATCGGGCCCGGGGGCCTTAAGGCTTGCCATGCCCGCTACTGCTTGATGCAGTTCTGCTACTGTTATTGGGGATTCTAGTATGGCACTTTCTTCCTGTGATATAGTCGGAATCGGTAACCCCTCCAAGAATTCCTCCATCATAACCTCTTTACCCTTTTTCTGCGAGGAGTAGAGTTTTTTATAATAAACCCTGAAGGCTTGTACAATTTCTGGGGTGCTCGATGTTATATCTCCACACTGTGCTCTGATAGCGAGGACCGTGGATGGAGCTGCATTTGATTTTACAAGCATAGCCAATGTTCTTCCCACTCTTTCGCCCTCCACCATAAATTCCTGTCTCTGAAAAAGACGCCTAGTCTCTGCTTTCTGCATGACCACTAATTTATACTTTTGTTGCTTCTCTTGCCAAGTACTTTCCAGCTCCGGGGTTGGATTTCTAGTAAAGTTATTTTCGGCCTCGAGAGCATCCCTCAGAGTACCTTCTTCCTCACTCCGAGCCTCTTTATTAAATTTAGCCATCTGCTGTATTAAAACCCCTCTAAGAAATGCCTTGAGGGTGTCCCATAGGACAGGAGGAGCTACCGAACCCTGATTAAACTCCACAAATTCCCTTAAGGTGGGGAGGATCCCGTCTGATTTTTTAATTACTTCGAACCAGTGTGGGCTCACGCTCCAACTCTTCCTAGGCTTAGACTCTCCTACCTTTAGTGTAACCACCATAGGGGAGTGATCTGAAATGCCTCTTGGCCAGTATGTTATTTTTTCTAGCAACTGGAGTGCCCTGGCGTTTCCCAGGACTAGATCTATCCTTGAGAGCGTGGAGTGTGACACGGAGCAGCAGGTATATTGCAGCGCGCCTGGGTTTCGCACCCTCCATAAATCTACTAGCCCCACTTCCTCCAGAAATGAACTTAATCGGCTCTTCCCTGATGCCTCTGGGAGTTGTCGTATCGGGAATCTATCCAGCTTTCTATCTAGGACCTCATTAAAGTCCCCGACGACTACAATCGGTCACTCCTTTTTATCTAGCAGGAATTTATGCAGTTTAAGCAGTATATCCAAATTGAATGGGGGAGGGATGTATATGTTTGCCACCACATACATGACACCATTAATAGAGCAGAATAAAAAAATATATCTACCCAGCTCATCTATACTGGACTGTCTGCAGGAGAATTTTACCCCAGCTTTCACAAAGATGCTTACCCCTCTGCTAAAAGAGGTGTGAAATGCATGGAATTGGTATTGAAATTTTTTCATCTGTAGCTGCTGGCTGGTATCCTTGGTTAGGTGGGTTTCCTGCAGACATACCAAATCTACCCCACCACTCTCCATTGTAGAAAACACTGCCAGCCTTTTAAGAGGGGAACCCAGGCCCCTAACATTCCAGGATCCTATTTTCAGAGGCTTAGCTAACATCTGGATTCTGAAGAGCCTGTCTTATCTCAACGGGTATTACCGTATATATCCCAATGCTTTTATAAAGTGAAGTTTTTTGCGCCTCTTTACTCAAACAAAGAAAAAAAAAAAACGAGAAGAAGAAGAGAAAAGAAAAGAAAAGGGAAGAAGAAAAAAAAAGGAGGAAGAAGGAGGATTTCACTTCCCCCCCTCTTCCCCCTCCTCCCCTCCCATTAAGTGTTGTATTAATTCTAAATGTGTGCATATTGTGGATTCTAAAATACACGCTTAATTTAATCACGTCTACCCTACTTTTTTTTTTAAAATTTACTCCAAAAAGTGCCTGCATGTGCAGAAGTAATCTGTAAGTGGAGGCCTGAATACCCCCAATGTGGTTTCTAGTGATGTAGGTGTTCGTAGAAAATGATTTACCCACCCTATTTCCCCTCCCTCCCAGCTTCCCGCCCCTTCCCTTCCCTCCCCACCTAACCTCCCCCCCCCTCCCCCCCATCCCCCCCCCCTATCCATACCCACCTATCTAGGTGTTTCCCCTGGGGCTTTACCATGACCATTACCTCTTACACTAACACCACTCTTTTACACCAATTCTTCCACTCTCGACCCCACACCGCCCTACCCACAGACAGCTATGTGCACCCATCCCCTCCCGTCCTTCATAACAAAAAAAACCCTTTGCAGGTGGCCGGAAGGGTTAGAAATTTAAGAAACACCCCCCTGCGGGGCTAAAAAAAAGAAAGAAAAAGAAGCAAAACAAAGAAAAATATGCAGCCCCTATACCTCCCAGTGCCCTATCGTGTCATCCTATTAGTACATCGGCCTATTATATCTTCCCCCATTCTCTACGTGGAGTTCGTAATTTTTTCTCTATTATCTTCCAGCCACTTCTCAACTTCAGCAGGGGAGTTAAAAAACAGAGTCTCCCCCAGGGCCGCAATCCGCAATCTTGCCGGGTATAAAAGAGCATAGGGAACCTTAAATTTTTGTAGATTGCGTTTTGCCTGGGTAAACTCTGCTCTGCGCCTCTGCAGGTCCGGGGAGAAGTCAGAATAAAATGATATTTTTGCCCCTTTAAAGAAGACCTCCCCTGCTTCCCTAATCTTCCGCAACAAAGTCACTTTATCCTGGTAGTTAAGAAATCTCAGGAGGAGGGGTCTCGGATGGCCCCCCTCCGGTGGTGCCCTGAGAGGGATCCTGTGAGCTCTTATAATGGAGAACGAAGCCGAGAGTGATTCTTTCCCGATTAGATCCCCTAGCCAATTTTCTAGGAATGCAATTGGGTTGGTGCCCTCACTCCTCTCAGGTAGACCTATCAGTCTCACATTATCTCTTCTATTCCTGTTCTCCATCTCATCCATTTTAGAAGCTTGTTTAGATAGCTGTTCCTTCAGCCACTTTATTTCTTTAATTACTGGGAGTACATCATCCTCCAGCCCACTGACTCTCTCCTCCAGGGCCGCCGTTCTCTCTGCCGTCTTCTGTAGGTCTTGTCTAACCAGTAAGAGATCTGTTTTAACACCCTTCATTTGTTCACAGAGGTCTTTAAGCGAGCCATTACACACCCCTACAGCCATGAATACATCCGTTAAGGTTGGTTCTCTAATCAAGGGTAGATTCGGATCACTTATTGGCTCCAAATTCACGTTTATGTTTTGATCACTTAGCTCTGGACCTTTATTACATGTTGATTTGGAGGGCTGGGTAGCCAACGCACTTCCTGAGGGCTGTGAATGTGGCTGGCCCTGGCTTTTTCTATCCGATGTCCCCACCTGCTGTCCCTTTTGCTGCGTCCCTTTTTTTGGAGGGGTCAGGGCAGAGGCATGAGCATATTGCTCCAGTTTTGCTGCTGCTGCTGCAGCATGCTGCAAGGTTTTCTCTTTGGAGGAGCGTAGATTCTGCATCATTCACTCCTATGGGGGTACGTATACTTTAACCGAAAGAGATTAGCAGCACCTGTCTACACTCAGCTACCCAGTGAGTAGGGTATCTACCGTATTACTCTAAAGAGTGGAGTGCATAACGAGTGTATGAGGCGGGACAGCTCTCCCCACTCCTATACACCCCGATACGGGGTAGGAGGATTTCGAACAAGGGGAGACCACAGTACCTTAAGTAGCCGGGGTGGGGGAGCTCCCTACCCCCATAAGCACCTCAGTTACGGCAATACTTAGTGCGACCGTAGTTTAACACCGCTGGTTAAATGCCGCAAAGGCAGTCGCCAGCAGTCCACGGTTAGTAAGGTATGTACACAGCTGCTGAGGAGCCCAGGGCTTTAGCTAGTTTATAATGGCTCCGCCTATAGGTAGGGGTGTGGGGGGGATTGGTGTATCTTTAATACTCTCAATAACACCCCGAGGGGAGCCCCCACTGCCCCTATTCCCCCGCCTGTATAGGCGACACCACCGAACAGACAAAAGAGAAATGGGAAAAAAAAAAGTGTATTTTGCTCCTATATTAGCTCTGCTCTGCTCCCACACTTGATACTACCAAAAGCAGTAAATAAGGAAAAAATGCTGACATACAAATGTATTTACATAGGTAATTAAGTAATTACATTACTGCACAGATACCACATTGCCAATAATTACCAAGAAATACCTTTGAGCCAAGGGTTGTCAAAACATTTTTACAACAGCATCATATTACCGTGTTTGTGACACCATACTATACCAGCTCCAGCCGTCTTCTATTCTGTGTCTAGTATGGGGACGTGGAAAAGAGAGTGAGAGCTGCAGCAGCAGCGTGCAGGGGAAGACACCTCTCCAGAGGGTTCCTCAGTTTTCGCCGCCCGTTAGGAGATCAATGGGCTCTTAACAGAGAGACAGGGGGGGGCAGCGTGACGCCGGGCTTACAAATACAGGCATCCGTTTTAAGGAGCCAAGGCCATCCGAAATACCATTCCTATAGCCGGGGGGAGAGATGAGAACGGGGGTAGGACGGAGCACATAGCGTCCCTGCCTACACTCGCTCCATGCGACCGCTCAACAAACACCCGCCCATCCGGTCACGCCCCCTTCGATTCCTTTTGCAACCAGAACTGTACTCTTTACCTGACCCTAAGCTTCAATACTTTACCTGTTTTGTATAAGCTTCACAGATGGAGACCCCCCTAGAGTATACACTGGAGTACCTGTGTGGGACCCCTAATAAAAAGGGTGTTCTTGTGTCCCACACTAGTGCTCCAGAGTCCAGATGTGAAAACTGCTGCTGAGTGTCCTCTCCTTACACAGAATCTAGTTTGCATTTCATTCTAGTAACAAACCCATCTACACAACCAAATTATTTTCATACAAGTAGGCCCTAAAAAATGTGGGCAAATGCATATGGCCAAAACAATGGTGTTTTATAGGCCAAAAGAAAAATGTTTGATATGAACGAATAATGTGCCCATGAACATGAAAGCTGCCATTTTAAACTGTACAACACTTAAGAAAAGCACATTGAGCAGCACGAACGTAATAAAGACAAAAAGAATAGGAACACAGCACAACTACTTACTTTTTTGCAGCAGTCTCCGGATCTTTCTGTACTGCTCGTGCTCTCTTAATTTGAGGTCCGACCACCGTTTCCTGAGCTGATCTTTCGATCGTCGTACCCCGAAATTCCGGTGCAGACTTTTGACCACATTCGCCATGATCTTGGCCTTTCTGATATTGGGATTGGGGTAAGGTCCATACTTCCCATCATAGTCGGCCTTCTTCAGGATGTCCACCATCTCCAACATCTCACCAAAGGACATATTTGAGGCCTTAAATCTTCTCCTTCTGGATCCAGACGTTTCCGGCTCCGGGCTTTCCTCCTCCTCCTCCTCGTATAATTAGCATGCACCTGCTGTGTGCATCCACCTCCGCCATGTGCTCTTCCCCCACTGCACCAAACGAAAAGGGGCGGGGAATAGACTAGAAAGAATGTCAGGGGCGGGCGGAGTTACACGCATGCGCAGTGTGTATAAAGCGTAACACGCGTGCGTAGTACATACGATCTGTGAGCGGAGGAAGGAGTATCGGAGGCGCCGATCGTGATAACGAAGGTAAGAGCCAAACTTGGGCCTATACTGCTTCTAGATTGAGGCCTATATTGTAACAAGATTAGGAGAGTTTTGCCTGACATTAGGGTTTGTCTTGTGTTGTGTATTGCAGTGAAAATGGATATCTTGAAACATACCGACTTTATGGCAATCTTCATAGATATGTTCAGGGAGCTGCCTTGTCTATGGGAGATAAACCACCCACATTATAAGAACCAAACAAAGAGGAAGGCAGCGCTGGATCAATTGGAATTTGTGCTGGAATTTGTGAAGCAGGTGATCCCCACGGCAGACATCACCTATTTGAAGATCCTAATTGGTGGCCTGAGGAGCACTTATCTAAGGGAGCACAAGAAGGTCCAGGATTCCCAGAGATCCGGAGCAGCAGATGACATCTATGTCCCCAGGATGTGGTACTATGACAGGCTGCATTTTCTGGCAGGTCAGACTGAACCCAGGTCATCACTCTCCAGTCTTCCTTCCACGCTTCCTTCCCCCCCCCCGGCTGAGGCTTCTGACGCTCCCAACCTGGGCCTTCCAGGCAGCAACATGTGGAGGAGCCCAGCTTGAGCCAGGTCTAGCATTTCTCTAAATATTTCTGCTTGTCCAATCAATGATGTTAACTAGATGTTAGTTAGGAGTACTAATTTATGATTGTGATTGATGATGCAAAAACTAAAACCATGTCCCTTTTTCATAAACAGGGAAGTTCCATCCAGGAGGTGGCCGGGCCGAGCAGGCTGCCTGATATCCAGGTCCCTCCCCTACACCTGCAAAGAGAAAGTGGCAGGAAGAGGAGTACCCTGGAGGAGGCTGCCATAGGCCTCTTTTGGAAGGCTACAGAGGCCCTGAGAACCCCCCACACTGTGGAGGAGGACTTTGCTGGCATAATTGCCTGCAAAATGCAGCGGATGGAGGAGGGCCAACGACTACTGTGTGAGTCATTAATTTTGAAAGCTCTCAATAAGGGGTTGAGGGGCAAAATAATGTGCTACCCACATTTGTGACCTCACACATGGTCCTCCTCCTCCTCCAGGTCCTACTACTCCTCCTCCTCCTCCAGGTCCTACTAGTCCTCCTCCTCCTCCAGGTCCTACTCCTCCTCCTGCCACATCTCCAACAGCAGAGCCACAGCCAGGAAGGAAGCGTGGAAAGAAGACCAGAAAGTGATGACCCTGGGTCCAGTCTGGTCTGGCAAAAGATGCAGCCTCTTGTGGTACCACAGCCTGGGGACACAGATGTCATCTGCTGCTTTCCGGATCTCTGGGACTTCTGGACCAGACTGCACTCCCTTACATATGGACTCCTCAGGCCACCAATTTTGATGTTAAAGAATTGATGTCTGCCTGGGGGTCCAAGGCTTCGCCAATTTCTGCTGTTTCTCCAGCGTTGCCTCCCTCTTTGTTTGGTTCTGAGCCCTTAATAAAGGAATTTTTGTTTCAATTATACTTGCCTATGTGTTTTTTCCTTCAAAAAGAACAGTTTGTTGGTGAGGAGGCAGGTACATTTTTAAAGTACAATGTGAAATTAACAAGGGACACCGACACCAAACAATCTCCTTGAGATTAAATAATACAAGATAATAATGGTGTTGTGGTAACTTGACACACAAAACACACACAAAAATATTCTGAAGTTTAAAATTAAAAATAAAATAAAACAAAGATCAGCCTTGAAAAAAATACAAACCTAAAAAAAAAAAAAAATTCTGCCTTTAAAAAATAAATAAATAAAACAACCCAAAAATAATTTTGTCAGATGTGACAAATCAAAATATATTGAGGGAATCCCGATAAATAATAAAGAAAGAAGTTTGTGAGAAGTCTGTGTGAATATGAGCAGCAAAACTACTTCATTCTTCTCACATTATAAAGAAGAGAGTGTGCTGTATTAAACCATTTTTAACATTGCACCATGACGAAAGTGTTGTATCCATTGCGAACGCTAATTTTACCAGACCGAGCTGTTCCGTCTCGGAATTTCTTCTGAGCATGCGTGGCACTTTGTGCGTCGGAACTGGCCACACACGGTCGGAATTGACGCGATCAGATTTTGTTGTCGGAAAATTTTATAGCCTGTTCTCAAACTTTGTGTGTCGGAAAATCCGATGGAAAATGTCCGATGGAGCCCACACACGGTCGGAATTTCCGACAACACGCTCCGATCGGACATTTTCCATCGAAAAATCCGACCGTGTGTACGGGGCATTAGTGTTGCCTGTAGATTTTTTAGGCCTTTGTCCTCATTACCATGCCATGCAACAACACGGGCACAAGGTGCTTTGCCAGGATGTCCCCCCTGGCTAGGTTCTCCCCCCTCCCCTCATTTTAGTGACTTGTAGCCTAATATGGTTTAGGAATGGGGAAATGTTCACCCTTCTTTCCATGTTGCTTTACAACATTAGGGCAGACAGTACAAGTACAATACAATTCAATACAGGAGGAATCGGAGGGCCCTGCTCGTTAGAGCTTACAATCTATACACATTATATATGTTTTTATGCTTGTTGTTATATATTATTATCACAGCAGATAATTGGTTTTAGATTGTGGTTTTTGCACAGGAGAAATATATTACAAACATGGGCTGGATTGACACCAATCTGTATTCTAACAACAGCATATTAGGTTGTGGCAATAATCACTTAGATCATTTGCACATTTATTTTGTATTATCTGCATAGTTACCATACCAGGAATCCACTTTATTAGTGAAGGGTTTTTATACATTCCAGCAACAGCATATTAGGTTGTGGTAATATTTATTCAGACTAGTTGCACATTTGCACATTTATATTGCATTATTTGCACAGGTACCATACCAGGAATTCACTGCATCAGTATTGGTTTTAAAACACCCCAACATCAGAACAGCGCCACATCTACCCTCCTTTTTTCTATTTCCTTCTATTTCCACCTTTGGTGGGTTTATTGGTAGAGGCCGCAGCTCTCCTTGTTTGATTCACTCCATAAGCGTGGGAGTCCACGTATATATTTACCTTATCCAAGTATGCAGCCTGGGTGGCCAAAAAAGGGGGGACCCCCATGCGATTTTATTTTTTATTTTTTTAATGACAGGCTCCTTTGTTTACATTGGTTACTGGTTGTTATGATGCTGATGGGTGCTGTCTCCTTAACAATCTACACAAACCCTGTAAAAACATGGCAAAAAATGCACCAAAAATACTAAAATCCAATGCACTGGCTCCCACCAGCCACTAACCTGCATAGACCAGTCACAGCATAGCAGGATTTGGCTGCAGGCTGTACAAGGACCCATCTCTGTAAAATACCAAAACCCAGACAAGAAGGAATACTGAGCACATTTAAAGAAGAACTCCATATTGTTAAGATAAATACAACTTTTCTTAATCAATGTCACCACAAAGCTTCTAATTCACTCCTTGGTCATCTCCTGCCTCAACTACTGCAACTTCCTCCTCGTTGGCTTACCTTTACATAGGCTATCCCTCCTTCAGTCCATCAGGAATGCTGCCGCCAGGCTCATCCACCTTACCAACCATTCAGTGTCTATCATCCCTCTCTGCCATTCCCTCTACTGGCTTCCGCTCAGCCAACAAATTGAATTCAAATTACTAACAACAACATACAAAGTCATCTACAACTTGGCCCCCCAGCTACATCACTAACCTAGTCTCAAAATACCAACCTAATCGCTCTCTTCATTTTTCCTAAGACCTCCTGCTCCCTAGCTCCCTTGTCACCTCCTCCCATACTCGCCTCCAGGTCTTTTCCTGAGCCTTTCCCATCCTATGAAACTCCCTAGAAGAAGTTGAGATTGGCAACACTTCCAGGGAAAAAAACACTTCTTTATTGAAACTTCATAAAAGCAGCACCATGACACACCAGGGTATGTGCTTGGTCAGCAAACATGTTTCACACTCCTTTGATTAATCATTGCTGATTGCCCCTAGTATGCTTGTTCCTTATAAACTCTGGCTGACAGGTGTGATCAATCGATGAAATGGATCCCCACACACCAAAGATCTCCACTCTGGCAGCCAAAGTCCAGTTAAAACGGCAACATTTGTTTTGATGAGTTTATATAGGTCTTTATCGGTATACTCCTTTTTATTTTATCATAATCTCCACGTATTTTATTCTTTTTAGTTAGCTTTTCTTTCCTATTTGTAAGGATGCAATTGGTAAGGATATTTTGTGGGGCTTATTTATGTAGTTTATTCATAGGTCACTTGTAGTTATTACTTTTGGTATGTTTTCTTTTTTTGTGTTGTTTCCTCTTTTTCATGTGTTTATATATTTGTTTTTATGATGTGTAGATGTTTGCGCACTATATATATATATATATATATATATATATATATATATATATACATGGGCGTCCGCAGAACTTTTTTCAGGGGGGGGCATAATTTTATGGACACCCATGCTCGGCCCCTTTTCGACAATTTCATGAAGGGAGGGGCTTAGTCACTGCCACTGTGCCATCAAACGCTGCCACTGTGCCATCAAACGCAGCCACTGTGCCATCAAACGCAGCCACTGTGCCATCAAACGCAGCCACTGTGCCATCAAACGCAGCCACTGGGCCATCAAACGCTGCCACTGGGCCATCAAACGCTGCCACTGGGCCATCAAACGCTGCCACTGGGCCATCAAACGCTGCCACTGGGCCATCAAACGCAGCCACTGTGCCATCAAACGCTGCCAGTGTGCCATCAAATGCTGTCACTGTGCCATCAAATGCTGCCAGTATGCCATCAAACGCTGCCAGTGTGCCATCAAATGCAGCCATTGTGCCATCAAATGCAGCCATTGTGCCATCAAACGCTGCCAGTGTGCCCATCATATGTTGCCAGTGTGCCCATCTTATGCTGCCAGTGTGCCCATCATGATTGGCAGAGAGGCGGTTTAGTGTTAGGAAAGTGAATAGTCATTCGCTTTTCTAACACAGCTGAGTGACCTGCGAGCGCCCAGCATGGCGCTTGTAGGTCACCATTTTTGACGCCTATTAGAGCCTATGGCTCTAATCAGGTGCTTAAAAAACACCCCCGCCGATGTAATTCAGGCGTCCTGCGCCTGAAAAGGGGCCGGGCGCCTGAGTAAGGGGTGGCAGCGGCGGCCATAGATAGATTCATGCAATGCATGAATCTATCTATAGGTGATAGAGGGGTGGCAGGAGAGAGGGGGCGGCGCTCCCGTGCGCCCTTAATGCACGAGCCGCCATTGTGTTGTGGCCATATTTTGATCTTGATGAAAACAGCTATACAGACTGTATAATACAGTCTGTATAGCTGTTTCCATTAAGATCAAAATATGGCCACGACAGTTCCAGTTGTATTGAAATACAAAAAAATTGTACATAGTGGTAATACAGGCACTGCTGTTACCTGTGGTTCTTCAGGGTAGGATAGGATAGTCCAGTCACTCAGGCAGTGTATTCCCTGTCGTCCCGGGCACAGGTCACGCAGCTGTGACCTGTGGGAGGAGCCGACGCCGCGCCGGCCGGATCGGCATAGCAGCAGGCAGGCACAACATATTTCACAAAGGCAGAGGCAGCAGCAGCCAATCGAGCGGCAGAGGCTCGAGCAGCAGAGCCAATCAGATGCTCGGCCAAGGGTAAGGAGGGAGGGACGGTCACGCACGGCACAGCAGGTGCATGTAGTCAGAAAAGACAGCCCCAGCAGCAGCCAGGCTTTGAGAAAAAACACCACAGCTGCCGCGGCGGCCGTTGCAAGACAGGGATTTTAACACACAGATTCCAGGGGGGGGGCAAACGACCCCCCTTGCCCTATGGTGCGGACGCCCATGTATATATATATATATATATATATATATATAATTTTTATTATAATTTTTATTATTATTTTTTTTTTAATTTATGCCAGAAGTATTTTTTATAAACAAATGTTGCTGTTTCAATTGGACTGTGGCTGCCAGAGTGGAGGTCATTGGTGTGTGGGGATCCATTTCATGCATCCAGGTAACCTCATTCCATCCCAAGCCACTGTGAAACTCAGAAAGCATTCCAGCTGCCATAAAGGGGTTTCTTAGATCCAATGAAGAATCACTGGAGGAAAAACAGATGCAGAGCCTGCATAATCAGAGGCAGAATGTACATACCAGAAAGCTACCATGGGGTGCTCCTTGGAAACAGGCCTGCAAGGCGACAATTCAAAATGCCAGCCACAACACCCACACAAAGAGCCTTTTTAAGGGTCCATACAGTGGAGATTGCACCTGGGTAGGAACAGGTGGTCAGCCCCAAGTTTATTGGCTACATTCACATCGGGGATTTAGGCCGGTGTGAATTGTGGCAGCAGGAGTCTTCCAATTCCTGCAGCGGCTCTGAACGGGTAGACAGGGCCCGTTCACTATAATGACAGGTCACCGGCATTATTCATGGCTCTCTGCACAGCCACCTGGGGTGATTGCTGCTGAACACACTTTTGTGGAATGAGCAGTGATTACCGCAGGTAATTGCTGGCTGTGCAGACAACAGAGTATATCTGTGGTCGCTGACCTGTCATTATAGTGAACGGGGCAGTGGCTGCACCTAGCTGCTTAGAGCCGCAGCAGGAATCAGAAAATTCCTGCCTCTACAATTTGCTGCGAGCTTTCTCGCTGGTTTGAATGTAGCCTTTTCGGCTACAAAAGTCCGACAGCCCGTCCGACAGACTTTCGACTGACTTTTGGCGGACTTGCGGTGGACTTGCGGCAGATTTTCTAACGAACGGACTTGCCTACATATGATCACACAAAAGTCCGACAGATTCGTACGTGATGACATACACCGGACTAAAATAAGGAAGTTGATAGCCAGTAGCCAATAGCTGCCCTAGCGTGGGTTTTTGTCCGTCAGACTAGCATACAGACGAGCGGATTTCTGGGTCCGGCGTAGTTACGACGTAAAGATTTGAAGCATGTTTCAAATCTAAATTCCGTCAGATTTGCGGCTGGAAAAGTCCGCTGAAAGTCCGGGGAAGCCCACACATGATCGGATTGTCAGCCGGCATTGGTCCGTCGGCGTCCGTCTGACTTTTGTAGATGAAAAGTCCGACCGTGTGTACGCGGCATTAGGGTTAGTCACAGAAAATGTTCTTTCAATTGTTATTAATATCAATGAGTACAAGAGAAACACTACAATTTAGGAGGTTATTTACATATTGCCTTTACTTCTACTTTAGGAAACCTCTAGTACGAGGATGACCTTCTAAAAAGAAAAAAATACTTGTGTAGATAAATATTGTTTTTGGCTCCTTCTGTACTCAAGGCAGCAGTGATTGTTTGTCCTAGTCTATTCAAGGTTTCGCAGGCTGGGAGTTTAACTACTTCCCCCTGCCTCTGGAAGAAACTTCTAGAGCTTAGGGAGGGAGCTCAAAATAACTAGCCTGAATATTTATGCTCCAGCTAATCCCTGGAGAGGAGTTTCCAGTAGGGGGCTGGAAAGGTGATAAATAGTCTGAAGCACTGGAGAGCTGGGTTCTCTCTCCACAGGAGAGTTCCAGGGCCTGAGGGGATACTGCCTTCAGGCAGCCCATAGACTATGCAGCTGTTTAGAGCCCTCAAACATGTCATAGCTGAGGCCCTGGGTGGACCTTTTTAGAAGCTGATTGCAGGATCTCACCACAAGGAATCTGTTCTGGAAATGGACTGTCTCACTCACTGGACCATATCCAGAGGAGGCTGGAAGGTAGCAGAGGTCCTGGGAACTTGTGCGTAAGCACCCTAAATTGATACCTGTGACTGTGTATTGTTCTGGAAATTGCACTGGGTACAAGCGGTTGTGAATTGGCACAAGGTAACCAGATGCTAAAGAGACTTGCCTCATGGCCTTCAGCTGTGAGGCCTTTTACTGCTCAGAGACTTGCCTCATGGTCCCCAGCTGTGAGGCATTAGACTGTCCAACACCCAAAAGAGCTCACGGAGAAGACTGTCCTCCAATTTCTAAGTACTAATCGTTTTGGAGTATCCCATGCTCTAACCCCTCTCCTGTTCAAATTTCTTTAAGCAATACATCTTAAAAAGACATTTCCTAGACTGTGTTATTGGAGCAGGTGTGAATGGACTGGTGCTTGAGGGGATAGGCAGAGTCTATACTTTTAGGGATGTATCAGTCATTACAGCAGCCTTATGGGGGTAGTGCTACACTTGCAAAGTTAAAACTGATAAAGCACAACCTATTTAGCATCCCCATGGGCCTCACTGGAGACTGGGCCCTGTGGCAGCTTTTATTATAATCCATTGTTGTCTACAATTAGCACAAATATACAATATTTTAATGTAAATATGCATATTTGTAACTGTTATTCAAAAATTGCTAGACCTTTTTCTATCAATAATAAGCAGAGTACAGTATTTACTGAAACAGACTACCAAATGAAAGTTATGTATATTCTTAGAAAAACGATGTGAAATCAGAAAAACTGTTGTTGTCATGGTAATTAATTCAGCATTTGGTCAGGATATGTGTTTTCCTTTCAAGAGGATATGTATTTTCAATTATGTTCGGATATGAAGAGGTTAAAACAAGATAGTACTACTTTTTTTTTTTTTAATGACCACACAATGCAGTCCCCTGATAAGAGCAGATAAAAACTAGAACCCAAGAGTGCTACTAAAGTTTGAGCTGTCCTTTTTTTTTGAGAGGATACAGAAAGCCTACTACTGTGCATAATGATTTATTCAGACAGAAAGATGACCTGAAAAATAATTTCAGATGAAATGATTATATATATACAGTTGACATTCCCTTAGCAGTCTGCTGAAAAAGCAATCAGCATGCTATAACCTTATGCTGGCCATACACTATACGAAAAATCGGCCGAAAAATCGTTCGAATGGACACTTCGTTCGTTTTTCGGCAAGTTAGTGGGTACAAATCGATAATCGTTTGTGACGTTTTTGTGGAAAAAAAACGAACGGCATGTTTGGAAAATTTCTGCCGAACGTACGATAAATTGCAAGGTTAATGTGTTTCCCGTCCGAACTTTCTGCACTAGGTATATGTAAAAAAACGAACACAAAATGATTTATTCATGTCCACTGAACAGATTATCGGTCATTATATGATGGCACGATCGTTTGCGGTCACGGTCGAACGTTCGTTTTTCGAAAATGGGTTCGGCCGATTTTCTGTATAGTGTATGGCCAGCATTAGCTGTTATTTTAGAACAGGAATGTAATGGAATAGTCTTTAAAGACCAACTGAACTTTTAATTGAATTCAGTTAAATTAATTCCAGGTGCCTCAAAGCAAAAGGTGTGCATAGTCTAAGGGCCTAGTCACGTCTATGCATTTTTCCCCCTAATGTGTTTTCTTTTGAAACCAATGGAAACACATCAAAACCACGTCAGTGTGAATTGATAAGCATTAACACATGTTGTTTAGCAGTTTTTATTGTGCATTGCAGTGCACTTTCTGTTGAATGTCAGAGTGCATTATACTGCATTGTGGCAGTGTGAGGCCATGCCACTATGTGATAAGGCAGTCTGGGTCATGTTTTGGAGAAAACAGGCCCACTAATGGAACAGGTGTTTTCTGTTCTTTTAGGAAAGACAGGGCTAGAGGTCAGTTCCCCACCCTTCTGAAGGGGTCAGTGATTGTAAGGGAGACAAGAGGTGCACATCTACACTGTGCTGTCCAGGATGGGACAGGCAAAGAAGCTGAGAGACAGGGTCTCACCTGGGGGTCAGAGGTGCCCCAAACTAGAGGCCTGAGTCTGAGAGAAAGAAGCCGAGAGACAGGGTCTCACCCAGGGGTCAGAGGTGCCCCAAATCAGAGGCCTGAGCCTGAGAGAAAGTCTACGCGAAACGGAACAGCTGGGAGTTGTAGAGGAAAGACACATAGCTGGCAGAGGTACAGCATTTATGTGCTAGCACTGGGGATAGGTTCTAGATGGTCTGGAGGACCGAGGCATGAGGCCTGAGCCACAGGGCTGATAAAGAGAGTCAGGAGACTTGAATGTTGTTTTGTCATATTGATGGTGAGGCCCCCTGTGTGGGAAGAAATTTATTTGTGAACTTTTGCTTTCCTTTAAATAAGTTGTCAGGAAAAGCCCTGAAATGTACTTCTGGCATAGAGTAAACTCACTGTATAAACGCATCTACCTAGAGAACTAACTACAGTACCCAATGTCAAAGAATGTTGACGCATGTGTTGATACACGTTTCCATTGTTTCAAAGTTAAACTGAAATTCCACTGTAAGAAACAGTGATCAGGCAGACGTTCAGACATGCAATGTCTCTCGTGTGCAGATCAGCTTACAGCAGTGGGCCAGTCTCTGAGTGACGGGATGATTGTACATGTACAGGAGTGATGTCACCCTGGCCAGCCAATGAAGAGGCCTGAAGACCGACACCGAGGGAGATGCTGGCACAGGCGCAGGACTATAGGACAAATGAGCACTAGGCTACTTTGTTTTTAAATGGAAAATGCCTCAAAGAAAAATGCATGAATGTGAATAAGCCATAACAATTCATTTTATTTAGACAATATGGTCCCCTGATAGCATACTGGGTCACAGGAGTGCAAAACTAAGTGCACCCATGTGACTCACTGGCGAGGTTTGGCCAAAAGAGCTTTTGCCATACTTCTCCTCTAAAAACCTAAAATCTGATTTGTTCTGGAAGTACCAGCCAAATGACCCTGCAGAGACCCTTGAGGATTAATGAGTACATAAAAGAATTGTTGTGAAATTGGGGGGGTCACCATCCATAGCCAGGAGTGCATGTAACCTTAATGCAAAAACAGTAAAGATTGTCCTAAATTTGTATTTGTGTGGGTGTCCCTCAAACCTCCTGTCTCCTTGTAATATTTGTATTAGCCAACTATTTTAGAAACATCATGTTCTGAAAAATAAATACAATCATTTTTGCACCTGGGTACGTAACCAGGTGCTCACTCTGTGATTGTGCCTTTTCAAATGTTATCTGGAACCTGACCAAAAACTTGCTCATTATTCAAAAGTTGTCATCTGTGAAAACAGCTATGACTTGGGAAGAATAGACACTACTAGAAAGAAAAGGTCTAATTCTCACATTTTCTTTGCTTGTGCTTTACAATTTTTAAAACATATTTGTTCCCAGCACACCTGTCTTTAAAGCCATGGTGGTTCTATTGTGTTATCTACATATACGGATTATATGGCTTAACTATATGCGAAAAAGGTGGATATTGTTTTAAAAAGAGAAATCAGCAAAAAATAACTAGATTTAAAAAAAATTCGACATTGTTTTCTCCATTGCTTGCAATGGTAAAGAAGGTAACGTGCCAGATTCTGTCAATCTGAAAATTCTTTGTCTATAGTCACTAGGGATGAGCTTCGTGTTCGAGTCGAACCCATGTTCGACTCGAACATCGGCTGTTCGACCGTCCGTCGAATTGCGAACGTTATGGGCCGTTCGCGCCAAATTCGTGTGGCGCGTCACGGCCCATAATTCACTGCGGCATCGCAGTGCATTGCTGGCTGATGATTGGCCAAGCATGCACTATGACCCGCATGCTTGGCCAATCACAGCGCCGTCAGTAGAGAGAGCTGTAATTGGCCAAAGCCAGGGTGGCTTTGGCCAATTATGGCTCAGGGGATTTAGTACACGCCCCACACTATATAAGGCCGCCTGCACGGCGGCCCTGTGTAGTGTGTTCCGGTGTGCTGATAGAGAGAGAGACAGACAGTGTCATTTGATTTGAGTTAGATAGATTAGGCTAGATCTGTTCCTGCTATTTACATTTAGTGCAGGGCGTCCTGCTCACAGTGTTCAGCTAGATCCGTTCCTGCTATTTACATTTAGTGCAGTCAGTGCGTCCTGCTCACAGTGTTCAGCTAGATCTGTTCCTGCTATTTACATTTAGTGCAGTGCGTCCTGCTCACAGTGTTCAGCTAGATCCGTTCCTGCTATTTACATTTAGTGCAGTGCGTCCTGCTCACAGTGTTCAGCTAGATCTGTTCCTGCTATTTACATTTAGTGCAGTGCGTCCTGCTCACAGTGTTCAGCTAGATCTGTTCCTGCTATTTACATTTAGTGCAGTGCGTCCTGCTCACAGTGTTCAGCTAGATCTGTTCCTGCTATTTACATTTAGTGCAGTCAGTGCGTCCTGCTCACAGTGTTCAGCTAGATCCGTTCCTGCTATTTACATTTAGTGCAGTGCGTCCTGCTCACAGTGTTCAGCTAGATCTGTTCCTGCTATTTACATTTAGTGCAGTGCGTCCTGCTCACAGTGTTCAGCTAGATCTGTTCCTGCTATTTACATTTAGTGCAGTGCGTCCTGCTCACAGTGTTCAGCTAGATCTGTTCCTGCTATTTACATTTAGTGCAGTGCGTCCTGCTCACAGTGTTCAGCTAGATCCGTTCCTGCTATTTACATTTAGTGCAGTCAGTGCGTCCTGCTCACAGTGTTCAGCTAGATCCGTTCCTGCTATTTACATTTAGTGCAGTGCGTCCTGCTCACAGTGTTCAGCTAGATCTGTTCCTGCTATTTACATTTAGTGCAGTGCGTCCTGCTCACAGTGTTCAGCTAGATCTGTTCCTGCTATTTACATTTAGTGCAGTGCGTCCTGCTCACAGTGTTCAGCTAGATCCGTTCCTGCTATTTACATTTAGTGCAGTGCGTCCTGCTCACAGTGTTCAGCTAGATCCGTTCCTGCTATTTACATTTAGTGCAGTGCGTCCTGCTCACAGTGTTCAGCTAGATCCGTTCCTGCTATTTACATTTAGTGCAGTGCGTCCTGCTCACAGTGTTCAGCTAGATCCGTTCCTGCTATTTACATTTAGTGCAGTCAGTGCGTCCTGCTCACAGTGTTCAGCTAGATCTGTTCCTGCTATTTCCATTTAGTGCAGTGCGTCCTGCTCACAGTGTTCAGCTAGATCCGTTCCTGCTATTTACATTTAGTGCAGTCAGTGCGTCCTGCTCACAGTGTTCAGCTAGATCCGTTCCTGCTATTTACATTTAGTGCAGTCAGTGCGTCCTGCTCACAGTGTTCAGCTAGATCCGTTCCTGCTATTTACATTTAGTGCAGTGCGTCCTGCTCACAGTGTTCAGCTAGATCCGTTCCTGTTATCTTCCTACTGACAGGCAGGCTTGTCTGGTTACAGTATATAAAGCTACCTGAAGAAAATTACAGGTGTTCTATCCCAGCTTAGTGCAGCTACAGGCCATTAGTATGTCTGGAAGGCCAAGAAGGAGAGGCAGACAGTCACAAGCCAATAAGAGAGGGCAAGCAGGCTCTGTGTCTAGTGCTGGTCGTGGAGACGGTGCATCCTCATCAGCACGTGGCCATGGGACACGCTTGGCCTTTTTTTCGGCAGCTGGCCGTGTTGAGCCGCAACATGCGGAAGACTTGGTCGAGTGGATGACCAAGCCGTCCTCATCCTCCTCATCCTCTCTCACCCATGCCCAGGGTGCTTTGTCTGGCAAAGCAGCGGCCTCTTCCCTCAGCTCAATGTCATCAGTGACTCCTTCCCTAGCTCCACCATGTCCTCATGAGGATTCCCTCGAACTGTTTGACCACAGTGTTGGGTACATGCTCCAGGAGGATGCCCAGCGTTTGGAAGGCTCTGATGATGATACTGAGCTCGATGAAGGCAGTAACATGAGCACGGACAGAGGGGGTGCCCAAGAAGGACAGCAATCTGGCAGTCATGCTCCCCCTGCTGCAGCATACTGCCAGGTTTGCTCCAGTGATGAGGAGGGAGGGGATGATGAGGTCACTGACTCAACGTGGGTGCCTGATAGGAGAGAGGAGGAGGAGGAGGAGGCGGCACATCACCAACGAGGCAGGATGCCCTCCAGGGGCCAGCCTAAGGGCAGCACATTGACTGCATCACACCCCAAAGCTCCACATGTGCAGGGCGCTGCAGTCTCTGCGCGTTATTCAAAAAGTTCTTTGGTGTGGGCCTTTTTTGAGACGAGTGCATCAGATCGCACCGCTGCTATTTGCAACATATGTCTCAAGCGTATCTCGCGTGGCCAAAACATCTCCCGCTTGGGTACCACATGCTTGACCAGACATATGTTGACCTGCCATGCAGTTCGTTGGCAAGCATATCTAAAAGACCCACACCAAAGAACAAAGAGGATCTCTCCTTGCTCCTCATCAGCTGAGATTTCCAACCCCACTAGACCTTCAGTCCTCTCTGAGACCTGCAGTGAGAGGAATGAAGGTGTAGAATTAGGTGTGTCACAGCCAAGTACTTGTGGGCAATCTGCTTTTGGTACACCGACATCAGATTGTACCAGGCAAATTTCCCTGCCCCAGCTGCTGCACCGCCGAAAGAAGTTTGCTCCCAGCCATCCACATGCCCAGCGGTTGAATGCTAGCTTGGCAAAATTGCTAGCACTTCAACTGCTGCCTTTTCAGTTGGTAGACTCTGCCCCCTTCCGTGAGTTTGTGGAATGTGCGGTTCCTCAGTGGCAGGTACCCAAACGCCACTTTTTCTCACGGAAGGCGATTCCGGCTCTCTACCGGCATGTGGAAGGCAATGTCCATGCCTCGCTGGACAGGGCGGTCAGCGGTAAGGTGCATATTACCGCTGACTCATGGTCCAGCAGGCATGGACAGGGACGTTACTTAAGTTTCACGGCGCATTGGGTGACTCTGCTGGCAGCTGGGAAGGATGCAGGACAAGGTGCAGTAGTGTTGGAGGTTGTTCCGCCACCATGCCTCCAAAATGCTGATTGTGACACACCTCTCTCCTCCACCCCCTCCTCTTCTTCTTCCTCCATGGCCTCTTCCTCGGAACCAGCGGTGCTCCGTAGGCGTTCAAGGGGCTACGCAAGTACGCAGGCCAAAAGATGCCATGCGGTGCTTGAGCTGGTGTGCTTGGGGGACAGGAGCCACACTGGGGCAGAGGTTCTGTCAGCTCTGCAGGGGCAGGTTCAGAGGTGGTTGACGCCACGCCAACTTAAGGCAGGAATGGTGGTTTGCGACAATGGCACCAACCTCCTCTCTGCCCTCCGACAGGGACAACTGACCCATGTGCCCTGTTTGGCTCACGTCCTTAACTTGGTGGTGCAGCGGTTCTTGGGCAGGTACCCGGGCTTACAGGATGTCCTGAGGCAGGCCAGGAAAGTCTGTGTGCATTTCCGCCGGTCATATAATGCCAGTGCTCGGCTGACGGACCTCCAAAAGGAGTTTAACCTGCCCAAGAACCGCCTAATCTGTGACATGCCCACCAGGTGGAACTCAACGTTGGCCATGCTGCAGTGGCTGCACATGCAGCAGAGGGCCATCAATGAGTACCTGTGCGACTATGGCACCAGGACAGGGTCAGGGGACCTTGTTTTTTTTTCCCACGCCAGTGGGCCATGATCAGGGATGCATGCACTGTCCTGTCACCATTCGAGGAGGCCACGAGGATGGTGAGCACTGACAGTGCATGCATCAGTGACACTGTCCCCCTTGTCCACCTGTTGGAACACACGCTGCGTGGAATAATGGACAGGGCACTTGAGGCAGAACAGAGGCAGGAAGAGGAGGACTTCCTTAGCTCTCAAGGCCCCCTTTATCCAGACAGTGTTCCTGCGTGCCCGCCGATCACACAGGAAGAGGATGAGGAGGAGGAGGAGGAGGAGGAGGAAGATTGTGTCCGTATGGTTGTGGAGCCTGGCACTCAGCATCAGCAGTCTTTAAGGGATCAGTCCCAAGGAACACATGGACTTGTACGTGGCTGGGAGGAGGTGGCTGCGGACGTTGTTGTCCTTAGTGACCCAGAGGACTCCGGACCGAATGCCTCAGCAAACCTACGCTGCATGGCCTCCCTGATCCTGCAAAGCCTGCGTAAGGATCCTCGTATTCGTGGTATCAAGGAGAAGGACCAATACTGGCTGGCAACCCTCCTTGATCCACGTTACAAGGGTAAGGTTGCGGACCTTATCTTGCCATCGCAGAGGGAGCAGAGGATGAAACATCTTCGGGAGGCCTTGCAGAAAGGTCTGTGCAACGCGTTCCCAGAGACTGGGAGGTTACAAACTCCTGTTTCTGGACAACGTGTTGCTGAGGCTTCGGTCAGTCAAAGAAGGAGCGGTGGAGAAGGTGGCCGTCTGACCGATGCGTTCAGACAATTTTTTGGTCCGCAGCCCCAAGGTATGATCGGTTCCAGCAACCATCGCCAGCGTCTGTTTTACATGGTGCAGGAATACCTAGGGGCAAGATCAGACTTGGACACCTTTCCCACCGAAAATCCTCTGGGTTACTGGGTCTTGAGGATGGATCACTGGCCAGAGCTTGCACAGTATGCAATTGAGCTACTGGCCTGTCCTGCATCCAGCGTTCTTTCGGAACGCACATTCAGTGCTGCTGGAGGCGTGGTAACCGATCACAGGGTGCGTCTGTCCACTGACTCGGTCGATCGGCTGACCTTCATAAAAATGAATCAGTCTTGGATCACCACCAGCTACCAAGCACCTGATGCTGATGTAACTGAATAATTTTTTTCAGATCCCTTCAAAGACTGCCTATGCTGATGCTGAGTGACTATCCCTGAGTAATTATCCTCTTCCTCCTCAATCATCACGCTGATAGCTTGTAAGAACATTTTTGGTTCTGGGTGCCACCACCAGTGCCTAAGGCACAATTTTTCAGCCCCTGTTTAACAGGGGCGTGTAATTACAATTTTTGATGTAATACTTTGCAGCAGGGCTCGTTCCTGCATTCCAACTAGAGTGTCTGTGAGGGGTTGCAGTGTTGTGGCACCAGCACCAGTGCCTAAGGACCAATTTTTCTGCCCCTGTCTAACAGGGGCGTGTAATTACAATTTTTGATGCAATACTTTGCAGCAGGGCTCGTTCCTGCGTTCCAACTAGAGTGTCTGTGAGGGGTTGCAGTGTTGTGGCACCAGCACCAGTGCCTAAGGCCTAATTTTTCAGCTCCTGTTAAACAGGGGCATGTAATTACATTTCTTGATCTAATATTTCACAGCAGGGCCCTGTGAGGGCTTACAGTGTTGTGGCCACAGCAACACCTAAGGCCCAAATTTCTGCTGAGTATATAGGGCAGGACCCTACTTTCAAACATCTAACTTACAAATGACTCCTACTTGCAAACGGAAGGAGACAACAGGAAGTGAGATGAAATCTACCCCTAGGAAGGGAAATTCTCTCCTGTAAGAGTTAATATGGGAAAACAATTTCTCCTTTCCACTGATGCTTTCCAATCCTTGTTCCACAAAAAAACCCAAATTTTCAAAAAACATTTTTCATTGGGACAAAAAAGTGAGGTGAAATCTTCTGAAGAGGAGGAAAGACAGCAAAACAAATGTCACAGGGGTGATAACCCTTCCCTATGTTTTCCAAAAAGCTTAAAAAAGATTTTTTGGCTGGAGCTAAACACGTTAAAAATGTACCCGTTCAAAATTACAAAGAGATTCTACTTAACAACAAACCTACAGTCCCTGTCTTGTTTGCACCGCCTGTATACTGCTGTTCAGAGTATGTAGGGCCTTTCCTTATTTTAATTTGGGTGCGGGGTTCCCCTTAATATCCATACAGGACCCAAAGGGCCTGGTAATGGACTGGGGGGGTACCCATGCCGTTTGTCTCACTGATTTTCATCCATATTGCCATGACCCGACATGACATTAAACCCGCAAGCAGTTTTAAATGAGATTTTTTCCTTTAAAAATGACATTTGGTGCAGGGACTGTTCTAAACATGGGAAACACGCGTCACTTTACAGGCATACTATAGACACCCCCCAGGTACGATATTTAAAGGAATATTTCACTTTTTTTTTTTTTACTTTAAGCATCATTAAAATCACTGCTCCCGAAAAAACGGCCGTTTTTAAAAGTTTTTTTTGCATTGATACATGTCCCCTGGGGTAGGACCCGGGTCCCCAAACCCTTTTTCGGACAATACCATGCAAATTAGCCTTTAAAATGAGCACTATTGATTTCGAACGTTCGAGTCCCATAGACGTCAATGGGGTTCTAACGTTCGTGCGAACTTTCGGTCCGTTCGCGGGTTCTGGTGCGAACCGAAACGGGGGGTGTTCGGCTCATCCCTAATAGTCACATACTGTACTTCTCTAAATTATGCTGATTGACAGTGCAGCTCACACAGAGCTAAACAAGAGACGTAGATGGAGAATAGTCACGTACAAGTATGTTCTAGAAAGATTATTTTACTGCAACACAAAATTATGGATGAGCCGAACACCCCCCGGTTCGGTTCGCACCAGAACCTGCGAACGGACCGAAAGTTTGCACGAACTTTAGAACCCCATTAAAGTCTATGGGACTCGAACGTTCGAAATCAAAAGTGTTAATTTTAAAGGCTAATATGCAAGTTATTGTCCTAAAAAGGGTTTGGGGACCCGGGTCCTGCCCCAGGGGACATGTATCAATGCAAAAAAAAGTTTTAAAAACGGCCGTTTTTTCGGGAGCAGTGTTTTTAATGATGCTTAAAGTGAAAAAAAAAAGTGAAATATTCCTTTAAATGTCATACCTGGGGGGTGTCTATAGTATGCCTGTAAAGTAGCGCGTGTTTCCCGTGCTTAGAACAGTCCCTGCACAAAATTACATTTTTAAAGGAATAAAAGTCCTTTAAAACTGCTTGCGGCTTTAATGTAATGTCGGGTCCCGGCAATATGGATGAAAATCAGTGAGACAAACTGTACCCCCCCCCCCAGTCCATTACTAGGCCCTTTGGGTCTTGTATGGATATTAAGGGAAACCCCACACCCAAATTAAAAAAGGAAAGGCGTGGGGCCCCAGCCAAAAAATCTATTTTTGAGCTTTTTGGAAAATATAGGGAAGGGTTATCACCCCTGTAACATTTGTTTTGCTGTCTGTGCACCTCTTCAGAAGATTTCACCTCGCTTTCTGTCCCAATGACAAATGTTTTTTGAAAATTTGGGGTTTTTAGTGAAACAAGGATTGGTGATAAAGCATCAGTGAAGAGGAGACACGTTTTCCCCATATTAACTCTTACAGGAGAGAATTTCCCTTCCTAGGGGTAGATTTCATCTCACTTCCTGTTGTCTCCTTCCGTTTGCAAGTAGGAGTCGTTTGTAAGTTGGATGTTTGAAAGTAGGGGCCTGCCCTATATACTCTGCAAAAATTGGGGCCTTAACTGTTGGTGTTGCCACAACACTGTAAGCCCTCACAGTTACTTTTGGTGGGCGCAGGAACGGGCCCTGCTGTGAACTATTAGATCAAGAATTGTAATTACATGCCATTGTTGAACAGTGGTAGAAAAATTGGGCCTTTGGTGGTGGTGGTGGTGGTGCTGGTGCCACAACACTGTAAGTCCTCCCAGTTACTCTTGGTGGGTGCTGGAACGGGCACTGCTGTGAAATATTATTTCAAAAATTGTAATTCCATGCACCTGTTGAACAGGGGCAGAAAAATTGGGCCTTAGCCACTGCTGCCACAACACTGCAACCCCTCACAGATACTCTAGTTGGACCGCAAAAATGAGCTCTGCTGCAAAGTATTGCATCAAAAATTGTAATTACATGCCCCTGTTAAACAGGGGCAGAAAAAGTGGGCCTTGGCCACTGGTGGCGGTGCCCAGAACCAAAATTGTTCTTACAAGCTATCAGCATGAAAATTGAGGAGGAAGAGGATTGTGACTCAGCATAACAGGATATTCACTCAGCATCAGCATAGGCAGCCTTGAAGGGATCTCACATAAAAAAAAATCAATCGGTTACATCAGCATCAGGTGCTTGGTAGCTGGTGATCCAAGACGTATTCATTTTTATGAAGGTCAGCCGATCGACCGATGCAGGACAGGCCAGTAGCTCAATTGCATTCTGTGCAAGCTCTGGCCAGTGATCCATCCTCAAGACACAGTAACCCAGAGGATTTTCGGTGGGAAAGGTGTCCAAGTCTGATCTTGCCCCTAGGTATTCCTGCACCATGTGAATCAGACGCTGGCGATGGTTGCTGGAACCGATCATACCTTGGGGCTGCGGACTAAAAAATTGTCTGAACGCATGGGTCAGACAGCCGCCTTCACCACCGCTCCTTCTGTGAATGACCAAAGCCTCAGCAACACGTTATCCAGGAGGACCAGGAAATTGTAAGCTCCCAGGCTCTGGAAACGCGTTGCACAAACCTTTCTGCAAGGCCTCCCAAAGATGTTTCATCCTCTGCTCTCTCTGCAACGGCAAGAAAAAGGTCCGCAACCTTACCCTTGTAACGTGGATCAAGGAGGGTTGCCAGCCAGTAATGATCCCCCCCCTTGATACCACGAATACGAGAATCCTTCCGCAGGCTTTGCGGGATCGGGGAGGCCATGCAGCGTAGGTTTGCTAAGGCATTCAGTCACTAAGGACGACATGATCCGCAGCCACCTCCTCCCAGCCACATACAAGTCCATGGGTTTCTTGGGACTGTAAATGATCCCTTGAAGACTGCTGCTGATGCTGAGTGCCAGACTCCACCTCCATGCTGACACAATCCTCATCCTCCTCCTCCTCCTCCTCTTCCTGTGTGATCAGCAGGCATGCAGGAACACTGTCTGGATAAAGGGGGCCTTGAGAGGTAAGGAAGTCCACTAATGCATGCACTGTCACTGCTCACCATCCTCGTGGCCTCCTCAAATGGTGACAGGACAGTGCATGCATCCCTGATCATAGCCCACTGGCGTAGGGAAAAAAAAACAAGCTCCCCTGACCCTGTCCTGGTGCCATACTTGCATAGGTACTCATTGATGGCCCTCTGCTGCGTGTGCAGCCGCTGCAGCATGGCCACCGTTGAGTTCCACCTGGTGGGCATGTCACAGATTAGGAGGTTCTTGGGCAGGTTAAATTCATTTTGGAGGTCAGCCAGCCGAGCACTGGCATTATATGACCTACGGAAATGAACACAGACTTTCCTGGCCTGCCTCAGGACATCCTATAAGGTACCTGCCCAAGAACCGCTGCACCACCAAGTTAAGGACGTGAGCCAAACAGGGCACATCGGTCAGTATTCCCTGTTGGAGGGCAGAGAGGAGGTTGGTGCCATTGTCGCAAACCACCATACCTGGCTTAAGCTGGCGTGGCATCAACCACCTCTGAACATGCCCCTGCAGAGCTGACAGAATCTCTGCCCCAGTGTGGCTCCTGTCCCCCAAGCACACCAGCTCAAACACAGCATGGCATCTTTTTGCCTGCGTGCTTGCATAGCCCCTTGAACGCCTACAGAGCACCGCTGGTTCTGAGGACAAATCAGCACAGGAAGAGGCCATGGAGGAAGAAGAAGAGGAGAGGGTGGAGGAGAGAGGTGTGGCAGAATCACCACTAGTAGAATTTTGGAGGCGTGGTGGCGGAACAACCTCCAACACTACTGCACCTTGTCCTGCATCCTTCCAAGCTGCCAGAAGAGTCACCCAGTGTGCGGTGAAAGATAGGTAACGTCCCTGTCCATGCATATAAAAAGAATTATTCCTGGGAGATCCGCAGATTGGGTATCCCTGGGACAAAAGAAGACGGCTACTTATGGTTAGAAAGGGCAGTCGGAGAGGTTTTAAGTAAAAAATATGTATCAAATTTTATTAGTGTTTAAAAAATCAAACTCACTGATATAAAAACATTTAGTTACTTTCCATTAGGGTTAACAACCCTAGGACCTCTGACAACCTATCATAAAAAGATACTACACATGTAGCTGATTATCCCCAGCTTGTCACGGCTCCCAAGTCATTAGAGATTTTAAATACATATCATTCGCATTACTAGACCGAAATGCTTTCAAGTGGGTAAGCCAATCATTAGTGTTACGTTACCGCCTTCCTTCCTTATGTGGACTCAGATGTATCAGGGATGAGACGGGCTCCTTGCTTTTCCCAGTTACCCGCGCTTGAATTGTAGGACAGCTGTCAGAGAGTATGGAATCTCCGTAGTCAGACAATTACACGTCCCGCTGCGCTGGATAGTTTACCGGTTCCTGGTGGATCAGGTATCCTGGTAGTCAGGCGGTTGGTTTTTCGTGGCTCCACAGCACTTCAGTTCAGCAGCGGCTTGCGCTAGACATGCTTACAGCTCTGCTCATTCTACCACTTCGTATACAGAGGGTCTTCGCTGCTCCGCTCCTTCACTGTCTAAAGGTGCATCTGGGATCACCAACACGGCGTCTCTGCATGTAACTTACGTTGACGCGTTTCGCAACATTTGGGTTACGTAGCTTCAACTGGACGTTGAAGGAGCTGGTCTCCACCTCTACTTTATAATGACTCAGGGTGTGATCGCTCCTCCTTTTGTTTTCATTCGAAGAAAGTTGTTTTTAAAAGGACAAACTTAAATAACAGCTTGGATGGTTGTCTTTCGTTCATCTGTGACTTCTCCATGTTAACCCTATATTTCTCTGATATTGCAGCACTTTCTTCTATATACTAGTAATTGCTAGTTCTTTCACTCTTTCATATATTTCCAATTATGAAGACATTAGATATATAAACGTTGATATTACAATTTACTTGCTGGGGAGATTTGATGAGGCGTTTAATACACTTATATAAGTAAGATAAATTTGATCAGGGAAACCAATCGGGAAATCAGGACTTGAAATCAGTCTGGTACCTCAGTTAGTCATTTTCCCCGCTTCTTGAGGACTCGTGACAAACTGGAAGAACAAAGTGTTTTCCAGTCAGTCCACAAGGAATATATCAGTGCCATGATGGGAGAGGGAAGGAAAAAGAGAGAGATCTAAGAGAATGTAAATACAGAATAGATGAGGAAACGCAGGGAGGGACACCTAAAGAGTTATCTGGGTATACCTATAATATGCGTTGCAGAGGGTTTAACTTTATCTCTGAGATGTTTCATTGATTTAAAAAGGGTTGTAAGTTTAACTCTGTGTTCATACCAAGGGGTGCTAAAGATTTCAAGGTATATATCTACCATTTTTCTTTTTGTAAGAGGATACGATCAAAGTCTCCTCTTCTTTCTGAAAGTCTTAGGAAATATATACCTTAAACTTTTAGGCCTTCTGTTTTGCCATGATGGTGTTGTGCAAAATGTTTGGCTACTGGTCGTTCATCTTTTTTCTCCTTTTGCCCCCCCCCCCCTTTGCAGCTCTCTCCCTTTCCTTCTTGATGTCTCTAATATTCGCTCCTATTCTGACCTTAAGGGGCCTTTTGGTCTTCCCTATGTAGATTTTGGGACATGGGCAAGTGATCATGTATACCACCTTAGAGGTGGAACAGTTTATTAATTCTCTGATTTTGTATTCTTTTTCTCCTTTTGCATCCCTAAATATGTCTGTTCTTTCAACAAATGGGCATGTTTGACATTTTGTGCATGGAAACATTCCTCTACTGCGCGGGAATTCGGACAACCAGGTGGGGTTCTGTTGCTTAGTGTATTCTGAATGTATAAGTATGTCCCCAAGGCATTTTGATCTCTGGGCCACCATCTTAGGTCTTTCCCCCACTATTTTGGCTATGCTTTTATTTTTCAGCAGTACATTCCAGTTTTTTTCCAATACTTTACGTACAGAGCCCCACTGTGCCCCATATGTAGTAATAAGTTTCACTGGGCCTGACTCTGATGTTCTTGATGGTTCACGTTTTTGATTTATGGTTAATAAGCTTTCCCTAGTTCGTGCTGCTGCTTTCTGTCTTACCCTGCGGATCTTCGATGGGAGTACCCCCTTTCCCGGAATCTTTTATACAGTTCTTTTGATTCCCTAGTTAGATCTTTTACATTAGAGCAGTTTCGCTTTATTCTTATGAACTGTCCTGTGGGGATTCCATTTTTAAGCCAGGGGGGATGATGACTATCGGCTCTGAGTAATATATTTGCCGCCGTCTCTTTGCGATAGGTGCAAGTACTTACCATGTCCTCCTCAAGTTTAATGGTCAGGTCTAAAAAAGATAGTTTGTGCTGATCATATGCGTAGGTTAGACGTATGTTGCGTTCATTGATATTAAGTTCTGCGACAAACTCATGAAGAAAGTCAATGTCACCCACCCACACGACCAGCACGTCATCGATGTACCTCAGCCACGTATGTACGTGGCCGAGGTACATCGGATGGCCAAACACCTCCTCTTCCTACCACCTTCCCAAATGGAGGCACGCATAGGCCGGTGCCCACGCTGCCCCCATTGAAGTGCCTTTAATCTGTTGGTAAAAATTTTTAGAGAACTGAAAGAAATTGTTGTTCAATGCGAATTCCAAAAGTTCGATTAAGAATTCATTTTGGGACCCAAATTGTGGAAAACTCTTTTCCAGGAATCCTTTGACTGACGCTATTCCCCAGCTATGTGGTATCGATGTATATAATGACTCTACATCGATACTTACTAGCCATGCTTCCTCTGTAATTCTTAGGTCCGTGACCTTCGCCAGTACATGGCGCGTATCCTGTACGAATGATTTTACTTCATTCACCATAGTTTTTAAGAGGGAATCCAAATATTTCCCTATTCTGTCCAGGGGTCCTCGGATGGCGGAAACAATTGGTCTTCCTGGGGGATTTTTCAGGGACTTATGGACCTTTTGGGATGCAGTAGAAGGTGGGAATATTATAGTAATTTACCGAAAGGTATTCAAACTCTTTTTTAGTTAGTAGGCCTGCCTCTACTGCATCATCCAGTTTACTGTTCAGTTCTCGCACTACCCTGGGAAAGGGGTCATGATCTAATCTTTGATAAGTATTGGGGTCTCCCAGAAGGCGTTTTGCTTCTTTTTCATAGTCCTCATCGTCCATAAGGACGATGTTCCCGCCCTTATCACTTCTTTTGGTTATGACATGTCTTGCCTCTTTGAGTTCCTTTAGTGCCTGACGTTCTATTGGGGTGAGGTTGTCGTGGCCTAGTTGCTTCCAAGGGATTACTCCCAAGTCTGCCTGAACCATTTCCAGGAACATACTTAGCCATTTGTTTTTACCTAATGGTGGCATCTTTGTAGATCTTATATTTATGTTTGCTGATCTTCTACTTGGGGAGTTTGTTGTTTGTGGCTTTTCATTTTCCTCTAGTAGGGAATTGAGGATGTCAATTGCATTATGGTCATCCTCATCTAAGTCACCATTGCTAAGCTCCGTGGGTGCATCTTGTTCATATAGTGATCTAAAGAATACTTTTCTCAAGTATAATACTACGTCCTTGTAGACGGTAAATTCATCCATGGAGCTTACTGGTGAGAAAGACATCCCATGTTGTAGTATTTGAATGTGTTTTTCTTCTAGGGGGAATGTAGATAAATTGATGACAGTCCTGTCTTCTTTAGACATGACGTCATTAAATATTGCTCTTAGCGGTTCTGGCCCCTTGTCCGTGAGCCCCCCGTTTGTTGTCCGTGACAAGCTGGGGATAATCAGAGGCATAAGGGACTGCTAATTTAGCGCTTTCATTATCACTGTTCACCCGCATGCATTTGGCCATTGCCTGATTAACCTGATTATAACCATGAACTGAATCCCCAGAAATACTTTGTACATTCAAGCTCTGATTCCACTAATATAAGTACGGGACAGTAAACTGAACAACAAAATTTTGAACGAACTTTCTAATAACCTGAGGGATTCATACAGGCTTAGCCCCTATATGTTTTTCACTACATAATTAACTGTCTCATTAACCGCTCCCAGATATTTAGCACTACTTAAGATACTATCCATCTAGCCAACTCAGGTCATTAGCATCCCCGGGGATCACCTCTGCCTAGCAAACACCATCGTACACTACATTAGTAAATCTCCTTCATTACCTAATAACAGCACTGGCATTTAGCCACAGGGTTTGCTATGCAAAGGTGAACTACATAAGGCACCTGCATTGTATGTTATCTGTTGGTCTGTTTAAGTGTATGTATTGTCGGTCCCAGTGTTGTTATCTGTTACATTGATACATCACCTGTTATGTTATACATGTGTAGTATCTTTTTATGATAGGTTTCCAGAGGTCCTAGGGTTGTTAACCCTAATCGAAAGTAACTAAATGTTTTTAAATCAGTGAGTTTGATTTTCTAAACACTAATAAAATTTTTTACTTAAAATCTCTCCGACTGCCCTTTCTGACCATAAGTAGCCGTCTTCTTTTGTCCCAGGGATACCCAATCTGCGGATCTCCCAGGGATAATTCTTTTTATATGCATATGCTATAAGCTACGGCCAGAACCTCCAAAGTGGAGGAGCGACAGAGAGCAAAGTATAAATTCCATAATTATTATGCCCCGTACACACGGTCAGACTTTGTTCGGACATTCCGACAACAAAATCCTAGGATTTTTTCCGACGGATGTTGGCTCAAACTTGTCTTGCATACACATGGTCACACAAAGTTGTCGGAAAATCCGATCGTTCTGAACGCGGTGACGTAAAACACGTACGTCGGGACTATAAACGGGGCAGTGGCCAATAGCTTTCATCTCTTTATTTATTCTGAGCATGCGTGGCACTTTGTCCGTCGGATTTGTGTACACACGATCGGAATTTCCAACAACGGATTTTGTTGTCGGAAAATTTTATATCCTGCTCTCAAACTTTGTGTTTCAGAAAATCCGATGGAAAATGTGTGATGGAGCCTACACACGGTCGGAATTTCCGACAACAAGGTCCTATCACACATTTTCCGTTCCGATTTCAAAAACGATCAGGTATTCAAATGGCAGAACATAGTAAGCAGAGGAGACATTGCCTCTACCTACTCTACACTAGAAAAAATCGTAAGGGTAGACCCCCATCAGATCTCGAATCCAGAAAATAACCAACATGGGAGGAACTATGACTCGAGAGACGAATATATACCAACTACCCCGAGACATCAAAATTCGGATGGAAGAAACCCATACTACCAACCAGCAACACCATATCGAGGAGATAGAAGACCTCAACCGAATCGTACCCCACAAAATGGGGGTAGAAAACCTTACTGGAAGAACAACAGAAAGCCATATAACAACTGGCATAAACAACCCTATGACCAGAGAGATTATAGGGGCCCACCCCAAGGACCTAGAAACCAGAGGAGACCATCCCATAATTATAGGGATTATAAAGAACCGCCATACGAATACCAGAGACCTAGAGGCAGGAGCCCGATGTATGAATATGACTATGGAGAAAGAAAAGGCCCACAATATAGGAACCAGCACTACAACGAACAAAGTCCAATACCAACACATAATTACTATGCCCCACTCGCACAAAGAGGGGAAGAAGAAAGGCCAGAGAGAAACCATCCAGCACAGTATGGAGATCAAGCAGACAATAGGCCTTTTTTAGACCGGGGCAGGGAAGATTATCCACCCAGATTACCAGACGAAATGAGAAACCCCAGAAGAAGCCCAGGAAGAAGAGAGGACGGAGATCAGGAAAGAGAGCCAAAAAGAAGAAGAGTGTAAAAGGAGAAGGAATCTTCAACCTAAGTGGACAGGAATTAACACATGAAGAGATCGCAGTATTGGATAAAGGCCTTAAGTATGCACCTATGAAGAATCTTGATAAATTCCAGACCTACGTCGGCATCCAGAAATTCATAAGAAAATTGAATATTCAAAAATACATCATGAGTAACCCTACCCGAACAAAATATCCGGTGACCGAAGAGAATGGCATCACACATAGTACTTTGAGGAATAAATCTGTTTTTAACCCGCCCATAAAAGATAGTAAATATATTGAAGTTTTTAAAAAAGTGGTTTTAGAAGATATCAAAGAACTGAAAATAAAGAAGAAGGAGGACCCCAATTATATAAAAAGTGGCATTCGAAAATTAGTGAAGAGAAAAGACTTGGTCATCCGCTCAGCCGATAAGGGTGGGGGAATCGTTGTACTTTCAAAGGAGCAATACCACCAAACTATGATAAAGATGCTTGATGATGAGAACACATATACAAGACTCCTGAGCAACCCCGTATACAAATGTAGGAAAGCACTGGAACAGATAGTAAACTTAGGAGTAAAGAAAAATATTTTGAACAAAAAGGAGGCTAAGTTTTTAATCCCAGAGTCATGTCGGACACCCATTATATACACCTTACCCAAGATGCACAAAAATAAAACTGACCCACCGCCGAGACCAATAGTAAATGGTATAGACTCCCTTACATCCCGCTTAGGCCAATATATTGACGTATTCTTGCAACCTGCAGTACAAAAGACACAGGCATATCTGAGGGATACGAAGCAGATGCTGCAGATATTAGAAAATATTCCAAAAGAAGAAGGACCATGGGTTATGGCCACTGCGGATGTCGCCTCGCTATATACCATCATACCACATCATCTAGCATGTGAAGCAGCAAAATGGGGCCTGAGGAAATACACTCAACTACCCTGTATACAGAGGAAGTTCCTTATTAAGTGTATTGATTTTAATTTAAATAACAACTTCTTTTGGTACAATAATAGATACTATCGACAACACACTGGAGTTGCCATGGGGGCTAAATTTGCCCCTAGCATAGCAGGACTATTCATGGCGGAATGGGAGGAGGATAGTGTTTTTAAAAACGCACCAGGAGAACTCGTGGTCTATAAAAGATATATAGATGATGTTTTTATTCTATGGAAAGGAGACACAAACAAACTGACGAGTTTTCTGGAAGGACTTAATAAGAACAATAAAAATATCATTCTGACCTGGGACATCAGTAATACTAAGGTAACCTTTCTTGACCTAGAGATCTTACAAGACGAATCGGGTTTTCGCTCACAAACGCACTTTAAGGATGTAGATAGGAACAGTTACTTACCTATTGAAAGTTGCCATCACAAGAACTGGCTCTACAATGTACCAAAAGGTCAATTGGTACGACTAAGACGAAATTGCACACAATTGAATACATTTTTAGACCAAGCAAATAAATTAGTATCAAGATTCTCAAACAGAGGATATGGACGTCAATTTTTTGAAGAGAAAGTAAAGGAGGTTGCCGAGATGGACCGTAACCACTAGAGGGAGCACTTTTAATTTTAGACTTCAGCGCACAACACAAAAAAGTGGAAAAAATTATTAGAAACCACTGGCATATCCTCCTTGCAGATAAACAATTACAAGGATCTCTACCCTTGCACCCGCACTTTGTATACAAAAGAGCACCTACCATTCGAGATAAGGTAGTAAAAAATGTTATAGAGCCACCCAAAAGGACCTTCTCTTTCTTTACTGGGAAAGGCTTCTTCCCGTGTAGAAGGTGTTTCGCGTGTTCGAAGACTATGAAACCTAATGAGAAAAAATTTGAGTTTACCTCAACAAGTACTGGAGACACCTACAAGATAAACAATTTCATCAGCTGCAATACTGAAGGAGCGGTATACGCCTTGGAATGCAGCTGTGGACTTCAGTATATTGGCCGAACAAAAAGACCACTGAGAATAAGAATTAAAGAACATGTGAAGAACATCCTCAATGGCTATGATAAGCATAGCGTCTCTAAGCACTTTCTATTATGCCATAACAAAAATCCGACCCATCTCAAATTCTGGGGGATCGAACCTTATGTCAGACATTGGCGAGGCGGACATAAGGTGAGAACCCTAAGCCAGGCGGAATCCAGGTGGATATTCACCTTAGACACATTTGCACCCCGCGGCCTTAATATAGAATTCGATCTCAACTGCTTTTTAAGTGATTTTTAACCATATATTTACATAGATGTAGCACACCAGACTCCATCGTCTCCTTTCCGTCCCCTATATACTTGTGTCCCTCTATTTATCTATTTTACACTTTATGGCATATTTGGGCCTAAATGATTTCTCCTTCCAGCATCATATTTTTACCGCCCCCCTATTATCGAGTCTCATTCCTATTTTTACTATCGATCATATTATGTTATTACTGATGCCATCCCTCTGGACGTTTTATTAAATGTTGTCCTTTTATTATTTTATACACCCACTGTTCTAGATCAATTGTTTTTATGGCCATCATAGGATTCGTTTATGATCCAGATCCTCTTACAAGAGTTTTTAATCTATCTCATTTCCTATATATTTTTTATATTATTTTATTACATATTTTTTAGTCTTTTTTTATCTCTCCCAGCGGAATTGTATAGATCTACCATTTTTAAAGTATGATGATTAAATTATTAGAAGTTTTATTGTCATTGCGGATGAGTGTATCCACTACAGTGGAGGGGATACTCCCTCTATTAACCACAAGCCCTCCCCTAGCACTCTATTGGAGGATTATCTCACCATCACACTGAGATTCTACCTTGGTCCCCCCCTCTGCATGCCTGATATGTTATTATTATGACATTGGCGAAAGTATGGTTAGTGAGAGCTCACATGAGCCAGGCAGCTCCCCGCTTGAGTATCGAATATCACTATCAACATCGAAACATCATATGCATACTGCCCTGACAGATCAGCTGTACTGGCACTTCCAGCCCGCTGTAGATAACCAAATAAATGGCCGCGCCTTTATAGCCCTGGGAAAATGGCCGCTATGGCAATCTCCCATTGGACTCGGAGAAAATGGCCGCCGTACATGCTATTTACCTGATCTATTTAAGGACAAGGACGGGTGCCCTCTAGTATCCCCTGAAGAAGCCACGTGACCCGTGATGCCACGCGTAGGGACCGGCACCCTCCACTGTAGCAGCATACGAGCTCGCCGCTCGTAAGGATACACTACATCCCCTGTTGAAACCGCTGTGTGAGTACCTTACTTTTCTTTGAATAAAACCTTCATTTTTGCAAAATTACTACACTATGTGGCATTTTCGTTTTTCCTTCTGGCCGCTGTGCCTCTGCATGACCTGAGGTATACTGGAGGAAAGTCTGAGATCCAGGACTGACCCCCTTAGGAGACACCATACATAGTGATTCATGCTGTAACCTCAGCATAGTGAGGTAAGGGGCCATTGCCCTCCATTATAGGATTGCTGCATGAAGAGGACTATACCTTGCACTCCACACTTCTCACCCATCTGAGGAAAGCAACGCTAGAATCTAGCTGCTGCCTTCACGTTCCCTACTAAGCACGTTTAAGAAGCTGTTTGAAGTTATCTTTGATGCACAAAGTCACTTTATTTGTTGAACGTTACTTTATGTCTGGGAGCACGGATTGCCAACACTGGACACTTTAAACTCACTCTGTAGAGACTGTTTATATGCTAATTATTTTTACTGCACTGGAGTTTGATCCATGTTATCCCTATTTTTTATTTATATACGCTTATGCTTAAATGTATGTATATAGAGGTTTGCACCACAGCTGAAGGTTCAGCTATAATTTTATTTTCTACTTTGGACAATTTATGCACAGACAGCCACCTCTCATCATAAGTGTGGCTTTTGTTTATTTATGTGATTATTTTATTTGAATGTGTTGTCACTCTGCATAGATATCACCTTACTGGGATTATTTGTAACACTTAGAGGCATTCTGTACTTTAGTACGGCCCACTGTACCCTTAATTTACTCACGGACGTAGCTGATTGTTTTACAACACATAACTCACTTCTATTACCCATTTTTAACATTAGGCAATATGCCACTCTTCTAACTTGGCAATTTTTAGATACTTTACAATAGGACTAGCGCAGCACCACCACCCCTTGTTGTTTTCGAGTAGCCGTCTTCTTTTGTCCCAGGGATACCCAATCTGCGGATCTCCCAGGGATAATTCTTTTTATATGCATATGCTATAAGCTACGGCCAGAACCTCCAAAGTGGAGGAGCGACAGAGAGCAAAGTATAAATTCCATAATTATTATGCCCCGTACACACGGTCAGACTTTGTTCGGACATTCCGACAACAAAATCCTAGGATTTTTTCCGATGGATGTTGGCTCAAACTTGTCTTGCATACACATGGTCACACAAAGTTGTCGGAAAATCCGATCGTTCTGAACGCGGTGACGTAAAACACGTACGTCGGGACTATAAACGGGGCAGTGGCCAATAGCTTTCATCTCTTTATTCTGAGCATGCGTGGCACTTTGTCCGTCGGATTTGTGTACACACGATCGGAAAATTTTATATCCTGCTCTCAAACTTTGTGTGTCGGAAAATCCGATGGAAAATGTGTGATGGAGCCTACACACGGTCGGAATTTCCGACAACAAGGTCCTATCACACATTTTCCGTTGGAAAATCTGACCGTGTGTACGGGGCATTAGAGTGTGAGTTACTACGTGGTAATTTTTGTAGTTTTTGGTTATACGTCCCTGTCCATGCCTGCTGGACCATGAGTTAGCGGTAATATGCACATTACCGCTGACCGCCCTGTCCAGCGAGGCCAAGACATTGCCTTCCACATGCCGGTAGAGAGCCGGAATCGCCTTCCATGAGAAAAAGTGGCATTTGGGAACCTCCCACTGAGGAACCGCACATTCCACAAACTCACGGAAGGGGGCAGAGTCTACCAACTGAAAAGGCAGCAGTTGAAGTGCTAGCAATTTAGCCAAGCTAGCATTCAACCGCTGGGCATGTGGATGGCTGGGAGCAAACTTCTTTCGGTGGCGCAGCAGCTGGGGCAGGGAAATTTGCCTGGTACAATCTGACGACGGTGTACCAATAGCAGATTGCCCACAAGTACTTCGCTGTGACACACCTAATTCTATACCTTCATTCCTTTCAGTGCAGGTTTCAGAGAGGACTGAAGGTATAGTGGGGTTGGAGATCCCAGATGATGAGGAGCAAGGAGAGGTCCACTTTGTTCTTTGGTGTGGGTCTTTTAGGTATGCTTGCCAAAGAACTGCATTGCAGGTCGACATATGTCTGGTCAAGCATGTGGTGCCCAAGCGGGTGATGTTTTGGCTACGTGAGATACGCTTGAGACATATGTTGCAAATACCATATTTCCCCGAAAATAAGACCTAGCGTGATTGTCGGTGATGGCTGCAATATAAGCCCTACCCCCTAAGTAACCCTAGTTAAAGTCCTTGTAGGTCTTATTTTCAGGGTAGGGCTTATTTTCGGCGAAACAAGGTAGGGCTTATTTGGGGGGTAGGGCTTATATTGCAGCCATCACTGACAATCACGCTAGGTCTTATTTTCGGGGAAACAGGGTAGCAGTGGTGGGATCTGATGCACTCATCTCAAAAAAGGCCCACACCAAAGAACTTTAGGAATAACGCACAGAGACAGCAGTGCCCTGCACATGCGGAGGTCTGCGGTGTGATGCAGTCAGTGTGCTGCCCTTAAGCTGGCCCCTGGAGGGCATCCTGCCTCTTGGAGATGTGCCTCCTCCTCCTCTCTCCTATCAGGCACCCACATGGAGTCAGTGACTTCCTCATCATCCCCTCCCTCCTCATCACTGGAGCAAACCTGTCAGTATGCTGCAGCTGGGGGAACATGACTGCCAGATTGCTGTCCTTCTTGGGCACCCCCTCTCTCTGGGCTCACCTTACTGCCTTCCTCTAGCTGGGTACCATCATCGGAGCCTTCAAAAGGCTGGGCATCCTCCTGGAGCATGTACCCAACACTGTGGTCAAACAGTTCGGGGGAATCCTCAGGAGGACATGGTGGGGCTAGGGAAGGAGTGACTAATGCCATTAAACCAAGGGAAGAGGCCGCATTGGAAGCTGCTTTGCCAGACAAAGTACCCTGAGCCTGGGTGAGAGAGGATGAGGACGGCTTGGTCATCCACTCTACCGAGACTTCGGCATGTTGCGGCTCAACACAGCCAGCTGCCGAACAAAAAAAGACAAGCGTGTCCCACGGCCACGTGCTGATGAGGATGCACCGTCTCCACGACCAGCACTGTTGCCTCTAGACACAGAGCCTGCTTGCCCTCTTTTATTGGCTTGTGACTGTCTGCCTCTCCTTGTTGGCCTTCCAGACATACTATTGGCCTGCAGTGAGATGCATGTAGCTGCACAAAGCTGGGATGTATATATATACTGATACTGTAGCTAGTAGAATCAACTGCCTGCCTGTAGTATTATTAGTATGAGAACACCAGCAATTGTCTTCAGGTAGCTTTAGGTGCACACTGTGCAGAGGACACAGTACACTAACTGTAAATACTGCAGCTGCCTGCCTGTGGTATTAATAGGATCAGAACACCAGCAGTTGTCTTCAGGTAGCTTTAGGTGCACATTGTGCAGAGGACACCGTACACTAACTGTAAATACAGCAGCTGCCTGCCTGTGGTACTAATAGGATCAGAAGAACACCAGCAATTTTCTTCAGGTAGCTTTAGGTGCACACTGTGCAGAGGACACAGTACACTAACTGTAAATACTGTAGCTGCCTGCCTGTGGTATTAATAGTATCAGAACACCAGCAATTGTCTTCAGGTAGCTTTAGGTGAACACTGTGCAGAGGACACAGTACACTAACTGTAAATACTACAGCTTCCTGCCTGTGGTATTAATAGGATCAGAACACCAGCAATTGTCTTCAGGTAGCTTTAGTTGCACAATGTGCAGAGGGCACAGTACACTAACTGTAAATACTGCAGCTGCCTGCCTGTGGCACTAATAGGATCAGAAGAATACCAGCAATTTTCTTCAGGTAGCTTTAGGTGCACACTGTGCAGAGGACACAGTACACTAACTGTAAATACTGCAGCTGCCTGCCTGTGGTACTAACAGGATCAGAAGAACACCAGCAATTTTTTTCAGGTAGCTTTAGGTGCACACTGTGCAGAGGACACAGTGCACTAACTGCAAATACTGCAGCTGCCTACCTGTGTTATTAATAGGATCAGAACAACAGCAATTGTCTTCAGGTATCTTTAGGTGCACACTGTGCAGAGGACACAGTAAACTAACTGTAAATACTGCAGCTTCCTGCCTGTAGTATTAATAGGATCAGAACACCAGCAATTGTCTTCAGGCAGCTTTAGGTGCACACTGTGTAGAGGACACAGTTCACTAACTGTAAATACTGCAGCTGCCTGCCTGTGGTACTAATAGGATCAGAAGAACACCAGCAATTTTCTTCAGGTAGCTTTAGGTGCACACTGTGCAGAGGACACAGTACACTAACTGTAAATACTGCAGCTGCCTGCCTGTGGTATTAATAGGATCAAAACACCAGCGATTGTCTTCAGGTAGCTTTAGGTGCACACTGTGTAGAGGACACAGTTCACTAACTGTAAATACTGCAGCTGCCTGCCTATGGTATTATTAGGATCAGAACACCAGCAATTGTCTTCGGGTAGCTCTAGGTGCACACAGTGCAGAGGGCACAGTACACTAACTGTAAATACTGCAGCTGCCTGCCTGTGGTATTAATAGTATCAGAACACCAGCAATTGTCTTCAGGTAGCTTTAGGTGCACACTGTGCAGAGGACACAGTACACTAACTGTAAATACTGCAGCTGCCTGCCTGTGGTATTAATAGGATCAGAACAACAGCAATTGTCTTCAGGTAGCTTTAGGTTCACATTGTGCAGAGGACACAGTACACTAACTGTAAATACTGCAGCTGCCTGCCTGTGGTACTAATAGGATCAGAAGAACACCAGCAATTTTCTTCAGGTAGCTTTAGGTGCACACTGTGCAGAGGACAGAGTACACTAACTGTAAATACTGCAGCTGCCTGCCTGTGGTATTAATAGGATCAGAACACCAGCAATTGTCTTCAGGTAGCTTTAGGTGCACACTGTGCAGAGGACACAGTTCACTAACTGTAAAATACTGCAGCTGCCTGCCTGTGGTATTAATAGGATCAGAACAACAGCAATTGTCTTCAGGTAGCTTTAGGTGCACATTGTGCAGAGGACACAGTACACTAACAGTAAATACTGCAGCTGCCTGCCTTTGATATTAATAGGATCAGAACACCAGCAACTGTCTTCAGGTAGCTTTAGGTGCACACTGTGCAGAGGACACAGTACACTAACTGTAAATACTGTAGCTGCCTGCCTGTGGTATTAATAGCATCAGAACACCAGCAATTGTCTTCAGGTAGCTTTAGGTGCACACTGTGAAGAGGACACAGTACACTAACTGTAAATACTACAGCTGCCTGCCTGTGGTATTAATAGGATCAGAACACAAGCAATTGTCTTCAGGTAGCTTTAGGTGCACATTGTGCAGAGGACACAGTACACTAATGCCGCGTACACACGAGCGGACATTACGGCGGACTTTGCCCGGCGGACTGGATTTCGTCGGACAATTCGATGTGTGTGGGCTCCAGCGGACTTTGTTTTCTCAAAAGTTGGACGGAATTAGATTTGAAACTTGTTTAAAATTTATCCGTTGAAATCGAGTCCGGTCGAAAAGTCCGCCGCCTGTATGCTAGTTCGACGGACAAAAAGCCACGCTAGGGCAGCTATTGGCTACTGGCTATGAACTTCCTTGTTTTAGTCCGGTCGTACGTCATCACGTACGAATTCGACGGACTTTGGTGGATTGTGTGTAGGCAAGTCCGTTCATTCACAAAGTCCGTCGGAAAGTACGTCGAAAAATCCGCCGGGCAAAGTCCGCCGTAATGTCCGCTCGTGTGTACGCGGCATAACTGTAAATACTGCAGCTGCCTGCCTGTGGTACTAATAGGATCAGAAGAACACCAGCAATTTTCTTCAGGTAGCTTTAGGTGCACACTGTGCAGAGGACACAGTACACTAACTGTAAATACTGCAGCTGCCTGCCTGTGGTACTAACAGGATCAGAAGAACACCAGCAATTTTTTCAGGTAGCTTTAGGTGCACATTCTGCAGAGGAAACAGTACACTAACTGTAAATACTGCAGCTGCCTGCCTGTGGTACTAATAGGATCAGAAGAACACCAGCAATTTTCTTCAGGTAGCTTTAGGTGCACACTGTGCAGAGGACACAGTGCACTAACTGTAAATACTGCAGCTGCCTGCCTATGGTATTAATAGGATCAGAACACCAGCATTTGTCTTCAGGTAGCTTTAGGTGCACACTGTGCAGAAGACACAGTACACTAACTGTAAATACTGCAGCTGCCTGCCTGTGGTATTAATAGGATCAGAACACCAGCGATTGTCTTCAGGTAGCTTTAGGTGCACACTGTGTAGAGGACACAGTTCACTAACTGTAAATACTGCAGCTGCCTGCCTATGGTATTATTAGGATCAGAACACCAGCAATTGTCTTCAGGTAGCTCTAGGTGCACACAGTGCAGAGGACACAGTACACTAACTGTAAATACTGCAGCTGCCTGCCTGTGGTATTAATAGTATCAGAACACCAGCAATTGTCTTCAGGTAGCTTTAGGTGCACACTGTGCAGAGGACACAGTACACTAACTGTAAATACTGCAGCTGCCTGCCTGTGGTAATAATAGGATCAGAACAACAGCAATTCTCTTCAGGTAGCTTTAGGTGCACTCTGTGCAGATAACACAGTACACTAACTGTAAATACTGCAGCTGCCTGCCTGTGGTACTAATAGGATCAGAAGAACACCAGCAATTTTCTTCAGGTAGCTTTAGGTGCACACTGTGCAGAGGACACAGTACACTAACTGTAAATACTGCAGCTGCCTGCCTGTGGTATTAATAGGATCAGAACAACAGCAATTCTCTTCAGGTAGCTTTAGGTGCACTCTGTGCAGATAACACAGTACACTAACTGTAAATACTGCAGCTGCCTGCCTGTGGTACTAATAGGATCAGAAGAACACCAGCAATTTTCTTCAGGTAGCTTTAGGTGCACACTGTGCAGAGGACACAGTACACTAACTGTAAATACTGCAGCTGCCTGCCTGTGGTATTAATAGGATCAGAACAACAGCAATTGTCTTCAGGTAGCTTTAGGTTCACATTGTGCAGAGGACACAGTACACTAACTGTAAATACTGCAGCTGCCTGCCTGTGGTACTAATAGGATCAGAAGAACACCAGCAATTTTCTTCAGGTAGCTTTAGGTGCACACTGTGCAGAGGACAGAGTACACTAACTGTAAATACTGCAGCTGCCTCCCTGTGGTATTAATAGGATCAGAACACCAGCAATTGTCTTCGGGTAGCTTTAGGTGCACACTGTGCAGAGGACACAGTACACTAACTGTAAATACTGCAGCTGCCTGCCTGTGGTATTAATAGGATCAGAACAACAGCAATTGTCTTCAGGTAGCTTTAGGTTCACATTGTGCAGAGGACACAGTACACTAACTGTAAATACTGCAGCTGCCTGCCTGTGGTATTAATAGGATCAGAACACCAGCAATTGTCTTCAGGTAGCTTTAGGTGCACACTGTGCAGAGGACACAGTTCACTAACTGTAAAATACTGCAGCTGCCTGCCTGTGGTATTAATAGGATCAGAACAACAGCAATTGTCTTCAGGTAGCTTTAGGTGCACATTGTGCAGAGGACACAGTACACTAACAGTAAATACTGAAGCTGCCTGCCTTTGATATTAATAGGATCAGAACACCAGCAACTGTCTTCAGGTAGCTTTAGGTGCACACTGTGCAGAGGACACCGTACACTAATGCCCCGTACACACGGTCGGATTTTCCGAAGGAAAATGTCCGATCGGAGCGTGTTGTCAGAAATTCCGACCATGTGTGGGCTCCATCGGACATTTTCCATCGGATTTTCCGACATACAAAGTTGGAGAGCAGGAGATAAAATTTTCCGACAACAAAATCCGTTGTCGGAAATTCCGATCGTGTGTACACAAATCCGACGGACAAAGTGCCACGCATGCTCAGAATAAATAAAGAGATGAAAGCTATTGGCCACTGCCCTGTTTATAGTCCCGATGTACGTGTTTTACGTCACCGCGTTTAGAACGATCGGATTTTCCGACAACTTTGTGCGACCGTGTGTAGACAAAACAAGTTTGAGCCAACATCCGTCTGAAAAAATCCTAGGATTTTGTTGTCGGAATGTCCGAACAAAGTCCGACCGTGTGTACGCCCTATTACTGTAAATACTGTAGCTGCCTGCCTGTGGTATTAATAGCATCAGAACACCAGCAATTGTCTTCAGGTAGCTTTAGGTGCACACTGTGCAGAGGACACAGTACACTAACTGTAAATACTACAGCTGCCTGCCTGTGGTATTAATAGGATCAGAACACAAGCAATTGTCTTCAGGTAGCTTTAGGTGCACATTGTGCAGAGGACACAGTACACTAACTGTAAATACTGCAGCTGCCTGTCTGTGGTACTAATAGGATCAGAAGAACACCAGCAATTTTCTTCAGGTAGCTTTAGGTGCACACTGTGCAGAGGACACAGTACACCAACTGTAAATACTGCAGCTGCCTGCCTGTGGTACTAACAGGATCAGAAGAACACCAGCAATTTTTTCAGGTAGCTTTAGGTGCACATTGTGCAGAGGAAACAGTACACTAACTGTAAATACTGCAGCTGCCTGCCTGTGGTACTAACAGGATCAGAAGAACACCAGCAATTTTCTTCAGGTAGCTTTAGGTGCACACTGTGCAGAGGACACAGTACACTAACTGTAAATACTGCAGCTGCCTGCCTGTGGTATTAATAGGATCAGAACACCAGAAATTGTCTTCAGGTAGCTTTAGGTGCACATTGTGCAGAGGACACAGTACACTAACTGTAAATACAGCAGCTGCCTGCCTGTTGTACTAATAGGATCAGAAGAACACCAGCAATTTTCTTCAGGTAGCTTTAGGTTCACACTGTGCAGAGGACACAGTACACTAACTGTAAATACTGTAGCTGCCTGCCTGTGGTATTAATAGGATCAGAACACCAGCAATTGTCTTCAGGTAGCTTTAGGTGCACATTGTGCAGAGGACACAGTACACTAACTGTAAATACAGTAGCTGCCTGCCTGTGGTACTAATAGGATCAGAAGAACACCAGCAATTTTCTTCAGGTAGCTTTAGGTTCACACTGTGCAGAGGACACAGTACACTAACTGTAAATACTGCAGCTGCCTGCCTGTAGTATTAATAGGATCAGAACACCAGCAATTGTCTTCAGGTAGCTCTAGGTGCACACAGTGCAGAGGACACAGTACACTAACTGTAAATACTGCAGCTGCCTGCCTGTGGTATTAATAGGATCAGAACAACAGCAATTGTCTTCAGGTAGCTTTAGGTGCACACTGTGCAGAGCACACAGTACACTAACTGTAAATACTGCAGCTGCCTGCCTGTGGTATTAATAGGATCAGAACAACAGCAATTGTCTTCAGGTAGCTTTAGGTGCACTCTGTGCAGATAACACAGTACACTAACTGTAAATACTGCAGCTGCCTGCCTGTGGTACTAATAGGATCAGAAGAACACCAGCAGTTTTCTTCAGGTAGCTTTAGGTGCACACTGTGCAGAAGACACAGTACACTAACTGTAAATACTGCAGCTCTCTGCCTGTGGTACTAAAATGATCAGAACACCAGCAATTGTCTTCAGGTAGCTTTAGGTGCACACCGTGCAGAAGACACAGTACACTAACTGTAAATACTGCAGCTGCCTGCCTGTGGTACTTAAAGTATCAGAACAACACCAGCAATTTTCTTCGGTAGCTTTAGGTGCACACTGTGCAGAGGACACAGTACACTAACTGTAAATACTGCAGCTGCCTGCCTGTGGTATTAATAGGATCAGAACACCAGAAATTGTCTTCAGGTAGCTTTAGGTGCACATTGTGCAGAGGACACAGTACACTAACTGTAAATACAGCAGCTGCCTGCCTGTGGTATTAATAGGATCAGAACACCAGCAATTGTCTTCATGTAGCTTTAGGTGCACACTGTGCAGAGGACACAGTACACTAACTGTAAATACTGCAGCTGCCTGCCTGTGGTATTAATAGGATCAGAACAACAGCAATTGTCCTCAGGTAGCTTTAGGTGCACATTGTGCAGAGGACATAGTACACTAACTGTAAATACTGCAGCTGCCTGCCTGTGGTACTAATAGGTTTAGAGGAACACCAGTAATTTTCTTCAGGTAGCTTTAGGTGCACACTGTGCAGAGGACACAGTACACTAACTATAAATACTGCAGCTGCCTGCCTGTGGTACTAATAGAATCAGAAGAACACCAGCAATTTTCTTCAGGTAGCTTTAGGTGCACACTGTGCAGAGGACACAGTACACTAACTGCAAATACTGCAGCTGCCTACCTGTGCTATTAATAGGATCAGAACAACAGCAATTGTCTTCAGGTATCTTTAGGTGCACACTGTGCAAAAGACACAGTACACTAACTGTAAATACTGCAGCTGCCTGCCTGTAGTATTAATAGGATCAGAACACCAGCAATTGTCTTCAGGCAGCTTTAGGTGCACACTGTGCAGAGGACAGAGTACACTAACTGTAAATAATGCAGCTGCCTGCCTGTGGTATTAATAGGATCAGAACACCAGCAATTGTCTTCAGGTAGCTCTAGGTGCACACAGTGCAGAGGACACAGTACACTAACTGTAAATACTGCAGCTGCCTGCCTGTGGTATTAATAGTATCAGAACACCAGCAATTGTCTTCAGGTAGCTTTAGGTGCACACTGTGCAGAGCACACAATACACTAACTGTAAATACTGCAGCTGCCTGCCTGTGGTATTAATAGGATCAGAACAACAGCAATTGTCTTCAGGTAGCTTTAGGTGCACCCTGTGCAGATAACACAGTACACTAACTGTAAATACTGCAGCTGCCTGCCTGTGGTACTAATAGGATCAGAAGAACACCAGCAGTTTTCTTCAGGTAGCTTTAGGTGCACACTGTGCAGAGGACACAGTACACTAACTGTAAATACTGCAGCTCTCTGCCTGTGGTACTAAAAGGATCAGAACACCAGCAATTGTCTTCAGGTAGCTTTAGGTGCACACCGTGCAGAAGACACAGTACACTAACTGTAAACACTGCAGCTGCCTGCCTGTGGTACTAAAAGGATCAGAACAACACCAGCAATTTTCTTCAGGTAGCTTTAGGTGCACACTGTGCAGAGGACACAGTACACTAACTGCAAATACAGCAGCTGCCTACCTGTGCTATTAATAGGATCAGAACAACAGCAATTGTCTTCAGGTATCTTTAGGTTCACACTGTGCAGAGGACAGAGTACACTAACTCTAAATACTGCAGCTGCCTGTGGTATTAATAGGATCAGAACACCAGCAATTGTCTTCAGGTATCTCTAGGTGCACACAGTGCAGAGGACACAGTACACTAACTGTAAATACTGCAGCTGCCTGCCTGTGGTATTAATAGTCAAAAGAAAAGAGATAAAACTGCGCATAGGTAAATATATAAACAAATTAGAAAGCTGCAGTTCCTATGTATAACACAGACATAAATTGAACCAAATAAGAAAATGTGAAACTGCGCTAATGGATTTTTTTGCACTCATAGAGTGCAAAAAAAAGGCCATGTGAATATATGGAGCATATATATAATTAGTCATAAAAAATATGTATTAAACGCATGTGCAGAAGTGCATAATCATGTGCATCAGTGCAAGTCTTAAGACATATTAAAAGTCCATATAATGAATGCGATGACCACCCAAAGTGCTGATGAATATTGAAGATTTGTTGATAATATGAAGTGTCAGATCCACCGTCACCAAATATAAAGACTAGCCACTTACCAGAGACCCATGACCCCCCGCTACAGAGGGTCTGGGTAAGCTGTTAAGGAATAATCACTCCGGACCACCATCAAAAACCAGATAGCTCCACTGTGTTGAAAAGTTGGGGGCCTTGATATCAGATGGATCAGTAGCAGGTCAGCAAGCCCTCTCCCGCTCTCAGAGGTCCAGAGGCGGAGCTTTCGTCGGTAGGGGGCGGAGCTTTCGTCGGTAGGGGGCGGATAAATAGTATCAGAACACCAGCAATTGTCTTCAGGTAGCTTTAGGTGCACACTGTGAAGAGGACACAGTACACTAACTGTAAATACTGCAGCTGCCTGCCTGTGGTATTAATAGGATCAGAACAACAGCAATTGTCTTCAGGTAGCTTTAGGTGCACACTGTGCAGATGACACAGTACACTAACTGTAAATACAGCAGCTGCCTGCCTGTGTTACTAATAGGATCAGAAGAACACCAGCAATTTTCTTCAGGTAGCTTTAGGTGCACACTGTGCAGAGGACACAGTACACTAACTGTGTAAATACTGCAGCTGCCTGCCTGTGGTATTAATAGGATCAGAACACCAGCAATTGTCTTCAGGTAGCTTTAGGTGCACACTGTGCAGAGGACACAGTGCACTAACTGTAAATACTGCAGCTGCCTGCCTGTGGTATTAATAGGATCAGAACAACAGCAATTGTCTTCAGGTAGCTTTAGGTGCACATTGTGCAGAGGACACAGTATACTAACTGTAAATACTGCAGCTGCCTGCCTGTGGTACTAATAGGTTTAGAGGAACACCAGTCATTTTCTTCAGGTAGCTTTATGTGCACACTGTGCAGAGGACACAGTACACTAACTATAAATACTGCAGCTGCCTGCCTGTGGTACTAATAGAATCAGAAGAACACCAGCAATTTTCTTCAGGTAGCTTTAGGTGCACACTGTGCAGAGGACACAGTACACTAACTGCAAATACTGCAGCTGCCTACCTGTGCTATTAATAGGATCAGAACACCAGCAATTGTCTTCAGGCAGCTTTAGGTGCACACCGTGCAGAGGACAGAGTACACTAACTGTAAATACTGCAGCTGCCTGCCTGTGGTATTAATAGGATCAGAACACCAGCAATTTTCTTCAGGTAGCTTTAGGTGCACACTGTGCAGAGCACACAGTACACTAACTGTAAATACTGCAGCTGTCTGCCTGTGGTATTAATAGGATCAGAACAACAGCAATTGTCTTCAGGTAGCTTTAGGTGCACCCTGGGCAGATAACACAGTACACTAACTGTAAATACTGCAGCTGCCTGCCTGTGGTACTAATAGGATCAGAAGAACACCAGCAGTTTTCTTCAGGTAGCTTTAGGTGCACACTGTGCAGAAGACACAGTACACTAACTGTAAATACTGCAGCTGCCTGCCTGTGGTACTAAAAGGATCAGAACAACACCAGCAATTTTCTTCAGGTAGCTTTAGGTTCACACTGTGCAGAGGACACAGTACACTAACTGTAAATTCTGTAGCTGCCTGCCTGTGGTATTAATTGGTTTAGAACAACAGCAATTGTCTTCAGGTAGCTTTAGGTGCACACTGTGCAGAGGACACAGTACACTAACTGTAAATACTACAGCTGCCTGCCTGTGGTATTAATAGGATCAGAACACCAGCAATTGTCTTCAGGCAGCTTTAGGTGCACACTGTGCAGAGGACACAGTACACTAACTGTAAATACTGCAGCTGCCTGCCTGTGGTATTAATAGGATCAGAACACCAGCAATTGTCTTCAGGTAGCTCTAGGTGCACACAGTGCAGAGGACACAGTACACTAACTGTAAATACTGCAGCTGCCTGCCTGTGGTATTAATAGTATCAGAACACCAGCAATTTTCTTCAGGTAGCTTTAGGTGCACCCTGGGCAGATAACACAGTACACTAACTGTAAATACTGCAGCTGCCTGCCTGTGGTACTAATAGGATCAGAAGAACACCAGCAGTTTTCTTCAGGTAGCTTTAGGTGCACACTGTGCAGAAGACACAGTACACTAACTGTAAATACTGCAGCTCTCTGCCTGTGGTACTAAAAGGATCAGAACACCAGCAATTGTCTTCAGGTAGCTTTAGGTGCACACCGCGCAGAAGACACAGTACACTAACTGTAAATACTGCAGCTGCCTGCCTGTGGTACTAAAAGGATCAGAACAACACCAGCAATTTTCTTCGGTAGCTTTAGGTGCACACTGTGCAGAGGACACAGTACACTAACTGTAAATACTGCAGCTGCCTGCCTGTGGTATTAATAGGATCAGAACTCCAGAAATTGTCTTCAGGTAGCTTTAGGTGCACATTGTGCAGAGGACACAGTACACTAACTGTAAATACAGCAGCTGCCTGCCTGTGGTACTAATAGGATCAGAAGAACACCAGCAATTTTCTTCAGGTAGCTTTAGGTTCACACTGTGCAGAGGACACAGTACACTAACTGTAAATACTGTAGCTGCCTGCCTGTGATATTAATTGGTTTAGAACAACAGCAATTGTCTTCAGGTAGCTTTAGGTGCACACTGTGCAGAGGACACAGTACACTAACTGTAAATACTACAGCTGCCTGCCTGTGGTATTAATAGGATCAGAACACCAGCAATTGTCTTCATGTAGATTTAGGTGCACACTGTGCAGAGGACACAGTACACTAACTGTAAATACTGCAGCTGCCTGCCTGTGGTATTAATAGGATCAGAACAACAGCAATTGTCTTCAGGTAGCTTTAGGTGCACATTGTGCAGAGGACATAGTACACTAACTGTAAATACTGCAGCTGCCTGCCTGTGGTACTAATAGGTTTAGAGGAACACCAGTAATTTTCTTCAGGTAGCTTTAGGTGCACACTGTGCAGAGGACACAGTACACTAACTATGAATACTGCAGCTGCCTGCCTGTGGTACTAATAGAATCAGAAGAACACCAGCAATTTTCTTCAGGTAGCTTTAGGTGCACACTGTGCAGAGGACACAGTACACTAACTGCAAATACTGCAGCTGCCTACCTGTGCTATTAATAGGATTAGAACAACAGCAATTTTCTTCAGGTATCTTTAGGTGCACACTGTGCAAAGGACACAGTACACTAACTGTAAATACTGCAGCTGCCTGCCTGTAGTATTAATAGGATCAGAACACCAGCAATTGTCTTCAGGCAGCTTTAGGTGCACACTGTGCAGAGGACAGAGTACACTAACTGTAAATACTGCAGCTGCCTGCCTGTGGTATTAATAGGATCAGAACACCAGCAATTGTCTTCAGGTAGCTCTAGGTGCACACAGTGCAGAGGACACAGTACACTAACTGTAAATACTGCAGCAGCCTGCCTGTGGTATTAATAGTATCAGAACACCAGCAATTGTCTTCAGGTAGCTTTAGGTGCACACTGTGCAGAGCACACAGTACACTAACTGTAAATACTGCAGCTGCCTGCCTGTGGTATTAATAGGATCAGAACAACAGCAATTGTCTTCAGGTCGCTTTAGGTGCACCCTGTGCAGATAACACAGTACACTAACTGTAAATACTGCAGCTCTCTGCCTGTGGTACTAAAAGGATCAGAACACCAGCAATTGTCTTCAGGTAGCTTTAGGTGCACACCGTGCAGAAGACACAGTACACTAACTGTAAATACTGCAGCTGCCTGCCTGTGGTACTAAAAGGATCAGAACAACACCAGCAATTGTCTTCGGTAGCTTTAGGTGCACACTGTGCAGAGGACACAGTACACTAACTGTAAATACTGCAGCTGCCTGCCTGTGGTACTAATAGGATCAGAAGAACACCAGCAATTTTCTTCAGGTAGCTTTAGGTGCACACTGTGCAGAGGACACAGTACACTAACTGCAAATACAGCAGCTGCCTACCTGTGCTATTAATAGGATCAGAACAACAGCAATTGTCTTCAGGTATCTTTAGGTGCACACTGTGCAGAGGACACAGTACACTAACTGTAAGTACTGCAGCTGCCTGCCTGTAGTATTAATAGGATCAGAACACCAGCAATTGTCTTCAGGCAGCTTTAGGTGCACACTGTGCAGAGGACAGAGTACACTAACTGTAAATACTGCAGCTGCCTGTGGTATTAATAGGTTCAGAACACCAGCAATTGTCTTCAGGTATCTCTAGGTGCACACAGTGCAGAGGACACAGTACACTAACTGTAAATACTGCAGCTGCCTGCCTGTGGTATTAATAGTCAAAAGAAAAGAGATAAAACTGTGCATAGGTAAATATATAAACAAATTAGAAAGCTGCAGTTCCTATGTATAACACAGACATAAATTGAACCAAATAAGAAAATGTGAAACTGCGCTAATGGATATAAATGACAATTGACCATCATAGAGTGCAAAAAAAAGGCCATGTGAATATATGGAGCATATATATAATTAGTCATAAAAAATATGTATTAAACGCATGTGCAGAAGTGCATAATCATGTGCATCAGTGCAAGTCTTAAGACATATTAAAAGTCCATATAATGAATGCGATGACCACCCAAAGTGCTGATGAATATTGAAGATTTGTTGATAATATGAAGTGTCAGATCCACCGTCACCAAATATAAAGACTGGCCACTTACCAGAGACCCATGACCCCCCGCTACAGAGGGTCTGGGTAAGCTGTTAAGGAATAATCACTCCGGACCACCATCAAAAACCAGATAGTTCCACTGTGTTGAAAAGTTGGGGGCCTTGATATCAGATGGATCAGTAGCAGGTCAGCAAACCCTCTCCCGCTCTCAGAGGTCCGGAGGCGGAGCTTTCGTCGGTAGGGGGCGGAGCTTTCGTCGGTAGGGGGCGGATTAATAGTATCAGAACACCAGCAATTGTCTTCAGGTAGCTTTAGGTGCACACTGTGAAGAGGACACAGTACACTAACTTAAAATACTGCAGCTACCTGCCTGTGGTATTAATAGGATCAGAACAACAGCAATTGTCTTCAGGTAGCTTTAGGTGCACACTGTGCAGATGACACAGTACACTAACTGTAAATACAGCAGCTGCCTGCCTGTGGTACTAATAGGATAAGAAGAACACCAGCAATTTTCTTTAGGTAGCTTTAGGTGCACACTGTGCAGAGGACACAGTACACTAACTGTAAATACTGCAGCTGCCTGCCTGTGGTATTAATAGGATCAGAACACCAGCAATTGTCTTCAGGTAGCTTTAGGTGCACACTGTGCAGAGGACACCGTGCACTAACTGTAAATACTGCAGCTGCCTGCCTGTGGTATTAATAGGATCAGAACAACAGCAATTGTCTTCAGGTAGCTTTAGGTGCACATTGTGCAGAGGACACAGTATACTAACTGTAAATACTGCAGCTGCCTGCCTGTGGTACTAATAGGTTTAGAGGAACACCAGTCATTTTCTTCAGGTAGCTTTATGTGCACACTGTGCAGAGGACACAGTACACTAACTATAAATACTGCAGCTGCCTGCCTGTGGTACTAAAAGAATCAGAAGAACACCAGCAATTTTCTTCAGGTAGCTTTAGGTGCACACTGTGCAGAGGACACAGTACACTAACTGTAAATACTACAGCTGCCTGCCTTTGATATTAATAGGATCAGAACACCAGCAATTGTCTTCAGGTAGCTTTAGGTGCACACTGTGCAGAGGACACCGTACACTAACGGTAAATTCTGCAGCTGCCTGCCTGTGGTATTAATAGGATCAGAACAACAGCAATTGTCTTCAGGTAGCTTTAGGTGCACACTGTGCAGATGACACAGTACACTAACTGTAAATACGGCAGCTGCCTGCCTGTGGTACTAATAGGATCAGAAGAACACCAGCAATTTTCTTCAGGTAGCTTTAGGTGCACACTGTGCAGAGGACACAGTACACTAACTGTAAATACTGCAGCTGCCTGCCTGTGGTATTAATAGGATCAGAACACCAGCAATTGTCTTCAGGTAGCTTTAGGTGCACACTGTGCAGAGGACAGAGTGCACTAACTGTAAATACTGCAGCTGCCTGCCTGTGGTATTAATAGGATCAGAACAACAGCAATTGTCTTCAGGTAGCATTAGGTGCACACTGTGCAGAGGACACAGTACACTAACTGTAAATACTGCAGCTGCCTGCCTGTGGTGCTAATAGGATCAGAAGAACACCAGTAATTTACTTCAGGTAGCTTTAGGTGCACACTGTGCAGAGGACACAGTACACTAACTATAAATACTGCAACTGCCTGCCTGTGGTACTAATAGAATCAGAAGAACACCAGCAATTTTCTTCAGGTAGCTTTAGGTGCACACTGTGCAGAGGACACAGTACACTAACTGTAAATACTGCAGCTGCCTGCCTGTGGTATTAATAGGATCAGAACACCAGCAATTGTCTTCAGGTAGCTTTAGGTGCACACTGTGCAGAGGACAGAGTACACTAACTGTAAATACTGCAGCTGCCTGCCTGTGATACTAATAGGATCAGAAAAACACCAGCAATTTTCTTCAGGTAGCTTTAGGTGCACACTATGCAGAGGACACAGTACACTAACTGTAAATACTGCAGCTGCCTGCCTGTGGTACTAATAGTATCAGAAGAACACCAGCAATTTTCTTCAAGTAGCATTAGGTGCACACTGTGCAGAGGACACAGTACACTCACTGTAAATACTGCACCTGCCTGCCTGTGGTACTAATAGGATCAGAAGAGCACCAGTAATTTTCTTCAGGTAGCTTTAGGTGCACACTGTGCAGAGGACACAGTACACTAACTGTAAATACTGCAGCTGCCTGCCTGTGGTACCAATAGGATCAGAAGAACACCAGCAATTTTCTTCAGGTGGCTTTAGAAGCACAATGTGCAAAGGACACAGTACACTAATGCCCCGTACACACGGTCGGATTTTCCGATGGAAAATGTCCGATCGGAGCGTGTTGTTGGAAATTCCGACCGTGTGTGGGCTCCATCGGACATTTTCCATCGGATTTTCCGACACACACAGTTGGAGAGCAGGAGATAAAATTTTCCGACAACAAAATCCGATCGCGTCAATTCCGACCGTGTGTGGCCTGTTCCGACGCACAAAGTGCCACGCATGCTCAGAAGAAATTCCGAGACGGGACAGCTCGTTCTGGTAAACTTAGCGTTCGCAATGGATACAGCACTTTCGTCACGCTGCAATGTTCAAAATGGTTTAATACAGCGCACTCTCTTCTTCTTTATAATGTGACAAGAATGAAGTAGTTTTGCTGCTCATATTCACACACACTTCTCACAAACTTATTTTGTTACAATTTATCTGGATTCCCTCAATATATTTTGATTTCTCACATCTGACAACATATTTTTTGATATATATTTTTTTTTTTTTGCCTTTAATGTTTTTTTTTTTTTTGTGTTTCTATTTTTTTTTTTTTTTTTGGTGATTTTGATTTGTACTCCCGAAAATGTTTGTGTGTGTTTTTTGTGACAAGTTCCCACAACACCATTATATGTTGTTGTATTCAATCTGTAGGAGATTGTTTGGTGTTGTTGTCCCTTGTTAATTTCACATTGTACTTTAGAAATGCACCTGAATCGTCACCAACAAACTGTCATTTTTGGATGAAAACACACACAGGACAGTAGAATTTCCCAAAAAATTTTTTATTAAGGGGTCACAACTATAAACAAAGAGGGAGGCAACGCTGGAGAAACTGCAGAAATTGGCGAAGCCTTGGACCCCCAGGGCAGACATCAATTATTTCAAAGCAAAATTGGTGGCCTGAGGAGTCCTTATCTTAGGGAGGGCAGTCTGGTCCAGAAGTCCCAGAGATCCGGAAAGCAGCAGATGACATCTGTGTCCCCAGGCTGTGGTCATACGAGAGACTGCATCTTCTGTCAGACCAGACTGAACCCAGGGCAATCACTCTTTGGTCTTCCTTCCACGCTTCCTTCCAGGCTTTGGCTGTGGTGTTGGAGTTGTCGCAGCAGGAAGAGGAGGAGGAGGAGGATGGTCCATCTCAATGACATCCATCTTGGGTGTTAGTTCCCCACTCTCCCCCTTACGTAGCACTTTATAAAGCAGGTCCTCACAGAGCCTGTGTTGGCCCTCCTGCATGCCCTGCAATTTTGTGGCAGCCATGCAGGCAAAGGCCTCTTCAGGACTGGGGAAGGCTCTGAGGGATGCAGAAGCCTCCTGGATCAGCCTGTATGCTGAATCCTGCACAGGACTGGGAGTCATCTTCCTGGCTCGTTTATGTGGCAGGCGGAGGGGAGGAACCTGAGACTCAGTCAGGCTTCGACTGGTCCCAGGCTTCTCTTGGCTGACACTTAGCCCCACCCCCTCCTGGCTGCCACTAATCCCCGCCTCCTCCTGACTGCCACATTCCACAACCTCCTCCTGGCTGAGGTCTTCCTGTGTATGAAAAAGGGACATAGTTTTAGTTTTTTGTCATCAATCACACACAATTTTCACCTCCTGACTGCTGCAAATTGAATTTTAACAAATATAACAGACTATCCTTCTGAGCCCAGCATTTTTCATTCTTGTGCCAATTTTGGGAGCCCACTACTGTCTATTGATATGTAAAACACTTTTTTTAATCAGCAATTAGTGATCAATAATAACATCTAATAAACATCATTTATTTATTGACCAGAAATCAGTAGAACAATGCTATACCTGACTCCAGCTGGGCTCCTCCACTTCTTCCTGGCTGGAAGGCCCAGGTTGGACATCGGAAGCCTCAGCTGGGATGGAAGGAAGCATGGAAGGAAGAGTAGAGAGGGATTCCCTGACTTCAGTCTGGTCTGACAGAAATTGCAGTCTCTCGTAGTACCACAGCCTGGGGACATAAACGTCATCTGCTGCAGCTCCGGACCTCTGGGAATCTGTGACCTTCTTGCGCTCCCTAAGATATGTGCTCCTCAGGCCATCAATGTTAGCTTTTAAATAAGGGATGGTTGCTGTGGGGACCACCGGCTTCACCAACTCCAGCAGTTTCTCCAGGGCTGCCTGCCTCTTCTGTTTATGGTTGTAATGTGGGTGTCTGACCTGCCACAGACAGGGCAGCTCCCTGTACTTGTCAATAAACAGGGGCAGGAAATTGTGGTCGTTGAAACCATCCATTTTCTCTGCAAGACACAACACAAGACAAACCCTAAGGTCAGGCAAAACTCCCCTAATCTTGTTACAATATAGGCTTCCATTTCGAAGCAGTGTAAGCCCAAGTTTAGATCCTACCTTCGTTAGCACGATCGGCATCTCCGATGCTCCTTCCTCCGCTCACAGATCGTACGTAAGACAAACGTGTGTTACGCTTTATACACACTGCGCATGCATATAACTCCGCCCGCCCCTGACGTTCTTTCTAGTCTATTCCCCGCCCCTTTTCATTCGGCGCAGTGGGGGAAGAGCACATGGTGGATAGACAGCAGGTGCATGCTAATTGTAGCAACGAGGAGGAGGGGGAGGAAAGGCTGGAGCCTGAAACGTCCCGATCCAGAAGGAGATTTAAGGACTCAAATATGTCCTTTGGAGAGATGTTGGAGATGGTGGACATCCTGAAGAGGGCCGACTATGACGGAAAGTATGGGCCTTACCCCAACCCCAATGTTCGAAAGGCCAAGATCATGGCGAAAGTGGTCAGGAGTCTGCACCGGAATTTCGGGGTACGACGATCGAAAGATCAGCTCAGGAACCGGTGGTCGGACCTCAAATTACGAGAACATGAGCAGTACAGAAAGATCCGGAGAGTGCTGCAAAAAAGTAAGTAGTTGTGCTGTGTTCCTATTCTTTATGTTTATTATGTTTGTGCTGCTCCATGTGCTTTTAGGAACTGTTGTACAGTTTAAAATGGCAACTTTCATGGGCACATTATTCGTTCGGATCACACATTTTTCTTTCGGACTCTAAAATACCATTGTTTAGGTCATATGCATTTGGCCACCATTTTGAGGCCCTATACTTGTCTTCAAAGAATTGGGTTGTGTAGATGGCTTTGTTACTAGAATGAAATGCAAACTAGATTGTGTGTAAGGAGAGGACACTGAGCAGCTGTTTTCACATCTGGACACTGGAGCACTAGTGTGGGACCCCAGAACACCATTTTTATCAGGGGGGCCACACAGGTGCTCCAGTGTATACTATAGGGGCGTCTCCATCTGTGAAGCTTGTACCAAACAGGTAAAGTATTGCAGCTTGACAAAGGGCATTTAAAAAATTACATCTTGGAACTCCGCTAAAATAGATAATTGTACCCCACTTCTGTCAAATCTGTAGTGTGAGGCCGGGTTGCTGAGAGGGTGCCCCTTGCGGCTGAGTGCAGCACGTCCCTGGATTTGGGTACAGGGAATGCGATGCACAGAGGTGCACGGGTTGCCAGGAATACTGCAAGCTGGCTGGTTGGCTGTAAGTAGCTAGAGTGTGTTGTGGCAACCGTGCGGAGAGAAGTCTTGAATGGTAACAGCAGGGTAAACCAGGAACAGGGTCCGCAGCCAGGCCAGGGGTCAGATACCAAAAGACAGTCTGAGAGAGGTACAGGAACAAGCCGGGTCATACACAGAGGGCAGAAGATCGGAGAGTAGTCAGCCAAGCCAGGGTCAGAGCGAGGAGATAAACAGGAACACAGGTCAAGCCGGGCAGAGGTCAAGCAGGGGTCTTCAGAGTATACAAGGCACAGGAACACAGGAGCTGTTTGATAATCCAGCAAACTGCAAGTGTCAGTGGCAGGTTTAAATAGGCCAGAGGGGTGTGCCTACAAGATCAGGGCGTGCTCACTAGACTCGCCTGCCACCATGACGGTTACTGGCGGAATTGCCCACAACACGGCCATTTCCCTGACATTGCCCCCCCCCCAAGGGGCAACCTCCGGATGCCCAACCGGGCCCATCTTTCGGGGTAACGAACTCGGAATCTCTGCAAAAGTCTAGGAGCATGTATATTGGCTGCAGGTTCCCAAGAACTTTCTTCTGCTGGGTAACCCTTCCACTTTATAAGCAATTGAATGATCCTACCTCTCCGGCGGCAGTCCAGGATGGCCTCAACTTCATACTCTGTTTCATCTCCCACAGAAACTGGAGGCGGAGGATCTTCTTTCCTTCCTGAAAAAGGACTAGAGATAACAGCTTTAAGTAAGGAGACATGAAACACAGGGTGCACTTTATAAGAACTCGGGAGTGACAGTTCAAAGGCTACTGGATTGATCTCCTGTCTAATCTTGAATGGGCCAATAAATCTTGGTCCCAATTTCCGGGAGGGACAAGGAAGTTTAAGATTTGCCGAGGAGAGCCAAACCTCATCTCCAACCTTAAAGCTAGGGCTCTCCCCCCTCTTTTTGTCATATTGTTCCTTGTAGTCCTCTTGGGCCTTTTGCATGGTTAACCGGAGAGTTTGAAAGTTAGTCTGAATGGATTTTATCCTGTCTTGAACTGCTGGAACTGAGGTCTCTGGAATGACATTAGGTAGAAATGAAGGATGGAACCCATAGTTGGCCCAAAACGGTGATTGATCGGTGGTTGAGTGTACTGAGTTATTGTATGCGAACTCCGCACAGGGGAGTATCAAGTACCAGTCATCCTGGGAAGTGGAGCAAAAACAGCGTAAATATTGTTCTAAGGTCTGATTAGTCCTTTCAGTCTGACCGTTGCTCTGGGGATGATAGGCAGAGGATAGGCAAACTTCAATAGACAAAACTTTGCAGAGCTCTTTCCAAAATCGGGAAGTAAATTGGACCCCTCTATCAGACACAATGCTGTCAGGAAGGCCGTGAAGTCTGACTATCTCTCTTATGAAGGCCTTTGCTGTGTCTGCAGCAGAAGGAGTACCTATCATAGGCACGAAGTGTGACATCTTGGACAGACGGTCTACAACAACTAGAATCGTTGTGAATCTTTCAGAGGGTGGCAGCTCTACTATGAAGTCCATAGATATATTCCTCCATGGTTGTTCTGGTACCGGCAAAGGACGTAGCAGACCCCAAGACTTAATGTTGGACCCCTTGTTTCGCTGGCAGGTAGTGCAGGAGCTTACATACTTTTTGCAATCAGTTTTCAAGGTAGGCCACCAAAAGGATCGCTGAATAAGATCTATAGTTTTCCGTACACCGAAGTGGCCAGCAAGTTGATGATCATGTAAAGTTTGTAAGACCTGGATTCTGGCTTGTTGTGGGACAAAGATCTTGTCCTGATACCAGAGATACCCCTCCTGGCTTCTTAAAGAGGAAGTCTCTGGTTCCTGGCATTGGCAGGAGGCCTGTTCAAGAGAAGACCTTAGATCAGGTTGAATCAAAAGAAAGTTCTGTGGAGACAAGATTGTACTGGATGTTGTTTCTTCTGGGGTATCGGGAAACATTTGGGATAAAGCATCGTATAACTTATATGGTACCCAGGCAATCCGCCCCTTCCTGTGTGCCAAACACTGCGCTTATGGTGCTCGCCCCTCACACTAAGCAGCCACTTAAAAAACAAAAACGTGTTATAAATAATAAATAAATGATGCACTATAACTGCCCTCACCACTAGTGCAATCAAATAGCAGCGCTGAAAATACTATGTGATCTCAAAGAAACAAAATACATATAACCCTTAAATTATATATAATATCCAGCTGTTGTGCACAGCACGAAATACACATGTGTTACTAATCAATAGACATAATGTGAACCAACCGTGTAAACTACTTTAAATCAAAATTGCAAATAAATTACAAAAATGACCAGTGAACATATAAAGTCCAAAGTAAAGTGAATAGTGAATAATGGTGAAAATATCAAACAGATAAAAATCTTCAGTGATAATATCTTCCACCACACCGCTGTGACCGTGACTTCCACTCCCCTTCAGCGAGTAAACTCACCAGCTCCTTTTGCCTTACACTCTCGTGTTCGGCTCACAGGCTTTTCCCACACAGTAGGGGGCAAACTGGCAACCTCCAATCAATCTCCGTTTAGTACCCAGAGTGTGATTGCAAATGCTCTCTCCACATGAAAAAAAGGGAAAAGCGAACCAATAGTGCAGTAACGCAAACACTTTATTAAAAATTAACACTCTCCTCCACCATTGAACTCACATTTCACAGAAAATATTCAAGCGAAAAGACACAGCAATCATGGTAATCACCAAAACAACACTCCAAACGATGATTAAGATGTATGGTGGTCACGGCGGACCCAGGTAATCTGATAGGTGGTGACACTCTCACCAGTTCCTGTAGTCTCCCGCAGCCACTTCCCCGCTCACTCGTATGGCGCTCCCTGTCACAGCGTCCTACGTCAAGCTTTTTCGATCGCCGTATAGCCACGCCCCGACATGTTTCGTCACGAAGGACTTAATCATGGGATTGGCTAGACGGACCGGCAATCACTCTTATATACCCTCCCACCATATGACGCGCCTAAATGGTAACACTGCGCTTGCGCGCTTGCTGTGTCCCCGTTCGCACCATACATGTACATTGCTTGATGCAACCAAGGCAGAGGGCATTTAAAATCCATTGTTGCTAAACATTTTGCAGTACATCACTGTCAGACAATACTAGCTAGTTGATGATCATGCTTATCAACCCTAAAAAATGCATATCACCATCCCTCCCAAAAAATCAACTATTGCCTGTATAAAGTGTCAACAACGGATTTATATGACATTCAATATACTAAAAATCATAAAAAAGAAATAAAAAGGTTAAAAATATTATTTTAAAACCAAATTGAGTGGTTGGAAATATAAATATATAAACTAAATTCATTAAAACACCCCACAAGATTATTGCATCACATGGTCCTAACTCATCTATAATATAACACCCACTTCCTTCCTCATAGGACAACCCATACCCCCTTATTAGGGATAAAGCATCGGCCTTGCCGTTCTTGGAGCCAGGGCGGTAGGTGATGTGAAAGTTGAATCGTGAAAAGAACAGAGCCCAGCGAGCTTGACGGGGTCTCAGGCGTTTGGCAGTGCGGAGGTACTCGAGGTTTCTGTGATCGGTGAATATCATTATTGGGTGCGTGGCTCCCTCAAGAAGGTATCTCCACTCTTCTAAGGCTGTCTTAATGGCCAGAAGCTCACGATCACCTACATCGTAATTCCTCTCGGGCTGGCTCATTTTCCGGGAGGAGAAGGCCACAGGGTGCAGCAGCGACTTGGGTCCCAGGCGCTGTGAAAGTACTGCTCCTGTAGCTACCTCTGAGGCATCGACCTCTAAAATATAGGGCAGGGCAGGATCGGGGTGTCGAAGAATTGGTGCAGAAGTAAACAAAGACTTCAGTTTCTTAAAGGCAGATTGGGCTTCGGAGGACCACAGGAAGCGAACATGTAGGCGGGTTACTTGGTTTATGGGCGAGATGATGGAAGAAAAGTTCCTTATAAACCTTCTATAGAAGTTTGCAAACCCTACAAACCTTTGTACACCCTTCTTGTCTGACGGAGTTGGCCAGTCTAGGATTGCCTACACTTTCTGTGGATCCATAGCTACACCACCGGTAGAGATGATGAGCCCTAGGAATTGTATGGATTTCTTTTCAAAGTCACACTTTTCTGCTTTCGCGTAAAGTCCGTGTTTTCTTATGCCCCGTACACACGGTCGGACTTTCCGACAACAAAATCCTAGGATTTTTTCCGACGGATGTTGGCTCAAACTTGTCTTGCATACACACGGTCACACAAAGTTGTCAGAAAATCCGATCATTCTGAACACGGTGACGTAAAACACGTACGTCGGGACTATAAACGGGGCAGTGGCCAATAGCTTTCATCTCTTTATTTATTCTGAGCATGCGTGGCACTTTGTCCATCAGATTTGTGTACACACGATCGGAATTTCCGACAACGGATTTTGTTGTCGGAAAATTTTATCTCCTGCTGTCCAACTTTGTGTGTCGGAAAATCCGATGGAAAATGTCCGATGGCGCCCACACACGGTCGGAATTTCCGACAACACGCTCCGATCGGACATTGTCCATCGGAAAATCCGACCGTGTGTACGGGGCATAAGTGTGAGTAATACTGTCTTTACGTGAGTCCGATGGAGCTCCAAGGTGGTTGAGAAGATAAGGATGTCATCCAGATAGATGATGACGAAGTAGTCAAGATATTCCCGGAAGATGTTGTTTATGAAGTGCTGGAAAGTAGCCGGGGCATTACAGAGCCCAAACGGCATCACCAAATACTCAAAGTGCCCGAACCTCGTTCTGAATGCCGTCCTCCACTCATCGCCCTCACGGATGCGAACGAGGTTGTAGGCACCCTGGAGGTCGAGTTTGGTGAACACTTGGGCGGAACAAAGTCTCTGGAAGAGTTCGGGGACCAGTGGGAGTGGATATCGGTTCTTTATGGTGATTTTATTTAATTCCCTATAGTCCACACATGGTCTTAGAGTCTTATTTTTTTTTTCGACAAAGAAAATGCCGGCACCGGCAGGAGAAGAGGAAGGACGAATGAAGCCCTTTGCCAAATTTTCATCTATGTACTGTCGTAGTGTCCCCAATTCCACTTCAGAGAGGGGGAATATACGTCCAAATGGAACTTCGGCCCCTGGAAGCAGCTCGATAGGACAATCATATGGCCGATGTGGTGGTAGAACCTCTGCCTTTTTCTTATCAAAAACGTCCAGGGATTCATGGTACGCCTGGGGTACATCCTGGTTGGTGGAGGATACCGACTGGACTGTCAGACAACTGGTGGTATCTCTGGATTCAGGGATGAGGCAATGTTGTTGGCAATAGGGGAAGTGAACAGGACTTCCTTCTTGATCCAATCGATCTGGGGTTTATGGGCTTGGAGCCAAGGGATACCCAAGATAATTGGAGACATAGGTGAACTCAAAACGTCAAAACGTATGAATTCCCGATGGCCATCGGGAGAGGTAATAAGGAGAGGAGAAGTCTCTTGAGTAACAAGGCCGGAGTTAGGTAGGGTGCCATCTGCTAAACGGACTTCCAGGCCCAGTTTCTTGTGGAGGAGGGGCAACCTAAGGTTCCTTGCCAGGTTCAAGTCCATGAAGCAACTGCATGCTCCAGAGTCGATTATAGCCTGGAGCCGGATCTCTTCTTCTCCCAACTGCAGTGAAATGGGAAGAACGAGTTGTGAGGGAGAAGTCCCAGAAACCTGGAAATATGCTGGAGAGTAGGTAGGTGGCTTCTTGAACTTCCTGGGACAGTCGCATAGAAAATGTCCATTTCCTCCACAATAGAGGCAAAGATTGGCTAGGATACGACGACGTCTTTCATCAGGAGTTAGTGCGGAACGTAACAGGCCAATCTGCTTGGGAACTGATCCAAAGGTGGGTGTACTGGCGGGTCTGCAGGTTCGTGATCGTTCGGACTGTCTCTCCCGCAAACGTCGATCCAGTTGGATGGATAATTGGATGAGACCCTCGAGTGTAGTGGGAATCTCAATCCTGGCCAACTCGTCCTTGAGGGATTCGGAGAGTCCTAGACGGAACTGGTGTAGTAAAGCTGCCTCATTCCAGGCTGTGTCTGCGGACCACCGCCGGAAGTCCAGGGTATAGTCCTCTACTGGTCGCCTACCCTGCTGCAGAGAGTGCAGAGCGGCTTCAGCGGTGGCAGTACGCTGGGGATCCTCGTAAAGCTGTGCCATAGCTGCCAGGAATGCATCCACCGCGCAAATGACTGGACTCTTTTGTTCCCATAAGTTATGGGCCCAGGCCTGAGGTTCATCGGACAGCAAAGAGATGAGGAACCCAACTTTAACAGTCTCTAAAGCAAAAGTCCGGGGTTGCAGGGCTAGGTACAATAGACAGGCAGTCTTGAATGATCTGAACTTTTTCCGGTCTCCGAACAATCGCTCCGGAACTGGAACTCGGGGTTCTGGAGGCGGAAACATCATCAAGGGAGCCGCAGAGGTTTGTTCGTGAGCAGGTGACTCTGACAGGTGTTGCAACTTATCCGTTAGTTGCAGATAACCTTCCTGTAATTTCTGAACTGCTTGGGTCAGAGTGATGGCTTGTTGGCACAAAGTCTCTAATGGGGACGCACCTCCGCCGGCCTCAGTCATGGCTGGATTATACTGTCAAGTCTGTAGTGTGAGGCCGGGTTGCTGAGAGGGCGCCCCTTGCGGCTGAGTGCAGCACGTCCCTGGATTTGGGTACAGGGAATGCGATGCACAGAGGTGCACGGGTTGCCAGGAATACTGCAAGCTGGCTGGCTGGTTGGCTGTAAGTAGCTAGAGTGCGTTGTGGCAACCGTGCGGAGAGAAGTCTTGAACGGTAACAGCAGGGTAAACCAGGAACAGGGTCCGCAGCCAGGCCAGGGGTCAGATACCAAAAGACAGTCCGAGAGAGGTACAGGAACAAGCCGGGTCATACACAGAGGGCAGAAGATCGTAGAGTAGTCAGCCAAGCCGGGGTCAGATCGAGGAGATAAACAGGAACACAGGTCAAGCTGGGCAGAGGTCAAGCAGGGGTCTTCAGAGTAAACAAGGCACAGGAACACAGGAGCTGTTTAATAATCCAGCAAACTGCAAGTGTCAGTGGCAGGTTTAAATAGGCCAGAGGGGTGTGCCTACAAGATCAGGGCGTGCTCACTAGACTCGGCTGCCACCATGACGGTTACTGGCGGAATTGCCCACAACACGGCCATTTCCCTGACAACTTCCAAGCAATGTTTCCTATTTATAGTTCTGCCATCAAATATCTGTGTGCTAATTATACCATTTTTGTTTTACATAGGGGAGAAAAGACTCGGAGGACACCCCTCATCCGAGGAGACCAGAGACCCCCCACCTCTGGAAGAAGGTGAAATCCCCCCAACACAATCTGAGCAGGAGGAAGAAGACGTGGTGGAACTAGTCACCACAACAGGTGAGTGTCTGCGACCACAGGCTCAGATAAGAGATGGATGGCGGCATTTTTTGGAAACAAAATTTATTTTGGGGTTCCTCTCTTTTTAGGTGATCGTGAGGTTGTGGATGAAGATCCTTTCACATCCGAAAGTGCCCAGATCCTGATCGGGGAGATCATGGGGTGTAATTTACAATTGGAAATCATCAAGCAAAACATCAATGATGTTAATTCCAAAATATAAAAACATCATTGATGTTTTGGGGCAAGTTTAAAACCCCTCCAAATCACTTACTTCTTTTGTGTGCTACAATGTGCAAAATGTTTTCGTGATTTTTCCCAAACCCAAATTTGGAGGATGCACACAGTGTGTCAACATGTGCTATCTGCCATCACAGGAGATCAATGGATGCATTTTGGGGGTGCAAGCCTTTCCTCAATAATAAAGTAGCGGTGAGGAAAGGGGTTTCTCCCCCAAAACATGTCCCTTGATCCCCCGTGATGGCAGATAGCACATGTTGACATTGTGAAATTTGTGTGCATAAAATAGTACGACCCCGAGTTGGGTGGTGGGACAATGTGGACGTGTTTCCCATCAATTGCCCCTCCGCAGTTAGGAAAGTCCCACTGCTGGGCAAAGTGGGAGGCCACAGTCTGCCATTCCTGTGGCGTGGAAGGAAACTGTTGAGGAAAAAACAATAAACATTACTATTTTTACTCTGAAACATAGCAAGCAGATTAGACACAGACATTATGGGGCAACCTCCAGATAGCATTTATTAAGGGGAATTTAACAATGCCAAAGTATAAGGTACACCTATCATATTCCCCCTCCCCCCCTCTCATGGGCCATTTCTAACATTATAGGGGGGGGGAACTCTTGGACAGGTAACCCTCTTCACTTCATTGAGAGATGAAGGCCTAAATACAGGGTATTACTTGGAACAGCCCCTCTTTAGTTACGCTATTGGCAGCCCACTGGACAGGTAAGAAGTGTCATAATACAAAGATATAAATACACACTGTACACATTTGAGCACATTTGTACATTCTGCTATTACCTATCAAGATAATAATAGGATACAAAAACTTTAAACAGTACCATTTGAAAGTATACAGGCAGGCCCTTGCACTACATGCTTTGGGGAATTCATCCATAAATCAGAGCACAAAAGAGATGGGTATAGTGTGTATGGGTTTGGCAAAGTCAGCAAATAGATGATTGAGGATAGAGAATTGGGATCAGCTGACTTAGCAGTTGGGGGAGGGAGGGTTACTAAAAATTATTTGGGGACACCACAAAAAAAAGCCTCGGGCACTCTGCCTGAATTAAAATAAATTAAAATTAAAAATAACATTACCAAACATTTTAGGGGGTGTTTGGGGTAAAGCACTACTATGGAGCTGATAAAATACATTGTTAAGTGACTACATGAGGTGAATATGGACCAGGAGACACCATGCTGGGGAGGTTAGTGAAGGGCAAATATGTATGAAGGACCTAAAATAATAATTACATAAAAATCCAGCATGCATGAGGACAAAGGGGACATTCACAGCATATTACAATCATGGTAATTAGGGAATGAGGAAGGTAGCGACCAACCTCTGCTCCGGAGTGATGGCTTGCCTCATGCAGGTATCCTGCCTGCTGATATAGGGGGTCAGCAAAGCCAACAAACGGTGAAACACGGGGTCCGTCATCCTGAGAAAGTTCCTGAAATCATCAGGATTATTCTCACGGATCTCACGGAGCAAAGGCATATGACAGAACTGGTCACGCTAAGGCAACCAATTCTTGGTCCATGAACTCCTCCCCACCCTGTTCATGGACTGGACTTGTGTCAAGGTCAGGACCCCAACACCAAGCCTCCGCACAGCACGAACTCTACGAGGCGTACGCATATGAAACATGGCTAGAAAACGGTCGGCTGCTTAGAACGAAGTAACAGAACGCACTGAAGAACAGCAAGGCCTGTGAAGAGCGACCTGAAAACAGCAACGAGCAGGCAAGATCACTCAGAAAACTCTGTTACGAACTGACTGCACGCACTGAAGAGCAGGTACAAACCCACAAGCACAAACTGAACGGCAGAAAACGATCTGAAAGCCACGAGTCTGAAAAAGCGTGAATCGTCTCTCACCAAACTTTTACTAACACGAGATTAGCAAAAGGAGCCCAAAGGGTGCCGCGCTTGGTTCTGAACCAGCCTTTTCTAGTCTCGTCGTACGTGGTGTACGTGACCGCGTGGTTGTCGATCGGAAATTCCGACAACTTTGTGCGACCATGTGTAGGCAAAACAAGTTTGAGCCAACATCCGTCGGAAAAAATCCTAGGATTTTGTTGTCGGAATGTCCGAACAAAGTCCAACCGTGTGTACGCCCTATAACTGTAAATACTGTAAAAACAATTCCTGCCTGCAGTAGGAAGAGAATAATAGGAACGAATCTAGCTAAACTGAATACAGTGTATATATATATATATATATATATATATATATATATATATATATATATACATATACAACACCTGGGATGCATATATATACACAATACACTGTAAGTGCAGCTAACTGACTCACCTGCCTACTCTATCTATCTTAAATCAAACGACACTGTCTCTCTGTCTATCTCTCTCCACCGCCGCAATACACTACACAAGGCCGCCACACAGGCGGTCTTATCTATGTGGGGCGTGTGAATGAATGAATGATTTGTATATCGCTGCAGTTGCGAACTGAATCGCCTCAAGGCGCTGAACTAATCCCCCTGAGTGTACTAAACCCCCTGAGCCATAATTGGCCAAAGGCACAATGACTTTGACCAATTACAGCTCTCTGTACAGAAGGCGCTGTGATTGGCCAAGCATGCGGGTCATAGTGCATGCTTGGCCAATCATCAGCCAGCAATGCATTGCGATTCCACAGTGAATTATGGGCCGCGAGCGCCACTCGAATTTGGCGCGAACGGCCCATAACGTTTGCAATACATGGGTTCGACTTGAACTCGAAGCTCATCCCTACACAGAATATGTCAGATACATTATACACTCACCAGCCACTTTATTAGGTATACCTTGCTAGTACCGGGTTGGACCCCCTTTTGCCTTTAGAACTGCCTTAATTCTTCATGGCATTGATTCAACAAAGTGTTAGAAACATTCCTCAGAGATTTTGGTCCATATTGACATGATAGCATTACACAGTTGGTGCAGATTTGTCAGCTGCACATCCATGATGCGAATCTCCCGTTCCATCACATCCCAAAGGTGCTCTATTGGATTGAGATCTGTTGACTATGGAGGCCATTGGAGTACAGTGAGCTCATTGTCATGTTCAAGAAACCAGTTTGAGATGATTTGAGCTTTGTGACATGTGCATTATCCTGCTGGAAGTTTCCATCAGAAGATGGGTACACTGTAGTCATAAAGGAATGGACATGGTCAGCAACAATACTCAGGTAGGTTGTGGCCTTTAACCACTTCAGCCCTGGACCATTATGCTGCATAAGGACCAGAGGACTTTTTCCAATTTGGCACTGCGTCGCTTTAACTGCTAATTGCGCGGTCATGCAATGCTGTACCCAAACGAAATTTGCGTCCTTTTCTTCCCACAAATAGAGCTTTCTTTTGATGGTATTTGATCACCTCTGCAGTTTTTTATTTTTTGCGCTATAAACGGAAAAAGACCGAAAATTTTGAAAAAAAATTATATTTTCTACTTTTTGTTACAAAAAAAATCCAATAAACTCAATTTTAGTCATACATTTAGGCCAAAATGTATTCGACCACATGTCTTTAGTAAAAAAAATGTCAATAAGCGTATATTTATTGGTTTGCGCAAAAGTTATAGCGTCTACAAACTGGAGTACATTTTCTGGAATTTACACAGCTTTTAGTTTATGACTGCCTATGTCATTTCTTGAAGTGCTAAAATGGCAGGGCGGTACAAACCCCCCCCCCAAATTACCCCATTTTGGAAAGTAGAAACCCCAAGGAAATTGCTGAGAGGCATGTTGAGCCCATTGAATATTAATTTTTTTGTCCCAAGTGATTGAATAATGACAAAAAAAAAAAAATTACAAAAAGTTGTCACTAAATGATATATTGTTCACACAGGCCATGGGCATATGTGGAATTGCACCCCAAAATATATTCAGCTGCTTCTCCTGAGTACGGGGATACCACATGTGTGGGACTTTTTGGGGCCCCGAAAACCAATCACCGCCTTCAGGATTTCTAAGGGCGTAAATTTTTGATTTTACTCCTCACTACTTATCACAGTTTTGAAGGCCATAAAATGCCCAGATGGCACAAACCCCCCCCAAATGACCCCATTTTGGAAAGTAGACACCCCAAGCTATTTGCTTTGAGGCATGTTGAGTCCATGGAATATTTTATATTTTGACACAAGTTGCGGGAAAGTGACAATTTTTTTTTTTTTGCACAAAGTTGTCGCTAAATGATATATTGCTCACACAGGCCATGGGCAGGGGCGGACTGACCATTGAGCCACTCGGGCACTGCCCGAGGGCCCTGGGCCACTAGGGGGCCCCATCAGGGTTGCCAGCCTAAGTAAAACCAGGGACAGTATGTATAAATCTGTGTTTTTTTTACATCTGTCTGTGTATACTGTGTGTACATGTATGTGTATACTGTGTGATTGTATACTGTGTGTGTGTATACTGTGTGGCCCCATAATCTCTGATTGCCTGAGGGCCCCATAATCTCCTATTGCCCGGGGGCCCCATGAGTTATCAGTCCGCCCCTGGCCATGGGCATATGTGGAATTGCACCCCAAAATACGTTTAGCTGCTTCTCCTGAGTATGGGGATACCACATTTGTGGGACTTTTTGGGAGCCTAGCCGCGTACGGGGCCCCGAAAACCAATCACCGCCTTCAGGATTTCTAAGGGTGTAAATTTTTGATTTCACTCTTCACTGCCTATCACAGTTTCGGAGGCCATGGAATGCCCAGATGGCACAAAACCCCCCCAAATGACACCATTTTGGAAAGTAGACACCCCAAGCTATTTGCTGAGAGGCATGGTGAGTATTTTGCAGCTCTCATTTGTTTTTGAAAATGAAGAAAGACAGGAAAATTTTTTTTTTTTCTTTTTTCATTTTTCAAAACTTTGTGACAAAAAAGTGGGGTCTGCAAAATACTCACTATACCTCTCAGCAAATAGCTTGGGGTGTCTACTTTCCAAAATGGGGTCATTTGGGGGGGGGGGGGTTGTGCCACCTGGGCATTCCATGGCCTCCGAAACTGTGATAGGCAGTGAAGAGTGAAATCAAAAATGTACGCACTTAGAAAGCCTGAAGGCGATGCTTGGTTTTTGGGGTCCCGTACGAGGCTAGGTTCCCAAAAAGTCTCACACATGTGGTATCCCCGTACTCAGGAGAAGCAACAGAATGCATTTTGGGGTGTAATTTCACATATTCCCATGGCATGTTTGAGCAATATATCATTTAGTGACAACTTTGTGCAAAAAAAAAAAAAAAAATTGTCTCTTTCCCGCAACTTGTCTCACAATATAAAATATTCCATGGACTCGACATGCCTCTCAGCAAATAGCTTTGGGGGGCCAATTTCCATAATTGGGTCATTTGGGGGGGTTTTGAACTGTCCTGGCATTTTATGCACAACATTTAGAAGCTTATGTCACACATCACCCACTCTTCTAACCACTTGAAGACAAAGCCCCTTCTGACACTTTTTGTTTACATGAAAAAATTATTTTTTTTGCAAGAAAATTACTTTGAACCCCCAAACATTATATATTTTTTTTAAAGCAAATGCCCTACAGATTTAAATGGTGGGTGTTTCATTTTTTTTTTCACACAGTATTTGCGCAGCGATTTTTCAAACACATTTTTTGGGGAAAAAACACACTTTTTTAAATTTTAATGCACTAAAACACACTATATTGCCCAAATGTTTGATGAAATAAAAAAGATGATCTTAGGCCGAGTACATGGGTACCAAACATGACATGCTTTAAAATTGCGCACAAACGTGCAGTGGCAACAAAATAAATACATTTTTAAAAGCCTTTAAAAGCCTTTACAGGTTACCACTTTAGATTTACAGAGGAGGTCTACTGCTAAACTTTTTTAATCATTTTTATTGTTATCTAAGGGAATGTAAATATCCCCTATGATAGCAATAGATAGTGACAGGTACTCTTTTTTGAAAAAATTGGGGTCTATTAGACCCTAGATCTCTCCTCTGCCCTCAAAGCATCTCACCACACCAAGATCGGTGTGATAAAATGCTTTCCCAATTTCCCAATGGCGCTGTTTACATCCGGCGAAATCTAAGTCATAAAATTCTCGTAGCTTCCGGTTTCTTAGGCCATAGAGATGTTTGGAGCCACTCTGGTCTCTGATCAGCTCTATGGTCAGCTGGCTGAATCACCGGCTGCATTCTCAGGTTCCCTGTTGAGACAGGAGAGCCAGAGAAAACCACGGAAGACGTGGGGGGGGCATTCCCTCCCACTGCTTGTAAAAGCAGTCTAGAGGCTAATTAGCCGCTAGGATTGCTTTTACATGAAAGCCGACCGCTGGCTAAAAAGAATGATACCAAGATGATACCTAAACCTGCAGGCATCATTCTGCTATAACCACTCAAAGTCGTGAATTGCATACCTGAAAACAAAAAAATGGTTAACAATAAAGCACAGTAAACGGTAAAGTATAAAAAATTGCATACCTGAAAAGCAAACATGATAAAACATAATAACAATAAAACATTGCAGAATAGAATACAGTAAAAAAGAGCAGAACAATAGAGAGAGAATAGAGAGAGAGAGAACAATAAAACAACAACTATTTTTTTTTTTTGTGTGTTTTTTTTTTTTTTTACACTGTTTTTGTAACTGTAACTTTTATATCGGTAACCGGTTCCAGGTTCGGGTCTCTCAAAATGCGATGGCATCTTGGGAGACCCTGTGAAAGTGTGCCTAGTCTGTGCAATGCTGTACCCTACGCTAATACTCAACTAGTGCATGGTAGCGTTCAAAACATTCACCAATGCAAAGACCAGGATTGTCAGGACAGGACGGACAATAATAGCGGGTGTCACGCCTATATCCGTGCTTGCTGCAGACACAACATCTTTTTTGGGGGGTTCGTTGGGTAGGGGTGCTCGGGAGGACATAAAGAAAATGCCTCTCATGCAGCCGACTGCATTTGGTTGGGGATGTGAATGGGGGAAGTACGGGCGCTGCAGAAGTGGTGGGTTTCCAATTAGGATTGGCAAATGCAGCAGGAAGGGCATTATGGGCACGACGGCATGTGTTTTTCTTCTTGGTGGCAGTGGGACACTACTTGTGCTTGCCACCTCACCAGCTTGAACTGCACTTATGGGACTCGCCACGTCACCAAGTGTTACTGCAGTGCTGGTTTGACTACGACCGGGGTGTACTAGGCCGCTGGTGCTTGCCAGTTCACCAAAACTCTACCAAAAAAACTGTTAGCGATCACAGGGATCAGGCCTGACTCTGCGAATGCTGCAGTTATGCATTTAGTGTTTTGTAAGTGACAGTGATTGATCGATACTGCACTTGGGTGGGATGGGCTGGGCCGGGCGGAGGGGCAAAACGCAGGTGCTAGCAGGTATCTGGGCTGATCCCGCTAACACTGCGTTTTTGGGAACCCCAAACTGCTGGGGACGCTAGTATAGATCTGATCGGATCAGATATTGATCCGTTCAGATACTATACCACTAAGGGAGGTGTACGGTGCGTGTGTGGGTGTTAGCGGTACTGGCGCTAACCTGACGCTGCCTGGGGCTGGTGCTTACCAGTTCACCAAAATGCTACCAAAAAAACTGTTAGCGATCGCAGGGACCAGGCCTGACTCTGCGAACGCTGCAGTTATGCGTTTAGTGTTTTGTAAGTGACAGTGATCGATCGATACTGCACTTGGGTGGGCTGGGCTGGGATGGGCAGAGGGGCAAAACACAGGTGCTAGCAGGTATCTGGGCTGATCCCGCTAACACTGCATTTTTGGGAACCCTAAACTGCTGGGGACGCTAGTATAGATCTGATCGGATCAGATATTGATGCGTACAGATACTATACCACTAAGGGAGGTGTATGCTGCGTGCGTGGGTGTTAGCGGTACTGGCGCTAATCTGACGCTGCCTGGGGCGACGCATATCACCGCCGGGCGATCAGAGGGCTAAACCTTTGTTAGGTAATAAACGGCGGGTGCCCTGACATTATAAAAAATAAACTAACTAACCAGCGTCACCCGTAACGGTTATACGGTGATCAGTGGTGAAAGGGTTAACTAGGGGGCGATCAAGGGGTTAAAACATTTATTAGATAGTATATGGGGGTCCCTGTCGCTATAAAATGATGACGGCGAACCTAAATATTTACATCCCTAACTAGCGTCACCAGTGACACTAATACAGCGATCAGAAAAATGATCGCTTAGCGACACTGGCGACAGGGGGTGATCAAGGGGTTAAAACTTTATTAGGGGGGGTTAGGGGGTACCCTAGACCTACAGGGGGCTAACACTAACTGCCCTAACACAGTAACTGTCACAAACTGACACCATGCAGTAATCAGAAAAAAAAAAAAAACTGGTGTCAGTGTGACAGGGGGGGGAGGGGTGATTAGGGGGTGATCGGGGGGGTAAAGGGGGGTGTTATGTGTGCCTGGCATGTTCTACTGTGATGTGTGTGTGTGTTGTGCACTCACATTGATGTCTTCTCTCCTCGGCGCCGGAACAGAAACTGCCGAGCCGAGGAGAGATGACATCACATCCCCTGCCTGTGTGTAATACACACAGGCAGGGGAGAATTCTCATCGGCTGGGAGCGATCGCGAGGGGGGGCCACGATCGGATGGCCTCCCCCTCATCTCTGATCGCTGCCAGACCAACGGCGACCGCCTCGGGCACCGGGGGGGTCCGATCGGACCCCCCGCCCACGGGAAGGCAATCACGTACCAGGTACGTGATTTTGCCTGCCCGTGCCATTCTGCAGACGTATATCTGCGTGAGGCGGTCATCAAGTGGTTAAATGATGCTCAATTCGCCTCTTTCCAGTACAAAGCACAAGGAAGTCATGTACAAAATAAATAACCTTTTTAATTGTGCTTACAAAAACAAACCAAATGGATGAAAACTGAAAAAAGTTTATGTTAATACAAAAAAAAGAAGCGAAGAAGAGGAGGGAGGAGCTGAAAAGAAATAACTATGGTTGCCTAAGTATTAAATGGGAGAAAATGTTAATAAAAATTATTTTTTCAAGCAATTGCAAGTATGCTAGAGCTGGAATTACAAACAGATCAAAAGATAATAGGCCCTAGGGCAGCTCAAACTTCTGTGGGATTGGCTGCTCCCCACCTGTCCCACTGAAGTGTCTCTTCTGTCGCTGGGTCTGTCCAGCACCACTACCAATCATTACTGCAGAAACTCTTTTGTTTTAAAAAGCAATGGCATCACTGGCAAAGGGGATCGAAAGGGCTGCCTTCATGCTCAAGTATTATTATAAAACCTGCATTAAGCAAGATCTTAAATACAGTAAAACAGATTGATAAAATTACGTACATCAAGTTGACCTCTTTCATATGCATATCTAACAAAAATTTTAAACGTGGTATAATAGTTCTCGATGCTGGGAGTCCACACAAATAACTTTCACTGCAGAGCCTAAAGTTCCCAACCTCTCCCTAACACCAGAGAATCCCTAACTTCCTCTGCCTAAAACAAGACTTTAAAGTGGTTGTAAACCTCAGATATGAAATATGAACAAAGCATATCCCTATATAGTGTGTACTTGTCTCAAGTAAGTGCACCGAGTGTCACTTTTGTCTGCTGCTTCATTCTTTTGCTATCAGCGTTAATCACTTGTTACAAGACTTCCTGACACCAAGAGAAAAAATGGTGACAGGGGAGGGACCTCCAGCTGATTCACAGTCTCAGCTCTGTTCCTGTGTGTTGTGTAAAGGGAGTGTGTTCCTTCCCTCCAATCAGCTGTCAGAGCTCTCCTCAATGAGCTCTACAGAGTGTGACCTCAGCTCCTCACCCCCTTTTTCTGAATCCTCATACAAGCTTTATAATTCAGCACCTTGAAGGGCTATAGAGAAGTTAAGACTACAGACAGAAAGGTACAACTTATGCAAGAAAATGTGTTTAATCACTGTGTATCACCTGTGGCCAGTCACTTCACTTTGTATATGGAAGCGTTACATAGTTAGTCAGGTTGAAAAAAGACACATGTTCTTCTAGTTCAACCAATAAAAATGGGGGAAAAAAATTACAATCCTATATACACAATCCTATAGTGACAGATGATCCAGAGCAAGGCAATAACAAAAAAACAGCAAAGCATGGTCCGATTGGATCCAGCAGGGGAAAAATGTCATTCCTGATCCCCAAGAGGCAATTCGATATTCCATGGATCAACTTTACCTATAAACATTAGTACCCAGTTATATTATGTATAACAAGTAGTGGTTTGCAACCACTTTAACACTAAACCTCCCCTACACTTAAGTAGTAAACTTTCTTTTTTATTCCTGTGTCCCGTTGACCTTCATGTCCTGTCCTGATGAAGCAACGGTAAGTCAGAGGAAATTAATTTAAAATTAGAGAAACTCCCTCTTAGACAATTGACACAGAAAAAGTTATCCCTATTAGAAGATTTTGTCTAACCAGCTGCACCAGTGACAACTGTAAAGTTTCAAATTTCCTATCACTTTTTGTCTTGTTGTCAATTGTCACCAGGACAAACATAAAGGGTGAATTTCCCCAGTATAGACACAAACAGCAATAAAAACTTCAAAGGGTTGCTAACCTTTCCCCACACTATCAATACTACAAAAAATGTTTTTGCTTAACACACACTTTAACCTAATGCTAATGTTTAACCATCCTCCTAACCCAAACATTTGATCCAACTGTTAAACCTTTAACACGTAGCCTCTTCTCGTACCACAACCTAAAATCCAATACTCTAAACCTTAACACTAAACTTAACCCTCAGGCCTCATGAACACAGAGCGTTTTGCTAACTCTCTTAGATCTTATGCCGCGTACACACGGTCGTACTTTTCGTCTACAAAAGTCCAACGGACGCTGACGGACTAAAGCTGGCTGGTAATCCGATCGTGTGTGGGCTTCTCCGGACTTTCAACGTACTTTTTTAGCCTCAAATCCGACGTACTTTAGATTTGAAACATGCTTTAAAACTTTACGACGGACTCGAGTCTGGTCGAAAAATCCGCTCGTCTGTATGCTAGTCCGACGGACAAAAACCCACGCTAGGGCAGCTATTGGCTACTGGCTATGAACTTCCTTATTTTAGTCCGGTGTACGTCATCACGTAAGAATTCGACTGACTTTTGTGTGATCGTGTGTAGGCAAGTCTGTTCGTTAGAAAGTCCGCCGCAAGTCCGTCGAAAGTCTGCCGGAAGTCTGTCGGAAGTCTGTCGAACAGGCTGTCTGACTTTTGTAGACGAAAAGTACGACCGTGTGTACGCGGCATTAGACTCCTTTACTCCTGGCAGCAGAGTTTTTGCAGAAAAAATTATTGATGCCTATAAACTTGTGTAACTTGATAAGGCACATTCAGGCACATCAAGCCTTTGGGCATTAATTCATTTCTTTGGCCAGAATATTAATTTATTTTGTCCATTAAAATTAATTAACGCTTAAGTGCTAAACGTGGCTAGCGCTTAGGTGCATTTACACGTGTTTAGACACTTCAAGGGATTTTGTGCCAAAACTCTGCTGCTCTTGGAAGCACTGGCTGTGCATTTTTTTCTGCCTCTAAATGTCCCTCTCTCGAAATGCCTTTAAATGCCTCTGTGTGCATGGACACATAGGCTAACATGCAGGGGCGTATAGAGACAGGAAAAAAAAAAAAACGCCAAACACCCCTATGAGCAGCAAAAAAAAAAAACATCTAGTGTGCACCAACAACAAACATATATAGCGTTGATCAAATCCCTCATGCCAAACTGGGCCTTTAACAAAAAACGTACCCTATCTTCTGCTGTTCTGAGTCAAGGAGTGCCAGTACAAACTCCTGTAACAAATGCTTTATTAGAAGGACTTTAGATACTCTGCACTTTTCGAAAAAGTGGAACTTAACCACCCTCTACTCTATTTACAACTAATAAAAAATTGGCTTTACATAAACTTTGATAAGTAACAAACTTGAAAACTCAAATGAGTCCTATGCAAATCAAGGACAATAAATAGTAGAATACTGAATTTGTCATAAACTAAAGTCTCGATCTTTGTTACAGGGAAGCCAAAGGCTGTCAGCTTTCTTACTTGCACAACCTCCCTTAAAGCCAAACTTCAGAAAAAATGTTGTTTTGGGAAAACAAAGCATTAGGAAATGCCTCCAGTGGTGATACAGACATGAACAACACATTTTTAGTACAGTGGGGAAAGACTGGACCCTCTGTAAGGTTTTTATAGCTGTCTGAGCCATCTTGTTCAGGTGTCCTTATTCCCCATTTCTTGTCCAGGGAATACAGGGGTATCACTAAGACAAACAGTGAGGTCAAATTTCCCCAATGGAGTCACATATAGAAATCAAAACCTGACAGATATTCCAGTCCCACCCCACTATATTCAAAACTAAAAATAATGGGGTGGATTTACTAAAGGTAAATAGACTGTGCACTTTGCAAAGTGCAGTTACTCCAGAGCTTAGTAAATGAGAAGAAGCTCTGCTGACTTCCATCATCCAATTTTATTCTCTTTGCACGTGATTGGGTATTCTTTGCAAAGTGAAGCTTTGCCTCATTTACTAAGCTCTGCAGCAACTGCACTTTACAAAGTGCACAGTCTATTTGCCTTTAGTAAATAAACCTCAATATGTCTGGATTTGGGCTTTGCTAATATCTAAGCCCATTCCTGAGTCAATAGTGCCCTTGAAACATTTGCCAGATAGCAAAGTCCATGTCAAACTTGTGATCCTAAGAAGAAAGGAATGTTTTTAAATGAAGAAGCTTAGGGAATCAGACCACATAATATATGGCATGGAATACAATCAGGTGGAAGATACATATCTCTGGATTGCCATCTGTTTGCTCCTGAATGACAATAGCACTGACATGATTCAGCAGATCTAACTACCTGACTTTTATATTTCTCCACTATGACAGCTATTGTAGATAGAATGAAGGCCATGATTTGGACCATTATGGGATGTTTACTATGTATTATATTTGAAATAAACTATAAATGCTGGCTTTTATACCTGCTACTTTCCCATTTTTTTTAATGGAAAAGGAGCCATGTTTGAATGTTTGAAAGCCGTGGTATTTATTATTCATTTTAAACTTTGGATAATGTAGAATATTTATTTTAATATTTAGTGGACACAGTTATGTTTTTTATATATTTTTAATTTAAATTGTTTTTACGGTAGATTTGGGAACATGATACCTATTAGTCCAGTTCTTTGATATTTTTGATATTATAAAGATTTTTTGTATTAAAAAAATTATGTGGTCTGAGGCTCTAAGTTTCTTTGTTTAAAAATCCCCTTCTTATTATTTTAGTATTTGGAAGCCTGGGCATTGTGACAGACGTAGCCTTATTTTTGTCTATAGTTTGACTAAGAAAAATATTCTGCAAGAGCTCAACCTCCTGTTATACACAAACTTTCGATCCTCACCAGCGACAGAGTTGCTTTGCAGGGTAGAGAAATACCCTCTTTGCACTGATCTCCCTCGCTGGCTGGATGAGTGAGATATCGTTCACCTAATGGTGAGCGATATCCTCCAGAATTTCCAGCAGTGAGGGAGCTACCCCTCATTCATCCAGCCAGTGACCTGGAACAGGTGCAATTTTTAGCGGTCCTGTCGCCTACCACTGGGAAATTTTTCTTATCAGAGCAAAAAATTTACAGAGGGAATATATTTTAAAACGGAACTTTACCCATAACCACTTGATAAAAAATAATGTTCTTTAGCAAGGAACATACATTCCACATTAATAATTATGCTACCAAAATTAGTGCATGCTGTAAATTGCCTCCAGGATTGCTCCTGTTTCTTCTTGATGGAGGCTGCCATTTTGCTGAAGCCCAGAGCCCCTGAACAGAAGTAAATCATAAAGTACAAATAAACCCATTCATTTAACGGTTCAAAAAAATTATATTCCTGAAATGCTGGGGTTTCTAACTGTCCCATTTGCTTGTTTCCTCAACCAAACTGTCAAAACATCAAATGACTGGTGTCATAACTGATCACGTGTTCAGCACCATGGTAGTTGCAGATCAAACAGAAGCAGCTTTCTTGGCTGTAAAGCATAGGATGGCTTAATTCCTCTTTAAAGTGGAACTTTAGTCATAAAATTAAGTCCCGCTAGATCACTTCAGGCTGGCCCCTATTGCAGGTATAGCTTTGTAAAACATTAAAAAATAGCACTGTTTAAAATCCAATAATACACTGACTCACCCTGTTCTGCATAAGCTCAGTTGCTCTCTATTCTTAGGCATTTTTAGGCACTGCTGAGTTTGTAAAGGCCAATCTGCTGACAGCTTTAAAGCAGAATTAAACCCTCCTAGTTAGGATATCAGCCATTTGATAGTTTGACAGTATCAAACCAAACAGTTTTTTGTAAATTGATGGTTTTAGTTCCCCTTTATGATTTACTGCTGGGGCTCTGGGCTTCAGCAAAATGGCAGCCTCCGGCAAGAAGAAACAGGTCCAATGCTGCAGGCAATTTACAGCACACACTAATTTTGGTAGCATAATTATTAACCTCCCTAGCAGTAATCCCGAATGTGGCTCGGGGTTAATTTTCAGTGCCAAAAGCAGTAACCCTGCGTCACACTCGGGATTGCATAACAGGATCCATGTACAGGTTACTTACCTTGTCCCCAGGATCCTGCGATGTCCCTCCCTGCTGTGTTCTCCGCCGGATCCTCCGCCAGATGTATTACTGTTCTGGGCTCCATTCCCTGCGAGCGCCGTGATGCACGGCAGTGGAGCCTGGTGGCAAATTCAAAAAATTAAAAATACAGAACACACATAATACACTGTAATCTGCAAGATTACATTACTGTATCAAATCATTTCACATACCTTTTGTCCCTAGTGCTTTGTCCAGTGCCCTGCATGCAATTTATATCATATATACTGTTCTTTCTGCTTGGAAACTTGAGAATGTCCATAGCATCCAAAAAGTGTCCCTCTACATCAAAAGCAGTTTTAGACAAGCTAGAAAACATCGATAGTCAATTAGAATCACTTGCAGAATTGAGCGATAGTGATTTGTGGGGAAGTTCGTCATCAGACACTGAAAGTGATGACAGCGAAAATTCTGCAACTGAGAAAATTTCAGTGTTTTTGATTTGATTACATTATTAAATAAAATATATTATTATTATTATTTATAATCATTTATAGTTATTAATTATATTATAATTTATGATTTTGTGTTTCAAACATTATCATACCCGGAATGTCTACTAGACTCTTGTTTGGACAGATTTAAGTGCGTTATTCCTAAGAATTACAGGCCTACAATATAAAACAACAAATTTCTATGCAAAACAATGTACCACTTTGAGACGCAAAAATCAGACATAATCATACCGCCAGGGAGGTCAATGTAGAATGTATGTTCCTTGCTAAAGAACATTTTTTTTTTTTATGAAGTTGTTATGGGTAAAGTTCCTCTTTAAGGCTGTCAGCAGATCAGCCTCTACGAATTCATCTGTGCCTAAAAGTGCCTAAAAATGGAGAGCAACTGAGCATCTGCAGATCAGGGTGAGATAGTGTATTAGTGGATTTTAAACAGTATAGGCAATTATTTTTAATGTTAGACAGCAAAAGCAATCAGGGACTTGAATCAGCCTTGCCGATCATCTTTCCCATCCCAGTAATTGTCACATCATCGTAGCAATTTTAAAAGTAACAACATTTACCTACAATTTATTCAACAAAACAGATAAGACACTATACCCAGTATACCCCCTTTACCCCTACCCCAATAGCCCCTCCCCACCTCTGCTATCCATCCGGTCGCAAGGTTAAGGCTCAGACCATTCGACTCCTTACCAAAGATCTACAATCTCAATTCCTGGACGTAACTCCATGTCTTTTTGAAAGCTATCCATCCCTCCCATTTTGCCGTGGCTCTGTTAATCTCCTCCTCCATAGTGCTTCCCCAGCATTCCATGATATATGTTTCCTCAACCATATCTATCCACTCCCAGATTAAAGGAGTTTCCTTTTTTTGCCAGTTCTTAGGTATAAGTCTCTTAGCGGCGTTTAAGAGGTGAGGGATCAGGGATCTTTTATACTGCTTTATGTCACCCGCCCCGCCGTGGAACAGTACCACCCATGGGTCTTCCACTACTTTTTTTGTAATCTCCTTGATCAATTGCAAAATCTTTTTTCCAGAATCCCCTAATTTTAGGGCATTCCCACCACAAATGTGTCATGGTGCCCACCTCTTTACATTCTCTCCAACAATCTACTGATGTATTGCACTGAAATTTGCTTATTTTATCTGGGGTAGCGTACCACCTTACTAGGCACTTATAATTCATCTCTGCTTTTCTGCTGTCCACTGCCGAGGCATGAGCAAGATTAAAGATTTTTCCAATGAGCTTCTTATCTTGCATTGTGCCCAATTCCCTCTCCCATTTTCCAAGGAATGGCGATGTCTCCGGTTCGTCTGCCCTCAATAATACTTTATACATTTTTGATATAGTGTTTCTCGGATCCTCTTCCACGACTATTCGTTCAAAAATGGAGAGATCGTCTCCGGATCTAATAGGTTGAGGTAAGTTTTTAACAAAGTGACTCAACTGGAGAGATCGCCATTCAACCATCCCCCGTGCAAGATTGTTGTGCATCAAATCCTGTGAAGGAATCATTTTTCCTTTTTTTACTTTGTCCCTTAATTGTGTAACATCCTTTTTTAACCAAACTCCTCCTATGCTATTCATTCCTGGTGGGAAATATTCATTATCTATCAGTGTAATTAAAGGTGAATTGTATTTACCATTAACCCGTTTATATATCCCATCCCAAATTTTAAAGACATTATGTGTCAGTGTATCAGTGTTTTCATCTAATCTTCTGTATTGTGGGGGGTTCCAAATAATACTACCCAATTGTGCTTTACTTAGTGTTTTCTCTATACTAACCCATTTTTTCAAATTTTTTTCCTTGGCCCATTCTACCACTCTGGACAACACAACAGCTTTGTAGTAGGCTGAGATGTCTGGGACCGCTAAACCTCCCTTCCTTTTCCCCTGTTTCAAAGTTTGAAAGGAGACTCTCGGCTTTTTATGTTTCAAATTAAATTCGATAGCAACATTTTTATTTTTCTCAAGTATTGTTGAGGGAGGGCTACTGGCACCATCTGAAATCTATACATGACCCTAGGGAGGATCATCATTTTTATGCTGTTAATTCGTCCCAACCAAGATACTGACGTTCCGAGGAGTTTTTTACAGTCAGACCTAACTTCATCTAGTAGGGGGATATAGATTTTTTTATAAATCTTCTCCCTTGTATTTGCTAGTTTAATTCCCAAATATTTTAATTCTTTTGTCCAAGTAAATTTAAACTCGTTTTTTAGTACTCTTTCTTCTGTCTGGCTTATGTTGATATTTAATATCTCAGATTTTGCAAGATTTATTTTAAAGTTAGAGATTTCCCCGTATTGTTTCAAGGTATTTGTTAGATTACGCATTGTATTCCGGGGGTTCATGACATAAAACAGTATGTCGTCTGCAAAAGTGGAGAGTTTGTGCTCTTCCTTTCCCAGCTTAAATCCAGATATACTAGAATCGTTACGTATCGTAGCCAGAAGTGGTTCCAGGGATAGAACGAATAGCATTGGGGACAGGGGACACCCCTGCCTCGTCCCATTTTTCATCTCGAAAGGGAGAGACATTAGACCGTTTACTTTTATTGATGCAATTGGATGATGGTACAATGATTTAATCCAACCGATCATTCTTGGGCCGATGCCCATAATCTCTAGAGTCATGGATCATGAACCCCCAGTCTACCCTGTCGAAAGCCTTTTCGGCATCGATCGACAGTATCAGTCCTGGGGGTCCCCTCTCTTTTATCATTTGGAGCAGGAGTACAGTTTTTACTTTCAAAATCTTTTATTGGTTTTACATATAAAAAGAAAGCAATACAAAAAGATAATACGAACAGCAAAGTATTACATGGCGTACCCCTGAGGGGAATGTAGAAACTGACTTGACAAGGTGTAACAGTCTATCGCATAACAAAAACAATAAACAAGACCTAAGGAGCTACTGCAACTTTTCAAAGAATGTGTAGGCCGCCTCGTTTACGAGCAGTAGCATAGAGTGGCCAGAAGAGGTTCCGCCGGCACCCCAAAAGGGATCAAGCTGTGCACGGGAGAATCTCAGCTAACCGCTGACTTTCTAGGGAAAGAATTCCCTCCGTGGTATGGTTTGCACTAAAGTCGGGAGGACTTTTCCTAGTCTCCCTAAAGTGAAGAGCAGAAGAGTAGTGTCAAGAAGAGAGAGGAGAGGAGAGAGGAAGTAGAGGAGAGGAAAAGAGAAGCTAGCCCGTCAACCGGGGGGGGCCCCCGCCCCCTTTTAGAATGCTTGTAATTTTAAGGTTGAACACCAGGTATGAGAGAGATACCCATATACTGCGCCCACGGTTCCCAGGTAGCTTCGAATTGCGCTTTGGTGTTGTTTAGAATGCTAGAGAGTTTCTCTTGGGACATAATCCATGAAATTGTATGAGTAGCTGCCTTGAAGGAAACCCTAGGTTGTTTCCAGGCTTTGGCAATGGTGAGTTTGGCACCTAGGAGGATAAAGTGTATTAGTTTACGCGACAGTTTTGGTGTTTTGGGTAAGTTGTTATTAAGAAGAGCTATGGCTGGGGTTTTCGGGATTTGGATTTTCGGGATTTTTCGGATCAGGGAGAATATCTTGCTCCAGTAGGGCCTCAATCTGGGGCATTCCCACCAAATGTGGGCCATTGAGCTTGAGAGGTGACACCCTCGGAAGCACCTGGGTTCTGCTGTTGGGAACATTTTGGACAATTTGTCCGGGGTGAGGTACCATCTAGTGATGACCTTCAGGCTTGATTCAATTAGGGAGATATTCTTAATGCCCTTAAAGGATCTGTTGAAGGAGGTCCTCCATTTGTCAACTTCCCAATTGAGCGAGAGCTCACTCTCCCAAGCTAGCTTGTAAGGGGTCTTTTGAGAGTGAAGAGAAAGTGACTGATATATGATGGATATCCCTCCTCTCTGCTCCATGGACTGCCCACACCATAGTTCGTATGGTGTGAATGTGTGAGGCGAGGATTTCTCCCCGCAAATGTGGCGGAGAAAGTGTCTTATTTGGTGAAATCTATAACGCTCCGAGATAGGGATTTCCAGATGATTGAGACAGAAATCGAGAGAAATAGGGCCCTCGTTAGTGAAGAAGTGTCCGATTCGGTACAATCCCTTGTCCAACCACCATCTAAAGGCTTTGATGTCCAGCCCTGGGGTAAAGTCTGGATTGTTGAAGATGTGCACTAGCGGGTGACACCTCGAGGTTAGAGAGGGATTGTTTCTTAGGTTATCCCAGATTTGGAAAGATTCAGAGAGAGACGGGGAGAGTATTGGAGGACGCTCTCTTGGGGGTACCCAGAGAAGGAAGTCCAGGGTGTAGGATGGAACAGCCTGTCTCTCTATTTGAATCCAGTCTGTTTTCTCAGCCTTAGAGTAGACCGTGGAGAGCTGGGCTAGCCTGGCAGCTTGGTAATACAAGAAAAGCTGAGGTGCCCCTAAACCCCCTTGTGTTCTGGGTAGGAAAAGGGTTCTTTGCTGGAATCTGTGGCCTCTGCCCCCCCAAATAAATTTGTTTACTTTTCTCTGAAATTTGGTCAAGTGTTCCTTATTAATGATTACTGGAAGTGCCCTGAAGGGATAGAGGAGTCTAGGCAGCAAAGTCATCTTCACTGCGTGGATTCTCCCGAGCCAGGATACCTCCCCCTTTGACCAATTTCCTTAGTCAGCTTCTAACTTGCGGTAAGTCTGGGGGAAGTTCATGGAATATAATTGTTCCGTTTTAGCTGTGAGTTTAATTCCTAAGTAGTCGATGTAATGGTCGTTCCACTTGAAGTCAAAGGAACTTTGAAGTGCGGATACTGTGTCAGTCTTGAGGGAGATATTTAAGGCATATGACTTGGAATAGTTTACCTTAAGTCCTGAGATTTTGGAGAACTCCTTCAGGAGTTTGCACAGATTTGGGAGGGAGGTGGTCGGGGATGTGATAAAAAGGAGCATATCGTCCGCAAATAGCCCGCATTTGTGGACTTGGTTTCCACAGGACACTCCCAGGATGTTGGGATTTGATCGAATTGCTATCGCAAGTGTTTCGATCGTCATGGCGAAAATCAGAGGGGAGAGAGGGCACCCCTGTCTTGTGCCTCTTGCTATATGAAGGGGTTTGGAGTATTGGCCTTGTAATCGGATTACCGCTTTCGGATTGGAGTACAGGGATCCCAGGATTCCTAAGAAGCTAGACCCAAAGCCCCACTTCTCCAGGAGAGAGAATAGATTTGGCCATTTGATCGAATCGAAGGCTTTATGTAAGTCTAGCGATAAGAGCATTCCTTCCTGTTAGGGGCCCCCTTCCCAGTTAGGTTGGAGAATGGAGACAATGTCTACCGCTCTCCTAATTTGGTCTGGGCCCTGCCTACCCTGGATAAAACCTACCTTGTCTTTATGGACATACTGTTTTATAAAGGAAGCTAGACAGTTGGCGAGAATTTTCGTTAAGATTTTGAGGTCGTTATTAATTAGGGCCTATAATTTTCTACTTTTTCATGTTTTTTATTGGGTTTGGGGATTACTGATATGAACGCAGTGTTCAGATGTGGATCTATTGGGGAGCCTGAGTTTTTAGAGTTTAAAAATGTAGCCATATGGGGGCCAAAATGTCGCCGAATGTCTTGTAGTAGAGGACCGAAAGACCGTCCAGGCCCGGGGCTGAGTCGGTCTTAAGGCTTTTGATAACTTCCCTTATTTCCTCCGAGGAGAAGGGTTCGTCCATTAAATCTTTGTGATCCTTGGAAATAGAGGGCAACCAAAGGTTCTGGAGAAAAGAGTCAGTCGAGGGTTCTCGCACCGCTTGGGTGGATTTATAAAGGTTGGAGTAAAAGTCATGGAAGGCAGTCATGATTTTAGTTGGATTTGCTGTAGGAGGCTAGCCTGCTATATGTAGTTTTGGGAAAGTGAGAGAACGAAATTTGGGGGTGAGCTTTGCGGCTAGCATCGGTCCAATTTTGTCTCTTTGGCAATAAAACTTGGCTCTGCTCCATCTAATGTGTTTCTCAGCTCTTGCCGTTAGTGCCATATTGAGCTCGAGTCTGATCGCGTCCAGTTTATCAGTTAATACCTTGGAAGGATTTTTCTTGTGGTCAGCTTTCAGGGTTACAAAGGATTTTTCTAATTTTTGAATGTCAATCAGTCGTTCCTTCTTTACCTGGGTCGCTAACCTGATGAGCTCGCCTCGGACAGTAGCCTTGTGGGCGGCCCAGAGGGTCTCGGGAGAAATGTTTTCGACATCATTTATTCTAAAGTATTCTTTGATGCCGTCTGCTATTATCTTGGTGTGAATTGGGTCACTGAGAAGAGACTTGTTTAGTCTCCAGTAAGAGCCCCTGTTCCCCATCAGAACATTTCTCACAGAGAGGATAACCAGTGAGTGGTCCGACCATGCTATATCTAAGATAGAGGCTCTATTGGCCTGAGGGATAAGGTTTGTAGGAATGAGAATGTGGTCAATCCTGGCGTATGACTGATGGGGAGAGGAGAAGTGAGTAAAGTCCCTACCTTTGGGGTTTAGTTCCCTCCAAATGTCAACTAAGCCTTGGGCGTGTAGTGTTTTGGCCATTCTGGTGCTCAGTCTCTTGGGACGTGCCAGCTGGTCTTTGAGGGGTTTGGTTTTGTCAAGACCCTGGTCAAACGCGACATTGGAGTCTCCCCCCCAAGTGACCTTGCCCTCTAGGAGGGGGTTGAGAGTTGCAAAGAGGCTCTGGAAGAACGTTGCTTGGCCCTTATTTGGGGCGTAGTATGAAATTATGGAGTAAAGAACTCCCTCCAGAGTGCCCTTTACAAGAATAAACCTGCCCTCTGGGTCTCTGAAGTCTGAGATGTGGGCAAATTTGCTGTTTTTTGAGAGAAGAATTGCTACCCCTTTCGTCTTGTTTGGAGCATTGGCAAGGAAAAACGATGGATAGTAGGAATGGAGGAACTTGGGATTGTACCGAATCGGGAAGTGCGTCTCCTGCAGGAGCACTATGTCCAGTTTGAGGGATTTGTAGTGATCAAAAGCTAATCTCCTTTTCCTAGGAGAATTAAGACCTTGAACGTTATGAGATGCAGGAGTACATTTTTTACCCCATTATCCCTCCCTTCCCTTTTAGGGGTGAAACCGACCTGATCCGGTTTTACTAGTATGTTCATTAGTCCCTTCAACCTCCCAGCCAAAACTTTGGCGAAAAGTTTTATGTCCGCATTAAGTAATGAAATTTGCCTGTAACTAGAACACAACATTTCCTCCTTTCCTTCTTTTAGGATGACAGTAATAGCCGCTGACAAAGCATCCTTACTGATTTTATGCTCTACCCCCAGGCCGTTCAAAAATTGGCAAAGCCTTGGGACCAGGATCGTTTTAAATTTTTTATAATAAGATATTGTAAATCTGTCTGGCCCTGGACTTTTCCCCGGTGCTGATTCTGACAGGGCCTTCCCTATTTCTTCCTCAGAGATCGGGGCCTCCAGCGCTTCCCCGGCCTCTTTGGCTATTTTCGGGAGTCCTGCATTCCTAAGAAAATTAATTACTTTTCTATTCTTTTCCCCAGGTCGTACTTCCTGCTGCTGTACTGAGTATAATTCTTGGTAATAAGTTCTAAATATATCTGCAATTCCTTTAGGCGAATAGACCACGTTACCATCCTTAGTTTGAATTTTCTCTATATAATTGATGGCTTTTTTCTTTTGTAAAATTTTTGCCAGATGTTTACTGGGTTTATTTCCCCACTTATATCTTTCCCTTGCAGTCCTATTCAAGACCATCTTAGTTTCGTGGTCTAATAAAACCTTTAGCTCAGTTCTTTTATTTATTACCTTTTGATATAACTCTTGATGGCGGGCCGAATGTTTTTTATGTTCTTGTTCAACTTTGCCTAGTTCATTCAAAAGTATACGTATTTTCTCAGATCTCTCCTTTTTTTTCCGTGATCCTAACTCTATCAGGATCCCCCTGATGTAGGCCTTATGAGCCTCCCACAAGGCTGACCCCGTTACTTCTCCTGTGTCATTAAATGAAAAATAGTTTTTGAGTTCCCTTGCTACCAATGCGGAGCCTTCCTTATCTCGAATCAGCTCCTCGTTCAAACGCCATCCGGCCCGCTGGCCTACTTTCCCTGATGCTGACATTTTCATCCTCACCGGGACATAATCCGATAACGTAGAAATTTCAATCTTAGACTCCATCACCTTATCTATATCCCTATGTTCTACAAAAATTTAATCTATCCTGGAGTAGGACCCATGCACGGGAGAGTAAAACGTAAAATCTTGTGTTTTAGGGTGTTGAATCCTCCAAATGTCAACCATTTGGCTGGCATACAGTTTTTGTTTAACTTCTTTCAATTGAACGCAAGTAGTCCCCTGCGCACGGGTCCCACTATCCAGGCCAGGTGTCATACAGAAGTTCAAGTCTCCCATCATAATCGTATGTCCTTTCCTGAAATCCCCCAGCTTTGCCAAGATACCTTTAAGATATTTCATTGGGTTTTTATTGGGGGCGTAAATATTTGCCAATGTATATTCCTCATCGCCTAATTTCCCTTTTAAAAACAGGAATCTACCCTCAGAATCGGTTAGCCTATCTTCCAGTGTGAAACGGATTCCGTTCGCAAATCCAATTGCTACCCCCCTCGCTCTTTTAGTAACTGTGTCCCCATAAAACCATAGCGGAAAGTCCCTGGATGACAATTTGACTTTCGACTCGTGTGAGATATGTGTCTCTTGAAGAAAAACCACTTCCGCCACTTGAGCTCTTTCATTATCGTGTGTTTCTTACTGGAAATATTCAGTCCCCTAACGTTGTAGGTCATAAAATTTATTGTTGTCATTCCTTTTTGATCTATAACTAATTTTAAGTGTGTTTACGGGCAATGTAGCAGAGGTATCCCCCCTCCCCATCTTCCCTGTTCCACCCATCCTCCCTCCCCCCCAGCCCCAATCAGGCCCATAGACCCTCGAAGAACACGATAACTCATGTACCTCAGAAGGTCTCCAACTCCAGAGGTGGATCTCTCGATGTGCCCCATCTTCCTCTACATCCATTACAGGGTGGGTTTTGGGGGAAGTTGGCTGGTCACCCACCGTGCACCCCTTCCATATCCACTTAACCTTTCCTCGTTGTGCACTCCCATCCCTCCGCCCCCCCCCCAACCCCACCCGTCATTTTGCTGACGTACTAAATTTCTAACCAAATCCCATAACCTCCCCCTCTCCCCACACATTAAACCATTCTGGCAACTGTGGTTCTTGTATGTCTAGTTTTTTACAAAAGTCCCCCAGTTCATCAGGAAATCTTAGCCTACCTGATTTCCCATCTTTTGACCCGAGGAGGCAAGCAGGAAAGCCCCAGCTGTACTTTATATTCTTTGTCCTTATCTGGTCTAAAAGGGGTTTTAGCATACGTCTTCTAGCCAGTGTCTCAGGTGCCAAGTCCGAAAAAACCTGGATTTCGGCGCCCTCAAACTGCAGAGGACTTTTCCCTCTTAAGTTTGCCCAAATCCTGGCTTTATCTTCGTAAAATATAAATCTTGCAATAATGTCTCACATTCTATTGGGTCTGTTAGTATCGAATCTCCCCACCCGGTGTGCCCGTTCAATGTTCGTAAAGTCCTCCATGCCCACACCGAGTATTGGGGAGTATAACTCTCCTATAACCTTCCTCAGGTCTTCCCCCCTTCTTTCCGGTGCCAAGCGCACTCTCAAGTTCTGTCTTCTGTTTCTGTTTTCTTGGTCTCCTAACCTGTAAAGGAATTTGGCCTGGTTAAGATGTATGTTTTTAATTTGATCCTTGAGAGCACATATCTCCAGGGCTTGTTTATCCTATGTATCTTCTGCCGTCTCAATTCTAGCCAGCAGGTGTCCCAGGTCAGACCTCAGCATGTTAATCTCAGTTTTAATGGAATTTTCCAATCTCGGGAACATTGCCAGGATATCTCCTTTTGTGGGGAGTTGGGCCTCAGTCCTTTGATCTTCTAGTCTAGTTGATTCTAGTTCGCTTTCAATTGCTAAGTCCTCTTTAGACTGATTTGGGGTACCTTCTTTCCTCTCCTCAGATCCCTTCTTCTTGTCCATTTTACCTTGCTTTTGGGGTACTGAATTGCTGTTGTTTGTGCTAAGCCCCTCTGCCAGGTACTGTTTGATTGTACTTCCCGAGGTGTTATCCCTTGGGGTTTTAGGAACCCCCCTGGTGGCTTTAGATGAGGATTTACTCATGGTGGGTCAACAGACCCACCCTACAATCTAGGTGTTCGGTTTTGGTTTTCCTTATTATTATACAAGCTTATTGAGCTTTTTTATTCCCTTTATACTGGTACCCGCAATCCTCTACACCAGGGTCCTATTCACGGACTGCCCTTGCCTCCTTTACTATTACAGACCCCTCTGACTTCCCCCTGCAGAGAAATCAGGTATAGTACTGTTGAAAGCGAGTTTCAGTGATTCAAAAGTTCAAAAATAATTCAAAAGTAATTCAAGAGTTTAGCAAGTGTTGCAGACTCCTCCGACTTCACCCTACAGAGAAATCAGGTATAGTGCTACTGACAGCGAGTTTCAGTTATTCAAAAGTTCATAAATAATTCAAAAGTGATTCAAAAGTTCAGCAAATGTTGCAGACCCCTCCGACTTCCCCCTGCAGAGAAATCAGGTATAGTGCTACTGACAGCGAGTTTCAGTAATTCAAAAGTTCGTAAATAATTCAAAAGTAATTCAAAAGTTCAGCAAATGTTGCACACCCCTCCGAATTCCCCCTGCAGAGAAATCAGGTATAGTGCTACTAACAGCGAGTTTCAGTGATTCAGAAATTCATAAATTATTCAAAAGTAATTCAAAAGTTCAGCAAGTCAGCAAAACCAGTTGTAGATGCTTATGTAATCCTCCCCTCAGCCCCCTTCGGTTACGTAGCATACTCCTGAGTACTTTCAATGAGACCACCCGCCAGAATGGAGAAACGGCTTACAGCAAATACACTTCCTAAGCGCACATTCATATCTTGATCTTCACACTATGGGGTGATCCACTCTTACCTCTCTCTCCCGTGGTTTTAGGTATCAATGCTGTACTTACAGAGAGCCTTTCAGTGGGGCTAGGGAGTTTCTCCTTCCATAGCGAAGCAGTTAACTTATTCGTCCTTTCTTCCACGCTCAGCCTCCCTACTCCAACACAGAGCCGCCATGAACGGGGATCCAGGGGGGGGGGATGTACGCCGGACCCGCACTGTATGTCTCGCTGCCCAGGCTGCACAGTGCCAGCCTCCTGTTCCACCATGTGGATAGGCGTTTCCAGCACCTCAGAGGGCCAGAGTGCTTCTGACAGGGCGAGATCTCGGCTCCGGCTTCTCTCTCCCCTTTCTCATTCCCTCCACAGCTTCCTCATCGACGCTCACAGCCAGCCTGCCAGCACACCCAGGCTCCTCCCTCCCCGTCAGACGCCGTCCCACGTCTCACGTCATCCTCTTCCCCTCGTTAGTCAGAGTTAATTTTCTGACTAATGCCACGTACACACGATCGGCATTCTTGTCGCTAAATCAACCCATACCAATCCTCTATTTTCTGACTTTGCCAAACCCATACACACTATACCTACCTCTTTTGTGTTCATATTTATGGATGAATTCACCAAAGCATGAAGTGCAAGGGCCTGAATACTTTCAAATGGTACTGTTTAAAGTTTGGTTCTCCTATTATCTTGCTAGTTAATTGCAGAATGTAAAAATGTGCTTCAATTTGTACAGTGCGTATTCATATTTTTGTCAGCTGATACCAATTCTCTATCTATCCTCAATCATCTATCTGCTGACTTTGCCAAACCCATACACACTATACCCATCTCTTTTGTGCTCAGATGTATGTATGAATTCCCCAAAGCATGTAGTGCAACGGCCTGCCTGTATACTTTCAAATGGTACTGTTTAAAGTTTTTGTATATTATTATTATCTTGATAGGTAATAGCAGAATTTCCAAATGTGCTCAAATGTGTGCAGTGTGTATTTATATCTTTGTATTATGACACTTCTTACCTGTCCAGTAGGCTGCCAAAAGTGTAAGTAAGGAGGGGCTGGCCAAAGTAACACACATTATGTATGCATTCAGCTCTCAATGAAGTGGAGAGGGTTACCTGTCCAAAACATCCCCCCCCCTCAAATTCTTACAAAGGGCCATCAGAGTGGGGTGTGAATCTGCTAAGTGGACCTTATATTTTTGCCTTTAAATACGCCTTCAAAAAATGTTATACTGGTGTTGGCCAAGAATGTTTGTGTCTGCTTGCAATGTTTATGTGCAAAATTATTAATTTTTATGTTTTTGTTTGACTCCACAGTTTCCTTCAACGCCACAGGAATGGCAGACTGTGGCATCCCACTTTGCCGACCGTTGGGACTTTCCCAACTGTGGAGGGGCAATTGATGGGAAACACGTCCACATCGTACCACCACCATTTGGGGTCATACTATTATAACTATAAGTGGTTTCATAGTATTGTGTTGATGGCGGTGGTGTCGGCGGCATATGAGTTTCTGTATGTGGATGTGGGGAGGAATGGCCGGATGTTGGATGGTGGAGTCTTTGCCTGGACCGAGTTCTTTCCACGTCTCCAGAGTGGTGGCTTGGGATTGCCACCTGCGGAAGATAACGTTGAGGGACTGCCATTTGTGTTTGTCACAGGGGAGGCATTCGGTCTGGGTAATCACGTGATGAGGCCATTCCCCCAGAGGATCCTCGCCCCAAAGAAGAAGGTTTTTAATTACAGGCTGGCCAGAGCCAGAAGAGTCATGGAGAATGCGTTTGGGATAATGGCCTGCCGTTTCTGCCTATTTTTAACTGCCATAAATAGGGCGGAGTACAAACTAAACCACATTGTGTTATCTTGCTGCATACTGCACAACTTTTTAAAACAAAATAATCCAAGATATGTTGCCTCAGTTGGGCCTGAGGCCGGACTTAATGAAACACTGACAGCCCTGGAAGCGGGTCGCCCTGGCTTGCCCCCCCAAAGCGCCCGCGAAGTGCGGAAAAAATATGTTGAATATTTTACGGGTAGGGGGGCCATTGCTTTGGCAGCCAATTTGGAATAAATTTTCTATTTTATCAGATAAAATCTTGATTTTCATTTACTGCTTGTGGTTTTTTTTTTTTGCTGTCTCCTAGGTTCTCCTAGTGCACTTGTAGTGCCAAGTGATTTTTCCATTATTAAATAACACCCATTGTCACTGTAAACACAAATGTAATACAAAAACTGGTATTGATCATTGAAAGAAGAATCCACACATTGTTGAGTATAAAACCTTTTACTCCATGCACATGTGCGTTTTAAAACTTTTTTTTTTAAATCAAAAAATATGGGTTTCTTAAAGTTTTACCTTGAATTTTTTTTTAGGGTACATAAACAGGCATGTTTCAAAACATACCATACACAACTCATGAACTTACAAAGTTCAACATTGAAAACCTGAAGGCAATATCAGACATTATAGTGTCCAAAATGTGTTGATATTGTCTTCATCAGATGGGGTGATGTCACCCCTGTAAAAGCCGAATTTTGAAGATGCACACAAATTGGGAGTCAAACCGGGGATTTTCCTCCTGATCCCATACCTAATGTCAACATGTACTATTGTCAGGAAAGAGGCAAGTACCAGTCTCGCCAATATTGCTGCCTTCCTTCGCCCATGCGCGGTAGAGCGGCACTCCGGTGCATCCCTGGGCACAATACAGCGAAACGGCTAATGCGCGTGCGCAATTCGGCTAAACGGCTAATGTCTGTGTGCACTTCAGCGAAATGGCTAATGCGCGTGCGCGATTCAGCAGAACGGCAAATGCGCGTACGCAATAGCACGCACAACATGAGCCTCCCACTGGCCTATAAAAGCCACTGACCAGATTGCTGGTTTGTCTTTCAGCTCCCCGTGTGTTTCCTGCTTGTATCCTGATTCTTGATTACCTGTTGTGACCCGAATTGACCTTGACCTGCTCTGATCTCTACCTGCATCTGACCCTCGGCTTGCCTCCCGGACTTCTCCACTTGCTTACTGGGTTTGACCCTCGGCCTGTCTACAGATATTGCTTCCTGTCTCCAGTGATTGACCCTCAGCCTACTCCTGGACTTTGCTACTGTGTTCAGTGCTCGACCCCTGGCTTGCTCACAGACTTTGCTTCCAGTTACCTGTGTTTGACCCTCGGCCTGTTTAACGGACTTTGCTATCAATCTTCAGTACTAAGTCATAAGCCTGCTGACAGGCCTGCTAACAGTCCTTTGCACTAGACTGTTTTTGCCTATCTAGAGACTCTTACTAGTCAACGGTGTTTGAGCCCTGGCCTGTTGTTGGATCAGCTGTTCATCCTCCTTCTTGAGCTTCAGCATCTTCCAGTCCTGCACAGCTGTCTCCCTGCCGGTGACCTTCACGCAAGACCTGCCCAGCCTGCTGGTGACTCGTGCCTCTTTGTGCCCTTCACCCCCTGTACCATCTCCAGAAGTGGAGTGCGCTTAGTCGCAAGAGGTTACCGCTCTCAGCATCTCGGCCTCCGTGAGTACCCTTATCTGACAGCTATCTCCCATCATGGGGGATCAATGGACATGTTTTGGGGGTGCAACCACTTCTTCACATCTACTTGAGTTGCGAGGAAGGGGTTGCAGTTACCAAACACGTACATTGATATCCCCTGATGGCAGATAGCACATGTTGACACACTGTGTGCATCTTCAAAATTTGGCTTTTAAAATGTATTTATATTCTTCCTAGTACATCAATCATGTTCTTCAGTTTGACTTCAATCTCATGTGTTTTTTGCTTTATAAAGTCTAAATCCTGACTACAATACATGATGTCCTGGATAAGCCTTTGGGCACTGTCAGTGGTGAAATGAGGAGCTTGTACTTCAACAACATGCACATCACCTAAAAGAAAAAATACACTATGTATTATAAATATGCTGGCATACATCTATTACCTGAATCTGGGGTGTCAGACACTCACCTCTCCTTCCTCCACATCCTCAGGTTGTGGTGTTTCCTGGTCCCCTTCTTCAGGAGTGGGGGGGGGGGGGGTTCCTGGAGTCCTCAGATGTCCTGAGTCTTTTCTCCCCTATGAGAATGAAACAAAAGGTATACTTAGCACAAAGATATTTGAGGCCAGAAATAGTAATATGAAACACTGCTTGGAAGTGGGGTACAATTGTCTGTTTGGGCAGATTTCAAAGCTGAAGACATGATTTATTCCCTTAACCAAGCTTGAATACTTCCTTTTTTGGACAAGTTTCACACATGGAGACACCCCAAGTATCCACTGTAGCACCTGTGTGGGACACCCTAAAAAGTTTGTTCTTGTGTCAGGGGCGGATCCAGGGGGGCAATTGCCCCCTCCGAGAATGCGGGTGAGTGAGAGAGCCAGCCGGTAGATCCGTGGGTGAGAGAGCCAGCAGGCAGCACCGCGAGTGAGAGAGCCAGTGGGCGGCTCCGTAGGTGAGAGAGCTGGCGGGCGGCTCCGCAGATGAGAGAGCCACCGGGTGGCTCCGTAGGTGAGAGAGCCGGCAGGCGGCTCCGCAAGAGAGAGACAGCGGGTGGGCCCAGGCGGCTCAGTTGGTGAGCGGGAAGGTGAAAGAGCGGATGAGCAGCTGTGCGGCTCGATGTGTTTGCAGGCTGCTGGCCAATCAGGGAGCCGGGGGACGGGGGAGCCCTGCGTCCCTGCAGTTCCCCCCTCACCGTGAAGGCAGCCGCGGCAGCAGAGAGATTACACCATCTCTCTGCTGCTTGACTGGTAATCTGCTGCCTGACTCTAGGACACAAGAGACCACCTTAGCAGGAAAGTGACACAGCAAGTGACTGTCAATCCACAATGTGTGGCAGGTGACGTGGCAAGTGACTATCTGCATCTGGTGACAGGCGACATGGCAAGTGACGTGGCAAGTGACAATCTGCATTTGGTGGCAGGTGACATGGCAAGTGACAATCTGCATCTGGTGACAGGTGACGTGGCAAGTGACAATCTGCATCTGGTGGCAAGCTATGTGGCAAATGAAAATCTGCATCTGGTGACAGGCGACATGGCAAGAGACAATCCGCATTTGGTGGCAGACAAAGTGGCAAGTGACAATCTGCATCTGGTGGCAGGTGACGTGGCAAGTGACAATCTGCATCTGGTGACAGGCGACGTGACAATCCGCAACGTGTGGCAGGCGACGTGGCAAGTGACAATCTGCATCTGGTGACAGGTGGCGTGGCAATTGACAATCTGCATCTGGTGACAGGCGATGTGGCAAGGGACATGGCAAGTGACAATCCGCATTTGGTGGCAGGCGATGTGGCAAGTGACAATCTGCATCTGGTGACAGGTGACGTGGCAAGTGACAATCTGCATCTGGTGACAGGCGATGTGGCAAGTGACATGGCAAGTGACAATTCGCATTTGGTGGCAGGCGATGTGGCAAGTGACAATCTGCATCTGGTGACAGGTGACGTGGCAAGTGACAATATGCATCTGGTGACAGGCGACGTGGCAAGTGACAATCCGCAACATGTGGCAGGCGACGTGGCAAGTGACAATCTGCATATGATGACAGATGATGTGGCAAGTGACAATCTGCATCTGGTGACAGGCGACGTGGCAAGTGACAATCCGCAATCTACTTTTAAGAAGCACTTTCTTGATCCTTCTATACTGATCCTGCTTCCTCAGTTTCAGGTCTGACGAGCGTTTCCTCAGTTGCTCCTTGGATCGTTGTACCCCAAAATTCCTGTGCAGACTCTTCACAACTTTAGTCATGATCTTGGCCTTTCTCTGATTAGGGTTGGTGTACGGTGCATACTTCCCATCATAGTCCTCTTCGCCCTCTTCAATATGTCGACCATCTCCACCATCTCTACAAAGGCCTTATTTGAGGCCTTAAATCTCCTCCTCCACTGTAGCACCTGTGTGGGACACCCTAAAAAGTTTGTTCTTGTGTCAGGGGCGGATCCAGGGGGGCAATTGCCCCCTCCGAGAATGCGGGTGAGTGAGAGAGCCAGCCGGTAGATCCGTGGGTGAGAGAGCCAGCAGGCAGCACCGCGAGTGAGAGAGCTGGTGGGCGGCTCCGTAGGTGAGAGAGCTGGTGGGCGGCTCCGTAGGTGAGAGAGCTGGTGGGCAGCTCCGCAAATGAGAGAGCCACCGGGTGGCTCCGTAGGTGAGAGAGCCGGCAGGCGGCTCCGCAAGAGAGAGACAGCGGGTGGACCCAGGTGGCTCAGTTGGTGAGCGGGAAGGTGAAAGAGCGGATGAGCAGCTGTGCGGCTCGATGTGTTTGCAGGCTGCTGGCCAATCAGGGAGCCGGGGGGCGGGGGAGCCCTGCATCCCTGCAGTTCCCCCCTCACTGTGCAGGCAGCCACGGCAGCAGAGAGATTACATCATCTCTCTGCTGCTTGACTGGTAATCTGCTGCCTGACTCTAGGACACAAGAGACCACCTTAGCAGGAAAGTGACACAGCAAGTGACTGTCAATTCACAATGTGTGGCAGGTGACGTGGCAAGTGACTATCTGCATCTGGTGACAGGCGACATGGCAAGTGACGTGGCAAGTGACAATCTGCATTTGGTGGCAGGTGACATGGCAAATGACAATCTGCATCTGGTGACAGGTGACGTGGCAAGTGACAATCTGCATCTGGTGGCAGGCGATGTGGCAAATGAAAATCTGCATCTGGTGACAGGCGACATGGCAAGTGACAATCCGCATTTGGTGGCAGACGATGTGGCAAGTGACAATCTGCATCTGGTGGCAGGTGACGTGGCAAGTGACAATCTGCATCTGGTGACAGGTGACGTGGCAAGTGACAATCTGCATCTGGTGACAGGTGACGTGGCAATTGACAATCTGCATCTGGTGACAGGCGATGTGGCAAGGGACATGGCAAGTGACAATCCGCATTTAGTGGCAGGCGATGTGGCAAGTGACTATCTGCATTTGGTGACAGGTGACGTGGCAAGTGACAATCTGCATCTGGTGACAGGCGATGTGGCAAGTGACATGACAAGTGACAATCCGCATTTTGTGGCAGGCGATGTGGCAAGTGACAATCTGCATCTGGTGACAGGTGACGTGGCAAGTGACAATCTGCATCTGGTGACAGGTGACGTGGCAAGTGACAATCCGCAACATGTGGCAGGCGACGTGGCAAGTGACAATCTGCATCTGGTGACAAGTGACGTGGCAAGTGACAATCTGCATCTGGTGACAGGCGATGTGGCAAGTGACATGGCAAGTGACAATCCGCATTTGGTGGCAGGCAATGTGGCCAGTGACAATCTGCATCTGGTAACAGGTGATGTGGCAAGTGACACACTCGGGGCTCCCACTGATTCTGCATTATGGTGAGTTAAACTATTTAATTTTTTATAACAATGTAATAATAGTAATAATGTGCTTCAATCATCCTGACACCGTAACAACCATGGTGGCGTGATGATTGAAGCGCCAACACCAGCCATTTCCCCGATAGATGTACCCCAAAAAAATATATTTTCTGGCAGTGCCCCTCCTGAGACTAGACTCTGGATCTGCCCCTGTCTTGTGTCCCACAATAGTGCTCCTGAGTCCAGATGTGTAAACAGCCGCTGAGTGTCCTCTCCTTACATTACACTGACTCAAGTTTGCAATTCCTTCTAGTTTCAAACACATCTAGACAACAATGCCCAAAACTTCTTTTAATACAAATTATCATGAACAAATGTAGTTAACCCTGTATCTGGCAAAAACATTGTATTTAGTTGGCAAACGAACGATGTTTACTACGACGGATTACTGTGCCCATGAACATGAAAGTCGCCATTTTAAACTGTCCAATAGTAAAAAAAAAGCACATGGAGCAGCATGCAAGTAATAATAATAATAATCGGAACACACGACAACTACTACTTTTAAGAAGCACTTTCTTGATCCTTCTATACTGATCCTGCTTCCTCAGTTTCAGGTCCGACGAGCGTTTCCTCAGTTGCTCCTTGGAACGTTGTACCCCAAAATTCCTGTGCAGACTCTTCACAACTTTAGTCATGATCTTGGCCTTTCTCTGATTAGGGTTGGTGTACGGTGCATACTTCCCATCATAGTCCGCCCTCTTCAATATGTCGACCATCTCCACCATCTCTACAAAGGCCTTATTTGAGGCCTTAAATCTCCTCCTCCTGGATTAGGACTTTATTGCTCTGGGCTCTCCTCCTCGTTACTGCTATTATCACGCACCTGCTGTGTCTCCGCCATGTCGTCTCCCACTACGTGCTGAAAGAAAAGGGGCGGGGAATATTCTAGAAAGAACGTCAGGGGCGGGCGAAGCGTGCGAGTTTCACGCATGCGCAGTGTATATAAAGCTAACACGCGTGTGTCGTACCTATGTTCTGTGTGCAGAAGAAGGAGGAACGGAAGCGACGAACGTAATTACGAAGGTAACATTTTAACTTGGGACATGAGTGGCCTATACTGATTCTAGATTGAGGCCTATATTGTGATAAGATTAGGAGAGTTTAGCCTGATATTAGTGTTTTTGTCTTTTGTTTGGTCCTGCAGCAAAAATGAAACAATTTAAAGACCCGGAATTTATGGGCCAGTTCATTGATAAATATACTGATATGCGCAATTTGTGGGAGGTGAATAAACCCTTATATAGAAATAAACCAGCTAGGAAGGCATCGCTGAAGAAACTGCTGGAGTTTGTGAAGATGCAGGTCCCCAACGCAGACATCGATTTTGTGGAGAGGAAAATTGGTAGCTTGAGAAGCACGTATAGGAAGGAGCTTCAAAAGGTCCATAAGTCCATGAGGTTAGGAGCAGCAGCAGAGGATGTGTATGTACCCAGTCTGTGGTACTACAAAAAGATGCAGTTTCTGGAAGACCAGATGGAAGCCAGGGAATCACTTTTGACTTTTCCGGCCCCCCTTCCATCCAGCCTTCCCTCAACCCTTCCCTCAACCCCAGCTGAGGCTTCCGAGTACCAACTGGGCCTTCCATCCTGGAAGAAATTGAGGAGCCCAGCTGGAGGTGGCCGGGCCCAGCCTCACCCAATCCCAGGTCCCTCCCCTCCACCTTCCACCCAAAAGGCCCAGGAAGGGGAGGAATGTGGAGGAGTTATGCACTTGTCCTCATTAAGGAGGCTAATGAGGCCCTGAAAGCCCCCCTCGATGCTTGAGAGGTCTATGGCTATTATATAGATTATATATTATATAGATTTTTTTTATATAAAAATACTTGCCTATGTGTTTTTCTTCAAATAGGAAAGTTTTTTGTGAGTAGGCAGGTACATTTCAAAAATACAATGTCTAATTAACAAGGGACACCATGCAACCTCCTTGAGGTTTACAAATACAAGATAATAATGTTGTTGTGGAAACATGACATACAAAATAAAAAAAAATATGAAGATCACTATAAAATAATTTAAAATAAAATAAAAAAAAAAACAACAGGAGATCTTGATTAAAAAAATAAAATGACTATAAAAAAAAAATTATAAACATTATTATGGAGATCTGGCTTTAAAAACAAAAAAGATTATTCAGGAGATCACGAGAAATAATAAAGAAATCAGTTTGTGAGAACTCTGTGTGAATATGAGCAGCAAAACAACTTCATTATTCTAGCATTATAAAGAAGAAGATAATGTGCTGCATTAAACTATTTAAAACATTTCAGCGTGATGAATGTGCCATCTCCATTACGAACGGTAGTTTTACCATACCGAGCGCTTCCATCTCATACTTGATTCTGAGCATGCGTGATTTTTTTGTGAGTCGGAATTGCATACAGACGATCGCATTTTCGAATAGGAACTTTTCCCGACCGAAAAATAAAGAACATGCTCTCAATCTTTTGCTGGCTGGAATTCTGCCAGCAAAAGACCGATGGAGCATACGCATTTTCCGACAAAAAGCTCTCATCGGAGTTTTGCTGGCGGCATTTCCGATCGCGTGTACGTGGCATTAGGGTCCACTTTAAGTGGGCTCATTTAAAAACACAATTGGTGTCACACGTGCCAAGCAATGGTTAGCATTTACTTTCAAACTTGCACCAGAGCATCCAGACAGCCAGTATCTTATTGGCAATTCTTCACCTTATCTTAGCTCACAGTATTTTTCAAGCATATTTTTCATGTCATCAAGCAATACTATCTCTCTGACCCTATTGGCTATTACAGTAAAAGACATGCAAATAAGATTAACAGTGTCTGGACTGAAAAGCATATGGCTCAGTCAACTGGGAATTATGGAGCTGACATGAGCTCATTCTCCCAACAGTATATTTACAAAACCATCACCTATACTAGTGTTCCCCATCTGTCTTCCTCTTTCAGTATAACCCCCCTTACACAGACACACACAGCTAGAACTCCACCCAGTCCCTCCTGTGATGCAATTACTTCTGTGCCTCTGAATGGTACTACCATCCAACCCCAGTATCAAATAAAACAAACCCTCCTCAATAGGTTGAGCTCTTCAAACATTTGTGCCTAGAAAAGGAATACACACTTCAAGTCTATCTACTACACCCATCCATCCTGAGCCTAAGCTGTGTCAGACATGCTTCCAGAGATGCAAGAGGGAGGGAAATGTTCTGTCCTAAACTCATAGCACAGCTATGGGTGATTTAAACCAAATGAGAGAAAATTCAAACCACTAAAAACTCTACACTTCAATGAAAGCAGATGTCAGCAAAATGGTAAGTGACAACACGAACTTTGCCATGATGTTTGCTGCCAGGAATATACTTTTTAGCTGTGTTTATTTGTTGGATCTTTTTCCTGCCTGTTGCTTTTAACTCCTTCTTGTCTAAGTCCTGACTAAGCAGTCTCTGTCCTGTTTTCACTCCACAGTAAAGAAGTCAGAGTTAATTGCATGTGAAGCGCTTTCTTTCCACTTTAATAAATCTGGTGAGGTGCCTGTGGACAAAACTTTGTGCACTCAAAACACACCTTTGAAAGGTAGAGAGGAATCATTAAGGCATTTTATTAAGTGGCTGTTTCAATGAGATTTGGTTAATGTTTTCCACAACATACATCACTGTAAAAATCTGTGCTAATAACCTGCCCGTTTGTAAATCTATTATAAGTGAGATATTTATCACTCTGGAAGTAGAGGAGGTTGTAATTACTTTACACTTTAAAGTAGTTCTCTAAATCACAATGTTGACTAACAAACTAAGCTAGGGTGTTTGTTTTTTTTTTAACTGAATGGCTTTCAGGGTGCAATATAAATTCATAAATTAAAAAAAAGGAAAACTTCATGGGTATTAACAACTTTACATCTATATCTGTGCATATAAATGTAGATATATCTATATACATAGATATATCAATATAGATATATATACTCCTTTAAATATAATGGGCATGTTTCATTTATTTTTTTAACATAAGGAAATGTACACTATTGGCTTAAATCTTGGTGTTTAATTATTCAGGAAATATCTATCTATCTATCTATCTATCTATCTATCTATCTATCTATCTATCTATCTATCTATCTATCTATCTATCTATCTATCTATCTATCTTAAAATAGAGACTCTGTTTAGAATAATTTACTGTTTAAATGATTACTAAATTAACACGAGTCTCTATTTAAATTATCTGTTTTATTTACTTTAAAAATAAAACAAAGTAATATATATTATTTTGCTACTTTTACTAGCAGAAATGTAGCAGAGTTGTTTATAAGCAAGAACGGTTGGTTGCTTTTGCACATCTACCTGTAGGAAATCTGTATTTATTAGCCATGTTTTACTTGACAAATAAAAAAACACCTAATATCCCTATACATTTATATTCTGTATTTGCATCTTCACTAAGATGATATAAATCCCATTGTTTTAATGTTCTGTTTTTTTTATTCAAACATGGGCTAATTTGTGAACTAACGCAAAGCTTTTTGTTAATCCTTTTAAGGCTAAAGGTTTTGGAAACTTGATTTGATTAGTTTACATATTAACTGCAATGGGCAGGCAATATCCAAGCTTCAAAGGGAGAACCATGCTAAACAGTCACTAGACTAGTGTTTGGAAAGCTTGTATTGCTGCCTAATCAAATAGAGTTGTTATAAATGAGAGGTGCTGGAACGATGTTTGTGCTTGGAATTCCAGGCACAGGGATGTGGACTACAACTGTGAATATATAATTCAGTATATTTATGTTCTAAGATGAAAATGATTGCAAAGTATACTCTTTATTATGACCATACAGTGCATGCAATAAAAGCCTTATATTGTAAGTACAATAAAATCATAAATGATCAATTAAAATGTTTAAAGTTTCAACAGTGCAAAATAATTAAAAAATACAGCTAAACAGATAAAATATCAACAGTTGGAAAATAATAAGAAGTTTATTATTAATTAGAAATAAAAAGTTGACATGTAAATGAAACAATCCGATTTTAAAGTGTAAACTGAATGATATAAAAACAGTAGCGGTGCACCTGAATTATAATATCTTAATTCTGCATGTATTGTAAATTCTAACTTTAACCTACCTGGGTGCAGTATAGACAATGAAAGGTGTACATAGAAATGGATGAATAAATATACCCATGATATTATGATGTTACAAATGTTGTACCGGAACTGTATAGAATAAAAGAATTAGCATTATCTGCTCTTTCCTTAAATGTACCTCCCTTTTTATATGCCATGTATAGAATCCATAAGTGATAGTAAAATCACCCCAAACAATGACCTACTACAGCTCATCTCAAAAGTTTTCCTTGACACATCATAAGTATTAATCTCTCATTTCATGGTAACCAGTCATTTGCCTGGTTCACATGCAGTTATTTTAATTTTCACCACGGTAGCGGAAATACAATTCAGACTAAGTGAGGCAAAGCAGCATAAACAGCCAGTGATGCAAAACAGAATACATTATTAGGAAGAATGGTCCTAAAGATGAGCTCTGGTTTTACATTGTGGTTGTGTGAAGCACACCCAGTAACACCGTGATTTCACAGTCGATCATTCAGAACAATGTTCCGTAACTTGGTAACACAAAAAGCGACCTCAGAAATGGTCTTGTTTTCCTGGTATAAATGTCTCTTGCATGTCCTCACATTTGTTTTCTGCCTGAGAAAATGTACAGTAGTGTAAGTGGGACAGCCCCTTTGAATTCAAAGGTTTCAATTCTCTTTAAACTTGGCAAACATTCCAAATCTTTAACATCCTATTTTTGTAACTCAAGCCCTGAGTCTTTTCAAATGAAAAGAGGATGACAGTGACATAAGGGCACTGGACTTTTACATAGTGATCAACATCAATTCTGTAATCCCAGGCTGCCCGTACTGCTCTGCAAGGTGTCTGCTGCCAATAAAAGGGTCAGTTCTCTTGAAGTCTCTATTATTCTTCTGGTACAATTGAAACATAAAATGTAAAAAAAATAAAAACTATATGGGATTATGCGTGTGGGTTTTTCTATCTATCGCTTAGGACAATATATATCACATATAAATGTTTTAATTTATTATATTAGAGGTTACAATCTTTTACATATGTTACAAAAGTCCTCAGAAGAAAGTTTAGGAAAATGTCAAATAAAAAGCCCGGTATTTTAGTTTTCAGGAAATTTAAATTGCTACTGGTTTTTGATCCAACAGTTTTGGCACCACTCAAAAATATCTGTAAATTAAATTATCACACCTAACCCTATGCCCTAACCATTGCTATTCCCTTACAATACAGCGCATTGTCTGCCCCACCCTCGGTAACCTTAACCCAACCATTATATTGGTCTTCTACATCGGTACCCAGGTTTAACTTCCCTGTTCGATCAGTTACCTTTTTGCTGCCTGTGTTCCACTGCAGAGATTTCCTTTCGCTTTCTGTCCTACAGACACAACAGGAAATTAAAGGAAATCTCGCAAGGGGAAGAAAATTTCCATCTTAAAGTGCTGTCACATGAACAGGTTTACCCACAGAAGGATTTTCCTTTACCATTTGCCTTGGTAACAACTAGAATTTTTTTTGAATTTCCCTTCACTATCCCACTCAGTGACAATGGTCAGCAGGTCAAACGGAGTGGTGAATCTCCACGGCAGAGACACAGACAGCAAACAAAAATTTGACCAAGGTTCTAACTCTTCTCTACTCTATCCAAAAGGATATAAACTGTACCTACACAATAAAAATGCCTGCATTAAAATTCAGTCTGCAGGTGATCAGTTGTGCAATTGTTCTAATGAGGGCCATGCAAACGCAGAGGGAACATGTGAAATCCATACTTTTAAGGACCTGATGAATTTCAAATTCAATATCTCAGTGTTGCATTGAGACATTATGCTTTAGTTTGATATGTTATACAGATCCATTGTTTAGCGCTTCGTGGGCGAATGCCTCAGATAGTGATATGTACATGGTGCTTATGTCACCAACCTCATCAGAGAACAAGAATCAAATGCCAAAAATAAACCAAGGTATGAACCATCATTTTATTCCCCAATAGACATCAATTATATACAATGTTTTCCATATTATGCAACAATGTAACAGTGTATTTGGGATTTTAGAATATCAGTATCAATCTGAACACCCTGTGGCCAGCAAAATTACAACTAAAGGCTCCTGTATGACAGTCTAAACAAGTAACACATCAAATGACTTTATGATGTATAAGCATCATAAAGTAAACAAAAATCTTGCTTTAAGTTCCCTAACTGAACCAAATCCTACTTCATTTATGTCTCAAACATTCCCTCTCTTAGACACTGCAGCTAACAGTGGGAAGGCTTCAGTAACAGTGGCAATTCTGTCAATCTAGGAAGCAATGGGCAGGATTATTTGTGGCCAGGCTTGTGAAGCAGCAGTGACAATGCCTATAGCAACACCCTCACAAAACATTTTTCATCTTACTGCAGTGCAAGCAGACATATTCTACATGAGAGCGGCAACTCTGTTCTGAGATCACGTCAGTGCAGCAGCATTGCCACAACATCAGCTGCATTAGGTGGACTTCACTGGCAAGCTCAACAGGTAATTGTGGGGCTTTGCAGGTGGGCTAATAGAAAATTGTAAGTGCTACAACATATATATATTTTTTTTAGAAAGCAATAGATTTATGGTAAATAATCTATTTTTTCCCCACAAATGACTGCTGTCTACTTTGTTAGTGGAAAAAAGAAAGACCCAAAAATCAATGAGGTTACCTAAATCTCATCCTGCCTTTTAATAGTAAGGAGAAGGAATAACAAACATGAAAATAAAAAAGAGTAGAAGCAAACTAAAAACTGTCCTGGTCAGGAAGTCTTATGGTAGTTTGAGGTCTGACAAATTAGTAAATAAAGTATTTTTGTCCAAAATGAAATAGACAAAATTATCACTTTTATTTGATAGCATCTCTAGCAAATCTTCTGGATGAAAAGTATCACCCCTTTTCACTGATAATATACAGCATTGTTTTATATGGCTGACCAAAGATTGGGAGATTGTTGCAAAATCTGATTAATTGTGGTCTAATCATGTGATAGACTCGATGTGTATGAAATATTTCAGTGCTAGGCCTTTAGAGACCAATATCATTCTAATAGGAGCAGTTCATGGCTCAAATGTTTATTTTTTTTCTTTCTTTGTTTGTTGCTTTTCTCTTCAGATTGAGCAAAGATGGTGCAGTACATATGGGGAACACATAGAAAATTACATTACTTTAAAATTGGTATGAATGCTGGGTGAAAAGTGTTTAAGGCTTTTGGATACAAACTATATAAGTATTGTTGCCATAGACCTATTTAAAGTTATATCATAAAGCAATAGTGTATGACAGTGCTAACACTGTTGTCTGCTTTTTGCCATTAAATGGTAAAAATGTGTAACAAATTTAAAAAAAAAAACTTTACAGTTGCAATGTTAAAAATGTAATATTTCTGAGTTGTAAATCTGTTATTATTCTACCATTCTGTCATTTGAAAAATTATATTTCCTTAATTTATGCTTCGTCAAAATCATTACTGGAAAGTACAGATGATTTATCATTAATATAACTTAGTTATAACACATACAAATGTTCCATCACAATTGGCTCCAGGGGAGTTGAAAAGAAACAACACGCATGTAAAGCATATTAATATCCTCAATGTGTGCATGATAACACACTAGGTCAGGAGACTTTCATTTTACATATATTACAATTATTCATACTTCCAGAAAATTAGAGCTGATGTTGCACAGACATATTCCAGTTGACTTGTCATTTTTTTTAAACTTTCCCGAAAACTATATACTTCCTGCTCTCAGAAATTAGCTGCATCTGTATAATGCTTTAACTGTGATTTGACAAATCAGTATGAGAATAATAATGAACCATCTGTATCAAAATAAATAATAATAATAATAATAATAATACAATAAATATTAAAAAAGTGTTTTTTTCTACTAGTAAGTACAACTTACAGTTCATGTTATGCTTCTTTTTACAGAGTTGTAGAAAAAATAATTAGTTTAAATATTTTAGAATATTACTAATTAAATCAACTAGCTCCTGTAGCTAGTTGATTCTTAACACAGGACATTTATTTTCCAAAGCATACAGTATGTATTTTTTGTAAGTGTCTATGCTGAAAAATCACAGTTGCATTCTTGTTATGCATTCTTGTTTTTATCCCTGTTGTATCAATGTCCAACTTGCTGTTAGAGGCAACCAAAGAAAACCCAGAGTTTTATACTTCCAGGCTACTCAGCACTTTACATGAATGTAATCTGGAATCAAAACAAAATACATCATACATGCTATGGTAGTAGAAATAGTAGTTGCTAACTGATACTGGTATCCATGAAAAAGTCCCAGGGTATGGAGATTTTTCCCTAGAAATCTCTCATTTAGTAAGCAGATATGGTGGGCCTGATTTAGTAATGTAATCATTTCAAACATTTAAAGATGCGGAGAAGCTGTTTTTTTTAATCCCTGGTTGAGATGGTTGAAATGAACACACTTTCACTTTACTGCATTTTGCCTCACTTTAAACTTTACTAGATGAGGTTCAAAGCGAGTATATAAAGCAGAATGAATATGCACCTGTAATAATTTTGGCAATGATGATCATTGTAATTATTGTAATAAGCTGTACACAGTTACACAATGGGGTTGATTTACTAAAGGCAAATAGACTGTGCACTTTGCAAGTGCAGTTGCACCAATTTTACCCAGAACTTAGTGAATGTAGTGAAGCTCTGCTGGCTTCCATCGCCCAATCATATTCAAGAAAAAACATTTTGTTTTTTTTGTTTTTTTTATTTTCCTTGTGCCTGATTGGGTATTCTTTACAAAGTGAAGCTTTACCACATTCACTAAGCTCTCTGGAAAATGTGTGTAACTGCACTTGCAAAGAGTGCAGTCTATTTGTCTTTAGTAAATCAACCGCATAGTGTTCAGTATAATGAACTGTATTTTTTGTATGTATCTATCACATGCAATTGTTTTGTAACCTGACAATTTTGTTCTGTATCTACTGGATTATATAAACATGTTATTAGATGAATTTTGTGGAAAATATAATACTACCCTTGCGCTGGAAGAGCTAAATGCTCATTGTTGTCTATGGTACTGTTGAAAAGCAGTTTTATCTCTTTTACCCCTTGCTCACCTAGCAGCCTGCGTACTCCACTTCCCTTTGATGTTCCAGGTGGTGGGTGGGCCCTCAACATTCTCACTTAAAGTGCAGAACTACTGGTCTTGCATTGTATGTGATGACAACAGAATTCAACAGAAGAGAGTCCTGAAGAGAAGAAGCTTTGGGTGACCATTTGCATGGTGAAGAGGAAGCCAAGGGGAAAAATAAGGTAAGCAAAACTGCATTTAAAGGTACTTTAGGCAAAAATTAGCATTTAACTCCTCACAGTTGCATCTTCTCTCCTTAAACTCTCTCTTCTTTATCCCTCTTCTCCACTCCACAGCTTATATATATCACCCTCACGCCTGTCTTCACCTTATTACTGCACGTATCACCTCGTGCTAATTCTGAACCCATATACCAATAAAACCTGCAGGATACTGGGACGTTTCCCCACCACATAAGTCACACTCCCATATCACCTCTCTCACCCTTCTGCTTCTCCTAACTTCTGGAGATATTTCCCCAAATCCTGGACCGCCATCATTTACCTTTGGCCAACATACCCAGCACCCCCCATCCTCTGATAGCAGCCGCAATCCACACAATCTCATTTCTATTCCTCTTCTGCCTAGAACCAGCCTCCCCTTCTCCTGTGCCCTTTGGATTGCCTGCTCTGTTTGTAATAAACTCACCACCATCCATGGCCTATTTATCACAAACTCCCTGAACCTACTTGCAATTACTGAGACCTGGATTCAAGAATCTGACTTTCCTTCTCCTGCTGCTCTCTCCTATGGTGGCCTCCTGTGGACTCACTCTCCCAGGCCTAGTGGACGGAAAGGAGGTGGTGTTGGAATCCTCCTATCCCCTCAAAGCACTTTTCAGGTTCTTCATCCACTCCCCTCTCTGTCCCTCTCCTCATTTGAAGCTCACTGTATTTGTCTATTTTCTCCAGTTTCACTGAGAATTGCCGTGATCTATCGGCCCCTGGACCTTTATACTTTCTCTCTTCTGAAACTCCAACAACCATTCTTGGTGACTTCAACATCCCTGTTAATCTTAACACTCCCACTACTTCTAAGCTGCTGAGCCGAACATCCTCTTTTGAGCTAAAACAATGGACACACGCTTCTACTCTGTTGGCAACTGCCTTGACCTCATATTCTTCTATCTATGCACTCTGCACAACCTCTCCTATATACCTTTTCCCCTCTCTGATTACCACCTTATTAGTTTCACTCTCTCCCTATCTTCCTCCTCCTTGCCTATTACTCATAGAAACCTTTGCCATTTTAACCCTTCTCTTCTTTTTTTCTGCTACAGATTGTCTCTACGACAAAATCTCATCCTTGTCCTGCCCCAACTTGGCCACTTCTGTCTACAACAGTTCACTGTCATCCACCCTGGATACCTTCGCCCCCTCACTACACACAGAATCAGGCCCCGACCACTACAACCCTGGCAGACAGACAATATCAGAAGCCCTTAAAAAAAACATAGCTGTGCTCTTGAGCGTTTGTGGCATAAGTCTAATGCCGTGTACAGACGATCGGAATTTCCGACAACCAAACCGTGGATTTATTTCCGACGGATGTTGACTGAAACTTGTCTTGCATACACATGGTCGCACAAGTGTTGTTGGAAATTCTGAAGGTCAAGACTGTGGTGATGTACAACACGTACGACAGGACTAGAAAGAGGAAGTTCAATAGCCAGTGCGGCTCTTCTGCTTGATTCCGAACATGCATGGAATTTTTTGCATCAGAATTGTGTACACACGATCGGAATTTACACCAACGGATTTTGCTGTAGGAAAATTTGAGAACCAGCATTCAAATTTTGTTGGTCAGAAATTCCGATAAAAAATGTCCGATGGAGCCTACACACAGTCAGAATTTCCGACAACAAGCTCAAATCGAACATTTGTTGTCGGAAATTCCGATTGTGTGTATGCGGCATAAGTCACAGCAAGATTTCAGCCATTATAAATCTGCCCTCCAAAAGTCACTAAACTTTTTTAACGCCCACCTAACCTCCTGCCCCCTGGACCCTGTTCCTTCTCAAATACTACGGTCACCATCTGGCTCTATCCTACACTCTTTAACTCATATCTTCAACCTCTCACTCTCTACTGGCATCTTCAACCCTCTAAAACATGCGCTAGTCACTCCCATACCAAAAAAGGCCTCACTAGACCCCACCAATCTTAACAACCTAAGACCCATCTCTTTACTCCCTTTTGCCTCCAAACTCCTTGAACGTTTAGTCTACAACCAACTGAGTGACCACCTCATTGAGAATAACCTTCTTGATCCCCTTCAGTCTGGATTTTGCCAGCATTCCACAGAAACTGCCATCCTAAAACTCACAAACTACTTACTAACAGCCAAAACCAACGGTAATTATTTCGTACACATACTCTTGGACCTTTCCACTGCCTTTGATAGAGTTGACCATCCCCTCCTCCTCAAAAAACTAAATTTGCTTGGTCTCCATGGTTGCCCTCTCCGTTGGTTCGAATCTTACCTATCTCATCGCACCTTTAGTGTCACTTACAACTCCACTTCCTCCTCTCTAACTCCTCTTACCGTTGGGGTCCCCCAAGGTTCTGTCCTTGGACCTCTACTATTATCGATCTACACGTCCTCCCTGGGTCAGCCTCCCATGGCTTCCAGTACCATTTATATGCTGATGACACCCAAATCTATCTCTCTGCCCCTCAGCTCACCCCATCAGTCTCCTTACGCATCACTGATTTACTAACAGACATATCAGCCTGGATGTCAAACCACTTCCTCAAACTGAATCTAAAACCCAGCTCTTAATATTTCCTCCCCCATGTGCCCCTTCCCCTGACTACTCTGTCAAGATTAATAGCAAATCTATCAGTCCATCCCCACATGCCAGGGTGCTAGGGGTAACCTTAGACTCTGAACTGTCCTTTCAGGCCCACATCCAATCCCTGTCCAAATCATGCCACCTTAGCCTCCGCAACATTTCCATTATACACCCCTTTTTAACTAATGATACCACCAAGCTTCTAATTCACTCCCTGGTTATCTCTCGCCTTGACTACTGCAACTCCCTCCTCATTGCATTACCTTTACATAGACTATCCCCCCTTCAGTCCATGATGAATGCTGCTGCAAGACTCATCCAACATACCAACCATTCAGTGTCCTCCACCCCTCTCTGCCAATCCCTCCACTGGCTTCCACTCACCCAACGAATAAAATTCAAAGTACTAACAATAATTTACAAAGCCATCCAAAACTCTGCCCCCAGCTACATCACCAACCTAGTCACAAAATACCAACCAAGTCGCTCTCTTCGGTCTCTCCTCCCATGCTAGCCTCCAAGATTTCTCCAGAGCTTCTCCCATCCTTTGGAACTCCCTACCCCAATCTGTCTAACTTTCCCCTAGTCTATCCATCTTTAGACGATCCCTTAAAACCCTTCTCTTTAAAGAAGCCTATCCTGCTTCTAACTAATAAACTGTTTTACTTCCTCCATCAGTTCATCCCCCACAACCTTTTACCTTTTGTATCAATTGACCCTCCCTTTTTAGATTGTAAGCTCTAATGAGCAGGGCCCTCTGATTCCTCTTGTACCAGATAGTAATGTAATTGTAATGTCTGCCTTTATTTTGTTAAGTGCTGTGCAAACTGTTGGTGCTATATAAATCCTGTATAATAGTAATGATAATAATAATAATATCTCTTGAATTGTGGGGGTAGCCCCACTGCAAACATAGCTTTGATTTTTTTTTCTAGAGTTCAGCCTTAAACATTTCTATTGCTACAGCAATAAAAGGTTATAAAATTAATACTAATGCCCTGTACACACGGTCGGACAGTGATCGGACATTCCGACAACAAAATCCATGGATTTTTTCAGACGGATGTTGGCTCAAACTTGTCTTGCATACACACTGTCACACAAAGTTGTCAGAAAATCCGATCATTCTGAACGTGGTGACGTAAAACACGTATGTCGGGACTATAAACGGGGCAGTAGCCAATAGCTTTCGTCTCTTAATTTATTCTGAGCATGCGTGGCACTTTGTGCGTCGGATTTGTGTACACACGATCGGAATTTCCAACAACGGATTTTGTTGTCGGAAAATTTTATAGCAAGTTCTCAAACTTTGTGTGTCGGAAATTCCGATGGAAAATGTGTGATGGAGCCTACACACGGTCGGAATTTCTGACAACGAGGTCCTATCACACATTTTTCGTCGGAAAATCTGACCGTGTGTACAGGGCATAAAAGGAGGCAACTAAATTCTACCTTAGACAATAGTTAAAACATGTTCCCAATGAAAGATTTCCTCCTTACCCCCAGTGTTCACAGGACACATAGAGAGGTTGAATCTCCCCAGCTCAAGGCTACAGCAAGTAAGTACATCTGCAATAAGACATGACTGAAGTTCCAACCTTTATCTGCTCTATCAAAAATTAAAAAAAATGTTTTGGTTTAAGACGTACTTTAAATATTTGGTAAAAGTCTTTCAGCAAAATTTTTAAAGGTAGATCTACAATTTATTACACATCAAGTAAGTTCTATATTACTGCCTTTGGGACAGTTTGCTCTGGCAGTGGCTTATCTCTGCAGAATTAGCAAATATAAAAGTTAATTGTTGAATTTTTTTCTAATTTACCAAACATGCTCAGACATTTCTTAGTGGTGATCATTTGTACCCCACACAAAATTAAATTGTCATTTGACCCCTCTAAATCTGCTGCTATTCTACAATAAATTATTTTCAGGCATAGTCAACCTTTAGACATTAAGAAGACAAGTACATGCTTACTGAATAGATCATCCCCTTGGCTTCTGATACCTACCTTCCTTTTTCCCCGGTTGCATTTTTCATTTCTCTTTAAAAACACTTTATATGTTTTGGGTTGGTTTTAGGTTAGAGTTTAGACAGGGCTAAGGCATTAATGCTTCCACCATGTGACAGTTTTTGGCCTTGGTGATTGGTTACTTACAACACCCTCCCCCATATCTGGATCACCAGGTATTTTATGGGGTCCCGTTAGGGAAACAGTGAAACCATCCAGTGAATGCGTTATGTTACCCTGAATTGGCAAAGAATAGATACACTTTAACAAAATCATTTTAAGCCCTTAGCAGATAGCCATCCACTTATAAAAAATGTAAATTACCTTCAAATTTCTCAAAATTGTTTCTTTTAAATTATGAAAATAGCAATGTAATGATATATGGTTACTTTGGTTGTCAGTATGTGTTGTTCTTGGAAAATAGGTAAAGTGAAATAATATTTTCAATATTTCAATATTTGATTCTCCATATAATGATGATTCAAATAAGTTAAAAAAAAATCAGACATCATGTAAAAGTTAAGCTTCCTTTATTTTAAAATGTTGAAAATAGGGCAGGGATACAGAATGAAATTGTTCAGACTACGAGATTTTTTTGTATAAAAAGTTGCACAATAGACATTATAGGGCTAATTTTCTAAAAAATAAAAATTTACAAGAGCAACAAATCACTGTTTGGTTTTAGAGTCCAATAATATTGTTAAAAAGGAAATTTATCTTTAACATGATTAAGAGATTGAAGACCATGTACGTTTGTACAGCTGGTTTAAAACATTTATCCGTTAGTAAATTATCCCAAATAAAGAGAGTGCCTGAGGAAGGGCTATGATATGATTCTACCTTGTAAAATATTCAAATGTATTAAATTACTATTTACCATTTATATTTATAACTGCTGTACAATGTGTTTTTTGTAGAACTTTTTGGGTATTTACAGGCATATGTACAAATGATCGATTTAGATTTAATCTTTGTATGATAAGGTGAATTTATTTAAGATGTATAAGTGGGTGGCTATTGGTTTCTTTTACCTCGTGTTTTCTTGTTAACAATGTATAAATATTTTTTACACTACTGTAAAGGGCAGACAAAATACAATATTGCTATATAGAATAAGAAATCTATTAGGATGTACAAAACTACCTTTAGAACAAAAGGGATAGAATAAAATTTCTCTCTTATAGTACAGTAACGTCGTATTAATTTATTACCCTTGCATAGTCTACTTATCCGAAAATCACTAACTTTGCCTAATGACCTGCAAACTTTGTAGTTAATTGTAAATATTTGCTATTGCCCTGAATATTTAAGCCACAACTATCAGGCTTTTTTACTTTCAGTATATTTGAGAGTATAAGTTGTTTTACACCAGGTTTTGATAAAAGTATTTATGTATGCTCAATTTATTTAATGAAATAATAAAAACATATAGACATTCACCAATTGATTAATTAATTGAACAGTCAGTAAATAAAAGGGAAACATAAAACACATTTCAAGCACTTAATGTGAATTAGGCTTGTTGCTTTCCTTTCCTTAGCAGCTCAGAAAGCATGTTATCTCAATATCTTCATAGGTCATTTTGCTGTAATTATACTTGCTACCCCGCGATTAGTATCGTTTACTGTTTTCAGTGTTAATTGTTACAGAGTGAATCTGATTTTTGCAAATTTGTAGTAAATGGTAACCTGAGTACCTGGTTAATTAGGAATGCATACCAGTACTGCTTCCTTATCTATCTTTTAGGCAAACTGTGTAATGTGAAAACAGGAATGAAATGTCAATAAAGGTTAGTTTTATAAACTGAATTAAAATTCTCATGTCCTCAGTACTCAATAATTAGATGGCTCCCTAGTGCAGCAAACTCACCAAACAATCTGTGGAGCATATTAAATGTTCATTACATCTTGGAAGTATAAACACTTTTTTCATACTTTTGTATATTAATGTTTAGAATATTTAAAGTTGAAGATAACAAATTAATACTAATCGTTTAATGTTACCCGCTTAACCTCTATAGAAAAAAGAATTTATGCAAGCAGGTACTTTAGGCAAAAAAAAAAGCCAAAATCCATATCAATGCAAAAATATAATTTCACATAAAAGATGCAGAAGAAATTTGAATTTATTTTTTGTGATATTTACCTTTTCAAATTGTCTTGTATGTTAATATGTTGAAAACTGTTCAATGTCGCTACCTCTTTTATGCACTGTAGGCTTTATTAATTTAAATATAAATATAGGTATAATAGTGAAAGAAATAGCAGTATAAGAAATAATAATGAATGATTATTGGTAATAATAAAAGTAATAAACATATATTCATACTACAAAACCTTTTCAGTGTAGGATGGCAAAGCAGTGTCATTTAATTTAGAACGTTAGATAGCAAATAATGTATTTGACCTATAGAAGACCAAAGACAAAATTCATCTTAAAAAAATTATAGCATGTGTATATATCTATGTATATAGATATATAAATAAAATCTTAACTTTCTATTCAGATGGTGCAAAAGTACTTTCCCTTGGATATAACATGCTTTTGATCTTCTTGGCTCTAAAAGGGGTTTATTATCTTTGTTATTCGCTATTTGTTACCGATACGCCCGCTTGGCTCTTCAAAAATTCCAAAACCCACATATGCATCTCACAGTTACTAGGGGCTGTGCATAAGCATGTTAAGGAAATAAATATGTTTGCTGTTCAAATATTTCCACATGACAACAGTCTGGGAGAACAGAAGATGTCAGCTTCCTAGCTGATGACCCATGAAAACTGTTTTTGATTTTTATTTAATGAAAAAGGCATTCCTTAGATGATGATTTGCTGTGGTTAAGCTATCTCACATCCTTTGAATTCAAATGTAAATAAAGTAGTAATACAAATTTCAACATGCGTAGAAGCATCTTGGAACTTTTACATTCTTATGTTTAAAGTAAAAAGTTTTAAGTACATTACCTATTATGCTATAGTATGAATTGCATGACTTTGTTTCTTTTTCGTTCCTAGGCTTGGGGTTTAGAATGAAAAGAAATTCACTTTTTATACTACATGAATTGTTCTTTTAATCCTGTTAGACAGCAAAAATACTTGGTGGATATGGCAAGAGTACTTACTACTAGGGTAAGGGTTTGTGTGCAAACGTTTACTGGTAGCAGTCTCTCTGGTTAAGGCAAGCCATAAGTGATATGATTTTCTGAAATTGCTGCTGACAATAATCGTATCCTAAAAATATGACACTCTGGTTGTACCTAAGTCGATTGACGGATTGACTTGGGTACAATCAGCCTGCCCATGCATGGTCTGAATCTCAGCTGGTCCCTGCTGAGCTGGCCAAGATTCGAACTGTCTATGGCTGACTTAACTATTAAACCACCTTCTCTCGGAAAGTGTCTTAGGGGATGAAACACATTAGGACAGAGCCAACCAAGGACATCATCACACCAGCTCGAACGAGCATCGGTAATGAATGAGCTGTCGTTTTTTCTTTTTCCACATTTAGCGAGTATATATGCATGTTTAATAAAGATTTAAGCAATAAATGCTACACTATTTGGTTTTCTTTGTCCCTCTCTGTGCACTGAGGATCTTATATTGTGCCTTGTGATAAATATTGCTGAGTAGAGAGCTATCCATCCTGCCCAAGGCCAGCATATGGAGGTTAGGTACTGCTTGTGGCTGTTACCATCTTAAGGGAATGAGTCAGTCATCCAGCCTGGGATTAGTTGAAAATTTTGTAGGAACATTGTAGGAACTCTTTTGGAAAGTAAGTCTCGCTTTCCGATAAGGAGGCACAGGTGGTGCAAGCACTGGATGTGGTGAAAAGTTGGCAAGAGTGTATTTTCATTACTGTGGACTTTCTTGCATGATTACTTCTGGGACTTTTTTCTTTTTGGTTTACACTGACACTTTTATGGTTATTGTAAACAGTGCAACACGTTTTTTATATATATATGTGTTATTTTTGGCATTGAGTATTCAAATGTCTGAGAGTATTGCTGTTAGGTTGATCATGGTTTGAAGGATTTATTTTCAAATAATGCTACACTATTTGGTTTTCCTCTCTTTGCACTGGGGATCTTATATTGTGCCTTTTTGCTGCATGCTGAGGAGAGAGCTATCCATCCTGCCCGAGGCCAGCATGCGGAGGTTAGGTACTGCTTGTGGCTGTTACCATTAAGGGAATGAGTCAGTCATTCAGCCTGGGATTAGTTGAAAACTTTGTAGGAACTTTGTAGGAACTCTGTTGAAAATTAAGTCTTACTTTTCGGTAAGGAGACACAGGTGGTGGTGCAGGCACCGGGTGTGGTGAAAAGTTGGCAAGAGTGTATTTTTATTACAGTGGACTTTCTTGCATGATTACTTTTTGGACTTATTGTAAACAATGCAACACTTTTTTAATATATATGTGTTATTTTTGGTATTGAGTATTCAAATGTCTGGGAGTGTTGCTCATGGTTTGAAGGATTTAATTTAATTTATTTGTCTAGCACTAAGCACAGGTTTTGGTATATTAGAATAGGATGACTGTTGGATATATACATTCAAAGCCACAAACCCACCTGCCTTGAAGTAAATTGTAAGCTTCAAAACTTTTTGTACTTACAGATGAAGTCCCTATAAGGGATCATTCAATATAAGGACTAGAATATAAACATTTGTAAACTTGCATGTGCAATTTTAGACATGGGGCCATAGATCTATGTAGGCCCCTTTTGGGGGACACTTTTAACTCAGAAAACCGCTTTAATCATGGTCACCTGTGGGAAAATACGGCACAGTGTGTTGATGTGCAAATGCAGCTCATACTGGGGGCAATTCCATGCAATGGAAGCACAGGGTGCAGGCACCGATGCACATGCCTCAGTTATAAGTACTAAGTATAAAATTGATGTGCTTTAAATAAATAGTGCACAATATGCTGCTACGACTAAGCTAAAATCCAGGAATAAAAAATGCATACATGTGAATAAAATAGATAAATAATTATGGTGCTAATACATGTGTTAAAATAGCCAAAATAAATCTTCAAATTGGTGATGTGACGGTGAATATAAATAAATAATAATGACACTCAGATTACAATGTCCAGATAGAGATAAATAGTGGGGGAAAGTAAAAATAATTAAACAGTTCCTTCCCTTAATCCAGATTGATTGACTCACTGGGTTAGATCGTTTGTATCAGGATATTTAGTTTTTCTCGCATCCCACTTTAGCCATAATACTGCTGATGATTCGGCTCTCAGGATAAAGGTTTTATGCAAAGCAAGCAAAGAAAAAATAGATCATTGTGCAGTGAACTTACTAGATAGTGCACAAGCAAAACAGGGACAAGAGATACACTCACAAACTCCCGGTCTATTAGAAGCATTCAATTATGCAGATTGCAGTCAGCCGCTGTGGACGAAGTTTCCCATAGAGAAACAGCTGCTGTTAACCTTCAGGTGTATTGCAGCACTGAACATCCTAAGCTCCTCCCACGCGTTACATCACTGACACGTGACTTTTTCAAGGATCCTTGAAAAAGTCACGTGTCAGTGATGTAACGCATGGAGGAGCTTAGGACGTTCAGTGCTGCAATACACCTGAAGGTTAACAGCAGCTGTTTCTCTATGGGAAACTTCATCCACAGCGGCTGACTGCAATCTGCATAGTTGAATGCTTCTAATAGACAGGGAGTTTGTGAGTGTATCTCTTGTCCCTGTTTTGCTTGTGCACTACCTAGTAAGTTCACTGCACAATGATCTATTTTTTCTTTGCTTGCTTTGCATAAAACCTTTATCCTGAGAGCCGAATCATCAGCAGTATTATGGCTAAAGTGGAATGCGAGAAAAACTAAATATCCTGATACAAACGATCTAACCCAGTGAGTCAATCAATCTGGATTAAGGGAAGGAACTGTTTAATTATTTTTACTTTCCCCCACTATTTATCTCTATATGGACATTGTAATCTGAGTGTCATTATTATTTATTTATATTCACCGTCACATCACCAATTTGAAGATTTATTTTGGCTATTTTAACACATGTATTAGCACCATCATTATTTATCTATTTTATTCACATGTATGCATTTTTTATTCCTGGATTTTAGCTTAGTCGTAGCAGCATATTGTGCACTATTTATTTAAAGCGCATCAATTTTATACTTAGTACTATTTGTTTGGTTATCTGATCACCCTATATTGATAGCAGCTTTAATTTACTGATTTTATTATAGCACTAACTATATTGGTTTATATATATTTTTTAGCACAATTTATTTATATCACACATATCTATCCACATCAGCGCTTGGTTTTTATTCATTTTTTCATGCCTCAGTTATGATGTCACACCACAGCTGCTAGGGCATGTATACATTCAATTAAGGGAAATACATACTGTATATAGGAGAGGTAACAGGTCCCCTGTATCACTTGCTGAGGGAGACTTAATTGACCCCTCTCAGGTGGTGGTGTACAATGGGGAGCTGGCACTTTACATAGTGTCAATGCAATAGAAGAGCTATGTGGGAATCAAACAAATAGATACATGGATCCATTGTCCTTGCTGGCTTTCTATAGAACACTATAGAATGTACACCTCACTACTCAACAAAGCTTATCTCAGGTCCAAGTAACGTCAGGAATAGGGATGAGCCGAACACCCCCCTGTTCGGTTCGCACCAGAACATGCGAACAGGAAAAAAGTTTGTTCGAACACGCAAACACCGTTAAAGTCTATGGGACACGAACATGAATAATCAAAAGTGCTAATTTTAAAGGCTAATATGCAAGTTATTGTCATAAAAAGTGTTTGGGGACCTGGGTCCTGCCCCAGGGGACATGGATCAATGCAAAAAAAAGTTTTAAAAACGGCCGTTTTTTCGGGAGCAGTGATTTTAATAATGCTTAAAGTCAAACAATAAAAGTGTAATATCCCTTTAAATTTCGTACCTGGGGGGTGTCTATAGTATGCCTGTAAAGGGGCGCATGTTTCCTGTGTTTAGAAAAGTCTGACAGCAAAATGACATTTTGAAGGAAAAAACTCATTTAAAACTACCCGCGGCTATTGCATTGCCGACAATAAACATAGAAGTTCATCGATAAAAATGGCATGGGAATTCCCCAAAGGGGAACCCCGAACCAAAATTTAAAAAAAAAAAATGAAGTGGGAGTCCCCCTAAATTCCATACCAGGCCCTTCAGGTCTGGTATGGATATTAAGGGGAACCCCGGCCAAAATTAAAAAAAAAAATGACGTGGGGTTCCCCCTAAATTTCATACCAGACCCTTCAGGTCTGGTATGGATTTTAAGGGGAACCCCGCGCCAAAAAAAAACGGTGTGGGGTACCCTCAAAAATCCATACCAGACCCTTATCCGAGCACACAACCTGGCAGGCCACAGGAAAAGAGGGGGGGACGAGAGTGCGCCCCCCCTCCTGAACCGTACCAGGCCACATGCCCTCAACATTGGGAGGGTGCTTTGGGGTAGCCCCCCAAAACACCTTGTCCCCATGTTGATGAGGACAAGGGCCTCATCCCCACAACCCTGGCCAGTGGTTGTGGGGGTCTGCGGGCGGGGGGCTTATCGGAATCTGGAAGCCCCCTTTAACAAGGGGACCCCCAGATCCTGGCCCCCCCCTGTGTGAAATGGTAAGGGGGTACTTACCCCTACCATTTCACTAAAAAACTGTCAAAAATTTTAAAAATGACAAGAGACAGTTTTTGACAATCCCTTTATTTAAATACTTCTTCTTTCTTCTATCTTCCTTCATCTTCTCTTTCTTATGGTTCTTCTGGCTCTTCTGGTTCTTCCTCCGGCGTTCTCGTCCAGCATCTCCTCCGCGGCGTCTTCTATCTTCTTCTCCTCGGGCCGCTCCGCACCCATGGCATGGGGGGGAGGCTCCCGTTCTTCTCTTCTTCTTTTCTTCTCTTCTTCTCTTCTTCTCTTCTTCATTTTCTTCTCCGGGCCGCTCCGCACCCATGCTGGCATGGAGGGAGGCTCCCGCTGTGTGACGGCGCTCCTCGTCTGACAGTTCTTAAATAATGGGGGGCGGGGCCACCCGGTGACCCCGCCCCCCTCTGACGCACGGTGACTTGACGGGACTTCCCTGTGACGTCACAGGGAATGCCACAGGGAAGTCCCGTCATGTCCCGTGCGTCAGAGGGGGGCGGGGTCACCGGGTGGCCCCGCCCCCGTTATTTAAGAACTGTGAGACGAGGAGCGCCGTCACACAGCGGGAGCCTCCCTCCATGCCAGCATGGGTGCGGAGCGGCCTGGAGAAGAAAATGAAGAAGAGAAGAAGAGAAGAAAAGAAGAAGAGAAGAGCGGGAGCCTCCCCCCATGCCATGGGTGCGGAGCGGCCCGAGGAGAAGAAGATAGAAGACGCCGCGGAGGAGATGCTGGATGAGAATGCCGGAGGAAGAGCCAGAAGAGCCAGAAGAACCAGAAGAACCAGAAGATGAAGGAAGATAGAAAAAAGAAGTATTTAAATAAAGGTATTGTCAAAAACTGTCTCTTGTCATTTTTAACATTTTTGACAGTTTTTTAGTGAAATGGTAGGGGTAAGTACCCCCTTACCATTTCACACAGGGGGGGCCGGGATCTGGGGGTCCCCTTGTTAAAGGGTGCTTCCAGATTCCGATAAGCCCCCCGCCCGCAGACCCCCACAACTACCGGCCAGGGTTGTGGGGATGAGGCCCTTGTCCTCATCAACATGGGGACAAGGTGTTTTGGGGGGCTACCCCAAAGCACCCTCCCAATGTTGAGGGCATGTGGCCTGGTACGGTTCAGGAGGGGGGGGCCGCACTCTCGTCCCCCTCTTTTCCTGCGGCCTGCCAGGTTGCGTGCTCGGATAAGGGTCTGGTATGGATTTTTGGGGGGTTTTTGGCGCGGGGTTCCCCTTAAAATCCATACCAGACCTGAAGGGTCTGGTATGAAATTTAGGGGGAAACCCACGTCATTTTTTTTTTAAAATTTTGGCCAGGGTTCCCCTTAATATCCATATCAGACCTGAAATGCCTGGTATGGAATTTAGGGGGACTCCCATGTCATTTTTTTTTTAAATTTTGGTTCGGGGTTCCCCTTTGGGGAATTCCCATGCCGTTTTTATCAATGAACTTCTATGTGTATTGTCGGCAATGCAATAGCCGCAGGTAGTTTAAAATGAGTTTTTTCCTTCAAAATGTCATTTTGCTGTCAGACTGTTCTAAACACAGGAAACATGCGCCCCTTTACAGGCATACTATAGACACCCCCCAGGTACAAAATTTAAAGGGATATTACACGTTTATTGTTTGACTTTAAGCATTATTAAAATCACTGCTCCTGAAAAAACGGCCGTTTTTAAAACTTTTTTGCATTGATCCATGTCCCCTGGGGCAGGACCCAGGTCCCCAAACACTTTTTATGACAATAACTTGCATATTAGCCTTTAATATTAGCACTTTTGATTTCTCCCATAGACTTTTAAAGGGTGTTCCGCGGCATTCGAATTTGCCGCGAACACCCCAATTTGTTCGCTGTTCGGCATGTTTTACGTCACCGGGTTCAGAATGATCGTATTTTCCGACAACTTTGTGTGACCGTGTGTATGCAAGACAAGTTTGAGCCAACATCCATCTAAAGAAATCCTAGGATTTTGTTGTCGGAATGTCCGATAAATGTCCGACCGTGTGTACGGGGCATTAGACTGTTATCATATCATTGATATGTATGTGTTTATTGTAAAACCTTGGGTATATGTCAGAGAATAAAAGTTAAGGGGTTGGATTTTTGGGAGTGTAATGATTAGAACAATGACAAAATTGGAAAAATTTGGTGTAAATGGACAAAGACCAAAGTGTTTTTATTTAACATCAATATACACTTTATTGTCAAAAGTATTGGGAAGCTTGCCTTTACACGTACATGAACTTAAATGGCATCCCAGAGTGTGTCTATGGGAATGTTTGACCATTCTGCCAGAAGCGCATTTGTGAGGTCAGGCACGGATGTTGGACGAGAAGGTCTGGCTCACTGTCTCTGCTCTAGTTGATCCCAAAGGTGTTCTATCGGGATGAGGTGCAGGCTAGTCAAGTTCCTCCACCCCAAACTTGCTCATCCATGTCTTTATGGACCTTGCTTTGTGCACTGGCCCAAATCATTTGGTAGAGGGGGGGTTATAGTGTGGGGTTGTTTTTTAGGGGTTGGGCTTGGCCCCTTAGCTCCAGTGAAGGGAACTCTTAAGGCATCAGAAATTAGATCAAGTACACAACATCAAAACTGATTATAATGTTCAACAGCAGTGCTTTAGATACTTTATTCCTTAGGAAATAAATTCTAAAAATGATACCAATATGGCATAAGGTCTCCAGACCTAATCCCTATTGAGCATCTGTGGGGCATCCTCGAATGGAAGGAGGTGGAGGAGCGCAAGATCTCTAATATCCACCAGCTCCATGATGTCATCATGAGGAGTAGAAGAGGACTCCAGTGGCAACCTGTGAAGCTCAGGTGAACTCCATGCCCAAGAGGGTTAAGGCAGTGCTGGAAAATAATGGTGGCCACACAAAATATTGACACTTTGGTCCCAGTTTGGACATTTTCACTTAGGGGTGTACTCACTTTTGTTGCCAGCATTTTAGACATTAATGGCTGTATGTTAAGTTATTTTGAGGGGACAGCAAATTCACACTGTTATACAAGCTATACACTCACTACTTTACATTGTAGCAAAGTGTAATTTCTTCAGTGTTGTTACATGAAAAGATATAATAAAATATTTCCAAACATGTGAGGGGTGTACTCACTTTTGTGAGATACTGTATATATATATACTGTGAATATATAAAATGTTGCTTCCTATCAGAATTAAACTGTAATTAATGATCTTGCAGAACCCCTTAAAACAAACACTTTTTAGCAATTAAGATTATTGAATCTTTTCCAGAACTTATCTTGTTTAGAATAACATTGAAGGTAATACGATTTTATATCTTTTGCCAGTAGCGCTTATCTGTGAAAAATCCATGGCTTGTTTAATATAAGAACACTGTAAATTGTTCTTGGAAGTCAGGGACACAGAGGCCCAGTGGAGAGAATTGGGAGAACCTCAAAAGCTTACTTTATAAGAAATTAGATCAAGTACCATACACAACATCAAAACTGATTATAATGTCCAACATCAGTGCTTTAGATACTTTTTCCCTTTGGAAATAAATTAGGAAAATTATACCAATATGGCATAGGTGAATAAAAAATATAAAATGTTTACGCTGAAACATTAAGCAATGTCAGGTATAGGCTTGCTAGTGTTTTAGGAAGGCTCATTACATAATCTTAACTGCTAATGTTTGGTAGAAACGCACATCTGCATTTCATTTACATTCTCCTGTTGTAAGCAATGTTCACACATGTGACTGTCAGTGCCGCACCTCTGAAAAATGAATCAATGATCTGATCTTTTTTCATAGATATTTGGCAGGCGGTGAGGTGGTGATATCGCCTTCTCACAGCCTAACCCCTGTAAATACTGTGCCACCGCACCACAACCATGTGTGTTGCAAGGGGTTGTGGGCCAGTGGTAGAGCTACCCTAATCCCTTGCAGTGGGTGCAACTGAACGTGGTTGGGGTTTATTTCTTGCTGTGGCCACTAAGTAAAGTGTTGTGACAGCAACAAGTGTACAGTGACAGCGACAAGTGTACGCCCCCATAAACTGCCTTTGTAACTTAAGGGAGAGCAGTTTGGGGGTGGTACCACCCGCCCCCATCAAATCGTAAATATTAATAAGCTCGTAGGGGCCAGGTTTTTCTCCAAAGACACATGATCAGTTGCAGGGTTACTGCTGGTTAAATCAGTTAACAAATTTCAAGGGCAAGAGATGAAATTTATTTGGATATACTGAAAATCAAAGCACATGTTTGCTTTAAATTAAAGGTATCAAAATGACTGACAGCTGTTTTACATACATATATGCTTATTGCTTTACTTGCCAATGAGTTTGTAATTTTGGACAGTCATTCTGATTGGCACGCCATTGAGAAGACCAGGGGTGACATAGGAAGCTGATTTGCTCAGCCAGGAAAGGTTAATTGCTTAATCAGGAACTACATGTGTCAGCTCCCTAACTGTGCAGAGTGAAAAATATGTGTACATCAAAAGATTGTCTGTACAGAGCCACAAATCCTTAAACAGGAATACAGCCAACATATACAGTATAACACAAATACACACATACACACACTGTATATATACTCTATAAATACAGAATGTGCATTAATTGTTAATTCAGTAATAACAATATACATATTGCAAACCATGCAAGGGTTTTGCCCAAAGTGGTGAGGTACCACAACATGACAGCCAGGAGAATGAATCTAACAAATGGCATCTCTTACATGCAGAATGTCAACATGATGTATGGAGCTTTCACACTTATAGTGTATGTTTGTCAATGAAATGGCACAAATATGCTCCAGCTGTATATCTTCACTACATAATTGTCTTTCATGTTCAAGAAAGCTCAGAATATTTAATTTCAAATTAAAATATTTTCTTATTTCAAGGCTAGCATATGAGCTCAACAGTCTTCGAAAGTCAATTAAAGGAGAACTTTGGAATAGGGTTGACTGAAATGACAAAACAGGGCCGATTACTCACAAGGCGTCCTTCACATCAGCAGAGCTTGAAAATGCCCATCATAGACTAGCATTAACACATGAGAATGTAGGAGCTTTTTAAGGATGTTTAACATATTTTCTAATACTTTAGAAGCATTAAAAAAAAAAAACAGTGTCAATTGTTTTGAAGCATATTTGAGCTGTGAAAATACCTGTTAGTCCTTGTGACAAGCATTTTCAAGCACTTTACAAGCTGAAGCTCAATATGCTAAAAAAAAATTCTGCATAAAGGAGATTTTCAAGATGTTCTGAGTACAGTGAACTTTAACAGTTATATGACTCCAAAAGGAGAAAAAAAAGGACAGCGGAGGAGGCTCAAAATATAAACCCATGCACTGAATTCAGAGGTCAGAAATATATAAGGTGCAGGGTGGAAGTTTTTGACGTATGTAAGATAAATAGTGCAGGGGAAAGGTGTATATATTGTCCACAGTGAAGTGGTCTGATGTATGTAATGTACAGAGTGTAGTGGTCAGTTGTATGCATGGTACACAGTCCAAGAGAGTCAGAACTATATACAGCCCAGTACCCCTATTATTTATTTATTATTTATTCTCCTGGTATGAAAGCATGAGGTTGGTGGTGCTGAGGGGTGTTTGGTAGTGGCATTGTAAAAAAGAGCACAAGGCATGCCGTGAATGTTTAGGGATAGTATTGGACTCCCTCACCACCCCTTGCCCCTTCCCAAATGTTAAAAGGCATGTGGCCCAGTCTGGTTAAGGAGGAGGGGTGTACCCTCATTGATCTCCCAGGATGCATGCCTGGATAAGGGCCTGATTTGAATCTAAAGGGGAACCACACACCATTTTTTCTTTGTATGTCACTTTTAACCCCTTCGTGCCTAAGGGTAAAACAAATCTTAATGCCTAAGCCCAATTTTGTAATTTTTGACATGTGTTAGTATGACAACTACTTTGTGCATCCAGGTGGATTATACCTTGTTTTTTTCATGACAAATTGGGATTTCATTAGGTGGTAAATGGTAATGGATATCTCTCATTTTTCGACCCAAACACTAACCCTGGCACTGATCTAGATCAAACATTGATCTAGGTATTTTTTTAGAAAAAAAAATTAAGTTACATTTTTATTATTATTATTATTATGTTTTTTTTCTTCACACACTTTTTTTTCTACCTCTGCAAGGACAGAGAATGATATAATATATCTTCCTCGTCCATTCATAGAGACAGATAACATGGGGGTGGGCTTCATAGTGACTGATCGCTGTGATAGCAAATCAGAGGCTATCACAGCGATCAGGTCACCAGAATCAGATGTTCTGGGTCCCGATCGTTAGAACGGGGTCTGGGGCTCTCGGTGAGACCCCGGTCTCGGTGTTGGGAGCGCGCGATGCGGCGCGCTCCCAGCACAAAGGGAGATGTGCGAAAATGCGGCCTCACGGAAAAAAAAAACAGTCCATTGGGGCTGCATATTTGCATACGGTCGGCGTGAAGCGGTTAAAGTACTACAGTATATGATACTGTTCTGTAACAGCACTTTTAGGCATCCCTCTAGCATGTTATTAAAGAATTGAGGTATTTTCAAAGTTGCCTTGCTAAATGGTATTTTATTAAAAAAAGTTTTGATTTGGTACATTTTCACAATAGCAGTTCCCAGCCCCCCATTCCCTTTTTTAAAAAAAATATCCTTTAGCCTTTTAGCTTTGAAAAGTCCAGGAAAAAAGCTAATTTTGCATCCCACAGACTTAAGAGACTACCCACTCGGTTTGGCAAACCCAGACCAAACCAAAAATTGAAAGGTTTGCTCATCCCTACTGATTGTCAGCAAGAGTAAAGAGAAAGAGATCTATTTACTTAGCAGAATTCAAATCTTTAGGTATATCAGATCCTCAAAATGCACCACATCCCAAATAATATGGTTTTTCTGGGGGTTAACACTTCAAGCACCTTGAGCCCTGGTTCACATTGATGCTACTTTGAAATCGCGCTCACTTCACTTGAAGTAGCGTGTATTCAAAGTAGCAAGGTCAGCGTGATTTCAGGTGCTACTTGATAGACATCTGCGTGGCTTCATGCACAGATGCCTATTGAAGTCGCACCTGAAATTGGCAAAAGTAGTGCAGGAACTACTTTTGCAAATCGTTGCGGTGCCACAAAATTTGTGTAGCACCGATTGGAACAGTGTCATTGCCTCCATTAGGCTGCGACTTGTCATGCAATTTGATTTCTCAAATCGCATGACAAATCGCTCCAATGTGAACCTAGACTGAAAGTCCCACTTACATTTTCTTTTTACTCATTCGTTTACTTTGCAGAAATGTCTTCCCTGTTCAAACCACTGCAGCTTTGTCATGCTGAGGAAAAAGAATGGACAGACACAGGTGATTAAATACATTTGCAAACATGTATCTTTTAGTTAGCAGCTGGGGGATACTTTCAACATGAGCTATTTTTTATTGCAGAAACAGGAAAAGTATTTCTGAAACTGCATAGTGGTCATCTAATGTTTCCGTTTTAATTACAATTAACATTCAGTACTAAAAAGTACAATACCGTTTAGTTCAAAATAGAAAATAAATAAATAATCTACATACCTACAGATGATTTAGGATTATACTCATTGTAATTTGTAATTCATCCCTGCTATGAATCTTACCTTTAATAGTCTTCCGTTTTACTGTGAATGGTTTTTGAACAGTTGAAATGGTTTAGTCTTATTATTTAAACAGATGTAACTTCGGCTGAAGACTTTACACTGATTTTTACAATATGTACGTTAACCTTACAAGCCCCAAAGTGCAATCATAAGTCATTTCAAAGTTCTAATTGTTTTTAACTGGTCAAGTCTGCTAGTTCTCATTACTTAGTACAAAACAGATAACTGTTGATGTTGCTGTAACTTACACCAAAGACAAATATTGGGAAAAAAGTATATTTTTATCTAAATGAATTCTTTATAATCATTTATTGAAAAGCTAATTTAGAGATAACTCTTGAAATTTATCACATATAGTACATTTAATAATCTAGATAAGAATTAAAAAAATTATAGACTTGAACCTGCCCTTATACACATTTGGTGATTTTGAGATTTTAAATGAGATTTGGAAGACAAAGCCTTTTCTGGCATTTTTTGCTTACGTGTAACAAATCGTTTTTTTTGCTAGAAAATGACTTAGGACCCCCAAGTATTATAGCAGAGACTCTCGAGAATAAATTGGTGGGTTTTATATTTTTTAAGTCACACTGTATTGCGCAGCGGGTTTTCAAACCCAATTTTAGGGAAAAAATATATATTTTTTAATTTTAATGCAAAAAAACACAATACATAACCCATTTTTTTGTAAATTATAAAAGATGATGTTATGCCGAGTAAATAGATACCAAACATGTAACGTTTTAAAATTGCCAACGCCGTAAAACGGCAAAAAACAACGTAAATTTTACTATCCATAGGTGATGATTTAAAAGCCTTTACAGGTTACCACTTTAGATTTACAGAGGAGGTCTGGTGCTAGAATTACTGCCCAAGATCTGAGGTTCACATGTACGCAGCGTATACACGCTGTTTGCGCGTGCACGGAATTGATGCACGCTTTTGCCTTTGCGTGCTAGCAGGGGAACAGGGGCACTTATATATTTTTTTTTAAACTGTCAGATGTATATAATAGAGATAAGGCCAGATGTCATGCATCTCCTTGGACTTAACTCATATGCCCTGTACACACCGTCGGACATTGATCGAACATTCCGACAACAAAATCCATGGATTTTTTCCAGACGGATGTTGGCTCAAACTTGTCTTGCATACACACGGTCACACAAAGTTATCGGAAAATCCAATCGTTCTGAGCGCGGTGACGTAAAACACGTACATCGGGACTATAAATGGGGCAGTAGCCAATAGCATTCGTCTCTTAATTTATTCTGAGCATGCGTGGCACTTTGTGCATCGGATTTGTGTGCACACGATCGGAATTTCCAACAACAGATATTGTTGTCAGAAAATTTTATAGCAAGCTCTCAAACTTTGTGTGTCGGAAATTCCAATGGAAAATGTGTGATGGAGCCCACACACGGTCGGAATTTCCGACAACAAGGTCCTATCACACATTTTCCAGCGGAAAATCTGACCGTGTGTACGGGGCAATAGTGTACCTTCACTTGTTATAAAGGAGCTGAATTCCTGGAATTCATCTTTAAATTGTAGTCCTAGATCTTCACTGACAGGAGTAAGTGAGGAGCAGAAGAAACAATGCAGAGAAATAATGAAGAAACTTGTTTTCACCTAATACTTTTTGTCATTGCATAGTTACATAATTCATAAGTTTAAAAAAAGACGGTCTAGTCAGTTCAATCTATGTGGGTGTGATTTTTAGTTTCTAACAATTCTCATAGCCTGGTACATTTTTGAAGTTGTTGAATCCCTCAGATAGTACCAGTTCCTGGGGGACAGAGTTCCACATTTTACTGCTCTAACAGAATCCTTTTGGCAATCTAATCTGTAACCTCCTTTCCTCTAACCTCAGTTCATGGCTGCATGTTCTCTTCAGGGACCTTAGAGTAAACAGTTTATCACAATTAATGGAGTCTTCTTTAAGTTGTAACACCTCTTGCACCACTTCTCCAGAGTGAATAACTGTAACTTATGTGCTTGATTCTCTGAGGTCCTCCATCCCTCTTATTCATTTTGTTGCCCTTTACTTAACTTTCCAATTCAACAACATCTTTCCTGGAGATTGATTAACCAAAACTCAACTACAAATTCAAGATGAGGCCAAACCAGTGTTTTGTAAAGGGGTAGAAGTATTTATTTATCTCGGGAATGCATGCCCTTTTTAATGCATGGCAGTATTGTGCTAGCTTTGTTAGCTGCAGGTTGTCATTGCATGCTATTGCTAAGTCTGTGATCTACAAACACCCCCAGATCCTTCTCTATCACTGATTCTCCCAGAGGAGATCCTCCTAATGTGTATTTTGCATGTGTTTTTTTGGCACCCAAGAGCATAACTTTACATTTTGTCAATATTGAACCTCATCTGCCATGTAGCTGCCAAACCCCCTATTTTAGTAAGGTCATACTGTGATGTGACTGTGAAGTCTTTCCCCTAGATAATTTGGTATCAACTATTGATTCCAACCTCTTTATCATTAATAAACAAACTGAAAGTGGTAGTAAATCAACTTTTTTATCTTTTACCTACAGGTAAGCCTGTAATAAGGCTTACCTGTAATAAGGCTTACCTGTAGGTACTGTGAATATCTCCTAAACTTGCACTGCGATAGTAAATTATTTTTTAGCACAAAGAGAGCCATGCTCCAGTGTCCAAGTTGCTGTTAGTGCCTCATTCTGCACCACCACCTGCAGCACTTTCAAATGATGGGCAGACACTGACCTTCTTGGTCACAATGCCATAAGGGAAGATGTTAATCTGTTCACCAAATGCCAATGGGAGAATTTGGGGTAGCACATAGTTTAGAAGTCAGGGTGTACATTTAGCCCAGTGGTAACACAGCTAGGGCTACTATATGCCAGAAAGTAGGCACACTTTAAGCACACAGATAAAGAATAAATGTATGTTTTAAGAGAAAAGATCTCCTGTCTTTAATGTCCAGTGAAGTTGTAGTGACGAGCTAAAGAATGGGTACAGCATGAATCCATCTTATCTTTATCAATCCATCACCATCTTATCTTACCAATCAACAAGGCATACTAAAATTGCCAAATATATTTTGTTTTCAAGGTTAGTTTCAAGCTTTGCATACTTGTACATAAAATGTTTGCCCATAGGCACTGAAAAGTTTTACCTAGTGTAGCCCTCTTTTTGGGGGTTAAGATAAATGGCCCTTCCCAAAAAGGATATTGCGCTAAACCTGTAGATAAATGAGAGAACCAGAACATTGGCTAAGTGGAAGAGTGGGTTTGATAATAAAGTTGTCAGTGCTTCCACCCAGGACAGAGCCTCCATGGAACTGAAGGGATTCCTTTCCTGGGAAATTAACCAGTAATATAATCAAAGTAATTGAGAAAAAGAAGAACTATTGCAACCAGCGTATAATATTAACCATAAGTATATAGATGCACACCAGAAATGGAAATAATATAAGCTTTATATAAGAAAAGAATAATAATAGTACATACATTCAATGTACAAACAGATATTATCAGCAAAAGTACCAATAGTCCTGATGGGATTGTGTGCTTATACCTGGGTATATAGAGTTATTATTAGGGATACCTCCAGATGATTGTTTCAGCAAAGTTCAGTTGCAGGGGTCCCTGAGGATGATCACGATGCAGTATTTGACCTGGTTTTGGACACCTAAAGACAAGAACTGTAGTGATGAGGAGACCCTCTAGCTGTTGTCCAACTGGCCTGGAATGCAGCTTCTCACATGCAGAAACCATGGTGTGGCACTGAAACTCAGAGTCTGCCTATCTACTCTCAGCTTTAGTGCCTAGTAGTTTCTAATCTGACATGCAAACAAACCTCTAACAGATGCCTAAAATGGACCAAGCTTATGCTAGTTATTGAGCCCTGAGCTTCAACTAGTTATAGAATCCTAGACCAGAAAGGACAGGGTTAACTAAAAAAATAGTTGCTACATATACACTCTATTGCCCTAAACAGGTTCACCTAATAATATACTGGAAGGTGACCACTACACACATGCAACAGCACAGACCTAGCTATCTGCCACTGTGCCTGTGAGATAATAGCAATAGAACAGAGATAGTCTGTTTGTCACAAGGATTCTGTCATGAGTCTGTGATAGTGAGCCCTTGTAGTTCGCCAGCTTGAGTTTCCCCAGGACGCAGAGTTTAAGCCTCAGCCTGCTTTTTCACCAGGTAGTGGGGATGGCCTTACAGCACGCTGGAACCAGGTCACGGCCCCCAGGTACGTCCAGCTGAGACCACTTAGCGAGTGCAGAGTACAACAGCAGGAGACTGAAGGGAAAACTAGGAAATAAGCCAAGATCAGGTTGGGCTGCAGACAAGCATAGACAGTAGACAAAGCTAGGATCAGTACACTGGTAGTCAGACAGGATACACAAGTAGTAAGCAGATGGGAGCTCAGAGAACTGTAAAGTTGCTCAGGCAAGGAGTGCTGCACAGAGCATGCGTATATATAGGAAAGCAAACAGGGAGGTGACCCAAAAAGTAATAGAAGGGAAAGCATACAAACCTACAGTATAGGAGGCGACGCTCATAGGTGAACACAGAGAAGCCAAACACCAAATGTGAAATGGAGTCACAGAACTAGCAAAATACTACGGCAAGAAGTGAAAAATTTCACAAACAGAAATCTGCAGGCTAGACAGTGACAGATTTAGATACACACTCAAGAAGCTATGGGCAGCTGCACTTAAACTATTGAAACAAAGAAATATGTGCATAATAGTTTCTTCTGGAATGGATTTAGCAGCATGGCCCGGACATGTGGCGGAGATCTTCTCTCTCTTTGCTTCTTCCTCCTGAGGTTTTGAAGCCAGCCCACCAGAGACAGGAAGTACTAATTAGCAGCTAACAGAAGAGGGAAGCAGATCCCTACATCAGAATCACTGTTTCTTAGAATTTGGAGTTTAGCTCTGCACTTCTCATGGACAGCTCTGTTCATTTGCCTTGTGTCAGTAATTCATAAAGGCAGTTTTTTTAATTTTAAAATGTGAGTGCACTTTATTAGGTTTTACTAAACTAGTTTTTAGCAGTCAGTACTATGTTTTTCTCTTTTCTTTTTTTGAGCATCATCTTCTTATTATTTTACCCGGATGACATCACCTTGCTCGACAATTGTTGAAGCTGGTTTTTTTTTAAGCCAAATGGAATCATGCTGTTAGCCCTGTCCCACGGTCCAGCGATGCGGTCACCAGAAGCCTTGCTTCTCTCCCCCTCCTCTCTGCGGCGCCGGCATTGCAAGTGTGGGTGCCCGGCTCTGGCTGCGCATTATGAGTGGCCGGGCAATCTTCTGGGACCTGTGACATGTCTCAGAAGATTGCAGAGAGGGAGAGGGGAGAGGTGAACTTCCTTCTGGCGCCGAGGCACCAGAAGAGGAAGTGGGAGCTGGGTACCTGTGGAAACTAGGTACCTGCTCCCGCCCCCAAAAAAATGACATGCCAAATGTGGCATGTCGGGGTCATGAGTACTTAAAATAGAAGTTCCATTTTTGGGTGGAACTCTGTTTTAAGGGGAAGTTAGCTGTAATGCCCTGTACACACGATCGGACATTGGTCAGACATTCCAATCACAAAATCCGGATTTTGGGCCAAACTTGTCTTGCATACATACGGTCACACAAAGTTGTCGTAAAATCCGATTGTTCTGAACGCGGTGACGTAAAACACGTACGTCGGGACTATAAACTGGGCAGTAGCCAATAGCTTTCATGTCTTAATTTATTCTGAGCATGCGTGGCACTTTGTGCGTTGGATTTGTGTACACACGATCAGAATTTAACCGATCAGATTTTGTTGTCGGAAAATTTTATATCCTGCTCTCAAACTTTGTGTGTCGGAAATTCTGACAGAAAAAGTCAGATGGAGCCCACACACGATCGGAATTTCCGATAACACAATCCAATTGCACTTTTTCCGACCGATTGTACAGGGCATTACACTTAAGGGGACAGTAGCAGTTATTCATCACTGAGTCTAAGACACCTTGGACCTTTTTTATTTATTTTTTTTTTACACAAGACTTTCTTGATTTTACACCATTCAGATATTATAGCACATCATTTAGTTCACTTTTGTTTTATGGAACTTATCATTATATCTCTGCTTGTTTTAATATTCACATATTTATGTATGCAGATGTATACTTTTTTATATATTTTGTGTTATTATATTGATTTGAGAGCTTATTAGGCATCTTGAGAGCAGCACCAATCAAAACCCATATCAGGATGATTTTGTCACATTGTGCTAACTGCCTATTTTGGGCTGTTGTGTAAAATTATTTATACACAGGATATCAAGATAGTATGGCCTTTTATTACTTTTAATACTTTAAAGCTATTTTATCCTCCGGATTCAATTTCCTTGTCAAAAGAAATTTATTGAGTATACAATATTATAAAGATACATAAAGTAAGTTTACAAGGATCTATAAAGTAAGCTCATTGTTTTACAGTAGGGTTTATATAGGTAAATATCATGAAATTTCAAATATTAAACCTTGGGTTCACGTAAACCTAAATTAAAGATATATATCATTTCCTTAGTTACTTTTGTAGGTATTTAAATGATTTATACCTACTATACATATTGTTTACAGGTAGAGTGTATATAGGTCAAATAAATTCTGATAATGAGCTTTAATCGTAAGGTGGAGAAAAGGAAAGAGAAAGAAGAAAAAGGGTAGAAAGGCAGAGGTATGGTCCACAAGGTTGTCCCGCTCGTCAGTTTATTATTCTTTTTAGTTCTCTTTGAAGCCTTAGAATGGGTGTCTCTGTAAGTCATTTAATCTGTTACCATGGCAACAGGACAGAGTCATTGAAATTTGACAGGAACTGTTGTTTTATCCAAGGATGCCAAAGTTTTTCAAATTTTGGAATTTGATTTTGATCGATGGCTACCATCTTAGCATGGGACATTGTATTATTCATTCTGTGAATTGTTTCTGCTAGTACCAATGTAGGAGATTTCCATGCCTTGGCTACTGTTTGCTTTGCAGCCGTTATTAGTTGGATCATAAGTTTGAATTGAGAGAGTGTTAACCATTCCGGTTTTAGATTAAGTAAAGTTATATATGGATCTGGTTGTATTATTTATTTAAATATTTTAGATGCAATCACGAAGACTTCCTTCCAGAAGGTTTGGATTACTGGGCACGTCCACCATATGTGTAAATGTGTGCCTATTTCTGGGCATCCTCGAAAACAAAGAGCTGAGGTATTAGGTGAATATTTTGCCACTCTAGCAGGTACAAGGTACCAGCGAGTTAGGACTTTATAATTTGTCTCCAGTGCTAAGATGTTGGGTGAAGATGACTTAGATGTGAGCCATATGTTAGACCAGTCCGCGTCTTCTAAAGTTCGTCCCAGGTCCTCCTCCCACCTCTGAACGTAAGAGGGTCTATTAAGATTTACTACTCCATATAATTGATTATAAAGTGATGAAATTGTACCTTTAGCAAATGGATCTTTTGTACAGATTGATTCAAAAATGGATAATTGGGATAATAGTGTATCCCCCTTTAGGAATGGTGTATAGAAATTTTTGATTTGGAGATATCTAAATATCTCAGAGTTTGGTAGATCATATTTTTCTCTAAGCGATGGGAATGAAAGGAATGATTTAGATGCTATGAAGTCATTTAGTGTCTGAATGCCTGATGTTGTCCAAGCTTTAAAAGAATTTGGGTAGATCCATGCCGGATAAAAGGCCGGATTTCAGATAAAAGAAAGGAGAGGATTGTATGGAGATTGTAACTGATATTTGGTTTTTAGTTTATCCCAGAGAGATAAGAAGTGTTTAGTTATGGGATTATGAATTTTAAAGCGGTCTTTAGGATCAAGCCATAACAAGTTTGATATTAATAGAGGGTCATTTTCTGAAGCCTCTATAAATACCCATAATGGGATTTCCTAATTTGCATGGTATTTGGACAGACTGGCCAAATGTGCTGCTCTGTAGTAGTTAGTAAAATTAGGGTATCCCAGGCCTCCTTTATTTTTGGGAAGATGTAGTGTGTGTATAGGTATACGTGGTTTAGAAGAGCCCCATATAAACGAAGTTGCTCTTTTTTGTACTATTCTCAAAAAATAGGAAGGAATTGGAATAGGGAGGACTCTGAATAGATAAAGCAATTTGGGTAGAATAGTCATTTTGATTGCATTAATCTTCCCTATCCAGGATAAAGGAAGTTGCGACCATTGTTTTATTAGATTTGTGATCTGTCTTAATACAGGAGGATAATTGGTTGAGAATAAGTCAGAATGAGATGCTGTTAAATGAATTCCAAGATATGGGATTGATTTTTCTGCCCATGTGAATGGGAGTGCAGCCCTAGCCGGGATCAATTCCATGTTTGTGAGCGAAATATTAAGCACTAGGCATTTCTTAGGATTAATCATAAGGCCGGATAGGGCTGCAAATCCATCAAGAGCTGGTATTAAGTTAGGACCAGAGACCTGTGGTGATGATAGAAAAAGTAATATATCGTCTGCAAATATACATAATTTGTGTGTAATACCTCCTACTTCAATGCCAGTTATAGTTTGGTTTGTTCTGATGTATTGGGCCATGGGTTCGAGTATAAGGGCAAATAATAAGGGAGATAATGGGCAACCCTGTCGGGTACCTCTTTCAATATTAAAGGCATCAGATTTGTATCCAGCATATTTTATATAGGCTTTGGGTTTATTATATAATGCTTTGATCCATGTTAAAAAGTGGGGTCCAAAACCCCATTTTTGTAATGAATATTGCATATATTGCCAGGATACTGTGTCAAATGCCCTCTTAATATCGAGAGATAGAAAACATAAAGGGATTTTCCGTTTTTTAGCAATATGTGCCAATAACACTGCCCTGCGTATATTATCGCCTGCCTGTCTATTTGGCATGAAGCCTACTTGATCTCTATGTATTAATTTTCCTATAATGCTATTGAGGCGTTTTGCTATTATTTTTGCTAATAATTTAATATCAAGGTTTAACAGAGAGATAGGCCGATAATTCACACAGGAAGTATCATCAGAAAGGGGTTTTGGGATCATACAAACAATTGCCATTAGTGTTTCTTGCCGAAAAGAATGTCCTTCTAGAAGTTTGTTAAAAGTTTCAGTGAGAATGGGAGAGAGTATTTCTGAGAATGTTTTATAGTATAAAGCCGAGTAGCCGTCTGGGCCTGGTCTTTTGTTAAGTTTTAGGTCTTTTATGGCGTTAGCAACTTCATCTATAGCTATAGGCTCATCCAAACTGCTTTTTTGATTCTGAGACAACTCAGGTAAGGTTATTTTTGAGAAGAAGGATTCAGCCTCTGTAGGATTAAATTCATTGTTTGCCTTGTATAAAGTTGCGAGATGTGAGTGAAATTTATGGACTATTTTAACTGGATTACAAGTATAAACATTTTTTGATAATTTCAAACGTATTGGTTTGAAAGATTTGTTAGTTGAATTTAATGCCCGAGCCAAATATGTACCTGGTTTGTTTGTATTCATGTAGAAATTGTGTTTGGAGCGTTTGAGGGATTTATCAACTGACTCAGTGAGAAATAGATCGTATTCCAATCTAGATTTTTCCAGATGAGATTTTGTACTCTGAGATGGATTATCTTGGAATGATATGTAGGCTGCATTAAAATTGAGTTCTAGTTTTTTTGCTAGATTTTTGCGATCCCGTTTAAATAGTGCCATTTGTCTTTGTATTGTACCACGCAAGACAGGCTTATGAGCTTCCCACAGTGTTATTGGGGAAATGTCTGTTGTATTATTAATTGATATGTATTCCTTTAAAGCTTGTTCAATGGCCATCTGATGTAGTGGGTGTTTGAGCATTATGTCCGGTAAGTACCACGTTGGGTCATGCGCTTTTGGTATGGCTGAGGCTATAGTAGTGTATACTGCATTATGGTCAGACCACGGAATCGGAATTATATCTGATGCAATAATTTCTGGTATCATTCCTATTGTTAGAAAAATATGATCTATTCTGGTGAAGGTTTGATGAGGGTGCGAGAAATAAGTGAATTTCTTTTTCATTGGGTTACTTTCTCTCCACGAATCTACCAGATTGTATTTGGAAAGAAGTTGAGAAAAAGGTAATCTAGAGGTTATTTTAGATGGTGTAAAAGGTGATTTATCTAGAAATGGGAGGAGGACCTGGTTCGAATCCCCGCACATTATCACTGTTCCTATTTTGTGTGTATTAATCACTTGTAATATATGTGAGAGGAATGGTGTAGGTTGTTTGTTAGGAGCGTAGTAGGAAATCACCGTGATTGCTGTATCCATTATATAACCCATGAGTATCAGGTATCTACCTTCTGGGTCTTTCATTTCTGATGATAAGGTGAATGGTGTGGATCGGTGAAATGCAATTAGAGTTCCCCTTTGTTTGGTACAGGCAGAAGCCGTGTAAATTTGTTGATAAAAAGGAGAAATATATTTTGGAGTAGAATCTTTGGTGAAGTGTGTTTCTTGGAGGCATACTATGTGAGCCTTCTTGTTATGGAAAGTACGGAAGGCTTTGGTCCTTTTTTGAGGGACATTTATTCCCTGAACATTCAGGGAAAGTATATTCAGTGGTGCCATGGCAACAGATCAAATAGTTTTGACTTACTTTTTGTTATGCAGAGCTGACTGCGCAGATCAACCTGTGTGGACTGAAGAGATGAAAAGATAGAAAAGAAACCAGTGAATTCTGGAGTAAAGAGTAAACAAAAAACATATGAGATTAGATGATACATTGTATAAATTATTTTTTGCAAGTAATCACAATTTACCCGTGAAAGAGAATAAATATCTCTCTCAGGGGAATAAGTGCCTTCATCACACTCCCACATAATATGGTTGGGAGAATGAGGAGGGCTAATGGGGGTACACGGATCTTCCGCTTACAGGAGAGAAGTGCTATGTCAAAAGACATCAAAATGATGATTCATTAATTGGAGTGCAGAATATAGTTTTTGTTGAAATTATTTATTCCAGGGTGGTTGTATATGGTTAGTCTTGCCCTAGGCTAAATAATTCAGTTAGAAAGGTACTGTTAATAACTTTGGTATTGATGAAGATAGTTTGAATTATTTTGGGATTTTAACCCTTTTAGAGTAAACAATTACATATTTTATTCATATGTAACTGTTTAGATATGTTAACTCATAAAATTGAGGTTGTATTGCTTCAGATTAGAATAAACAAAAACATAGTTCTAGGAACTAGTTAGGTAATAATATATTTGTTTTAAGAAAAGAAAGAAAAAGCTTCCATTACTTCTGGATTATTGAACATATTTGTCCTAAAAAATAATAAATCTATTGTTATTACCTGAAAATATATAACTGAACAAGAATTTCCTTATTTCACTTATATATTCTAAGGCTATATGAATCAGAAGTAATAAGAAATATAACTGGAATGTAACATGATCCCACACAGTGTGTGACTATTAGAATGCAGTTACATTCAGTTATAAATACAGGTTTTTTATAGAGAACCATCTCTTAGTATAATAAATGAAGAGATATCAGGAATTAGGATGTCAGTCCATTGAATCTTCTTGGTCCATGGATGATGTGGCATAACGGCCTCTTTTGTGAGAATGATGATTCCCATTTTGTTCTTCTGCGTGTGGGAGAGTTGCTGCTTGTGGGTTCTGTCAGATTTAATTTTAAAAGGGTTTGTTGTAGTTCATCTGCTGATCTGCTTCTGTAAATTGTACCTTGGTAGTTAAATCTGACTGAAAAGGGGAAGCCCCATTGATACATAATGTTGTGGCGTTGCAGTTCCATTAGTTGGGGTTTCATGGATCGTCTTTTAGTAATAGTAAGTTGGGATAGGTCAGCAAAAATTTGATAATTGTGTCCTTGAAAAATAAGTTCCTTTTTTTCTCTTGCAGCAATTAGTATTTGTTCTTTCGTTCTGTAATAATGAAATTTTGTGATTATATCACGTGGGGGTCCATCTTTCTTTTTGGCTGTGAGGGCTCTGTGTACTCTGTCCAGTTCTAAACGTTCAATAGGGATATCTGGCTTTAGTTCTTGTAATAGAGCAGTAAAAGTAGATTGCAGGTCTGTCACAGTTTCAGGTATTCCCCTTATGCGCAAGTTTGAACGTCTGGCTCTATTTTCGTAATCTTCGAGCTTAGTTTGAAGTATTAAATTCTCTTCTTTTAATTGTTCCAATTCTGTTATATTTTCTTGGGTTGTAATTTCAATTTCATCCATTTTTATTTCTAAGGCTGCGGTGCGGTTTCCCAGCTCTCTTATTTCTTTGGTTAGGCTGTTTGTTATTTGGTCTGAGGTTTGTTTTAAAGCCTTATGAAGCATCTTTTCAAATTGTAATAATATTACTGGGGATGCTGAGGAGGCTTGTGGAGAAGTTTGTGAGAGGATTTGTTCTGTATCTGACTCAAATGGAGAGTCTTGCTGTGACATTTTCTGTCTGTGAGAGCGCCCTGATGCTGTATATTGTGAGGTGACTGGAGCTGCTTTAGTTGCAGTGAGTGCCTGTGAGCTCTTTGTGAGGTGATTTTTATTTCTGCCACGGCTTCCTCCCAGTACCATATTTCCTGCCCAAACTTTCACAGTTTGTTCCCTGGGGCAAAAAGGTTCAAATGGATACCTTTTGAGCCTGCAGGCTCCGCTTTGTCCTTCTCTTCTCTCCTCAGCGGTGCAGAGCTCTAACAATGCATGTCTGCTCCGCTAGGCTCCGCCCATGCACCCCCCCGCATTCAATTTCAAGCTGAAAGCGTACACACACTTATCTTGGTAGCCAATTGTTTGAACATATTGCTACACATTAGCTAAATCCCCAAACACAATTTACAACGTTGTAACAGCATTTTAACATTTAGAGTAATCTGAATTATCTTTCAAAATTTGGTAATTACGGAGTATGATATTATTGAAAACTATTAAATTCCAACCTTAGACCTAATAACTTGTGCATGTGCATTTCTAATGAATCCTAAGGTATGTATTAAATTGTCAATAGATGTTAAATATTGGTCAGATATGTAGGCAATGACTGAATCTGACAATGTTTTGGCCACTATTTTCTTTTTAAAACCAATGTGCATGAATAGGACAATCATTCGTATTTAGAAAATGGGGGAAGGATAAACAATGTAGAGAGAGCAAAACTCTCAGAGGAAACAAAAGGATATCATATGAGATTTCTAACATTTCCATTTACTTTGTCCACAATGATGCTTCATTTGGGTATGTCTGATGCTGTCCAAAACTATCTGAACTAGACAATGATCATCCTACATCCTGAAAAAGAAATGACTGTCCTCTACCAGGAAGAGCTTTAATAAAATGATATATATGTTGGTGTGCTATTGATGTCAACTAACTGGGCCCTACTGCTGCAACATTTTTAAAATCCATGTTGAAACAAGTTTGTATTATAACCCCATTTGACAGACTTTTTTTTTTCTATTTTTTTAACTTTATTTTAGAATATGTTTATTTGCAGCGTGCAAACAAAAAGGGTCCATTAAAACTCAAGGCTTAAAAGCACATGAACAATGAGTGGCCTTTGCAGAAAGTTCTGTTTTTTTTACCTTGAAGGAGAATGCAATAATGTCTTTGCCATACTATTTTTGCAGCTCATGCTTTATGAACCACAGCTTGTGCAGTCATGTTTCTATGTGTATTCTAAGCCAGTTTTCCATATAAATGTTATTTAGGTTTGCATGGCTATGGATGATTTATTAAAGCGAGCACATTAACCGCTTGCTGACCAGCCACCGCAGTTTTACTGCGGCAGAATGGCAAGGCTAGGTGAAACGATGTTACCTTACGTCGCTTTGCCTTTTGCCCACTAAGCGCGCCCGTAGCGTGTGCCAGAAGCCTGTTCTTTCAGGGGAGAGGAGACAGATCGTGTGTTCATACTACGTATGAACACCAATCTCTCTCTCCTCCTAGACAGTCCCATCCCCCCACAGTTAGAAAAACACATAGGGAACACAGTTAACCCCTTGATCGCCCCCTAGTGTTAACCCCTTCCTTGCCAGGGACATTTACACAGTAATCAGTGCATTTTTAAGGCACTGATCGCTGTATAATTGTCAATGGTTTCAAAAATGTGTCAAACGTGTCCGATGTGTCCGCCATAATGTCGCAGTCCTGATAAAAATTGCAGATCGCCACCATTGCTAGTAAACAAAAAATAATAATAAAAATGCCATAAATCTATCTCATATTTTGTAGACACTATAACTTTTGCGCTTTCAGTGCAATTTCAACTGTACTTTGCAATTGTAGTACTTGTAGTGCAAAGTGGATTTGCCTTTCGTAAATAACTCTCTTGTGTTTTTTTAAAATTGTCGCTCTTCTTTTGTTTATAGCGCAAAAAAAAGCTCAGAGGCAATCAAATAACACCAAAAGAAAGCTCTATTTGTGGGAAAAAAAAGGACGTCAATTTTGTTGGGTACAGTGTCGCACAACCGTGCAATTGTCAGTTAAAGCGACGCAGTGCCGAATCGCAAAAAATGGCCTGGTCATTGAGCGGCCAAATCTTCTGGAGCTGAAGCAGTTAATTCCAGCCCTCACAATCTGAGAATTTTTGATCTTTTTAATCCTTTTACAAGACAGATGTAAAGTTTTTCCTTTGATTTTTTTCCATATATTTAATAATGTAAGGACTGAAAAAATATCAAGTCAAGTAAATATGAATTATAGTAATGTAATATTTTACATTTTGGCTTTGAGCCAACAGGTGGAGCTCTAGTTTTACTTGCATGTCTCTTATGCCCCGTACACACGGTCGGATTTTCTGACGGAAAATGTGTGATAGGACCTTGTTGTCGGAAATTCCGACCGTGTGTAGGCTCCATCACACATTTTCCATCGGATTTTCCGACACACAAAGTTTGAGAGCAGGCTATAAAATTTCCCGACAACAAAATCCGTTGTCGGAATTTCAGATCGTGTGCACACAAATCCGACGCACAAAGTGCCACGCATGCTCAGAATAAATAAAGAGATGAAAGCTATTGGCTACTGCCCCGTTTATAGTCCCGACGTACATGTTTTACGTCACCGCGTTCAGAATGATCGGATTTTCCGACAACTTTGTGTGACCGTGTGTATGCAAGACAAGTTTGAGCCAACATCCGTCGGAAAAAATCCTAGGATTTTGTTGTCGGAATGTCCAATCAATGTCCGACCGTGTGTACGGGACATAAGACACTCAGTTTGTTTCTTTAATGTAAAGCAGTAGTCTCCAAACTGTGGCCCGGTGTGGAGGGGGGATGTGGCCCTTTGCTTGTCTATATCCGGCCCTTGGGACAGTGTTTCTCTCACTGATACAAGACACTATTCCTCCCACTGACAAAAACAACGGGGTACTATTATTCCCTCTACCGATGATGGGGCACTAATTCCTCCCACTGACACCAGTGGTGGGGAACTATTCCTCCCACTGACACCAATGATGGGGCACTATTCTTCCTACTGACACCAATGATGGGGAACTCTTCCTCCCACTGACACCAGCGATGGGTCACTAATCCCCCCACTGACAGCAATGATGGGGTACGATTCCTCCCACTGACACCAACGTCCGGCCCACCTAAAGTCTGAAGGTCAGTAAACTGGCCCTTTGTTTAGAAAGTTTGGAGACCCCTGATGTAAAGCATGAAGGGAGCACATTGTCTGCAGGGTCTGCAGAGAATCCTTCCTCATCAATTGGCTAAATTTCATACTCATTTGTTCCCGGCTTCAGCACTTGGTCCTTCCCTCTGGGTTCAGCTGCCAGCTTCCAGCCAATCCCAGTGGAGGTACTATTTTAAAAGGCTAGTGGGTGGATTGCTCAGTGTATAAGCAACATGTCTACATGCTAGCAGCCAGACCCCCTGGGTACCCCAGTGATTGATACTGTGTTTTCTCTGTGCTTCTCTGTATTACCTTTATGCTACTAGTCTGTGTGCCTCTGTATCCCAGCATTCCCAGTGTGCTTGGTTTCCAGTCTTGTGTATCCCTTCCTGTTACCCCGTGCCTGTGTTCCCTGTGTTTTTTACCTCTGTTATCTTGTTCATTCCTACCAGTGTCTTGTCTCTCTTCCTTCACTGTACTCCAGACAGTTCCTGCTTGTCTGCATCAGTCTGCAGCTCTGTGAGTTTAAGTCAGTTCCTTTTTATCTGCACTTGCATTTCAAACCTGCGTTTCTTCCCTGTGTGTTCTCATAAATTCCTGTTTGCTATTTTGTGTATCTACTACTACAGTACTGCATTAGAGTCTCACCTGCTCTGGTGAAGACTAAGTACAAGGTTGCCATTAGACAATTAAACAGTAGCTGCAAAGCAAACAGCATCTGATGTACTGTAATCCATGGTCTTCATAGAATTCTTTGTAATGCATGTAGATTAATATAGCATAAAAACATATACAGAAAAAAAATTACCCCAAGTTATCAGCATTTTAACACATATCTAAACCCCAAAACTAAAACGTAATATATTGTTTCTTATCAGTCCTTAGATGTGGTGGATGCATTAATTGACTTGTTTTGGGCTATTTTCCTTTATATTTACCTGATTATTCTAAATCTTAAAACCCACTCACAGTAAATTATCTATGGAATAGTGTTGTCACCATGAGCTACTCTCTTTATTTGGACTACAAACCCCTCCTCATCTCTATTAAATGGATAGTATTCTTTAGTGCACAAAAGAAGAGAACTAGGAAGGCTGATAATATTGTTTGAGATTTCAGATCAGTGCACAGAAAGTTACAAGGACATTGGGTTTATAGCAGCAGCAACAGGAATGTTTCTGTACATGCAGAAAATGTACTTAGACAGAAAAAAGAAAATCTATGCAGCCACCATACCTAAGTAAGCTGTAATATATAACAGTTTTGTTCTTTGGTTCAGATACTTTAGACTATAATTCCAGGCAAGCAGCAAAATACAAAATGTATACATCCAGCTGAGCCTCCAAGGTTCAGTTGTTACAAAACAGATGGGAGGAATTGATTTTTCCCTATCTGCTTCCACTCTCTATCCCGACAGCATTTACTGTGGTTCCAAGCTCCCTCAATCAATTGCCAACCGTGCTATAGCCGAATCATGGCTACAGCACGGCCGATCGGTTCTGGGAGGGTGTCATATGATGTCTTCCTGTGATCACGCCTGACACAAGCCCGCTGCAGCACGCTCTGTGATTGCACTGTCTGTCCAATCACAGCTGATCACAATGTAAGCAGAAGATGGTTATCAGAACTCCTTTCCTCACACTGACAGCTTGAGGAGAGGAGAAGAGCAACAGTAACCAGCTTGTGTAGAAGGGTCATGTACTCTGCTAATCAGGGCACTGATTATTAGTGTCCTGATTATCAATGCAATCCCAACAGTGCCCAACAGTTCTGTCAATCAGTGGCCACCAGTGCTGCCAATAAGTGCCCATCAGTGCTGCCAATCAGTGCCCATCAGTGTTTCCTCATCAGTGTCACCTATCAGTGCGGCCTACCAGTGCCCATCAGTGCCGCCTATCAGTGCCCATCAGTGCTGCCTATCAGTACCCCACAGTGCGACCTATCAGTGCCACCCATCAGTGCCACCTATCAGTGCAGCCTCATCAGTGCCTCCTCATCAGTACCCACCAGTGCCCCCTCATCAGTGCCGCCTCATCAGTGCCCATCAGTGCAGCCTATCAGTGCCCATCAGTACAGCTTCATTAGCGCACATCAGTGAAGGAGAAAAATTACCTGTTTGCAAGATTTTATAACAAACTATGAAAATGTTGGGGTTGTTTTAAAAAAATTTCTATCCTTTTTTGTTTATTTAGCGAACAATAAAAAAGCCAGTGGTTAAATACCACCAAAAGAAAGCTCTATTTGTGTGGAAAAGTGATAAAAAATCAATTTGAGTACAGTGTTGCATGACCGCGCAATTGTCATTCATAGTACTGAAAGATGAAAACTGACCTGGGCAAGAAGGGGGTTAAAGTGCCCAGTAGGCAAGTGGTTAACATGAACTTTTAAATGTTTTCTAGACCTCTATTTTAAATTAGAAAGTTAATGTTGGTATGTAAACATAGTCAAGCCTTCTTTAGTTTTTGTAAATCTATGGACACATACAGTAGATGTATTTTAGTGGACTTTGACTGCCAAGGCTCCTTTGCTGTTCCAGTCTGATCCTAATCATGAATAAAAATTGACCACTAGTCTACATCAGAACTTGCTGACTTTACTTTGCCTTCTCTGCTGTTCATCACAGACATCCATAAATTCCACTAACAGTGATGAATCCTCTGCATAATAACAATGTCACAGTGTACGTTTTTTAAGTCATCAGCACTAGACCATTCTCACTTAAATGTTCCCAAACATTTAGTAGGTAAAGGAAGATTGTATGCACAGAAGCTATAAGAAAACTGGTAACTGGATGTTCACACAACACTGTATGGTGTGTTCAAAGGCCATCATCTGTTTTCTATAACCTGCGGGTTTAGATTCTACATCTTACATTGCTGGAGGGCTAAAACCATACTGTTTGGGTCAAATTTCTAAAAAAATAAGGAACACATACCTAAAAATTTGTATGACTTGGTAAAATGCATATTAATTTCTCTGAATAGAGATATATAGCCAGATATAACATGACGATGATAGATAGATTGAATAGATAGATAGATAGATAGATAGATAGATAGATAGATAGATAGATAGATAGAATAATTAATTATTCCACCTGTCATTCTCAAACATCAGTGCAAATATCTTATAAATTTAATATATACCGTATTTATCGGCGTATAACACGCACTTTTTTCCCCTTTAAATCAGGGGAAAATCGTGGGTACGTGTTATACGCCGATCTCCGCTGATTGTGAGCGGAGCGAGCGCCGCCGATATACACATAGGCTCGGTTTCTCTCGGCTCCGCTCACAGTCACGCCCAGTCCCGCCCTATGATGGACATAACACAGGTCCAATGGTGGGACTGGGCGTGACTGAGCGGAGCCGAGAGGAGCCGAGCCTAGCCGAGTACACTCGGCCTATGTGTATATCGGCGGTGCTCGGCTCCGCTCACAGTCACGCCCAGTCCCGCCATTGGACCTGTGTTATGTCCATCATAGGGTGGGACTGGGCGGGACTGCGAGAGGAGCCGAGATACACAGGACATACAGCGGCGCCATATTTAAACTGCAAGGCTGCAATGGCACTGGGGCAAGGCTACAAAGACACTGACAAGGCTGCAATAACACTGGGGCAAGGCAGCAATGACACTAACAAGGCTGCAATGAAACTGACAAAGCTGCAAATGGACACTGATAAGGCTGCATTGATGGGCATTTAAATGTAAGTTTTTTTCCTTTAAACTTCCCTCCTAAAAGTTTTTTCCCTAAAATTCCCTCCTAAACTTGGGGTGCGTGTTATACGCCGGCGCGTGTTATATGCCGATAAATACGGTAGTTTGAACCCACTTACCCGCTTACTGATTTACAGGTGGGTAGGAGGATGCAACAAAAAGCCTGACCTCTCGCTGCTGCTGTAATTTTGCGGTTAATAGAAAAGGCCTTGGAGACTAGTGGGATGTATGATGATGATATCTCAGGAGTCTAAGGGCTGGAGCAGTGACATAATTTTGGCTTAAGCCAGAAAGGCAGAAGTAGGTTGAAAAACTTCCTACAAAAGGAATTAAAGTACAAAAAGTATATATGTTCTTATCTGTTTTTAAAAGAAAAAAGTTTGAGTATTTATTTAATGTAATGTTGCAAGAGTTAAATTGATACTAATGTTAATCAGGCTTATTAGGTGCTGTCCATCTAACATTGGAAACTTTCTTCCATCAAAGCGATAGGCCAATATGGTTGTATAGTGGGTGAGAAGGAGCTGTCAATCTTCAACGATACCAGGAAGTGTGAATTTTTGGCCTGCTAAAAATGGCCGTGGCATCCAGGTGCAGCAGTGAGGAGGGGGGGGGGGGGGTAGGTAGAGGGAAGGTTTACTGAAAACTGCTGCAGATACAATTGTGCTCATACATATCCTGGCAGAATGGCTCAATGATATTGAGGTCAGGAGACTGAGATGAGATGGCCACTCCAGAACCTTCACTTTATTCTGCTGTACCCAATGACAGGTCGACTTGGCCTTGTGTTTTGGATCATTGTCATATTGGAATGTCCAAGTACGTCCCACAGCTTCCTGGCTGATGAATGCAAATGTTCCTCCAGTATTTTTTGATAACATACTGCATTCACCTTGCCAACAATTTTGACCAAATTTCCTGTGTCTTTGTAGCTCACACATCTCCAAAACATCAGCGATAGGCCTTGTTGACTCCTCTCCAAATATAGCATTTATGGTTGTGGCCAAAAATCTCAATTTTGGTCTCATCACTCCAAATGACTTTGCACCAGAAGGTTTGAGGCTTGTCTCTGTGCTGTTTGGCGTATTGTAAGCGGGATACTTTGTGGCATATGCGTAGTAATGGCTTTCTTCTGGCAACTCGACCATGCAGCCCATCTTTCTTCAAGTGCCTCCTTATTGTACATCTTAATACAGCCACACCACATGTTTTCAGAGAGTCCTGTATTTCTCCTGAAGTTATTTGTGGGCTTTTCTTTGCATCCCGAACAATTTTCCTGCCAGTTGTGGCTGAAATTTTAGTTGGACTACCTGACTGTGGTTTGGTTTCAACAGAACCCCTCATTTTCCACTTCTTGATTAGAGTTTGAACACTGCTGATTGGCATTCTCAATTCCATGGTTATCTTTTTACAGGGCTCAAAATTTCAAGTCCCGAGCTACTAACCAAGCCTCAAGGGTTACTCGCCACTAGTTGCCCCGCCCAACCCCTACCCTGCCCCGCCCCTATTTCCACCCCTAAACACACCTTCAAAAATTAACTCATGAAATGACACTTAAATGTTTTATGCAGAATTAAGTTATAAAAATAAATATTAACAACAACTTTATCTGTGGCCAACAATGCAGTCTGCCTATGTCCACCAAAGCAGCCTGCCCATGTCCACCAATGCAGCCTGCCCATGCATAACAATGCAGACTGTGCCTAATAATGCAGCCTGTGTCCACCAAGGCAGCCTGTGCCACCAATGCAGCCTGTGCCACCAATGGAGTCTGTGTCCACCAATGTAGTCTGTGCCCACCAATGCAGCCTGTGCCACCCATCCAGCCTGTGCCACCTGTATTACCCAATGCAGCCTGTGCCACCAATGCAGCCCGTGCCACCTATGCAACCTGTGTCACCTGTATCCACCAATGCAGCCTGTGCCCAACAATGCAGCCTGTGTCCACCAATGTAGCCTGTGCCTGCCAATGCAGCCTGTGCCACCCATGAAGCCTGTGCCACCTGTATCCACCAATGCAGCCTGTGTTCGCCGATGCAGCCTGTGCCACCCATGCAGCATGTGCCACCTGTATCCACCAATGCAGCCTGTATCCACCAATGCAGCCTATGCCACCAATGCAGCCGGTGCCACCAATGCAGCCTGTATCTACCAATGCAGCCTGTGTCACCAATGCAGTCTGTGACACTAATGCAGCCTGTGTCGCCAATGCAGCCTGTATCCACCAATGCAGCTTGTGCCACCAATGCAGCCTGCATCCACCAATGCAGCCTGTGCCACCAATGCAGCCTGTGTAACCAATGCAGCATGTGTCCACCAATGCAGCTTGTGCCACCAATGCAACATGTATCCACCAATGCAACTTGTGCCACCAATGAAGCCTGTGCCCATCAATGCAGCCTGCGCCACCAATGCAGCCTTTATCCACCAATGCAGCCTGTGTCCACCAATGCAGCCTTTGCAACCAATGCAGCCTGTATCCACCAATGCAGCATGTGCCACCAATGCAGCCTGTATCCACCAATGCAGTCTGTGCCACCAATGCAGCCTGTGTCACCAATGCAGTCTGTGACACTAATGCAGCCTGTGTCATCAATGCAGCCTGTATCCACCAATGCAGCCTGTGCCACCAATGCAGCCTGTATTCACCAATGCAGCCTGTGCCACCAATGCAGCCTGTGCTACCAATGCAGCGTGTATCCACCAATGCAACTTGTGCCACCAATGCAGCCTGTATCCACCAATGCAGCCTGTGCCCATCAATGCAGCCTGCGCCACCAATGCAGCCTGTATCCACCAATGCAGCCTGTGTCCACAAATGCATGCTTTGCAACCAATGCAGCCTGTGCCACCAATGCAGCCTGTATCCACCAATGCAGCCTGTGCCACCAATGCAGCCTGTATCCACCAATGCAGCCTGTGCCACCAATGCAGCCTGTATAAACCAATGCAGCCTCTGTCACCAATGCTGCCTGTGCCACCAATGCAGCCTGTGTCACCAATTCAGCATGTGTCCACCAATGCAGCCTGTGCCACCAATGAAGCTTGTATCCACAAATGCAACTTGTGCCATCAATGCAGCCTGTTCCCAATCAATGCAGCCTGCGCCACCAATGCAGCCTGTATCCACCAATGCAGCCTTTGCCACCAATTCAGCCTGTGCCACCAATACAGCCTGTATCCACCAACGCAGGCTGTGCCCACCAATGCAGCCTGTGCCACCAATGCAGCCTGTATCCACCAATGCAGCCGTGTCCACCAATGCAGCCTACCTGTGCAGGAAAAGAGTGAGGAGAGCTGCTGCCCGGATGATCAGAGCGCAGGGAACATAACAGCTTTCATTTCAATAGCTGTGTATTCCCAGCCACGCACCATCACATACAGTCCCTCCCCCTTTTTTGGGGAACTTTGATAGACAGATTACCCATCCCAGGATTGGACAGGTGATCTGTCTATCAAAGTGCCGGACATAGAGGAGGGGTTGTATGTGACGGCGCGCGGTGGGGAATACATAGCTATTGAAATTAAAGCTGTTATGTACCCCACGCTCTGATCATCCGTGGCAGTGGCTCTTTCTTGTCGGAAATTCCGAACGTCAAGAACACGATGACATACAACAGTTACAACGAGCCGAGAAAAATGAAGTCCAATAGCCAGTGTGGCTCTTCTGCTTGATTCTGAGCATGCATGGAACTTTGTGCATCAGAATTGTTTACACACGATCGGAATTTACGACAATGGATTTTGTTGTCGAAAAATTTGAGATCCAGATCTCAAATTTTGTTTGTCAGAAATTACGACGGAAAATATCCGATGAAGCCTACACACGGTCGGAATTTCCGACATCAAGCTCCCATCGAACATTTGTTGTCGGAAAATCTGATCGTGTATGCGGCATTAGTCTTTTGACCAAAATGCCATTTTAGTTTTAGTCCCATTTTGGTCTTTGTTTTAGTTTTATGCCGTGTACACGAGCGGACTTTTCAGCATCAAAGGTCCAACGGTCTTTCCGACGGACTTTCAATGGAGTTACGACGGACTTTCGAACGGCCGGACTTGCCCACACAAGAACGGACTAAAGTCCGGTCAAAAGTCCATTGGTTTGAACGTGATGACATACAAAGGGACTAGAGTAAGAAAGTTCATAGCCAGGAGCCAATAGCTGTCCTTGCGTCCTTTTTAGTCCGTCGGACTAGCATACAGACGAGCGGATTTTTTGACCGGACTCGAGTCCGACGGAAAGATGTGAAACATGTTCTAAATCTAAAGTCTGTCTGATTTTCGACAGAAAAAGTCCACTGAAGGTCCGATGAAGCCCACATACGGTCGGACCAGTCCGGTCGAAAAGTCCGGTCGTGTGTACACGGCTTTAGTTATATTTTAGTCAACTAAAATGTACTGGAGATTTAGTCGACTAAAATCGAATGGGTTTAGTTAAGTTGTAATGCATTATTTATGCATTTCTCTACAATTTCCAAACTCATTATATACTCTTGGAGTGGAAAATCTAAAATAAAATTGTACAGAAACATATACAGTGGGGAGAACAACTATTTGATACACTGCCAATTTTTGCAGGTTTTCCTAGTTACAAAGCATGTAGAGGTCTGTAATTTTTATCATAGGTACTCTTCAACTGTGAGAGACGGAATCTAAAACAAAAATCCAGAAAATCACATTGTATGATTTTTAAGTAATTAATTAGCATTTTATTGCATGACATACGTATTTGATAAATCAGAAAAGCAGAACTTATTATTTGGTACAGAAATGTTTGCAATTACAGAGATCATACGTTTCCTGTAGTTCTTGACCAGGTTTGCACACACTGCAGCAGGGATTTTGGCCCACTTCTCCATACAGACCTTCTCCAGATCCTTTAGGTTTCGGGGCTGGCAATACGGACTTTCAGCTCCCTCCAAAAATTTTCTATTGGGTTCAGGTCTGGAGACTGGCTAGGCCACTCCAGGACCTTGAGATGCTTCTTACGGAGCCAGTCCTTAGTTGCCCTGGCTGTGTCTTTCGGGTCGTTGTCATGCTGGAAAACCCTGCCACGACCCATCTTCAATGCTCTTACTAAGGGAAGGAGGTTCTTGGCCAAGATCTTGCTATACATGGCCCCATCCATCCTCCCCTCAATACGGTGCAGTTGTCCTGTCCCCTTTGCAGAAAAGCAGCTCTAAAGAATGGTGTTTCCACCTCCACGCTTCATGGTTGGGGTGGTGTTCTTGGGGTTGTACTCATCCTTCTTCTTCCTTCAAACACAGCGAGTGGAGTTTAGACCAAAATGCTCTGTTTTTGTCTCATCAGACCGCATGACCTTCTCCCATTCTTCCTCTGGATCATCCAGATGGTCATTGGCAAGCTTCAGACAGGCCTGGACATGCACTGGCTTGATTAGGGGGACCTTGCATGTGCTGCAGGATTTTAATTCATGACGGTGTAGTGTGTTACTAATGGTTTTCTTTGAGACTGTGGTCCCAGCTCTCTTCAGGTCACTGACCAAGTCCTGCTTTGTATTTCTGGGCTGATCCCTCACCTTCTTCATGATAATTGATGCCCCACCAAGTGAGTTCTTGCATGGAGCCCCAGACCAAGGGAGATTGACTGTCATCTTGAACTTCTTCCATTTTCTAATAATTGCGCCAACAGTTGTTGCCTTCCCACCAAGCTGCTTGCCTATTGTCCTGTAGCCCATCCCAGCCTTGTGCAGGTCTACAGTTTTATCCCTGATGTTTACATGACTTATATATCAGAACATCGTATAGCGGGGTGAACCTCTATTTAAAACACATACATATATATCTATTTGACATAATACATACAGTATTTAAAACCAGCCGAAGGGAAGGAGAAGCAAAACATTGAAATAGATATCAGAAGCTTCTTAAAAAGTAATGTGGTCTAAAATTCATTCAATAAAATACTTTAAAAAGTAAACTCCCTTTAAAAGTAATTATAATAATTCAGTCACTGACCTGCTAGTGTGTCAGGAGACTAGTAGACCAGACTGTGTGGACTGCACAGAGATAACCCAAAACACATGTAAGTGAATAGGGATATTTATTAAAATAGGTGATAATTAGAAAATACAAACAGTGAACAACAAACAACCCACTACAAACAACAATATCTACAGCAAGGAGCAATACTGGAATCACAGATGTCAACCAGGCCAGGGTCATACACAGCAGGTCAGCAAGAACAAGGGATATACCAGAGACATAAACGTTTAGCCAAGCCAAGGTCATACACAGGAAGATCAGTAAATGAGGGACAGGGAACCAACAGGACAGAGAGGGGATGGATCGGGCTGAAGGGTACAGGAACACAGAAGGTATTGGGTCAGGATAAGCTCGGGCACAAGGTCAGATGCAGGTTCAGGATCGGGTAACAGGCGAACAAGGTCAGGGCTCAAGGAGAGAGATACCAAGGCAAGCATATGAGGGCTTGCCGGGTATTTATAGGACTGACTGATTGACTTCAAGTCACACCTGAGCGCAGGGAGTGTTGTCTGCTCCATACTGCCAGGATCCATCCGCTGGTGGACGTCAGTACTGCGGCCAAAAGATGAAATGACACCAGCAGGGAAATATTCTCCTGACAGTTCAACACTGCCAGGAGACACCTGCTGGTGGACCCCAGTACTGCATGCCAGACGATATATCTTACCAGCGGATGAATCCTTTCCTGACAGTACCCCCCCTAAAGGAGCGGCCTCCGGACGCTCCAACTAGTCTTAATTGTCCATAGTCTATTGCATCAGGCAGAATGGTGGAAGAAGGCTGGTCATCAGGCCCATCCAGGCAGACAGCTGGCACATCAGAGTCATTGAGCTGGGCAGCGGACAGGAACAAACCAAGCTGGGCAGCCGACAGGAACAAACCAAGCTGGGCAGCGGACAGGAACAAACCAAGCTGGGCAGCCGACAGGAACAAACCAAGCCGGGCAGCAGACAGGAACAAACCAAGCTGGGCAGCCGACAGGAACAAACCAAGCTGGGCAGCAGACAGGAACAAACCAAGCTGGGCAGCAGACAGGAACAAACCAAGCTGGGAAGCAGACAGGAACAAACCAAGCCGGGCAGCAGACAGGAACAAACCAAGCCGGGCAGCAGACAGGAACAAACCAAGCTGGGCAGCAGACAGGAACAAACCAAGCTGGGCAGCAGACAGGAACAAATCAAGCTGGGCAGCAGGCTCCGGGTCATCGAGCTGGGCAGCCGGCTCCGGGTCATCGAGCTGGGCAGCAGGCTCCGGGTCATCGAGCTGGGCAGCAGGCTCCGGGTCATCGAGCTGGGCAGCAGGCTCCGGGTCATCGAGCTGGGCAGCAGGCTCCGGGTCATCGAGCTGGGCAGCAGGCTCCGGGTCAATGAGCTGGGCAGCAGGCTCCGGATCATCGAGCTGGGCAGCAGGCTCCGGGTCATCGAGCTGGGTAGCAGGCTCCGGGTCATCAAGCTGGACAGCAGGCTCCGGGTCATCGAGCTGGACAGCAGGCTCCGGGTCATCGAGATGGACAGCAGGCTCTGGAACATTAGGCCAAACAGCGAGCCCTGTAAGGGCAGGCCGGATTACAGGCACTGGCTCAGCAAGCTGGGTAACGGACCCCGGCCCAGTGGGCTGGGTAACAGGCCCCGACTCAGCGAGCTGGACACCGGGCACTGGTTCGGCAAGCCGGATAACGGATACTGGCTTGACAGGCAAAGTGACGGACTTCGGTTTAGCAGACTGAGTAATGGGCACCAGTTCAGCAGACCGGGTAACGGGCACCGATTCAACAGACTGGGTAACGGGCACCGATTCAGCAGGCTGAGACACGGGCACCGAAACTCTAGGCTGAAACACGGGCACCGAAACTTCAGGCTGAGACACGAGCACCGAAACCTCAGGCTGAGTTACCAACATCACGACATCAGGCTGGAAGACAGGTACCAGGATATCAGGCTGGAGGATGGGCACATCAGACCTGAAAGCAGGCTCATCAGGCTGAACAGTGGGCACATCAGGCTGGAAAGTGGGTACCGAGACATCAGACCGGACAGCAGGTGCTGAAACTTCAGGCTGGACAGCAAAGACAGGCGCTGGCACATCAGGCAGAACAGCAGGTACTGGCACAACAGGCTGAACAGGTACATCGGACTGGTCAGTAGTCGCTGGAGCGTCAGACTGGAACATGGACACTGGGATTTCGGGCTGAGCAGTAGGCACTGGGACCTCAAGCTAGGCAGCGGACACAGGCATTGGCACAACTGGCTGAGTAGCAGACACTGGCACATAAGGCTGGAAAGCCGGCACCGAGACATCAGACCAGGCAGCGGGTACTGGAACTTTAGACTGGGCAGCAGACACAGGCGCTGGCACATCGGGCAGAACAGCAGGTGCTGGCATACCAGGCTGAACAATAGGTACACCGGACTGGACAGTAGTCACTGAAGCGTCAGACTGGAACACTGGTAGCAAAACTTTAGGCTGGAACATGGACACAAGGTCATCAGACCGGCCAGCAGGCACTGGACCGTCAGGCTGGGTAGCAGGCACTGGACCGTCAGGCTGGGTAGCAGGCACTGGACCGTCAGGCTGGGTAGCAGGCACTGGATCGTCAGGCTGGGTAGCAGGCACTGGACCGTCAGGCTGGGTAGCAGGCACTGGAACGTCAGGCTGGGTAGCGGGCACTGGAACGTCAGGCTGGGTAGCAGGCACTGGAACGTCAGACTGGGTAGCAGGCACTGGAACGTCAGACTGGGTAGCAGGCACTGGAACGTCAGACTGGGTAGCAGGCACTGGAACGTCAGACTGGGTAGCAGGCACTGGAACGTCAGACTGGGTAGCAGGCACTGGAACGTCAGACTGGGTAGCAGGCACTGGAACGTCAGACTGGGTAGCAGGCACTGGAACGTCAGACTGGGTAGCAGGCACTGGAGCGTCAGACTGGGTAGCAGGCACTGGAACATCAGACTGGGTAGCAGGCACTGGAACGTCAGACTGGGTAGCAGGCAGATATTTGGCAGAATCAGGTGGGTTAGTTGGTGTGGAAGCAAGTTGGGTTACTGGCAGGATTGTGTGGGTAGGAAAGAATTTTTGTTTCTTTTTTGGTTTAGCCCGTGCAGTTTTGTATGTAGGTGCAGGGCTGTAAGAAAAGAAAGTAGCTGGATCGAAGGAAGACCAAGAAACTGTAGCTAGAGAGGGGTTTTGTGGGACTGTTACAGGTGGAGGAGAAGAGACAGGTGGACTGAAGGCGGGATAGGTGCTACACTTGGAGACTGGGTAGTAGTATTTGGTAGGGGGTTGAGTAAACTGGGCTGTAGCTGAGGTTACCATAGGCAACGGGGAGATAGATTTTTGGGAAGGCAGGTGATTAATGGTAGGGCTGGAATATTGTGGCTTAGCTAAAGACAGGAGATCTGACCATGCCTGCAGCACAGGTTGAACAAATGCTGATTCACACACAGCCTGACTAATTAAGGATTGCACCGACTGGATGCAACTAGACAACACCTGCTGTGAACAGGAGGAATAGTGTTCCATGAAATAGGCTGGATCATCCTCTAACAACCAAACCAGGGATTCAACTTGGCCATAATTGAAGGGGGGAGAAAAATCATCACTTCCCTCGGGAATGCATGACAGGGCTAGTTTAGCACATAACTGGATCAGGGGCTGAGCATCTTCAAATGACATACACCCCTGATCCACTAGGGAATGAGCTAATCGGATAGTTTCCATCAGCTGATCACTAGTCCACCCTTTTAAAATCTGGCCACAATATTCACCATACTCTTCCGCTAGCAGAGAATAATAAATTATTTCATTGCAATCCATATTAGCAGACCTAACAAACCAGGATGGTTTCTCAATGCAGCCACGTCTGGTCAGGGATGGCCTTGGTATACTGTCAGGAGACTAGTAGACCAGACTGTGTGGACTACACAGAGATAACCCAAAACACATGTAAGTGAATAGTGATATTTATTAAAATAGGTGATAATTAGAAAATACAAACAGTGAACAACCAACCCAACAAATCAACTACAAACAACAATATCTACAGCAAGGGGCAATACCGGAATCACAGATGTCAGCCAGGCCAGGGTCTTACACAGCAGGTCAGCAAGAACAAGGGATATACCAGAGACATAAACGTTTAGCCAAGCCAAGGTCATACACAGGAAGATCAGTAAATGAGGGACAGGGAACCAACAGGACAGAGAGGGGATGGATCGGGCTGAAGGGTACAGGAACACAGAAGGGATCGGGTCAGGATAAGCTCGGGCACAAGGTCAGATGCAGGTTCAGGATCGGGTAACAGGGCTCAAGGAGAGAGATACCAAGGCAAGCATATGAGGGCTTGCCGGTATTTTTAGGACTGACTGATTGACTTCAAGTCACACCTGAGCGCAGGGAGTGTTGTCTGCTCCATACTGCCAGGATCCATCCGCTGGTGGACGTCAGTACTGCGGCCAAAAGATGAAATGACACCAGCAGGGAAATATTCTCCTGACAGTTCAACACTGCCAGGAGACACCTGCTGGTGGACCCCAGTACTGCATGCCAGACGATATATCTTACCAGCAGATGAATCCTTTCCTGACATAGTGTATGTTAATAGTGAATGTGTATGTTAATAGTGAATAGGGCTATTTCCCAAATTGGTCTGTCTGTGACACTGAAATCTGTAGTGAAAGAGTCCGCCTGGTGTTTGTGTTTGGGGAGAAAAGGAAAAAAAGGGGGGGGGGGGGGTTTGCATCATGGGAGTCTGGAAGGGGAAGGGAATGGTATGGGAAAGGTGAGGGGGGAGAAGGGGAAGAGAAGGATGGACAGGGAGGTGGGGAGGGTGGAGGGGGGGATAGGTGGGAAGGGAGAAAGGGGGGACTAGAGTGTGTAGAGCCGGACTGGGGGGAAAAAGGGTGGCTTGGGATGGCAAGAGGGAAAGATGTGAGGGGGAGGGGGGGGGCGGGAGGGGGGAGGAGGGGTTTGGGGAGGAGAGAGGATATGGCCGGGGGAGGTGACAAAATGATCTGGAATGGATCTCCTATCTGTTACTTTTTGAGGCATAGAATGGGAGTTGCAAATGTTGGGAGTAGAGTATATGGGGGAGTTATGGGAGGGTGCCAGGGAGATAAATGGGTAGAAGAGGCTAAAATAAAGTGAAATGGAATAGACAATGGATGGCACATGTGAATCTGAAGGACCTGTAGGGGATGATGAGCTGGGATTGGAGACTGTAGCCATTGTGATAGCTGGCAGGGAGAACGAGTGGTCCACAAGCCGGCTGGCTGTGTGGATATGCGCTCGTGCAGGAGAAGGAGGGAGGTCTGGTGGAGGAGATGAATCTGTGGTATGTGGCTGGTGGGGGAGATGAATCTGTGGTATGTGGCTGAGGTCCGTTGAGACCGCCAGTGGGAGGGGTAAAGAGCAGTGACCGCTGGCGGAGAGGGGAGGGAGCAATGATCTGTGATAGTAACTGCTGGGGAACAAATGCAGTCCGTTCAAGCAGCGGAAGTGGATGACAGGACTGAAGCCCAACAACTGTGGGCAGGGGAGAGGAGAGAGAAGGGGGGGAGGGAGGTGTGAGATGGAAGGGAGACTTAATGGGAGATGCTACTGACCTGGATAGTTGCTTCTTCATTTGGCAGTGGCAGCATAGTGAGAGGCAGTTGTCTCCATCCAGAGGAAGCAGGCTGAGCTCCAGGGAAACCAGAAGTTCAGAGTGTAAACATCCCTGCCTCACATTTTCATTTTGTTTTCGTTCGTTAACGAAAACGGAATTGATTTTTGTCATAGTTTCCATGAGTGAACGAAAATGTGGTGTACTTTTCGTTTAGTTTTTGTCACTGTAAAAATGCCACTGACGAAAATGATGATAAAAACGTTTTTGTTGACGAAATTAACACTGGTTTAGTTAGGCAAATATGAAATACTGCATAATATTATGCAACATATTCCTCCCTGCCTGCTTTGATGAGCGGGAGAGAAAGAGAGAGACTTAAAGTGATACTAAACACACACGGTATCATTTACATCGTCCCTTCTCTTTCTGTATGTGGATGATGGCACTGTAAATATTTTAATAAAAAAAAAATCTAAGTATCTTTTTTTATTAATCAATATACAGCGGTCACATGACCCAGATCTTTCCCAGCCTGTCTGCAGGGAAACAGAAGCAGGAGGAGCTTCTAGTCCTCTGCTGATGGTCACATGTTCAAAATAAGAAAAACAGTCTTTGGAATACAGAGTAAAAATAAATAAATTATATCAATAAACTGTTTTAAATTGTCATACAAATACAGTATATTTTTGAAATTACATCTTTATTATTTTGCAGAAATAACATGGTGTGGGAGGATATCTGCCAGTCACAGGCTGTGTTAAGCCCCTCCAGCTTGTGTCTTTGAATAAGAAGGAGGTGAAGCCTTCATGAATCTTGTCCCCATTGTGTTTAGCTGGTTAGTGCGCATGGAGGAGGAGGGAGGGAGTGTTTGGTGTGTATACGCCCACATGTGTGACTCTATAGTCCAATGGGCTGCTCAGATGTGTTAGGGAGGAAATGCTCAGCATAGAAACTCACTGAAAACTGAGCATGTGCAGAATTTCCACCACAGCTGCAACTTGGGACATGAACAGAAAGTGGAGATAGAGGGCAGCATGATCAACCATGTTTTTTTTTTTTGCAGAATACAGAAAACGAATCTCATAGAGTTAGTATAAAAAGCATGTAATACACCATGTATTGAAAGGTTTTTTTATGATGTGGGTTTAGTGATACTTTAAAGAAAACAGCCTCTATTGCGCTTTCTCTTTAGAAAACCTATAATGTTCTATATAAAGGATACGAATGGAGAGAAATCTAAAACCAAAACATTGTTTTAGTTTTGGATAGAGTAGGGAAGGGGTTCAGTCCTTGTCATTTTTGTACATCTATGTTTCAATGGGGAGATTTCTCATCGCTTACTGTCCTGGGGGCAGGGCAAAGGTGGAAACCAATAGAAATTAACTCTTAAATGCTTATCATTGGGACATGTGTCCCAGCTGGAAAATGCCTTTATTCCTGTTCTGGTGACAAGTTATTAACCCAGAATTTCCCCTCACTTTTTTCCTAGTGATGGAACTAGCCAGATCAAACAGAGAGAACTTAAAAACCAGAAAGGGCTTCCCACACACTACAAAAACAACTAAAGCAACATTTTGCTTAACTTTACATAAAACAGCGTTTACAGTACTGGTAACATTAGTCAATCTCTAAGTGCACAAACAGATTACAATTGAAACAATGACACCAAAATAAGAAATAAAAAAAAGAAGATTAAACCTTTTTTTTCTGACCTGCAAGGTAAAAGCATAATGTGCTAGTATGCATCTCATACTAGCAATATTATGTGAAACTTACCTGAAAACAAAGCATTCCAGTGATGCAATGTCATCACTAGAGGCCGCTTCCATCTTCACCCATCTTACTGCCGGGTTCGCGGACTCCGGCTGTGTGACTGGTCTGACGTCTCATGCGTGGTAGAGCCACTGTTTACGGCACAGGATTCTGAAGAAACGGCCTAGGAGGCAAGCAGCTTGCTATAAGGGCACTCAACAAGAGGGAGGGGCCAGGAGTGCCGAAAAGGGACCCGAGAAGAGGAAGATCTGGGCTGCTCTGTGCAAAACCACTACACAGAGCAGATAAGTATGACATGTTTGTTATTTTTAATGAAAAAAATACAGCAGTTTAGTATCACTTTAAAGTAGATGGGAAGCTAATGCTCAAAAGCTCCCAATGGCACTTTTCCCAGGGCTTTGTTGGGTTTGTTATACAATTTTGAAAACAAAAATTCACTTCTTTAGAACCTTCTTTTTTATGATTTATGTGCAGTAATGTAGCCATAAACCCTCTGTTACTGTTCCTTCTTATAAGAATTGTGAGCCAGGATGAAAAAATTGACCTAATGCAGAGTAAAATTAGCTAAGGGGAGAGGCGGACCAGACCTGATACTGTTGGAGACTTCTGAATGAAAATGCTTGTTTGTTCGTTGGAAAAAGCATCCACCATGCCTTGTCATGACGTTTGCAAAATGTACAGAGGTCACTGGAACTTACATGTTATCCCCAGCATTGGGAAATGGGTGAATAAAATTAATCATATAATGAGGAGCTCACTACAAGCCTACAGGAACAGAACCCCAACATTCATAGAACCCTGGTATACCTGGATTGAGTTTTTCAGGATCTGACAAACTTCAGTTCTTTTTTGACACCAGAGCCTGCGACCGTACCCAGACTCCCACTTTTCGTTGTATTCCTCTCCCCCCTTACTCCCCTCTTTTAGCCTTCTCTCTCATCTTCTCTTAATTCTATCCACTTTCCACTTTTTCTGTTTGTTTGTTTTTTACGCTGTTTTATGTTTCAGTTTACTCAGTGGTTTACCCCAGATCAATTTACATCAATTATCTGAGTTTTTATTGCTTGTCCAATGTTAGTGGCCATGTTATTGCAACAAATTTGCATGCAGACAGGCACACAATAACTATCTTCAAGAAACATTTTCAGTTATTGAGGGATGCTCTGTTTTCTTATGATTGTACTAATTTTGTGCAAACCTCTGATAATGTGCATTAAAAATTTATTTTTGCCCCAAATCTAGTGCTGTGTGCCCTAGGTACTAATGTCCCACATGACCACCTGGCATTTTTTTCTATTTCACTGCCTATCAGACCTGCAGCACAAAGCCAAGGGGAGTGCCCTGAAATGCCTCTTTAGCTCCATGCTGCAGTTCTGACAGGTTGCAGGCAGAGACAGCAGCCAGCAGCTGAGTGTGTCCACATGCACTCCAACCCCTTGATGTACAGTGAGATATGAGATTGTGCACATTTGCATGCTAAGCCTGTGGGGGGGGGGAGGGCAACAGACTTAAATGGCTGCCTTCTGCCAGGCTCTGCAGGGGTTGTGTGGGAACTGGGCATCAAATGCAAATTTTAAAATAACAACCTGCAACTAAGTCAGCTCAGATGTCAGCTGCATGCATGCTGCCTAAGGTTTCATGTACACTGCTGCTGGTAAACGGACGTTTAGGATCAGTCGGCCTTTTTTTTAGCTGCCCCTGAACTCTCCTCTATATTATCTTATCATCATGTGTACACAGGGTCATTTATAGTCGTTTCTAGGCAGTTGAGTTTAGAAGCATTTTTTGGAAAGCAAAAAAATGCATTCAGGACGGATGTTCAGAGGCATTTGAAACGCCAAACGCCCGTAACAGCTTGTATACGTGTGTAAATTAAAAAAAAAAAACATTTCTAAAAGCAAACGCGGATAAATGCGGCTAAACATGGCATGTAAACGCTGCAAAACTGATGTTTTTTAACGTCGGTTACTATCTGTCAAATTAAATCATTCAGGAGAGGTTGTAAAATGTCCCGTGTACATTAAGCCTAACTGTTATGAAACCAAGGGAAAAGGGGTGACCCCTGTTGCCGCACATCTGAAAGATCCTAGGGAGGTGAGCGGAGTGGCAACCTCATCCTGGACTCGACCATATTGTTCCCCATGACTAAGCTCCAGGGGGCGGGGCAAAATGCATCAGGGGCATGGCCTGGTCGGTGTGTGTGGGACAGTGTCCCTTGTGCTACAAGGAGTAACAAATAGAATGTGCCTATACTCAGAAAGTGATAATAAAAAGTATAAAACCAGCAGCAAAACCTGTTAGTGTTCACATAGCACACATAAAAAGTAGGAATGTATAAAGTGGTCTCGCGCAGTGATATAAAAATCACTCTAAAACACTATGTGCAATAAATAAAGAACTAGATAAAGTGCAGTAAAGGGTGCGTAGAATAGCAGATGGCTCCCCCCAAAGGTGAGCTAAAATAATGTGCAACAAATGTCCATCAAAATGTCTGTGTAAAATCAAAATTAAAAATAGAAATAACACCAGTGTCCATGTATATAGTAAACAAATCTTGAATAGAAAAATAATAATGTTGCGGAAGTCCTAAATGAGGGATGGTAAACAAATGGGATGTATAAGGGATCTCCAGACTCAACCAGTGGGTAACGTCCTAAATGCAGACTTAAAATGGAATCGTGCACATAGTGTTTTAGAGTGATTTTTATATCACTGTGCGAGACCACTTTATACGTGGCCTGGTAGGTCCCTTTATCCCTTTTCCTCTCTCTCTCTCACCTCCCATCTTTATTCCTCCACCACTTTCTCTCACCCCCTCTCTCTGTAGCTCTCCCCTCTTTCTCTCTCTCCCTCTTTCAGTACTCTCTCTCTTTCACCCACTTCTCTTTCTGTCTCCTCCACCCTTCCCCCCTTTCTCTCCCCCCCTCTCTTTCTCCATCTCCCAATCTCGTTCTCTCTCTCTTTCTCTAAGATCCTCTCTCTCTTCTTCCCATCTTCTCCTCTTTTTCTTTCCCTCTCCCTCACCCCTTCTCCCCCATCTCTCTTATACCTCCCTGTCTCGCCTCCCACTATCCCCCCTTTCTTCTCTATCTCTCTCTCTCTCTCTCTCCACCTCTCCCACCTTTCTCCCCCTCCCAACCACATCATTGCTCTCCTTGGTGTTATTAAGGGTTCTCTGGACTATCACTATCCTAGTTTCTCCTTGGTGTCAACAACACTGAGGCTAGATGTAATTCAATGGCGGCTAGAGAGCAATGTCAATGGAACACGGGAAGGCAATTGCTGATCTGGAGACTGGCAGGATCAATAGGTAATTGTAAAGCATTTAAATAGAAAGCATAATACTAATGTTTACCTATTTGGGAGTTTTAATAATCAAGTGATTTTCATTTTTGTATTGTATGTAATTACATTGTATGTACACTGTAAGTAATGTAATTAATGTAAGTTATAAAAGGAGACATGCACTAATCAAAGCAATCAGCAGCACAGATGAGTGATAATGCCAAGTGAAATCCAGAGAGCCAACAGAAAAAAGAAATGAAGAATGGTACAGATTAAAAGAGTGTGAGTGTTCAAAGGTTAGTCTGTTCAGTTGGTTAGAGCATTGAATCACCAGCTTTACAAATATAACCCATATGTTGAACTTACAGCATTCCAAAGCCATTCTATGCTTTGCTAAGCCACACACATTGATGCCCAGAGTACTAAGCTTTAAATATAGTTTTATGATTTCCTCTGACAAATACAAATACAGGTTCTTGTACTGTCCGTGTGGTCTTTATTTTTCTAAAACTCTGGGATAGAAACAAACACTGCATGTTCCTTGAAATCAGTCTTTATAAGCAGTATAGGATAGTCTGTGTGAGCCCAGTGGCACTCTAAATAGTAAGTAAAGTGTTTCTGATGAAATGTGGATCGCAGCAGGTAGCTGGCAGACATTCAATACTATCTTTTGTCATCTTTTACTCGGCATGTGATTGAGGCTAAAAAAAACTTGTAAAGTACATTAATGGGTACTCGTTGCTTTTCCCAACTATCTGGTATAGATTACACATTTTGGCATTTGTTTTTTAGACAACAATGTGCTAAAACACAAATGATTTTATGCTAACACAGGACTCATATCCGATATATCCTTTACAATATATTGCTGTATTGTTTCAATAATGACTACTGGGTAGAAAGATTAAAGCAAGCAATAAAGTAAAAACTACATTTCACAATGAGCAAACCTAGCAATCCATATGCCCATTATAGAATAAGGTGTATGTCAAGCCAAAAATTAGTTTTTTTAATTTTAGTAGGAAAGGATAAAAAAAAAACCCTGTGTGGTTTTGCCCGCTATCTGGGACTCCGTTAGAGAGATTTTCCTCACTTTATGACCTAATGACAATGGCTTCACCAGACAGAGAGCAAGGGAAAATCGGTGATGGGGACACAGACAGAAATAAAGATCAGATAGGGGTTTCAGCTTTCTCCTATTCTACTAAAAAGTGTTTTTATTTTTATTTATTTATTTATTCTTTAACATTTTCCACAATATACCATACACAAAATATTTTATGACATCCCTTCTCCTCCCCCTCCACCACAACTGAAGACAAAAAAATAGGTCCTTCCCACAAATAGGATGATGTCCCAAAGATTCGCTCACTTCTTCCTTAATGCCGCTGAGACACTTCCCAAGGGATCTTAATATTGTCCCCACTAAATTATTCACAAATTACTATTGAGGCTCTTGAGAGCTCCTCTTTCCCCAACTACTTACTTTAAGCTATCCCATTCTAGTCCTCAATGGCATTTGGTTTACACAGTTCCTAACCCAGTACTCCTCACTTGCTCCCCTCCTGCCTTCCATGTCAGCTGAATCCCCCTAATACATCCTAAACCAATCCAATCTTTAGTTAAGGTAGGCAGAAAAAAAAACACACACACATGAAACCTACCCCCTTCATATACCATTAATACGCTCTTAACATTAACTTATCAAATCTACATAGGCCTCAGACCTCTTAAAATTCAACCATGCTCCCCACATTTCAAAAAATACATGAACAGAATCTTTGTGCAAGTGCAATAATTCCTCTATTAAAAATAAATAGTCTACTTTTGTGAAACATTTTTTCACACTAGAAATATGCTGTGAACACCAGTGTTTCAAAATAAGTCATTTTGTCACATTAAGTAAATGTGGAATTAATGATTGCCTATACCGTGACACTGAAATATCCATGCTATGGAACAAGAAAGTCCATGGTTTGATGGGCCACCTTGTTCCTGATATTTTATAGAAGTTTTTAAATTATGTCTCCACAAAATATCTGTATTTTGGGAAATTTCTACCATACGGTATATATATGCAAATGTTCCATCAGAGATACAGCCCCCCAACACAAAGGTGGTATTTCTGGCTGAAGCCTCTGCCCCCTTATTGGCATTAGGTAGCATCTTGCCATTAATTTAAAGTTTGGTTCAGCCATTTTAAGATCTACCAGTGGTAGAACTACCAGGGTCGCAAAGGTCACATTAGCGAACAGGCCCTGGTGTTCCGCCACTGTCAGGGGGCCCCAGAGGGGTTGCTTGCTGTAGGTCTCTGAGAGCATCTCTCTCATAGAGCCCAAAACCTGCACTGACAATTCCCCCTCCCTTGCTCGGATAGGAGAGGAGAGAGACAATCTGCTAGAGATAGGCAGCTGGTAGGGAGTTCCCCCTCCCTCCTCCCTTGCACAGATGGGAGAGGAGAGAGCTGATCTTCTCTTTCTCCCCCCCTCTCCTCCTGTGTGCACCGCAGGAAGTATGAAGCCCAGCACCTGAATATGATCATGCACACACAGGAGGAGAGGGGCAGGAGGAGCAGAAGCAGTTTGGCTCTCTCCTCTCCTATCCCTGTAAGGGAGGAGGGAGGGGGAACTGTCAGTGCAGGCTCTGGGCTGTATGAGAGAGATGCTCTCAGCTTAGAGTCCTGCCGAGGATGCACTGATAGGCTGCACTGAATGTCCATGGATGCCCTCCCAGAACTTGAAGCCATGGACTCAGATGTGAGGGGGAAGGGGTCGGGGGGGGCCTTCATGGTTTTTTGCATCGGTGCCCTAAAAGTTACTCCTCTGAGATCTTCTGATGGGGTATGTGACAGCTTCAATATTTTAGTTTTCTACCTCTCCTGCAGTGTCACCCCTAATCATTACTCCCATTTATTTAGGTATGGTGGCTCTTTAGGTTCTGCTTGAATTTTGAATATACTATAAATTCGAGAGATTCAATGAGTTGGAGCAAACTAGGAATCAATCAGTATCTCTAAAGACACCAAATTCCTCGCTGACTGTAATGGTTGAGGTACAGAAGATATAAATTGGTTCATCTGCCCATATCTCCACAAATCTAAGAGTGTGTACCCTCATTTTTGATGTAACTCCTGCATTATACAAACCCTAATTCCATACATTACATAGTTCAATTTTAATGTGTCCTCCTCTGACCAAATGCAAAAATGCTCTTCTTTCTCTTTAACAAAATAATTAGTGCCTGTGAGAGGTAATAATGGTGAGTTATACTCCCAGTGAAATTGATTGTGTATTGTGTCCCAATCTTAAATACATTTACTGTGAGTGGGTTAGTCTCCTTATAAAGGTCACAAAACCAGCTTGGTATAAACACCAACTTCTCAAGCCTTTTTCTATCTTAACCCAACTTCTAGAATGTACATTTTGGGTCCAGTTAATTATAAAGGATATTATAACTTGCCTGGTAACTCCTTTTAAAATCTGGTACTGCCAGACCCCCTTCTCCTTTTGCTTTAGTAAGTACTGCATAGGAGATCCTGGATCAATTACCCCCTTGTCTATATAGACTTCAACATGAGAGATCACAGTACAGGTAAAAAATGCCTGTGGTAAATGTATTGGATGCATTTGAAATTTATATAATATCTTAGGTAGAATATAAATTTTTACTACTTTTTTTCTCCCACTCCATAGACCTGGTCCTTAGGGGATTCAGATCTTTCTTAATAAAGGTAAACAATGGGATATAATAATTTGCCTTATATAAAAAATCCAAGGCTGGTGTTAATTTTATACCTGAATACTAATGTTCTTTCATCTGCCATGCAAACAACAAGCTGTTGTAACCGTACTTCTTCTTTTTTTGAAACAGTAATATTCAGAATCTCTGATTTTGTCGGATTGATTTTTAGATTAGATAAACTTTCATACTGTTTGAGTTCTTTAACCACTTCAATACAGGACATTTATACACCCTTCCTGCCCAGACCAATTTTTAGCTTTCAGCACTCTCACACCTTGAATGCCAATTACTCAGTCATGCAACACTGTACCCAAACAAAATTTTTATATTTTTTTTCATACAAATAGAGCTTTCTTTTGGTGGTATTTAATCACCACTGGGTTTTTTTTAATTTTTTGCGACATAAGTTAAAAAAAAAGTGAAAATTTTGAAAAAAAAAACACTTTCAATTATACAATTTTGCAAATAAATCATTTTTGTTCATAAATTTGGGCCAAAATTTATACTGCTACATCTCTTTGGTAAAAAGACCCAAATTAGTGAACATTATTTAGTCTCTGTGAAAGTTATAGAGTCTTCAAGCTATGGTGCAAATCATTTAAAATTGATTACACCTGATAACACTAATTTCTTGAGACCCTGAAATGTCAGGAAAGTACAAATACCCCCCAAATGACCCCTTTTTGAAAAGTAGATAGTCAAAGGTATTTAATAAGAGGCATGGTGAGTTTTTTGAAGTTGTAATTTTTTCCCACAATTCTTGGGAAAATTAAGAATTTTTTTTTCACAAAATTGTCATGTTATTTCTCACACACAGCATATGCATACTTCCAATTACACTCCAAAATACATTCTGCTACTCCTCCCGAGTATAGCAATACCACATGTGTGGGACTTTTACACAGCCTGGCCACATACAGAAGCCCAACATGCAATGAGAACCGTCAGGCGTTTTTGGAGCATAAATTACATCTCTAATTTCCTAACGACCTATTACACTTTTGAAGGCCCTGCAGCACCAGGACAATTACCCACAAAATTACCTTATTTTGGAAAACAAATACCCCAACGTCTATTCTATGAGGCATTATGAGCCTTTTGAACGTTTAATTTTTTTACCACATGTCTTCGGAAAATGTGGAATGAAAATGAAAATCTTTTTTTTTTTACACAAAGTTGTCAATTTATAAGATATTTCTAACACATAGCATGTATATAGCAAAAATTACACCCCAAAACACATTCTGCTACTCCTCCTGAGTATGGCGATACCACATGTGTGAGACTTTTACACAGAGAAATAAAAAGAGAGAAGGGCGCACCAGCCATGTGCATTATCTTTTGTAAAACATTTATTAAGTAAAATGATAAAGGAAATTACTCACAAGCAGTAAAGAATCATGTGCCATAAACCTTGGACATCAACTTGCAACAAGTGGTATAAATGATGAACAAAGCCTTCCAAAGGTATTTCCGAGGAATATATAACACTGCTCGCTTACGCGTTTCGAAGGGCTCATCCCTTCTTCATCAGAGCTCAGCAGTCAATAAATGTTTTACAAAAGATAATGCACATGGCTGGTGCGCCCTTCTCTCTTTTTATTTCTCTGTCTGCTAGGAATCCCCATCCTTGAGGGCAGCAAGGCCAGTGTATCCCTTTTATATTGGGTCGACCACTTGTGCGCAGGAGTCTTTTTCTGTTTCTATATCGGTAGACTTTTACACAGCCTGGCCACATACAGAGGCCCAACATTGAAGTAGTACCTTCAGGCGTTCTATAGGAGCATAAATTACACATGCAAACACCCAAATATATATTTTTGAGGCATGGGCTGCAGATAGGTACTCAGGTACTCTGATGGGCTGGAGACATGTACTTGTTACTCTGATGGGCTGGTGACAGGTACTCGGTTACTCTGATGGGCTGGTGACAGGTACTCGGGTACTCTGATAGGCTGGTGAAATGTACTCGGGTACTCTGATGGCCTGGTGACAGGTACTCGAGTACTCTGATGGGCTACAGAAAGGTACTCGGGTACTCTGATGGGCTGGTGATTACTCACTTTCTGTCTGCTAAAACATTACCAAAAACATAGTCTTTTTCTAAAGTACGGGAAAGTGTAAAGGAGCCCTGAATAGAATTAAAAAATTGACAGGGGTACTTATTATTCCCTGCTCTATCCAAAACTAAGAATTTTCTTTTAGCTTGACATAATCTTTAAGCAACCATTTAATAGGTTTCTTTGAGTCACAGTTATCGGATCCCACCTATAGATGAAATCTGGAATTGCATATATCCCATACACTCAGACTGTGGATTTTGGGCTGCATGTGGCCACCTTATGGATTTTTTTAAGCATTTACATTTTTTGACTGAATGGAGTCCCAGACTCTTATATAGTTCATAAGACCTACATTTTCTTCTTTTCAAAATGGTTTCTGGCACTTTTCTCACTTTTGTCAAAAGAATATTAAAAATATAGTAATGTAAGTCACACAGTTGCTGGACTGGGGCCCTTTTCTTTGGTGTAAGGATGGATGGGTCTGTGTTAACTTGTTTTTTATGCCATTATGGTTAAACAGAGCATTTCTGGAAGTCTTACAACTGTCAGGATTTTCCAGATGGGAACTTGCAGGGATTACTACCTTGATACAACTGTACTCTGGTGGAGTATTGAAAATGTATCAAAAACTCTGTTCTGAATCTAATTTAGATCGAAAATGTATTTTTTTTTATATTTACAACTAAGACATGCTCTGAAGACTCAAGATTTGGCATCATCTGTCACCTTCTCTTCTGTTCCTATCTTGGAAGTATATCTAGAGCAAATACTACTAAGGGCCTTATTACTAAGATTTATACACAATTATTATCTGAAATGCTTTCTAATGTTAGTGTTCCGTGTAAGTAAAGATGGGATGCAGAAACAGATGTGATTCTAGGGGGTATATGGAATCAAATATTACAGAATATGCAGCTTGCCTCAATGTCTCCTACCCATAAAGTGACTAAACTTTTTATTTTGGATAGAGCTTATTGTACCCCAGAACTGTTGTACAGGATAGGCAGGAGAGAAAACTCTGAAGGTGCAAGATGCGCTCAATCTCCTGGTTCCTTTATGTACAAGTTCTGGAAACGTCCTGTAAATAACACCAGGCTAACTCCAAACCCCGTTTCATGTCTTTTGGGTTATGTAAATCCCAATAGCATGGATAATGATCAGATAGTGGCTATTATAAGATCTCTTTTTATAGCACGCAAGTTGATAACCTCTCGTTGGGTTTCATCCAACCCTCCTACCCTTGGGGACTGGATTTGGGAAATGAATAAATATCTAACGTTTGAAAAATACACTTATGTTTAACGGACAACTTTGAAAGAATCTGGAGAAAATTAATTGCTGCATCACATTCTAATTTCAACTTAAATAAAATCTGATTAAAAACAAAATTAGAAAAAACCCTGTGTCACAAGTTAGCTGCTTGTGTACTCTTACCTCCTTGCTGCAGTGTTTCTCTACCTGATTACTTTCACATGTGTGGCTTGGCTGTGCTCACCTATGGGTGTCGTCTGTTATTTTGTGGACCTTTATTTCCTTCCCTTCCATCACTTCCTGGCTCGCCTCCTAGTTTGCTTGTCTATTTAAGACATTCTCAGTGTAACCCACATTGCCTGAGCAACTTCATAGTTCTCTGAGCTCCCATTTGCATACCTCTTGTCCATACTGTGTCTGACTACATGTGTACCGACCCCGGCTTGGTTTACTGTCTGTGCTTGTTTGCTGCCTGCCCTGATCTCGGCTTGTCTTCTGGATTCCCTTTTGCCTGCTGCTTGTACTCTTCGCTTACTCTACGCTTGCTGCAGGTCCATCCCCACTATCAGAGCATCTGGTGAAGAAGCAGGCTGGGGCTTTGACTCCACGCCTTGGGGAACCCTGAGTTGGCGATCTACAAAAGCTCACTACCATAGACTCCTGACACCTTGTTTTTTTTGCATCAAAAGTCCAAAACACAAGATTGTGCTTATGTATAGAAATAGAATCCTTTTTTGAATATTTGGGTCTCAGCAACTCTTGGAAATATGACTTGGCCTTACATTCACCCCAGTGTCAGAGATGTCACCAAATACTTGTATGGGGCTAACATGAAGTTCCTTTATTGGTAATAGAAGAGTCAAAGGAAGCTAATTCCACTGAAAATTTTAAAGGCCTTTGTATATTTGTTTTGTATATTGTAGTGTGTAGCCAACTGAAAATCACAAATTATATTTTTTTTCATCTAGTGGCAAATGTTCTGATTAGATACTGGTAATAGATCCACTCTACTGTATCTTAGTAATAACATAACATTGCTAGGAATCTTCACGGATTTTCTTCAGAGTTGTATCAGATGACACCACACAAGGCTTACTAAAATACATCAGACATTTCCCTTAGTCACCCTCTTGGGTAGATGGGGGGTTATAACCTGGTCCATGATTACAAAATGTCTTCACTTTTCAGTGTGAGCATATTTAATTTTTTATTTCAACCTGCATGATTTTCTACAAATTATTGTCAGAAAACTGCTACTTTATCTGTGACCCCTTTATCATGTTTAATATGTTACACAAGACAAAAATTTTTATTTTTTTCTGTAATCATAACTTTATGTGAATACCTATAGATCATCTTTATTATGTATAAAGTAAACAGATTTTTCATAAATTCTTGAGAACTTCATTGTACTACAGGTGTCTCATATAGTAAAGCTGCATTTAACCAACCGAATCCTAACATAAATTGCATTTACCATCTGCTTGGATCGATTTCACTGTAAATTGTGTATGTATAAAATGTTATTATCCATGCATGCCTATAACATCCATGACAAAGGGATACAGTTGTTTTACTGCTGTCTGTACTGTATCTCTTGCAATAACTGTACACATTTTAGAGTACTCAGACACAATACATGAAAAATCTTTAATTGTTTCATTAAAATTAGTGAAAAGTGAGAACTACAGCAAGTGACATTTTTATAAACAATGTTGTTAGTTGTTAAAAAATTTACCACTTTTCACAAAACACTAAATTGTATATTCTGTTATACATGTGCAATTGTATAGTCTAAAAAAGCTTCACAGATACTACCACTATTCCAATTATTATTACTGTTATTATTAATAATTTATATACTGTATAGCAACATAACCGCTTCAAGACCGCAATACGTATATATACGTTGCAGCTTTCAAGTGGCTTACCGGGATTATGGCTGAAGATATCAGCTATTATCCCGGTATTGTTTTTTACAGCCAGAGGCTGGCTTTATTCATGAAAGCATTCTGAGCGGCTCCTGAGAGGTCCTCCCGCTGCTCGTTGGTGTTTCTCGGGCTTACAGTTTTCACCGGCTCATATGAGAAATGATCCGACAGTGAAATAAATAAAACATTTTTTTAAGCGCCCCTATTCCTCCACGCTCACACGGAGAAGCAAATGCATACGTAAGTTGTGCACGCTTATGTAAACGGTATTCGCACCACACATGTGAGGTATCAATGCGAACATTAGAGCGAGAGCAATAATTCTTGCACTAGACCTCCTCTGTAACTCTAAACAGGTAACCTGTAAAGACATTTAAAGCATCACCTATGGAGATTTTTAAGTACTGTAGTTCATCACCATTCCATGAGTGTGTGCAATTTTAAAGCATGACATGTTAGGTATCTATTTATTCAGACTGTGTAACATCATCTTTCATATTTTATAAAAAAATGGGGTATATATTGTGTTTTTGTTTTTTTTTAATTCACTAAAGTGTATTTTTTCCAACAAAATTGCATTTGCAAAACCGCTGTGCAAATACAGATTGCCATAAAAAATTACAATGATCACCATTTTATTCCATAGTGTCTCTGCTAAAAAAAAATTATAATGTTTAGGGGATATAACTGATTTTCTAGAAAAAAATACTGATTTCAACTTGTAAACAAAATGTGCCAGAAAAAGCCGGGTCTTAAAGTTGACAACATGCAATACTTTTCAAAAATGAGCCATCCTGTCCCACACCACTGTCTGTTAGTGTTCCCCAAGGTTCAGACTGCAGTTCACAAGTTTTTTCCATCTTTACAACCACTCTTAATGAATGGATCTTTTGCCTTGATCTCCAATACCACCTAGCCTGGTAAATAATAGAAGACCACACATGAATTGTAGAATTAAATGTAAACAAAATATATTTTTTTCCAAAATGTCCAGAGATGATCAGAGACATGTGTACCCTTCATTAGTTATTAGAGAAATGAGACAAGATTGGAAACTAAGCCCTGCGAATTTAAATATTACCTAATAATTGTGACTGGCTATCAGGAGAATTTTCAACTATAGCTTTTTTGTTTTTTTAGAACTTTACTTTATCATTTTGCAATGCCACTCACAGCTGCTATTATTGTGTATCAACTGAACTGCAAAAACTGTAAATCATCATTAACCTTTTTTTTCCATACTTTATATTTACTGCACTGACTACCCCTGTGTATTTTATAGCTGACCCTTGTAAAAGATAGTGTGGATGCCAAATTACGCACATGCTGTGCTGTAAGAGAGAAGCGAACAAAGACAGTCCCATACCACTACTGTATATATTAGCCTTAGGCTACCTCACGTTGGAAATTATAGTTTGGTTGATAAAAGGGGTTAGACATAATTAAAGAAGGAAAACACTGTATTTAAACAGCTGTAAAAGCAAGATATCGCATAGTCTCATCCATGCTGTATCTTGCTCCTTTTGCATTCTTTGTAATTTAGTAAAATCTGCATTGGAGAATGAACCCCCTTTATAAGCGTCCTCTTGAAAGATGTCCCGGCAATTCAAAAGCAGAGATCATAATACTAGAATTCTTGACATGTAAAAGATGTATGTGGGGGATTCAGCCTGCAAAGCATACAGAAAGCTGAAATAACAGATAAATTATATTTAATATTGTGACTAAGATATTCTTCTAAAAAATGTAAAATCCGTTCCACCAGCATTTATTTTAAAGGTGAATTAAATGATGTGGTACAGGTCATGTGGGGAGACGTATTGCATAAGACCCCACTTTCCCAAGAAAACTGAGTTCCTATCCCTCTCCGGTGGGATCCTTTGAACTCACAGGGGTTGTTTTCCTTAAGGCATATAAGGCATAGTTTGCAAAGGAATTTTCTCTTAGCTTAGTGAATGTAGTAAAAATTTACTTTGCAAAGAATCACATGCAAGAAAAAGAGCACTATTTTTTTCTTGTGGGTGTTTGGGTGATAGAAGTTAACAGAGTTTCACCTCATTCACTAAGCTAAGGGAAAATTCCCTGGAAAATTGAAAATTACCATGAAAAATGAACAGCCAATTTGCCTTTAGTAACTCAACCTAAATATCTCTGCACTGCAATATAAGTAAAGTCCAAGAAAAAGACTGAGATCAGCTTTAATAAAAGAAAATAATAATAATAAAAATAAAATACTGACCACAGTATTGTAGAACTGTTGAGTTTTCTAGCTTTATTGTCCAATACCAGGTCCCTTATTTATTAAAAAAAAATCTGTTTGACCTCCTTAGTGGTATTCCCGAGTGTGGCTCGGGGTGAATTTTCAGTACCAAAAGTGGTAACCCCGAGCCACACTCAGGATCACATCGCAGGATCCAGGCAACGTTACTTACCTTGTCCCCAGGATGCTGCAATGTCTCCCCGCTGTGTGTCCGAGCCGTGTCCTCCGCTCGATTCATCACAGTGCCGAGCTCCGTTCCCTGCGAGTGCTGCGACACACGGGGGCTGAGCCCAGCGCCAAATTCAAAAAGTTAAAAACACACACTATATATACAGTACACTGTAATATTACAGATTACACAACTGTATCAAATTATTTCACATCCCTTTTGTCCCTAGTGGTTTGTCCAGTGCCCTCATTGCAGTTTTATATTATATATACTGTTCTTTCTGCCTGGAAACTGCAGACTGTCCATAGTAACCAAAAAGCATCCCTTTACATCAAAAACGGTTTTAGACCAGCTAGAAAACAGCGATAATAAATTAGAATCACTTGCAGAATGGAGAGATACTGATTTGTTTCAGTATAATAATTCAGTAATAATAACAGCGACAATTCTGCAACTGAGCAAATTTCAGTGTTTTTGATTTGATGACATTATTGAATACATTTCATTATTATTATATTTTTATTTGGTATAATTATTTATAGTTATTTATTATATTATAATTTATGATTTCGTGTTTTAAACTTTATCATACCCGGGATGTCTACTAGACTCTTATTTGGACAGATTTAAGTGTGTTATTGCTAAGAATTACAGGCCTACAATATAAAACGCCAAATTTACATGCAAAACATTATACCGCTTTGAACATCCAAAATCTGACATAATCATACCAATCATACCAAATGTGCCCATTTGGGCAGCCTCCTGAAGGCCTACCCACCCATCTAGACATGCTCACCCATCCAGGCTGTGTTGAAGCCCTCGCACTGGCTGCTAGCTGGGGACTGCTGGCTAAAATCGAATCTTTAACTTTCCCTATGTGCAAGTGTTCTGGCCTGAGCAACCAATTGCCAGGTCTAAACAGTAACATGGTTGAGTAGTAAGGTCATTCACCTGGGGGAACTCTAACACTATTAAACATTAGAGCTTAGTTATGTAGCAGTGAGGTGGTGAGGGGTGTGGATGAGTGTTGGGGGGGGCTATAAGAAAGAATTATCACTTTACCTTGAATGGGTACGTGAAAGGGTCTGTTTAAATACGGGACAGCAAAAATACCTTGCATCAGTAACTGGATGTTTTCACATCTACAATGGCCGGTTTTGATCAAGGGTCTATGTAGCTTGCAAACCCACAAGTGATCTTTAACAGAATATTTTATAGCGATTTCACTCTGTTCTTGTGCATTTTTTCAAGTGTAACTAAAGGCAAAAATTTTTTTAGTTTTCAAAATAGGAATGACATAGATGACTCTATGCTCAAGAATCCTCTAAGCTTTTTCTGGGAACAAGTATCATTACTGTCAATATGACTCATGTTGTTCACACATTGAGATACTTTCTTTTATGACAATGTTTTTATGTATATTTGTACAATAAATATGATATGTTAGACAAAATACATTGTATCTGTGCTCACCTCAGTGACAGCATCTCATCCTTAAAAGTCATGGTTCCATATGGGAAAGATTAATTCTTTCCAATTTTCTTGAAGCTTGTATTGCTGCTGTCTGTGCTTTCCTGTCCCAGTACCTTACTTCCCTAATTTCTTGTATGGGTATCATGGGGACAGGAGCTGAGGGAAGATCTCTGTCTGTGGGTCACGGATAAAAATAAAAACCTTACAGAAATGTTAACACTTTCCTATTTTACCCAAAACAAAAAAATGGAATTAGAACACCTGTCAGTTTTTATTGTTGTCTGTGTCCCCATTATGGAGATTCACCCTCTCTATTTGTTCTATTTACCATTTTCATTGAAAGCAAAATTAAAAGAAAATCCCAAATTTTGGGTTGTCCCCAGAAAAGTAATAGAGTAGAAGAGAAATCTTCTGATGGGGACACTAGTTCTGGTAACCTGGGGGTCCCAAAGGAACTCCCTTAATTTTCAGGGATTTCCCCTCACTTCCTGTTTGGGTATGGGACAGGAAGTGAAGGTAAAACTCTGCAATGGGACACAGATGGCGAAAAATAAATCTGATAGGAGTTATAACCTTCCCTTTCTATCCATTATGAAAAAAAAAAAAGTTTTGCCCATTGTTCTACTTTAAGGCTGGGTTTATACATGTCTGCAGTTTGCAGTCCGATAATTTTTTTGTTCACTGATTCAGGTATGATTTAGGTGCAAATTTTTGACTGAATTTGCATCTGAACCGGACCCAAAAACACACAGGACCCTTTTCAAAAATGCACCGCGGCCGCCCCGCACATGTGTGCACCGGCTCCATTGAGAGCCGATTGCATTCACATGTTATGCGAATTGGATGCAGTTAAAATGCAGCCTGAGTTACACTGATACTTTGGTTCCAATACATACTGTTTTTTTTTAGACATGTGCATTAGTTTTCGTCCAAATGCATTTTCGTCCGAATTTCAGGTATTTTTGTTATCGTTTTAACAAACGATATCGAAAGTGCTGAATCCGAAAAACGAAAGATCCGACATAAACAAATGCTTTATTTTCGTTTTCGTTGCTACAACAGTTCGATATAGATAGGAGATTCGACATGATGATGACAATAACAATCTGTGTCCATCAAACCTGTGGTCGATTGTGCCTAACCTTAACTCTATTAGTCCAAGATTATTCTACATAGAGAGAAAAGATTCGACATAGAGAGAAAAGATTCAACATAAAGAGATAGATTTGACATAGAAAGAAAAGATTCGATGTAGGGAGAAAAGATTTGACGTAGGGGAGAAAAGATTTGACGTAGGGGAGAAAAGATAAATAAAAATAATGATGATCATGAATGTTATTGGCTGATTGTAACCAAAGAGGAGGAGCAGTAAAATAGCTAGAACTAAGTACACACGTACTTTGGCTTATGGTGTCTGTTGAAAGTTCTAAGAAGATTCGACGGAGCAGGTAATCTATAAGGCGTTGTACTGTTTAGCTGCTCTGTCGAATCTTCTTTGAACATTCGACAGACACCATAAGCCTTCAATGACAGATTCGACCTTAATTTGGATTTTCGGACGAATGCAATTTTTAACGAAAAACGAAATAAATAAAAACAAATTTCGGAAGTAACTAAATAAATTTATTTTTCGGACGAAAACGAAATTCCGAAACAAAATATTTCAGTGTGCACATGTCTATTTTTTTTAATCCAATATTTTTTTTATTAAAGCATTTTTTTTCTAATTCATACTGGTTTAGTTAAAAACTTTACTAGTTGTTTAAAAAAAAGTGATATCTATTAAATTGTCACTTTTTTCATTAGCTAGAAGATGCTCCATTTCACACCAAAAGTCTGATGGCAGAAACAGGAATGCTGAAAGACATAAAAGATTTGTTAGAAATTTCTGTAAAACAAACATTACAGGGCTGTAGGTGCTGGTGGAGATGTCTGTTATGGTGCGGGACTTGTTTTTAGAGCAGTTCACCGTGTCTTTTAGAGCAGTTCACCGTGTCTGTTATCCTTTTAGGCAAACATCATTTGCAAAGAATACACTGTTTGTTGCTAAAATAAACGATTTACAAGTGCACTTTATTTGTATATGATAACATGACAGTGAAAAGTGTGCTTAAAAAAAGGTTTGCAGTTTTCAATTAAACATCCAATAACACTAAAGGGAATTTCAAATTGCATTTAGTTCTTTCTTTAGTTCTTTCTACCTGATTGAGATTGAAAGGAGGTACAAATTGGCTGGACTAGTGAAACAAAGTTTATCTTGTAATATAATTTTACAGACCCTTCAGTGTCTTGTTTTACAGATTGCTGAAAAATTACTCAACTTATAGTTAGAGAAGTGTAATGCAAACTACCTAAATGAACCATGTAATGTGCTGTAAGCACAGAAGCAACATAATTACTGCATTTTTTCAGTGCTAACACATCTTACTAGACAGCAAAATAGTTTATACCATGTTCATAACTCATATATAATTTAATTCATTCATATCCTTACAGACAGTAACATCTGCTGCACAGATAAAAAAAAATCTGTTCACATAAATGCATGAAATGTAAAGGGAAAAGAGCGAGCTGGAATTCCTACAACTGATAACTTTCTACATGCATGAGGCTTATTTAAAATAAACACAGACAGCCTCATCACTTGGGGAGCAAGATTTTTTGTGCCTGTCAAGGAAATATTCCTTGAAACAGCCACAATCTGCAATTCATTTTTCTATTTAGGGAAGGTCCCATCAAAAAATGGCATTGCTGTTTAACTTATCTTTAAAAAAATATGTTATAAACACTTGTGTGTAATATTTTTTAGCAGCCTTGGTCATAGGATTTGGAAGTGTCTGTCATGTCTAGTAATAAATGTTTAAAAAAGAAAGTACTTTTCACAAGTATCCACATAAAAGGGGGTTATTTACGAAAGCTAAATCCACTTTCCTTGCATGTCCAAGGGGGACATGCAAGGAAAATAAAAAACAGCATTTTAGCTTGCACATGATTGGATAATAAAATCAGCAGAGCTTCCCCTCATTTCAGATCTTCCCCTCAGATCTACAGCGACTGCACTTCCAAGTGCACTTTCAGTGCAATTTCAAGTGCACTTTGCACTTGTAGTTTGCATTTGTAGTGCAAAGTGGATTTGGCTTTCGTAAATACCCCCCAGTGTGTTTTTAAACTTCTTTTTAACCTTATTTATTATCATTTATAATTAACCTTTCATTTTTGGATACTGATTCTCAATGGGAGTGACTTTTTCATTACTGATCAACTGCTGCACTTGCAGGGCTCAATTGAGGAAAGTGTCTTTTGAATGTATTAGGAGTATCTTACTAAAAAATTACTAAAAATGAAATTTTAGTTGCAGAGGATGCCTGGCTTTTAAAGAGGAGGTCCAGCCTGGGTGAAAAAAATTAAAAGTCTGCAGCTACCCGTCTCTGGATGTGGGGAAGGGGTCCCCCGTTCCCCCATTCCCCCGCCCCCCCCTCTGAAAGGTGGCAAATGGGGCACTGGAGGGGGAGCGTAAAAGCGAGAGTTCCTACTTTTGGGGGGAACTCCGTTTTAACTTAGTGAAGACTTGTGTGCCAAACACACAAGAAGAAAATCACATTTCTGGAGGTATTCCATACACCAACTGTGTATAAAACACCTCAAGGTAGCCATATTGCATTGAATTTTACAGAAATTACAGTGCTGCAGATTGAAAAGGAAAGGTAATTTTTATTAACATTTAAATACAATGTGACTTCTGTCGAAGCTATATATGTTAGATTTTTTAATTTGCTTTTTTTTTATATGTTATATATGTCTGGTAACAAAATGCAGTAAGATTTTTTTTGGCAATATACAGAGTTAAATTAAATCAAACTAAAATGTAAGGCTAAATAATGTGCAATATGCAGTATATCTAGAAATATTTTTGCAGGGACTGGTAACCAAATTCAGAATAAGTCTATCTGGGGTGCCTCCAAGGTGCTTGAGAATCGTTACCATGGCATTATTTTAGATTTCTAAAGTTCTATTCTGGTTGATTGACTTAACAGCACAAAAAAACAAATGTGAATCAACCCTTACTGAGTTTTTTTGTCACTTGCCTAGGTACATTTCAGTAACCCAGCTATGTGTGTGTGAGACTTAAAGTTTTTCAGTTCCTGGCCAAATTAACAATTGTTAAGAAGAAGTCAGGGACGTGCAGCCATGAACATAAAAAAATAAAAAAAAATAAAAAAAACGATTGAGCTTTGAGGGTCATAGCTCGGTGACCTGGGTTCACAGCTGAAGTTCTACCCCACCACTGATCAAAATTTTGGGCTCCTATGACCTATGATTCCGGAGATCCGGGGCTCCTTGCGCAGCCTTTCAGAAGCAACATACAGAGCGGTCAGTTAAAATACAAGCTGGTACACTCTGTTTGCAGCAGACTGAGAGGATGAGCTCACAGTGCCTCTCCTCATTTCTTATCAGAGGCACTGAGCTCAATGGACAGCTTGGAGTCTTGGACCAGCTGTCCTTTAAAAATGCTGCAGTGGAGGCATGCCTCTCACTGCAGTGTCAAAGAAGGGGGCATGTGTCTAAAAGACACATGCTCCCTTCCAGCCCAGCCCTCTTAACTAGAAGGAAATAACATGGGTTTATCGGTATAAGATTTACCCATAATACTATGTTTTTCTCACACAGTTAAGAGGGAGAATGGGAATCTGCTGCTGTTGAAAAGGTACAAGCTAAATCATATATTTTTGTGCTATATGTTATAACATAATAATTTATTATGTATTTATTTACTGTGAAACTACTGGTCGGAAGTTATAACTTCAAACTTCAGTAATTTATCTGTTAAGCCACCTGCTTGAGTACAGTTTTTGAAAATATAGTAAATTACCTTAAAAACAATATATAATAATTAGTTGTATATTGCTTACTTATGGTAATTACCCACACCTTGCCACCCAGGCCAATTCTGACACTTCTCTGCTACATGTAAAGATCATCATTTTTTTGCTAGGAAATTACTCAGAACCCCCAAACGTGACGCTGTAAACATTTTTACAGGTTACATGTTCAGAGTTACAGAGGAGGTCTAGTGCTAGAATTATTGCTCTCACTCTAACGATTGCGGCGTATGTAACCTATGTATATCTGGCTCTGATACTAGCCAGTGCCTCACCAGCCACTAAACTCATCGCACGTCCCTGAAATGAGTATATTTTCAAAAGAAGTGTTTTCTTTTTTAACTTTTATCCATGTCTCTCTGAGTTTATTTACCAAAGGAGCAAAATGCTCCCTTTTCATGTGACACCGGGGGTTATTTACGAAAGGCAAATCCACTTTGCACTACAAGTGCAAACTACAAGTGCAAAGTGCACTTGGAAGTGCAGTCGCTGTAAATCTGAGGGGTAGATCTTAAATGAGGGGAAGCTCTGATGATTTTATTATCCAACCATGTGCAAACTAAAATGTTGTTTTTTATTTTCCTTGTATGTCCCCCTTGGATCTACAGCGACTGCACTTTCAGTGCAATTTCAAGTGCACTTTGCACTTGAAGTTTGCACTTGTAGTGCAAAGCGGATTTGCCTTTAGTAAATAACCCCCACTGCGTGTACTTCAATCATGCAATAGGAAAATTCCTTTTTTTATCAATTCCTTCGCATATAATTTGGCATTTGAATTGAATGTTGCAATGGGCTATATTAGCTTCATACTCCTTGTGTAAATCCCCCCCTGGCATGATGGGAACATCATAAAAGGGAGGAATTGAATTTCAGAAAACAAAGACCTTTATTTTTACCTGTGATCAGCCAGTAACACACCTCCTGGCTTAAGAGGGCCACATTTACTCCTCCACTGCATCTGTGGAGAAGCAATGTAGCCATCCTTGGACAGCAGCATTGTTGAACAGTGGAGAGGGTGGTGCTGAATGAACTAGTCAATTTAGATAAACTTAAAAAAAAATGTGGGTTCAGCGCTAATGCAATTTAAATTCCCAATTATATGTGAAAAAAGGGGAAAAAAAAACAAAATTCTGAAATGGTGAAAACAGTCTGCAAATTAAAAACTAAAGCAGAGTTCCAACCCGAAGAATTGGAATAACTGCAAATAAATTAATAAACAATATAATCACCACTATCGTGCTCTGAGGTAGATATAGAATGATAAAGTGCTCAAAAATGAATAAACATATAAATAAATAATAAAATGCCTTCAGAAATACATGTGTAAGCAATAATCAAAAACCTTGAAATATTGATAAAAAATAAAAACATTTCCAAAAACATTTGGTGAAAAAAAAAGTCTAAGAAAAGAAAACTAAAGCAAAGTTCCAAAAGTGATAATTGAGAAATTGATGCACAGTCCCAAATGGATAATCTTGTGATGAAAAGGTTAACAGGTAGATTTTCATAAAGATGTGCAAACAAGATATCAGTGAAAAATCGTGAAGTAGGATCCCTGCTCCAGAAGGTTTGACACCCAAAGTGAGTTTGTAATCTCCTTACCGACTCAAAAGACCATCAAGGTGGTCTCACCGAGCCCAGGGAATTCGGTCTCCCAAAAACCTGTATGGATTTCTAAAGCTGCTGGATCCGTGTCACTCAAAAGACATAAACAAGAAAGGCTCCCATAGTGTAGTATTTGAGTAAAAATTGAATGGGCTAAAAGATATTGCACTTACAAGTTATAACTTTCTATGCGCAGTATATCACATTAGATCAAAATGACGGCGTCTCCTCAGGCTTCCGCTGCTCACTGCCTACTGTAACCATCACCTCCGAAGAGGAAAACATGATGATGTCAGTGTCACAGGCTCCACCCTATGCGTTTCATCATGATAGGACGTTGTCTGGGGATTGGATGCTGTTTTTCTTTTTCTTTTTCTTTTCATGATTTTGAGTTTTGTATTCCAGACTTTTGGTGCTGGCAGCTTTTTTTACTTCATTCACTTTTAGTTTATTATATTTATTTCTAGTGCAGCGTTTGACCTTCGGGTCTTTTTTTACCAATTTAGATAAACTTACATTAGTGATTAAGAACATAAAAAGCCCGACCCTAGCTAATACTTATTAAGTGGTTACAGCATTTTTTTTAAACTTTTAAGATAAAAGTTTACATAAATGAATAAAAGCTGAAGATTGCAAGCACCCCTGTCAGTGTTAAATGGTTTGTCTCAACCCTCTAACTGCCACTTTGCAGGACAGCCTGGTCTGTTAAAGGAAACTGGAGACAACAGATATACTGGCTGGATCAACAGGCAATAAAACCATGTTACAGGGGGACTCAGAAAAACAAAAGACTGCTGGGTTAATCCTACTGACAGACTGTATCATATATGTCATTTTTGATTTGGTCATAGTATCGCTTTAACCACTTCCCTCCCACTGTATGCAGAATGATGGCCGGAAAGTGGTTATATTATCCTGACTTTGCGTCACATGACATCCAGCAGGATAAGCCGCTCTTGAGCGCCCCCATCAGTGCCCATCATTGCTCATCAGTGCCACCCATCAGTGCCCATCATTTCCGCCCATCAATGCCCATTATTGTCGCCCATCAGTGCCCATCATTGACACCTATCGGTGCCAATCAGTACTGCCTATCAGTGCCCATCAGTGCCACCTATCAATGCCCATCAGTGCTGCATATCATTTCAAAGAAGGAAACTCCACTCCAGGTGAACAATCACCGCAGTCCGAATAGTGCTGGGTGCAATACCACGTCTCGCCATCGAAGATTAATGAACAGAAGAAAACAGCTGCACACAAAAGAATTAATCTGCCATGTTTAATTCAAAAACATGTGGTAACCTCCTGGGTCTTGTAACCTTGTCCTTGTGGCTGTGAATTGTCATGTTTTGGAATGAAACACGTTGGATTAATTCTTTGGTGTGCAGCCATTTTCTTCTGTTCGCTGCATATCAGTGCCACCTATCAGTGCCCATCAATGCTGCATATCAGTGCCACCTATCAGTGCCCATCAATGCTGCATATCAGTGTCACCTATCGGTGCCCATCAATGCTGCATATCAGTGCCACCTATCAGTGCCCATCAGTGATGCATATTAGTGCCTCCTTATCAGAGCCCATCAGTGCCACCTCATCTGTGCCGCCTCATCAATGCTGCCTCAGCAGTGCCCATCAGTGAAGGAGAAAATTTAGTTATTTACAAAATTTTATAAAAGAAACAAAGAAAAACATTTATTTTTTTCAAAATCTTCAGTTTTCTTTTATTTGTAGTGGAAAAAAAAATAAAGAAGCCAGTAGTGATCAAATACCACCAAAAGAAATCTCTATTTGTGGGGAAAAAATATGAAATTTTTCATATAGGTGCAGTGTCGAATGACCGCGCAATTGTCATTCAAATTGGGACAGTGCTGAAAGCTGAAGATTGGCCTGGGCAGGAAGGGGGTAAAATTGCCCTGTATTGAAGTGGTTAAGTATTGAAAAAAAAATAAAGTAAGCAACCAAATGTGTGTCATTTTATACACTGAATTAAAATAAAAAGTTTTAGCTTAAAAAAGACTGATACATTGTTTAAATTCCATCTCTGGATTTGTACCCTAAAATCTCCAGCAGAAAACCACAGACCATTAAAAAAAAATCTCATCTTTCTCCATTTGACAAAGGTTGCTGGATCAATGCGCCGAGCCTTAGGAAATAGCTCAAATTGATTTTTCATGTTGTACTGAAAAATTCTTTTGACCAATAGAGTCTAAAGGATTAGGTTTCAAAATGTTTTACTAATTCAATATATTGTGAATCACAAGACGTTCCGTGCGTATTCATTTCCATCGGATATATAAATACTACATATTGAGGGAAAATGCTTAAACATTCTTTTGTCAATGACATAATTATATTTAATTGCCGAAGTACCAAAGTGCAGCTTAGAATTTCTTGGCAGCTTAATGCTGAAATATCATCCAAGAATAATAATCAGAAAAAACAATTAAATCTAAAGTAAGTGATAGGTATACACTGGAGCCTGTATGGGCTGTTTAGTCAGCTGTTTATTTATTATAAAACACAACCTTTGTGGTTTTAAATGATTAGATACTTACTGTAAGAAAATGAAAGTAATATTAAAGTGGTGGTAAAGTCGTGACAAAAAAAAATCTGGTCCTTGTAATATATGTGTGAGTATGGATCGCCTACTCACACATTATGAAAGACTTACCTTAAAATGAAGCCCTCCAGCAGCACACTGTCACCACTGACAGGGCTTCCATCTTCACCTGGTGTTCCTTCCGGGCTCGCAGGCTCTATCCGTTTGAATGGCCAAGCTGTGATGATATCACCGCCATCCATTAAGATCACAGTGCGCATGTACTGGTGACGTCACCAGCTGCGACTAAAGTAAGTATCTCCTAAACTGTGCATTTACTGTGCCTACAAGTCTTATTATAGGCTTGCCTGTAGGTATAACTTCAAAAGGTGGCCGCTATATAGCTTGGTGGATGTCTACTGCTAACCTAACTGAAAAATGCATGCAAATGCTTTCTGAAGGATAACTCCGTATATCTACTGTAGGTATGCCCCTGCTCAGTGACTGTGTCCTGGCCTGGTGGTTAGCTCTCATTAGCTATATATTGCTGATGAGAAAAGGTATTTAGCAGTTAATACTTACAAAAATAATTGCATTTCCATGTTTTGTGTACTGTGGGAGACCAGATATAGCGAATGCAGGGTCCTGGGTTTAGTAACACTTTAAGTCTTTTCTTTCTATTCTTTCACATATTCCAGTTTAAATTTTTAATGTATTGTATTATAGCGAACATAGTAATATAAGTATTAACTAACTTATTCCATGGTGTAAAGGTGCTTAGAAACTTGAGCAGACAGACTTTGCTACCAATGCAGTTTACAAAAAAATGGAAGTATTATTTGGGATAGCGTTAGGAAACTGAACATGTTAGTGATGGCGTTAAGAGATTTAGAGCTATTTTCCTGCTTGTGCTTTGTATGGTACAACATTCTACATTGTAACCATGTATCCAACCTGTAACTCAACCTTATCTTTAGAGTCCATGCACACTGGGTCTAAAAAAAAAAAACACCAGTTGCCTTGGCAGGAAAAAAAACGCTCATATAGAGGTTTTTGTACAAGGGTTTCTGACCGTTTAGGAGCGTTTAGTGCTTTTTTTCTACAGGAAAAACTCTCAAAAACATATTCCAGAAGCACACAAGATAACATAGTATAACATTGAGCTGCTTCTACAGGCAAAATGCAAAGCTCCTGTAGAAGCAGTGTTTTTAAAGTTCAGTGTGCATGGAATCTTAAAGTGTTTGTAAAGGCAAAATGTTTTTTTTTTTACCTTAATGCATTCTCTGCATTAAGATTAAAAACCTTCCAATACCAGAGCACCAGCCCCCCCCCCCCCCTAAAAAACCTACCTGGGTCCTGTATCAGTCCAGTACTGTGCCTGCTTGTCTAAGATCAGTGGGAGTTATTGGGGTTGATTTTCTAAAGGCAAATAGACTTCCATGTTGCCCTCTGCAAGTATAGTTCCTCCAGAGCTTAGTAAATGATATAAAGCTTCACTTTGCAAAGAATACCCGATCATGTGCAAGGAAAATTAAAAAAAAACAGCATTTTTGCTTGCACATGATTGAATGATGGAAGTCGGCAGAGCTTCTGCTCATTTACTAAGCTCTGAAGCACCTACAAAGTGCACAGTCCATTTGCCTTTAGTAAATCGACCCCATTGGCTTCTGCTGCCAGGCAAATCATGTGAACAGGGAGTGTGGGTCGGCGCCAAGCTGCACTATGTGTGTCTAAAGACGTACACAGCCTGGCTCAGGATTGACCCCGCACAGTAAGCAGCTTGCTATGGAGGCAATTTGGAAGAGAGGAGGAACCAAAAGTGCCAGTGGGGGAGGTTTGGGGCCACTCTGTGCAAAACCATTGCAAAGAGCAGGTAAGCATAACATGTTTGTTATTTTGAGGAAAACAACAGTACTTACAATCACAGGTTTTAATAAACCGTTGGTAAAAGAAAGAAAAATGAACAGCTTCAATGTATTTTTTTTATTGGCTGTTGTTTCCTAACAAAAACAAATCACGGTAAAGAGTTCTGATACATACAAATTTGATTCAGCTTTCAGGATGCAGTGACCAGTGACAAAACTATTACCCTGGCAGTGTAGGACATGTAGCAAGCTACAGTGCCTTATCAGACAGTCAATCTCCTATGCCTTGTAAAAACAGGCATAAATAATAAAAAATAAAAACCTGCATTTACCAGAGCAAAAGGGGGAAATACAATAAGAGAAGTTTATTGTTAGGGATTACATTTCCCTAATTTTACATTCCTCATTGACTAAAATGTATTTTTCCAAAATTTCAGTAAAATGAAGACTCAATTTTGCTCAAGTCAAGTTACTAGTTACAATTGCTTTTACCACTAGTCTTTTTTAAATGTATCATTTCAGCAGGTCTGTGTAAATAAAATATGCACTTTGCCAATGTGTTTTATATTTGCACATTTATAAAACCATGTTTAACTCAATAGTGGTAAAATGTGTGTAAATATTCATCAGAGAGCATTTCCATGAAATTGAAACAAAAAAAGATATAACTGCAAAAAAAGTTTTTAAAAAAGTGCAGATTAAGCATATTGTAATGCAGGTAATGAAGTAATGTGCGCAATCAGAGGAATTAATGGTAGAGCATATTTTAATAGGTTTGCTCATTACTGCTAGCTAACTACATTTTTATTTTATCGTATGACTCTTTTGATAACTTATAAGACACAAAGAAAAGTTTACTTGTAAGTAGTTTACCATCAACTAATTAGGATTCAAAAAAGCCTTTGTTTCATTAAGAGATGCAATTAACATTCTACCCATACTCAGAGCTACATAAGGACATCAGCTCATGTCTTAGCTTCCTAGACAGTGAAATTAATACACTCTCCTTTTTTTTGAAAGGCGCATAAGGCTGTAAAGGCCAAGGCAAACTTAGCCAATTAATTCCATTAACATAAGGGGTGTAAGTGTATGTTTTATCCTACTTTATTACTTTACTATAATCTTCAACAGATCAACATGCTTTACACCACTCAGGTATTAATTATTAAATCAGTGGAGTTAACACGTTTACCCAGAATTGAATACACATACCATTCATGAAAAGCACACAAAGCATTTGGATCTCAAAAGATATGTCTTTTGTACGCTACCGTTTTTTATAATCCTTTGCATGTGGTCCAGGCTCTGACAGCAGAAACTCTTAATTAGTGTAAGAGCAAAATCAAAGGAAAACGACATTTTGCAGCTGCTGAACTGACATCCCCCAGCATGCTAATGGCTAATTGTGAAAAAATAATAATTTAATGCAGTGCTAAAAAGTAGATGTTAGTAAACTCTGAACTAATTTGGAAGATTTATGGACCTGATGATGCATAATCCAAATTAACTAACGTCCAATATGTTTCTCATTTGATGTAATTAATTTAATTAATCTCCACACTGGATGCAGTTTTGTAGCTAAGTTTGAGTGCTTACAATAATATAAAGTCGATATAAAGTATTTTATAGAGATCTTTCAGAAACACAATTACAGCAAGGTTTATAAACACAAAAAGCTACTCTACAGTCAAATATAGTACAAACAAAATATATATATAAAAAAAATATTAGCTCAAAGAAATATACTTTTATTAAATATACACTTTTTAGAAGCCAGTACTTTAACATTAAAATTACCAGAGAAAGGTCATGTAACAATGTATCCATGCCCTACCTGTACCCCAAGGAACAGAAGCAGGGTTGCTTTTCATGTTCACGAAAATGCTCAATTTGTCCCAACCATCAAAGATTTGGTTCTGAAAATTTAGATCTGAAAATCTTTAATATCCAAATGCACAGAACTCCGCTAAAAACCACACCGTGCACATAATTAGATGTGCATAGCAGAAACTACGTGCATATAATTACACACATGATTTTTTTAAACTTAGCATTGTTGTATTTCCATTGTTAAATTATAAACCAGTATGGAGCTGTTTTATAATCTGCCAATGTATTGCCATAAAAAATTATACAAAAAGCCTCTAAGAGCTGCGGGGGTTATGCAGTAATTCATTTTTTTTTAATGGCATGGAGTTCTCCTTAACCATACCCTTACTCAGGTATGCAGGCTGTGAGGCCAGGTGAGGGAAGGCAGCAAGCTTGCAACACCCCTACCTGTACTATAACATGTATTTTGGCTTTTAAATTTGGATGGGTACCTTGCAAGGAAAGACTACCCCCTTGCAAATCACCTTTTTCCAATGTTGAGGGATGAGGGCCTCTTTCCCACCTCAGTTTGCCTCATAATGGAGGTGGGGGTTATAGTAAAATGGCAAACTTATGGGTGGATTTGTAAGCCCCTTTAAAGGGCGACCAGATAGGTGTCCCCTCCCAGAGGATTGGGCACAGGCAGAGCTGCCAACAAGGGGGTAGCAACAGCGGCCCTTCTGTAATGGGGGGGCCGGAGGAATAGAGGGAGCTTCCAATTTTTGGGCACTGGTGGAGTCATATGTGCTCTGCAGCAATTAAAAACAAAAAAAAAGCTGGACCCTAGTTCAGCATGCGACTTGGGCATAAATGGGTTTATCTACTGACTATCAGGGTAGAATAATCAACCATGACACATTTCCTGATATTTAAATTGAAGTCCCTTTCAGCTAATTGTTGGGAAATGTGGCATGGCAGATTACTCCGCCTCACCTGAAAGTCTTATTAAATCACCAGGTACTCCTATAGGGAGCTAGACCTTACTTTGAGCTGTCAGGATCATGAAATGTGACATGACTTTACCATGTGTAAGCGGGCATGGAGGGAGCTGACAGAGAAGGTGGAAGTTTCTATGAAAGGCAGCCAGGTGACTGGGGGGTGTATAGGAAGAAATGATGAGCTAGTACTATGGGAAGGGAAAGATTAACTTACTTTCTGTAGTGGCACCTGTAAACCTTTATAAATCACAGTGGGATTCATTATCTAAAACTGGAGAGTGCGAAATCTGGTGCAGAAACCAGATTTTGCTGCTTCCAGTTTTTTTCTTTTGTCAAAGTTTAACTGAACAAGCTGAAGTTAGAAGCTGAGTGGCTACCATGCACAGCTGCACCAGATTTTGTACTTTCCAGATTTAGTAAATCAACCCCAATGTGTCTATAGCTCTACATCACAGTTGTAGATTACAGTGTCTATAAATGCAGATCACAGTTATAGCTCACAGAGTCTACAGATATTGAGATCATAGTTATACAATGTGTAGATCACAACATCTGTGGATTTAGCAGTCACAGTATCAGTGGATATACTGTATACCAAATGCAGTTATAGATCACAGTGTCTATAGTTAGAGATATCACAGTGTCTATATCTATAGATCACTGGTATAGATAACAGTGTCTGTGGATATAGCGATTGCAGCATCTGTGGATACAGCCAGGGCCACGGAAAAGGGGGTAGAGCCAGCCCTTCTGTTCTGTCCCGAGCCCAGCCCTGTCGATTCAGCTGGGGGTCCAGAGGCAGAGAGGGGGCTCCCCACTTCTGGGCACTGACAGAGTAATATGTGCTCTTTAGCAATTAAAAAGAACATTTCTCTAGGCCCCATTTGTTCAGTAGGGGGCTGGGCAGAAAGGGTACAATTAAATGATTTTTGAACGAATCTGCTGTGTTGCATTTCCTGACAATTAACTTAAAGTCCTGGCCTGCTCTGGCGCATTGATATAAAAGAGACTGGGGCATTAATTAACAAACATGCCAATATCTGACATAACAAATAATACATATACAATCATAGCAAAATCCAAATCTATAAAACTTATGAATAAGAATAATCACTAAAGGTCCAAAGTAATAAAAAAAAATTAAAAATTGTGCTCAGGAAGGAAGAAGAAAGTCTTCTTAATCCAATATGACACCAGCACGTGTTTATAAAATTCATGCATTGAGAAAATTCCAACCGATAGGGAAGAAAGCAACACCCAGTGTAAAGCTTCTTACCAGATTGCAGTGACCCCTGTGTAAACTGATAGGTCTGGCAGTTCTTATCTAGATAGAGTGGTCACATTTGATGTTTAACATCCTCCAACAGATAGAAGCAGAGACATGTCTTCTAAAAAAAAACAAGATGCAAGAGCTGCTCCCATAGTGTAAAAACGTTTCACAAAAATGTATTTAAAAATGCAAAAAAGAATAAAACTTGCATTAGGCAAATAGGACAATCACATTCAGATAGTGGCGTTCCTGTAAGTTACTGCAAACGGGACTTTGAGACATCGGCCGTCAGCCAATCAGACTTAGCGTGCGTAATGGCATTAGCGTCATAGGCCCCACCCCTCCTGTTTGACCCCTGAACTATGTATATTACACACTCCTGCATTACCCTCTGCTGACCTAAGAACTATGTACATTACCCACTTATGACTTCTGCATTCTGAGCATTACCCACTCGGAACTATGTACATTGCACACGCCTGTCCCCTGCACTCTAAGCATTACTCATTCAGGATCCCTGATCGATATACATTACACACTCCTGACCCCTACTATCTGTACATTATGTACCCCTAACCCCTTAACTATGCACGTTACTTACTCAGGATCCCTGCACACTCTACAATACATACTCTTGTTCCTTGTATGCTGTACATTACCCACTCCTAACTTCTGAACATTACCCACTTCCGACCCCTGCACTTTGTACATTAAACACTCTCGACCCCTGAAATATCCACGTTACCCACCTCTGACTCCAGCACACTATACAGTATCTATTCCTGAAACCTGCACTGTGTACATTACAAATTCCTGACATACTTTTTGCCCCATGCACTGTACAAGTTTTAAACCTCTCCCATTGTTAGTGCAATTTTGCACACCCAAATTTCTTAACAGTGCACAGTGCATGCTGTTGCCTTCTTCTCTTCTGGCTGCCTGCTGGCTAGAGGGAGGGGTGGCCAGGCTCAGGCCCTGGTTCTGTAGATGGGGGACCCTGTCGATTAGGCTTACAGGGCCCGTGATTTCTAACAGCGGTCTTGTGTACATTAGTACTAGGGATGGGCCGAACAGACCCCTTTTCAGTTCGCACCAAAACTTTCGAACACCGCAAAAGTTCGGACCCCGAATAACAAACCCCATTAAATTCAATGGGACCAGAACATCAAAAATCAAAAGTGCCCATTTTGAAGGCTTATATGCAAGTAATTGTGCATACATTGGTTATTGGGATCCGGGTCCTGCCCTGGGGGACATGTATCAATAAAAAAAGTTTGTGAAAAATTTAATTTTTAGATGAGAATTGATTTTTAGCTTTTTAAAGTGAAAGCATAAAAATTCCTTAGTCTACCTGTGAAGTGGCAGATCTGTACCATGTCTAGAATCTGCTGCAGCACTAATTGCGCTTATAAAGCAAAAAAAAAATTTCTCTGCAAGCTGCCTTTATTTTGCTAGGCAACAGCTGGGGAGCCAGTGTGTATGATGAGGCCACAATGTAGTGCACTGGGAACAAGATTCTAAATTTTATGGATACATTCTGGTGTCACTTTGACTTTGGATAGAAGTAACGGGTGCGTAAAAATTGGTCTTTGGGTGTCAGTGGCACCTTCTCACTGTAACGCTAAAGAGATAATCTTGATGAAAGCAAGAATTGGCCTTGCTGTAAAAAAATTGCAATGATATGCACCTGTCAAACAGGTGCAGAAAAATTACTCTTTGTGGACAAGGAGGCAGGTTTATCCACTCTGGCAACTGCACGGGACTGTACACTTGTCTCTGCTTGCATGACATAGGATGAGGAGGATGAGGAAGGTTTAGTAAGTCAGTCCACCACCGCCTCTGCATGCTGTGGCTAAATAGCATGGGCAAACTCACTAAACAGAGGACATTATGCCCTGCCTGTGGACTTATGACCACCGTGTCCAACTTTGCCTGTGGACAAATTTGTTGTTGGCCCCCTTACAGTGCCAAGGGAATGTCTGCCTCTCCTTGTTGTACTCCCAGACATTATTGGGAGGAAGGGGGTGGTGCTTATAGGAAAATGTAAACAAGAAGCTGAAATCTGTACATATATGCACTTTAATCTATGTAAAGTGGTGTTTGGTGCACTTTAATTTGAGTACTCACACTACACAGACACACTCCACGGATACACTAAAATATACTGCAATATAATGCGCCAAACGCACAGTGACGCACAGAGCTATATGGCATTAAACTGGCAGTAACGCACACAGAACTACAGTATATGGTGTTAAACTGGCAGTAACGCACACAAAACTATATGGCGTTAAACTGGCAGTAATGCACACAGAACTATATGGCATTAAACTGGCAGTAACACACGCAAAACTATATGGCGTCAAACTGGCAGTAACGCACGCAAAACTATGTGGCGTTAAAACTGTCAGTAACGCACAGAGAATTATATGGCGTTAAACTGGCAGTAACGCACGCAAAACTATATGGCGTTAAACTGGCAGTAACACACAGACACAAGTAAATGGCGTTAAACTGGCAGTAACGCACACAGAAGTAAATGGCGTTAAACTGGCAGTAACACACAAAACTGGATGGCGTTAACCTGGCAGTAACGCACACAGAACTAAATGGCATTAAACTGGCAGTAACGCAATCAAATAGTGTTCAGCCGTCACTATACTGACGCTATTTGTCCTTACTCTAGCTATACACTAATGTAAAAATTACTGACATGGTCTCACTACACTACACTGAAACTATATGAGTTGTCCCTACTCTATACTAATCTATGTATGAATGACACGGTCTCGCTATACTACAGTGAAAATTTCTGAGCTGTCCCTACTCTAGCTGCACACTATGCAAAGCTAAATGATGATCCTCCTCACTACACTCACACTATCCCTAGACTGACACTAACCTAATATTCTACACTGACAATTGAAGCAAAATAGCACAGTATAGCACACAAACTAACTAATAGCACTGAATAGAGCACTGTTCTATCTCTCTCCATGCCAAAATCACACTGAAAATGCCTGCCATTGAAAGAACACTTTTATACTGTGGGACGGGAAAAAGCCATGATTGGATAAAGTCATGAGGACAGTGTTCAATCAGGACTCTGACAGTGATCTGTGCCCTGATTGGCTGAAGCTTTCACTGCTTCAACCAATCAGGGCTTGCAATGCACTGTTCCGCGCCACAATGCACTGTTCAGCGCCGCAATGCATTGTGGTCGGTTCAGGGGCCAAACAAGCGGTCGAAAGACCCGTTTGTTCGGCTGTTCGTCGAATGCCCGAACAGCGAAGGTTTCGGCCCGAAGTTATGCTCGGGCAGAACCGTTTGCCCATCCCTAGTTAGTACCCTCTACCCATTCCCATAAAACATTTAAAACAAAAAAAAAAACACCAGCACTAAATTAAAAATCCTTTCATAAAATAAAACACAATACATACTTACCAGCTTTTTAAATAAAGTGTCTCCAGAAGTAAATCCAGCATTCACACACACACAGGTTGAACTGGATGGACTTGTGTCTTTTTTCAACCTCACCTACAATGTAACTATGGAACTATGTAATAAAGACAACTAGTGATGTATCAATTAAGTCCTCCAGCAAGGTAATCCACATCAGTCACAATGACCTGTTGTCTGCGGACTCATACACGCTGCACTCCAGCAGGAAAATTACAACTTCTTTTTAATATTTCAACCAGGCCCTTATTCCGGCATGCAACCTGGGTAGCCAGCCTTGGCTTTCACCTACTCATGATTCTCCCCCTTGGATCCCTTTCTCCTCTTTGCTCTCTATATCTTAGCCCAATCCTGAGACATGTCTTGACAGTCTGGGACTCCCTTTTACAGCTTCTTAATCTCTGCTCACGTCTCTTTACACCTTTCTGGGAAATCCTATGTTTCAGCCTACCCTGAAAAAAAATAGGGCATATCAATGAAGGTCAGTTAATGGTTTCACAACTATATACCAATTAATTAGCTCCTTGGACCTTATATACTGGGAGGTCTTGAGACGTCATCATCAAGTTTCTCCCAGGGAGATTTTTTGCTTCGCACAAATTTGACACTGGGTCCCTTATAACTCCTTTATTCCCGTCACCTCTTATCACAAAAATTTTTATATATTGTGAACTGTCTGCTCTGATGACCCTTGTTCCACCAAACTAATCACTACCATATCTGTCCAGTTTATGGCCCTTTCCTCCCCCCAGGCCTAATCTTATGTTAATGAATGGCTCTTGAACTTCCCTGCCACTAAAACCAATAGGTCTAGCTGAACATTTGTAAATGCTCCTCCAATTTTACTTCCCAAGGGTTGACATAAGCAATATTGACCTGTTGTTATCTGGTCCTGTCTAGGGTAGGTCATTTTATTAAACTGTTTCAAATAAGTAATTTAGGGGCTGATCACATTCATATTCCAAGCAGCAAAACAAACTATAAGAGCATCAGGGGCTGAAACAAGGTTGGGAAAGTTAAGCGCATCTAATGAATTCGTCATTTGCTGCCACATTCTGATCTAAACTTTTTAAGCTCATACAAACCCTATTTCATCTGAGGACACAGTTTGATCCATGAATAGCTCTCCTGCATGATCACAAAGATGACCTATTAGAACACCGCTGCAAAATGGCCACATTTATTTTCCTTGTATTAAAACAAATCGTAGCTTCTGCGTAAAAATTAGAATCCATTTTCTCCTATGAGGTCAACATTCATGTACACAGTTTCATGATCAATGAGAAGCTATCTAGCATTTTTCACACATTGATGACAAATTTCTTAAAATTTCGTCCTTCTGGGTTACTTATAAACTCACTTCCATGGATCCAGCCATACTCACTGTACTATAGTCACTCCTAGAAATGAAAAAAGAGAAATAAGATGTTATATTTACCATACTCCTTACTCTGGCAAACTTCCTCTACTCTGTGCAACTGGTCCCTCGAAAAGTCTTCTCTAAGGTGCTGCAGCAGAAAGTTATTGCAACCAAAACCCTCCATCCCATTTCTCCTTTTCTGTTCTGGTTTTCCCTTTCCCAACCACCTTACTTCCCCCCTATTCTTTCCATTCCTCTACTTAAGCTCTTCTCTGTCTCTTTTTTTCTCTGACAATTCTTAGCCCCTTAATTTACATTTACCATCCCCAAAACCCATGGTATACTTACCTCACCTTAGCTTTGGAGTTGATTGCCACCCCTGTTATTATATGATCAATACTAGGATGATAGTTTGTCAGCTACAGTCCCAGGCCCCAGACTTACAGTGAAAGGATTTTTTTCAGGCTTTCATCTCCCATGATCGAGCTAAGTCTCAATTGTTTCACCTTCACATTAAGACAATGGCATTTCATTAATGCCCCCACCCTTCTGCTTTGTGTGCCACCTGGGACAATGTTTTGCTGATTTCCAATGTAAATTGCATTAAAACTAATAAAAAGTTTGAAATAGAAAAAATCATAAACATGAACAATCCTACACACCATGGGGTTAATTTACTAAAGGCATATCCACTTTGCACTACAAGTGCACTTGGAAGTGCAGTCACTGTAGATCTGAGGGGAAGATCTGAAACGAGGGGAAGCTCTGCTGATTTTATCATCCAATCATATACAAGCAAAAATACAGTTTTATTTTCCTTGCATGTCCCCCTCAGATCTACAGCGAATGCACTTCCAAGTGCACTTGTAGTGTAAAGTGGATTTGCCTTTAGTAAATAAACCCCCCTGTGTCAATATATTTATTGTTGTAAATATCCTTTCAACTATGACCCTCCCCTTTAGAGATATCGCCATACTATTTATATAATTAAGTAAATGCTTTAAAAAAAAAAAAAACATAGATTTTCTTGTTGAAAGAGGAGCAGTGTTTACTTGAAGCGTTTCACAATGTAGCTTCCTCAGGAGCATGGGAAGAAGTTCATATGTGGGTGATGCTCTTCCAAGCATGACATAAGACTTGGGGGGAATCTGGTATTCCACACAGAGAGGGTGAAGCCACCAAGGATATCTTAAAGGAACCTGCAATCAGTGAGCAAAATGGGTTTGTGTAGACCAAATTAAATGTTAAGTTGTTTTTTGGCACAGCAATTCCTCATTTAACATACAGCTGTTCACTCATTCTCCTTTCAATAACATGATTCCGTATGTTAATCCTTGGTTGCTGGTTGGTTGTTGTTTTTCTCACTATGGAATAATAAATAATAATATGCTATCTCTTTAGGGATTTCAAAGCTGTTTGAAGGCATAAATAATCCCCAGCTTTGAACTAAAACGACTTTGAACTTGATGGCCACTTTTGCAAAGAGTGGATCAAAGAAAAGTTGCTTGCACAGTAGGGACGTAATGTGAAGAGGACAATTCACAACAGAGAAAGCAATTAGCAAAACAATTAGGTTCCATAAATAACAAAAGCAATTGGCAGCATGTCACCCCAACTTCACACGCTAATTCGATTAGAGGGAAGCTGTAATATGAAACATTTTATATTCACAGAACAGTAGATGACACTGGATAGCAAAAGAAAACTCATATTATGCATAAGAGATTAAACTTTTAATATATTCTGCCACTAATTATCATATTTTGGTACATTTTCCTAATGGCAAGTATGTCATACTCAAATAGAATTATCCATGTAAAATGACTTAAAATAGTAAAAATTACTAAAAAAAACTCTGGAAATGAACAGAGCAAGTATTAAAATAATTGAATAAAAGAAACACCTTTGTGTCCCTTTCACACGAATGTTCTGTCTGTCCATTTTTCATCCATCCGTTGAGGAATAAAAAATGGATAGCAATGCATTTCTATGTGAAAACGGATGCAAACATATGATCTGTTTGGGTCTGTTTTTTTAAATGGAACAAATCTCTGTCCTGTTCCATTTAAACAGACTCAAATGTAGGTAAACAGACGTAAACTAACAATGTCTATTTTTGCATCTGCTTTTGCATCCGTTTTTGCATTAGTTGTTAGGTGCCAGAAGCTCTTAGCAGCAGAGAGAAGTCACTGGTTGTTAAGGCCACTGGGTGATCCCGCCCTTTAGTTTATTTCAGTGGTGGGGGAAGGAGAGTGTCAGTAGGCAGGAGCCAAGCAACAGATGTTGGTTGTCAGCCGGCAGCATTTTTATTCCTGTGCAGGTTGGCCAACCATTGTTCATAATGATTGATGATGGATATACATTTTGGGACTTTTTTTTAATAAAGGGCTTGTCAAAAACTGTCTTTGTGTTTTAATTTACTACTGACATTTTTTTAGGTGAATGAGTAGGGGTAACACATACTCATTGACATTGAGGGGGCGATATCTGGGGCCCCTTGTTTTATAGGAGGCTTCCAGATTCTGATAAGTCACCCCCCCCCCCCGCACCACCACAACCAGTGGGCCAGGGTTTCCAAGGAAGAGGCCCTTGTCCTCATTAACATGGGGACAAGGTGCTTTGCCAGGGACAGTCATTCCTGGCAAAGTACCCTCCAATGTTAAGGGTATGTGGCCTGTAGTGATGAGCCGAACACCCCCCTGTTCGGTTCGCACCAGAGCATGCGAACAGGAAAAAAGTTTGTTCGAACACGCGAACACCGTTAAAGTCTATGGGACACGAACATGAATAATCAAAAGTGCTAATTTTAAAGGCTAATATGCAAGTTATTGTCATAAAAAGTGTTTGGGGACCTGGGTCCTGCCCCAGGGGACATGGATCAATGCAAAAAAAAGTTTTAAAAACGGCCGTTTTTTCAGGAGCAGTGATTTTAATAATGCTTAAAGTCAAACAATAAAAGTGTAATATCCCTTTAAATTTCGTACCTGGGGGGTGTCTATAGTATGCCTGTAAAGGGGCGCATTTTTCCTGTGTTTAGAACAGTCTGACAGCAAAATGACATTTTGAAGGAAAAAACTCATTTAAAACTACCCGCGGCTATTGCATTGTCGACAATACACATAGAAGTTCATTGATAAAAACGGCATGGGAATTCCCCAAAGGGGAACAACGAACCAAAATTTAAAAAAAAAAAAATGACATGGGAGTCCCCCTAAATTCCATACCAGGCCCTTCAGGTCTGGTATGGATATTAAGGGGAACCCCGGCCAAAATTTAAAAAATAATGACGTGGGGTTCCCCCTAAATTCCATACCAGACCCTTCAGGTCTGGTATGGATTTTAAGGGGAACCCCGCGCCAAAAAAAACAAAAAAACGGCGTGGGGTCCCCCCAAAAATCCATACCAGACCCTTATCCGAGCACACAACCTGGCAGGCCGCAGGAAAAGAGGGGGGGACGAGAGTGTGGCCCCCCTCCCCTCCTGAACCGTACCAGGCCACATGCCCTCAACATTGGGAGGGTGCTTTGGGGTAGCCCCCCAAAACACCTTGTCCCCATGTTGATGAGGACAAGGGCCTCATCCCCACAACCCTGGCCAGTGGTTGTGGGGGTCTGCGGGCGGGGGACTTATCGGAATCTGGAAGCCTCCTTTAACAAGGGGACCCCCAGATCCCGGCCCCCCCTGTGTGAAATGGTAAGGGAGTACTTACCATGCCAGCATGGGGAGCGGCCCGGAGAAGAAAATGAAAAAGAGAAGAAGAGAAGAAGAGAAGAGCGGGAGCCTCCCCCCCATGCCATGGGTGCGGAGCGGCCCGAGGAGAAGAAGATAGAAGACGCCGCGGAGGAGATGCTGGACGAGAACGCCGGAGGAAGAACCAGAAGAGCCAGAAGAACCAGAAGAACCAGAAGATGAAGGAAGATAGAAGAAAGAAGAAGCATTTAAATAAAGGAATTGTCAAAAACTGTCTCTTGTCATTTTTAACATTTTTGACAGTTTTTTAGTGAAATGGTAGGGGTAAGTACCCCCTTACCATTTCACACGGGGGGGCGGGATCTGGGGGTCCCCTTGTTAAAGGGGGCTTCCAGATTCCGATAAGCCCCCCGCCCGCAGACCCCCACAACCACCGGCCAGGGTTGTGGGGATGAGGCCCTTGTCCTCATCAACATGGGGACAAGGTGTTTTGGGGGCTACCCCAAAGCACCCTCCCAATGTTGAGGGCATCTCGTCCCCCCCTCTTTTCCTGCGGCCTGCCAGGTTGCGTGCTCGGATAAGGGTCTGGTATGGATTTTTGGGGGGACCCCACGCCGTTTTTTTTGGCGCGGGGTTGCCCTTAAAATCCATACCAGACCTGAAGGGTCTGGTATGGAATTTAGGGGGAACCCCACGTCATTTTTTTTTTTAAATTTTGGCCGGGGTTCCCCTTAATATCCATATCAGACCTGAAGGGCCTGGTATGGAATTTAGGGGGACTCCCACGTCATTTTTTTTTTTTAATTTTGGTTCGGGGTTCCCCTTTGGGGAATTCCCATGCCGTTTTTATCAATGAACTGCTATGTGTATTGTCGGCAATGCAATAGCCGCGGGTAGTTTTAAATGAGTTGTTTCCTTCAAAATGTCATTTTGCTGTCAGACTGTTCTAAACACAGGAAACATGCGCCCCTTTACAGGCATACTATAGACACCCCCCAGGTACAAAATTTAAAGGGATATTACACTTTTATTGTTTGACTTTAAGCATTATTAAAATCACTGCTCCTGAAAAAACGGCCGTTTTTAAAACTTTTTTTTGCATTGATCCATGTCCCCTGGGGCAGGACCCAGGTCCCCAAACACTTTTTATGACAATAACTTGCATATTAGCCTTTAAAATTAGCACTTTTGATTTCTCCCATAGACTTTTAAAGGGTGTTCCGCGGCATTCGAATTTGCCGCGAACACCCCAAATTGTTCGCTGTTCGGCGAACTTGCGAACAGCCAATGTTCGAGTCGAACATGAGTTCGACTCGAACTCGAAGCTCATCCCTAGTGGCCTGATATGGTTCAGAAGTGTGGGGGCTCATGCTCATACATGCTTTTCCTGGCTTGGAAGGCTGCATGCTCAGATAAGGGTCTGAGATAGATTTTGGGGGGACCTCACATCATTTTTTACATTTTTTTTTGGCACGAGGCCCCCCAAATTGGGGGTTTGGAAACCGCATGCCTTTTTAACTGCCTGGTTTACATGGATACTTCCCACTGACTTTGGATTTGAAGGCCTTGCAGACTCAAAAAGGAAAAGAAATCAGCAACAGATACAGACTGCAGGGCTGGATCTCCAGTCTCCTCAAGAGATGCCACAGTGGGATATGTGAAAGCAAACTTAGATAAGTGAAAAAGTTCAATTGTATTTTAAGGAACAAATTCAGGAATAGGTGAGAAGGGTGCGCAAGGGAAGGTAAGGGGTTTTAAACCCCACTCTAGGCAGAAAAAACTACCCTTACAGTGCCCCCCCACACACACACAGCATGGGTTAAATGCTTGTTAACTGTTAACTCTAGTGGGAGAGAAATAAGATGTAATACTTACCTTATTCCTTACACTCGCAGACTTCCTCTACACTGTGCATCTGGTCCAAGGTGCTCCAGCCGGAAGTCGCAAGCTTAAGGCACAATACAGGACTAGTAGTCCTGCACTGTACGTGAGAAAGGCAAGAACCCAAACACATCCAGGAAGAGAAGAAAGAAAAAAGCACTGAGCACTGGTTAAAGCTTGTAGGAGGAGGTTTTCATTCTTCTCTGGCTGTCCTATGAGGCTGCATGACTCCTGACTTTCTGTCTGGACAGTGCTGATTGGCCCTGTGCTAATCCCATGCACGCGCACAAAAAAACAAAAACGCTCTAACAATACAGACCAAACTGAGCATGTGCAGAGTGCCTCCAAGGCTCTTTTTTTATCAGCAGATGGATTGGGGACAGTAAAAGAAGGGAAGGATCAGATAGGACAAGATCAAACATCCTTTTTACATAAGGTGGAGGATTAACCCCTTAGGTTCCGCAGTGAGTATAACAAGAATTCTTTACTGCATATATAGACTGATTTCACTGCTGTGGGTTTAGTAATACTTTAAAGCCTAACTCCACTTTTGTTGAGAAAAAAAAACATTCCCCCCTGGGTGATCTATGTACATTGCAAGGATTATAATAACCTTTGTTGCTGATTCCTACCTTTTGTTATTCTGAAGAAATCCCTGTTTGTTCCTCCAAGTGCTAAGTGGGTCTAATGGGAGTGGTTTCATAATTATCAATCAGCTGTGCAGCTGCAGAGCACTAACAAAGAAATCTGCTAGGCCTGCATCCCCTTGGACGTGTTCCTATTGGGAGTATCTCACCAAAAATGACATTTTTGTTGCAGGGGATGCATTGAATCTGACTTGTAGCTTAGGCAGACTTGTGGGAAAATCTGTGAGCCAATCGTACAAGCAGGAAATTATGTTTCTGAGGAGTGGTCAGTACACACCCTGTATACAGAACAACTCCAGGTAGCCATATTGCATTTTCAGAAAATTACAGTGGCTGTAGATTGAAAAGGAAAGGTAATTTTTAATCACATTCAATTACAATATGACTTGTGTCGCAATTGTATAAGCTATATTATTTTTTTCTTTATTTGCTATTTTTTTCTCCCACAAAAGTGGAGTTACCCTTTGAGGTATGCATCACTTCTTGAACTGAGATACCCACTCTGAGATGACATAATCATATAAATTCTGCTGTGATAGATGTCTGTGTAAATAAAACGTCTCAGCTGCAGCATCTCACTTGCACACTGTTGCAGTCTGATCTGGGGCAGAAGAGATTGAGGACATGCTTACTCTTGCCTACAGCAGACTGATAACATCATCTCAGCCTAGGCAAAATCACTGGTTGGAGCTTAAAGTGGTGTTCCGGCCGAAATTATACTTTTTAAATAAAAATACCCCTATAATACACAAGCTTAATGTATTCTAGTAAAGTTAGTCTGTAAACTAAGGTATGTTTTGTTAGTTTATAGCAGTAGTTTGTTATTTTATAAACTTACAGCAGGCCGTGGCCATCTTAAGTGTGGGCATCTGAAGCCAGACTGTATTTCTTCCTGGATCTCATCCTTGCAGATCTTGCACATGCTCAGTGCAGCACAAGCAGTGTAATAGGTTTCAGGTCAGGTTTCCATAGCAACGGCAGTGTCAGAGGAAGTTGCCGCCCCTTCCCAGAAGGCATTGCAAACAGGAAATGATGCGATGGGCCGCGGCCAGGGAGGAGGAAGTGAAAAATGAATACAGCAGAGGTGCTGAGAAAAAAAATAAAAAAACATCCAATTCGTTTACAGTGCACAGTTTAGTGAGGGATGCTGAAAAGTTGTAAAAATGGGTGGAACTCCACTTTAAGGACTGCTTTATAATAATAAAGGGTAGAACTTTTAAAAAAATCATACTGTTGCTGTATATTGTGACATGTCAGGAATTTATTAATACAGATGTGTCAACAAACAAATAACATTGTTGTAACAGATCTGACAAAGTTTGGAGCAAACTTTATTTCAGCACTGTATACCACCTCAGGATCAGTAGATTCATTTCAGTAGATCGTCCTCACCATATGGTAAAGTTCTTACCAGTTTCTACCAGAAAAATAAGAAAAGGCATTTCACTTTCAGTATAACATCCAGTGCATGCATTATGGATCAAGACAGACAATAAATGTAATTATCAATCTTTACTATCGCTTCACTTTGCTTTACAGTATGATGTTTGTTAAAGTATGCAGAAAGTCAGGGCCGATCCTAGGGTCACAGACGCCTGGGTGCAGAAATACTTTTGGTGCCCCCACATGGGTGTGGTCATGTTACCAACTCCTCCCCTTTAATACAAATACAGAGCTGCTCCCCTAAGAAGTCTTTGTTACCCTGGGATCCTCCCATGATCTCTTAACAATAAAGAAAATACAGAAAGAGAGTACACTAATGAGACCTGGTGGGGAGTCTCTCTGATGCACACAGAGAGGGCTGTCTGTTAGAAAGAGTCCCCAGACATAATACAGGATATGGTCAAAGACTGCAGACATGATACAAGAGACAGTCAGAGACTGCAATCATAGTACAGTAGATGGTCAGAGACTGCAGACATAATACAGGAGATGATCAGAGACAGCAGACATGGCACAGGAGATGATAAGAGACTGCAGACATGGTACAGGAGATGGTCAGAGACTGCAGACATAGTACAGGAGATGGTCAGAGACTGCAGACATAGTACAGGAGATGATCAGAGACTGCAGACATGGTACAGGAGATGATCAGAGACTGCAGACATAGTACAGGAGATGGTCAGAGACTGCAGACATAGTACAGGAGATGATCAGAGACTGCAGACATGACACAAGAGATGGTCAGAGACTGCAGACATAGTACAGGAGATGATCAGAGACTGCAGACATGATACAAGAGATGGTCAGAGACTGCAGACATAGTACAGGAGATGGTCAGAGACTGCAGACATGATACAAGAGATGGTCAGAGACTGCAGACATAATACAGGAGATGGTCAGAGACTACAGACAAGATAGAATAGATGGTCAGAGACTGTAGACATGATACAAGAGACAGTCAGACACTGCAGACATGGTACAGAAGCTGGTCAGAGATTGCAGACATAATACAAGAGATGGTCAGAGACTGCAGACATGATACAAGAGATGGTCAGAGACTGCAGACATGATACAGGAGATGGTCAGAGACTGCAGACATGATACAAGAGATGGTCAGAGACTGCAGACATGATACAAGAGATGGTCAGAGACTGCAGACATGGTACAGGAGATGGTCAGAGACTGCAGACATGATACAAGAGATGGTCAGAGACTGCAGACATGATACAAGAGATGGTCAGAGACTGCAGACATGGTACAGGAGATGGTCAGAGACTGCAGACATGATACAAGAGAAGGTCAGAGACTGAAGACATGATACAAGAGAAGGTCAGAGACTGAAGACATGATACAAGAGAAGGTCAGAGACTGCAGACATGATACAGGAGATGGTCAGAGACTGCAGACATGATACAATAGATGGTCAGAGACTGCAGACATGATAGAAGACAAGGTCAGAGACTGAAGACATGATACAAGAGAAGGTCAGAGACTGAAGACATGATACAAGAGATGGTCAGAGACTGCAGACATTATACAAGAGATGGTCAGAGACTGCAGTTATAATGCAGGAGATGGTCAGAGACTGCAGTTCCTATATAATGGCCGATCGGCCCTCTCACCTGACCCAGCGATACAGCAACGGTTCCTCTGATCAGGAGTCAGCTCACTCTGAATTGCCCGTGGCGACTCCGCTGGGTAGCACCCAGATCTGTATTCTGGCAGTGACTCCATTATTTTCTCCGCCAGGGATGGCGCTAGGCTGTGTGTCTTTCACTCTGGTGGCGCAGGGCAGTGGGGTTCCCTCTCTGATGGTGTTCCCCCAGCACTGCCCTCTCCCTCTGGAGTCCTGGGTGTACTTCCCTGAAAGCTTTCCCAGGCTCCTGTCTCTCTCTCTCCCATTCAGCTGAGCATGCTGTGTGGGCTGCAGTTTCTGGGTTACAGTTGGGCTGCCAGTCCTTGGGACTACATGTCCCACAATCCTCTTCTCTGCTCCTTTTTCTATTCCATTTTTTCCCTGGCTGATATGAAGGTGGGGAAGAAACATAGTGGGAGGCTGTGCTGGCCAGCGCTGCTCACTAGTATAGCAGTGCACAAGCGGAGGAGAGGGAGAGGGAGGTGAAGGGGCGAAAGAAGAGCCCGCAGCTGCAGTGACATCACTAGGGTTGGTGTCACCAGGTGCGGTATAACATGGTGTCACCCCCCTTCCACCAACTTTAGTCGCCCCTCAGTACAGACCCCCCTCCACTAAGTATAGACCCCCCTTCATCAGTGCAAACCCCCCACTAAGTATAAACCCCTCTCTCAGTACAGACCCCCCCTTCCTCAGTATTGACCCCCCAGGACAAACCACCCCCCTCCATTAGTACAGACCCCCACCAGGACAACCCCCCCTTCATTAGTACAGATCCCCCAGGACAAACCCCCCTCCATTAGTACAGACCCCCACAGGACAAACCCCCCCTTTGTTAGTACAGACCCCCCAGGACAACCCCCCTCTATTAGTACAGACCCCCAGGACAAACCCCCCCCTCTATTAGTACAGACCCCCCAGGACAAACCCCCTCCATTAGTACAGACCCCCCAGGAGAACCCCCCTCCACTAGTACAGACCCCCACTGGACAAATCCCCCCTTCATTAGTACAGACCCTCCAGTACAAACCCCCCTCCATTAGTGCAGACCCCCCACCAGGACAAACCCCCTCCATTAGTATAGACCCCCCAGGACAACCCCCCCTCCATTAGTACAGACCCCCCACCAGGACAAACCCCCCTCCATTAGTACAGACCCCCCAGGACAAACCCCCCCCCCTCTATTAGTACAGACCCCCCAGGACAACCCCCCTCTATTAGTACAGACCCCCAGGACAACCCCCCCTCTATTAGTACAGACCCCCACAGGACAAACCTCCTCCATTAGTACAGACCCCCCAGGAGAACCCCCTTCCACTAGTACAGACCCCCACTGGACAAATCCCCCCTTCATTAGTACAGACCCCCCAGTACAAACCCCCCCTCCATTAGTACAGACCCCCCACCAGGACAAACCCCCCTCCATTAGTACAGACCCCCCCAGGACAACCCCTCCTCCATTAGTACAGACCCCCCAGAACAAACCCCCTCCATTAGTACAGACCCCCAGGACAAATCCCCCCTCCATTAGTACAGACCCCCCAGGACAAATCCCCCCTCCATTAGTACAGACCCACCAGGACAAATCCCCCCTCCATTAGTACAGACCCCCCAGGAGAAACCCCCCTCCATTAGTACAGAACCCCCAGGATAAATCCCCAATTCATTAGTACAGACCCCCCAGGACAACCCCCCTCCATTAGTACAGACCCCCCCAGGACAAACCCCCCCTCCAATAGTACAGACCCCCCAGGACAAACCCCATCTCCATTAGTACAGACCCCCCCAGGACAAACCCCCCCTCCATTAGTACAGACCCACAGGACAAACCCCCCTCCATTAGTACAGATCCCCCAAGACAAACCCCCCATTAGTACAGACCCCCCAGGACAACCCCCCCATTAGTACAGACCCCCAAGGACAACTCCCCCTCCATTAGTACAGACCCCAGGACAAACCCCCCCTCCATTAACCCCCCAGGACAAACCCCCTGCATTAGTACAGACCCCCCAGGACAACCCCCCATTAGTACAGACCCCTCGAGGACAACCCCCCCATTAGTACAGACCCCCCCAGGACAACCCCCCATTAGTACAGACCTCCAAGGACAAACCCCCCTCGATTAGTACAGACCGCCCCAGGGACAAACCTCCCTCTATTAGTATAGACCCAATAACACCCGGGCGGCAGCTAGAGAGGACAGTGTGCAGCCGCGCCGCCCGGGTGAAGAGCAGATCTAGACAGGCTTAGGCAGGAGTGAGAGACAGAGGAGGAGAGAACCTGTGTCAGGCTGCAGGCACGGACCGCCCTCCCCCCCAGAGAAGTCTCTGCACGGCTGGTCTCTCTCAACACAGAGACCAGCCGCTCTGATCTCCGGTGGCTGCTCTCCTTCTCTGACAGGAGGAGGAGGGAGGGGGGACGGGCTCTAGCAGCTTAAAACACAGCGGCCGCTCCGCGGCGGTGACCTGCGGACAGAGCCACCTCTGGACACGGTGGGGAGGAGGAGGAGGGAGGGGAGCACTCTGGCGCTTCAGCGCCCCCACCTCTCTGGCGCCTGGGTGCACTGCACCCCGTGCACCCGCCTGGGATCGGCCCTGCAGAAAGTAGTGATGAGTCTGGATGAAAGAGAGAGAGAGAGAGAAAGTGTTGTAACTCACAATTAGAAAGATCACCTTATGTCACTCAATGTCATTTCAGGTCTCTTCATCTAATCCACAGAAAAATACTTGTCGAACTTTAGCTGGTCATGTTTCATAGACTGGAATATGCTCTCATTAGAACACCCAAAGGTGTTCTATCGGGTTGAGGTCAGGACTCAAGTTCCTCCACCCCAAACTCACTCAGCCATGCCTTTATGGACCTTACTTTGTGCATCAGTGCTCAGTCATGTTGGAACAGGAAGGGGTCATACCCAAACTGTTCCCACAAATTTAGGAGTATGATATTGTCCAAAATGTCTTGATATGTTGACACCTTAAGAGTTCCCTTCACTGGAACTAAGGGGCCAGGCCCAACCCCTGAAAAACAATCCCACACCATAATCCCCCTTCCACCAAATGATTTGGGCCAGTGCACAAAGCAAGGTCAAACATTCCAATAGACACACTCCTTAACCTTGTGGACAGCCTTCCCAGAAGAGTAGAAGATGTTATAGCTGCAAAAGGTGGGCTAACTCAATAGTGAACCCTACGGACTGGGAGGCCATTACAGTTCAGGTGTCCCAATAATTTTGGAGTATATTGTATCTTTTATGAGGAGCATATCAACAATCAAAAGTCTCCTTGTTTTTAAAGACTCCAATAGCATGTCAGGTCATGACACAAGAAAACTGTTCACTTTCAAAGGCCAGAATAACAAGTGATAATGTACAGGTTATGTAATGTTCAAGTGAACCCTTGGGAGAGTGGAATCCAACAACTCATCCAGGAATGATATGCTCTATTGGGGGATTGAGCTGACTGCTTGGGAGTGGGTGACTCCATATGTTTCAGAGCCCTGCGCCTTCATTATAATTGAGGCATGGGAGGTACCTAACACAGGTACTTAACAGTAAACTACATTAGAAGGGTGAAAAAGAGCAATAAATAAAATCAATCTTTTATCAACTGAGTTTGTGTTAGACCATGTAGCATCTTCTGAGTACTAAACCATACCACCAAGGTACAGTGGCTTGCGAAAGTATTCGGCCCCCTTGAACTTTTCAACCTTTTGCCACATTTCAGGCTTCAAACATGAAGATATAAAATTTTAATTTTTTGTGAAGAATCACCAACAAGCGGGACACAATTGTGAAGTGGAACGAAATCTATTGGATATTTTAAACTTTTTTAGCAATTAAAAAACTGAAAAGTGGTGCGTGCAAAATTATTCGGCCCCTTTACTTTCAGTGCAGGAAACTCACTCCAGAAGTTCAGCGAGGATCTCTGAATGATCCAATGTTGTCCTAAATGACTGATGGTGATAAATAGAATCCACCTGTGTGTAATCAAGTCTCTGTATAAATGCACCTGCTCTGTGATAGTCTCAGGGTTCTGTTGAAAGCGCAGAGAGCATCATGAAGACCAAGGAACACACCAGGCAGGTCCGTAATACTGTTGTGGAGAAGTTTAAAGCTGGATTTGGATACAAAAAGATTTCCCAAGCTTTAAACATCCCAAGGAGCACTGTGCAAGCGATCATTTTGAAATGGAAGGAGTATCAGACCACTGCAAATCTACCAAGACCTGGCTGTCCCTCTAAACTTTCAGCTCAGACAAGAAGAAGACTGATCAGAGATGCAGCCAAGAGGCCCATGATCACTCTGGATGAATTGCAGAGAACTACAGCTGAGGTGGGAGAGTCTGTCCATAGGACAACAATCAGTCGTACACTGCACAAATCTGGCCTTTATGGAAGAGTGGCAAGAAGAAAGCCATTTCTCAAAGATATCCATAAAAAGTCTCGTCTAAAGTTTGCCACAAGCCACCTGGGAGACACACCAAACATGTGGAAGAAGGTGCTCTGGTCCGATGAAACCAAAATCAAACTTTTTGGCCACAATGCAAAACGATATGTTTGGCGTAAAAGCAACACAGCTCATCACACTCAACACACCATCCCCACTGTCAAACATGGTGGTGGCAGCATCATGGTTTGGGCCTGCTTTTCTTCAGCAGGGACAGGGAAGATGGTTAAAATTGAGGGGAAGATGGATGCAGCCAAATACAGGACCATTCTGGATGAAAACCTGTTGGAGTCTGCAAAAGACCTGAAACTGGGACGGAGATTTATCTTCCAACAAGACAATGATCCCAAACATACAGCAAAATCTACAAAGGAATGGTTCACAAATAAACGTATCCAGGTGTTAGAATGGCCAAATCAAAGTCCAGACCTGAATCCAATCGAGAATCTGTGGAAAGAGCTGAAAACTGCTGTTCACAAACGCTCTCCATCCAACCTCACTGAGCTCGAGCTGTTTTGCAAGGAAGAATGGGCAAGAATTTCAGTCTCTCGATGTGCAAAACTGATAGAGACATACCCCAAGCGACTTGCAGCTGTAATCGCAGCAAAAGGTGGCTCTACAAATTATTAACGCAAGGGGGCCGAATAATTTTGCACGCCCCACTTTTCATTTTTTTATTAGTTAAAAAAGTTTCAAAAATCCAAAAGATTTCGTTTCACTTCACAATTGTGTCCCACTTGTTGGTGATTCTTCACAAAAAATAAAAATTTTATATCTTTATGTTTGAAGCCTGAAATGTGGCAAAAGGTTGAAAAGTTCAAGGGGGCCAAATACTTTCGCAAGCCACTGTACATGGGTTTAAAAGTCAGATTGGCAGACCAATATTACCCAGTGTTGTCTAAAAATAGCATTGCATAAACAGCATTTTGGGGATGTTCCCCCAATAACTGCTAAGTACAAAGCCATCAATAGACAGCTATGTACAGTACATACAGTGTATTGAGCCAATCCGAGGGGCTCGGTACCTTGTGATCACTGTGATTGGTCTTCTTAGTGATGACATGTTATTGTTTACATAGTTGCTCCCTCCCTTTCATCTTACAACAGAGGTAGGAGAGAGATAAGATTTGTTAAATAGAAAAAGAATGATCAGCTGCAGATCCATCCATTCAATCTCATTTTTTAACCCCTTTGCTACCTCTCCTCACCTACGCATCTTTGAATGTTGTCTCTGTATATGACCTATATTCTAACACTCTACCTCCCTTATTCCTGCACATCATCATTAACCACCTCATCTCCATCCTCCCACTGTATGTGACCTGTACATGATTATAAAGCCTTAAAGTGAGCTGCAGCTCCGTGTATCCATTCAGACACAGAGCCATGGTTCGTCCCTGCCCCCTCTCTATCCTGATTTGCTAACTGAGTTTGATTGACAGCAGCAGGAGCCAATGGCACCACTGCTGTGTCCCAGCCAATCAGGCGGGAGAGTCCCGTATGGACGTGGCACTCGTGGACATCGCTGGACAGAGAGGGGGCTCAGGTAAGTATTAGGGGGGCCGAAGGGGGCTGCTGCACACAGAAGGCTTTTTATCTTAATGCATAGGATGCATTAAGATACAAAAAATGTGTTGCCTTTACAACCACTTTAATGTTTTCCACTTTAGTGCATTGTATGCATTAAGGTGAAAAACCTTCTCTGCTGCAGCTACTTCCCAGACCACCCTTTTTCTTACCTGATCAAGCAATGTGCATGAGCACAGCAGCTCCTGCCGCTGTCTCTCTCCTCATTGGACAGATTGATAGCAGATTGGCTCCCACTGCTGTCAATCAAATCCGATGACACGGGAGCTGTCTGTGTCAATGAACACAGCAGCGGGACTTGGGAGTGAGCACGCAAAGGTACCCCCATGGAAAGTGGCTTTGCATGGGGGAACCCAATAAAGAGGAGGGGGCTGGAACACTGGCGGGGGACCCCAAAAAAAGAGGACTGGAGCTGCTCTGTGCAAAACCATTGCAAAGTGCAGATAAGTATAGGCATGTTTGTTATTTTTATTTAAAAAAAAAAATGAAGCTTTCAGCCGGGTTCACACCTATGCAAATTAAATGCGGGTTTCCCCACATCTAATTCGCATAGCAGGAGAATGTGACTGGCTCCCTATGGAGCCGGTTCACATATCTCCATTGCGGCTGCGGAGCGTACTGCACAGAAACGCTGTGCATCTTTGGCTCCGTTTCAGGGCTGAATTCAGGCATAGATTTGGCTCTGATTCATCCCTGAAACGGGGAACAGGGATGCACAGCGCTCCTGTGCGTTCCGCAGCCGGTTCCAATGTGAACCCGGCCTTACACTTTAACTCCTCTCTGTGTATGAATTGACAATAATGTATCTAGTGCATCACTACCAAAATTTTAGTTTTAACCCTTTCAATACCAGCATGTTTCTTCGTTTGCATATAAAAAAATGGCAAAAATTTGACCACAAAAGGGCTATTTCAGAGGTGTTCTTGCTGTTCTGGCATTTTTATCTGGGTACAGTAAGTGTAAACTGTATGTGTATGTACATGACTGTGATAGGAGTAAATAAATTATAAACTCCACTGGGCAGTAGCTGATATAAATGCATGCTTAATCTCCATAAATCAGTTACATCTGTGTAATAAGTCAGGAATTAAATAATGCACAATTTTCAAACTGGTTGCTTAATGTTATTTACATATAGCAAAAAGCAAGTTAAAAATTACCTTTAAAAGGGGATTTGATACAGTCATGGGCTGGACAGCTCTCATCCTGTTCAGACCTATTAAAAAGGTACAGCAAAAAGTACATTCTCTGCAAAAAATAAAATATTTGAGTAGGAAGGCAAACATGAAAATGGGATATAGAACAGATGGTGAAACAGAGGGGAAGTCAGAAGTGTTTTGAGGGGGTGGGATGGAAGTCCCGAAGGATAAGAACTCTAGTACAATACAAAATCCAACTGTGTGGCTTATTTTCCTTTTCTAAACAGAATAAAAATCCTGCAGAGCCAAGGCAAAGACTAAGCATTGCTGACATGTTAGTGGAGGGCTTTGCAATACATTCCTTTGACTGATTTATTTTCCTTTTTTTTTTTTTAACATTTTTATAATGAAGCAATGTTCCATCACATTAAAAAGAAAAGTATAACTAAGAAAAGCTGATTTCAAAGAAATGAGCTATGTGTAAGCTACCCCCTAAAATCTTATTTTATATATATAACTTTTTATTCATCTCTTATTATTGAAGCACTCACATGATAGAGGGACAAGACCTAAATATTTGTGTTGCCTTTTCTCTTCCACACTTTGCTCCAAACTAATGTCTGGCTCCCTTAATTAAACAACAGCCAGTAAAAAGAAAAAACTAGCTTGCATTTATACATTGCAAAACCTTCACCTAAATAGGGAAAACACGTTTACTGTAACTGCTTACAAAGTGTTAGATGGAGTTTGGCTTCAATTTGTTTGTAGTAAATATGTTAGTACATCTAGCACTTCCCTCCCCCAGACTGACAATGTTGCTGTCCAAATGTGTCTCTGTGCTCTTTCATCCAGAGTGGGGACATTATTACAGGAGGTGTGTTACTGGCCAGAACACAAGGTGAAAACAGAGACAAAACATCCTACAAAAAGAAAACAAATGCAGCCACCACATCGAATGATTGGTAAGCTGAACTTGATTTGATTTAATACCACTTTAAATCAAAGTGGGTGGGGTGACTACTGTTAGAGCTGTAATTTTAAGAAAACCACCCTTAAACCGCACATCAAAACTATCCCGATCTTGAGTGTATAGCAACCTCAGCCTGGTCCCCATGATTAACCTCTGAGGGGTGGAGCAAAATGCATTGGGGGCGTGGCCTGGTTGGAGATCTGCACCTATAGGGTGATTTTCTTCTATACACAGTAACCGTAGGAGTTGGGACGAGCCCCCCCCCCCCCCCAAGCAAGCACTCACAGCAGTGGACTGAGGACTTACATCCCTTCAAAAGCCTGAGCAGGTCACATACCAGTCTCTTTTGGGTCACAGCTGTAATTTTAACTTTACTTTGGGACGGCACCAAGCCTTCCACAATATTCTGTTATTAGACTAATTTTCATTTAGTAAACCCATCTCTTCTGGCAGACTTCCTCAGAGCAGTTAATTATGCTGTGGGATCCTCTTTATTTTTATTATCTTCAACCCTGGTGAACCACTGGGCCACCTAATTAATGCCAAGAGGCTTTAATGAAGGCCTTTGTTCCCATAACAAAATGCATGATCACTGTTGTCGAAAACAACTTTATTGTTATTGAAAAGGAAAAATTCTGAAATAAAGTAACCTATATTTTGGACACAGAAGAAGATATGAAGAATTGTGACACCTGCTACTCCATGACGCCAACATTTTGTTTGCGATCACAGGAAAAAGGTCTAGAGGACTATCAGGTACCACTGTGCGAGCAGTTCGTAGCTTGCCTCATGCTAATTATAATTCAAGGAGGATTTCATGGGTGAAATACAGCATCCTCTTATTTTGATCTTGAGAGAATAAGATTCGTAAATCCCTCTCCGCCTTTTTACAAACTCCAATTTTGACCATTGTAGTAGTGTATGCTTTAGAACATTTCATACACACCTCTTGCACACCAATAAAATATAATGATCTCCAAAACTTTATACATTTGTTAAATTATACAGTTTGTCATATTGTATTACATTTGGATTGCATGTCCTTTAGATCAAGCTGCATGTACTGCCACATATCACATATCTGCATTCCTCACTCTACAATGAGCTATCCAGATCTCGGTAACATAAAAAATACTTTTATGGACACAAATGGGAGACAACAAGTGGCATTTTTTTTTAAACAAATGTTTTTTATTAAACAATTTGTACAGACAGGATAATCTTGCATGGTATACAGGCAATACTTCCATTACAAGGAAAGAAAAGAACAAATAAGGGAATATAAATATGCTTAGTAAATTCCAGGTATGTTGGTGTGACAAACAGAGGAGTTACATAGTTACATAGTTACATAGTAGGTGAGGTTGAAAAAAGACACAAGTCCATCAAGTCCAACCTATGTGTGTGATTATGTGTCAGTATTACATTATATATCCCTGTATGTTGTGGTCATTCAGGTGCTTATCTAATAGTTTCTTGAAGCTATCAATGCTCCCCGCTGAGACCACCGCCTGTGGAAGAGAATTCCACATCCTTGCCGCTCTTACAGTAAAGAACCCTCTACGTAGTTTAAGGTTAAACCTCTTTTCTTCTAATTTTAATGAGTGGCCACGAGTCTTGTTAAACTCTCTTCTGCAAAAAAGTTTTATCCCTATTGTGGGGTCACCAGTACGGTATTTGTAAATTGAAATCATATCCCCTCTCAAGCGTCTCTTCTCCAGAGAGAATAAGTTCAGTGCTCGCAACCTTTCCTCATAACTAAGATCCTCCAGACCCTTTATTAGTTTTGTTGCCCTTCTTTGTACTCGCTCCATTACCAGTACATCCTTCCTGAGGACTGGTGCCCAGAACTGGACAGCATACTCCAGGTGCGGCCGGACCAAAGCCTTGCAGAGTGGAAGAATTATCGTTTTATCTCTGGAGTTGATCCCCCTTTTAATGCATGCCAATATTCTGTTTGCTTTGTTAGCAGCAGCTTGGCATTGGATGCCATTGCTGAGCCTATCATCTACTAGGACCCCCAGGTCCTTTTCCATCCTAGATTCCCCCAGAGGTTCTCCCCCCCAGTGTATAGATTGCATTCATATTTTTGCCACCCAAATGCATTATTTTACATTTTTCTACATTGAACCTCATTTGCCATGTAGTCGCCCACCCCATTAATTTGTTCAGGTCTTTTTGCAAGGTTTCCACATCCTGCGGAGAAGTTATTGCCCTGCTTAGCTTAGTATCGTCTGCAAATACAGAGAATGAACTGTTTATCCCATCCCCCAGATCGTTTATGAACAAATTAAATAGGATTGGTCCCAGCACAGAACCCTGGGGAACCCCACTACCCACCCCTGACAATTCTGAGTACTCCCCATTTATCACCACCCTCTGAACTCGCCCTTGTAGCCAGTTTTCAATCCATGTACTCACCCTATGGTCCATGCCAACGGACCTTATTTTGTACAATAAACGTTTATGGTTAACTGTGTCAAATGCTTTTGCAAAATCCAGATACACCACGTCTATGGGCCTTCCTTTATCTAGATGGCAACTCACCTCCTCATAGAAGGTTAATAGATTGGTTTGGCAAGAACGATTCTTCATGAATCCATGCTGATTACTGCTAATGATACCGTTCTTATTACTAAAATCTTGTATATAGTCCCTTATAATCCCTTTCCAAGAGTTTACATACTATTGATGTTAAGCTAACTGGTCTGATAAAGTGATAAAGAGGATTAAGGGGTGGAAGCCCACACGAGCGTGCGGTCATAGTTCAATTACATTTCATATATAACACCTCTGGACAATCAAAATACCATTCAATTATAGGCTTCGGAATCACGCAGCCAGCGGTCCCAGAACTTATTGTACTTGGCTGGGCATCCTCTGTTAATGTATAAGAATATTTTGTAAGAGAGGGTATTGTTAACTTCCGTCATCCAGTCAGTAAAACTAGGAGGTTTCGGTCTCATCCACTGCCTAGCAATAACTTTCCTGGTCGAGAATAGTGTTTCGTGTAGAAATATTTTTGTAAATTTATCAATCTTAGAGTCAGGGAATATCCCCAGCAGGCACGGTTTTGGGTCCAAAGTAAGGGGTGAGCCCATAGTATTGTGAATGAAATCTGCTTCCAGAAATCTTATTGTATTGAGGGGCAAGCCCATAATAAATAGAAAAATGTACCCACTTATAGAAGACACATCGGGCAAGAGCTAGCTCTTTTGTATCTGGCTACTCTTAAGGGTGTGAGATATGCTCGGTGTAGAATATATATGTGGGACAATCTATCAGAGAGCTTAGGGGAGATGGCCTTGCAAGAATCTAGTGTCTCGCTCCACTCTTCATCCTCCAGTACACCCACATCCCTCTCCCAACAGAGTTTAATTTTGTATGCCAATTTGGTTGAAGAAGGGGTAATAAGCATACTCTTGAAGGTTTATATAAGTTTTTGAGGGTCTGTGCTTTTGACTATTGCTATAATAGCGTTAGGGGTGGGCTGTGGAATAGAACTAGGTAATTGTGAGTTTATGGCATGGTGGACTTGTAGGAATCAAAAGAACATTTGATTTGGTAGGGCAAATTCACTTTGAAGGGCGTTAAACATTTTAAGATTCCCAGTCACGAGGAGATGATGTACATTAAGTAGTATATCCCCCGTGTGTCCCAGATCTCTGTGTTGGGAATCTGAAGGAGTTCAGATAGTAACTTATTGTGCCATAGAGGAGTGAAGTCATTATATTCTGGTATCCTTAATTTGTCGGAAGCGATATCCCATATTTGTCTGTAGTGATATAATAAGGTCTTACTATCTCCATCGGGGCTAGCTCCCCCAGATCCCACTGCAATCACACAAATTGGGTCTAAAGTTTATTGTGCCCTGGTTGGACAAAGGAGTATACTGAATCTCTCCTTGTCAGTTTTATCGATATGGAATAGTTGGGACACCTGGGACGCTATGTAATAAAGGTTTAGGTCAGGCAGAGCTTTTCCGCCTAGATCAGTGGGGTTCTTGAGAGTCTGCTAGGCCAGTTTATGTCTGTTGCTACCCCAGACAAAGGGCTTAAGTAGAGCCTCAAAGGATTTAAAGTATTTCAGGGGAAGTTGAACCGGGGTGTGCCAAAGGATATAAAGTATTTTGGGCAAGAGTACCAGTCTTGTTAAATTTATGCGGCCCTATACACCTAAGGGTAAGCGCGTCCATATTTGTATTTTGGATTTGATTAAGGTGTAGAGATGGTTGATATTAAGGGAGATATAATCAGCTGGGGAACGGGGTATGTGGATCCCTAAGTATTTTATAACATTTACTCATTGTAGTGGGAGTTGAGCCTGTGTCCTTGAGGGTGGGCAAGATTTGGGACTTGTCCCAGTTAATTTCAGGTCCAGAAAATGACCGGAATTGTTCTATCGTATGGACCGCATTCTGGAGAGAGTACCAGTTTTATTAAATTTATGCGGCCCCATACACCTAAGTGTAAGCGCGTCCATATTTGTATTTTGGATTTGATTAAGGTGTAGAGATGGTTGATATTAAGGGAGATATAATCAGCTGGGGACCGGGATATGTGGATCCGTAAGTATTTTATAACATTTACTCATTGTAGTGGGAGTTGAGCCTGTGTCCTTGAGGGTGGGCAAGATTTGGGACTTGTCCCAGTTAATTTTAGGTCCAGAAAATGACCGGAATTGTTCTATCGTATGGACCGCATTCTGGAGAGAGGGACCTGAATCAGCCAAGTACAGCAAGGTGTCATCAGCATACATACTGATCTTTTCCATTAAAGGCCCTAGACTCAGACCCCGGATCTCTGGATTTTCTCAGATGGATAAGAGAGGGCGCCCCCCAGAAAAAGACAGCTGCTAAGGCTATAGTGGGCAAATGAAGGCAGAATGAGTAAAAAATCAATACATAATTTATTGGGTATCAAAACTACAACAATGAGAGATAATCTCTCAGCAATAAAAAGCTTGGATGAAGCTGATTTATTTAGACATCAAACGGATGGCACACCAGATGCAAGAAAGCATATGATGCACCGAGCAAACAGATACACAGACAACAACAAACAATACACTCACAAAAATAACACAAACAGGTCCAGGCGCCTGTATAACCACGGATGCATGGAAACCCTTAGGGCCAAAATGCCAATAAGAGAATAAATAATTATATCATGAATATATACACACAGGGAAACCATGCATGCGTGGCCCCCAGGGAACTGGGAGAACTACTAAAGGTAATGCTGTCAACTAATTTACTGCCAAGCCCAGTGATGTTGCCTGTCTGATGGGTACCAGATGTAAAACCAGGTCTTTCAAATTCTAATGACAGTAGATTCCTTTTAGGTAAGCTGAAATGAGTGCGGCATATGTGGTTGCATGCACATGCAAGAAACACTCGATCAAAAAATATCCATTCCTGAAAATAGTAATGCAGCTGAAGTTGAAGAGGTATTACGGCCGGGCATAAAACCTTGGTTAAGACGGAGAGCGAGGATCTTGGCAAGTATTTTAATATCAATTTGGAGCAAGGAGATGGGTCTATAGGATTTTGGGTATACTGGATCCTTTCCTGGTTTGAGGATAAGTACTATAAGCGATTCTCTCATACAGGGAGTTAACGTAAAAGTCTCAAAAATATAATTGTATAGGGCTAGTAATTTGAGAGTGAGTATTTCACTGTATTACGAGGAGAATTCAATGGGTAATCCATCTGAACCTGGAGACTTGGATCTGGCAAAACTGGCTATTGCAGTTTCTTCCAACGTGGTTACTTGGTGCTCTTTCAACTGTGGGAACGGGATTCCTGTGAGGAAAAGTTGCATCGTTTCTCCATCTGCAGGTGCCCTAGATGTATATAACCTCTCAAAGAAGTACCTAAACTGAGAGGTGACACTGGGCAGGTCTGTAATCTGTCTACCCTCACGGCCATGCAATGAGATAACAGCCGGTGGTTACTATCTTCACTATTTTGAAGAGGCAAAAGTTGGGACTTTGAGTGAGATGCGAGTCTCCATCCCTATGCATACAGAAAACAGGAAGATTGGGACTTTGAGTGAGGTGGGCAAATGAGGCCAGTGGGTCAGTCACCGTAAAATCAAGCCATTTTATTTGTACATAGTGACATGATAATAGTCCCAATATGGGTTTGACTGTCAAGTCATATACAAATACATCCTGATTGGTACATTGTAAACATTGATGACAAGCCCCTAAAACAAGTGCAGGGCGGATAGTCTGAAAGGTGAAACATCAATGAAATGCATAAAATCACAAGGTAAATAGGTAAAAAACTTGTTGGTTTGTAGATCCAATAAAAAAGGAAGTAATTATTAGGTGCATATCGTAAGACCGACGCGTTTCGTGTGTAAAAACACTCTTCAGGGGCGATTAAGCACCAATATCTAAAAACAAAAGAAAGGGGAGGGTATTCTAAGTAAATGAGATACAATATGGATTGTGAAAAAAGAAACAAGAAAAGTATGCATATAGGGGAGGCGGAACGCCACTACCCCAAATGGATACTCACATGCCGAAGGGGTGTGAACTCCATGAGGTGCGCAGTCACATGGTCACCAACTTGGTCAGGTCCGGGAGCTGAGGGAGGAGCTCAAGAGAGGGAGGGGAAAAGGCCAGGCACACACAGGAGTCTCCATTGAATGGTATGTCCGAACTGTTGGTGGCTGCAAGTGGTGGGTCTGTAGTAATAAAAGTACTATATGTAAGGTGAGGCCCCAAGTGTACTAGAGCCTCCATCCCAGACATACACATGGATGCCCATATGTTGTCCTCCTTACCTATAGATGGTGAGTGATGACCAACCATGTCTAGCCCAGTGATGGATGTGCTGCCCAGAAACAGGCTAGCAAAAGGTCAGTGCTTTATATGTGTATCCGGCCACCCCCCCAAGAGACACTTACTATCTTCACTATGAACCAGGTATGCTAGCAGTTTTACCGCCCTTTCACCATGCTCAAACATCTTTTGTTTGGAGAAAAAAAGTCTGGCCTTCTCATAGTGCAGTTGATCCACCACTCTGGTTTGCAACCTAAGGAGGTCCGCCTGCGCAGGTGAAGGTTCAGAGGCATATCGTTGCTCTGTGTAGGATAATTCAGCCACCGCCTTTTCAAAAGCATCGGCAGAGTCAGCCTTCAATCTGTTGATGTCGGATATAAAGGACGTGCGTAGATATTGTTTGAATGATCGCCATATCGCAGAAGGGGAAGCTGAGTGATCATTTTCCAAAAAATACTGCCTCCATTTGTTCATGAGCTCACCATCCTCTGGTAGCAGGGAAAGCCAAAAGGGGTTTAAATGTCATTAACGGGGCAGTTTATCAGCATGGCTACTAAGGGTGATCCAGTAGGGGCAATGGTCAGATAAAAGCTAGGGGTCAAATGTTGATTCCCGTAACCGTGGCAGAAGTACATGAGATAAGAAAACAAAGTAAATTCGGGACATAGTGTTGTGAGTGGTTGAGAAGCATGAGTATGCCTGAGTGCGCGGGTTATTGTGCCGCAAGGTATCCACTAGGTTAAAATTAGATATGTAGGTATGAGTTTGGAGAACCTGTTGTTGTGTGCGGTCCCCGTGTTTGCGCCCAAAGTCTGGAGCCTGTCTAGATTAGGGTTAAGTGTTGTGTTGAAATCTCCCATCTAGATTGCCCGCACCACAGGGTAGCGAGTCATGAACATGAAAACCTCTGTGATAACAGTGATGCTAAAAGGAGGTGGGACATAAAAGGCTAACAACAGGAAAGGCTCTTCATGTAACTTAGCATATAAAAAAACATTGCGCCGCTTTGGGTCAGAAGAAATATTGCATAATTCAAAGTGGAATGATTTGGCAATAAGTACTGAGACTCCTCAAGCATGGGTTGTGTGGGTAGAATGAAATGCCCACCCAATCCATGGCTGATGGAGTGCCATCTGTAGGCGACCTTCCACATGTGTCTCAACCAGCACCATCACATCTGCGTGCTGTTTCTTAAGGAAGGAGAGAACTGCCGACCATTTAATCTTGTCACGCAGGCCTCCCACATTCCAGGTAAGAAATTTTATAGATGCCATGGTCTCAAAATAAATGGGTGTATTAGTTCCTAGGAACCACCGGTGCTCTATAAGGTTAATGCAGTTATCAAAATTCACCCATGACAGTATCCAAAGCAAGCCTAGAAATAAGAAGTACATCTCCCTGTGTCTGTTGTAAATATATCTTGTGGAACGTATTGCTACTCAGTAGCTTAAAAACTTCCCCCTAACCCCCACCCCGCTCTACACCCTCCCCAACTGGTGTGGGCATCAACCCAAAACGTAATGCAGATATCAACTAGAAAAAAGGGTCTGGATTCTTTAGAATGGAGCTGAAGAAGCAACAGAAATAGATTAGGTAACTGAAGCAAAAGTTGAAATTGGTAAACTGTTCATAACAGTAGATTAGCAGTTACTGGTGTTACACATTCCATGTAGTGCCTGCGAAAAACAGAGAGCAGGGTCCCGTATCCAGACCTACTAGTATGACTATGTTTCCTAGTTGAAGGTTGGGTGAAGTTTCACTGCACTTTGCATGCGTCTAGTAGGACAGCATTGTCTCCGGAGTCACAATGTCAAAAACAGATATAAAAGGGCAAATGGTAATAATGAACAGTAATTGGACCCTATAAGGGAAGCTGCACTCATTCAGTGGAAGTTCCCCTAAATTGAAGTAATTGTGGGGCATAGGAGAACATAACCGGGATGTGGTTCTGCTGGATCACGGCTGGTGGCAGCATCTTGGGGGAATGAAACAACAAAAAAAGGGAAGAAGGGGGAAACACCTGAGCATGATGCTGTTACAGAGGTATAGGCCCAGACCAGCTTACTTGTCATTTATTTTGCTGTTCCATCAGGGGCTTTGCGGTGCTCCAGCCAAGTGATTACCTCCTCAGGATCATCAAAAAAGAGAGAATGGTCTTCCGCCTCCACCCATAGACGTGCAGGGAATAGCATAGAATACTTTAAGTGTTGGATTCGCAGCCATTTTGCTTCCATGAAGCTCTGGCAGCGGCGCTGGACCTAAAAGTCAGGAAATATAGCCATCTTAACATTCCCATGAGGTATATTGCCATTTTCCCTGGCCAGTCTCAGAGCTGCATCTCAATCCTTGTAATTAAGGAACTTAGCTATGAATGTGCGGGGGGGGGAGCCCCCTGATGAGGAGGTCTGGCCAGCATGCGATGGGCCCTTTCAACTACCAGGGTGGGAGAGAAGGCCTCCTGGCCATAGGTGGTAATAAGTAGCTGCTCAAGGAACGTAGTTGGGTCAATACCTTCCACACCTTCAGGGAGCCCAATGAAGTGGAGATTACACCTCCCAAGCCTGTTCTCCATATCATCTTGCTTCGCTAGCAGCTGGTTGATCTGTAGCTGCATGCGGTCAGACCCCGTTTGTAACGGTGGGGTGGCATCCTCCACTGTACTGAGCCGGGTCTCTGCCATCTAGGGATGAGCCGAACACCCCCCTGTTCGGTTCGAACCAGAACATGCGAACAGGAAAAAAGTTTGTTCGAACACGTGAACACCGTTAAAGTCTATGGGACACATAGTTACATAGTAGGTGAGGTTGAAAAAAGACACAAGTCCATCAAGTCCAACCTATGTGTGTGATTATGTGTCAGTATTACATTACATATCCCTGTATATTGCGGTCATTCAGGTGATTATCTAATAGTTACTTGAAGCTATCAATGCTCCCCGCTGAGACCACCGCCTGTGGAAGGGAATTCCACATCCTTACCGCTCTTACAGTAAAGAACCCTCTACGAACATGAATAATCAAAAGTGCTAATTTTAAAGGCTTATATGCAAGTTATTGTCATAAAAAGTGTTTGGGGACCTGGGTCCTGCCCCAGGGGACATGGATCAATGCAAAAAAAAGTTTTAAAAACGGCCATTTTTTCAGGAGCAGTGATTTTAATAATGCTTAAAGTCAAACAATAAAAGTGTAATATCCCTTTAAATTTCGTAGCTGGGGGGTGTCTATAGTATGCCTGTAAAGGGGCGCATGTTTCCCGTGTTTAGAACAGTCTGACAGCAAAATGACATTTCGAAGGAAAAAACCCATTTAAAACTACTTGCGGCTATTGCATTGCCGACAATACACATAGAAGTTCATTGATAAAAACGGCATGGGAATTCCCCACAGGGGAACCCCGAACCAAAATTTAAAAAAAAAAAGACGTGGGAGTCCCCCTAAATTCCATACTAGGCCCTTCAGGTCTGGTATGGATATTAAGGGGAACCCCGGCCAAAATTTAAAAAAAAATGACGTGGGGTTCCCCCTAAATTCCATACCAGACCCTTCAGGTCTGGTATGGATTTTAAGGGGAACCCAGCGCCAAAAAAAAAAAAAAAAACGGCGTGGGGTCCCCCCAAAAATCCATACCAGACCCTTATCCGAGCACGCAACCTGGCAGGCCGCAGGAAAAGAGGGGGGATGAGAGTGCACCCCCCCTCCTGAACCGTACCAGGCCACATGCCATCAACATTGGGAGGGTGCTTTGGGGTAGCCCCCCAAAACACCTTGTCCCCATGTTGATGAGGACAAGGGCCTCATCCCCACAACCCTGGCCGGTGGTTGTGGGGGTCTGCGGGTGGGGGGCTTATCGGAATCTGGAAGCCCCCTTTAACAAGGGGACCCCCAGATCCCGGCCCCCCCCCTGTGTGAAATGGTAAGGGGGTACTTACCCCTACCATTTCACTAAAAAACTATCAAAAATGTTAAAAATGACAAGAGACAGTTTTTGACAATTCTTTTATTTAAATGCTTCTTCTTACTTCTATCTTCCTTCATCTTCTGGTTCTTCTGGCTCTTCTGGTTCTTCCTCCGGCGTTCTCGTCCAGCATCTCCTCTGCGGCGTCTTCTATCTTCTTCTCCTCGGGCCGCTCCGCACCCATGGCATGGGGGGAGGCTCCCGCTCTTCTCTTCATCTTCTCTTTTTCTTTTCTTCTCTTCTTCTCTTCTTCATTTTCTTCTCCGGGCCGCTCCGCATCCATGCTGGCATGGAGGGAGGCTCCCGCTGTGTGACGGCGTCTCCTCGTCTGACAGTTATTAAATAACGGGGGCGGGGCCACCCGGTGACCCCGCCCCCTCTGACGCACGGGACATGACGGGACTTCCCTATGGCATTCCCCGTGATGTCACAGGGAAGTCCCGTCAAGTCACCGTGCGTCAGAGGGGGGCGGGGTCACCGGGTGGCCCCACCCCCCGTTATTTAGGAACTCCTTAAGAATGACTGCTGACAGAACATCAAAAAGATACATGTGCTGCTTGTTTATTTGGAGAACCCTTTATGGAGCACGCTGTTTGCCAGGAACTGATTAATGGCCTGAACAAGTAGATGTTTTTTTTTTTTTTGTTAATGGCATGGACTTGCTGTACAAAGCCTCTCGCCTTGATAATGTTTATTTACTGCTTTGCTGAAAAAAGTACAGGGCAAATCTGTTTCTGCATGTCCCTGTCTCATGCATGGCTGCCATTATCATTTGAGCCTGTCTCTCCTACCTAAGTCAGCACACTGGCTATTTGTTTTATTGTAATAGTATAGAAAAAAAGAACACATTTTTCTTCTCTTCTTCATTATGCAAATTATCATTAGTGGTGCACCACAAGACTCTGTACTAGGTCTTGTTCTATTCAATCTGTTTGTATGGGATATAACGGAATGTTTGAAGGTCAAGGTATGTTTTTTGCTGATGATACAGAGATGTGGACCAGAATTAACATTTCTGGAAGTGTTTATAAGATGAAGCATGATTTAGCATTGCTGAAAAAGCAGTGGAAACTGCAGTTCAACATTTCTAAATGCAAAAATAATGCACATAGGGAATCGTATGCCCGGTACAATATGGGGTAGAGTGTTGGCCAGAACTATACAGGAATAATATTTGGGGGTGCTTATTTCAGATGATTTCAAAATAAGCAAATAGTGTGGCCTTGCATAGGGGAAAGCAAATGGAATTTTGGGGTGCATCACTAGAGAAATCAACAGCAGGAGGAAGGAGGTCCGAATTCCCCTATATAGATCTCTAGTTAAACCTCATTTTGTACCATTCTGGAGACCTCACTTACAAAAAAATCTTGATAAAATAAAATATGTTTTTTTTTCTGCTATCACTCTTCTATAATTCTTTGCTTCTATGTCTGTTCAACCTGGTGACCACTATCACTGGGAATGAACATGAGGGAAAGCCATATTTTTGAGTTGTTACCAGAACAGGAATGGAGGAAGAAGCTGTCAAAAAGAGCACTTGTTTTAGTGACAGCTGTACAAGGGAGTTTCTCTCATTTTTGAGCGATTTCATCCTTCTTCCTATTGTGTCTACAGGACAGGAAGTGAAGGGAGATGTCCACAATGGGGTACAGATGACAAAAGTTTTAATCATTCCTTACTCTATCCAAATAATAATAATAATAACAAAAAATTTTGGATTTTGGTAACCTTAAAAGAAAACACCATTACTACAGTAGCAACTCAGAGCCATGCAATACCAGTTAAACAGAGAACAACAACCAAATTATTTCATGCCACAGCTGGACAAGTAGCCCCAGTAATGAAACACTCTGTAAGGTTTCTGGCAGCTAGTAGTTTAATATTAAATACTTTGCTGAATTTGATCAATATAGCCTAATTAAAGTAAATAATAGATCTCTTTTGAAATGATTGTAATATGTTTAGCACACATATTTTGGTAATATTCTTAAAACCCAAATCCAGGCAACTAAAAAGTTAGCCCTTGCAGTGGGGCTTCATCCACACTGCATATGTTATTCGATTGTGTTGTCTAGGGGAAAGGAGAAACAATTCTACCTAAATAAGCCTCTGCTTCTGCAGAAGATGGCACTCCACCATGCTTCGGTGGTGGACTGTCCCTTGGTGTCATCACTTCCAATGCAGGGCTATGGATCCTGCTTTGTTGTTGAGGGTCCTAGACCACTGGAGTGTGGGGGAGAGAAAGCTGCAGGGACCAGTCTAGGGAGGTGCAGTGTAAGTAAATCTTTGTTTTTTTCCCCAAGACCAAAATGAGTTATTAACCCTTGAAGTATAGGCACAGCCCCACTGCAAGGGATCATTTTTTAATTGTCTGGTGAGCTTTAAAGAGGAGTTCCCATTTAAAAAAAAAATTAAAAGTCAGCAGCTACAAATACTGCAGCTGCTGACTTTTAATTGGACACTTACCTGTCCCAGGATCCAGCGATGCGGGGGATCAAAGCCTCGCTTGTCTCCCCCTCCGTTTGGCGGCGCCGGTATTGCAACTATGGGCACCGGGCTGTGCCTTCACAGCTGAGCACCCACTGCGCATGCGCGATTGGCGTTGCATGCCGTGATTGGCCACTCAGTCATGTGGGACCTGTAATGGGTCCCAGATGATTGACAAGAGGGAGGGAGCAGAGCTGAGCCCTTCCTGTGCCGAGGGGAAGTGATGTCACCAGCCCAGGCACTGAAAGAGGCAGACTACGTGGGACCCCCTAGCAACAGGCATTTAGAGGTAAGTTACAAAAAAAAATTTCCAAATTTTTAAAAAAAAAATTTTTAGGCACATTCATGCATTTTTTTTTAGGGTGGAACGCCACTTTAAGTATCAATTTATGTACTTACCCTGTAAAATATTTTGCAACCCTCTGTCCTTTACTGTTTTTTATTTACAGGACTGGTGACAAATATAAAAAGCTCTGTTTAAAGTTATATTTGTATGCATGTTATTGTAAAAGAACTGACATGTGACATGACATGACATGCAGTGACATAACAATATAAGATTACATCAAAGATATGTCAGGAACTACAGAGTTTCTCACAGTAATAATTTTCTGTTAACACACAAGGAAAACAGACAAAATATAGTCAAGTTTTGATTCATTTTATTTGTTTGAAATGTTTGAGTGCATTGATTTACACGCATACGTGTGTATATGCAAGTACATACGAGTGTATATGCGTAAATCGCAACACTGGCAGCTAAAAGAGGATGAAGATGAATTTTAAGTGTTTATACTTATACGCATGTTTACATGCTTGTATGCGCGTATATGCAATATCTTTATGGAACATAACTTGTGGTTTTTTTTTTACTGAGGATCATTCTGCAAGCAAAATAATGCATATAAAGATTAGTAAATTATTGCATTCATGTAAGAGACCTAAGAAATCAGCATTGGATTTGGGGTTCATTTACAAAAGCAGTATTGATTAGACATGTGCAATTCGTTTTGTAACAAATCGAAATTCGGCCGAATTTTGCATCTTTTGGATATTTGGTTACATCCGAATAAAAAAATAACGACTTTCAACTAATACGAAAGAAATTATAGCAAATATAACGAATGAATTCGACATGATTCGGTAATTAGATAAAGGTCTAATGAAACAAAAGGTCAACTCAAAGTAAATCTTACAGTCCAATCAGCTGATTAATTTTGTGCTGGAGGTTGGATTACTGGCAAAGTGCATTCCTGAGAACTGAGTGAGAAGGGTGTTGTATTATATATAGGTGCAATAAAGTGCAATAAATATTTGCAAAAAATGCAAAAGCAGTGTATAGCAAACATATAGCCAAAAAACAAGGTCCACTGTAGAACTCGTGAAAATTCAAGCAAAACGACGGTGTGCAAAGTATAATAGGACTAGGTATGTAGTCCAATGCGATTTAATCCTCTTTCTGTGGCTAACAGTATAACAATGTGCAAAATGGTGCAGTAAAGTGCTGAAAACCGGGGGGTGATCTCCTCTTCGAGCACAGGACACACACTGATGTAAAGTGGCCTCTTACCTTGCGGTAAAGAGGTAACCGCATGTAATCGCTGGTAATGGCTGCCTCTCCCTTGTACTCCTAACTGCCTCTCCCTTATGTTCCTGGGCTGGATGGAGTTCTTAATAGGTCATTGTCTCTCAGCAGAGCAGGAGGGGGGGTAAAGGAAAGAAGGGGCCAGATAGTGTAGTGTAGTAGTGTAGTGTAGTGATAGTACTTCCAATCAGAGGTTGATGTTTATTAAAACAGTAGTAAGGGTACTCACATAACTTACATGTAAAACCAAACAGAAAACGTATCTCCTATGAGCGGCAAGCTCGTTTGCATACATCAGTCAGGAATGCCTATCCCGTCCATACGAGTGACGTCACGGTCAAGTGACTTCATCAGGGGATCCTGATTATATTATTTCACGTCTTTATTCACATTTGTACTGCTACCTTTAGCAGCATAGTTTTTTCTATTTCTTTAAGAGCAGCGCAGCACCAACTCCTATATATATTGTTTCTATTGTTGTATGGGCTTGGTTTGACCCATATTCGGTGCTTGCAGCAGTTCAACGTTTTGCTCCTCCTTTACATGGTAGCACAGGAATAACTACACACTAAGGGTGTTGTATTGTATTTGAGCAGAGGAGAAGAGATATTATATTGTCATTGTGTGTGTTAATAGATTCAATAAACAAATGACTTTCCAAACTACGAATCATTATCACTAATCAATATATATACATTAATATCGAATTTCAACTAATATGAAAGAAATTATAGTGGATATAATGAATGAGTTCGACATGATTCCAGATTCAGTATAACGAATATCGACACTCTACAGAAACAATGAATTATCCGAAAACGAATGAACGTAACATAACGAATATAAAAGAACAAAATTATGTATTTTACGAATGACAACGAACTGAAACGAAACAAAATTTTCCGTCTAGTATTGATTGTTTGTGAATAGGAAGATGCTAACTTCCCTGCACTTATTAATAGCATCATATGCTGGTAAAAACATTTTTTTTTTTCATTTCAAAAATTGGGTATTCAAAGTGGAGGTAGGTTTGTCGTATTCACTAATCTATGTGAACATTCACTTTGATGAGTGTACAGTCTCTAGTGATATAGTAAATTACCTCACTGAGATTCATCAATACTCAAGAAAATGTATAATGAAAAAGGATACATTTCTATTATATGTTGCCCTTATTTCATAGACAATATAATATGATACGTTAGCCATGAATTCATGCAGAAAAAAATTGAGTTTAAAGTGATTATAAAGTCTACACATTTTTTACCTTATTACCTTACATTATATGCATTAAGGTTAACCCTTTGATGACTAAGCCTATTTTTGACATTTGGTGTTTACAAGTTAAAATCAGTATTTTTTGCTAGAAAATTACTTAGAACCCCCAAACATTATATATATTTTTTTAGCAGAGAATCTAGAGAATAAAATGGTGATTGTTGCAATATTTTTTATCACACAGTATTTGTGCTGCGGTGTTTTAAACGCAACTTTTTGGGAAAAGGGACACTTTTATGAATTAAAAAAAAAACAAACAGTAAAGTTAGCCCAATTTTTTTGTATAATGTGAAAGAATATGTTATACCGAGTAAATAGATACCAAACATGTCACGCTTTATAATTGCACGCACTCGTGGAATGGCGACAAACTACGGTACCTAAAAATCTCCATAGGCGACGCTTTACATTTTTTTTACGGTTACCAGGTTAGTGTTACAGAGGAGGTCTAGTGCTAGAATTATTTCTCTCACTCTGACAATCGCGTCGATACCTCACATGTGTGATTTGAACACCGTTTACATATGCGGGCGCGACTTCCGTATGCTTTTTCTTTGCTGCGCGACGGGGCGCTTTAAAAAAAAAATGTATTTATTTATTTTATTTATTTTTATATTTATAAATTCTGTTTAAAAATTTGATCACTCCACGTTTACAATTAGGAGGCTGGAACGAAGCCACTAGCGGATTCGTTCCAGACTGTCAATAACTGCCAGAGACGGCGGATTGGTAATCGGGCCTCCCGATGGAAACGGGAGAACCAGTAAGACCAGCGGGAGGCGGCGGGAGTCCCCTCCCACTCCTACGGTATAACAACCGAGCAGCTTTTAGCTGCATCGGTTGTTATACTTGGAAAGCCGATCGCCCGCTCTATAAAGCGGTACCGGGATGATGCCTGCAGCTGCGGGCATCATCCCAGTATAGCCCCCGAATGCCGAGTAGGCACATCTGCATACGCTCGGCGGGAAGGGGCTAAAAATGCCCCGCTACCTGTTTCCCCCCTCCTTAACACTAACCTGCCCCCTTTCACCGATCCAGCATTCTCTCAGCTGCAGCACCACCCCTTCTCTTCCTGGTCTCACAGTAGACACAGACAGCAGTGGGAGCCATAGGCCTCTGCTACTGTCATGCAAATCCTCTGAGGAGGGAATGTTGGCATGGCTGAACTGTGCTGTATGTGTAGGGATGGACATGACCGGCTTGGGAACGCACCCCCACTGGTATCCCTTAGTGCAAAGTTTGCAATAAAGCACCAGTGGGGGACTACAGAAGAGGATGTAAGTGAACGCTTTGGGCAATACCACTGCATGGAGCAGGTAAGTATAACATCTTTTTTTATCTTAAATTAAAATAAAATATATTCTTTACAATCACTTTAAGTAATACCCATTTTTGGCTAATTTATAATATAATAGAGTTAAGCTTTCAAGATCAGTAGGTCCCTTCCTCGAGCATTATGCAATTCTCAGAGAATTTTATAATGCAATAAGTGACTTAAGGAAAGTCCCAAAAGTTTGAGACTTTAACCATTTGACCTCCGGAAGGTTTTACCCCCTTAATGACCAGGGCATTTTTTGCTTTTCAGCACTGTGCTACTTTAACTGGCAATTGCACCGCCATGCAACACATTTTTATAATTTTTTTCAAACAAATAGAGCTTTCTTTTTGGTGGTATTTGATCACCACTGGGTCTTTTTAATTTTATATTATATAAACCAAAAAAAGACTAGACAATTTGGAAAAAGAAAAAACTATATTTTCTACTTTCTGTTATAAAACATATCCAAAAAAATCAAATTTAGGCCAAAATGTATTCTACTACATGTCTTTGGTAAAAAAAAAAAAAAAAAAAATCCCCAAAAATGTATATTAATTGGTTTGTGTGATAGAGTCTGAAGGTTTGTGTGATAGAAGTGATAGAGGCTACAAACTGCCAGGACAGTACATTAACCCCCAAATGATCCCTTTTTGGAAAGTAGACAGCCTGAAGCGTTTAGTAAGAGGTATAGAGAGTTTTTTGAAGTTGTAATTTTTTGTCAACATTTTTCTTTATATACTGTCACCAGTGCAGTATGGCATTATATGACTGGTGTGACAGTGATCAGGAATACTGACTAGTGACAGTATGTACAAAAAGATACATTTGTATTACAGTTTTAATCTTTTTTTTGAACTTTTTTCTTATTTTACAATTTTTTTTATATGCTTTCATCAGAGTTGTTCAGTGTCACCATCAGAGTTGTTCAGTGTCACCATAGTAACACTGTACTACTTTGAGGGGGCTATCAGGGATTTTTTTTACACTGTTTTTGCTTATACAGTGATGATCGTTGCATAAACAATAGTTTTAGCTGTCATGAATAGGTTAGCCATTCATGAACAGCTTGCTTATTTTTGTGATCTGTGATTGGCTAAGCTAATCATATGGTACAGGTAGCCAGGCACCATGTAATTGCTTTGGGCCAATCACAGTTCATAATAGTAAGCAAGCTGTTCATAAATGGAAAGCCATTCATGACAGGTTGTTTACATTGTTATCGTGTGATCGGTGTGAGTCGTGACCAATCATAGTGATCACATGATAGGCGGTTGCCGGATACCAATAGCAGTGATTCGCTGAGTCTAACCCAGAAGAGGCTCAGTCACATATATGTGCACGAATGAGCCTGCCCGTGCCACCCCGCTGCAGTATATCTGCAAGGGTGGGGCTAAAAGTGGTTAAAGCAGTCTTCACCATTGTGGTGCAATAATGTGCATGCATGAAAATGCACAGTAGTGCATTACTGTGTGTCATAGTGTGACACAGCTACAACACACATATTTTAGCAAGGTGCATTGGAGTGCCATTAACATGGAATATCATCACAGTGCACCAATGAGCAAAAAGTACATTATCGCATCAGTCAGCCTAATATCTTAAATTACCTAATAAAGTGTATCACCTAATCTCCAAGGGGTTTCTACAAAATGGCATGAACAAATATAGCTAGTTACATTTATTTAGTAACATTTTACTGCCCAGAATGAAGGGAATGTTTTCCAGTTTACAATTATAAATCTGGCATTGGTTAAAAGTATTTATTAAATATAATATTCAGAGTATGGAATAATATGATTTACTAAAGGAGTTGAGAATCTTCACACAATAAAGTGGGCAAATATGCAATTCAATAATCCAATCAAATGAAAAGCAAACGTATGTGATTGGGAATTTAAAGTAAACAGGAATATGCTTTGCACATGAATGGATAATTGAAGCAAATGTTTGCATAATTTATTGTGTGCAGAGTGTTAACACCTTTAGCAAATCAGCCCAAATGGTCACTCAATTAAACAAACCTGTTTTGGTGAGAGAAAGTACCTTTGTGCCTTTTCTGATTTTACATTTAAATACATACACCAAAAGTTTCAGCCAATTACAAAGTACATATGTATTGTAATGAATAATAAATATATTTTGCTAGAATTTTTTTTTAAACATCTGATTTATTAAAAAAAAAAAAAAAGCAACCTAAATGACTAAAAAGTAAATAAATCAGCGTAGTCTAAGAACATTGTGTAAATTTCTTTTTCTTTTTCTTTTTTTTTGAAAGCCTATATATTCTTATGACTTTCATCTGTCACTTTCACTTTCTCAACAGGGGCAGTGTTTTCCTCATCTTTTCCAGTTAATTAAAGATAATGCAAGGGGATTTTTAGATTAGCTGTGTTTAGTGCTGAAGATAATGTGTTAGCAAAACAAGTTGCCCAGTTACAGGGAAGTTAAGAAAACTTTAAACCTGCTTAGTGAATGCCAATAGTGCAGACCAAAGTGTTTTAATTATAAACTATTTAAAAAGGGAAATAATGTTTTCCTTTACAGTGTCTTTCTTTCTCTGCAGACTGTAATACAAGATAAGTTTAGGACATTTGCATAATGATGGGTTTCCTTTAAAGATAATACTATTACCCCTTTGAAGTGCTGGCTGTAGACTGTGCAGATTTAATATTTGTTGAGTATTATTTTGCTTAGAAATAGAAACAACTAAATTAAAAAAGAAATTATTCAATACTGTTAATTATAAAAGCATAAAGCTTTACATTCTAATCAACTATTGAATAAAAATAAGTAAAAGGTTCATAAACATTTCCTAACTCTAATATATCCATAAAAATGTAAATTACAATTTTGAAAAATACAACTTTTTTAGTTCAATATCTGTTTATAAATTTTCCAAAGGATTACAACAAAAATGCAAAAAAAAAAAAAACAAGTACATTCCATCCAGATTCATAATGTAGCCACGAATATTTACAGACCTTCATTAATGCATCCTAATTAATTCAAGTATCATACAACAAACCAAGATGAAATATATAATCATGCACCAATCTAGGAACCTTTCATTAGTCTAGTGAAAAAATATATATATAACATGTTAAAAAAAAAATACAACTTTTTAATAATTTAGCAGTGTTTGTTGAAACTGGATTACACATGACGATCATTGTGTGTTCATATCTGTTCAATTATTGCATTGTTCTTCTAATAAAATGTATTTATTAGCTAAGAGAAACAAAATATTTACTTATTAGTTTAAAGAAAAAGGCTATAAAAACATAAATGCTCTAAGTACATCTATCTTTTATTTTAAAATGACTAGGATGACATATTTATGGAAAACGAAGAAATGTTATGTGTTGTTCACTTGGTTTGAGTTAGATCATTTATACAAATTCCTAATCCACTTGGCAAGAAAAGGTCACTAGGCCTCTAGGGGTCATCCCCTTTTAACATACCATTTCACCCTCCTAAAAACTAATTCCTCTATCAACACATCTTAAACAGCAGTTCTTATTCTCCCTAACCATCCATCATAACACCAGTTATACAACGTCCTTGTAGTCATTCTCTTATGTTCTTTTTTGCTTTTATTTATGGCATATCTTCTCATCCTGTTCTTTTCAATCATAACTGGCACCAGCTAATCCTTACCACCTACACTGCTAACAGAAGTAAACAACTAAGCCCAAGCAATATGACATATGGCACTAGAGCACTGTAAATTTTATCTAGATATACAGACATGTGTATTGCAGGTTTGGACAGTTTTAAATTTCCTTTAAGGACACCTGCACAATTGCGGCAATAAAGTATAGCCATAGTAATTATTTTCTTTTAGTGTTTATTTTCCTGGTCATAAATTCAAGAAGAAAATGTAATCTCTATGCAACTTGGCACATCTGTTGTATGTCCGCATCCAACTGTGTCCCAGTAGATTCAGGAAGGTTGGTTAAATGGATTTCAAAATACTCAGACTTACAAAATGTGTTGGGTTGGTTTTAAGAGGATAGTTTTTATGCCTTCCAATTTTTTCTTTTATATGATTACTATAAATAAACTTGTTTTATTTTAAAGTAAACCAGAACGAAATACAATACATTACCAAACGTATTGGGACGCCTGCCTTTACACGTACATGAATTTTAATGGCATCCCAGTCTTAGTCCGTAGGGTTCAATATTGAGTTGGCCCACCCTTTGCAGCTATAACAGCTTCAACTCTTCTGGGAAGGCTGTCCACAAAGTTTATGAGTGTGTCTATGGGAATGTTTGACCATTCTTCCAGAAGCGCATTTGTGTGGTCAGACACTGATGTGGACAAGAAAGTCTGGCTCACAGTCTCCGCTCTAATTCATCCCAAAGGTGTTCTATCGGGTTGAGGTCAGGACTCTGTGCAGGCCAGTCAAGTTCCTCCACCCCAAACTTGCTCATCCATGTCTTTAAGGACCTTGCTTTGTGCACTGGTCCAAATCATTTGGTGGAGGGGGGATTATGGTGTGGGGTTGTTTTTCAGGGGTTGGGATTGGTCCCTTAGTTCCAGTGAAGGGAACTCCTAAGGCATCAGCATACCAAGATATTTTGGACAGTTTAATTCTGCCAACTTTGTGGGAACAGTTTGGGGATGGCTCCTTCCTGTTCCAACATGACTGCACACCAGTGCACAAAAACAAGGTCCTTAAAGAAATGGATGAGTGACTTTGAGGTGGAGGAACTTGACTGGCCTTCAAAGAGTCCTGACCTCAAAGGGTGGGCCAACTCAATATTGAACCCTACGGACTAAGACTGGGATGACATTAACCACTTCCCGCCCGGCCTATAGCGGATTGACGGCCGGGCGGTGGTTCAGTTATCCTGACTGGGCGTCATATGACGTCCTTCAGGATAACATGCCGCGGGGGGCCGTCCCCCTGCCAGAACACAATAGCACAGCAGGGGAGATCGCTGTACTAACATGGTATAGTTAGTACAGTGGCTCTGACCTGAGCTGTCAGGTTTTTTTCGTTCAGGGTTGAATGAAAAAAAACTACTAGTGTGTACTAGGCTTTAAACTCTGATAGTGAAAGCTTTAGGTGCCAAATGAGGTGTTTATATTTTTTCCTTAATTTTCAAAGTTTCCATAAAGGTTTAGTGAAAGTTCTCACTAGACTTTTGTTATAACATATGTTATTGCTACATCTGTTACTTACTCTAAGCTATTAGAAAATAACACTTTTAATTAGGCCCAAAAGGAAAGTGAATATTTAACCATATTTCAAGGCTTATAAATAATTTTCAAATTAATATTTTACATGCTGTAGATTCATCAGTACAAAAAATATGTAGGAACATTCGTTTTTGTTTAATCCTCTGCAGTGAAAACATTCTATATCGGTCACTTAGCTAAAAGCAGGTGTGCATTTTAAAAAATGAATGTCTTTTGCAGTCTCAAATAAATATCTTGCGTTCACCGAACCATAGAGAGGATTCACAGCACACTCTGAACCGGACAGTCAGGATCAACAGAGTAAGACACACATGGTGGTGTTCTCTTTGAAGAGTAGGAGAGCTTGTATTATGTGAAACAAATTAGGCATTGGAACAGGATTTGGGAATGGAGAAGAAGGAGGAAGAGAGAAAGCATGTGGCAGCACACCAGCCCAAATATTTTAAATAACCTGAAGCAACATTTGATTTATGTATTTTCCTCATGCATTAGACAGGTTGTCCCTAAGGGATGTGGAGAACCTACAGCTGGACTTTCAGAAGGTCTAATCTATTTTATTAAACTTTTTTTTTAAGCCAGTAGTTTCAAGATCATATTTATTTTTTTAGCATTGCATTCTTGGTAATATATAGCTGCTATTATTGACATAATGAAGATACAAATGTCTCATATTTCTTTAAATGGTATTTGTTTCACTTGAATTCAGGTCATCATTAACTCATACAATATTCTTACAAGTCAATCAAAAAATGTGTTTGCATAAATAATCATCTATCTGGACATAACATGATGCATGTTTGATAATAAAAGGGAATTAGTCTTTTAAGAAGATCTAAGCCCTTATTGGTTGCCATTTAGTTTGCTAAACACCATGTAATACAAAACAATTGTCATGTTGTTTTTTTTCTATTTTTTTTTTTTGCTTTACAAAATTCTGTTTTTACTTTTTTCATCTTTCTCTGCATTTCAGTGATGCTGATTTCCTCTAACATCTTTTAGCCACTTCTTATATTTTGCGTGTCATCTGTACAGCCATTTAAAGGAGAAGTCCAGCCAAAGCTTGTTTGGCTGGACTTCTCCTATGGATCACAGGAGTGCAATTCGTTTTGCACTCCTGTGATTCGTTTTCAGCGGAGACCGGTCTGAAGTCCGCTCTCTGCTGATGTCACGGATATCAGTCCAGGCACCGCGTCATCCCGACCACGGAGTCTGGATCCGCCAGGTGCCTGGACTGACACCTGGCTCAGCCTCTCAGGGAGCCCGCCCCTCCACTGCCCAGCGCTCCAATGAGCGAGGAGGGAGCAGAGAAGAGAGCTGTGACTGACAGCCTGCAGCTCTCTGCTTGGGGAACTGTCAGAACTGAATTATCTACGATGTTCAATTGCCCGGTTCTCAGTGCAGAGGCACCGGGGGACAGATGCAGCATCACTCCGACAGAGGTAAGTATGATTCTAAAAAAAAAAAGTTAAACCCATACTTCTCTTTTAAAGTCTTCAATGAAAAAACACTGGGGTTGATTTACTATAACTGGAGAGTGCAACTTTGCATTGAATCCAATCAGCTTCCAGGTTTTATTGTCAAAGCTTAAGGGCCCTTTCACACTGGGGGCGGTTTGCAGGCGCTATTGCGCTAATAATAGCGCCTGCAAACCAACCCGAAAGTGCCGCTGCTTTGTCTCCAGTGTGAAAGCCCCGGGGGCTTTCACACTGGAGCGGTGTGCCAGCAGGACGGGAAAAAAAGTCCTGCTAGCAGCATCTTCAGAGCGGTGAAGGAGCGGAGTATATACCGCTCCTTCACTGCTCCTGCCCATTGAAATCAATAGGACAGCAGAGGCATTTGCGGTGGTTTTTAACCCTTTCTCGGCCGCTAGCGGGGGTAAAACCGCCCGCTAGCGGCCGAATACCGACGGTAAAGCGCTGATTACAACAGCGGCGCTTTACCGCCGACGCCGCCCCCGCCCCAGTGTGAAAGGGCCCTAACTGAACAAGCTGAAGTTAGAAGTTGATTGGCTACCATACACAGCTGCATCACATTTTGCACTATCCAGTTTTAGTAAATCAACCCCAGAATTACAATGCAAAGCATAAGGCCCCTTTCACACTGGGGCGGTGCAGGCGCTGGCGGTAAAACGCCGCCATTTTTAGCGCCGCTTTAACGTCGTTTTAGCGGCGCTATTCGGTCGCTAGCAGGGGCAGTTTTACCCCCCTGCTAGCGGCCGAAAAAGGGTTAAAACCGCTGTATACGGTATATACACCGCTCCAAAGATGCTGCTAGCAGGACTTTTTTTTACCATCCTGCCAGCGCACCGCTCGAGGGCTTTCACACTGGAGTGTGAGGAGCGGCTCTTTCAGGGCGCTTTGCAGGCGCTATTTTTAGCGCTGAAGCACCTGCAAAGCACCCCAATGTGAAAGGGGTCTAACTTGGAGACGGAGATGAAGCATTGGCACCTCATAACACGAAGTGTCTAAACAAGAACCTTTATGGCAGCATAAACAGGTAATATCTTAATAAAAAATGAAGATATATTGAATTGAAAATTACTTTTGAAATTAGATTAACATGTTAAAAAATATATGAAATTTCAGTGACTGGGTTTCCACATTTGGGGTGCCTCTCTGTCAGCTCAGTTGCCTTCTGGTCTTGTCAGAACTGCAGATTTTAAACAATGATTATTTAATGTCTTTTGGTGCATTATTTAGCTACTACTATATATTAGTGGTTGCAAAATAAATAATATTTTTCTCATTTATTTTGTTTCCTTTTTATGGCTATTTTTTTGAAAAGTAAAAAAGAAAAATAGCTATTTATTTTTTTGCTATTACCAACTTGTGCCGAAACTCATTGAAGCCTTACTGCTTCATGGCTGTAGTTTAAATAATATATATATTTTTTTTAAGAAAGTGTTAATTTCATGCTCGAATTCCATTATTATAAAACCATTTGCTAAACTTACCAACTTGATACCTTCTTCTGGCATGTCTGGGACATACTCTGGGAAGATATTTCTGTTATAAACAGTATGTCTATGCATTTTCTGAATAGTAGATGCATATTTTAGTTAAGTAGATCTCTGGGGTATTATCAATTGTGGGTACATAATATATTATGAAATTATGCAAACTATACCAGTATCTCAGTAACATAAAACAGTCTAAATATGCATGTTACCATTTTCATATAACTATTTTTATTCATTAATTTAGTCATTCTTTCAACCATTACATTTTCTTTCTTTTTTCTAAAGCTATATGTGGCCAAAACCTATACAGGACAAATCAATCTCTTTGCCACCCAAAAGCAAAAATTACTTATCTAATAGTAATGCAGACCCTATCTGTTCTTATAAAATGATGGGACAGGTAAAGCTTCTTGTGTAGATGATTGTATTTTGTCCATGAAATTATTTCTCAACTCTGCGATAGGGTGGTGGGAGAGGGTGATAAATGTAAGACCTGGCATGAATATGGATATAGTTAAACAATAGCTTAGTGGTAGCCTCCTAAAGCAAGTGTTTATTCTTCTTACCAGATCAAAATGTGTCACTTTAAGCTGAAATTTTACATATATAAAATATGTAATCTATGTATAAATAATTTGCCATACAAATGTCTTAAGTATTCAAACAGGTATATTCAGGGCTTTTTTTCAGTAGGAATGCAGGGGAACACAGTCCTGGCACCTCCAGCACTGAATGTATGTAATGGCAAGAGGTGATGGGGTGTGCTGGGGGGTCTTTTGATGCTGGCTGCTAGGCCATTTATTGTCACTAGGGGGATCTATTGTTGTGGGTCTATTGTTGCTGGGGGGTTCATATGTTGCTAGGGAGTCAATTGTTTATGGGCCGGATCTATTGTTGAGGGTGGGGTCTCCTGATGCTGGCTGCTGAGAGATCTATTGTTGCTGGCAAGAATTTATTGTTGTGGGGGGTTCTATTGTTGCTTGCTGCAGGGGAGCTATGTAACTGCTTTTTTGTGGTTTTTATTAACACATTCTATATAAATTACTTAGCTCCACAAAATTATACTTGGTTCTGTATTCTCTAAAAAGGGTGGTACTGAAATGTGGGTGAGGGGTGGAACTAAGGGACAGTGCTAGGAGTACCTGCACCTATTCTTTGGGAAAAAAGCCCTGGGTATAATGAAGGATCATAGTATTATTTGTAATATTATCATCAGCTCCATCTAGTGGCCAGGATGTGGTATTTTTCTGAAATACCTCAACTGAAATAATATTGAACTATGACTACTAGATGGAGCAGACAACCATGGGAGATAATCATATTACAACAATATGGTGAGCCTTATCCATAAATCTACTACAAATTGTCCATGTAAAATACATTCATTTTCTTAAAACACACACACATTTATTGCAAGGGCATGGGTTTATATAGACTCTAATATTGTATAGATGAATACCACAATTTGATTACAATCTGACAATTATGCCCCGTACACACGATCGGAAATTCCGCCAGCAAAAGTCTGATGTGAGCTTTTGGTCGGAAATTCTGACCGTGTGTATGCTCCTTCGGACTTTTGCTGGCGGAATTCCCACCAGCTAAAGATTGAGAGTAGGTTCTCTATTTTTCGGATGGAAAAAGTTCCGATCGGAAATTCCAATTGTCTGTACCAATTCCGACGTGCAAAATTCCTACGCATGCTCGGAAACAATTTGACGCATGCTCAGAAGCATTGAACTTCATTTTCTCGGCTCGTCGTAGTGTTGTACGTCACCACGTTCTTGACGGTCGAAAGTTCAGAGAACTTTTGTGTGACCGTGTGTATGCAGGCCAAGCTTGAGCGGAATTCTGTCAGAAAAACCATCCAAGATTTTTCTGACGGAAATTCTGCTCGTGTGTACGGGGCATTACAGTTTACAAATTACTTTACTTTAAACTGCACTCAATTGTCTATAGTCATCAGATATTTAGAACATATCATTGTGCCTCTAAATACATCTTTAATTAGATTACATTTGAACTAAATGTTACTTCCTCTAACTTTCATCATTCTATTCCAGATGACTAATCTTTGAGACCATACAAATCAATATACCCCTTTAATATAAGTGTACTGAAAGAATAATACAACGTACATGGGCTATGTAACCTTTCTACAAATCCGGGCTGGAATATACACTAATCATATACTTTCCACTGTAAACCAATGTTCAGTATTCACATAATTTTTGAGTGAACAGTCTGAACACCTTTAATAAATCAGCCTACTTTTTATTTTTCATTGTGTGTGTGTGTGTATGTGTGTGTTTGTGTGAGTGTTTGTGAGTGTGTGTGTGTGTATGGGTGTGTGTATGTGTGTGTATGTATGTGTGTGTGTGTGTGTGTGTGTGTGTGAGTGTGTGTGTATGGGTGTGTGTATGTGTGTGTATGTAAGTGTGTGTGTGTGTGTATGTGTGTGTGTATGTGTGTGCGTGTGTGTGTGTAAATGGGGTTTTGGGACAGAAGATACTCAAAATTTAGGAGCACTAAAGATAATTTTCTACAAAGTGGAGGAAGCTGCTAAAGTTGAAAAATGAACAAAAGAAAGAAAGAAAAGAAAGAAAGAAAGAAAACAACATACAGAATATCTATTGCAGTCAAGCAGCTGGAAAGATAATGTTAAACAGAAAGCAATTGCAGCCCATAAGCTTGTGCAACTGGGCTAATTCTGTCCGTGCCTGCTCCGTGAAGACAAACTTTATGTCTGTCATCACATGCCCATTAAACCCCTATCTGTGTATCACACAAAAAAAATCCACCGCCAGATTCCGAACAAATTAATTGCCAAGCTGGGGATGGAGGAAAGAGCTGTCAGTGAAATGCTCCTGTTTTGTTTGTTGGTAAACTTTCTCAGGATGTGGCAAGATAATCCAACTTACATGATTAAACGTGGAGCTGCTGCTACAAGATGTTCTTTCAGCACTTTACATTCAGAGGGAATACACGTCTCGCTCTTTGGCAGATGAACATGTCCTATGCTGGGACAATGAACCCACAGTGCTACTTACTGGCTAGAGCTGAAAGTAAGATTTAAGTAGAGTAATAACATTGCAGCATATCAACTGCAATGTGTGCTCTTCTATTCATGTGTTTTATTTACTTTATTTTATTTATTTTTTTCATAAAAATGTATGTCTGGATGTAATACATAATGGTAATAAAACATTGTAGGAAATAAAGTAGTGGACACAAAAAATGTTCTTGCCTAAAGTGATTATGTATTTAGACAAAACATGGTACTAAAGGCTCATAGGTTGATCACTTTGCAAAGGAATTTTCCCCAGAGCTAAGGCCCCTTTCACACTGGGGCATCGGCGGCGGCGGCGGTAAAGCGCAGCTATTTTTAGCGGTGCTTTACCGTCATATTTGCGGGGGGTATTCGGCTAGCGGGGTGCTTTTAACCCCTGATAGCAGCCAAAAAAGGGTTAAAACCATCCACAAAGCGTGTGGGCAGGAGCGGTGAAGGAGCGGTGTATACACACTACTCCAAAGATGCTGCTAGCAGGACTTTTTTTTACCGTCCTGCCAGCGCACCGCTCAAGTGTGAAAGCCCTCAGGCTTTCACACTGAAGAGACAGGGGCGGCTCTTTCAGGGCGCTTTGCAGGAGCTATTTTGCCCCAGTGTGAAAGGGGTCTTAGTGATTGTGGTCAAATGTTCCTTGGCAATGAATACCCAATCATGTGCAAGAGAATTTAAAAGAGGCATTTTTGCTTGCATATGATTGTGTGGTGGATGTCAGCAGAGCTTCACCTCATCTACTAAACTCTGTAGAAAATAATCTTGCAAAGTGCAGCTTCCCTTGCAAAGGGAAAAAAAAAATTCTTTATTAAATCACCCTCATAGGCTGTACAGCAGGCATCATGATGCTACACCATTAGTGTGCTCTCCAATTTCCCCAATTTTCTCTATAGCATCCTCAAAAAACGGTTTCTCTCAGGTATGGAGCAAATGTAACGTTGCCATCTGACTCCCACAATTCTGTGTTCAGTTATTGGATGGCCTAAATAACCAGTTGGAAAAGTGTGGATGGGGCCATTCCTAGGCTTATGCAGATAGCAACTTTCAGAAAATAAGTGCTGCATCAGATTTATAGGTCTCCAACAGTGGATTGTGGTTGGAAAGAAGAAAGAAATGGCTGCACATCCAGAACTTCCGATTGCCTTTTATTTTGTTTCACAAAGATAACACCAAAGACACCAAACTGTGGTCACGTAGACGCGTTTCACACATACATCTTGTGCTTAATCATTACCAAAATAAAAGGCAATCAGAAGTTCTGAATGTGCAGCCATTTCTTTCTTCTTTCCAAGTTTCCCACGGAGGCGGGCTGGGGCTAGCACTCTGCAAGTTACTCCAATCAGCCTTATCTTTATAGACCTGGAGCAGCTGTTCTTTTTCCTGTGGATTGTGGTTGATGGTTAGGATGCATTCTGAACAGTCTATGCGTTAGACTTATTATTTTTTTTTTATTAATCTATGTACAAGGTCACCACCGGGCTCCTGCGATCACTCGGGGCATATGGAGAACTGGGATCTGTGTGTGTACACACACAGTTTCCGGTTCTCTGTGGGGAGAACACACAGATCATCTGTTCATACAGAGTATGAACAGTGATCTGTCACCTCCCCTGCACAGTCCCCTCCCTCCTTCAATTAGAACACACACTAGGACACACTTAACCCCTTCACTGCCCCCTAGTGGTTAACCCCTTCACCGCCAGTGACATTTTTACAGTAATCAATGCAATTTTATAGCACTGATCGCTGTAAAAATGCCAATGGTCCCAAAAATGTGTCAAAATTGTCTGACATGTCCACCACATCCTAGATGGGCTGGAGAAACAACTATAGGATGTGTTTCCCTGATAGCAATGTTAGGAGGGACATATGCTATAGGAAGAATTACATATTATAATCTGGGTCATATAAGTCAATGGAGGTGTGGACACCAATGCGTCCATTGACAACTTTCGATATATAGGGGTGAATAGAACATACCAGATTGTTAATCTTGAGGGCGAATAGAATATACTAGATCAATATGTTTTCTTCATTCCTGACCTATTTGTGATTATATCAACTTATACATCCTAGATGGGTTGGGAAACAACCATAGGATTTGTCTCCTTGTTAGTAATGTTAGGAGGGATTTTTGCCACTTGAGGAACGATATACCACAATCTGGGCCATTTATGCCCAATTGATTGTATACCTCTGCGGTTTTGCCATATTTTACGTTTGTGCGATTTTACGTTTGTGCTATTTTTAATATATTTTTATAATTTTTATTATATTTTTCACAATATATAGTTTTTTTGTATAAACTGCATGTCGATTAGGGAAAGACTATTGCAATATGAATGGTCACCTTTTCCGTCGTTTTATTTATTTTCTATTCTGATAAGAGGTTTTTGGACCCTGTTAAGAATTCCAATTCTTCTATATTTCTATATAATCTTACTATGCTACATGTATTCATTTGCATTTTTTGTTCCTAATCTGTAATTTAAGGATGGTGATCCCACGGCACTTTCGATTGTCGATCGGATCCCATGCTTTTCAGTGCAACATAGGGATGCCCACACCTAAGATGGCGCCGTGTGTTTCCATCTATGGAACTCAGGGCGAGGCTTGGTGTGGATATTTAACGTGGTGGCCCAGCATGCTTCCCGTTCCCCATTGAAAACGTCAGCGTGTGACGAAACGCGTCTGGGAGGGACGTGCTGACGTCGCCACGTGTGTCTTGTGAGGACGGGAGTGTGTATGAATGCCGGCCGGCTTCATTTTATGCTGTTTTTAACTTCCTTTGATGTAAGTGTTACTCTTTATATAATAAACCGGACTATACAGTGTTACACTATTGGTGTTTTTTCTACTTACCATATTCTGCTGAGCTTGGGCACGACTGGCCAGGACTTATCCACATCGTTTCAGATTGGAGCCCATCGGTGCCTTAACCGATCTGCCTGTGTATGAGGATGTCTGGTAAGCGGAACATCCCCTAAACCTGTAGGTGTGATTTAACATATTTACACGCTGGGTGTATTATTCCACCTATATGATTTGATATTTGGTAAGCAGCCTGTGCATGTGGTGTGCTGCATACAAGGGTTTTTTCTGGTTCTTCCCCTTTTTTTCTATCAGTGTGCTCAGATCACTTATAATTTTTTCTGCTAATAATTAATTTTTGGTGATTGGGTAAAGTTTTTTTCTTTTTTTCCTTTTTTTCTTTTTTTCTTAAACCTGCCCAATTAGAGGGGTGTTATAAAGTGTCACTCTTCCTCACTTTTTTTCATTGATGTGTATGATTATATGACACCCATCATCATCCGAGGTTGTAATATTACTTTTGGGTGATCCATGTTCTCTATGATCACATCGTTTTGAATGTCAAAAATTTTTTCTTTTTCACTTTCTTCACAAACTGGGTGTTTTTATGTGGTAATAATCAACAGTATTACACCATATGCGTACTTCTCTTTTTTGGAAATTATTTTCATGAACCGGTTCATGTCACGAGGATGAAAATTGTGATCCATCCAAAGGTATCAGTCTAAAGGCCCAGGCTGGGTTTAAGCCATCCGCCTATAAGAGGCTTGCATCTGGTAAGCGCAATCACCTGCTGTTTCTCTTCGGCCCAATTGTCACTTTTTATTGGAAGAACCACATAGAGACATACACAATAGATTCACCATCTTTATTGTTATATGGACAGTATGTTTGGATTCCCAAGACTGTATCAACAATAGACAATATTTACATTTCAGGATCAAATGATTTTATCAACAATTCTTGTATTTAATTAGCGCGGTTTTTCCATATATTGTTTTGTTTTTGGTGTGCTTCACTTATAACCGCAGCTTTTGATATTTGTTTCTAAGCGCAGTTTTTTTATAATAATTGTTTGTTTGGCATATTACTGCAGCTGGTTATTGATATCTAATCATGGATATTTTTGAATTTAGAGCTCAAAAGGTGGTCAACACTGATGGTGTTTTTGAGTCATTCAGGGAGGATGAGAATGGCCTGGGGGGGTGTTTACAAGATTGAAAAATCTTTTGATCTCAGAAACCCATACCCAATGGGATATAGCTTACCTTGAGACCTATATTAAAAACTCTATGGTCCCAAGGAGCTTGAGATGGGAGGTTTCCCCCCAAAAGGGCGAATCAGAATTGGAAGAGTGGTTCAAATATTTTAATCAAGCAGGACTATCTCTATTACAATTTTTGATAGACCGGAAAACGGTTAAACTGTTAAAAATTGACACTGAGATTAAAGCCATCAAAGAGAAACTCAGTGCCAATAAGGATAGTGATGAGTATAGGGAGAGGTCTCAGAGTCTATTGAAAGTCCTTGAAAAAGAGGACAAGGATCAGAAACTTAAGAAAAAGAAAAAATATAATCGGGACCTAAATGATTACTGCAATAACATGGTGTTTGAATGGCAAAAAAAGATGCTTGAAGACGCAGCAGGTCGGGCCACAACCGAGATGGAGGTGTCCAACCAGGGCTGTACTGATAATACAGGAGCTCCCCTGAGACAGCCCCAGTCCGCTAAGAACACCAAGAAAGGTCCCTTAGAAAAGACCCTGAAAGGCCCCTTAAGATACCAATCCCCTCAGAGACCTGCGGGGTCCAATAAATCTAATTCTTTCCCCTCCCACTATCCCCAAAACTCAGGGCCTTCTAGATCTAATTATGGTCAAAGGGGAGGGGGGACACGACATATGCCACCACCCCCATGGAGGGGAAACTATCAAAATGGTGGGGGAGGGCGTGGCCCTTCCAATTCTAACAGAGGCCGGGGCTTTAGTACTGGACAACAGGAATGGTGGAGACATAATCAAGATTATAATTCCATTCAAAAGACACCATACCAAGATTCATATATCCCTGATTGGGAATATAATCTTCCCACTCAAAATAGGTTCTTTCCTATGAGTGATATGAATACATATGAGGGGGGGCCAATACATCAGGCATGGCAACAGGGCGAACATGATCCATTTACCACCTATCCCTCCCAAAATGTGTCCGCTTTCAATCCCAATGTCCCATCTGCCAACAGTTTGGGACCGTGGGGTTTTTCCAGGCCAGGACAAGGCCTGAAAAGACCAGTAGAAAGAAACGAGGAACTAGAGGGGGGAGGAGACTGCGAACAAAAAAGAGCCAGAATATAACAGGACAGGGTATTTTTAATTTGAGCACTAAAGAATTGTCTTACTCTGAAAAAATTGTTTTAGATAAAGGCCTCAAATTTGCCCCACCTAAGAGCCTTAATAGGTTCCAAACTTATATGGACGTCCATAAGTTTGTTCGAAAACTCAATATAAAGAGATATATGATTGGCAATCCCATCATCAGGAATTCCCAGTCAACAGATCATTTTGTGCACTCTGGCCTGGCCAATGCATCCCTTTTTAACCCACCCGGAACACTTGCTCCAACCTTAAAGGTGTTTAGGGATGTGGTGCTTAGGGACCTGGAGAGGCTAGAGATAAAGAATGCCAAAAATTCAAAAACTATACAGGAGGGTTTGGACTCGTTATGTGAAAATAAAGAATTGGTCATCCGCCCTGCGGATAAGGGGGGGGGAATAGTGGTGTTAGATCGGAAGGATTATTTGACTGAAATGGGCAGAATCCTAGGTGACACTGATACATATACCCCTCTACCTGCTGACCCTATAAAGAGCTATACCAAAGAACTCCGTAAAATCATTTCGAAAGGTTTGAGATTGGGAATTCTGGGGGAGAAAGAGAGTCTTTATTTGATTCCAAGGGCTCCCAGAACTCCCATCATATATTACCTACCTAAGGTACATAAAAATCCTGTCTGCCCCCCGGGACGTCCCATCGTGAGTGGTATCGATTCCATCACGTCCCGGGTGGGCAGATATATAGATTTTTTTCTTCAGCCCCTTGTTCAGAAAATGCCCTCTTATATTAAGGATACACGCCATGTGCTTAACCTCCTCTCTAACATTACCATCAAACCAGGGATGTGGATGGTTAGTGCTGACGTGTCCTCCCTATATACCATTATTCCCCACGAAATGGGTTTAAATGCGGTAAAGGATGCCCTAAATAAAGGGTCGGGCCTTCCTTTGGAACAAATATCCTTTATTATGGAACTGCTTATTTTTGCAGCCTCCCACAATTATTTTTGGTTTGCCAACAAATTTTATCGTCAATGTCGTGGGGTGGCTATGGGGGCTAAATATGCCCCTAGCTTGGCAAATCTCTTTATGGCCAAGTGGGAGGAGGACGTCGTCTATGCCCACCGTAACCCCCATCTTGTCGTGTGGGCAAGGTATATAGACGACGTCCTCCTCCTATGGGATGGAGATGGCCAGGAGCTACAACAATTCCTGTCCTCTCTGAATGTCAATGACAGAGGTATACAGTTAAATTTTGAGTCAAGTCAGACCCAGATTCATTTTCTGGACCTTACTTTGACCATAGATGAGAACCACCTGTTGACCTCCACCTTTTTTAAAGAAAGTGATCGTAATTCCTTCATTTCTTTGGAAAGCTGCCATCATAAACCCTGGCTTCAGGCTATCCCTAAAAGTCAATATATGAGAATACGTAGAAACTGCTCAGACCTTGAGAAATTTAAAGCACAGAGCAATATTCTTACTGAAAGATTTCTTGAAAAGGGCTACCCCAAAGAGAGCCTGCTACCAGCCTTGATGGAAGTGCAGGACATGAGTAGAGAGCTCCTATTGGTTGATAAGCCCAGACCTAGGGGAATAGACCAAAGTTTTGGGGTACCTTTCATTACTTCCTATTCTCTTCAACATAAGGAAATTAAGCAAATAGTCTCTAAACACTGGCACATTATCACCAATGATCGGGTGTTGAAAGAGACTTTACCATCTAGACCAAAGGTTGTCTTCAGAGGGGCCCCGTCACTGAGGAGCCAATTAGCCCCTGGAGTACTGGACCCCCCAACTGTCAAGACAACTTTTTTCGACCAACTGACGGGCTTTTATAAATGTAATAGGTGTCGAGTGTGTTCTCTCAGCTCCTGTCGCAATAGGAAGACCCAATCCTTTGTGTCTACGATAACTGGGCGAACCCACCAAATCACCCCATTTATTACTTGCTCCACTATGGGGGTGGTTTACATGTTGCAGTGCCCTTGTGGCCTGCAATATGTGGGACGGACTAAACGCCCCCTTCAGGTGAGGCTTAATGAACACGTCACAAATATCCTAACGGGATTTAAAAATCATTCCGTGTCCAAGCATTACCGCCTGGTACACGACAGAAACCCTGCCAACACATTGTTTTTGGGTATTGATCGGTACCAACCCCACTGGCGAGGTAGTTCTATGGTGCGTGACATCTCCAAACTGGAGATGTCATGGGTCCATAGAATTAAGAGTTATACACCCCATGGACTCAATATAGACGTAGACGTCAATGCGTTTATTGACAACTCTTGATCAATAGGAATAAAACATACCAGATTACTATGTTTGAGGGCGAACAGGATATACTGGATGAATATATGTTCCTTTCATTCCTGACCAGTCTATGTTTTTGTCTATTTATACATCCTAGATGGGCTGGAGAAACAACTATAGGATGTGTTTCCCTGATAGCAATGTTAGGAGGGACATATGCTATAGGAAGAATTACATATTATAATCTGGGTCATATAAGTCAATGGAGGTGTGGACACCAATGCGTCCATTGACAACTTTCGATATATAGGGGTGAATAGAACATACCAGATTGTTAATCTTGAGGGCGAATAGAATATACTAGATCAATATGTTTTCTTCATTCCTGACCTATTTGTGATTATATCAACTTATACATCCTAGATGGGTTGGGAAACAACCATAGGATTTGTCTCCTTGTTAGTAATGTTAGGAGGGATTTTTGCCACTTGAGGAACGATATACCACAATCTGGGCCATTTATGCCCAATTGATTGTATACCTCTGCGGTTTTGCCATATTTTACGTTTGTGCGATTTTACGTTTGTGCTATTTTTAATATATTTTTATAATTTTTATTATATTTTTCACAATATATAGTTTTTTGTATAAACTGCATGTCGATTAGGGAAAGACTATTGCAATATGAATGGTCGCCTTTTCCGTCGTTTTATTTATTTTCTATTCTGATAAGAGGTTTTTGGACCCTGTTAAGAATTCCAATTCTTCTATATTTCTATATAATCTTACTATGCTACATGTATTCATTTGCATTTTTTGTTCCTAATCTGTAATTTAAGGATGGTGATCCCACGGCACTTTCGATTGTCGATCGGATCCCATGCTTTTCAGTGCAACATAGGGATGCCCACACCTAAGATGGCGCCGTGTGTTTCCGTCTATGGAACTCAGGGCGAGGCTTGGTGTGGATATTTAACGTGGTGGCCCAGCATGCTTCCCGTTCCCCATTGAAAACGTCAGCGTGTGACGAAACGCGTCTGGGAGGGACGTGCTGACGTCGCCACGTGTGTCTTGTGAGGACGGGAGTGTGTATGAATGCCGGCCGGCTTCATTTTATGCTGTTTTTAACTTCCTTTGATGTAAGTGTTACTCTTTATATAATAAACCGGACTATACAGTGTTACACTATTGGTGTTTTTTCTACTTACCATATTCTGCTGAGCTTGGGCACGACTGGCCAGGACTTATCCACATCGTTTCAGATTGGAGCCCATCGGTGCCTTAACCGATCTGCCTGTGTATGAGGATGTCTGGTAAGCGGAACATCCCCTAAACCTGTAGGTGTGATTTAACATATTTACACGCTGGGTGTATTATTCCACCTATATGATTTGATATTTGGTAAGCAGCCTGTGCATGTGGTGTGCTGCATACAAGGGTTTTTTCTGGTTCTTCCCCTTTTTTTCTATCAGTGTGCTCAGATCACTTATAATTTTTTCTGCTAATAATTAATTTTTGGTGATTGGGTAAAGTTTTTTTCTTTTTTTCCTTTTTTTCTTTTTTTCTTAAACCTGCCCAATTAGAGGGGTGTTATAAAGTGTCACTCTTCCTCACTTTTTTTCATTGATGTGTATGATTATATGACACCCATCATCATCCGAGGTTGTAATATTACTTTTGGGTGATCCATGTTCTCTATGATCACATCGTTTTGAATGTCAAAAATTTTTTCTTTTTCACTTTCTTCACAAACTGGGTGTTTTTATGTGGTAATAATCAACAGTATTACACCATATGCGTACTTCTCTTTTTTGGAAATTATTTTCATGAACCGGTTCATGTCACGAGGATGAAAATTGTGATCCATCCAAAGGTATCAGTCTAAAGGCCCAGGCTGGGTTTAAGCCATCCGCCTATAAGAGGCTTGCATCTGGTAAGCGCAATCACCTGCTGTTTCTCTTCGGCCCAATTGTCACTTTTTATTGGAAGAACCACATAGAGACATACACAATAGATTCACCATCTTTATTGTTATATGGACAGTATGTTTGGATTCCCAAGACTGTATCAACAATAGACAATATTTACATTTCAGGATCAAATGATTTTATCAACAATTCTTGTATTTAATTAGCGCGGTTTTTCCATATATTGTTTTGTTTTTGGTGTGCTTCACTTATAACCGCAGCTTTTGATATTTGTTTCTAAGCGCAGTTTTTTTATAATAAATGTCCACCATAATGTCGCAGTCCCGATAAAAATCACAGATCGCCGCCATTGCTAGTAAAAAAAAGTAATAATAAAAAAGCCATAAAACTATCCCCTATTTTGTAGACGTATAACTTTGGTGCAAACCAATCAATAAACGCTTATTGGGATTTTTTTTACCAAAAATATGTAGAAGAATATGTATTGGCCTAAACTGAGGAAAAGAAATGTTTTTTTATATATTTTTTGCGGATAATTATTATAGCAAAAAGTAAAAAATATTGCTTTTTTTTCAAAATTGATGCTCTTTTTTTGTTTATAGCGTAAAAAATAAAAACCGCAGAGGTGATCAAATACCACCAAAAGAAAGCTCTATTTGTGGGGAAAAAAAGGACATTGATTTTGTTTGGGAGCCACGTCGCATGACCGTGCAATTGTCAGTTAAAGAGACGCAGTGCCGAATAGCAAAAAGTGCTCTGGTCTTTGGCCAGCCAAATGGTCCGGGGCTGAAGTGGTTAAGATTATTTTGTACAAAGTAAAATAAATAAAAATAAATTGCTTAAGGTTTTATCCCATCTGATCACCTTAATTTCAAGACTGTGGCACAACTTTTAGGGAATCTCTTCACCTGTACAACAATTTGTCTTCATACCTAGGTAGCCTTATGGTATCATTTAGACTTCTTTTTATTGGCATGTTGTTACTTTTAAACATTAGCCAAAATAAAGATGATAAAATTCCTTTGTACCTAGTTGTGGTTTTAAAAATGTTTAGGTGTTTAGAAAACAATACTTATATATCTTAAAAAAACATAGGCATTTGGGTTGATTTACTAAAACGGGAGAATGCAAAATCTGGTGCAGTTCTGCATGGTAGCCAATTAGCTTCTAACTTCAGCTTGTTCAATCAAACTTTAATAGGGCGTACACACGGTCGGACTTTGTTCGTACATTCCGACAACAAATTCCTAGGATTTTTTCCGACGGATGTTGGCTCAAACTTGTTTTGTCTACACACGGTTGTCGAAAAAACCGATCGTTCTAAACGCGGTGACGTAAAACACGTACGTCGGGACTATAAACGGGGCAGTGGCCAATAGCTTTCATCTCTTTATTTATTCTGAGCATGCGTGGCACTTTGTCCGTCGGATTTGTGTACACACGATCGGAATTTCCGACAACGGATTTTGTTGTCGGAAAATTTTATCTCCTGCTCTCCAACTTTGTGTGTCGGAAAATCCAATGGAAAATGTCCGATGGAGCCCACACAGTCGGAATTTCCGACAACACGCTCTGATCGGACATTTTCCATCGGAAAATCCGACCGTGTGTACGGGGCATAACACACAAAAAAAACCTGGAAGCTAATTGTTTTCTATGCAGGGCTGCACCGGATTTTGCACTCTCCCTTTTTAGTAAATCAACTACTATGTCTGTAGACGCACATCCAGTACATTTGTAAAATTGTCTGCAATCTGTCCACATATGATACACATGTGGGTGGGACTGCTTGGGGGAGCTGCAGAAATAAGAGAGACATACATTGTGAACAGATACAGTTTCAATATGATTTAACTTAATTTTCTGTTGTTATAAGGATTGTTCACTGAACACCAAGTAGAGCTCAGCATGAATAAGTAAAGTGTCTTAAAGGCTAAGTTCACCTTCAGGGGAAAAAAAAAATGCATATATTTTTGCAGGGAAAAAAATGCATTTATAATTTTTCCCACTGGAGTCTGCAAAGCATTACACCCAATATCAGTGGATCGAGGGGTAAAATGTCAGGCTCCTGAAGGCACAGCCTCCAGCTTTCTTCCCCTAGCTAATTTACACTAAATGTACAATAAGGCTTTAAAGGTTAAGTTCACCATTAAAAATAATAAATCCACATATTTTTTGCAGGACAGAAATGTGCATTTATTATTATCTCCAGCAGGAGCCGACAAAGCATTGCAGGCTCCCACAGATCTGTCTTCCAGCTTTCTGCACATCCATCCATATAGGCTTTTAGGTAGAAAGCTGAAGTAAGCATCAAAGGACAACTAGTGTGCAGTTGAGGAAGGTGGAAAGATAGCGTTGGACCCAAAGGGTTATCTTGCTGGTATTGTTATCTTAAGGTATTGATGTTTGTGTAAATGATCTGGTTCCTGGGCAGGCAGTTTCTACACGCCAGAAGATCTCCACAGTCTCCATGGCTTGTAATGTAATGCAACGAGAATAGTAATTGAAGAGCCACTCCACTGCTAAGAGGTCCAGATACAACTTTATTCCATTAAAAGTCAGGGGTACAATCCAAAAAAGTTGGCTATTTTTGGATTGTACTTCTAATGTTTAACCCCCTGACGGTATTCCCGAGTGTGGCTCAGGGTGAATTTTCAGCACCAAAAGTGGTAACCACGAGCCACACTCGGGATTGCATCGCAGGATCCAGGTACAGCTTACTTACCTTGTCCCCTGGATCCTGCGATGTCTCCCCGCACTGTGTGCAAGCCGTCCTCCACTCGATCTATCACGGAGCCAAGCTCCGTTCCCTGCGAGCGTTGCGACGCACGGGGACTGAGAACGGCTCCAAATTCAAAAAGTAAAACACACAATACATATATACATACAGATTACATTACTGTATCAATTTATTTCACATCCTTTTTGTCCCTAGTGGTCTGTCCAGTGCCCTGCATGAAGTTTTATATTATAAATACTGTTCTTTTTGCCTGGAAACTGAATTCTGTAACTGAGCAAATTTCAGTGTTTTTGATTTGATTACATTATTGAACAATTTTTATTATTATTATATTATTATTTGTTAGAATTATTTATAGTTATTTATTATATTATAATTTATGATTTCATTTTTCAAACTTTATCATACCCGGGATGTCTACTAGACTCTTGTTTGGACAGATTTAAGTGAGTTATTCCTAAAAATTACAGGCCTACAATATAAAACACCAAATTTCCATGCAAAATAATTGTACTGCTTTCAGCATCAAAAATCTGAAATAATCATACCACCAGGGAGGTTAATGGAGTAAAGTTGTGTGGCGCTTTAATTTCAATTCTTGTTATAGTATAGCGGCGGCAAGACAGCGGCGACAAGACAGCGGCAGCAGACCGGGCCCCTCGCTGGCAAAAGAGCTGGAAGAAGATAGCGGCGGGGCCCGGGAGAAGAGGCCGAACACCGGGAGAATAGGCCGAACACCGGGAGAAGTCGGAAGGAGACCCCCCGAAGTCGGAAGAAGACCCCGGAGCTGCCTAATAAATTACTCTTAAAACCTGTGTACTGTGGGTTTTTTTTATTGACACTTTTCCCTAGGTGAATGGGTAGGGGTACCATGTACCCCATACTCATTCACACAGGGTGGGGGGCCAGGATCTGGGGGCCCCCTTATTAAAGGGGGCTCCCGGATTCCGATAAGCCCCCCGCCCACAGACCCCGACAACCAACGGCCAGGGTTGTCGGGAAGAGGCCCTTGTCCTCATCAACAAAGTTTTCCTTTCCCGATGAGTGAGCCAGCGCGACATGCACAGTACCCTGTCGCCGAGAACCAGTGTGATGGGATTGCGCTGGAAACACAATCTCGCGGTCAGGTACTGTACATATAAACAGGATGTAAACCATGAATACCATAACAGGGGAACAATTTTGCATATTTCATAAGTATGATGAAAGAGAACTAGTAATATACAGCTAAATTCATATAAATATTGATGGAAGTGTGAGGGGTTACATCCTCAAAAGCTCTACACGTTTCGTCGATAAACCGACTCATCAGAATCAGATGCTGAATGTCTGTAAGTAATAAAAGGTATTCTAAATCAAAAGCCCATGATATGGAAAATATTATATGTAAAGAGGTTTATAAGAAAAAGAGAGATGGTCAAGTCCACAAACTTACATCCCGTTGGGATGCAGAATTAGAATAATGCTGGTATGCAGGAGTCACCACATCAAGCCTCCCCCCGGGAGCTGAGGTGCAAAGGTCCGCCCGGAACAACAGGCCCACACTGAAATGCCCCCAGCCAGCGAACAAGTATAGTATAATGAATATTATGCCAGTAATGGAAAGTAAAATCTGTAGGATAAATGAAAAGTATTGTATACGATAAACCAGGCAGCACTGTCAAACGCAAAGGAGATTAGAATACATAGAGGAGAGAAGGTGAAAGAGAGTGAAGTTGAAGTGCAAGATAGGGCATAGGTAAAAATACACCTACTGGATAGTGTGCAAAACAGAAATAAAAATTGAATGTGAAGTGAAACAGTGAAAATTGTTAAAAAGTATAAACAACCAGAAAAAAGTGAACAAGTAATGTTTAGAGAATCGTGAAGAGAGATACACCTGTTAGGTGATGTTCATAGGAAATCAACATATGTATAAAGTGGAAAGAGTGGAGTAGTAGAGTATAAACAGACCGTGACATATGGAATTACCCTTTAGTGACAGGTACCGAGTATTGGTGTGAAGTGAAGCCGGCAGTGCAAACCGGTCATCTGGTCAACTGGAAGTGGGGATGCCCAGGTGGGCCGGTCAAATAGGGTGGATACACAGCAATGTCACGCAAGTGTGATGACGGGCGGGAAGCGTCTGCCCACCAATGGCGCCAAACCTAATCCCACCAGCACATCAGCTAGATGGAAAAATGCAGCGATAACCAAGAGGTGCCCAAAAAGGACGTCACTGGTGCAGCATATGCTAGGCGTCGAAATGCACAAGGCTATCCGTCCCCATGACACCCATCAAAACAGAAGGGTGGCAGGGGGGCGACGTCTTATGCGAATCGCAGTTCCTGGGGAAAGAAAGATAAATGGCAACCAGAGCAAAGCAAGCACGATGAACAACATTCACTAGGGATGAAAGAACTGTGGAACATTAATATGTAAAAAGGGCCACATAAAAAAACATGCATCGCAAGTGCACATAAACAGTAAGTAACATCCAGAGGGTAGGGGTCATAAGATAGAATCCCATCTATCCCCAAGGTAAGTATATTAGCATTAAAGAGGTAGCTACAAGCTACCCATACTCTTTTATTATTTTTTGAACTTAGATTAGGGATGGAGGCGCACCACCCCCTTTCCCTGTGCGCCTCGTTTAAAGTCCTAGTATATGGAGAAATACACCCCCCCCCCCCCTTTTTCGCATGCAGTTTTTTTGCTTGATCTGTAATGTGGTATGAAACTGATACAAATTTATAGATATATATTTTGAACAGCTTGAATAAATGAGAGCTATGAAAAATAAGAATATTTCTCACCATAACAATGATGTGGGCCATACACAAATAGACATAAGTGATTGAACTTACCATTGGACAAATACAACTATAACAAGTTTGTCTACATCAGGCATGGATGAATGACAGACACATTTCTTGTAAGCTCCTATGTCAAGTATCATTACATCATCAACCATCTTTTTTTTTTTAATCTGATAACTACAGGCTCAGCACTGATTGGCATTAGGATTAAGACCTTCTATTTTTTGTAAATCAGATATAGTGTTAAACTGACTATAGACTTAAAATGATTTTGGTTGAGTTGAGTGACAGTCATTTCTATAAGTGGCTGCAGAAATGCCCAACCAACAGATCTTAGAAAGAAAATAATTGGACAAGTTAGAAAACATTGGGGGTTATTTACAAAAGGAAAATCCACTTTGCACTACAAGTGCAGTTGCTGTAGATCTGAGGGGGACATGGAAGGAAAATAAAAAACAGCATTTTAGTTTGCATATGATTGAATGATAAAATCAGCAGAGCTTCCCCTCATTTCAGATCCACAGCGACTCCACTTGTAAGTGCACTTTCAGTGCACTTGTAGTGCAAAGTGGATATGCCTTTCGTAAATAACCCCCATTGCTCAATCACTGTTATTCCCTTGAGATAAACTGGTACTTGGACTGTCAACAGCATGTCTCCTACTTGTGTAAAGCAAAGAAAGGAAAACACTCATCAGCCTAAACTTGTAACTGATTTTCTTAAACCAGTCAAGAAATTTGATTACACAATTTGACAGGCAGACAGTAAAAGAAGAACTTACATATATGTAAAATGCACATTAAACATATTATTTGAAAACTAAAAAACTGAATTGCTTTCATTTAACATTGAAATCACAACTGAGAGCGTGTTGTTTTTGAAATTACTGGAATCTTGAGAATCTCTAGTATAGGGAATAGAAGATTATGTTGTTTACTGATAATGACCTCATTCAATGATAAAACACTTTATCTTTAAGTTATCAGTGATTAATAATTAACGTACTCTTTTGAACTGCTGTCACATTACATTAAGGTTGACAAGATGTCTGTGTTTTTTGAACAATAGAGACTTGGAGATTGGTTACTAGACAGGATCTCATCAAGCCATGGATGTCAGATAACATTATTGTGTCTAATGAGTTTGGAAGGCTGCTCCATAAAAATTCGTACATTTACATTCCTTTCATATTTGGCCAGTAAATTTCACACCAGAATGTGAATATACACACTGTTTACGCTGGAAAGCATGTGACAAAGAAAAGTAAAATGGTGTGAAGAAACAGATAAAACAAAATAATGCCAAACAAAGCTTTCAGTTAGTACTGAAATGGAAAAGATGGATACACAATGCTCCTGGCAATTTACCACTTTCCTTAAGTCATTGCACAGGATATGTGCCAAAAAAGTTACATACCATTCATACATATATAATAAGCATGCAATAGTTTAAGGTCACATTTAAACCAAACATGGTAGTAAAGCAATGCAGACAGTGCAGCATGGTAACCTAGTATGAAAAAGCAAGCTATCTTTACAAAACTGCCTCTTTTGGGCTATAGGAACTTTCTTTACTAAACACGCCTGCTAATGTCACAGATAGAAAAATATAGCATACATATAGACTTCTTTTATACCATGGAGCAGGTGAGGTATGCTAAGGACCCCATTTATAATGTAATGACACCCCTATACTACTGACATTTCTCTGCTTAAAAAAAAGACACCCCCCCCCAAAAAAAAAAAAAACTACCATACATTTATAAAGCACAGCAGTTTAACTTTAGTGGTATTGTAAACCAAAAAAGAAATGACATTAAATTAATGACATGTAACATGCCAACTTGCATTGAGAATGCCTGTTTATCAATCTAATAGGAAAAAATTAGAGGCTTTAGAGCAGGGGTAGGCAGCCTGGGGCCCTCCAGCTCTTGCAGAACTACAAGTGCCATCATGCCTCTGGGAGTAATTGTAACTGCCAACCTTGCAATGACTCATGGGAAATGTAGTTTCACAACAGTTGGAGGTCCCCAGGTTGTCCACCCCTGCTTTAGAGAGTAGTAGACATGCCATGCAATGACTGTTTATTGACAGAAAACAAAACCAACCTATCATGCAAAAAAAAACTATGGTAGAGTAAAAAGTTTGGTAAAATACTTATCTTTCCCTCATCATCCATACTGCAGGGGATGACATCATCATTCCTCTGATGAGATCCTGGGCATTGCTGAGTACCTAAAATCTCCTGAGAAGATGATTCAGTGCAGAAGCATGTTTTGAATTTCTAATACTCAGCAATGCTCAGGATCTTTAAAAAAGAATGGTGATGTCACCCTTGCCTAGGCACTATGGGCAGAAGCCAGGAGAAGGTTTTTTTCCCTCACAGACTTTCTGTTTTTATTTTACTACAGTATTTTGAAATTGTAAGGGGAGCCATAAAAACGGAATGTTGCATTTTAAGAGACCCTTTAAGGAAGAAATGGCATTTAGAGCAGTATAGCAGCTTCCACTTCTTACACTGGAACTAATGCTGAATTGCACATGGTTCTGAGAGCAGTGAAGCAGTAATCTCTTTACTATAACTGATGATGAAATTCACAAAGTCCTGCCCTAAAAGTAGCAACGTCATCCTTGTTAATTGGCTACATTAGATGGTTCAGAGAGGATGGTAGGATGGCCCACTAATGTCACAGCAAAAGCACACATGGAAGGTAAATAGTGAACATCAAGATAGTGTTGGTAACTAATAATCTGCAAGTAGTTTGCTCATCCTTAGCAATACATACTATGTACAATGTTGATTTTAATATATCAGTTTACATTATCAAATTGAGCACATGGGGAGTGCATAGGGGTTATTTTACAAAAACTGAAGCATGTAATACCTAGTGAAGCTGTGCATGGTAGCCAATCAGCTTCTAACTTCAGCTTTTTCAATGAAAATTTGACAAATAAAACCTGGAAGCTGATTAGTTTCTATGCAGTGCTGCACCAGATTTTGCACTCTCCAGTTTGGGTAAATCAACCCCATGGCTTCATGTGCAATACCTTCCATTTTTTATTTCCCACACTTTTGTATTCATTTGGTTATACAAATTCAATGAATCTCTGTATTACATAAATTAGGAGATTTCCTACCTGTTTCTAGTAGTACTTAGCACAATATATGACAACAATATATAAAGTACAGCCTTTTAATCTGTCGAGTATATTTAATAAACATGTAAATTCTACTTTAGTTTTGTTATTACATAATTAATAATGTTTTTTTTTTCTTTAAGGTAATGTTTCCAACATCCTGATTGTTCTGTCATGCCTCGAATATTGTGGGGTTTTCTTCCTTTTTATATCATCTCCTTGCTGTGCCCAGTGCCCAAGGGACAGGAAAGCAATTCCAACAAAGCTTCAACTCACCGTGGGACTCCAGATAGCCCCTGCTATGATGCCAAACAGAGGCCGAAGTACTGCATCCCTGATTTTATCAATGTGGCTCTTGGACAAGAGGTGATCACCACCAGCACTTGTGGACGAACACCACAAAAACTGTGTTATTTTCTTGACTCTACAAATGTGACATCACGCCGATGTCAGCTTTGTGACCAGAAAAAACCTGATACTTCTTACCCACCTTTATATATGACTGACACAGATGCTCAAACATGCTGGAGGTCAGAAAGTGGTTTAACATTTCCACAAAATGTGACATTAACCTTACCACTGGGACGTAGATTTGAGCTTGTTTATGTCAGCTTGCGTTTCTGCTCTCCCCGTCCTGATTCTATGGCAATTTATAAATCCATGGACCATGGAAAGACTTGGATCCCTTTCCAGTTTTACTCTACTCATTGCCGTCGTGTTTATGACCAAGCTACTACTAGTGCCATTACAAAACCCATGCAGCATGAAGCCACTTGTACAGATTTCCAAACAGGAGTTAAACCTCTCACTAAAGGACTTGTAGCCTTCATGCCATTGGCTGGTCGCCCATCAGCCCGTAGATTTGAATACAGTCCAGTTCTACAAGATTGGGTGACTGCTACAGATATCCGCATAGTCTTTAACCGTCTACACCATGGTAAGAAGTTGGGCATCCGTAGGAAGACTGCTTTTTATGGTGTTTCTGAACTTCAGGTTGGTGGAAGGTGTAAATGCAATGGTCATGCTTCCCGTTGTACTGCTTCAAAGGAGGGACTTATGTGTGACTGTCAACATAACACCATTGGTCCAGAATGTGATGCTTGCAAGCCTTTTTATTATGACAGGCCCTGGCAAAGAGCAACACCAAGTAATGCACATGAATGTGTGGGTAAGTAGGAAAGCTTTATTAAAATTTATTACAAGTTCACTTACTAGAATTAATATTTTATTATATCAGCAATGACATTTATCTGCCTACTTCTAGATGTATAGTTGTAAAAGTGTCTGATTTGCAGCAACATGTACATGCAAATGTAAAATGCCTTTAAAATCACAATAGATGATAATTGTCTGAATTCAACAAGAGTGAGGAATAATTGAACAGTAGGGGTGAGCAAATCAGCCCAGGACTGACTGACAAGGGGTTCCATATAACCCACATTTAAAGTGGTTAAAAACCCTCACATATACACAGTAAAGGGAATAGCCTCAGATGATACACCGAGATTAAACAAATCCTCCTACATAATTTTTACTTATTTATCTTCAGTCTTCTTTTTTACATCCCTTTAAAAGTGCTGAATTTTGATTCCTTATTTATCTATCTATTCCTTTTAGAATCCTTCTTTATCTATCGGGGCACAGGGGAGGGGGCAGGGAAGTGACACATGCTGATAACAGAGGAACAAAGCACCAGAGAGAAATGACAAGATATGAGCTTTGGAGAGAGACAAGTAAACACTACAGATATATATGTGCTTTGTTCAGATTTCATGACTGAGGTTTACAACCACTTTAGCATTGAACCCCACTAACTAAGTTTGAATGTGAATGCAGGTCTACTGGACAGGTGAGACATTCTCTTTCTTATAACAATAAACTACTACTTACAGAGATCTCTGGGACCCCACTGGACCTTTTAGATCTATGGGAGAAAGACTTCCAGATTACTCTTTCCCAAGAGGCACACACCAAAATCTTGACTCTTTATTACAAGGCCTCCATTAGCAATAGGTATCAGGAATCAGGTTATAAGATCATCACTCTTAATGTTGCATGCCATTTTTCCTTCCCTCACAGACACTTTTTTGTAATATGGTTCTGGGCTTGATGACATGCTTTATATTTTTTGGACTTGCCCAAGATTTCAGAATTTTTGGACACACCATCATTTATAAATATACAGACAGCGGTGTCAGAAAAATACAAGTGTTCTTCCACCTTCACCACAATACAGTGCCATTTTCTGTACAGAAGAAATCTGTAGTGTGACACCTAGGGAAAGCAACCTTATCTTCAATACCAGCTCAGTGGAAGGCCCCTTCACCACCAAAGATACAAAATGGTTGTGTCAAGTTGAGGATATCAGGCTCATGGAGGACTTGACTAGCTCTCTTAAAGGCACCAATTCTAGTGTATGGAATTTCTCATTTCAAGATTATTTTAAACAAACTACTGATACACAAAACTTGATGATCTTGCATGATTCTGACTATTCTATCCTTTAACAACTTGCCCATCTTTCTTTCAGCCTGCCTGTTCTCTTCCCCTCAACCTGCTTTCCTATTCTACCTCATCCTTTTCCCAACAGATCCCACCTCTTACCATTACCTCACCCCCTTCCATAGGTGTGCGCAGCCTATAGTATTAGGGTGTGCACCCCAAAGCTCAAACACACATGCATGTGTGTGTGTCTACACGTATATGGCCCCGGTACATTAATCTCCCTGCTGGCACAATGAAAGAGAAGTGCTTAAGCACTTCTTATGGAAGACCAGGTAAGAGGGAGATCTGTCCCATCTCCCCACCCCCACACAGAGCAATAATGCTAATGTGCACTAGGTTATTAGGGTGTGCCCAGGCACACCCGGCACACCCTGTGCGCACGCCTATGCCCCCTTCATAGTTCGTTTCCACCTCTGTCAATTAATTTATGATGGGAATTGGAACCACCATTCCTTCCAGTCTATCTCCTTTGTCCCCTCTCCAGCCCTCTTCATACTTGTGTATCCCAATTAGCTATTCTGGTTCCCCCTTCCTTTTCTTGCCATTTTCAAGCAATTTCCATAGTGCCTCAAATACCTGCTTATAGTATTACCCCCCTTTTCGGATGAGTGATATCTCTATGATTGACATCTGAACAGAACAATTTGTTTTTTCCATGACAAGTAATGTCCAGATATAAAAACTTGCACCTAAGATGCAATGGACTCTAGTCTGCTTATATGCCTTTCCTTTGTCATTGAACCATGTTTTTAAACGTATTCACCGAGAAAGTTTCTGGAATACTGATCTAATATAGCCGCAACTTTATGATATACACGGTACAGTTATTTTCCCCCACTTATATATCTTGTCTTGTTGATATACAAGTGGGAGAATAAAGAATGCATAAAAAAAAAAAACTTCACATTCCCTGAACCTCCGCCCATCCCATATCCCCAATTATTCTCAAAATATTGAAATTGTAGACTTCAGGTATGTGTTTAGTAGAAATTAGATAGATCAGGACAGTGCACAAGCAAATAGAGGTAGCAAACAGGAAGATAAAATGAAGGTTTTTATCTTGCAATAAAAATCAGAGTATATTATCTGTGAGATAATAGCCACACATACTGTTCTATGACAAGATAGTATGTAAGCAGCTTGCATAGGCCATAGAATAAGTGAAAGGGACAAGACGGGTTTTATCCTGAAATAGAAATAGAAATTACTGTATATTATTTGGGAGACCATATCCACAAATACAGTGCTGCACATTGCAGCTCCAGTAATGCCATCTGGAGCTGCAGAAACGAGCTCCACTATAATGATCTCCATGTCTGGCACTTTAAGCCCCACTTTGTCCAAGCTCCTTGCACTGCAAAGCCTCCCCGTTGTAATCTCATGGTCATTTCCTGGCCTGGGTATATATATATATATATATAATTTTCTGTATTTTTTGTATTGATGTGGTGGTTGGGCTGCACACAGGAGAGGCCGGGCATATCTGCAATTTCTTTGCTTTGCCAGTTTATTCTTTTCTCTTCCAGACACCCCAGCAGCCAGTTATATTTTATTTTAAAATGTATTTATTTTATTATAGTCAGGGCATTGGAGGAATAGTTCCAGGGGGGAAACCTATGGCCATGGGATACCTGCCCTTTCACAATGCAGGTGGAAGGGCATGCAGCAAGAAATGTAGGAGGACCTTTCTTTGACCAGGCAGAAGAGCAGCAAATGTTTATTGTAGAATCCCATGGTCCTAGGCTTCCTGCTCTTCCTCAAATGAGGACTGTAGAAAATAAAAATGAGAATCAAGCCTAAAAGAAGTAAGTAGAGGTGTTGTCACATAATAGGTAATAGGTGGAGAGCCTTACTAATGTGACCTCTTCCTCCTCTTTCTACTCCTCCTTCCCTTTCTCCTTCACCTCTTCCTACAGCTCCCCCTCCTCCTGTTGCTTCCTCTACTGCTTCTTCCCTCTCCTCCAATGGGATTCTGGTGCAAGAAGAGACTCTAGGGAGCTTAGGTTAAATGTGGAGAATATTGTATTATGGTCAAACAAGCACAAGCAGTAACAGCAACACAAACTGGGTAAAGTAATGGCAGGAGGGAAGAAAAAACCTGTCTGGAATTTTGTGGGGTTCCCTGGTACTCATTATCCAAGGACTGCTGCCCTTCTCCAGAGTAAAGCCTTGAAACTCAAATCTGCACTTTTCAGCGCCTTCAGCATCATCTCCAGTAACCATATTCCCATGCCAGGTTTTTGCTGGAGCAGAAATTAAAAGTCCCCAAACCCCCTATACACTCAGTGTCTGCATGCCAGCTTGGCACTTCCACACCAGTTTGTAAAGACAGCCCCGTTTCTCTGGGGATGTCCGACATTAAAATTTTCCCACCCGTCATCACAATTTTGAACGCTTTTTTTCACTGAACATTATTTACAGATTTACATTTTTATATCATTTTTATTTGTTTTATTTTATTTGTATTTTTTTTCTCATAAGGCTGCCCTGCTCTAACAATCATGGGCATGGACAAAAGGCTGTAACTAAAAGTTGAGTATTGGCTTTCAAAGATGCACCACTGGCTGAAGGTGGCCCAATATGTGCTTGAGGTACTAGCTTGCCCTGCTGCCCATGTCATGTCATTGAGGGCCCGTTGCACAGCAGGTGGGTGAGGTAATTTGTGACTAAGAAGCTGACTTTTAATAAAGCTGATCAGACCTAGATCACTGAGGACTACCAAACACTCATTGCAAGTGTTACCGATACAACCAATACATTAATTTTATCTCTGCGTAGCACCCTCTAGTGTGCTACTAGAGTGAGAGTAGGCAAAGTATATCTTGACTCATGTGTAAGCCTGTGAGTTTTTGAATCTGGGTCAGGGTTATTAGAGTTCAGGGCTGAGTGACTCCTGCAGACAAGTCTCTGGTGCCTCCCCCTGGGTCTGGTAGTTTGGAGAAACTTCTAGAGGCTAGTTGGCGGAGGCCAGGAGAATTGATCTCCATACTTAGGTGCGGTGGGCCTGGCAGGGTGGTTGGGCTAGTCCTTAAGTATTGGATGAGTCATGCTGGCAGGGCAGTCGAGATGGAGATGCAGAGCTGAGGAGACTGTCAATGGCCCTTGAGGCGAACCCCCTAGTCTGGGGGGTGCTCTGCCCCAGCCTGGGTTTCAGGTGCTGGCCTCGGAGGTTCCTGACAACAGGAGAGGTCTTTCTGGAGAGACAATGGTGGGAGCAAGGAGGACAATGTGAGTACTACAGCACAGTGCAGGAACTTACAAGGGGAGAGACTTCCACATGTAGCATGTCTCTCTTGAAGACAGCGGTGTGCCTAAGTCTTTTTTAACCTTGCCTTGGGAGATCTCCAGAGAGTCAGATGGGTAGTCTGATGAAGAGAGTCGGTCGGGTAGACTGGTGAAGAGAAGCAGATAGATGGGCTGGTGAAGAAGCAGCCAGGTAGGCTGGTGAAAATGTAGTCAGGTGGGCTAGCATTTTCTGCATTGGTAGAGCTGGGACCAGCATCGACAGGGGAGTTGGAGGTACTCCAGGATGCAGTTCACAACACGGTATGCTACTAGAGAGAGTTCCTAGCCTGTAAGAGGTTGTTGTTAATCTAACAGAGATTGTTAGCCACTTAGGAAGAACCAATTGGGGTTGTACAGAGAATCAAGTGGAGCTGTATATAGGGAGCAAGTTTTTCCTGGTTTTGTCACTATCTAGTTGGGCATCTCACAATTCCTATCCCCATCCAAGTTATCACCCTCTAAGAAAAAAAAACACAAAAACAAAGCTTAAAGTAAAACCGATTCATGAAATTTGAGCTGGGCACATACACTGTATATCTGTTTTCTTATGCATGTTTTCTTATCTCTCTCCAAAGTACCATGTGCTTCTTTTGTCCTATAGCTCTGTTATCAGCCTGATAACTTCTGACAAGTTCTTTGAAACTGGAGATAGCAACGCTGGTCTATTCAGAGCAGAGCTCTGAAAGCATTTTCATTCTTCTACCAATGTGGAGGGGGGGTGCCTTTCCTCCAATCACCTGTCTCCCAGTGTAATCCAACACTACACTGACAGTGCAGAATGAGGAAGTAAAAATCCTAACATGATATAAGAATTCTAAAGAATATAGAAAGGGAAAGACAGCGGATATGCATGAAAAACTTATCAAGGGATATTTATTTCATCTCTGTGTATCATCTGAGGCTGTTCACCTCACTGGGTATATGTGAGGGTTTACATCCACTTTAAGGACTGTTCACTGTGTCTGGATGAAAGTTGAAGATGTTATGTGACTAGCTGGGGAACCCTGTACGCGGCAACGCCTTATGCCGCGTACATACGAGCGGAATGTCCAACAGAAAAAGTCAGACGGAATTGTTTCATCGTATAAACCGCTCGTGTGTAGGCTTCAACGGACCTTATTTTTCGAAAATTCTGACGGACCGAGAAATAGAACATGTTCTAAATCTTTCCACCGGAACTCCGCCGGAACCAGTTCCTATCGGGAAAACCACTCGTCTGTATGCTGTTCCGATGGACCAAAAACGACGCATGCTCTGAAGCAAGTAAGAGACGGAAGCTGTTGGCTACTGGCTATTGAACGTCCTTTTTCTAGTCCCGTCATACGTGCTGTACGTCACCACATTCTGGACGGTCAGACTTTGGTTGGACTTTGGATTGACCGTGTGTAGGCAAGACCACTGGAATGGAATTCCGTCGGAGTTCCGTCGGAGAAACCTTCAGAGTTTATTCCGACGGTAAAACCGGTCGTGTGTACAGGGCATAAGGTGGTAGTGCTACATTTGTTTAACTAAAAAAAAGATTTTTGAGTATATGTTGATATGACAAGGGGTTACGGTGCACATGGGGTGAGGTTCTGCAGAGTTTTGGGTGCACAATGTATTTTTTTTTGAAAGGAGGAAGTGAAGTGGGGCAAAAATACTCTAATCACCCCAAGCTAAAAGCTATAATCTAAAAAATGGGAAAAGATCATAATTAAAAGAAAAATTCAGCTAATGTGTTAAAGATTAAATAACCAGCTATCAATCAGTTGTTGTGGTCAGATATTGGTATCCTTTAAAGGATTTTTGTGTGTAGAGAGCTGTGTACAATGGCAGGGCACATAGGGAAATGTACCTTAGCGCTGCAATTTGAATAACTCAACTAGTTTGTTAAAGAAGAATAGCCTTAGCATAATAATATTACATGGAAAGCTTTTGTTCATTCTAATTGCTAGCTTTCTTGAAAATATCAGCTGGTAATACTGACATTAAGGGGTTGATTTACTAAAACTAGAGAGTGCAAAATCTGGTGCAGCGCTGCATAGAAACTAATCAGCTTCCAGTCTTTTTTTTGCCAAAGCTTAATTGAACAAGCTGAAGTTAGAAGCTGATTGGCTATCATTCACAGCTGCACCAGATTTTGCACTCTCCAGTTTCAGTAAATCAACCCCAAAGGTCCTTGTTTTTCACTTTGTATCATAGGGTAAAAAATGCTCTGCTCCATTTCCCACTATCTCCTGCATGTAAATCACCATTACATTCTCTCCCAATAGAAACTATAGGCTGTTGTGCTGATGCACATTGCCAGTGGTTTTAAGACCAAAACCAAAAATATAATATATTGTAATTGTATAATGTAATATATTGCAGCCTAACAATCATTAAATGGGGTGGCTGTATTAGATTTCTTTTGTGTTTTCCCTTGGTGATCTGGTGATCTGGCTAGTAACACACCTCCTGTGTTATACAGACACCACTGTGGATGAATGAGCACAGGGGGCAAATTTGGACAGCAGAACTGTCAGTCTGGGGGGGTACTAGCAGATTTAAATACAGTAATAAATTAAAGCTGAACTCCAACTAATACTTTATAATCAGTTACAGAAAACTGTTTTTTTTCCTTCGGGATAAAGGTTTTACATAAATAAATAAAAGCGGATAATTTTACGCACCCCTTCCAGTGTAATATGGTCTGTCTCATTCTTGTACTGTATTGTACTGCAGGGTCAGTTCCTAATGGGTTCAGCCTCTGTTTCTAGCTCTCCAGGGCAGCAGCTCACCACCCCCAGTGATATTGTGGGGCACCATCTGGTCACACACACAGCAATTAGTCCACTCTCTGCTCTGCACCCAGGTGACTCTTGCTGACGGCACCCCCAAACTCAGCACTCCGGATCCCACTCAGACAGCTGTCATGCAACAGTGATGATGCACATTGGACAGCCATGTGCCCTCTCTGGTCTCCCTTGTGGCAAAAGGAAGCTGTAAAGCCTGAGAAAATGCAGCTCGTTCCCTTCCTCCTGGCAAATGCAGTTCAAATGCTCTTAATTATGACAGAGTCTCTCTCTCCTTTGGACTACAATTCCGACTGTGCAGTGCTGTCTGAATCAGTCTTCTAAACCCTTCCTGCTCAGCAGCTCCCTCATCTTGCTGATATAGCTGTTAACCAGTTCAGGACCAATGGGCAGCAACTTTTCATCCAAAAGTTTGTGATTTATGAACTTTGTGAATCCTGAGATTTTTTCTTGAACCCATGGTAGCAGTGAACCCAAACCTCCTGCCTACTCTTAATTAAGTTTAATTGGTTGCATTTATTTAGTTGTATTACAATTCCTTATTTTGAAAAAAATGTTTTTAATTTTCATAAATCAGAACTTGCTTTTTTTTACATTTTCAAAGAAACCAGCCAACTATTGAATCAATTCTGACATCTTCATCTTCCTTTATGGATAATCCCTTTTGATCTATTTTACAATTCATGTTCCTTTATATTAGTCTTCTACAGACATAAAGCCATCATGGGCTAAGAGAGCCGTGTTAGTTTATTTATCAGAAGTGTACGTGATTGATAATTCTCACAACATTCATTGGAACTGGTACATAAAAATGAAAGAACTAAATTACATTAAAGGAGATTCAGGGTCATGTTGAGCACTTATAAATAATTTTACAATACTAAACTACATGGCAATAGTCCAGGCAGACAATTAACAGCTGAGAACTCTGCAGAATACCAATATGCTTGTCATGTTAAAAACTCAATAAATGTAAAAACTCTAGCTTTAACCTCTTGTGGCTGCACTAACTCTTTGGGCTTCTGAAAGGAATTAAGATTTACATTTCGCTTCTTAACTTATAGCTACTAATTTAATGTACATCAAGAGCTGGAGGTCAGGGAAGAAAACATATGATACATTCCAGGACTTAGCTATTGATTTTCCACTGCAATGAAGCATGCTCTTCTTTCACCTATAGTATAATGCACAAATCCTACAGCAGGGGAGCTTCACTGGGACTGGTAAGAATAATTGATTTCAACTACATTTCCTTAATCTTTTAGTGTTCCTGTCACAGAGAATAAAAGAATAAAGAACTCTGATGGTACAATGAATTTTCATTGTTTGGTTTATAATGAATTTTTACAATGCATTATTCATCAAACAAGTCAATTAAAGAGCCTATATCCATCATTCCTCATCAGAACTTTTAATTCCAGTAGGAAAAACTTGCATCCAACATGAACACATAATTTAAAAGAAAATAGGAAAAAATAAAACGACCTACCTTTTTGAGGAAAAACTGTAAAGCCCCATACACACTATAAGATTTTCTGCTGATTTTTTCCTTCAGATTTACCAAAACCATATAATATGAGGTCAAACCTTAGGAGTTTCAATTTGTATGCAATCAGGCAGGCCCTTGCACTACATGGTTTTGGTAAATCTGAAGACAAAAATCAGCAGAAAATTTGATAGTGTGTATGGGGCTTTAGGCTAAGTTCACACTGCAGATGGATGTGGCTGACAGCAGGGGTCTGGTGCGTCCCTGTTCTCCATTCCAGGGATGAATCAGGCCCGAATTTTTGTCTGAATTCGGATCTGAAATGAAGCCAAAGACGCACGGAACTCCTGTGCAATTCGCTCCGCTCCCGCTCCGGTGATGTGTGAACCGGCTCCATTGAGAGCCGGTCTCAATCTCCTGTCATGTAATTTGGATGCGGGAAAACCCACGTCCAATTCGCATAGTACTACTATGAGTAGTCCTCATCTAGGAGAAAAAAATATTGTATTTCCATATTTTCAAATGATTTTTGTTGACCATCAGTTAGGATAATGTACTGCAAGGAACACTTCTGATGCACAGTTAGTGTGGGTGTTGGTCATTCTCTAGATTTGCAAATTAGCTGCTCATCACTTCACATGAATTTTTGGAAGCAGTACTTTAGTCTTATCCTTTGAAATGGGTAGGGGGGCTGTTAAAAAAGAATTCTAGGTTAATATATAAAGCACTCCTTCAAAGTATTTTACTCCTTCCCTACCTCAAGTGTTTTTCTTTAGCTTTGGATAGAGTGGAAATGTATTAGAACACCTACCAGGTTTTTACTGCTGTCTGTGCCCCCAATATGGAGATTCTCCCTCTCTATTCGCCCTGTTTACCATTATCATTAAAGGTGAAAGTAGTAGAAAATCCCAAATTTTGGGTTGTCCCCAGAAAAAAAATAGGGGAAATCTTACAATGAGGGTGCTAGTTCTGGTTACCTGGGGGCTGTAAGGAAATCCCTTACATTTACTGTACTTTTGTATTTAGTTGTATGGTTGCAGCTGCACAAAGTCAATTTCAACTTGTTCCTGTGTATAAGTTTAAGTTGATAATAAACCAATATATTTTAAGGTGTTTTTATAATTACTAGACACGTGCATTCGTTTTCGTCCGAATGCATTTTCATCCGAATTTTAGGTATTTTCGTTATCGTTTTAACAAACGATAACGAAAGTGCAGAGTCCGAAAAACAAAACATCCGACATAAACAAATGCTTTATTTTCGTTTTCGTTGCTACAACAGTTGGATATAGATAGGAGATTCGACATGATGATGACAATAACAATCTGTGTCCATCAAACCTGCGGTCGAATGTGCCTAACCTTAGCTCTATTAGTCCAAGATTATTCTACATAGAGAGAAAAGATTCGACGTAGAGAGAAAAGATTCGACGTAGGGGAGGAAAGATTCGACGTAGGGGAGGAAAGATTCGTCGTAGGGGAGGAAAGATTCGACGTAGGGGAGAAAAGATTCGACGTAGGGGAGGAAAGATTCGACGTAGGGGAGAAAAGATTCGACGTAGGGGAGAAAAGATAAAAAAAAATAATGATGATGATGAATGTTATTGGCTGATTGTAACCAAAGAGGTGGAGCAGTAAAATAGCTAGAACTAAGTACACACGTACTTTGGCTTATGGTGTCTGTTGAAAGTTCTAAGAAGATTCGACGGAGCAGGTAAACTATACGGCATTGTACAGTTTAGCTGCTCCGTCGAATCTTCTTTGAACATTCGACAGACACCATAAGCCTTCAATGACAGATTCAACCTTAATTTGGATTTTCGGACGAATGCAATTTTTAACAAAAACGAAATAAATAAAAACGAATTTCGGGAATAACTAAATAAATTTATTTTTCAGACGAAAACAAAATTCCGAAACGAAATATTTCAGTGTGCACATGTCTAATAATTACTGCTAAAGGTAAAGTGGCTGTCAAACCACTATATCCTTTTATATATTCCTCTCTGTTTCCTAATCCTGTGTGCCCCTGTGTGTGTGTTTTTTTAAAAAACAATGCCGTCTATACCTGATTTCAGAGCGCCGCTCAGTGCTCACGTGACTGGCCGCCTCTCTCCTCTCTCGATCTGACAGCTGCAGCAGGAGGGGCCGATAACCTGCTGAGGTCAGCAGGCGCTCAAACATAACGTATAGACGGCATTTTTTAAATAAAGCATATACACAGGGGCACAAAGGATTAGGAAACAGAGAGGATTGTATGGAAATCGAAAAAGTTTTTTTAGCCACAGGAGTAGAGGGGCGAACACTGTCACTAGCTGACAGGCAGGGAGGGGGAAGGAGGACAGAGGAGATCAGAGAGGTGAAAGCAGGTGAGGGAGGCATGTAAAATGACTACAATTTCAGGGCTCAGCAGCCATGATAAAGTATATTTACTTTATATTATACAGTGGGCCAAATTACATAGCACAGGCCCTGTGCTGTTATTAGACATCTGCATTAGTTCTCATCCGAATGCATTTTTGTCTGAATTAACAAACGATAATGAACACACAGAATCCGAAATCCTAAAGATCCGAAATTCAAAAAACGCTTTATTTTCGTATCCATTATATTTTCGTATCGTTGCAATAACAGTTCGATATAGATTGATGGAAGATTCGATATGATGGTGACAATAGCAATCTGTGTCTATCGAACCTGTGGTTGAATGTGCCTAACCTAACTCTATTAGTCCAAGATTTTTCGGCATAGAGAGAAACGATTCGACATTAGAGACATGAAGATTCGACGAAGCAGCTAAAAACATACGATCGCCGCGAGCGGACATTTACAGTCAAATGCTCCACCCATAGGCTATAGAGCATTCTAATGTTGTTTGATTAGTAAGAATAATTAATAATTATAATTATTACTAGTCAAACAACATTAGAATTCTACTATAGCTTGTGGGCGGAGCATTCGACCAGAAATGTACGATCGCGGCATCGTACAGTTTAGCTTAGAATCTTAGAACATCCGATAGACACAATAAGCCTTCAATTGACATATATAAAAGGTCCTGAACTCCTGTTAGTGTATTTTTTCACTGTTAATCAATTTCTTGTAAGATCAGGGTAACTCGCAGTATCATCTAATCTGTTTAAAAATTTGCTGGAATCTATAAAAGGTATTTGTTGGATGGAGTTCAGTTTGTTAATTAGAATGAATGTATTGTGATTTTGATTATATAAGTTATTTAACCGGTTCCCAACCAGGTCATGCAGATATACTGCGGCAAAATAGCTCTCCTGGGCGAAACCCCATACGAGTACGTCCTTCCCAGAGGGTGCTCCCGCGCGCCCGCTGCACGGCAGGGGGACCTGATGCGCATGGACGGCGGTCGCGATGTGTGTAAACACACAAATCCCTGTGCTGTCAGAGGAGGATATATCTCCACTCTTACTCAGTCATATCCCCATACAGTTAGAACACACTGAAGAAACACACATTTAACCCTTTGATCGCCCCCTAGTGATAATCCCTTCCCTGCCAGTGACATTTACACAGTAATCAGTGCATTTTTATAGCACTGATCGCTGTATAATTGTCAATGGTCCCAAAAATGTGTCAAAAGTGTCCGATCTGTCCATCTTAATGACGCAATACCGTTAAAAATCGCAGATCACTGCCATTACTAGTAAAATAAATGATAATAATAAAAATGCCATAAATCTATCCCAAATCTTTTCCCATTGTAGACGCTATAACTTTTGCGCAAACCAATCAATATACGCTTATTGCAATTTTTTTTACCAAAAATATATATAATACATATTAGCCTAAACTGAAGAAGAATTTTTTTTTTTTTAATTTAGGGGATATTTACTATAGTAAAAAGGAAAAAATATTGTTTTTTTTTTCAAAATTGGCACTGTTTTTTTGTTTATAGCGCAAAAAATAAAAACTGCGGAGGTGATCAAATACCACCAAAAGAAAGCTCTATTTGTGGGAAAAAAAGAACGCAAATTTAGTCTGGGTACAGCATTGCATGACCACACAATCGTCAGTTAAAGCAACGCAGTGCCAAATTGTAAAAAGTGCTCTGGTCAGGAAGTGGGTAAAATCTTCCGGGGCTGAAGTGGTTAAAGGGTAACTCCACTTTCGTGGGAAAAAAAAATAGCAAATAAGGAAAAAAATAATATAGCACATATGATTGCGACACTATTTTGTACTTTAATGTTATTAAAAATTACATTTCCTTTTCAATCTGCAGCCAATGTAATTTTCTGAGAATATATTGCAATTGTACTGACCACTCCCCAGAAACATAATTTTCTGCTTGTGTGATTGGCTCACCAATTTTCCTAGAAGTCTGCCTAAAATATAAGTCAGAGTTCAGGCATCCCCTGCAACAAAAATGTCTTTTTTTGAGAGATACTTTCAATATGAACCTGTCTAAAGGGATGCAGGCCCAGCAGATTTCCTCATTAGTGACCTGTAGCTCTGCACCTGACAGTTAATTATGAAACCACTCCCATTAGATTTACTCAGAACAGAGGCACAGACAAACACACATGAATTTCTTCAGAATAACAAAAGGTAGCAATCTCCAACAAAGTTTGTTATAATCCTTGCAGTGTACATCCAGACATCACCCAGAGGGGAATGTTTTTTCTCAACAAAAGTGGAGTTACGCTTTAATATTGTCAGGATATATAAAGTAAAAATGTAGTTTCACTTTTTTTAGACAGTTTGGCCGGGTTCACATATCTACAAATTGGATTCAGTTTTTAATGCATCCTATTTGCATGGCATGCGAGTGTGACCGGCTCTCAATGGAGCTGGTTCACACATGTCCTGGGTGGCCATGGTACAGTTTCCAAAAGTGACCTGTGCGTTTTTGGGTTCAGTTCAGGTGCGAATTCAGGCAAAAGTTCAGACCTGAGTCGCACCTGAACAGGTGAACAGAAACGCACCAGACCCCAGGCTGGAAACTGCGGCCGCACATATATGAACCCAACCCTAAACATGAAATATTTTACACAAATAATATGTAGTTTCCTATCCAGATGTCAGGTGGAGTTTAGTTTTCATTTAAAAATTCCTTTGCCCTCTTTTTGTAAAAATTATATTGTTTTAGAGGTCAGTAGCTCAAGATGAAATTAGCACACACACAAACACACACACACATGTCAATGATTCAAAACACTGACTCATTCCTAATTGGATGACTATGCTTAAGGTTTGTTCAGACAAATGGAGGCATCTACTGCTGTCTTGTCTCTTTGTGTAACCTGCAGTGCTCTAGAAATCATTTGTCAATGATTAAATATTTATTTGCAAAACAAAGTGCACCTGACTAAAAAAGTAAAATAAGCAAATACATTTTTTACCATAATAAGTAAAAAAACTTACTATAGTACATTGCTTGTAACTAACACATGGGACTCTAGCTAACAATTTTTTTAGGTGCAAATACCCTCAGAGTATATGTAAACACCAACAAAGATTTTCCCTTGTTTGTTAAAAACAGATTTCAAACATTAAATTTAAATGTCCTAAAAAGTAAAATTGACCCAAAATGCTAAAGTGTTTTCTTAAAAGTTGTTTTATTCTTTGCATTGTTATATCCAATTATCTAATTTTATATTTGTGTTTGTCCAAACAACATATTATTAGTGATACTGTTGGTGCTATATAAATCCTGTATGATAATAATAGTAAATACTATAGATTATAAATCAATTTGGATCTTCCCTTTTAGCTTGCGAGTGCAATCAACATTCTCATCGCTGTCGCTTTAACATGGAACTCTACAAGCTGTCTGGTAGGAAGAGTGGAGGCATATGCCTAAACTGCCGTCATAACACTGCCGGGCGCCATTGTCACTACTGTAAACAGGGTTACAAACGTGACTTGAGCAAAGCTATAGCCAGTCGAAAAGCCTGTAAGCGTAAGTACAGATGTCATCTTTCACTGTTTGGATTTATGTTAAGACATTTGTTGTAGTCAAAGTCTTTAGGCAAGATTGTTCAATGGTAAAATGCCCAAAGACATCAGATAACAGTGTGAAGAAACACTAATGCCGCGTACACACGGTCGGACTTTTCGTCTACAAAAGTCAGACAGCCTGTCCGACAGACTTCCGGCAGACTTTCGGCGGACTTGCGGCGGACTTGCGGCATACTTTCTAACGAACGGACTTGCCTACACACGACCCCACAAAAGTCCGACGGATTCGTACGTGATGACGTACACCGGACTAAAATAAGGAAGTTCATAGCCAGTAGCCAATAGGTGCCCTAGCGTGGCTTTTTGTCCGTCGGACTAGCACACAGACGAGCGGATTTCGGGGTCCGTCGTAGTTACGACGTAAAGATTTGAAGCATGTTTCAAATCTAAAGTACGTCGGATTTGAGGCTAAAAAAGTACGTTGAAAGTCCGGAGAAGCCCACACACGATCGGATTACCAGCCAGCTTTAGTCCGTCAGCGTCCGTTGGACTTTTGTAGACGAAAAGTCCGACCGTGTGTACGCGGCATTAGTCTAAGAAAGATTTTTGGGGAAAAGGTTTTCTGAGAGTATTTGAATAACTGATTGGTGGAGATTGAATTATTTTACTGTTTCCGTTAAAGGAACATCATTTTTGCAATTCTATTTTTTCATATGTATATAATCAAACAATTATACAAATTGAAGATGTATAAAGATTTTCCACATCTGCTAGAATTATGTTTATATCATTTGACACTGTCCTATGTGTATTTTGCAAATGTTTTAATTTTTTTTTTTTGATAAGTGGGATTGTTACTGTTTAAAAGAGAAGTTAGGGATTTCAAAATAATAAACGATCATACTCGCCAAGGTGGGGGCAGCATCAGTCCCATGTCATCTCTAAAACGCTGAGCAACCAAAGACCACTGATCTCTCAGTTTCATTAATTGACTGCTCTGCTCTGCCCCTCCAGGGCTCATTGGAGCATTGGACCGTCGATGGGGAGGGAGCAACTAGCTCAGGCTCTTAGCGGCACAATGAGGGGCTGAGCCAGCTACCGCTCAGACTTCTGGATGGATGCCGACACTGAAGCCGGGATTCTTCCAGAGTCTGGACTGGCTGAGTGATTTCAGCGAACAGGGGGCTGCCCGTGTCAGCTGAGTCTGGATAACAAGAGTGCAGAACTAAGTGCACTCCTTTGACCAACAGTAGAAGTAGATCCAAAAGAGCTTTGGCTTTACTTCTCCTTTAAGCCCCACTCCAGACAAACTATGACCACCCCCCCCATCTCTCCCATCCTTGACCCCCCTTTAAGTCATCCAGCAGGGTTTTTTTTATTTTTTTTACCTAGCTGAGCAAGTTATACTTACCCTAGTTCCATCCTCCAGGCCTCTAGCTGCTGTAATTTCCAGATGCAGGGGGCCACTGATCTAACACTGAAGATCATCACTAGCCAGTTGGTCCCCTACCATCCCCTTGTTATAATGTCACTCCTCCTATGGATCCTGAGAGAACTTCACCGCTGGAGAGCCAGTAGGAAGTGTGATGTAAACAAAGGAAGAAAAAATACTGGAGGATCACGTAACCCCAGATTTTGGTAAATATGTTTAGATTTATTTTTATTTTTTTACTGCAAGTAATTAGTTACAGGGGGTGAGAGGGGGCTATTTTACCAGTCTTATGACCACATTCTTATATCTACAATAAGCCCTACAAAGGTTGAATAACATAAGATTCTTTATTATTTCTCACACTAAAAAAATGTGTAGCAAGCAACATTAGTGTTCATCATTTAATTATACCCAAAGCAATCATTTTATAAAGGTACCCATAGTTGTGAGCACTGTCCAATTTGAACATAATGATTGTTTAATTAGAAAGTGCCTCCTAAGTTTCTAAAAAAACAGCAAATCTTCAAAGTCACCCCTAACAAACCAATCTTAAAGAAGATGGCATTGGCCAATTTGGATAAGGTGGTGCAAGAGGATGATCTCTTTGCTTTCCCCTGTACGTCCTACATACAGAGGCATATCTAGTGAAAATGGCGCCTATGGCAAGCACTGAAACTGCGCCCCTGTGTGATGGGGACAGAGAGGGATGCAGTGCAACAAGGACAGAGAGAGGCACTGGGGACAGACAGAGAGGGAGGCAGTGCGACAAGGACAGAGAGGGATGCCAGGGACAGGGAGGGACACTGGGGACAGACAGAGAGGGACGCAGTGTGATGAGGACAGAGAGGGATGCATGTGACAAGAACAGAGAAGGGTGCTGGGGACAGACAGAGGGATGCAGTGTTATGAGGACAGAGAGGGATGCAGTGCGGACAGGGGACACAGGGGGATGCCAGGGGTGGGACACCGTGTGGGTGTGGGGACACAGGGGGACACTGGGGGGGGCAGGAGACTATCACGGGGCCTCCTTCGGTCCTGTTGGGGCCCAGGCCCCTTCATCTGTACTGGCTGCCCCTCCCCCTCGGATGGTGGCAGCCCTGGTGTCTCTAGACTCCTGTAAAAAATAAAAAGTATACAGCCTCACCTGATGCCTGTAATAATAAGACCTCTCTTGGTACGCTGCTCCCCACCAGCCCCTCCTCTCTTCTCGTCTGTCCGGTGATGTAATGTACAGTATAAGCACCTGGGGTGGATGGGGGGAAAGGAGGGGGCGGTGCGGAGCAGCGTGCCACGAGAGGTCTTATATTACAGCTGCTGCCCGTGCTAGACTGTATGTGTTGCAGTCTTGCAGAGCCTCTTATGGGGCCCCCCTAATGGCCCCAGGCCCTCGGGCAATGCCCGACTGCCCGATGGGTCAGTCCGCCCCTGCTCATTAAACTGTTCACATTCAGTGAAAGTTCATGTACTGCAAAGTTTGCAGTACATGAACATTCACTGAATGTGGACAGTTTAATGAGCTTGTTGCACAAATCACTTTATTACACTTTATTTATGATATCTATTTATTTAATCCATATTGAGCACTATGTTTGATTGGCTGCTTCTGCTTGGCACACACGCACAATCACACATGATGATGACTTAAAGTCATCATCATCATGTGCGATTGAGCGTGTGCCAGGCCCAAGCAGAAACAGCCAATCAAATATAGTGCTGAATATGGATTAAATAAATATACATAGACTTTATTTATAATATCAATGGCTAATAAAGTGATCTGTGCAACAACAGGTACTACTTTTAATTAGAAGTAGTACCTGCTGTTGCACAAATCACTTTATTACACTTTATTTATGAGATCAATGGCTATGCATATTTATTGAATCCATATTCAGCACTATATTTGATTGGCTGCTTGCTTCTCTTTGGAAGTGGGATGGAATCCAGGCACACAAGCACATGATGATGATGATCAAGATCAGTACCTGCTAGGCTGCAGTGCTAATCCTTGCTGCTGCTTGGGGGTTCTTTCTCTCTAGTCTCTCGTGACTCCTCTCTTCTCCTCCCCACATCACGTGACGTCACAGACCACGCTCCGGGGAGAAGATGATGCCGACCGCACAGAGGAGGGTAGGTGGAGCATTAGGCTCCGCCTCCACTAGTTACGCTACCCTCTACATGGACCTGGTCTGGCCAGTCATCGGCCGTTGGGGGGCGCGCGCCTGTGGCTCCCCTCCCTAGGCCAAGTAACCATTAGCAAGTGCCGTGCCGGTGCCGCGCTCCAGCAGGCCGGTCGTGGCACCAGGGGCTATATTAGTGTGGGAGGCGGCCGTGAGAGCCGGCCGCGGGAGGACAGGTGGAGGTTATTTTTTGTGCGTGTATTTTTGCCACCCCCCTCCTATGGTGCCCATGGCACTTGCCATGGCTGCTATACCTTAGATACACCACTGCCTGCATAGCTTTGAGCAAACAAACTGGAGTAATCCAAGAATGCATGTTTATCGGAAGACTTTTCAGAAGAACAATATTTTGGCTTTCAGATTGTGATTGCACATCTGTCCTACTCTTGATATTCAAGTCAGCTTGATTAAGTTTTGAACAGATTTGAATAGTACTGGAAATAAAGGATTCTTCAGATTTCAGTACAGTTACATTTATTTTTGAGACCTCTCACCCTTCCTTGCCTCACCTTTCCCTGATCCAGTGCTTTCTTGTAAAAACTCCTTCCACATGGCCTGTGCAAGTGGGCTGTTCTCTCATTTCAATCCTATAGAGAATTCATACACCTTTGAAATATGAAGTATGAACCCTTCATAGAACTGAATAGAGATTGCCTGGCAGAGAGGATTTTGATAACGAGCTTTGGAGCACTGAGCAGGCAGCACATCTGAGATGGTTGGGAATGTTTGCCACTTTCTAAAACAATACAGTCTTGGTCTAGTTATTCTATTATATATTTCCTAATCATGTAAATGTAAAAAAATCCCCAAATCATTTCCAGTTAAAGACTCGATGTCTTACAAAGCACATACCTTGTAAAAAATACAGACTGTTACAGATAGATACAAACTGCAGATAAATCAAGTTTTTCCTATTAATGTTTTTACTATTGTTACTATTTTTTTTTTATTACTGCAGCTTGCCAGTGTCACCCAATAGGGGCTGTTAATGGCATGTGCAATCAAACAACTGGTCAATGCCCATGTAAGACTGGAGTGACTGGCCTAACATGCAATCGCTGCACTCAAGGATACCAACAAAGCCGATCTCCCCATATGCCTTGTGTCCGTAAGTAATTTTAAGCAATACAATAAGCACTCTGTTTATTATAAGGTGAGTGGATTTTTTAAAGTTGTCTTTAATACAAATTTATTTAAAAATTGTTTAAATAAATTTGGGGCCAGTCAAAATAAAAAGCCAGTCTTCAAAACTCTTGATTCATCGTTTGTTGCCTTAAAATTTGAACAGACATTAGACAGCATTTATAAATACTGTATAATTATATAATCAAGTTAAAAATAACAATAACAGAATAAATACCCTTTGATTTAATAATGATCCTTTATATAACCATACCATTATCCATATCATAAAATTGTTTAGCTGCCTATGTATGTACCAATTTTGAGAAGTGATTGAGTACATATTCACCCCCCCCCCCGACTGTATTTTTGACTCCCTGTTGCATGAGTATGAATGAAATGGGTAAAAGATGGCTTCAGCTTCTGTTCTCCACCTGCAGAGAGATACAGTTTGTCCTTTTCCGGGCTTAATCGTAGAGGCCTCTATGATTAAGCCCCCCGAAAAAGATGAAACGCATCTGAGATGTTCTCTACAGGTGAAGAATAGGAGCTGAAGCCATCTTTTACCCTTTTTATTCACATTCACGAAACAGGGAGTTGGTGTTTGTGTGAGGACGGCCTCCATTTTGTTGAAGTGTACTGAAGCCTGAAAAGCTGATCCTGTTTATCTTGCACCAGTCTATCCCCATGCTAATCTGAATGATAGTTTGGGGGACATTTGAAGGGAATTTTTTTCATTATTTTTGGGCTATATAAAATTCCATGTTATACATAGACCTATCATTTGTCTTCTTGTTTGGCATGGCTTTGTTTCTTGACAAAATGAATACATTTTTCTGTGTAAAGGATAGGTTTCTAGTGGTTGTGGAATGAACTTAGGGGGTTCATTGACTGAGTGCTTGAAGGGTACAGCTATGTAAATTGGGCTTTGGTTATACCTGGAAAATTGATCATTTACACAGGATTTGGTACATTTTATTAATACATTTTACTGCAATATATTAACATTAACATATTTATTTTGCTTAAAATTAGGGATTCAAGAGGAGATGACTACAACAGCAGCATATCCTGTGGAATGGAAAGCAGGATCAGGTATATCAAACTTACTGTATAGTATTAAAGCAGTATTTGAGTTTTGCTGTGTAGCAGGATTTAGATGTGATAATATCTATTTTTTTTTTTTTAGTTTCTGAATGCCAGTCTTATTGTAAGCCATCTCACAGCCGTGTGCACATGAATCTACGCAAGTATTGCAAAAAGGATTACGGTATGTAAAATGATTGTGATAATTTATAATTTTCAACAAGAGGGAAATTTGGGGAATGCTCACTTACACATAATAGCAGGGAATCTGTTTTAGGCCTTTGTAAAGCAGCTCCAAGCTTGCTATAATGCTTGGAGATTGTTCATTGTTTTTGATGAGATGCAGCTCCAGCCGTGGAAACCCAAAGATCTCAGGGGCCTAAATGATTATCCTATGTAGGCATTCCCACCAGCCAGTTGGGAGCTATGTGTAGGAACGAAGGAGCACACAATAACTGTCTCAGGTCTAGTACTATATAAGAAAACACTTAGGTGTCTATAAAAACATTGCCATGCAAATGTGTCAGTCATTTACACAACTGACAGGAATCTTCACCGTAATTTGCGATTATGTTTATATCATTTGTCACCTTCATCTGGAGGCTGTAATGCAGTATTTTACTGAAAATACCTCATTATTGACACAAGATAGGCCTCACAATCCTAGGAAATAAACATACCGTATATACTCGAGTATAAGCCAAGTTTTTCAGCACATTTTTTTAGGCTGAAACCCCCCCCCCCCCTCGGCTTATACTCGAGTGAGGGTGCCCATCTGCAGCTGTACCTGTGATTACTAAAACAGCGGGTGTCTCCCGCTGTGTCATGCCCATCTGCAGCTGTACCTTTGATAACTAAAACAGCAGGTGTCTCCCACTGTGTCATGCAGTCTGCTCGGCTGTCCATGGTAACAAAGCCCCACCTCCTCCTCATCCATGATAGACGGAACACTGATACAATGCTGGCAAACTGTATCAGTGTTCCGTCTATCACTAACGAGGAGGAGGCGGGGCTTTGTTACAATGGACAAACTGCATGACACAGCAGGAGACACCCGCTGTTTTAGTTATCAAAAGTACAGCGGCAGATGGGCGTGACACAGTGGGAGACACCCTCTGTTTTAGTTATCACAGGTACAGCTGCAGATGAGCATGACACAGCGGGAGATACCCGCTGTTTTAGTTATCAAAGGTACAGCTGCAGATGGGCACAATGAGGCTGCAAATGGGCACAGTGAGGCTGCAAATGGGCACAGTGAGCCTGCAGATGGGCACAGTGAGGCTGCAGGTGGGCACAGTGAGGCTGCAGATGGGCACTGATGATACAGGTGGGCACAGTGAGGCTGCAAATGGGCACAGTGAGGCAGCAGATGGGCACTGTTTACCCAGTAGCTGCTGCATTTCTCACCCTAGGCTTATACTCAAGTCAATACGTTTTCCAAGTTTTTTGTGGTAAAATTAGGTGCCTCCGCTTATATTTGGGTCGGCCTATACTTGAGTATATACAGTATTTTGCAAATGACTATGCTGATTTGGAACAAATGATTGACACAATTTTTTTTTAAATATACCCCTTAAATTAGTGTGGATGTAGATTTTGCTTCCCTGTTGCCCATGGTTACTAATGTCCACACTAGCAAAAGATGATGGAGAATAAACAAACATGTTGAGATCTTTATTTCACATAGCCTATAGAGAACATTATACAAAATTATATGTTACATAAATATACATTTTGGAGAGCCTTGAAAGGTGAAATTCTTTTCTTGCATTGTGGCCAGAACCAACTTGCAAGCAATAAAGAACCTTTGGGTGCAAAATAAAAGGCTCATAATATTCACAGACTGTTTTAGGGTGAACTAAACCTGAATTTCTTGGTGCTACAGAAGTCAAAATAATGCTCTAAATTTTCCTCTCCTTTAGGAGTTCTCTAAGCTCGGCAGAGCTGTTCTGATATGTACAGTTGGGAGGCACAATTCTGGCTCCCTGCTGCACTTAAATGCTGTCACAAAGCACAGCACAGTTATGATGTTTGTTCTCTACATATAAATACACATCAAATTAATGAAGCTGCTTTCCCTGAACATTTTCCTGTATTTGTTTTTCTTTATAAAGATTTCAACCCTGCTTTAACTGTCAGCCACCATTTAGAATTTCTCATTGCAATAATAGAATAGAACTGGTAAAAAGCAAAAGCGAGGTTCCATTTTATCAGCATAGCCATGCTGTGTTTTTTTTTGGTTTTTTTTTAGCCATGGTCAGTAAATGAGATGTGATAGACCTCCAGTTTGAAATACCTTTTAGATGCAAATAGATTAATTAGTAGGGCTGAAGCACTGAATTCCATGGCTTTTATTTTACTCCCTGCTTGCTTTGGGTCACTTTCCTCCCAGCAGGTCCTTTTCTTGATCCCACGGGCACAGCTGGGATAAGATGACTGAAGGATCATCATTTCATGGGATTAGTTAAAGCCATGGCTTCTGAGAAAATGGCAATGTTCGGCTGGGAAGGAAAGTGAGCACTGAAAGCCAGAAATGAGATAGAACTATCGGGTCCAAGCCCCGCTGCGTAAGAAGAATGTTTTTAACAGCACAAAGGGAATTATCAAGTTAAGCTGATTTCCTCTTGCTGCTTTTAAAGAAGTGAGGGCAAAGAAGAGTAAAAACAGAAGGCTAGACTGGAGACTAGATTTAAGATGACTGCAGCATTTATTTATAGACATACATCATAAACAAATGTACATGAGTCTTCACCTGCAAAATGTATTGAGTACCTCTTTATCTTTTGTGTACTGTATAATGCACACGCATTCCGATGAAGGGTTAAACATCTTTCGGGGTGGCCTACTGTGCATTAAAAACACAGTGAGTTGCAGGGCAAGCACCCTGTAAAGAAAGGGATAAGGGGCCCTTAAGCCCTAGTCAGTGGTAAGAGAATAAGAGGCAAAGAAAAGAAGTCTCTGTGATTGATCGTCTTTATGTCAGGACCAATAAAACTAAACAGTCTTCAAACAAATGATGAGCAACAGAGCAACAGCTCAAATTAAAGGCATGAGGTCACAGGTTAAGTGTGTGCAGCCACCCAAGGTGTATGTATACATTAGAATAATACTACAGAGCCCTCAAGCTTGATGTCTTAGAAGACTGTTCAAGATATTGTAAGACAATTGTAATGCAAAATTACATTGGCATAAGTTAGACATATATTTTATTAAATGGTTTCTAAAAACCTTCCTCTGTAGGAGTGCAGAATAACAGGAAACAACTCGGAGCTTAGCTCATAGGAATCCACCACTACTTAAGTACTGATATCCCAGTGGGATACCGAGAGAGGAGCTGCATCAAATTTCTTGTTTGAAAAAGCTTTGAGTGCATTGGCACCAAAGGGATTTTCAACTTTTTTGAAGAGTGGAAAACCTATTTTATTGCAATTATATAAGCTATTATTCTTGCTAGTATATTTGAATAACTAGGGATACTATATCCTTCCTTATTATAGCCCTTGATATGGCTGATACAAGCATCAGTAGAAACAATATTTAGCATGTGTAAAAATTTATATTGGATAATCTCTTAGATAAATTATCATCCTATATAATACTTCAACAATTGAGAGTTTACCTCCTAGTACATAGTAATCAAAAATCTTTGAGGGCAGGCAAATTAGATCTGCCTTTCTATGGCCAGGCTTCTTTATTTTTTACGCCAAACAACAACTATCTGTATGGTTCAGTGAAAAACTGGTGGCCATACATGACTCACTTAATGTGATCCAATAGAGCTGAGCATTTCTGGCTATAATCTGGTCATTTATTTACAAATAAATACAGTAAATGATTACTGCTTAAAGTTTATGTAAAGGCAATACTTTAAAGAGGGCAAATCTTCCTAATTTGGATGCAGATAGCAATACAAAATTGTCACGGATTTTAACACTTCCATAGTCTACCTAAAAAGAGGTAAAAATTACTTTGGATATATTTTAATACTGCAGGAAGGGATCATTATCACAAGTATTTTTTTTCTGTAATCAAGGTTAAAAAGCTTTACCACTTCTACGCTGCCCTGTTTTTAATTTAATCTAAGTGAGAAAAATATCCGAGTTTGATTAAAGTCATCATTATTCTGTCGGTAGATAGCCACAGTCACATTTTCCTTTGATTCCAAAGAAGACAGCTTAATATCTTGAAGGTATAACTACCACAACATTCAGTCTTCTGATTTTTTTTTCATGTATTTTATGGTCAGTATGTTATGTGTCAGCTGCAATATAAAGCCAGGATAACCTTTAGAATTGAGAACTTAGTGAGAAAATTGTTTCCTCATATTCAACTAATGCATGAATTATATCCAAATTAATGTTTTCATTTTCAAGTCTTGATTTTGAGGATAGCATGCATCATATTTTCCCTGGGTATAGTAAAGACATTTTAACCTATACAGCAGATGTAAAGGTATAAAAATGTATGTAGCCAGGTGCTTGGCTAGAAAAGGGACATCATAAAGATACTGTGCTGCAGCTGCTTTGTGTGCCTTTACAAGACTCTTATGCTGGCTTTTAGTGCCATTCAGCATCTATCCAGCAGAGAGAGCAGGTGGGCATGATGGACTGAGAAAATTTGATGTAAGCTGCATTGAACTCTTGAAAGTGTAGTCTGGGAAGAGGGTTTTGTATGGGGGTAGATGGAGTGTGGACTGCAACTCCCAGATATACACTCTTAACAGGAGGGCAAAGAAGCTATTTTTCTTCTGGATTTTAGAAAGAGAACTTCTTCTTGATGGGAACATTACTATTCCTGAGTACACAATAACTTGCTACAAACCTGCAGCCCGAGACAGAAACCAGAGCACTGTTAAACCTGTGTGCTGAGGACAGGAGTCACTCTAGGAAGATGCAGATATGAGCTATGAACGGCAGGACCAAAGTTGTGGTATCACTGGGGATAGTGAGAGGGCATTGCGGCTATTAATCTATATATAAATCATTGCTATCAGAGACTGAGTACATATGGACTAGCCATCTAACTAACAATCTAACAGTCTTATTCACTGCATGCAGACTTTACTGGAAATGTGCTTTTGTGCACCACCGGAGCAAAAGACTCTCTTTTAAAATTGCAGTTCTATAAGGACTTTATTTGTCATCCGGAGTAATAGGAACCTCTGTATAAGGACCTTTTTGCCGCGTACACACAAGCGGACTTTACGGCAGACTTTGCCCGGCGGATGGGATTTCGTCGGACAATTCGATCGTGTGTGGGCTCCAGCGGACTTTGTTTTCTCAAAAGTTGGACGGACTTAGATTTGAAACATGTTTCAAATCTATCCGACGGACTCGAGTCTGGTCGAAAAGTCCGCTCGTCTGTATGCTAGTTCGACAGACAAAAAAGGGCAGCTATTGGCTACTGGCTATGAACTTCCTTATTTTAGTCTGGTCGTACGTCATCGACGGACATTTAGTCCGGTCGTACGTCAATTCGACGGACTTTGGTTGATTGTGTGTAGGCAAGTCCGTTCATTCAGAAAGTCCGTCGTAAAGTCCGTCAAAAAGTCCGTCGGGCAAAGTCTGTCGTAAAGTCCGCTCGTGTGTACGCGGCATTAGGCATCTTTCACATGGCAAGCCCGCTCGGATCTGCCTGTCCATTTTTCAGGGGGATCCGAGCGGGCCACCCATTGACTCCTATGGGTAGGCGGGTGTCCGCTGACACTCGTCTGCCATCCGATCCGCTCAAGACAGACCTATGGCAATACGTTCAGCCATCCGTCTGGCGGATCGGATGAGATCTGATGAAAATGGACATGCTATCCGTTTTCGTCCGCTCTTCCCATAGGAATCAGTGGGGCTCTGACAGGCCGCTCCCCGCTCAGTGAGCAGAGATGGACCTGTCATCCGCCGGCTCAGTGTAGATCAATGGAGCGATCTCCCGCTGAGTTGACGGACTCCGCTGAGCGAATCCATCCCCGTGTGAAAGGGGCCTAATTCACTGTACACACGCAACAAAGGTCCGACAGTCTTTTTGACGGACTTTCAACGGACTTTTGACGGACTTCTGACGGACTTTCGAACGAACGGACTTGCCTACACATGATCACGCCAAAGTCCGACGGATTCGTACGTGATGACGTACGACCGGACTAAAATAAGGAAGTTCATAGCCAGTAGCCAATAGTTGCCCTAGCGTCAGTTTTCATCCGTCTGACTAGCATACAGACGAGCGGATTTTTCAATAGGAACTGGGTCTGGCGGAGTTCCGGCGTAAAGATTTGAAACATGTTCCAAATCTAAAGTCCGTCAGATTTTCGACAGAAACAGTCCGCTGAAGGTCCGATGAAGCCAACACATGGTCAGATTGTCTGCCGGATTCGGTCCGTCAGACCAGTCCGGTCGAAAAGTCCATTCGTGTGTACAGGGCATTAGGGTAACAATTCATACAGTGTGCACTCTAAGCAGCATTGCCTTCTGGTCTCAGAAAAGATATTACCGTGTGAATTATCATTGTCGCTACTGTTATCTATGGCATTGTTTACTGCTGATTTATAGATTATCAGGTATAAAACTAATTCAATATGGAACTCTATTTTAAACTGCTATAACCTAGTTATTAAAGCGTTTAGAGAGCTGTGGTTGACCTATTTCTCTATTTGCTCATTATATACATACTGGCATTTATCTCAACCCATTATAACCACTTCAGCTCTGGAAGATTTACCCCCCCCCCCGTTCATGACCAGGCCATTTTTTGCGATACGGAACTGCGTTATTTTAACTGACAATTGCACAGTCGTGCGACACTGTACCCAAATAAACTTTTGTCCTTTTTTTCCACAAATAGAGCTTTCTTTTGGTGGTATTTGACCACCTCTGTGTGTGGAAGGTGCTTTTACTGTGTCCCTGCATGGATCCATGTCCCTACTTTGCAAGAACACAGGATCCATGCCTTCCCTACTGACAGAATGGCAATCTGCCTTGCCTACATAGGCAGACTGCTGTTCTGCCTGTGTACCGAATGATCAGTGGGTGCCAGAAGACATCAAGTCCGCGGGACCCACTGATTGGCTCCTGCTGTGTAGAATTACAGCGGAAGCGAGCCTCCATTGGCGGGTACTCACGTCCAATACCTGGAAGTGCAGGATCACATATATACGTCTGCCCTGTAGCAGTAAAACTGCTATAGGGCGGTCGGCAAGTGGAAAATACACTGAGTTCATTTAACATTAACCAGTCTGGTGTTTATTTTCTGGTACTGAATTACAGCTGGGTGCGTTTTTTTCATACTGGTGTTCCTATAAGAGTTTGCAGCAACTTTCGTTCGACCAGGTGTGTCAGAGGGGCCAAGGTTGTTTACAGAGTCGAGGCAAAAGAACAGAGTACTCAATCTACCAAGCAGCTTCTTGGGGGAGTACAAGTATAGAAGTTGTATTACAAACCAACACTCCATAGAATGGACATTCGCCAAGCACTTGGCTATAACAGCTTTAGCAAATACAGCATGGTCTTATAAGCTAATACGCTCTGGAACAGAGTCTAAGCGCTGACTTCACACTGCTGCATACTTCTGTCTGCAGTGGTCAGAGATGTAAGTGTACAGCTGTATATTTGTGATTGTTCCACAGTAGGTTTTAATCTTGGATGGCTTTTAGTATATAATAAACTATACTGCACTATGATCGGTTTTGGTTTGCTCCTTTTATGAGCTTTATTCAGTACAGCCTGTAATGGCATCCATTACTGGGCATAGGAGACATTTGTAAAAAGGCACTGACCTAAAGCTTGCAGGGGGTGTAATTTAAACTTATAAGACCATTCTGTAATTGCTACACCTGTTGTAGCACAAGTGTGTGGTGAGGCTCGGTTCACACAGGGGCAACACGATTTCAGCGCGACTTTGTACGGCGACTTCAACGCGGCTTCAACGCGACTTCAGCGCGACTTCAGCGCGACTTTAAGCAAATTACAACGCAACTTCAAGTCGCCTCCAGGACAGGTGACTTTGGCTGTGGCCAATCACAGGATAATCAGCTCTCTGGGAGGGAGGGGTTTGCCTGCAAAGTCGCTTGACTGTAGAGAGAGATCCGACTTGGAGGCGACTTCCATTGATTTCTATGGTACAGGTCGCCTACCAAGTCGGATCCAAGTAGTACAGGGAGTACGCTCTGAAGTCGGAGCGACTTCAGTAGTGTCTATTAAGACGCTCCCATTCACTGTAATGTGAATCTCTTTCTGGGGCGACTTGGGGCGACTTGAGGGCTTACAAGTCGGATCCCAAGTCGTCCTAGTGTGAACTGTCGGGTAACATGTGTGATCATACTCTGGAAGGTTTGCAGACAATTTATACCTGATGGTGGAGGATTGGCTTTTTTTGCACACTTTTATGAACTTAATCGTTAGAGAATTTTGCTGGCTTTTGAATAAGATTTTATAAATTGTTTATCATGTTGTATGCACTTTTATGGTAACTTTCCTCACTTTCATTTTTATGTTTAACGTGGTACATTGTTTACTGGGAGTTTTCAAACTTCTGAGGAGTGTTTTTGCTTTTTAAGTGGTGCTGTAAATGCATATGTTGATCTGTTAGTTTGCAAGCAGCCTAATGACAACATAACACAGACTTACCTTGTTATTTTCTAAAATACTAAAAATAATCTTCAATCATCCTACTATTTAACTCGTCGACAGGTGTCATTTTTGACTTACTGTAATTGAACCACCTATGATTGCTTTCTATAGAACAACTGCCTTATATATATATATATATATATATATATATATATATGTAGGAAGGCCAGTATGGTGGCCTGAATTTATGGGAGGAGCCCGGGGGGTACTTAAGCAGCCCGCTCACCTGTGGTGCTTGTCGGTTTCCTGTGCGCGATATACGTCACTAGGCCGACTATTCGATATACCAGCGTCCGCAAGTTCTTGCCTCGCAAAATTCCGTATTCGATACCGTTCTCAAAACTTTCGAAGTCCTCGTTTTTCGTTCGTAGTTTGTACCACGCGGCTGGCTTGGCTGTCGCAGGTAAGGTCCCGTCGGACTTTTCGTTTTCATATCAGGTCACTAAACCGTAATTTCAAAAATTTTCGTTTCACTCGCTTTTCATAAACTGCAATGTATATCGCATTTTTCGTTTCATGTCATGTCACTAAACCGTACTTTCAAATTTCGTTACTCGCACTTCACTATTGTAATGTATATCGCTCGTACTTTCGATATGTTACCATTTCGACAGCACCGCGACGCAGACGTCGCTTCATTTCTAGCATGTCGGTGTTTAAAAATATGTATCAGTAAACAGCCATAGCAAATCGCAATTGCAAGTTATCGGATCAAGTCAGTTCGATACCAATCATTTCTCATTTCTGAAACATTCTAGAACTCATTTCTGACATTTCAAATCATTTCAAAACATTTCTCATTTCAGTCACCTACCGCGCTCCGATTCGAATCCAGTCGCATCAAAAAGATGCACCGATTCGTTCCGGTGTGCCCCAGTTATTTGGCCTCATTTCTATACATGCTCCAGAGTTACGTTATTGTCTGTCATTAATACCTCTGTCATGTTTTTTCACGTATCACGTTCCGTCACGAATCCAGTCGCATGCAAAAATGCACCGATTCATCTCGGCGTGCCCCAGGATTGGCCTCATTTCTATACATGCTCCAGAGTTTTGTTTGTCAGTCATTCATACCTCTGTCATGGTTATCATTTCATTTCCACCTATCACGTTCCGACATGAATCCAGTCGCATGGCAATGCACCGATTCGTCTCGGCGTGCCCCAGGATTGGCCTCATTTCTATACATGCTCCAGAGTTACGTTTTTAGTTATTCATACCTCTGTCATGGTTATCATTTCATTTCCACCTATCACGTTCCGACATGAATCCAGTCGCATGGCAATGCACCGATTCGTCTCGGCGTGCCCCAGGACTGGCCTCATTTCTATACATGCTCCAGAGTTACGTTTATCAGTAAATTCGTACCTTCTGTCATGGTTATCATTTCATTTCCACCTATCACGTTCCGACATGAATCCAGTCGCATGGCAATGCACCGATTCGTCTCGGCGTGCCCCAGGACTGGCCTCATTTCTATACATGCTCCAGAGTTACGTTTATCAGTAAATTCGTACCTTCTGTCATGGTTATCATTTCATTTCCACCTATCACGTTCCGACATGAATCCAGTCGCATGGCAATGCACCGATTCGTCTCGGCGTGCCCCAGGACTGGCCTCATTTCTATACATGCTCCAGAGTTACGTTTATCAGTAATTCGTACCTTCTGTCATGGTTATCATTTCATTTCCACGTATCACGTTCACACATGAATCCAGTCGCATGGAAATGCACCGATTCATTACGGCGTACCCCAGGGCTCGGCCTCATTTCTGATACATGCTTCAAAGTCCGGATCATAGCTAATCGTAGACGTCGGGGGATGGATCCATGTCTCTGCCATACAGCTTACTACCATTTCACTCCCACAACGCATCACCGTTCCAGAACCAGTCGCATCTGACATGCACCGATTCTTTACGGAATGCCTTGCTGGTTCCAAACAGCATTTCATACCATACCAGAGCTCGGTTGGTTGCCAGTCGCAAACACGGCACAACCAATTCAAGCCTCAGTCTAATAATCATTTCTCTCATTTCATTTCATATGATGCGCCGATTCGAATCCAGATGCATCAAACAGGCACCAGATCGTCCCGGGTGCACCAATGTTTTCACTTGCCTCATTTCAATACATGCTCCAGAGCCCGGTTCTCGGTCGAATCAAAGATGACGACCAGGCCAGACCTCTGTCATGAAGTCCATTCATAATCAAGGCAAACATTTCGAATCATTTCATTGTCATACAAATCGTTGCTTCAAAAAATCAGTTAGCAATCCCTTCACGAAGTGTCACCTTTTCGTTTTTCTCAGGTCAGTCAAAGTTCAGTAGGTCCACCCTGCACCAGGTTGGACGATATCCCCCCAGGTAAAAAAAAAAAAAAAAAAAAAAAAAAAAGGGGAATGGGAGAATAAGTCGGGTAAGTATGACTCAGCGGATCAAAGAAAAAACTTGAAATTCATCTCACCCCTAATAGGTTACAGTCAACCAGGAAATAAAAGCTCAAGAGAATCCTCACCAGAGCAACCATGTCTCAGTCCGGCAGCGAAGACCTCACGGCCCCTCTGTCACCTTCTCCGGTCTCAGAAAGCGGCAGCGTGCAATCCCTTAGGGGATGGACTATCCCCAAACTGACGGCAGAGCTCAGACGCAGAGGTGTCCCCTTCCCCGCCACAGCAAGGAAAGGCGAGCTTTTCAAACTCCTCTTTCCCCCACCAGCAGCAGGACCCAGTACCCAACAGGCATCCCTTCAGTCGATATCATCGGCCATTGCGCAATTACACACGATGGTGTCATCTCTATCCACCTCAGTTGCAGACGTCCAAACCAGGGTCGCAATTCTCGAGGCCCGACCGGCCACGGCTGTCCCCGACCCAACGGCAACTCAAAGCTTGACACCTCTTCCTGCAGGTACCTCAGGCTCAAGCCACATTGTCTACCCCTCCCACCTGGTCCCAACCAGTATCAGGAAGGACATCTTGGACGGCAAGGACGTCAACCTGGCCTCTCTCCTCATTTCCGTACATGATTTGGCAGAAAATAAAGCCTACTCCTGGGGTGACATATCAGTGGTCCTTAAAGCCAAAGACCCCAGATTGAACCGCAAGCTAACAGTCTCAGAGTTTACCCTGGCCTTTGGCATGCTCAGAGATGTCCTGTGCTCAGCCACCCCTAGCAGGCGGGAAGAGTTAGATTTGTATCTCCATACTGTGGTAGACTTGGGCCACAAGTATGGAGGTTCTGCCTTTTACGATTACCATCGTTCCTTTTCAGCCAAGGCCGCGGCCAGACTCATACAGTTCCAGGTCACGACAGATTGGAGTCTCATGGACACAGAGCTCTTCTGCCGCCACTTTGCCGGCTTACGCTCACCTCTGTGTGCGATTTGCCAGTCTTCCACCCACACTGCCACCTGGTGCGCCAATACGGCAATCAGACGGCCTTTCGAGTTTCCCTCTACCTCAGGTTCAGTACAGGGTCAGCCGATCCCTGAACCAACGCCTCAGGTGGACAGACTCGGACGCCCAGTCCGAACCGTGGGAGGGGCAGCCATCTGTAATAACTTTAATCAGGGATCCTGCAACTTCAGCCAGTGCCGTCTACTTCACCTCTGCACCATATGTCATAGAGCCCACCCTAGGATTTTGTGTGAAGTCAAGCAACACAAGAAGGCGTGACTAAGCCGGATCAACCTCTTATGGTTAGGATGGTATCTCACTTCACATCCCACCCCTTCCCTGGCCACCTTCCTTATCCAAGGCTTCACAGCAGGCTTTCACACCGGCCTCATTTCACTACCCCACACTACTCACGAATGTGCCAATCTTCGTTCGGCAGCCATTGACGAACAAGCCATAGATCAGCTCTTGCAGGCAGAGGTGGATCGAGGTTACGTGATAGGCCCTTTCAGTTGCCCCCCTTTCAACACATGGAGAGTCAGCCCTATTGGGCTTGTCAAGGGCAAGTTTTCAAATAAATTGCGTTTGGTGTACGACTTGTCTGCGCCTCATTCTTCCCACATACCCAGTCTCAATTCCCTGATCCCCTCCGAGGAGTTTTCCCTAAAATATTCTTCCGTGGACATGGCAATACAAGCGATCATCAAAGCAGGCACAGGCGCCTGGCTCTCCAAAGCCGACATCTCGGATGCCTTCAAGCTCCTGCCCATCCACCCAGCCCTTTGGTGCTGGCATGGCATCAAGTGGAAGGAAGCATATTATTTTGCTACAAAGCTCACCTTCGGTTCGAAGAGTAGCCCGTGGCTCTTCGACACGTTCGCCCAGTCCCTCGGTTGGATACTATTACACAAGGGTCAATGCCATGAAGTCATCCATTATCTAGATGACTTCCTACTGATAGAACCACCCAGCAAGCCCCCAGGAGATCTCGACAAACTTAGGGTAATTTTTGGAAACCTCAATGTTCCTATTGCCGAGCACAAAGTCGATGGCCCAGCAAATAGCATCACTTTTCTCGGGGTCAGCTTGGATACCTGCGCAATGCAAGCCAGTCTCCCCCTCGACAAACTAACACGCATTAGGGCAGTTCTTCACGAGTTTACACACACCAAGGACTGTACCAAAAAACAGTTGCAGTCCCTCCTGGGTATGCTCAACTTCGCTATGCGAATTATTCCACAAGGCCGCACATTTGTATCACGCTTACTCAGATTTCTGTCGGAAACTCAAGACCCTGATCAGATTTTGAATTTAGACTCCGCAGCCATAGCGGACCTATCCATGTGGGAGGAATTCTTGTCCGCCTGGAATGGCATATCTCTATTCATACCTATAGTTTCGGTCCATTCACCCCAGGTGGTAACGGACGCCGCAGCCTCCACAGGTTTCGCGGCAATTTTTGGCCATCATTGGTTTTCAGGACCCTGGCCTCAACAGATACTATTGATACCCGGCTTTTCCCAAACATCTGCCCTCTTTGAGCTTTACCCCATAGTGGCAGCCGCACAACTCTGGGGCCACCACTGGACAGGACAAACTGTAGTCTTTAGCACCGACAACCAGGCCACGGCAGACATCATCAACAAAGGCAGGTCCAAGTCCCTAGCAGTCATGTCCTTCCTGCGCAGGTTGGTACAACTGTCTTTACAACATCAGTTCAATATACACTGTGCATTTATTCCCGGCAGATACAACTCAGCAGCTGACGCACTGTCACGTTTCAATTATTCCTCTTTTTTCAAACAGGTTCCCGATGCCGATCCAATGTCGGCCCCTATCCCTGTCTGGTCACAACTGACCCTGGACTACTTCAACACTTACACGGAGCTACACAACTCATAAATCATTCCCTCTCCTACAACACACTTAAAGCCTACCAGACAGCTTGGAAGGCCTTTAACAAATTCCTCACGTCCTGCCGTAAAGGACCAACAGATATCAAGCAGGTACTGGCCTTCACTGCACACTGCCACACGCAGTTGGCCTTATCCTACAATACCATCCGGCTATACCTAGCCGGCATTCAACATTTTATGGCGCTTGAAGACCCCACGAAATCTTCACTATTCACATCTCACGCTATACGAGCCGTTTTAAGGGGAATTCAGAAACAACAACCAGTCATCAGCACTAAGCGCTTGCCCATTACGGGACCCATCTTTAGGGACATGTCAACGATTCTGGCTACCTCGCCATTCGGTCTGCTCCGCAGCACGGTCTTACAAGCAGCTATATATCTAGCGTACTATGGGTTCCTGCGCCCTGGCGAATTCACCTCTAACAAACCCACAGACCGAGTACTATGCAGACGACACTTACTTAGATACCAAGACCACTTCATCCTGCACCTCGAGGTCTCTAAAACCCAGCAAATGGGCTCAGGAGCGAACATTCACCTCTACAAAACCGACAACAGCTGGTGTCCAGTCGCCGTACTCAACCGGCTCCTGTCACTCCTGCCTGAACAACCAGACAGCAGTCCCCTTCTACCGTTCCCAGTTAAACCCTTAAACGCCTCTCAGTTTGTGGAACACATAAGAATACTTCTCCGCAATCTTCATCTTAACCCTAGTCAGTATTCCGGACACTCGTTTCGCATCGGAGCAGCCTCCGCGGCATCCCGCCACGGTGTTCCAGACCACATCATCAAAAGGCTGGGCAGGTGGAAATCAGCCTGCTTCGCCCGGTATATCCCCAACCCACAAACAGAGATGGCACAGGCATTCTCCAAATTGGCTCAATAAATAATTGAAAATCAATAAAATCATAACCCTACCTGAATGTTTTTGCCCCCTTATTTTGGCATACCGGCCATTAGACCAAGGCACACTTTCAGGTCCATTTCATATGGTAAGTCCACACTTTCAGGTCTATTTCCGATGGTAAGTCCTATCTTTACTGTAAGTGGTATCCACGTACATACCGGATATAGGGCTCCAACCATAAGTAGGAAGGCCAGTATGGTGGCCTGAATTTATGGGAGGAGCCCGGGGGGTACTTAAGCAGCCCGCTCACCTGTGGTGCTTGTCGGTTTCCTGTGCGCGATACCCACCCTCCCATCCCCATTTCACAGCATTTCTCAAACTATTCATTTCATTCATTTCTCTTACAGAATAATCATTTCTTAAACCAGGGTATGCCCCCTTATTTTGGCATACCGGCCATTAGACCAAGGCACACTTTCAGGTCCATTTCATATGGTAAGTCCACACTTTCAGGTCTATTTCCGATGGTAAGTCCTATCTTTACTGTAAGTGGTATCCACGTACATACCGGATATAGGGCTCCAACCATAAATATATATATATATATATATATATATATATATATATATATATATATATATATATATATATATATATATATATATATATATATATATATATATATGTATATATATATATATATATATACACTACCGTTCAAAAGTTTGGGGTCACCCAAACAATTTTGTGTTTTCCATGAAAAGTCACACTTATTCACCACCATACGTTGTGAAATGAATAGAAAATAGAGTCAAGACATTGACAAGGTTAGAAATAATGATTTGTATTTGAAATAACATTGTTTTTACATCAAACTTTGCTTTCATCAAAGAATCCTCCTTTTGCAGCAATTACAGCATTGCACACCTTTGGCATTCTAGCTGTTAATTTATTGAGGTAAGCTGGAGAAATTGCACCCCACGCTTCTAGAAGCAGCTCCCACAAGTTGGATTGGTTGGATGGGCACTTCTGGCGTACCATACGGTCAAGCTGCTCCCACAACAGCTCAATGGGGTTCAGATCTGGTGACTGTGCTGGCCACTCCATTACCGATAGAATACCAGCTGCCTGCTTCTGCTGTAAATAGTTCTTGCACAATTTGGAGGTGTGTTTAGGGTCATTGTCCTGTTGTAGGATGAAATTGGCTCCAATCAAGCGCTGTCCACTGGGTATGGCATGGCGTTGCAAAATGGAGTGATAGCCTTCCTTATTCACAATCCCTTTTACCCTGTACAAAGCTCCCACCTTACCAGCACCAAAGCAACCCCAGACCATCACATTACCTCCACCATGCTTAACAGATGGCGTCAGGCATTCTTCCAGCATCTTTTCATTTGTTCTGCGTCTCACAAACGTTCTTCTTTGTGATCCAAACACCTCAAACTTGGATTCATCCGTCCACAACACTTTTTTCCAGTCTTCCTCTGTCCAATGTCTGTGTTCTTTTGCCCATCTTAATCTTTTTCTTTTATTGGCCAGTCTCAGATATGGCTTTTTCTTTGCCACTCTGCCCTGAAGCCCAAAATCCCGCAGCCGCCTCTTCACTGTAGATGTTGACACTGGTGTTTTGCGGGTACTATTTAATGAAGATGCCAGTTGGGGACCTGTGAGGCATCTGTTTCTCAAACTAGAGACTCTAATGTGCTTATCTTCTTGCTTAGTTGTGCAACGCGGCCTCCCACTTCTTTTTCTACTCTGGTTAGAGCCTGTTTGTGCTGTCCTCTGAAGGGAGTAGTACACACCGTTGTAGGAAATCTTCAATTTCTTTGCAATTTCTCGCATGGAATAGCCTTCATTTCTAAGAACAAGAATAGACTGTCGAGTTTCAGATGAAAGTTCTCTTTTTCTGGCCATTTTGAGCGTTTAATTGACCCCACAAATGTGATGCTCCAGAAACTCAATCTGCTCACAGGAAGGTCAGTTTTGTAGCTTCTGGAAGGAGCTAGACTGTTTTTAGATGTGTGAACATGATTGCACAAGGGTTTGCTAATCATCAATTAGCCTTCTGAGCCAATGAGCAAACACATTGTACCATTAGAACACTGGAGTGATAGTTGCTGGAAATGGGCCTCTATACACCTATGTAGATATTGCACCAAAAACTAGACATTTGCAGTTAGAATAGTCATTTACCACATTAGCAATGTATAGAGTATATTTGTTTAAAGTTAGGACTAGTTTAAAGTTAGCTTCATTTAAAAGTACAGTGCTTTTCCTTCAAAAATAAGGACATTTCAATGTGACCCCAAACTTTTGAACGGTAGTGTATATACTGAGAGGACATGCTCAGTCACAAGATCATACATTTTCATACATTTTCACAAGTAATCCAATAGATCTGAATATCTGTGATCAAATAATAGATAATATGTTATAAATAGTATGCTTTTTAGCTTTAAGTAAGAAAGTTGTATATGTTAAAAATAAAGCTATAGCAGTCTTTCCAACACTTAGCTTTTCCACTAATGTTTGGTGAATGTGGGTATCAGAATGGTTTTGCAAATCCAGTAATCCATTTCATATGCTGTAATAAAATATATTACAATTATTTCTTTATCAATATTTGTTATAGTTGGTAAAAGTAGAGTTGTGGTCCCGTTACCAGTGTAATATGCAGGTCAATAGTGTTCAGCGTATCAAATTTGCTTGAGACAGTGGCTCCAGCATAGCAGCCAAGAGCTCTTGCTGTGGCACTGATCAGATGAAATTGCCTGTAGCACCATGTCACACTTGATTTATGTCTCTGTATCAGTCGTGACATTGTCATACATGAAAGGTGTTGTAATCAACATACCTACCCTGCAGATAATCGCTCATCAGGACAAACTTGTGAGTATGAAAGCCTTTTTAGCTGACAAAATAAGTGGTTAGCACTTCTGCCAAGCCGGACTGGGGTCGTTGGTTTGAATCCCAACCATGGCCCTACCTGCCTGGACTTTGCATGTTCTCCCTGAGCCTGCATGGGTTTCCTCTGATTACTTAAGTTTCCTCCCACACTCCAAAGACATGCTGGTAGGTTAATTGGCTCCTGTCCAAATTGGTCCTAGTATTTGTACGAATGCATGTGAGTTAGGGACCTTAGATTGTAAGCTCCTTGAGGGCTGATATGAATGTATAAAAAATATGTAAAGTGCTGTGTTAATTGACAGCGCTATATAGGTACCTGTAATGAATAAATAAAGAAGATGCCTAAATGGTGCAGAGAGAAGTAAAGACAGTGATTTTTGTGCCCTGTGTTGGTAGAGATCTGTGTTACACCACGAATACCAGTTTAGTAAGCATTCTACCAGTATAACATTTTAAACATGAGATGATGCTATGTCTACCTTATTTTTTACAGTTCTCCGGGCCCAGCTTCTGTCTATGGAGAAATCTGGAGAATGGTGGCAATTTACAGCTAACGTGCTTACAGTATATAGACAGCGGAGGGTTCCCATCAGACGTGGTGATCAACCAATATGGGTTCCAGATCAAGATTTGGCATGTGACTGCCTTCGGGTTCAAGTAGGAAAGTCTTATTTGATCATCGGTAATGATGAGGAATCTCCAGATCCTGCTCGTGTGATACTGGATAAGAACAGCCTGTCACTGCCTTGGCGTGATGTCTGGGCACACAAACTGAGACGGTTTCAGCAGCAAGATCGGCGAGGAAAATGCAAGGCGGGATAAATAGATCTTAGTGTCATGGATATTGTTTAGTGTCAGTTGTCTCGGAGCAAGAACCCATTTAGTGTGAAACATTAATGATGGCCTGCTAGCTGCAGTTATTGCTACCTCTATAATACCACATTTGTCAACTGGAAAACACAGCAAGACACATACAGTAAGAAAAAGCAAAACCTGTTACAATCTATTATATAGGTATTTGTAGAAAGAAATATGCTGTTTTTTTCTCCTTTGCTGTCTCAAATACAGAATATAATTTTGGTGGGTGTGATAAATAATTTGCCGTTTTGTCTCTGAGTCATTTAATTTTAATGTATGTTCAATGTCTTTTCTTACAAGAATCAAAAAATACTTTTATTTCACATTTGAAATGAATGTAGCAACCCATATGCCAAAGCTGCATAGAACATGTGAAGAGTGTTGATTAACAACGGAAGAAATACAGAGTGTTGTACTCTGTCATCAGGAGAAGAAGGAATATTATTTTATATGTAGTTAACACTCTCACCTTGCCAATTCAGGGCAAAGTAGCAGGGTCTATGTAAGGGGGCTCCCCCAACTCACTGATCATCACTTTGGCAACCAACCCCTGTTGCTCCTTCCTCCAGGAAGAATCAGAATCCTCACTGTTGGTTGGTGCTGGGCACTAAGGAGGGCAGTAGTGTCACTGCCTAGTGTTTCAGTACTTCCTCTGTTATATTTCATTTAATTACTAGACCTTTACACTGTCACACTGGAGGAGGTCACATGCTCCCTCATACCTGAAAGTTCAGGGTTTTTTAAGTTGAGGTAGAGGAAGGAACGGCACAGGAACACCTGCAAGGTTAGTAGGTTGGTTGGGGTGCCCTTTACGCGAACAGTCACCTTGCCCTGAATGGGTGTCTCTTTAGATAATACCTCAATGGATGAATAGATTTTACTGCAGTCTTCTGAAACATCCAGGCAAAAAATCTGATAGAGCAGTATCTCAGCTTATGTGGGGACAGCGGAGGACTGAACCTATTCGTCCCACTTTCTGCAACTTGTAATTGATTTTTCAAGTTGATAGGTGGCTAACAGGTGTTGATTTATTAAAGGCAAATAAGATGTTCTCATTCAAGGAAATTACACTTATGCCGCGTACACACGAGCGGACTTTACGGCAGACTTTGCCCGGCGGACTTTTCTACGTACTTTACGACGGACTTTCTGAATGAACGGACTTGCCTACACACAATCCACCAAAGTCCGTCGAATTCGTACCTGATGACGTACGACCGGACTAAAACAAGGAAGTTCATAGCCAGTAGCCAATAGCTGCCCTAGCATGGCTTTTTGTCCGTTGAACTAGCATACAGACGGCGGACTTTTCGACCGGACTCGATTTCAACGGATTAATTTAAAACATGTTTCAAATCTAAGTCCGTCCAACTTTTGAGAAAACAAAGTCCGCTGGAGCCCACACACATCGAATTGTCTGACGAAATCCCGTCCGCCAGGCAAAGTCTGCCATAAAGTCCGCTCGTGTGTACGCGGCATTAGTTTGGTAAATGTGGTAAAACATCCACATAGCAAAGAATATCCAATCACATGCCAAGAAAATACAAAAATAATATTTTTACTTGATTGAACTTGATTGGAAGACAGAAGTCAGCGGAGCTTCACCACATTCACTAACCTAAGGGAAAATTTCATTGCAAAGTGAAAATTCCCTTGCAAGTTATAAAAGAGGATCCGTGCCTTACTTCACCATAATCAGAAAAACACAAAAAAACAAAATTGTACAATATCCCTACAATATCCAGAAACAATATTTTAGTTCTCATATATAAAAAAAGACCATAAAATCAATAAATAACAAATATAAAAAAATATAAAAAACTAGAGTCATTGAATAAAGTCCATAAATTTGCTTAAATAAAAAGAGTGTCTCTTTAAGTGATTCCTTAATGATTCCCACAAGCTCAAAAACAAATCCATGACTTGGGCTCCCTCCACCAGATGTGCTCTCACCTCAGATATATGGCCACACTTTTAAATATGGTCTATGTAGGCTTGTGTTTCTCTCAGAGGACTAAAAATGTTCCAGATCATATGGTTTTACAAAAACTTCTTAACCTGCTGCATCGTTTGTGGATGTCTCCATTCACCTGTACATACAGCGCCAAACACAGTGCTTTATCCTTGAGATTAATTTATTAACCATAAAAACACAAACTTCCAGGTGTACACTCACTTGCTCAGGGTGCTACCAGTGTACCAAACTATGCCTTGCATGCAATATACATAAACACATACAGGGTCATCAATGTACAATCCACTCGCTGGTATAATTACCACATTGTCTCATCCAAAGAGCGTTGTGACGTCATCATGCCCCTCCCCATGCGTTAAGCTCTAGGGTCATGTGTCTTCATCAGGGGTTAAGGGATCAGCCTGTCTGGCTTCAGTAAATCAACCCCTAAGTGTCCTTTAAGGAGCTGGGGGAGGTGCAAAGTGGCGGTAGACCTCTGATTTCTTGTCAGAAGTCAAGATCTGCATATTGGAGAGTCCCTTATTTAGAATGGTCAAGAGCTTGTGCAAAAATAAGTGCAGATTTAGGATGACTGCATGTTATTCAAGACACTACTGCTTATTGATTAATGAATGGACTTTAAACTTTCTGATACTCACCTAATGGGTAAAATTATTGTTAATTCCTATGAGTGAATAATATTTGAAATTATAGTAATGTAAAGATAGAAAATATATCTGTTTAAAGGCAATTGTATGTCAGAATATGTTGATATTATATGAGTGGTTCTGTTCTTTGAAATGTTCATAAACAAATATGGACAATGTTCCAAGAGATCCAGTGCACCAGCCAAATCTCCTCTAGCTTATGGCCAGAATTTTAGAGGGATAATTTAGAAAATGCATTTTATTTGTGCAGTCATTTGCAACAACTTTGCCTGACCAAATTTTAAATAGGATGCCACTAATGGTGTTTAAAGTGGTTGTAAAGGTAAAAGTTTTTTCACCTTAATGCATTCTATGCATTAAGGTGAAAAAACATCCGACAATATCGGCCCCCCCAGCCCCCCCCCCGTTTTACTTACCTGACCCCTCGAAAGTCCCGTGTTCGCCCCCGACATCCTCTTTGCCGCTCAGCCTGGCTGTTGATTGGTTACAGTGGATGGATTTTTTTTTTTAATCCAGAAAAAATTCTTTATTGAAAATTGACAGCATACAATCCAGAGATTCATAAGCCTTACAATTACAACAAGGTATATCACCCCCAGTTCCCTGAGAGCCAAGCCACAAACATGAAAAATAATAGAACATGCCATTCTCCCCTACACACCCCACAATCAAGATACCCTACATGGCTTCCAATACATCTGCATTTAAATGTATGTTCTGTCAGATTATTAGGGCGTGGGGTCTCTCAGCCCACATTAAGTCTCAGGAGTCTATCCATGACCAGGTCCTCCGGGGCCAATCCCGGAGTTCCCAGCCACGGCTCCCACAATTTTTCGAATTTGGCGGCACAACCCCTATGCTGGTATATGATTTTCTCCATCCTTAGCGTGTTGCCCACTGCTGTAATCCACTCCTTAACCGTAGGGGGCGACTCAGACTTCCAATGTATCATAATCAGTTTACGGGCCATGAAAAGGGTCCGTGTAAGGGCTTCTCTAATATGTGTCTCCCATTCTAATTCGTCCAGTAAGTTCAGAATACACTGTCTAGGGTCCAGAGGAATCTGTACCCCAAACACTGCAGACAGAACCTCTATCACCCCCTTCCAATACACATGGAGTTTGGGACAGCGCCAAAGCATATGTATCAACTCACCATGATCCCTTTTGCATCTAGTACATAGCGGGGTGGGCGTCAGTCCCATAGCATGGAGACTATGGGGCGTGTAATATACTCTCAGAAGTGTGTATAGTTGAGTCAACCTTTGCGTCACATTTAGGGAACAAATAGCCACTGATTGTAGGGCTTCCTCCCACTGATCATCATCCAGGGGCCCTATGTCTGTTTCCCACTTTCTTTTGACCGTAAGGGGGTGTTTGGAAAGATATTGAGTAGATAATGTGCCGTAGCACTGGGAGATAAATCCCTTGGAGACCTCCGCAATTTTAAGTTGGGAAAGAATGGGATTAGGGTCCATATGCCACTCAGTGGTCCTAGATTGGGCTATAAATGCATGTCTGAGTTGCATATAGTAGAACTTCATATGTTGAGGTAGCCCGTATTTCTCTCTCAAAATTTCAAAGGACAACAGTTTCCCATTACTTATAACTTGAGCCAGGTAGAAGATACCATGTCCCTTCCACTTGTCCGTGTGCTGCAATTTAGCCAGCTCCGGGTAGGCCCCATTAGCCCAAATCGGGCTAAACTCATTGAAACCCGTGGCCCCCTGCAAATAGCTGACTTTGTTCCATACTTTTTGTATTAGACTGTATGTGGGGAAGGTTTTTTGAGGTTTACCAAAGGCCAATGCCTCAAGAGCAGTCGGGACTGATCGCCCACCCACTGCATGGAGCATAATAGCCTCGGAAGCACTAGGGGATCTGTCGCCCACGACTCCCTCCATGGCCATAGTACCTATCAAGTGTTGCATCTGGGACGCCAGATAGTACAACCATGGATTCGGGAGAGCAAGGCCACCTTCGTCTTTAGGGCGCTGCAGGTGTTCTAGTTTTATCCTAGGGGGCTTATTTTTCCAGATAAGTTCACGGAATATGGTGTTGACTATCCTAAAGGTCTTCAGTGGGATCACTACTGGGGAATTATGTAACATGTATAGCAGTTGGGGCATCAGAATCATTTTGATTAGATTCACTCTGCCCGCAACCGACATACATAGAGCGTTCCATGTCTTGACCCGCTGTCGAAACCTGGCTAAAAGTGGGGAAATGTTGAGTTGGCCATAATCCCTAATTCGGGGTGTAATCCATATCCCCAGGTATTTGAAGGAATTGGTAACGGGAATTTCTCCTACTCTCTCGCCGTCTTGTACTGTGGTACCATCTAGGGGCATCAAAGCAGATTTGGCCCAGTTTATTTTCAGACCTGAAAATTCCCCAAACCGAATCACTGTGTCCATCGTGTTCCTCAGGGATTGCTCCATATCACCCAATAGTATCATGGTGTCATCCGCATAGAGCATCACTTTCTCCTGTCTATCTCCATAGCAGAAGCCTGTGATACCCCCATGATTTCTAATCTTAATTGCTAGGGGCTCTATTGCCAGGGAAAACAGCAGGGGGGACAGAGGGCACCCCTGCCGCGTGCCCCGGCCTAAAGTAAATGACAGCGACATTCTACCTGCCTCCCTTATAGCAGCCCGAGGGCAGTGATACAGCAAGCGTACCCAGGTAATGTATGTGTCCCCGAAGCCAAATCACCTCAGCACCTCCCAGAGATAGGGCCATTCCACACTATCAAAGGCTTTCATAGTATCTAGTGACAAAAGAGCCCTTGATCCCATATTGTCAGTCTGTGTCTGCATATTAAGAAATAGCCTTCTCAAGTTTATCGCCGTGGATTTATTTGGCATAAATCCCGCCTGATCTGGATGTATCACTGAGGTGATCACCTTATTTAATCTAAGGGCTAGTACTTTGGCCAGGATCTTAATGTCTGACTGGAGTAACGATATCGGTCTATAGGATGCTGGATCTACGGGGTCTTTTCCTTGTTTCAAAATCAACACAATATGGGCTTGAGACATAGATGGTGGAAGGGCAGACTGGTCTCTGGCCGCGTTAAACATTGCCAAAAGCTTGGGCAACAATACTTCGGAGTAGCTTTTGTATATCTCCATGGGGATACCATCACCCCCTGGGGCTTTACAGTTGGGAAACGCAGCCACAGCCACCTGCAGTTCCTCCAGGGATATCGGGGAATCCAACTCCCGGCATTGTAATGCAGAAAGCTGCGGGAAAACAATGTCGTCCAAATAATTACCCAACTCCCCCGGGTCTTGTAATGAGGTTGGGCGATATAGTGTCTCATAGAACTCGGCTAGTGTGTTCAATATTAAATCGGGCGACTGTACCAACTGTCCCCCTTTAGTTTTTATGGCTCCGATTACTGGGGACTTCTGTTCTGAGTTAGCGATTCTAGCCAGAAGGCAGCCTGTTGTCTCCCCCTCCTCAAAAAAAGCAGTTTTAGAAAAGAATCTTTTCTTTTCCGCCGAGGAGGCCAGGAGGTGCCCATAAGCAGATTGAGCTGCCTGCCAGGCCTCCCTTGCGGAATCAGTGGGATCCTGCACATATTTCTCCTCCAGGGAATGGACCTGCATCTCCAGTGTTTCCCTGAGAGTTTCAGAGCGCTGTTTAACTTTGGTAACCTCATTGCTTAGCAGTCTACGGAGATATAGTTTAAATTCCTTCCACTCTGCCACAACGGCGGCTGGAGTTGGCTGAATCTGAAAGAACCCACTGATGCTTCCCTCTAGTCTCTCAGGAGATGCGAACAGCTGAAGCCAAAAGGCATTAAATTTCCAGGGTGCCTTAGGGAGCATGGACCCCTGTGTTGTGACTAGTTTTAGTACCATATAGGAATGATCTGAAACGCATCTGGGTTTATATGAAACTTCAGAGACCGAGGGGAGCATACCCGAGTTTCCCACAGCCAGGTCTATCCTGGATAGAGACCCGTGGGTTTTTGAAAAGCAAGAGAATTGCTTAGTTACTGGGTTTCTATGTCTCCATATATCTAGCCATCCCAGCTCCTGCAACAGTCTAGCCAATGGTGTTGCCCTGCATGGGGCTTGTACTCCCGGAGGTGGATGTTTATCTAGAGCAGGGTTTAACCAACTATTGAAATCCCCTACAATGAGCATAGGGAGGTTCGGCTTATCCGTCAGAAATTCCAGGAAAAGTCGAAGCACCCGTGCATCAAATGGGGGGGGGTATGTACACACAGGCTAGAATACAATGCAAAATTCCAATGCGACAATGCAGAAATACAAATCTCCCCTCTGCATCTATCTTAGAGGCAAATTCCTGGTAATCCAGGGATCTGTGTATCACTACACTCACACCCCGAGAAAAAGAGGTGTGAGTGGAGTGATAGGCCCAACCTATCCATCTGTGCTTCAAACAGCTCCTGGTCTCTGCAGTCAGATGTGTCTCCTGTAGACATATAACAGCAGGAAAAAACTTCTTTAGACAAGTAAATATCATAGTGTGCTTAAGGGGGGAGTTCATGCTCCTAACATTCCAAGAAATCAGCGAAGATCCCGCCATGGTGGAAGTGTAGTCATCAATTGGCATGGGTGAACAGTGGTCATCTGTATGGTGAGTCTATGGAGACAATGATAGGCAGTCTTGCATATGTGTGGCAAATTGACAAAGAGGCTAGTAAGCAAATTCAGGTAAGTCTCTGGACTGTAAGATAGTGCAAACTGTAAACCATAACCCGGCACAACGGTGCCAACAAACTTTATTTCTATTGTAATATGGCGGATCCATGACCGGTATCCCCCACTGACGTCAATGACCGCCAGTGCGGGGCAGGATAGTAGGATCAACCACAATAGCTTCATCGGCCAGGCCAAACATAGCCTGGCAGCACAGCCTAAAAACTGTCTGACTGTAAGAGCTCGCATTGCCACCCGAACAAAACAGATTCACGTGGACAAAGAAAAATTAGAAAAATCACAGTTCTTTTATTTCCAGCATTTCTATACATGAAATGTGTTCCTGGCATCTAAACAAGGAAAAGAACAATTGAGTAGGCCAAGGGATGACCATACAAGGTGTAGGTATGGACATCTGCTTAGTCAGTAGGAAAAACAGCAGCATCAGTATACTCTGTGTTGAGAGGAAACCTTGGCTGAGTGTCAGGGTCAGTCGCCTTCCGCCTCTGGCCGGCGGTGTCGCAGGGCTTGTTCATTGTGATCTAACCACATCATTGCATCTCTGGGTGATTCAAAGAACTGTGCATGCCCATCCGCCGTCACTCGCAATTTAGCCGGGTAGAGCATAGCGTATGGTAATTGCAGGGCTCTCAGACGTTTCTTTACTTCCCCGAATTTCGCTCTGCTTCTCTGCACCTCCGCCGAGAAATCCGGGTAGAATGAGACTCTGACGCCATTAAACTTAACATTTGCTTTCTCACGTGCACATCGTAGTATAGCTTCCCTGTCTCGATAGTGTAGTAGCTTTGCCAAAATGGACCTGGGAGGGGCTCCCTGTGGGGGGGGGTCTGCCCGGGACTCTATGTGCTCTCTCCACTGTGAAAAAAGGGGAAAATGCATCCCGGCCAAAAATCTCAATGAGCCAGTTCTCCACAAAGGTAGTGGGGTCCTTACCCTCAGATTTTTCGGGGAGCCCCACTATACGGACGTTGTTCCTGCGTAAACGGTTTTCTGTGTCTTCAGCCCTGTTGTATGTTTCTTGAGCCATGCGGTGTGCTGCTCTAGCTTCCTGTGCCAGTGGGGGGATTTTGTCCTCCATATCGCTCACTCTGCTTTCCACTGCTGTGGCCCGTTCCCTGACTTTTTGCAGATCCTGTCTGAGAAAGGACATCTCCTCTCTGACACCCCCCAACTGGTCTTTCATGACATTAACTGCAGCGGTACACATATGAACTGCTTTCAGGATTTCAGCTAGTGTAGGCTGCTCCAGAGTCTCTGGGGTGTCTTCCGAAGGGGGGGGGGGGAGGGCAAGTGTCTTCCTCCATGAAGAGGTTAGGTGTGCTCACTGTGTCCATATCCCAGTCTGCTTGTAATGTCTTGTCAGCCTCTCCCCTTTTGTAAGCTGACCCCCCCTCGTCTGCTGTCCCGGGGCCCTGTAGTTTCTGAGCATAGTAGAGGATATCTCTATACTGTTCCTTACCCGGGGTCTTCGGAGCTTTCTTATTGCTGCCGTCTTTCAGCTTATCCACCGTCCGGGGAACGCGCTGGTGCAGGGCTGCAGGCGCGGCGGCGCCATCTTGGGAGTCTGGTCCCGCCATCTCCCACAGGCCTCGGCGGGTTTTCCCCCTCGTGCAAAGGGCCGGGGGTGGGTCCGGGGGGTACTGGGACTCGGTAGCCAGTTGGGGAGCTGAAAAAACCAGGATCAGCGATGCCGGGGAAGGATCAATACACGGATCAGGCAGGAGCTGTGAGAAGTGCGTCCTCTCACATGCCAGTCTTGGCCACGCCCCCACAGTGGATGGATTGAAGGCAGCGCAGCCATTGGCTTGTGCTGCTGTCAATCACATCCAATGATGCGGCGTGCCGGGGGGCGGAGCCCAGTGATACAGTGAGCTGCTATTGCTGCCGGCTGTATCACGGGAGCGCGCCCGCAAGCACTCAACACCATGCGAGGGAGCTTGCATGAAGGTGTTGAGTCCTTGCATGAGGGAGCCGAGACAGCCGCTGAGGGACCCCAGAAGAGCAGGTTCTGGGCAACTCTGTGCAATACGAGCTGCACAGTGGAGGTAAGTATAACATGTTTGTTATTTAAAAAAAAAAAATCTTTAGTGATCCTTTAATTTAAAAAAAATGTATATTAAATTGGTTTTAATGATATTAACACTTCTCAAGTGCAAGTATTTTGGCTGCCCCTGCTGTTTTTGCGTTTTGAGCTGAATAGATAACGGAAAATTGTATCATACTTACCGTAATTTTCCTTTCCTGGTGCCTATCCATGGCAGCATACTAGTGATAGAGCTCCACCTTGACTCCTCCCTCAGGACTAGTGAATAGCATAAATTAAAGACATAGTCCCTCCCCCAACATTCTTCGTAAAATAGAATACCGAGGGTGGGAGCATATGCTGCCATGGATAGGCACCAGGAAAGGAAAATTACGGTAAGTATGATACAATTTTCCGTTTTCCTGGTGCCTCCATGGCAGCATACTAGTGATAAATAACTAGCTGACACGGGTGGGATAATGCTTAATAATAAATGTTTAATTAGAATGGGACATTGCAGCCTGAACTGCTCTCCTCCCGAACTCAACCGTTGTGAGAGCTCCTGGATTAATATGGTAGTGTCTGAGGAAAGTATTGCGAGACGACCAGGTGGCGGCCCTGCACACCGTCTCTAATGAAACGTTAGCCCTTGCTGCCCAGGAGGTTGAGACTGCCCTTGTAGAATGAGCATTCACTCGGGATGGAGGTTCCATATTCTTCATCCTGTAGGCCTTCTGGATTAACTTTACCACCCAAGAAACCAGAGTTCTGATGGAAGCTTCTTTGCCCCTGTATTTACCGAATGGAACAATCAAGAGTCTTTCTGAGTTCCTGAAGGATCTAGTGGCCTCTAGGTAGGCTCTGAGCACTCTAGATATGTCCAGCTCGTGGCATGATCCTGAATCCGCTTCAGCAAATACTGGTAGTGCCCAAGGCTCCAAAAGGTGGCTTGGAGTAGCGACCTTAGGTGTGAACCCCCGAAGAGGACGAAGCTCTACTCTATCGTGGAAGAAAGATGTGGTCATCACCTATCCCTAAAGAGTGGAGTTCTGAGAACCTTCTGCCAGATGTAATGGCTAGCAGGAAAACCATCTTTAGTGTTCCATATTGCCACTTGTTCCACTGGGGCAAAGGGATGGTTAGAGAGGACTTCAAGGACCAGGGACAAATCCCATTTGGGAAAAGACCATCTGACAGGTGGGCAAATCTTTAACACTCCTCTGAGGAAAGTGACTACCAAAGGCTCTTCTGCCCATCTTTTATTTGTTGCGGCTGAAATTGCTGCTACTTGCACTTTGAGGGAACTTAGGCCAAGACCCAGATCAAGTCCTGTCTGGAGGAAACCGAGAACATCTGATGTAGAAGGACAGATTGGATCAAACTCATTTGAGGCAGCAAATGACAAGAACTTGTCCCATATTTTTGAATATATAGCATTGGTTGCTGGCTTCCTAGCTCCTAGGAGGGTTGTTATGACCCCTGGGGAACATCCTAGGGACTCAAACCTTCGCCTCTCAACCTCCAGATTTGAAGATTCAGCTTCTGAGGGTTTGGAAGAACTAAACTGCCCTGCGTCAGAAGTTGAGGGAAAGGAGGGATCCTGATTGGAGAGCTCACACTGAGGCACATAGCTAGAGGAAACCAGGGTCTCTTCGGCCAATATGGAAGTACTGCCAGTACCTGGACTGTCTCCCTGAGAAGCCTCAGGAGGAACTTGAATATTAATGGCCGGGGGGGAAAGGCATATGCGGTGGTGAACCTCCAGGGGCATGACAGGGCATCTACTTCCTCGGCTTGCGCATACGGCAGGCAAGAGATGAATCTGGTCAGTTTGGCATTCTCTGGATTGGCAAATAGGTCCACCTGAGGAGGATCCCAGGGGTTGGCAATCTGACGGAAGACCTGGGGATGAAGAGCCCACTCGTTGTTGTCCAAGAAGTTCCTCAACAGCGTGTCTGCTTCCGTGTTCAACCTTCCCGGGAGATACATCGCCCTGAGGTCTAGGATGTTCTTCTCTGCCCAGAGCATAATCGGCTCTACTTCCCTGAGGAGTGATGTGCTGCGAGTGCCCCCCTGCTTCTGCAGGTAAGTGACAGCTGCCCTGTTGTCCAGGCGTAAAAGTACTCTCTGGCCTCTGATCTGAGATGCCAATGAAGTCAGTGCCAATAACGCTGCTCTCATCTCCAGGATGTTGGATACTACTCCCTGGGTGGAACAGGACCATCTCCCCTGTATCCTGGTTTCCCCGCAATGGGCTCCCCAGCCTTGTCCACTTGCGTCGGACGTAACTGTGATCCAGGAGAGGGAACCCAGATGACGAGGTTTGGAGAGGTTTTCCGGAAGAGTCCACCAATGAAGGCTCCTGCGCATTGCTCCCGTCAGCAGAATTGTCTGAGAGAGTCGCTGTTTCTTCCACTGCGCCAAGAAACCCATCTGAAAATACCTCAAATGCCAATGGGCCCAAGGAATCATCGGTATACAGGCAGACATTGTGCCAATGAGGCTCAGGCATTGCGATGCCGTTAGGTACCGGCTCGCGATGGTTTTGACCATCTTCTGGATGATACTCCTCATCTTCAGGGATGGTAATGATACTGTCCCTTCCTGGGTGTTGAACATTGCACCTAGATAGATCATCCGCTGTGTAGGCGCAAGCTGACTCTTCTCTGAGTTTATCAACCATCCTAGTTCTCTCAGGGACTGGAGAAGAATGTCTCGGTGATACACCAACTGACCCGGACTGCTTGCTAGGAGGAGGATGTCGTCCAAATAGTGGTATATCCTCAAACCCCTCTCCCGCAGGGGAACCAGAGCGGATATTAGAATCTTGGTGAATACCCTGGGGGAGGTGCACAGACCGAAGGTCAGGGTTTGAAACTGCAGGTGGATCCGTCCTACTGCAAATCTGAGATACTTCTGAAAGGCAGGTAGAATTGGCACGTGTAAGTACGCCTCCTGCAGGTCGACTGAGATCATCCAATCTGTTGGTTGTACTGCCTGAATAATTGTTTGTAGAGTCTCCATCTTGAAGCTTTCTGGGTGTATGTGCCTGTTGAGCCTTTTTAGATCTATCACAGGCCTCCATCCACCCGTTCTCTTTGGGACCAGAAATAGAGTGGAATAGAAGCCTGCGAAGCGCTCTACCAAGGGAACCGGTACAGCTGCTCCCTGAAGTTGGAGTGATGATACGAAGTGTCTTAGGGCTTGAGCCTTCAGCGGAGAGGATGGAATTTCTGTCCTCTTGAAAGAATTTTGAGGTGGAGGATGAGAGAAACTCCAAAAGTGCCCCCATTGGATTGTTGACAGGACCCAGGGATCCTGGCATTTGCTGGCCCAGACTGGAAAAAAGAATTTTAGCCTGGCTCCCACCGGGAGTGTCTGGGCTAATCTGGCGTCAAAAGGATTGCTTCTGCTCATGTGGAGTCGGAGGGGCCTTGGACTTTCTGCCCAAAAAGGATGCCTGAGTGCCCCTCCAGGGTCTCCTGCTGTCTCTGGACTGCCTTGATTGTCTAAAATCCCTAGGGTTTGACTGACGGGAACCTGGAAGAACCCCCTCTGGATCTTCGCATCCTTCTGTCTTGGGGAAGCATACCTGACTTTCCTCCTGACAACCTAGATATGGCTTTATCCATCTTGTCTCCAAATAATGCCTTCCCGTCGAACGGGATTTTGCACCAATTTTGCTTGGAAGCCAAATCCGCCGTCCAGGGTTTCAATCACAAGGCCCTTTTCGCCATTACTGAGTGCAGCATAGATCTTGCTGAACACCTAATCGTGTCTATAGCTGCTACTCCGACGAAGTCTGCTGACAATCTAATTTCCTCCAAGGCTTTAATTATGTCCTCCTTGGGGACGTCCTGACGCAGAGCCGTTTCAATGTTATCTGTCCAAGCTCTAATGGCATTGGACACGGAGGTGAGGGCGATCGCTGGCTTACATGCCGCTCCTGCAGCTAAATAGCTCCTCTTGAGGTCCAGGTCGATTCGTCTGTCAAGAGGATCCTTGAAAGAAGCAGAATCTTCCATAGGCAGGGTAATATTTTTTGCGAGTCGCACCACTGATGCGTCTACCACAGGCATGGAGTTCAATGACTGTGTTCCCGACTCCGGTAAGGGATACAGTTTATTGAAACGGCCCAATGACAGCTTTTTATCAGTCTTTGACCACTCATTTTGAATGATTTGATTAATTTCTCCCATCAAAGGGAAGAAAGCCTGTTTCCTTTTAAGGAATGGGAAGTAGCTTTTTGCTTCCTGGGGAGGTTCTTCAGTATCCTCCCAGGCTATTGCAGCTCTAACTGCCTGGATGAATGGCTTTACCAATGAATGGCTGAAGCCAGAAGGATCTGACTCATCTGACGAATCCCCCGAGAGGTCTTCAGGTGGGGAATCTCTGGCCGGCCGGCCTGATGGAGGTAGAGGAGTACTGGCTGCGGAAGGACCAAGAAGATTAAGTTCAACATCCTGAGCCTGGGACATCTGCGGGACTGGCTGGACGGGAACCAAGGCCGCAAGCTCAGAGAAGGAGTCCTTCATAGTTCTCTTGAGCAGGTCCACCACCTGTTGATTTTCTAACTCGCGGCTGGACGCATAGTCCGCGAAACAGTCCTTGCAGACTACTTTGTTCGGCAACGGACTAGCCCCAAAGGTCCAGCACTTCTTCTTCTTATAGGATCTAGGAGAGGGGGACCGATCCCGTCTTCTGAATCTTGATCTATGTCGAGAAGAATGGGACTCACGTCTTGAGGAGCGGGACCGGTGGCGTGAAGAACGAGATCTGCGACTTGGGCTGTTGTCATCACGGTGCCTTGAGGATTTTTCGGTCCTCTTGGAGTGGGCAGGGCTATGATTTTAAAAAAAAAATCATGTCAGGCCAGCGAGCGCACTTTTTTTTTTTTTTTAATACTCACGTATAGATGGTCCCATACCTAACGGAAGTGTGAGGATCTTTGTTGCGAGATGAATGGCTCATTGCGGAGTTGGGCATAAGGATCAGCTGCGGAAAAAAATAACAGGAAAGGTAAGGAAAGAAAAAGAAGGTTTTTTTTTTGTTTTTTTTTAAGAGACACATTTTGTTCTTTTTTTTTTTTTTAAGAGACACATTTTGTTCTTTTTTTATTTTTTTTTTTTAAATGCTTACCACAGAGCAGTTTTAGAGGAACCTAGCAGGGCACAGCCGAGGAAACTCTGACCACCAGCCCCCAAAGCCGACCTTAAATAGCCTAAGGAAGGTTGGGTAGTCCTATGAACCCCCAGTCTCTCTGTCTTCTTTTTTTTATTTTTTTTTTAAAGTTTTTAGAAGAAAAGGGCAAAAACTGAGCCTTTTTCCAGAGACAAAAATGGCCGCAGAGGCGCCGAGAGACCACGCATGCGCCCACGCATGCGCAGTAGAGCTGATGCCGGGAAGCCGAGAAAAACACTCGCCAAGCGACGGCTGTTTAGCTGTCTCGCCCTACAAGGCAGGAAAACAGAACACAACACGGCCCCCATAGCAACAGGGCAACGGATGTTGCTCCTAAAGCAGCAGCATGAAAACATTACAGGTACTAAACAAAAGGAATATCTTACAGCCTCTTATCTTTATATTTTCTTATAAAGCGGAGAAAGGGAATGATACAGAAAGGAAAGAGGGGAGGGAAAAAGACATATGCAACTTTCTTTCTTTCTTTTTTTTTTAAAACGAGAAATGGAAAAAATGAAAAATCACAAGCCTGGAAGAATGGGAGCTGATCCTTTTGCGACTCCTTTTGCCTTCATCATAGGATATGGTGGCAGACTGCGTTCCTGTGAGGAAACTCTGCAAGAAGACCCCAACAGATCCACAGAGGGGTTCCCAGTCTTATCAGCGCTGTGAGTGGCCCAAGAACAGGGACTGCGCACGGGAAAGGCTAAACCCGGCGGACGCTGCCGAAGGCAGAGGTATGGACATACTGCTACTCTTCACCAGCACAAGAGGTATGAGGAAAAAAAGGAGAATGTTGGGGGAGGGACTATGCCTTTAATTTATGCTATTCACTAGTCCTGAGGGAGGAGTCGAGGCGGAGCTCTATCACTAGTATGCTGCCATGGAGGCACCAGGAAAAGTAGTTCTTGCTATGCAATGGCTAAATAATGACCGATTTTTTGCCAGCACTTAGCAAATAACCTGCTCACACTCAACCTACTTGATTCGGAAATCCATAAGCACTCATAAAATGATTACTATATCCTGATACTTGCAATCTTAAAACATATCCAAAACCAAGAACAAATTTAGTATTTTATTTTAATAGTTGACGTTTGCAAGTCCTTAGATGGGATGGCTGCACCCGATTTACTAAAACTGGAGCACACCAAATCTGGTGCAGCTATGCATAGTAACCAATCAACTTCTAACTTCAGCTTGCTCAATTAACCTCCCTGGCAGTATGATTATTTCAGATTTTAGGTGCTGAAAGCGGTACCATTATTTTGCATGGAAATTTGGCGTTTTATATTGTAGGCCTGTAATTCTTAGGAATAACTCACTGATATCTGTCCTAACAAGAGTCTAGTAGACATCCTGGGTATGATAAAGTTTGAAACACAAAATCATAAATTATAATATAATAAATAACTATAAATAATAACAAATAATAATATAATAGTAATAATACTTTTTATTCAATACATTTTAGTAAATAATATAATCAAAAACACTGACTTGTTTTTTGGCCAAACAAGAGTGCAATATTAGTAGTCATTGTCACGTACCTTACAGCGGAGGCCGAAATGATGAGGGTGGCCTCTTGCACGGTTCCGGTCCAAGCACCCCTGGTGGTGGGTGCAGGTGCCTGCAGGCAGGAGGCTGGAACTTGGAGATACAGGAACCTCTGCTGAGGAGATGTAGAAACTGATCACCAAACTTGTTCAGCGGGAGCCAGATCAGGATCAACTGCAGAATCAGGAACAGGCAGGAGTTGGCAACAGGCTGGTAGCGGGGTACCAAGTCAGAAGGCAAAACCGTAGTCAGGAACAGGCAGGGGTTGGCAACAGACGGGCAGCAGGGTACTGAATCAGGAGGCAGAGCCTTAATCATAAGTTCAAGCCAAGGTCAGTATTGCAGGTAGAGGCAGGTTCAGCAGGCAGGGGAGATCCAAGAGAATGGTCAGAAGATAGCCGGGTTTTCAGGAACAAGGTCAATCAGGTAGAGTCACAACAGGAACACAGGAACAAGCTGAAGACAATCCAGCACTGATGCTAGGCAGACTCTCTGTTTATAGGATTTGCGCCAGCGTACGTGCGTACGCACATGCGCATTAGCACATTAGCACATTGGCACATGCGCGTTAGCACATTAGCGATTTGGCACTCACGGGCGCGCGTTAGCATAGAGGTGCCATTGTGCATGCCCACCCTGGATCTCATTTGTCTCTGTCTATGGTTCCGTGCATGCACATTAGCATTAGCAGAATGAGGATTGGCAGCTGCTGCACGGAGGTGGTTGCTTGCTGTGTGAGTTCTCTGACAGTCATATTGCTTTAGTAAACGTCTCGGGTATGGAAAATTTTAAAACATGGTACAGCACAAAGTCCGACGTCACAGTCAGGACAGTAGAACCTGGGTTTCTGTTCTGATTTTCCTTCCAGTGTCGTCACGTTTAGAGCAGCAAACCACACACATCCTTGTGGGTGCTGTCTTCTTTTCCGTTGGTGGAATGTGGTCCATAAAGTGTCGACCTGTCAGGCGTTCCGGGTTCACAACGCCAGCAGCACGACGTCCAGATCTATTTACAGTGGTTGGTGTTTGGTGCTTGAGAAATATAAGTTCGGCAAGTTTCCAAACAAACTCTGCATGAACCACAGGCCTGTCACTCTTTTTTTTAGAAGAATAAAAGCGTTCCACAGGCACTGTTCAAGAAGATGCCTGAAGATTTTTTTGTAATATTTTTTTTGTTGCTTTCTCATAGCAGGATAAAAAGTCATGGCCTGGTCAGCTTTGTCAACACCTCCCATGCTGTTGTTGTAGTCCATTACGACTTGAGGTTTCATTACGTCTTTTCCACCTTTTGTATGTACCATGACAGTAGAGGCGTTGTGAATGGTACTCATTAGGCACACATCTTTTTTGTCGCGCCATCTCAGTGCCATCATTTTGCCTTTCTGCCAGGCAACTATTTCTCCTGCCTTGAGCTTTTTATTGCCAAAGGTTGGCGGCATGTCATGCCGGTTAGCTCTAACAGTCCTGTATGCATCCATCTTGTGTTGTAGAAGGAACTCATAGAGTTCTGGAGAAGTATAAAAATTATCTGTGGTTACACAGTACCCCTGATTCAGCGATGGCTTATTTAAAGTAAAAACAGAAGCGGTTGCCATTCCATAATTACTGAATCTTTCGTTGAATTTGGTCCCTTTCCCGGTGTAAAGGACTGAATTCCATATGTATCCAGTGCTGGCTTCACAGAGCATGAATGATTTTATGCCAAATCGTGCTCTCTTAGACACGATGTACTGTATCCAGCTAAGTCTTCCTTTGTAGGCCATTAGACTTTCATCGATGCTGACGTCTCTGTCTGGTACATAGGTCTGCTGGAAATTTTTCTGAATAATTTGATATAGATCCAAAATCTTTTTAAGTTTTGGAGCTGGATGAGAAGTCTCATCAAATTCGTCATTATTTTGAAATTACAGATATTTCATTATGAGAGAAAACTTGTACCCTGACATGATGGTGCCAAAAAAAGGAGTGGCTAGTAATTTGTTGGTTGTCAAGTACCACTTCTGCAGGGGTTTCCCCACCATTCCCTGAAGAATAATTAGGCCCATAAACTTCCAGATGTCCTCTTTGGTCACTGGTTCCCATTTTCTGCTCCTTGAAAACCTCTGAGGTATAGCAGCTTGTTGCTCCTGGTAGCGATTTGTCTCCGTAACAATTCTTTCTATAACCTCATCAGTCAAAAAGAGTTGGAGGTATCCCAAGGGGCTGTCATCTTCAACCTCCACTTTGATACCAGGTGCTCCAGTAAACGGGAATCTTAGGGGCGCTGCATGCTCCGTACCGCAGTCAATCGAGCACCAAGTCCGCACATCACTGGGCATAGTTGCAGGATCATCGCTGAAATCGATTTCCGTGCCTGATGACGAACTTCCCCAAGAATCGCTATCACTTACTTCTGCAAGCGATTCTGTGTCACTGTCGCTGTTTTCCAGCAGGTCATATGCCGCTTTTGAAGTAGAGGCGCGCTTTTTTGATGCCATGGTCGCTCTGCAGTTTCCAGACAGAAAGTACAGTAAAACTGCAGGCAGGGGCACTGGACAAAGCACTGGGGGGCAAACTAAGGTCAATTTTATTTTATTTAGTAATGTAATCCAATAGGATTACCATGTATCAGTGTGTTTGTGTTTTATACATTTTGAATTTTCCGCTGGTTCCACCCCCCTGAGTAGCGACGCTCGCAGGGAATGAAAGCCAGTTCACACAGAGCACACAGTGCATCAGGCAGAAGATCCGGCCGGGAATACATTGCGGGATCCCAGGGACAAGGTAAGTAACATCTTCCAGGCGAGGTTACCGCTAATGGTACTGAAATCTCACCCCGAGCCACACTCAGGAATACGGCCAAGGGGGTTAAGTGATAATAAAACCTAGAAGCTGATTGGTTACTATGCACAGCTGCACCAGATTCTGTGTGCATCAATTTAAGTAAATCTCCCCCAAAATGTTTTAGCTCTGCAAAACACCTTCATCTCCATAATATAGGGGAGAGTTGTTATGTAGTTCACACAGAAAGCTAGGAATAATTCCAACCAATAACAGGGCAGCAAACATAGACAGCTCAAGAAGTTATCAACTTAACAGATTTTTGGCAGGATCAATTGTTATTTTGTTTGAACATATGATTCAAGTTCAAATCGAGTTTACATATTTTTAAATCTTCCAACATGGTTTGTTGTCCGTTTTTTAGTAAAGTTTTTTTTTGTAGTCTGTTTCCTCCACTGTAGATGGTGCCCGACCAGAGGGGCATCACAGCCTGGAGAGTAAGTCAAGGCAAACTTGGATTCTCCCTGGTTTCCTTATCCCTGGAGGCAGCCTTGTGATTGGCTGTGCTGCCTCCAGGTGACCCTTGGTGGCCATCTTGGATCAAAAGAGTCTTTTTAGGTCTCTGCTCCCCAGGTTTTGGCACGCATGTGCATGTAGGTAGTGTAGGGACAGGTTCCCTGTATGTCAGGGACAGCATTAGTGGCAGGGAGAAGTTCCAGACGAGAAGGGAAAGCTTAGGCCCTAAAATTGCTTTGGACATCTTACCGTTTGGGTACGATACAGCCAGGCCACATTTTGCCCCTCTAGACAGACACTGTCAGTTCAGCTGATACCTGCTCCGCTACATGCTTTTGGTGTTCATGATTGCTCCTGGTTGAGTCCTCTCCCTCCCAGTTTGTTGTGAACTGTTTGCCTTGACTACAATACAAGTTCTTCCTTTTCTTCAATACAAGTTATAATGACAGGATCTCAACTGTGTGTGAATTATTACTACTGGACCACGCTGCACTCACCCACATGTGTAAATACTAGAGAGAGTCACCCTAATTTCCTCATCTTATGAGACAAATGTGTGTATTACAATCTTTAAAATTCTGAAAAATGTAATAACTCATAACTCCCATATCATACAGTGCATAATTATACAAATTCCAGCAAAAACCTTTTTGCTCAAAGATGAGATATTAGACAAGTCATATATGCCAAGGTTATGGAAACTTATGGAAGAGATATCAAAGTGGTTCAAAACTCTTTTTTACCTTCATACATTCTCTGGATGAAGGTAAAAAGCTCTTCACTGCCTGTTCTCCCCACCCCCTCCCTAACACTTACCTGAATCCTGTATCAATCAAGAGCTGTGCCCGGCTGTAGTTCTTCTCTCCCCTCTCCCTCCTCTCACAGGCTGCACTGATAGCAGTGGTAGCCATTAGTTCTTGCTGCTGTCAATCAAATCCTGAAAGGATGGAGCGGGGGCATGGCCTAGCCACACTGTGCGTCTATAGATGAACACAGCCCAGCTCGGGAGCACACCCACACATATGCCTCTATAGCAAGTGGCTTGCTATGAAGGCACACTCAGGAGAGGAGGAGCGGGTAAGTAGAAGATCTTTTTTATTTAACCACTTAAGGACCGGGCCTATTTTTTAGACTTGGTGTGGTCTGCCCTACCAACTGCTGACCCCTGTACTTGCCCTACAAACTACCAACCTCTGTACACTGCCCTATGAACTACTGACCTCAGTACAATGCCATACATACTCTAGCATCAGACTTGTGGAGGTGACCAATTACTCGCAAAACATGAAAACATGTGAATGAAAGTGAATGGCAAGTTTATCACAGAAGCTATCTTTTAAAGTGATTCTAAAGGACTTTTTTAAAATAACAAAACATGTTATACTTACCTGCTCTGTGGAAAACCATTGCCCTGATCCTCTTCTTTTGGGTCCCCAGCCGATTGCTCTGGCTCCTCCCCTCTATCGAGTGCCCCCAATAACAAGCCTCTTGCTATGGATGTACTCGAGCAGGCTCTATCCTGTGACATTGTCCCTTCACAAACAGAACGTGGCTCACTGGCTTTGATTGACAGCAGCAGGACCCAATGGCTCCCACTGCTGTGAGAGCCAATGAGGAGAAAGAGACTCAGGAGAGCTGCTGCTCTCATGCACATTGCTAGAACGAGATGGTAAATATAAGGGGGGCTGGGGGGGGTGTATGCACCCAGAAGGTTTTCTACCTTAATGCATAGAATTATGCCTTTAGAACCACTTGAAGGTAGGGTAAGTTTTTATTTTTACAGTGATGTTAGTTTTATTATATTTCTATAATTTTATTTCATGTAATCTTTTTGTACTACAGTAGTTGGTTTACAGAGAATGCAATGGTGAGTCTGAATGCATGCAGTTTAGTACCAGTGTGTGTAAGTTATCATTTGTGCCATAGGCAGGGATGGATCTGTTTGTCAGACAGGTTTCTCTGTGCTTAGTATTTTTTATGTGTGGGCAGTGGTAATGAACATTGTGAAAGGATGGAATTTCACAGGATAGTTTGGGGATTTTCAAAAGAATGTGGGAATATCTTAGCTGTTGCACAACCTTAAGCGTGCTCCAGACTAAGTAAGAACTGCATCTGCCCTTGTGAGTCTAGCTAGCTGGATTTTGTGTCAGAAACCATGAATCAGACCGAGACAGTACAGTTAAATCACACTTGTTTATTAATAATAAAAAAAAGGTAAACAGAGAAAACGTAGTCAAAACATAGCCAGAGTTCAGGAACCGGAACGGATAGTGAGACAAGCCAAAACATCAGGGAGCCAGAGAACAGCGTAGTAGAACCACAAGCAGGATCTGGAGCCAGAAGGAATGTCAGCCAAGCAAGTCTTTAACAGGAATGCCGGAGAGCGTCTCTAGAGATGTGACCAAGGCGAAGGCAGAGATCATTTGGACTGGACGGCTTAAGTAGGCAGGACTGACGAGCAGGATATCATCAACAGGTGAGTCACTGTGAAGAAATAGGAGCTGGCAATTAGCCAACACCTGAGTGGCCAGATCAGAGAAGAGAGGGCTGAGCCCAGCCCTGATATTTTGTTAATTTCCCTCTAGGGGTGGCTCGCGGTAAATGACTCTAATGCCATGTACACATGACCGGACTTTTCGTCGGACTAAACTCCAAAGGACTTTTCGACGGAGTTCCGACAGAATTCCAATGAAACGGACTTGCCTACACACGATCACACCAAAGTCCGATCATTTTAAACGTGATTAGGTACGACTGGACTAGAATATGGAAGTTCATAACCAGTAGCTAATAGCTGCCCTTGCGTCCTTTTTTGTCCGTCGGACTAGCATACAGACGAACAAATTTTTCGATCAGACTTGAGTCCGTCGGAAAGATTTGAAACATGTTCTATTTCTAAAGTCTGACCGATTTTTCGACATGAAAGGTCCGATGAAGCCACGCACGACCAAATTGTCCGACAGATTCGTTCCGTCGGACCAATTCAGTCGAAAAGTCCGGTCGTGTGTACAAGGCATAAGCGTGTGGTTTCACTATGCTTATAAGTGGTATTGGCTGCTTTAGATAAACTATAGCTGCTTGTGAGAGCAGTATCTATGGTCTGAGAAAAGCTGAGTACTATCGTGCTTGAGTGCAGAGTGTACTAACTGAAGATGTCGGGGCAAGGTCAAGGATCCTCACAAGCCTGTATGTTGTGAGTGGTGGCAGCATAGATATTAGTGTGTGCATTTGAGTTTGTGTTCAAGTCATTAAGTTGAAATTCATAGTTACTTTCTGAAGGTGCCACAAGCGGTGTGTGTTTTTTTTTTTTTTGTCTGTCCAATTTCCAGCTCTTATTTTCTGATCAAATACTGTACACTAGAGAAGGGCTGTCAAACATACAACAATTCACCCCACAACATTTTTTATCTGTTTTCAAATGAAGTTAGTTATTTTGCAGAGAATTTAACGCTGCAGCTCTACTGTTTATGTGTTCTGGTGGAGACACAGGAGATGGCAGTGGTGGAAGTGAAGCACAGACAACAGAGATTTTGAACTCTGCTCCCTGAGTTTAATCTGGCAAACCTCAGCTTAATGGCCAACTAAAATGGCCAACAAAAGTACTACTCCACAACAATGTAAATACCTACTTTTCAAGAACTGCTGTACTCTGCTTCACCAAAGTCTGACTAGGTGATCCTATCCTAGAAAATGTGCTACATCTAACAGGCTTTCAACTCCACAAAATGGGCTGTGTAATGGAGCTATCAGAGAAAGAAAAAGTGAGGTGGAATCTATTTGTACATTAGCAGAGGTTGGTGTACAGATGTCACAGTGTTAAAGAAAATATGCACTCCTTATGCAGAGTCTACCTTCATAAACTGCGAACCTTTTCATTCACCTTGGGAATTTTCCTCTTTTTTTATTGTTGGTGGTTACATTCCACATCTTAAAGTGGAGGTCCACCCTAAAAAAAAATAAAAAAATAAAAATTACACAAAAATGCTCCTAAAAATCAGAAAAAAAAATGTTTTATTTACTTACCAGAAATGACTGTTGCTAGGCAGATCGTCCTAATCTGCCACTTCCTACTCCACGGTGATCTTCATTCTTCTCCTCCTCGCGTTGTCCTCTGGGGAATGGGGCGCATTGTGTTCTGGGAACTGTGTGTGTCTCAGAACACAGCCGGCCATTCACAAAGCGCTGCGCGACTTGCGCATGTGCAGTAGGAAACGGGCAGTGATGGCGCAAGGCTCCACTGCCTGTTTCCCTTAGTTCGAATGGCGGCCCCGGGAATAGATGGATCGGCCTCGGGCGGCCGACATTGTGGGCACCCTGGACAGGTAAGTGTGCTTATTAAAAGTCAGCAGCTACACTGTTTGTAGCTGCTGACTTTAAAAAAAAAAATTTCAGCTGGACCTCCACTTTAAGACTATGTCAGGGAGATATTACAACATTTGGTTGAACAGATAATAAGCATAGAATAGATCTTTGCAGAATGCTTTCTCAATATACTTGGGAATTTTAACAGGAACAAAATCTTAACCACAAATACTTCCAAAATACAGAAAACACATTACGTGTTCGGCTAGCAACAAAAACACACTGGACCACTGCTACACTGTAATAAAGAATGTAAATCGCTCTGTTTCCCCATGCATCCTAGGTCTCTGATCACTGCATGTTTCTATAGGCAAATTCCAATCCTATATACAGTATATTCTATAGGCAAAAATTAAGTTAAGACTGTTAAGTTATTGACTAAGCTGGAGGTACAGGCCTGCTTTGACTGCACCAACTGCAGTGTTTTTGAGGCTGCAGCCAAAGACCTGGAAGAAAATATATAAAATATATAAACCTCAAAGTCCCATTAAATATATTGGAAACAAGAGTGTGGAGGAGTCACCGGGTATAAAAAATTCCAGCAGAAAGAAATTGTTTGTTAAAAACCCTGGCTTTGGAGGCGCATGCGCGGTAGCTCCATGAGCGGTCGCTCGTTCTGAGAGCTCCGCTCCACTCCGGCCTACAATCACCGCCACAGCCACAAAAAGCGGCGGAACCGGACCATCGGACCCCCTCCTCATCTACTGGAGTCCTGAGGGACCCCCTCGCATGATCGGGGGCTCAGCCAGACAGGACCTATCCCGATTTCTTTACTCCGGCCCGCGGATTGCAGCCTCCACGAAAATGGCGGCCGCCGGCGCCACACGAGGCTCTTTAAAGAATCCAGCGGCATCCCTGGAAGACTTTCAACCTCTGCCCTCACACAAAGACATTTAATTCCGGATATACCAGACTACAGGCTGGAATTAGACCGGGCACATAGGGCCTTGCAACCTCCGCGCCAAGACGGCCTACCCAGAGATATAGTGGTTAAACCCCACTTCTTCAGAGTTAAAGAAGAAGTTATGCACAGAGCAAGAGAATCAGAAAATCTCTCCATCCAAGGACACCCGATCCAAATTTTTGCGGACCTTTCCCCCTTCACGATACAGAGACGGAGATCCTTAAAGCCTCTCTTGATCATCCTATCGCAAAAATCGATCGCTTACAGATGGTCGTTCCCCTTTCGCCTCAACTTTGCCTATTTAAATAAGTCTTACAGTTTCACGAATTTTGGAGATGGGGAACGGTTCCAACTACAACTGGGCCTTATATCACATTCGCCAGCATCATCTGCTGCTATGGATCCCAGAACACCTCAATCCGCGAAGAGACCACCACCCTCAAGCCCCATCCAACCCTTATGGCACAAACAACAAGCCAAGAGATCCAAAGATGGACGCCCTCCTTAATGGAAAGTCTACTATCAACAGTGCCTTCTTCTCCCCAGGATTTCCTGCGGTAGTCTCCTGGCAATGGGACGCTGACTTCCCAAGCCCCCGTCTTTCTCTGGCTGGGTTTTAGCCAGAGCTTTTTGGATTCTGAGACGTTTCCTTTTTGTTTGTTTTTTTGCCTCATTTTTCTCAGGACTCCTACAAGTCTGTTTTTATGGTTCTAATTTTGGTTTTTCTTTATGGCGGTTTGGCCGGAGTGGCAGCACTTCGCCTCCACGAGTTTCGGAGTGGTATTTTCCCCCACTCAGAGACACCTCCATAACCCTCTTTAAGGGGTTTTTGTTCTTTGGGAAAACCTTACAGGGGGTGGCTTCCTGCCCTCCCTCCTGTGAGGGTTCTTAGATTGTTATCTAGCTACACTAGGAATGTTTGCTTGCTTATGGCACTTGTTTTACATTGCTTTTGACATGTCTTGTCTCTCTCTCTCAGGGTCGATCTTCCCCCATTCTCTCCCCTCCTCCTCTCACCTTTTCCCAGAGTCACTCAGAAGCCCAACAATGCAACTACAACCTGGAATCCAAAACTCTCAGGATGCGGAGGCTTGGACATGAACACAAATCTTGATGTCTCAGGTAGGGACTTGTTGTGTGATGCGCACATCCCCCCTCTGATCCATGCATCCTGACACACTCATCCCTCCTTCCCCACTCTGTATAGCCACGCATAATGTACAGGGCATGAACTCTCCTGTCAAAAGACGTAAATTATTTAATCACTACAAATCACAAAAAATCGCAATTCTTTTATTGCAAGAAACTCACTTCCCCGCACAACCCCTCCTTCTTACATGGTCACTACACTCAGTTTTTTCTTTCCAATGCTGACAACAAGACTAAAAGGGTAGCCATCTGTTTTGCAAAACACCTTAAATTTTCCCCCTCCGAAGTTATTAAAGACCAAGCGGGCAGGTTTCTACTGGTAAAAGGCACGATTGAGGGTTCATTGTACTCCTTTATTTCTTACTACGCCTCAAACAAAGGTCAGGCTTCCTTTTTCTCCACAATGTTGTCCACACTAGGCCCGCAACTTGAGGGGAAAATAATAATGGGAGGAGACACAAACCTCCCTTTTGATACTTCTCTAGACAAATCGGGGTCTGGACCTCCTCGCTCCAGAAAACCCCCAAAACAAAGTACTAAAATAGCCTCCACACTGTATTCTCTAGGCCTGGTGGACATATGGAGAGAAATGAATCCTAGGTCCAAAGACTTTATCCATTACTCAGCCCCACACCACCTCTACACCAGAATCGATCACATTTTTATCCAATCACATAACATCCCTGGGGCTATTAAAGCAGTTATTAGAGACTCCTCCATTTCAGACCACTCCTTGGTTCTCTTATATATGCAACAATCTCCTAACCCAGGTAACAAATTCATATGGCGCCTTAATGAAGGGCTCCTAAGTGACCCAATACAATGCTCGATTCTAGCAAAGGAAATACAGAAATATTTTCGTTTAAACGATACGGAAGAGGTTTCTCCGGAAACGTTGTGGGCAGCCCATAAGGCAGTCCTCAGAGGGAAAATGATTCAAATCTCCACCAATCTTAAAAAAGAACGCACGACTGAAACTAACAATCTTCGGTTAAAATTCCAATCCCTGTCTGGAGCCCATAAAAGGAATCCCACCAAGGATTCTCTAGAGTCGCTGGAAAATGCACGGACATCTTTAAACCTGGCCCTCACCTCCGAGGCTGAGAAACAGCTCCGGTGGTCAGGTGCTCGCTTTTATCACCAAACTGACAAAATAGGAGCTAAATTAGCAGCCAAATTGTCACCAAGACCACGATCAGCTGCCTTCCCCAAAATTCGCACTCTTTCGGGTGAACTTTCTCAAAACCCAAAAAGCATAATGGAAACATTTCACGACTTTTATACTTCATTATATAAAAAGGAACAAACAACACCTGATCATTCTATATCGGACTTCCTAAACAACCTATCCCTTCCCAAATTATCGTCTGAACATTCGGACCTACTAGATGATCCTATTTCTGACTCAGAAGTACTAAAGGTGATTAAGCACCTGAAACAAAACTTGGCCCTGGGTCCCGACGGCTTTTCCGTTGGATATTACAAAAAATTCGGCCCTATATTAACCCCGTATTTAGTCAAATTCTTTAACTCTCTCAGGTGTGGCTCTCCCCTGGATAAAGCCCTCAATCTTGCCTTCATATCGGTCATTCCAAAACCCGGCAAAGACACAACTATGGTTTCCAATTATCATCCGATCTCCTTAATTAACAACGATTTAAAAATCGTAACCAAAGTTCTTTCCAACCGGCTAGCATCCTGCATAGCCCTTTATATCAATAAGGATCAGGTGGGCTTTATCCCGGGGAGACAAGGACCTGATCAGATCAGGAGAGCAATTGACATTATTTCACTTCTCAAATCTCAATGGGATGGAGGCTCCCCACAACACGGCTATTTGTTATCTATTGACTTGCAAAAAGCTTTTGATACAGTCACCTGGCCCTACCTATTCCATATACTTGAACGCTGGGGTTTTGGTCAACGTTTCATGAGCATTCTTAGAGCCCTGTACTCTGACCCAAGTGCACAGGTCAGATTGCAGGGCTACTACTCCGAGCCTCTTACTATAGAGAGGGGAACTAGACAGGGGTGCCCTCTCTCCCCCCTTCTGTTTGTCATAGCCATGGAATCCTTGGCTATTGCAATTAGAACTCATCCTGACATCAAAGGGGTGTTGTGTGGCAAACGCGAGCACAAATGCGCCCTTTTTGCTGACGATTTGTTGCTCTTCGTGACTTTCCCTCTAATCTCTACTCCTAATATCTTCTCTTTGCTTGATAAGTTTGGTGAGGTATCTGGTCTGCGAGTCAACGTATCCAAATCTTCTGCCCTGAACATCACGGTCCCTCCTAATGTTCTATGTAGCCTTCAAAACCACTTCCCGTTTTCCTGGAACGAGGTCTCACTTCCATACCTAGGGGTCAATCTCACAGCAAGTATAGCCTCACTCTATTCATTCAAATACCCGGCCATCTTTCGCAAATTGATTTCGGACCTATCCCTTTGGGATAATAATAACTTATCTTGGCTAGGCCGTATTAACACAGTCAAAATGACCCTCCTCCCCCGCATACATTATTTATTCAGATCCTTGCCCATCCCTATCCAAAAATCGCAAGTTCACCTACTCCAATCCAAAATCATAAAATTCATTTGGGGCTCGAGGGGAAGTCGTGCGCACAACATATCTTATTCAGGTCTAAATCACAAGGTGGTCTAGCCCTACCCAACATTTGGTGGTATTATCAGGCAGCTTAGTTGGCCCAGATCTCCATTGTATACTCAAAGGGTCCGAAACCTGATTGGGTATCAATGGAACGCCATGCAGTCCCTCACCACACGATTGATTTTTTGCTTTGGTCTCCCACTAAATTGAGACCACCCATTCTAGCCCCCACGTTATCACATTCTCTGGCATTATGTGACCGACTTTATAAAAATCCCTCCCTGATCTCCTTCCTCAAACCCCTGACACATATTTTTCATAATCCCGACTTTCCGCCTGGAATGAACATTTTAGCGTTTAGTTGGTGGCTGAATAAGGGATTACTTAGAATAGGGAACTATTTCTCCTCCTCAGGCCCGCTCTCCTTGGCATACTGTACAAGTAAGCTTGAAATGCCCCCTGCTGAACGTTTTCGTTTTATGCAAATACAACACTTCCTTCATTCCATTTGGCCAAATAAATCAGAGCCCCCTTCAGTAACTAACTATGAATCATGGTGTGCGGGTGCAATGGATCAGAGAGGGGGGATCTCAATCATATATGCCTCGCTTGCCTCAGTGGTGTCCAAGCCTCCATACGCCTTATCCTGGCTAAAAGACCTTGATATCTACTGGGATAGAGATCAATGGTTTGACTGCTTTCATCGCTCGTTTAAGGGAATCCTTAATGTTTCCCTCATGGAGGGCAGCATTAAGGTGCTCATGAGATGGTACAGGGTACCCTCTCTTCTTGCTAGGATATATCCTGATGCTTCCCCGCTGTGCTTCCGTGGATGCAACCATATAGGGACTCTGTACGATGTATGGTGGACCTGCCCACGAATAAGGAGCTTATGGAACAAAGTATTTTCAGTGATCCGCAAAGTAACCACCGTTCAGATTTCTCAAAACCCAGAGATAGCCCTATTGAATCTGAAAGTAGATAAGGTAGATAAATATACCCAACAACTGATCTTTTTCATCCTACTGGGCACCAAAATTACAATAGCCTCTTGTTGGAGAAAACGCAGAGTCCCATTCACAGCGGTGAAGCATAAAATTTCCTGGATTATGGCACAAGAAAAGATAGTTAGCATTATACAAGACAAAGTTCGTAATTTTGAGTTAACATGGGAACCTTGGGCCAATTTTTGCCATATTTCCTTATGCCCTGGCATTAGCCCACCAGGGCAACAGGTACTCTGAGTGACTCCATTGATAATCCATATCACGTACGAATGTCTTTTTCCCCTCCTTCCTTCCCCTCCCTCTGGTCTCCCCCCCCCCCTTTCCTTTTATTACCTCAGATTCCCTGATTGTTTTCTCTGTAAGCTGTTTAACCCTGATATTTATTTATTTATATGGGTTTTTTTTGCTTTTCTTTGGAGGGACATGGTATTACCTTAACAATCCCTCGGCTCCCCGAGCCTAGGGCTTTTCTGTTTGAATACCTCCCCTTAAGCTAGAGGCTATGTAACTAAGCTGGTTAGATCACTTGACTATAGTCATTAGCGGGGTAGGGTTTTTCTCACTGCTAGATTAAGAACAATAATATAGGGCTCTCCTGCTTGGGAAGGACTCGACCGAGGTTGGGGATCCGGGAGGGTGGAGTGGCCCCACGCCCGCAGTGTGTTCCCATATGGGGCGGGTGGCGGACGCCTCTCCTGCTCCCTGAGCCCTTGCAAATAAATGAGTGATGTCTTCCTTATTTACACAACCACATCACCCTCACCCTGGAAAAAGTGTTATACCTGTCTCCTTCAGTCTTTTGATCCGGCAGAATACACATCATATATTAGTCTAGCTTCTGAGACATGTCTATTCTAGCTTATAATCTCGATATACTTTAAATTGTAACACAGAATTTTGCTTTATTGGGCTTTCCTTTTTACACCCTGCATTGAGAGGGTTCGCCTCGATTTTATTTGTTCCTTATGTTTCTTCATATCTTACTGCTTTGTAATGCCTACTACAAAGGTTCTGTAAAAATTTTTGTTAGTAATAATAAAAATCTATTGAAAGAAAACCCTGGCTTTGAGTCAAAACCCCAACAAATAGTTAAAAAAAATGTATTGATTATTAAAAACCACCTGTCAAGTGATAAACCAAATATACATGTATATTCAATTTACAAAAATATATTTTATTCATGAAGAAAAAACAAAAATCTAACAAACACGCATGTTTAAAAAAACTTAGGCCAAAGTGTACAGATTATTAAAATAAATAGACCAGCAAAGCCTGCTTGTCATATAATATCATTCAATTTTCACAGTTGACCCCCTGCAGGGTATTTACAAGAACTATCACCCCTGTCCCATTTTTAAAAGATAAAGATATTATTATTATACAGGATTTATATAGCGCCAACAGTTTGCGCAGCGCTTTACAACAGGAGGGCAGACAGTACAGTTGCAATACAATTCAATACGGGAGGAATCAGAGGACCCTGCTCATTAGAGCTTACAATCTAGGAGGGAGGGTCAAGTGATACAAAAGGTATTAGCTGTGGGGAATGATCTGATGGAGAAAGTAAAATTACAGTTGTTAGGTGGGGGCCGGATAGGCTTCTCTGAAGAGGAGGGTTTTCAGGGAGTGTCTAAAAGCAAGCAGAGTAGGAGATAGTCGGACAGATTTGGGTATGGACTTCCAGAGGATGGGAGAGGCTTGGGAAAATTCCTGGAGGTGAGCATGGAAGGAGGTGATGAGGGAACTAGAGAGCAGGAGGTCTTGGGAGGAACAAAGGGAACGAGTAGGTTGGTGTTTTGAGACTAGGTTAGTGATGTAGCAGGGGGCCGAGTTGTGGATGGCTTTGTATTAGAATTTTGAATTTAATTTGTTGGGTGAGTGGAAATAGGAGTGGAGGGATTAACAGAGAGGGGTAGCAGACACTGAACGGTTGGTAAGGTGCATGAGCCTGGCAGCAGCATTCATGATGGACTGAAGTGGGGATATACAGGATGTAAAGATAATCCCGTGAGGAGGGAGTTGCAGTAGTTGAGGCAGGAGATGGCCAGGGAATGAACTAGGAGTTTTGTGGTGTCATTGGTTAGGAAGGGGCGTATTTTGGAGATGTTGCGGAGGTTGAGACGGCAAGATTTGGAAAGTGTTTGGATGTGGGGATGAAAGGATAGGTCAGAGTCCAGGGTTACACCTAGAACCTTGGCATGCGGGGATGGGCTGATAGTAGTGCTATTGATTTTGGCAGAGAGATCAGGGGCAGAGGCACATGGGGGAGGAAAAATCATGAATTCAGTTTTGGATAGATTGAGTTTGAGGAAGTGATGTGACATCCAGACTGATATGTCTGTTAGTAAGTTAGTGATACGTGAGGAGACAGAAGGAGTGAGCTGAGGGGTAGAGAGATAGATTTGGGTGTCGTCAGCATAGAGATGGTATTGGAAGCCATGGGAGGCTATTACCTGACCCGGGGAGGAGTTGTAGATGGAGAATAGGAGAGGTACAAGAACAGAACCATTGGGGACCCCGACAGAGAAAGGGAGAGGAGGCAGTAGAGTTGTAAGTGACACTAAAGGTGTGGTTGGATAAGTAGGATGAGAACCGGCAAAGAGTACAGTCATGCAGACCAAAGGCGTGGAGTTTTTTGAGGAGGAGGGGGTGGTCCACTGTGTCAAAGGCAGTAGAGAGGTCTAAGAGTAGGAGTTCAGAATAGAGTCCATTGGATTTAGCTGTAAGTAGATCGTTAGTGAGTTTAAGGAGAGAAGTTTCCGTGGAGTGTTGAGGGCGGAATCCAGACTGAAGGGGATAAAGAAGGTTATTCTTGGTGAAGTGGTCACTCAGTTGGTTGTAGACCAGACGTTCAAGGAGTTTGGATAAAAAGGGATGGGGCGTAGGTTGTTAAGATTGTTAAGATATGCAGTCTCAAATTGAGTACAATATATATCATTCATCTCTTTATCTGACACTTCATAGAACTCCTGCACTCAGAACACCCATATATAGTTAATCTTCACATAAAAAGGGCACCAGATTGCCGCCAGTTTAAAAAAATGTTGCCAGGCTTGCCATATGTTCCATCCTTTTAGAAAGGAAATTGCCTCAGTGTGGACTTTATAGTCAGGTTGAGGGAGTGTGAAAGAGTAAATACTCTTTCACACTCCCCCAACTCCCCGAACCTGCCTATAAGGTCCATGCTGGGGCAATTCTGAGATATATAATTTCCTAGGACTGAAGCTGACATCCAACATCGATACAAAATTACCAAAAAAGGCCAGAAAAGGATGTACCTTCTGAGTCTGCTCTGGAAGTTCAACCTGCCCCAAGATCTGCTGATTCAGTTTTATACTGCAGTAATCAAATTTGTTCTTTGCACTTTCATCACTGTTTGCCTGGTTCAGCCTTCAAACAGAACAGGAACAGACTACTGAGGACAGTTATTGTAGGTCTGCAGAAAAAAGTCCCTGGTGCTGACCTGACCACAATATAATACTTATGTATCGTGTCTGAAAATGGCCAGAGAGGATCACTACAGATCACTTACACCCAGAACATTATCTGTTTAAACTACTCTAAACATTCCTCACTCTATTAAAAAAGTGTGCCTTTAGATGCTCATTCCCATAATTTCTTTATTTTTGTTTACATACTGTATATTTGTTTCTGATCTGTCCTGTTTGCTTAACTCTAAGTTCTCCCCAAGACCATTAACATTTAGCCCTCTACTATACTATATTCTAACTTTACTGTTTTAAATAAAATAATATCAAGGCACACTGCATTTTGGCGGAGCAACCAATATTTATTAGGAACCAGACCAGTAAAAAAATAAAGAACATATAAACAAAAATAAAATAAAAAATGTAGCATGCATGCTCCATTTTACTTTGCGGCCCTAGAAAAGACCAATGAGTGCCTAACATTAATAATGGCATTTACAGCATAGCATAAATTTTAATATTGACGTGTCCTTCTCTGAATATTTTTTTTTTTTTTTTTAATGCAAACTAGCACATTGTTAGGATGTTAAATACAGGCCAAATGCACCATTTCCCCGAATCAGCATTGGTTATACAATGTGGCCTGTAGGTGTTTGAGACTTGGCAGGTCTAAACATTTTTCATTAGGTTATTTGAGAAGGTTCATTCTTGTTTTTAATCCCAAGGAGGTTCACATTTTCATTATAATTTGAAATGTCAAATATTGTGCTTTACTATTGGTATCATATGGTGTTATATAACCTAAAATTATTTCCCTTTTTTTTTCATTCTAAGTCTTACCACAACTGCTTATGTCTTGGGGAGCAGAAATAATATCAGTTTCCCAAGTCACATTCCATGCAGCCTGACAGACGTGAGTCTTTTGAAACCAATGCATGGAAAATCAACAATACATTTTGTCTTACTTTTTACTACTGTCAATATATTCTCACCCAGGGCCATTAATGAGGGGGGAAATGGAGGTCCAAACCCCCTTCAAAGAGTCCATTCACATAGGTGCAACAGGTAGTATAGAAAGCCCCAGCCTGCAGGCATGTGTTACTTAGGACCTAAGCAATATCAGTGGCAGCACTGCCCACTTGCCCTGCCACCTACCTGCCCACATTCCCAGTGGTGGCAGTAGCTGTGTCTGCTGGTCCTGCCCTCTGCCAAACCCCATTCCCACCCCAGCTTGCATTGTAAGTGTATGGCATGCTGAGCTGGTGGAGGGGTGGGGCGTGTATGCAGATAGAAAGTTGGAGGCTTGGAGACTCAGTAAGATCCCTTGACTGAGTCAGCTGCTCTGTGATAGCTGCCCCTGCATAACCTGAGCCAACATGGGTGAAATCAGAAAGTCAGTAAAACATTTCTCACATTCTTCACTGACAGTCAATGTGTGTGTAAGGAAGGGGGGGGGGGGACAACACCAACACTGACCACTAATGATGGGGGAAAGGAAATTACTTATACTGCCATTGGCTACTTATTTGAGGGAAGAGGTTTCATTAAACTGCCACTGATCACCAAAGTGGGGAGAGGGGGGTTAAATAACACTACCAATGACCATCAATGTGGGGGGAGGAGGGTAAATAACACTGCCAATGACTACTATTGCAGGGGAAAGAGGGTTAATTAACACCTCCAATGCTGGGTGTTATTATTGCATTCACTGATTTCAATGCAGGAGATACAGTATTATTGCATTGGCTGAAACCAGCACTGGGGATTATTACTATAGTCAATGAAAATGCTAGGGATAATTGTTGCTTCCACTGACGTTAGTGCAGGATTTATCATTGCGTTCACTGGGACCTGTGCTGAGGATTATTATTGCAGTAATTGGAACCAATGCTGGGAGGTTTTAGAGCATCCACAGAAGCTAATGGGAGGTTATTATTGTGTCACTGACACAAATGTTGGGGGTTATCCTCGCATCTACTGACTTCAATGCTGGGGTTTATTATGACTCCTCCTCTGGGGTTATTATTGCATTCACTGAAACCAATGTGGAGGTTTTTTACTATGGCTACTGACAGCAATGTATATCAAATTAGCCCACACAAGCATATCTGAGCATTATATATCTGCAGACACTCACTAATCAATCCAAAATTATATTTGCCTCTACCTGCCAACAACAGAGTTTTCAAGCTGGAATCCCACACTGAGGTTTTTTTGTATCTGCCTGTACCTTAAAAACCATAATTGTCAAAATAGTTATATTAAGGTATATATTTAGAATATTTGTTAAGAAAGAAATTCCAAGGAAAAAATATTAGGTTGATCAGAAACCCATTGAAGTGACTTTAGCTTTTCTTATAATTATGCTCACCGGCCACTTTATTGGGTACACCTGTTCAGTTGCTTGGTAACGCAAATTGCTAATCAGCCAATCGCATGGCAGCAACTCAATGCATTTAGGTATCCAGACATTGTGAGGATGACTTGCTGAAGTTCAAACTGAACATCAGAATGGGAAAGAAAGTGTATTTAAGTGGCATAGCTATTGTGCCAGACGGGCTGGTCTGAGTAATCTCTATGGTTTACAGAGAGTGGTCCGAAAAAGAGAAAATATCCAGTGAGTGGCAGTTGTGTGGAGGAAAATGCCATTTTGATGTCAGAGGTCAGAGGAGAATGGGCAGAATGGTTAGAGTTTATAGAAAGGTAACAGTAACTTAAATAACCACTCGCTACAACCAAGGTATGCAGAATACCACCTCTGAATGCACAACACATCAAATATTGAAGCAGATGGACTACAGCAGCAGAAGACCACACCGGGTGCCACACCTGTCAGCTAAGAACAGGAAACTGAGGCTACAATTCACACAGGCTCACCAAAATTTGACAATAGGAGACCATTGGAAAAACGTTTCCTGGTCTGATGAGTGTCGATTTCAGCTGCGACATTCAGATGGTAGGGTCAGAATTTGGTGTAAACAACATGAAAGCATGGATCCATCCTGCCTTGTATCCACAGTTCAGGCTGGTGGTGGTGTAATGGTGTGGGGGATATTTTCTTGTCACCCTTTGGGCCCCTTAGTGCCAATTGAGCATCGTTTAAATGCCACGGCCTACCTGAGTATTTTTGCTGGCCATGTCCATCCCTTTATGACTACAGTGTACCCATCTTCTGATGGCTACTTCCAGCAGGATAATATACCATGTCACAAAGCTCAAATCATCTCAAACTGGTTTCTTGAACATGACAATGAGGTCACTGTACTCCAATGGCCTCCACAGTCACCAGATCTCAATCCAATAGAGCACATTTGGGATGTAGTGGGAGATATGCATCATGGTTGTGCAGCCAACAAATCTGCAGCAACTGTGTGATGCTATCATGTCAATATGGACCAAAGTCTCTGAGGAATGTTTCCAACACCTTGTTAAATCTATGCCACAAAGAATTAAGGCAGTTCTGAAGGCAAAAGGGGATCCAACCCGGTACTACCAATGTGTACCTAATAAAGAGGCCAGTGAGTGTAGGTGACTGTTGAATATACAATATATAAGTGTGTTGTAATGCAAGGCCAAAACATGAACAGTGTTAAAATATCATCATCTAGTCTACACTAAAGAACACCACAACTTTTCCAAACAGGCATGTCCTATAGTAGCAAGGTAGTCAAATTACATTGAAAATGCTCCAGGTGCTTAAATGTATTTGCACTTTAAGCAAACGTTTTACATTTGTCTTGGCAATCTATTAAAATGCCAATACCTTTGACTACCATAATAAAGGTGAATCATATTTTCAGCCTCATGGTCTTACAATGTGCTGCATATAGTATATCTTTGTGGCAAAAAATCTTATTTCAGTCACCATTAGAGAATGCTGTTTGGAGGTGTGGGACTTGCTCTACGTTGACCTAAAAAGCCATATATTTTCTAGGAACACAGTAGGCGGTTTTCAGAGCCAGGGGGCTGCAGGTATTATTATTATTACTACTGGAATTAGGCCTTTTCTTCAGTTAAGTTTACACATTACACTTCCATTGCTTCAGAGGATGCTGAGTGTAATGTAAAATGTATATTGCAAGTAGAGTAATACTGTGGGACCTCCTCACACTACAGGGGTTAAATGTGCGCTAGTGGGTACAGGAACAAGCATTATTACTTATCCTATCCCCCATTCCAGCCAGATCCAGTGCTGCCCTATTCGCCCTCTTCTCCCCAAAGCTCTGGCCTGTTGGAAATCCCTTGGCATCATCACATGCAATGTAGGCTATTAACCCTGCATTATATGTGGACAGGGCGATCATGTGACTGCTAGCGGCTTAGAGAGGAGGCTGTGGGGGGACAGTCGAATTACTGGAGGGACCCTAATGGAGCGTGAAATAGAGTTAGCATTTCTTCTTACCCCTAAATATAGTGACCATTTAACCCTTGCAGTGTGGGGCTGCTCACTACAAGAGTATTTATTTTTGCTGGGCGTGAAGAGTACGGGGCTCAGTGCTTTCAAGTGTGAAAATGTTTTGCTTGCATTGACTCAGTTGCTATAATTCCCCATCCAACCTCTAGTTCACACAGTCTCAAGAAATTATTATGTTTATAACAATACATTAAACCTGTCAACTGTCTTCCATTTTTTGTTCATGCTCATTCACTTTAATAAGAAGAAATAACTCCTGCACACAAGTGGATGACCAGACAGGGAATGCAACAACACAGGCCTTGCTGCCCTCAAGGATGGGGAATCCTATTAGACAATGAGAGAAAAAGAGGGCCCACCAGCCATGTGCAATATCTTTTTTAAAATATTTATTGAATGAATAATAAAAGGAAATTACTCACAAGCAGTAGTAGAGTAGGGTGCAATGAAAAAATGCACCAAATAGCAGCATACAGTACTATGGTGAGCAAAACTTTCCAAGGGTTATGGAGGAACACACAAGCATCACTACCAGCCGACGCGTTTCAAAGGGAACATCCCCTCTTCATAAGAGCTCAGCAGTGATCACTCCTTCAGCAGTCCCTGTTTATATAGAGTGCCTGAATGCACCACCAGTGAATGGGGAGGGCGCATGGGGCCCACCCCCTTGGCCTGTCACTCCCTCACACTCCCCTCAAACATGTGGGAAAAAAATAAAGAATAAATTATATGAATTATTAAAAAACAGTACATATCAAAATAGCTAATAATATTGGTATAATAGAAATGACCATGATGAAAGCACAGTAGGAATTTGATAGTGGATAGTGGCATACAGCACACATAAAATGCAGAAGTGACATAAGCTCTGTATATATAATATATAACATGTATATATAGCAAGTAAGGGGGGCACCTCATCATGTGAAGAAGATCGTAGCAAAACACAGATAGATGTAAATAAATAAATAAACCTTCAAGAGGCCTCACCGATTATTAAGTATGCGGGCCGCCACACCATCGCGCAACACAAAACAAAACAAACAAAGCCGCCCATCGTTTCCGGGTAGTAAACCCATCCTGGAACACACGCTGATGAATCTGCGCTCCATCAGACCCTCCCCATTCACTGGTGGTGCATTTAGGCACTCTATATAAACAGGGACTGCTGAAGGAGTGATCACTGCTGAGCTCTGATGAAGAGGGGATGTTCCCTTTGAAACGCGTCAGCTGGTAGTGATGCTTGTGTGTTCCTCCATGACCCTTGGAAGGTTTTGCTCACCATAATACTGTATGCTGCTATTTGGTGCATTTTTATATTGTGTTTTATTATTCATTCAATAAATATTTTACAAAAGATAATGCACATGGCTGGTGCGCCCTCTTTTTCTTTTTCTCTCATTCACTTTAATTTCTGTTTGGTTGTAAAGCCTTCGAGTCCAATTAAAATTTTAGTATAAATAAGCTAAATATGTTCCAGAAAATCAAAAAAAGATATTGTTACAGTTTATTTATTTATTTAATTTTAGAAAACTGCCAGTAGAGTAGAAAAGCCTGTTCCTTGCCAGCATGCTGTAGAGAAGGATCCCTATTCTCTGTGTGGAAGCAGTGGTCTCTCTTCAGAGCTCCAATACACTACGTGCTAGGTCAGAGCAAGAATTCTCCAATCAGCAAATCTCATGGTCCCTGCTGATTGGGCATTTGTAGTCTCTGCGTCATTCACTTGCAATTGCCAGTGGCATACTACTGAATTGTAGTACGAAATGGTTTTAAATGTAAAATATTAAATGAGATATCTACAGATTTTCTTAGCATTCAGCTCTCTGAGAAAAGACAAGAATAACATGTTAAGCTGATATGCCAAAAGACAATAAACAGGTGGTAGAAAATTGCAAAGTCTTTAACATCGTACCTAACATGTCATGCATATTTTTGGTGGCAAGGAGTGTTAGCCTTAACTCCAAAATGCCATAAATATGTGGCACTCACTGCCCTCTCACAGCACTGTGACCGAACTATCGCTGACAGCTCTTGGTCTCTATAGATTATCATTGGGAGCTACAGACTGAGTTGTCTCCTAGTCATGATCATGCTCCCGATCACATGACCACTGTAACAGCCAAACATGGTGGCCACTTGATCAAGAAGTACGTCTCTCCCCCTTATTTTAGGACCCAGGTAAAGGGTCATGGTGGATGAAATGGGTTAAAAAAAACCCCAGCTGAACACCAGTAGAGTTTATTTACATATAATGTGGCGCCCCAAACAGTCATGGATAAAGGATAAAGTTAATTCCAGAGGGTGTGCATTTTTCTAATTGTAAACTATTTTCAAACTTTTTCAGAAGTCTATATTCTGCCAGATAAAACATACTACAAAGTGATTTTGCAATTTTCTAGTATTTATTAGGAAAGCAGGCAGTTTCAGACACAGATAGTCATAGAAATACGTGAATTACATTCCAGTAGGATGTTCAGCCACTTCACTGTAGTTGGGGATAGCCTCAATCCAGTACACATTCTGAAAGAATGATTCAAGCTTTACAAGAAGTTGCAGAGTAATCTATCCATATCTTGCACTGGGGTATAACATTTACAACTGAGAGAGGTGGAGAACAGTTATAAATGTTACACCTTCCCAGTTACTGATAGTGGGAGTGTTATGAAGTACTCTGTTTGAAATGGCACAGTTTCTTTGATTTGGAATGCCTGCCAGCGTACAAAGCTTTTCTAAAGATACAGGAGAAAGAAAGATATATCTCTAGATTTTTTGCCAAACGTCTGTCAGTTTTCTTTCCCTGTACACAGTAAGATTTTTTTTGGCATGGGAGGGAATAACTACTAGTGACCACTTAACAAGTAACAGAGCTGATGCTTACTTTATCACAATGCCGCATGAGAAAAAATCCCTCACTCACAGTTCCTCTTACACACGATAAGCAGAAAATATGTTTTTCTGGTTTATCTGCCTCTTTAATGACAGTAGTACATTTAAATAGCTCACCTAAATCCAATTGTTGTAGCACATTTGCTTTATGAGGCTACGCAACACCTCCATTCCCCACTTTCCATAGCCTACCTTCCATTATACTTTAGAATCAGTGCCCTTCTCTCAGCCAACCATATTTAAAGCCCTCAGTTAATTAGCATTAAGCCCAACTCAGCAATCTATGGACTTCCTACAGACTCTGAATTCCAATCTACAACTATCACAGCTACAGTATAAGTTCACTGTTCTGGTGCACCCCCATGGATGGCATTAGATTTCATGCTCCACTCCCATTGAGCCTTTTTTATATTACTGTACTCTGTGTTATGTTAAAAGCCATTTTGAGTTACCCTTAAAGGTGACCCAACTTCAAAAACCTGCCTTTAGGACGCGATTATATTTTTTCTGCATAACTGATGTTTGTTGTCCCATCTTGTTTTCATGTGGTCAGCATGGAAATGTTCAGTATAGGAGTTATTTTCATATCACAGTTGTTCTGTATAGACATAATCAAGATGGGATCCTACAAAAACCTTTTGTTCAGCATAGTGTATGATGACACAACATGGCTTAAGTACATGGCATAGTCATCTTTAAAGCAATATAAATACAGCCTAGCTGTTGTGTTTCTACAAGAAGTAAGCTACTGCTGTGCTTTCCCTTAGGAAAATTATGAAAGTTCTTCAAAACCATTGCTATAGGTGTATTCTGTTTTAATTCTTGTTGAAATAAAGATTTTAAATAAATTATAAAATAGATGCAAAACATTGATTTAAAAGTGTGTAAATGTACAAAATGACCCACAATCATTTAAGTTTCTCTTTAAGTGCAATAATGACATTTTTTTGTTTATTTTGGGGACATCCATGCTCACTCACAGAGACAAACTATCACATAGTTTACATTCTACAGATGCAATGGATCTTAATGGATAGCAAAGTCTGCAGGTAGTTCAATGTGTGCAGACATATTCCTAACTGTCAACAACAATTTACCACAGATAGTGGGAAACAGATTTAAAAGACCTACTGTATAAAGAAACAGAATTTGAAAATATACTTATTGCAAATATTTTGATGAAATACTGCGTATACTTTGCTTATCTGACCTTCTGTACTGAAAGTGTATACAAAATTCGATTTTTTTATAAAAGTCCCTGCTGTCTACTAGATTTCCCGTTCTGGTTCCTAATCCTTTTGTGACCAGAGGTCATTAATGGATAGATGTTGGGGTCAAATTTAGCAGTGTCAGCATATGTTGGTTTACTTATAGTTTATGTCAGGGCAAAAAAAAAATGCACTACATTTCTGCAATCCATGCACACCCACCCAAGTTTTCAGACCCTTTAATTACAAAAAAATACCTGTTGATGTGACAAACATGCACCCAAGTCCTGGTGTGAGTCTGAGTGTTGTGGACTGAGTGTTGTTAGGCCTGTCCAGTTTTCTCTTTCTCTGCCAAACTACTTAATCAAAACAACTTTCCCGTCTCCATAATATAAAGGGTTAACATTCTGTAGTCCCAAAATTTGCACACATATCTAATTTTATAGATATTTTTAAGGAAACATGGAAAGTTTTTTTTTTACTGTTTCATCAAAAAAAAACTGATTTTATTATAGGCTGACTAATGCACAAAAGCATAACACCAAAAAAGTATCCCTTTTTTTAACTTAAATTATTAATAATAAAAATAGTTTTATATGTGAAACTGTATTTGATAGATGCCCTAGAAGGTAGACGGAACTGCAGATGAATACAGTCAAAATAAGGCAGTGTATGCTGCTGGCTCTAAAAGGGGGGACATAAACCGTATTAACGTTTCCTAAACATGGAACAAATAAATAAAGAAATGGTAATACAGATTAAGGGCAGGAAAGGGTAAAATTGCACAATGTTTTGTCTATTTCAGTCTAGTAAAGAACAATTAAAAGAAAAGAATATGGGACTTTAGATGAGGTGTATCTCTGCAAATAAGGAATATTGACCTATTAATTGTAACCAATCCCCGATGGGTAGTCCCTAAAATGAATAAAATAAAATATTTCTTGTGTACAATATAGGCACGATATAAACATATTCGATGCACAATAGTCACATATTTTATTATTTATACATAGAAGGACATGATTGGTTTTACACAAAGCAATAATAAAGAAAAAATATACATGATTGGTTTTACATAAAGCAATAATAAAGAAATAGTATACATGATTGATAATGATAAATATAAACATGATAAGATGAATTCATGATGAAACATGCTGTAAACCTGGCACCCTTGAGTATGGACTCAACGCGTTTCATGGCGTTTAAAGCCAATCGTCAGGAGTAGGATGCTAAACATAAAGATAAAAATAATAATGAATAAGTAGATGAGCCTACACCGGATAACTATGTAGTACAACAGGCTCTCTAGATTAGAGGAGGAGTTCAATGTAGTGATGGTACTGACCTATAAAGTATCCAAAGGGTGTATACCCGTTGCAACTGTGTTAGGATGAGTATGGCCTGGATAAGTTGATCTCACCCGGGGTTGAGGCGGGGAAACCCAGCCCAGTGCAATCCCCCCATCATCGTCCCGCCCTGGATGTACGGGCAGGCGAGGTGGGGGGTTGGAGGGGCCAGCCAGCCAGGTGCAGGAGGAGGACCACACATAGGGGGGGGACCAGAGTGGAAGGTAAAAAACCCAGGATAATTAAGGTAAAGGTATGTTGGGCACATCCAAGAAAAGGGGTGTCCATAGGGATCCTGCAATACATACAATAAGGAACTAAGTAAGTATATATAAAAGTATAATATGTATATAATAAGAGATAAGTAAGCATAAGTGTATGAGTGTGAGGTCCTGGAAAGCCACACATACCTGAGTCTGGCAGGATAAGGATAAGAGTGTCCCACCACGATGGTAGCAGCCTATGAGTAGCCCATGGCTCCCTCCCGACTGAAATACCCGCCAAAAGGGGCGGGACCCCGCCAACATCATGCGTCTACGTGAGTCGGCGAGGAGGAGACGCTCCATAGTCGCCGCAGCGTGAGATGGAAACAAACACCCAATCCTCGATCGGCGCTCAAGGAGACACCGCGCGAGAGGGTGCATAAGCATGACGTTGAGGTGCGGAGGTCAACCCCTACCCCGTCACAAGTGGGACGGGTGAGGGGGAGGAACTGAGCACCTCGCAACCCCGGAGTGAGACCACAAGGACCAGGACCAAGAACATCCGGCTAGGGAATATGAGAACGCTGGTGTAAAAACCCCTAAGGAGAGAGCCTAAAAATGGGTTGTATAAATGGTGATTAGATGGACATAGAGATGGTTAAATAATCTCGTTAGTAGGTTGAATATAAATAGTTAAGAGTTAAGGTCTATGGATATTTATGGGTAAAGTAATAATAAATGTAAAAATATACGTAAAAATATTATTTTGGGCATAGGGGGTCACACACAGGAATGGGTGTCTTCCACCCTATATAGCACAATTATAAAAATAGAAAACCCCGAAATGTGACCCACATCAGCCCAAACCTAGCAGAGCAGAAAATCACCTCCATCCCTTGGACATAGTAAAGAACAATTAAAAGAAAAGAATATGGGACTTTAGATGAGGTGTATCTCTGCAAATAAGGAATATTGACCTATTAATTGTAACCAATCCCCGATGGGTAGTCCCTAAAATGAACAAAATAAAATATTTCTTGTGTACAATATAGGCACGATATAAACATATTCGATGCACAATAGTCACATATTTTATTATTTATACATAGAAGGACATGATTGGTTTTACACAAAGCAATAATAAAGAAAAAATATACATGATTGGTTTTACATAAAGCAATAATAAAGAAATAGTATACATGATTGATAATGATAAATATAAACATGATAAGATGAATTCATGATGAAACATGCTGTAAACCTGGCACCCTTGAGTATGGACTCAACGCGTTTCATGGTGTTTATAGCCAATCGTCAGGAGTAGGATGCTAAACATAAAGATAAAAATAATAATGAATAAGTAGATGAGCCTACACCGGATAACTATGTAGTACAACAGGCTCTCTAGATTAGAGGAGGAGTTCAATGTAGTGATGGTACTGACCTATAAAGTATCCAAAGGGTGTATACCCGTTGCAACTGTGTTAGGATGAGTATGGCCTGGATAAGTTGATCTCACCCGGGGTTGAGGCGGGGAAATCCAGCCCAGTGCAATCCCCCCATCATCGTCCCGCCCTGGATGTACGGGCAGGCGAGGTGGGGGGTTGGAGGGGCCAGCCAGCCAGGTGCAGGAGGAGGACCACACATAGGGGGGGACCAGAGTGGAAGGTAAAAAACCCAGGATAATTAAGGTAAAGGTATGTTGGGCACATCCAAGAAAAGGGGTGTCCATAGGGATCCTGCAATACATACAATAAGGAACTAAGTAAGTATATATAAAAGTATAATATGTATATAATAAGAGATAAGTAAGCATAAGTGTATGAGTGTGAGGTCCTGGAAAGCCACACATACCTGAGTCTGGCAGGATAAGGATAAGAGTGTCCCACCACGATGGTAGCAGCCTATGAGTAGCCCATGGCTCCCTCCCGACTGAAATACCCGCCAAAAGGGGCGGGACCCCGCCAACGTCATGCGTCTACGTGAGTCGGCGAGGAGGAGACGCTCCATAGTCGCCGCAGCGTGAGATGGAAACAAACACCCAATCCTCGATCGGCGCTCAAGGAGACACCGCGCGAGAGGGTGCATAAGCATGACGTTGAGGTGCGGAGGTCAACCCCTACCCCGTCACAAGTGGGACGGGTGAGGGGGAGGAACTGAGCACCTCGCAACCCCGGAGTGAGACCACAAGGACCAGGACCAAGAACATCCGGCTAGGGAATATGAGAACGCTGGTGTAAAAACCCCTAAGGAGAGAGCCTAAAAATGGGTTGTATAAATGGTGATTAGATGGACATAGAGATGGTTAAATAATCTCGTTAGTAGGTTGAATATAAATAGTTAAGAGTTAAGGTCTATGGATATTTATGGGTAAAGTAATAATAAACGTAAAAATATACGTAAAAATATTATTTTGGGCATAGGGGGTCACACACAGGAATGGGTGTCTTCCACCCTATATAGCACAATTATAAAAATAGAAAACCCCGAAATGTGACCCACATCAGCCCAAACCTAGCAGAGCAGAAAATCACCTCCATCCCTTGGACATAGTAAAGAACAATTAAAAGAAAAGAATATGGGACTTTAGATGAGGTGTATCTCTGCAAATAAGGAATATTGACCTATTAATTGTAACCAATCCCCGATGGGTAGTCCCTAAAATGAACAAAATAAAATATTTCTTGTGTACAATATAGGCACGATATAAACATATTCGATGCACAATAGTCACATATTTTATTATTTATACATAGAAGGACATGATTGGTTTTACACAAAGCAATAATAAAGAAAAAATATACATGATTGGTTTTACATAAAGCAATAATAAAGAAATAGTATACATGATTGATAATGATTGATTGATAATGATTGATAATGATAAATATAAACATGATAAGATGAATTCATGATGAAACATGCTGTAAACCTGGCACCCTTGAGTATGGACTCAACGCGTTTCATGGCGTTTAAAGCCAATCGTCAGGAGTAGGATGCTAAACATAAAGATAAAAATAATAATGAATAAGTAGATGAGCCTACACCGGATAACTATGTAGTACAACAGGCTCTCTAGATTAGAGGAGGAGTTCAATGTAGTGATGGTACTGACCTATAAAGTATCCAAAGGGTGTATACCCGTTGCAACTGTGTTAGGATGAGTATGGCCTTAATAATCCAAAAGTGATTCTGACAGTTAACAAAAAAGAAAAACATGCCACAGGAAAAAAGTACAGGTACCTAGAGGTGGCTGCACATACCTTATGCATTCTCCAAAAGCCTGCATTTGCAGCTGAATTTTAGGACTAGTGAGAGAGTTTGGTTTTACATCCCACCCACACATACTCCTATAGGCCTATTGCTATGAAGGGCTGTTTCCATGAGCAATTGTTGAGAGTGTGTCTCACTGCCCATCTCCACATTTCCAGAATATGCTATTTTGCCTCCCATCTCTGCATATCCAGGATTCCCAGGACCTCCAGGTCCACCAGTGCTTCCAGAATTCTTGCCAGTACTTCCAGTTTCCCTGCCCTTACTTCCAATGGCACTCACAGAATCTCTGCCAGTACTTTCAATGGTGCTCACAGCATCTTTGCCAGAACCTCCAATGCTTCCTGAAATGATTCTGGGCATTCCATCTGACCCAGAGAGGTTTTTAAATATCAGCTCTGGAAATGACTATAATATTTACCTGTGAGACTGTCTAACCATTTCTAAAACGTGTTATCCTGACTGCGCTTGTTTGCCACTCTCCTTCTGGTGACAACTGTAAAATTTTGGATTTCTCAGTGGTGACACAGACATCAAGTCAACAGGCTGAGTTTCCTCCAACTATTAGTTCTGATGACTACTGTCACTGGTACCAATAGTGAGCCAAAATCCAGAAATGTCAGCTGTTGCTGGGACAGGAATAGAGGGGATATATTCTAGTTGGGGCACTTGCTCTTCTGCCAGTTCTCTAAGAGAGGATTTTTCTTTCCTTTGGAGAGATCTTGTATCTTGGAGACAAGAAGTAAAGAAAAATATGACCAAAGGGAGAAAACCTGACAGGGTTTTCAACATCCTCTACTCGCTTCATAACAAGCAAAAATACAGCTTGTTAGATAGATAGATTAGATATATTTCAAAAAGAAAAGACAAATTTGATTTTCATTTAACTGAAATGAAAATATTTCAGCAGATAACATAATCGTTTATAGACTTTCTGTTTTTGCTTTGTAGAAATTCCATTGATTTAAGCCACCCTAGGACAAGCATAAACCTTCATTTGTAAAACGAAAAAATTTTATTTTCCTGAACGTAGCATTTTTTCATTTTTTTAGCCAATTTTAAATTTGGCAATTCTTAGACTTTTTTCATTCTGTCATTTTTTCACCATTTTTTTCTTTCCCTTCAAAATTTACAATTTTTCATTTTAGACAATTACAAACCAAAGAAATTCAATTAGTAGCAAAATAATGAGTAATAAAAAGACTGAGAAAAGAAAACCAGTAATTTTGCCGATCTTTATAACTAGGCCCCATATTTTGTTTGCATTACAGCAGCTGACCCCATATTTCAATGAGCTAACACATTCTGGCACATTATTTTTCACAAATATAATTACCACTGACATTTCTTCCAGACACCAAGAGTTGAGGCATTTTGATGAACCATATGGGAATACAGATATTTCCCCCAGTGCTCAAACTTTTACATTTTTCTTCCATTTCGAAATTTTTAGCTTATTTTTAGTGTCTGTTAAATCCTTGCTGCGTGGGTTACTGTGGATACTTTGAAGCTTGTCAGCTGGACATAAAAGCGCAGGGATGGTTTAATGCTGTTTGTCTGTTAGGCCTTGCAGCTGTATTCCTTTGAGTTTCGTGCTTCAAAAACTTGCAGTGAGCCTTTTACAATTTGTCCCCTGTGTATAGCAATGTAAAAATCTAGCAAGAAATAAAATATAGAAGATTTTCCATGCATCAAATATCCTGTGATTTTCCAGTCTTTGAAAACAGGTACAATATTTCACATTTTTATTCCTTTACTACGGTTTGTTCTTTCGCTGTAGACTATTGCAAATAAATTATATTGTAGATTTAAGCCTTTTCAGACATGAGTCTCTTACCTTCAGTTCATTAATTCTAAACACAAGTCAGTGTTACTTAAAGGATTTGAGGGACACAGATGCTCGTGAGTCTACACAGGTAATTCCAGGGTGCAGGTTTTAATTCTGAATTCCCTGATGTTCAAAGGATCTGCTGGAGTTTCACCTTCTTCAGTAAAAAGGAACTTGTCTTTACCAAAAATAAATATGATTACGGTTCAGAGAAGAAAACTGAAGAACTCAAGTTGTTCGTTGCATACATAATCCTTATTTGACCCATTTTTCCAAATTAAAATTTGTATTACATTTTACATATAAATTTAACCTATTTTGGCCGATATTTAATTGTTATTTTCAATGCTTTTTTTTTGTGTATTTTTAATCAATTCTCTAAATTATTTTTGTCAGATTTTTAGAGAAACAGACTGAAAACAGATAAAAACAACATGAAAATTGCCACAGCTTTCTGTAGACTGCAATGGAAAAATGTAATGATATAGTGAAGTGTAAAATATTTCTAAAATCCCAATTTTTTTTTACATTTTGTGTAGAGTATGGAAACATTTTACTTATTGCTGTTTGTGTCACTTTGGGTAGATTTGCTCTCACTTTCAGTCCCTGAGACAGTAAGAAAAACACTTAGGCAAATGTCGGGAATACAACAATCATCCTAACTGGAGGATTCCTCCTCCCCTCCAGTTCCAGTAAAAACCTTGGATTTTCCATCACATTCTGGTGTCCGTTTATGAAGCAGTGAAATCTATTCACTGCTTCGTTCTCCGGCATTCACAGTGAAGATCTTTCTCCTCTGTGTGCCAGTTTATGAAGCGGTGTAGATCGCTTCACCTTTGGAGGAGTGAAGCGATCTACAAATGCTTCAAACAGTGGAGAACGGCCCCTGATACTGGAATCTCGTGAGACTTTACGAGATTATAGTACCAGATGTCAGTTTATCAAGCAGTGATAAATTATCACCGCTCAACGGCGTGGATTCATGTTAATAAAATAACGAGTCCCCCTACATTATACACATATGTATACACACACACACATTATATATACATGTATATACACACACATCATATATATATACACATATACACATTATATGTATATATGTATAAATATGTATACACATAAATATGACAGGGGGACATGCTTACAGTGTTGGGGGGTCTGAACGAGGCATAAGGAAGTTAAAAATCTTCCTCCTTCCCCCTCAGATCCCCCCAGATTTCCTCTTCACTCCCCGATTCACCACCTCTGAGCTGGTGAACCTGGGAGTGTGAATTCTGACTCAGATCGCCAGTGAAGCGCTGAGATCACCGCTTCATAAACTGGCCGTTACTGTGACAGTCAATGAGGATTCTCCGTGTGTAGAGATAATAGGTGGGAGAACAAGTTCAAACATGTTCTCCCCTGATTATCAATGTTTTATAAACTGTTTATGGACTGTGATCAGCGGCGATCCTTGGGATCACCACTATTCACTGCTTCATAAACGGACACCTCTGTCCACATGACAATGGGAGAGTAAACCCGGGTACACACTACAGTTAAAAAAACTGTCAGCTCCGGTCGGGAACCGCTGTACTAACCAGGTGAAGTTAGTGCAGCGATCTCCCCCCGATGAGCTGTTGTGTTCTGACAGGGGGGCGCCCACCCCAGAATACTCCAATCAGTGCTCTCTGCCATTGGCTGAGAGAGCTGGTCGGGGGTCGGTCGGCCGACATACACACAGGCAGAATGTCAGTCGTTTTTTTTTTGAACCGGCAAATGTTTCCCGACATTCTGCCTGTGTACGAGGTTTAAATTTTACCAGTGGGGAAACAGTGTAATGCCACTATTACTAAATATATCACAGGGTTTATAAGGAAATGCCTTTTTTCACCAATATAAAAATATGCCTATAATAGTCCCACACATGCTCAATTTAAGCATTTTAAGAGATTATTAGGGAATAATAACACACATTAAAAAAAGAATAAAAAGTAACATTTCTACTTATCTTTATTTACAGATGACAGGATCTCATATATTACAGCAATCTCTCTGGACCAATAAAAAAAACCAAAACGCCAGAAGCTGCTTACACTTACAGAGCTTATCAGTTCGCTGTGCATTCCAAATTTGGGAGCCACTTTATTGCAGCTGCTAATTTTGTTCCTCTGTAGTCAGTTTCCCTGTGAATTCTATTTCTTGTGGTGTAGTTTAAAATCATTTATTTGAACATAATTTAGTATGAAAATTATATATTAGCATTATACAGAAAAAGCAGCAACAACTTGAATGAATGGCTAAACTTTCATGACTATCCAAAACAAACAAAATGGAAAGTTTTGGCTTTAGATACACCTAAATGTTAGGGGAAAAAAATACACACACGCATATCTTTTTGATTAAGCAGTGGTTGTTCTAACACCCTGCTTTGCCTTTCTCTGTAAAATGCTCATAGGACCTCATTACAGACATGGAATAGTTACATAGTTAGGCTGGTTGACAAAAGACACAAGTCCATCTAGTTCAACCAATAAAAAGGGAAACAAAAATCATAGAATTCTATATACAGTATATAATCCTATACCCACAGTTCATCCAGAGGAAGGCAAAAAACCCCATCAAAGCATGATCCAGTTTGCTCCAGCAGGTGAAAAATTCCTTCCTGATCCCCCCAAGAGGCAAGCGGATATTCCCTGGAATGATTTGTAGATTGTGAGGGTTTTGCTTACCATGACAAGAGTCAAAAAATTGTCCCATGCGAAGAATATAGTCAATATTTACCTTTTCCGCCACCTGCACTGCCAATCTCTGATGTATTAAAGGGAAAGCACCCCTGAAGAATGTTCAGAACCCAATACTTCTGAGATTGTCAATTTTCTGGTCCCCCACTGTACTCAGTGGTTTGATCTCCCAGCCTCTACATCTCTGTGTCTTGTAGTGATATAGGGCTGTTGGGAGGAACCACAGAGTACACTGGGGGACCAGGAAATTGAAACTTCTGAAAGTATCTGATTCTAAACATTACTCAGGAAGTAAACTATCTACAATAGAACAGAAATCCGATGTAAGAAATGTTTTTGCAGAGGACACTTTTATTTTGCAGAGGACATTTTTTTAGAGTCACTTAAAATATTAATGTAAATGTATTAAGATAAATTGCCCCTCACTAGGATTAGCAGAAGGAAACAATGCATATAAAAACATGGCTTAATTGATATATATATATATATATATATATATATATATATATATTTTTTTTTATTTTTTTTTATTACAAACTTTTTATTGAAAATAGGATGTCTTACAAGAAATTGAGGTAGCAATAATAAAATATATAGATGTATGTTGATATAAAGAATATACAACAAGATTATGCATATTTGTATACATACAGTATATTGTATTGATTTATCTTATAGATTAATGTTACTAAGAAATAAAGAGAAAAAAAAATATACATTTGGGTACATCAATAAGGAAAATGTATTTGTATTTGATGCATTTGTTGATGATTTATAAATAAACCATGGATCCCATTTGAGATCAAAGATTTTCTTGGTGTAATTTATTGAGTGGTGGATATTTTTCATAATTTTAATCTCTTCTATTCTTTATTCCGATATTTGTGGGAACTGAACAACTGCATCCTTCCAATGGAGGGCTATTATCCAATGCATAGTAACACTTATGGTATGTATAAATTGTGTAAGGGGCAGGATGTGTATTTGGGATATTTTGAAAATGTAAGCAATTAAGGTAAATTAGTTTGGTGTCTTTACCTGCCAGTTTATTAATTGGAGCAAATACTTCTTTCCATGTAGGGGAAAGCTGATCACAATCCCAAAAAATATGTAGAAAAGTCACAGGGAGGGAGCACCCTCTGAAACCTTTAGGAGAGACCTCTGGAAAAATTGTATTTAAGTGAGAAGGTGTATATTACCACCTGGTAAAAAAAGTTCACTGCTGTTTCCCTTACAGTTAGAGATTTAGTACATTCATGTAAGTTTATCCACATGGAGGCCCAATCAGAGAGCGACAGCTGGGTATTTATATTTTTTAATTCTATTCTGCACAAGTTTATACCCATTGCAGCTAGAACAAAAAATAGTGTTTTTCCTGCAATCAGCAATAAATGAAACAAAGTTGACTGGTTCAGACTTTCAGAATATATGAGATACCTATTGTGGATATTATTATTCTTAGTCTATGTAATCCCTCATTGAATGATTGGGTTTGCTCTTAAAGATCACACTAATGCCCCGTACACACGATCGGACATTCCGATAACAAAATCCATGGATTTTTTCTGACGGATGTTGGCTCAAACTTGTCTTGCATACACACAGTCACACAAATCTTGTCGGAAATTCCGAACGTCAAGAACGCGTACGACGAGCCGAGAAAAAGAAAGTTCAATAGCCAGTACAGCTCTTCTGCTTGATTCCGAGCATGCGTGGAACTTTGTGCGTCAGAATTGTGTACACACAATCAGAATTTACGACAACGGATTTTGTTGTCGGAAAATTTGAGATCCAGATCTCAAATTTTGTGTGACGGAAATTCCAATGGAAAATGTCCGATGGAGCCTACACACGGTCGGAATTTCCGACAACAAGCTCCCATCAAACATTTTCTGTTGGAAAAACCGACCATGTGTTCGCGGCATTACAGTGAACAATCTCACCGAAAGGGATACTTTTGCCAAAAAAGGATATGAACAGAGAAGAGTAAAAAGTAAATATAATGTGAAATGCTTCACATGGAGGTATGGGAAATGTTACATATGTGTTTAAAGCTAATGAGTCGTCTATAGGTAAAACAAAAGGTGCTTCTGAAACCTCACCTATAGTTAAATGATGCTTTTTCTGAACTTTCAATTAATTTTATGGTTAAAGGTGATAAATAAATTAAAGCGGTAGTAAACCCAGATACTTCGTTCCTAAATTTCATATAATTCAATGTAAATAATTATTGTGAATCATTGTGCCGCCATTTTAAAGCATATATAACGCGTCTTACATGAATAAACGTTGTCTTTGTAAAAGCTTCTTCTCTGTTGCAGCGCCTGCCATATTGACTCCTGTATTCCGCATCCAATACCATTATATCATCCATTCATGGTGAAAGTAACTGCAAAAAATAATGCACAATGTTTAAAAATAGAAAAAAATGCAATAATCTCACTGAAGCAGCATGTACACAAAGCCCACTATTCTTTTTGCTGGAGTTTTAACTGCAAATCCATAGTGTAAACATCTCCCTGTTTCTCCTTTATCCATTTTGTGGATTTTGTGCTTTTTACACCTCCTCTGCTTCTCTTGAAATGTTCCCCACTATTCCCTCCATTAAGAGGGAAGCTCGGACAGAGGAAGCTTCTACCTAGGTGGCTACCTCCACAAAGAGGTATAATGCAGAACAAGACATAGCAAACCAGTAATGGGGAACATATCAGACAGTGTGGCAGAAAGGCATGGGCCTTTTTATGATAATACATGGTGCAGCTTAAAAATAATTTAAGATTACCGATTAAGGATTTTTTTTATATGTTATTATTACCTATACACAGCATTTTAATTTAAAGCTCAGTCAGTAGTACTTATAATTTAATAAATGTGTAATAAAAATTTAAGAAAATAAATGCGCTGACCTTGAAAATAAAGACCACTTGGCAGCCATTCAACAGCAGGCAACAGACAATATTTATTCCTACACAAAAAAAAATGCTTTATCAACAGCATCTGCTGCAGTCATTTCAACATGGGATTAATGATTTAATGCAGAGTATACTTTGTGTTTTGTCTTGTCCGTTTTGCTGCTTACAGATACGGCATCCTGTCACCAGTAGGCTAAACGGGAACAGAGAGGCCCAGTCGTTACTAACATGTGTCCAAGGTGATTCCTGCCTTGTTTTGGCTGACCGAGACAAATTTTATTTCAGCAAGAGTTGCTAAGGCTCTTTTGGCCGTGAAATCAACATCTGTTCTGAAAGGACCTTACTACTAGGCCAAATGACTTTTTAAACAGTGTCCTGTTACCACAATATGGATCAGATAAAATTATCACATATAGCGTTTGCCATATGCCATAATGTGCTCTTCCTGCCACAGACTGAAAGTAGTCTTCAGTTACAATAATAGCTTTTAAAATAATTAAAAAAGAAGCCATTGATCCATGATTTTGTATAAAGTGGATTGCCTGTTGTAACTATATCACATTTGACCCATGTGCTGATCAAAGATTATGCAGCATGTTTGCAAACTCATGTTTTCACATAGCTGTCTGCAATTACTTAAAGGTGTGAACTGACACTCCCGCCCCCATTCACATTGCATAACTTACATAAAACAATTACAATTTACTTTTCTTAGATTTTTTTTCTGAACCCGCTAGCAAGGAAAAATACTACATACTGTAGTTCTCTTTGTTTATGAGGGGCTGGGCAGCTGTGTTTGCCATAATAAATCCTGTCTGTACTGTGCAGGCAGATCTTAATTATTAGTTGTAACTAGATTTGAACACTATGGGGGTCATTTACTAAGATTCCCGGCAAGTATGGGTGCTCTACATTTAATAGCGCCCAATTAAAGTCAATTAAGAATTCAACTGGGCATCCAAATGGAAAGCACGTTATTGCTCTGCACCCCCCCACCCTAAAGCACCTTGCCCCCATGTTGATGGGGACAAGAGTATCTTCCCGACAACCCTGGGCTGTGGTTGTCAGGGTCTGCTGGCGGGGGGGCTTATCAGAATCTGGAAGCCCCATATTAAAAAGGGGCCCCCAGATCCCACCCCCTATGTGAATGGGTATCGGGGACATCGTACCCCTACCCATTCACCCCAAAAAGCAGTGAAATGTAAAAAAAATAACAAGTCCTTTATTGTAAAATAGCTCTGAGCTGTCTTCCCCTCGAACCATCTTCTCCTGCTGCTGTCTCTCCCAGTGCTGCCTCTCCCACCGTCATCTTCTCCCACTGCTGTGTTCTTCCTTGCTACCGGTTACCCGCTAAATAAAAAAAAGCTGCTCTTCTTCTGTGGCTGTCTTCCTCCATTGTGTTGCGGTCGCTGTCTGGCATCTCTTATTTAGCCATGGGGTGTGGCCATCCAATGACGTCACCCGGAGAGCCCACCCCTTGTGTTTTGTTTTTTTAGTGAGTAACCGGGTGGCGAGGAAGAACACAGCAGTAGGAGAAGACTGCAGCAGGAGAAGATGGCGGCAGGAGAAGATGGCACTGGGAAAGACAGTGGCAGGAGAAGATGCAGCGTAAGAGATGGTGGCAGGAGACAGCGGCAGGAGAAGATGGAGGCAGAAGAGACTGTGGCAGGAGAGACAGCGGCAGGAGAGACAGCAGCAGGAGAAGATGCGGCGGAAGGGACGGCTCGGGGAGAAGACAGCTCAGAGCTATTTTAGAATAAAGAACTTGTCAAAAATCAGCTCTTGTTTTTTTTACATTTCACTGCTTTTTTGGGTGAATGGTAGGGGTATGATGTACCCGATACCACTTCACATGGGGGGGATCTGGGGTCCCCCTTGTTAAAGGGGGCTTCCAGATTCTGATAAGCCCCCTGCCCTCAGACCCCAACAACCACCGGCCAGGGTTGTCAGGAAGAGGCCCTTGTCCCCAAAGCCCCCCCCATGTTGAGGGCATGTGGACTGGTACGGTTCAGGAGGGGGGCGCTCGCTCATCCACCCCTATCCTGACCTTCAGGCTGCATGCTCATATAAGGGTCTAGTATGGATTTTGGGTGGGACCCCACACCAATTTTTTTTAACATTTTGGCGTGGAGTTCCCCTTAGTATCTATGCCAGACTCAATGGGTCTGGTATGGATTTTGGGGGGGACCCCACGCCAATTTTTTAAAAAAATTGGCTTGAGTTCCCCTTAACCACTTGACCACTGGGCACTTAAACCCCCTTAATAACCAGACCAATTTTCAGCTTTCGGTGCTCTCACACTTTGAATGACAGTTACTCAGTCATGCAACACTGTACCCAAATGACATTTTTGTCCTTTTTTTCACACAAATAGAGCTTTCTTTTGGTATTATTTAATCACCGCTGGGTTCTTTATTTTTTGCGCTATAAAAGAAAAAAGACCGAAAATTCTGTAAAAAATGCATTTTTCTTTGTTTCTGTTATAAAATTTTGCAAATTAGTAATTTTTTCTTCATATATTTTGGCCAAAATTTATACCGCTACATATCTTTGGTAAAAATAAAACAAATCTGTGTATATTATTTGGTGTTTGTGAAAGTTATAGAGTCCACAAGCTATGGTGCCAATCTCTGAAAATTGATCACACCTGAATTACTGACGGCCTATCTCATTTCTTGAGACCCTAACATGCCAGGAAAGTACAAATACCCCCCAAATGACCCCTTTTTGGAAAGAAGACATTCCAAGGTATTTAGAAAGATGCATGATGAGTTTTTTGAAGTTGTCATTTTTTCCCACAATTCTTTGCAAAATCAAGATTTTTTTTTTCACAAAATTGTCATATTAGCAGGTTATTTCTCACACACCGCATATGCATACCACAAATTACACCCCAAAACACATTCTGCTATTACTCCCGAGTATGGCAATACCACATGTGTGAGATTTTTACACAGCGTGGCCACATACAGAGGTGCAACATGCAGGGAGCACCATCAGGCATTCTAGGAGCACCCAGGCCAATTCTGACATTTCTCTCCTACATGTAAAAATCATAATTTATTTGCTAGAAAATTACATAGAACCCCAAAACATTATATATATATTTTTTTAGCAAAGACCCTAGAGAATACAATGGCGGTCATTGCAACTTTTTATCTCACACGGTATTTGCGCAGCAATTTTTCGAATGCTTTATTTTTAAAAAAAAAACAGTTTTGTGCTTTAAAAAAAACAAAATAGTAAAGTTAGCCAAATATTTTTGCATAATGTGAAAGATGAAGTTATGCCGAGTAAATAGATACCTAACATGTCACCCTTCAATATTGCACACGCTCGTGGAATGGCGCCAAACTTCGCTACTTAAAAATCCCCATAGGAGACGCTTTAACATTTTTTACTAGTTACATGTTGTGAGTTACAGAGGAGGTCTAGGGCCAAAATTATTGCTCTCGCTCTACCAATCGCAGCGATACCTCACATGTGTGGTTTGAACACCATTTTCATATGTGGGTGCAACTTACGTATGCGTTCGCTTCTGCATGTGAGCACACGGTGACAAGGGGATAATTTTTTTTTTTTTTTTTATTGTTCATTTTACTTTATTTATTTTAGTTTGAGGCTTTTTTCCAAAAAATTAATTTTTTCATCACTTTTATTTCTATTACAAGGAATGTAAACATCCCCTGTAATAGGAATATGGCATGACAGGTCCTCTTTACAGTGAGATATGGGGTCAATAAGACCCCACATTTCACCTCTAGGCTGGGAAACCTGAAATAAAAAAATAAAAAAAATGATCCTGGCTTCGATCTTAGCGGTGAGTCGGTAGAAGAGGGGGGACGTCCCCTCTCGCCTCCCGTAAGAACAATCAAGCAGTGGAACAGCCGCTATGGTCATTCTTATGGTGTAGGGAATCGCCGGCTGAAAAAGCTGATATCTGAATGATGCCTGTAGCTGCATCCATCATTCAGATATCCCCACACAAAGTCAAGGACGTCGTATGACGGCCGGCGGGCGGGAAGTGGTTAAAACACATTTTTTTAACACAAAATTGTCCATTTATACAATATTTCTAACACATAGCATGTACATACCAAAAATGACCCCCCAAAATAGATTCTCCTACTCCTCCTGAGTACGGCGATACCAAATGTGTGAGACTTCCACAGCCTGGCCACATACAGAGGCCGAGTACAGCCGAGTATGGCAGAATATGTCTGGGTATGGCTGAGTATGGCAAAGTATGGCTGGGTATCACCGAGTATTGCAGAGTATGGCAGGGTATGGAAGAGTATTGCGGCGTATTTCAGAGTATTGCGGGGCATTGCAGAGTATTGTGGGGCATTGCAGAGTATTGCGGGGCATTGCAGAGTATTGCAGACTATTGCGGAGCATTGCAGAGTATTGCGGGTCATTGTAGAGTATTGCAGGGTATTGCAGAGTATTGCACAGGGTATTGCAGAGTATTGCGGGGCATTGCAGAGTATTGCGGGGCATTGCAGAGTATTGCAGAGTATTGCGGGGCATTGCAGAGTATTGCAGAGTATTGCACAGGGTATTGCAGAGTATTGCGGCGTATTGCAGAGTATTGCGGGGTATTGCAGAGTATTGTGGGGTATTGCAGAGCATTGTGGGGTATTGCAGAGTATTGTGGGGTATTGCAGAGTATTGTGGGGTATTGCAGAGTATTGCGGGGCATTGCAGAGTATTGCGGGGCATTGCAGAGTATTGTGGGGTATTGCAGAGTATTGCAGAGTATTTCACAGGGTATTGCAGAGTATTGTGGGGTATTGCAGAGTATTGCACAGGGTATTGCAGAGTATTGTGGGGTATTGCACAGGGTATTGCGGGGTATTGCAGAGTATTGCACAGGGAATTGCAGAGTATTGCCCAGGGAATTGCAGAGCATGGGGGGATGGCTGAGCATGGAGGGATGGATGGATGGATGTGACTGTACATGTCACTGAGCTGCGCTGTGGGCACTACACATCCAGCCCACAGCGTGGCTCCCATCCGATCCCTCCCCCTCTGTACTGATCAGTACAGAGAGGGGAGGGAGGAACCGGCGTCATGACATGACGCCGGTTTGTTTATAAGTGATCGCTTCGTCATTTGCGATCAGCGGCCGTTTACCGTGATCCGTGGATCCTCTGGACCCGGCGGTCACGGATGTTCCCGTATGCGTGCCCCCTGAGTTATCCAACCGCCCTGCAGCCGTCATTTGGCTATGGGGCGGTTGGCAAGTGGTTAAAATCCATACCAGACCCAAAGGGCCTGGTATCGATTGGGGGGACCCCCACGCAAAATTTTGTTTGAACTATTGTTTTTGTTGTATTTTTTTCAAAATTTGGTGTTTAGAAAGAATGCACATTTAGTTGACATACTTTATTTATCGGAGTATAACACGCGCCGGCATATAACAGGCACCCCAATTTAAGAGGGAAGTTTCAGGAAAAAAAACTTTTTTTTTTAAATAAACCACTTTGAAGCAAAATAATGGTCAGTGAGCATCAATGCAGCCTGATTAGTGCCCATCTGCAGTCTCAATGCAGCCTGATCTTCAGCTTGCAGCCTGATCTGTGCCCATCTGCAGCCTGATCTGTGCCCATCTGCAGCCTTGCTCCTCACTGCAGCCTAATCAGTGCCCATCTGCAGCCTTGCTCCTCACTGCAGTCTAATCAGTGCCCATCTGCAGCCTAATCAGTGCCCATCTGCAGCCTTGCTCCTCACTGTAGCCTGATTAGTGCCCATCTGCAGCCTTGCTCCTCACTGCAGCCTGATCAGTGTCCATCTGCAGCCTTGCCGAAATAGACAGAGCCGGAACTCCTGTGCATTCGACTCGGCATCGCCCAGTACCGCCCTGTGACAGACCTAGCCGGGAGAGAGACTTTTGGAGGGGACTGAATGCTAGCCTCTTGCCGAACGATCGTGGGCCCTGGCATTTGGGGGAACGGTGCTCTTTGTGAGCTGTATGCCTGGGGACCCTTGGGGTTGGTGTTACTTTGGATTCAGCTCCATGTCCCCCCAAGACACAAGACTCTGGGAACCCTTTATATGCCATATTAGAATAGTGACTGATTCATACTGTTGGGACTCCTACCTGTCTATTGTCTGCTAGAATGTGTATTGTAAATAAGTCTCTAGTATGGGATCTAAGAGTCATTAGATCCCCATTGTTGTTTGTGGTTATTAACTCTGCTATTGTGATAATGTTGATTGGGTTTTCTGAGCTACAAGACGGCCAGTTTGGCCTAAAGGTCATGGCTGAGTTATCTAGGCTGTCTAAAGGGATTTAAAAAAGATAGGGGGCGCTAAATACCATAAAAATCAAGTGCACTGAATAAACATATCTCTTGCATTACCAAAAAATGAAAAAATAATAATAATATCAATTCATGATAAATTACACAATGAAGTGCCCATAATAGTGAAAATAACAATAGTGATTAATTGTCCACATAAAATAAGTGAGTGATTGAAGTGATTGAAGCGATATCTTGCAATATTATCACAATCTTGCTGCTGTTAGAAAAAGGTTTTCCATCACCAGGAGAAAAAAAGAAAAAAGGAGTACACCTCGAAGTAATAGATATCTGCTTACCAGATACCAATGACTCCTTTAGTTAAAAAGAGAGTCACTAGCGCTTGCGCAGGATTGTGCCTGCTCACATGGATGGCCGGACTGTGGATGGTGTTATAGGCATGGATCGTTCCCGTCACACTCATTCAAGATAAGGATATGGATACATAGGAAACAAAAACAGTCTCCATAGCATAAAACAATTTATTAAAGAAGGTAAACAATAAAATTGCCAAATGGCCGCTTACATTGGTGGGTGCCTACCCGGCACTGGGGCTGCTTGCATATCAGGGTAACTTCGCAGTCAGAAAAAACCTTCCATGTCTCCTCCTAGCTGGCGTGCGTTCCAGCTTACACAGGGGGGCAGCCAAAGGATCCGGATGTTGTAAGGCAATAGGACATGTGACCACGTACCGCTCTGACGTACGTTTCGTTATGAACGTCTTCAGGGAAGCGTACGTTGGTCACTAGAATGGTGGTTTTTATTAGAAAAGGGAAGGGGGTGGGTAATTGGCAAATGAACCGCGAGGCCTGTGCTCGTAGCAATAAAGTTGGATAGTTCAACAATGGTCTGGAGCATGGCTCCATCTAGTGGATGTTGACTATATTGCTCACAAAAACTCCTTGTTTGGGACGGATGTATCTTAATACCAAACGTCTCCAGGGGGAGAAAAATTGTTGTTATAGTCCCCCTACTGGTCAATAACAAGTAGGTGGATAAAACCCATATGGGAAATGGGGAAGTAAAAAATATATATATAACGATGAATAAAATTGGATGATAAGTATTTTAATAATTAGGTATTTTCTAGACAAAGAACTCATGTTGCCCTGAATTCTGTACAGCCCCAGTCTCGGTTTACATACAAAGGAATAGTATTAAAAAGGCCTATAGAACATTTGCTAGAAGGCAGAAACTGCAATCTGACCTATCTCAATCTATAATGAATACTAAATTTCCATAGGAAACAGGGGGGAGGGGGGGGGGGTTTAGTAATCCACCCTAAAGAAATGTCTCTGACAACAAAAATAATAATAGTTGAACCTAACTCACTCCCATAAAGTAGATAAATGATAATACTACTAAGTAGTCCTGGACTCAATCATTTGTAAGAAAACAATTAAGATCCAGGTCTATATTCATCCCATGTGGTTGCATACTCCGTAATTTATAAAGCCAGTACGTTTCATTCCTGGATACTGACCTTTTCATATGGGTACCCCTCCAATCCCTAGAGATTTTGTCAATCCCATAAAATGTACATAGTGATGGGTCACTATCATGATAAAGTTTAAAATGTCTTGAGACACTGTGATTAGGGTATCCTTTTTTAATATTTGTTAAATGTTCATTCATTCTTACTTTCAATTGGCGTGTGGTTCTGCCCACGTATTGAAGGGAACATGGGCATTCCAAAACATATGTTACGTGATAGGAATCGCATGTGATGAGAGGTTTAATATTAAATTGTTGTTGTGTTACTAAAGATTGGAATTGGGTCTTCTTTTTCTTAGTACCCGGTTTTCTAGTTATTTTGCAAGCATTGCATCTAGTGCAATAGTAAAAACCAGATCCACCCAGGAAGGTGGGAGGTTTCCCGGGGGATCTGGTACATTAGGGGCCAAACGATTCCTGAGGGTAGGGGCCCTTCGGTAGATAAACATAGGGTTTTTTGGCAGGGAAGATTGGAGATCTTTATCTTCGAGTAAAATAGGCCAGAATTTTTTGAAGATACCTTCTACTGTTTTGTATTAGCGATGAAAGCCCGATATGAACGCACAGTCACCTTTATACTCTTTTTTTGGTTTGGGGACCAATAGGGACTGTCTGTCCATATTTGCCACCTGTGAAACCAATTTACTCAAAATGTGGGCGGGGTATCCCTTTTCTCTAAATCTAGTGGTGAGGATTTCTGCTTGTGTGAAGTAGTCCAAGATATTAATCATAATTCCGCCGTATACGCATATATTGCCCTTTTGGTACAGCTCCTATCCATTGCGGATGGTGACAGCTGTGTGTGGGAACATAGGCGTTACGGTCAGTTTCTTTAAAAAAAGTTTTTGTACTAATATGATCACCTTGTTTGAAGAGTGTTAGATCTAAATAATTCACTGTAGCCAAGTTGTACTCTGCTGTGAACTTTAGATTGTACCTATTCATATTCATACACTCCAAAAACTTAATAAAAAACTTTCTTTGGTTCCCTCCCACAAAATCATAACATCATCTATGTATCTTTTGTATAACAGAAGTGATTGGGGTCTGTTTTTGAAAATGGTTTCTGATTCCCATTTGTTTAACGTAATGTTCGCCACACTAGGCGCGTAGCGGGCTCCCATGGCTACACCGCCAATTTGATTATAGTATTTGTTTAATGCCCAGAAATAATTGTTCCCCATGGCCATAGATAATCCTTCAATCAGGAATTTGAATTGTGATTTTTTCAGGGTGGATTGATTAGTGAAAGCCCACCTCACTGATTCTAGCACATCTGATTGGCGAAGATTTGTATACAAAGACTCAATGTCTATTGTTACTAGTAAGGTTTGATCCGTGATGGTGATAGATTGTAGCAATGTAATTAGTTCTCGACTATCTTTGAGATAGGATTGGCTCTGTGGAACTAGAGGCTGGAGGAAAGTGTCAAGATATTCCCCCACCCTAGAGTACAGAGAGCCAATCCCACTCACTATTGGGCGGCCTGGTGGGTTTACCTTATTTTTGTGTATCTTTGGTACTCTATATAGTACCGGAATTCTGGGTGTGGTTAGATTCAGATAATCTGCTTCTTTCTGAGCTAGTATTTGTTTACTAGTACCTTGATTAATCTAATCTAGTAGTTTTTGTTTTAATTGTGGGGTGGGGTTACTTTTGAGCTTTTTGTAAGTTGAGGTGTCATTCAACTGTCTCCTTAGTTCTGTGTTGTAGTTTTCCTTGGTTAGTACTACCAAGCCTCCCCCTTATCTGCAGGTCTCACCACTATCTGTTTATTCTCTTCCAGTTTTTTTATTCCCTCCCATATTTTTTGGTTATTTTGGTGTTGTGATATTTCAATCTGTCGTACTTCATCTTGGACCATATTTCTGAATACTTCTATGTGATGGTGGGAACCCTTTTGAGGATTAAATACAGAATTATTTTTCTGTTTCTTATTTTATGTAAGCAGGCACAATCCTGCGCAAGCGCTAGTGACTCTCTTTTTAACTAAAGGAGTCATTGGTATCTGGTAAGCAGATATCTATTACTTTCGAGGTGTACTCCTTTTTTCTTTTTTTCTCCTGGTGATGGAAAACCTTTTTTCTAACAGCAGCAAGATTGTGATAATATTGCAAGATATCGCTTCAATCACTCACTTATTTTATGTGGACAATTAATCACTATTGTTATTTTCACTATTATGGGCACTTCATTGTGTAATTTATCATGAATTGATATTATTATTATTTTTTCATTTTTTGGTAATGCAAGAGATATGTTTAATCAGTGCACTTGATTTTTATGGTATTTAGCGCCCCTTATCTTTCTTATATTCCATTTTTTGATTATCTATTTTTTTGATTATTCAAAAATTGGGGGAGCAGCTTATATCGGTTGTATAACACTTACCTATTTATTTATTTAATTTCATTTTTTCACCGTTGGGAATGTTCTTTTTTTAGTGTATTGGATTCACTTATGGTATCTGGTATTGACACCACTGGCGCGAAGGTTATCACTATTTTTTATTGTTTGAGTTTAATAATTGGATTTAAACTTGCTACTTATCGCAGCCATGGATGTATTTAATTTTATGCAAAATAGACAATTTAATGTAGAAGAGATTTTCCAACAAACATCCACTAACAATGTAGATTTGGATAAGGGATTCAAACAACTCAAATATGACACTGAAAAACAAATTAGGCTGTGGTGGGATATTGTATCTCTGGAGATGTATATAGGTAAGAATCTAACCCCCAGAAGTTTAAGATGGGATATCAGCCCTAATGATGGAGTAGAGGACTTGAGACTACTCAACGAGTGGTATCAATTCTTCAATGCCTGTGAACAAAAATTAATGCAAATGATGGTAAGAAGGCGTGAAGCCAAAAAAGCTGTCTTGGAATCTAAGATCAAAGAACTCAAGACAACTATGGAACCACTTATGTCTTCTAAAGAATATTCAGATAAAGCTAAGGAATTAAATACCCATCTAGCTAAATATGATGGGGAAATCAAATACAAAAAGCTCCAAAAATATTTCAGAGACATTAAGGACTATGAAGAAAATAGGGTATACAAATGGCAACAAAATTTACAGCTGAACCCATCCCAAGAACCAACAGCAGCGAGGGAAGTTGAAATACACAACACTGTAGCGTCTATGGCAGCCCAAACTAAAGGGGACCCTATTACACCCCACAAAAACAATAGGACAGCACATGGTCCTAACAATCACTCCAAGGTGAATTCTCACCCATACCCTACTACCTACCACTCACCATATAGGGGACCTAACTACAACAGCCCCCCTCCCATTGACTATAGACCCCCAGATTATGGCTATTATGCCAATAACCGCAACCATTATCCACCAAGGCCCCCAAGGGGAAATGTTAGAGATAACTTCAGAGGGAGACCAGTACACAACCCCTACCCGCATCAAGGAGGGGGGGAATGGAGGGACTGGAAAGAACCATACAGAATCCCTACCAACCCACAACAAAACTATATGGAAAGAGTAGAAAGAGAGGAAGAAGAGGCGGAGGGAGAAAGAAAAAGGAAGAGAAACAACTAAAATCAGGATTATTTAATCTAACCACTATAGAATTCTCGGATGCTGAATTGGAAGTTTTAGCCCAGGGACTAAAATTTGCGCCAAATAAGAATATAGATAAGTTTAATTTGTTCGTAGATATTGAGAAATAGATAAGGAAATTAAATATTAAGAAACATTTCGCAGGCCAAACCAGCAACCCTAGGACTCAGGAGACAATTGACCCTTTTGTACACAGTAATTTGAAAAATAATTCTGTATTTAATCCTCAAAAGGGTTCCCACCATCACATAGAAGTATTCAGAAATATGGTCCAAGATGAAGTACGACAGATTGAAATATCACAACACCAAAATAACCAAAAAATATGGGAGGGAATAAAAAAACTGGAAGAGAATAAACAGATAGTGGTGAGACCTGCAGATAAGGGGGGAGGCTTGGTAGTACTAACCAAGGAAAACTACAACACAGAACTAAGGAGACAGTTGAATGACACCTCAACTTACAAAAAGCTCAAAAGTAACCCCACCCCACAATTAAAACAAAAACTACTAGATTGGATTAATCAAGGTACTAGTAAACAAATACTAGCTCAGAAAGAAGCAGATTATCTGAATCTAACCACACCCAGAATTCCGGTACTATATATAATACCAAAGATACACAAAAATAAGGTAAACCCACCAGGCCGCCCAATAGTGAGTGGGATTGGCTCTCTCTACTCTAGGGTGGGGGAATATCTCGACACTTTCCTCCAGCCTCTAGTTCCACAGAGCCAATCCTATCTCAAAGATAGTCGAGAACTAATTACATTGTTACAATCTATCACCATCACGGATCAAACCTTACTAGTGACAATAGACATTGAGTCTTTGTATACAAATCTTCGTCAATCAGATGTGCTAGAATCAGTGAGGTGGGCTTTCACTAATCAATCCACCCTGAAAAAATCACAAATCAAATTCATGATTGAAGGATTATCTATGGCCATGGGGAACAATTATTTCTGGGCATTAAACGAATACTATAATCAAATTGGCGGTGTAGCCATGGGAGCCCGCTATGCGCCTAGTGTGGCGAACATTACGTTAAACAAATGGGAATCAGAAACCATTTTCAAAAACAGACCCCAATCACTTCTGTTATACAAAAGATACATAGATGATGTTATGATTTTGTGGGAGGGAACCAAAGAAGGTTTTATTAAGTTTTTGGAGTGTATGAATATGAATAGGTACAATCTAAAGTTCACAGCAGAGTACAACTTGGCTACAGTGAATTATTTAGATCTAACACTCTTCAAACAAGGTGATCATATTAGTACAAAAACTTTTTTTAAAGAAACTGACCGTAACGCCTATGTTCCCACACACAGCTGTCACCATCCGCAATGGATAGAAGCTGTACCAAAAGGGCAATATATGCGCATACGGCGGAATTGTGATAATATCTTGGACTACTTCACACAAGCAGAAATCCTCACCACTAGATTTAGAGAAAAGGGATACCCCGCCCACATTTTGAGTAAATTGGTTTCATAGGTGGCAAATATGGACAGACAGTCCCTATTGGTCCCCAAACCAAAAAAAGAGTATGAAGGTGACTGTGCGTTCATATCGGGCTTTCATCGCCAATACAAAACAGTAGAAGGTATCTTCAAAAAATTCTGGCCTATTTTACTCAAAGATAAAGATCTCCAATCTTCCCTGCCAAAAAACCTAAGTTTATCTACCGAAGGGCCCCTACCCTCAGGAATCGTTTGGCCCCTAATGTACCAGATCCCCCCGGGAAACCTCCCACCTTCCTGGATGGATCTGGTTTTTTCTATTGCACTAGATGCAATGCTTGCAAAATAACTAGAAAACCGGGTACTAAGAAAAAGAAGACCCAATTCCAATCTTTAGTGACACAACAACAATTTAATATTAAACCTCTCATCACATGCGATTCCGATCACGTAACATATGTTTTGGAATGCCCATGTTCCCTTCAATACGTGGGCAGAACCACACGCCAATTGAAAGTAAGAATAAATGAACATTTAACAAATATTAAAAAAGGATACCCTAATCACAGTGTCTCAAGACATTTTAAACTTTATCATGATAGTGACCCATCACTATGTACATTTTATGGGATTGACAAAATCTCTAGGGATTGGAGGGGTACCCATATGAAAAGGTCAGTATCCAGGAATGAAACGTACTGGCTTTATAAATTACGGAGTATGCAACCACATGGGATGAATATAGACCTGGATCTTAATTGTTTTCTTACAAATGATTGAGTCCAGGACTACTTAGTAGTATTATCATTTATCTACTTTATGGGAATGAGTTAGGTTCAACTATTATTATTTTTGTTGTCAGAGACATTTCTTTAGGGTGGATTACTAAACCCCCCCCCCCCTCCCCCCTGTTTCCTATGGAAATTTAGTATTCATTATAGATTGAGATAGGTCAGATTGCAGTTTCTGCCGTCTAGCAAATGTTCTATAGGCCTTTTTAATACTATTCCTTTGTATGTAAACCGAGACTGGGGCTGTACAGAATTCAGGGCAACATGAGTTCTTTGTCTAAAAAATACCCAATTATTAAAATACTTATCATCCAATTTTATTCATCGTTATATATATATTTTTTACTTCCCCATTTCCCATATGGGTTTTATCCACCTACTTGTTATTGACCAGTAGGGGGACTATAACAACAATTTTTCTCCCCCTGGAGACGTTTGGTATTAAGATACATCCGTCCCAAACAAGGAGTTTTTGTGAGCAATATAGTCAACATCCACTAGATGGAGCCATGCTCCAGACCATTGTTGAACTATCCAACTTTATTGCTACGAGCACAGGCCTCGCGGTTCATTTGCCAATTACCCGCCCCCTTCCCTTTTATAATAAAAACCACCATTCTAGTGACCAACGTACGCTTCCCTGAAGACGTTCATAACGAAACGTACGTCGGAGCGGTACGTGGTCACATGTCCTATTGCCTTACAACATCCGGATCCTTTGGCTGCCCCCCTGTGTAAGCTGGAACGCATGCCAGCTAGGAGGAGACATGGAAGGTTTTTTCTGACTGCGAAGTTACCCTGATATGCAAGCAGCCCCAGTGCCGGATAGGCACCCACCAATGTAAGCGGCCATTTGGCAATTTTATTGTTTACCTTTTTTAATAAATGGTTTTACGCTATGGAGACTGTTTTTGTTTCCTATGTATCCATATCCTTATCTTGAATGAGTGTGACGGGAACGATCCATGCCTATAACACCATCCACAGTCCGGCCATCCATGTGAGCAGGCACAATCCTGCGCAAGCGCTAGTGACTCTCTTTTTAACTAAAGGAGTCATTGGTATCTGGTAAGCAGATATCTATTACTTCGAGGTGTACTCCTTTTTTCTTTTTTTCTCCTGGTGATGGAAAACCTTTTTCTAACAGCAGCAAGATTGTGATAATATTGCAAGATATCGCTTCAATCACTTCAATCACTCACTTATTTTATGTGGACAATTAATCACTATTGTTATTTTCACTATTATGGGCACTTCATTGTGTAATTTATCATGAATTGATATTATTATTATTTTTTCATTTTTTGGTAATGCAAGAGATATGTTTATTCAGTGCACTTGATTTTTATGGTATTTAGCGCCCCCTATCTTTCTTATATTCCATTTTTTGATTATCTATTTTTTTGATTATTCAAAAATTGGGGGAGCAGCTTATATCGGTTGTATAACACTTACCTATTTATTTATTTATTTAATTTCATTTTTTCACCGTTGGGAATGTTCTTTTATTAGTGTATGAGATTCACTTATGGTATCTGGTATTGACACCACTGGCGCGAAGGTTATCACTATTTTTTATTGTCTAAAGGGATTAGTTAATTAGCCCATGCTAATTAGGTTTCTGGTCACAGGTGTATGTTCAGAGTAATGTGAGCAGGAGGTATACACCTCTTCTCTTACTGTATAAAAGAGCCTGTATTTTGCAATAAAAGAGATTCCTGGTTGAACTTACATACAGCCTGCCTGGTGTTTGTTCTGAGCTACACAACTGGATTAGAACGGCACATAGCTGTAGTTCTAGCCCCGGAGCATCGGATGACCGAACCATCAGATGTTGCGATCTTCAATCTGATTCTATAGCAGCAGAGGAGTGTCGGGTGAGTGGAACCAAGCGAGCAGGGGCTCGTTACACGCCCCTTGGCCCAGATCCTATGATGGACAAAACGCTGGTCCAATGCCGGAACGTCAATGCTAGGAGCCGTCCAGGGAGCAGGATTATATTGGAGTATAACACGCACACACACGGTTTCCCCCCTATGTTAAGGGGGAAAAGTGCGTGTTTTACGCAAATAAATATGGTATTTACCTTACCTAATCCACAAAATAAGTAGTAGAGCTCTGAAATTCAGCTTTGGAGCAGGGATTTTTTTTTTGTAGGGGGGGGGGGCTTCTTCCCCTCCCCCCATTACACTTTCTAATCAAGGACGAGCATGTGTGCACAACCAAATACTTATGTATGCAACTAGATTTTATACAGTTTTGAAGGGCTATGAATAGTTTGCACTTATAAAATATGTATTGTGAGTCTGCAAAAGTCAAACATAAAGCAAAAAACAATCAACTTTTTATTTCAACTTTAGTATAAATATTTTTTACATTAATGTACTTGGGCCCTGCTCAAAAGAGTTTACAATCTACAAGGGTAGGACACTAAAAACGAGACACATTAAACAAATCACATTAGAAAAGCAGGGATGCAAATCAAGCTAATCACAACCATGACAAACCTTTTTGGTGATCAGAAGTCCTCGCCAAGCAAAAACAGACAAAATAAATACAAAAGCCAAAAAGGCAGCACACAAACTACATTAACACACACAGCAGAAATGAATAAACAGGAACCATCCTTTTTCATCTAAACCAATACATATAGTATCTCACAAAAGTGAGTACACCCCTCACAATTTTGTAAATATTTTATTATATCTTTTCATGTGACAACACTGAAGAAATGACACTTTGCTATAATGTAAAGTAGTGAGTGTACAGCTTGTATAACAGTGTCAAATTTGCTGCCCCTCAAAATAACTCAACACACAGCCATTAATGTCTAAACCGCTGGCAACAAAAGTGAGTACACCCCTAAGTGAAAATGTCCAAATTGGACCCAAAGTGTCAATATTTTGTGTGGCCACCATTATTTTCAGCACTGCCTTAACCCTCTTGGGCATGGAGTTCACCAGAGTGTCACAGGTTGCCACTGGAGTCCTCTTCCACTCCTCCATGATGACATCACAGAGCTGGTGGATGTTAGAGACCTTGTGCTCCTCCACATTCCCTTTGAGGATGCCCCACAGATGCTCAATAGGGTTTAGGTCTGGAGACATGCTTGGCCAGCCCATCACCTTTACCCTCAGCTTCTTTAGCAAGGCAGTGGTCATCTTGGAGGTGTGTTTGGGGTCATTATCATGTTGGAATACTGCCCTGCGGCCCAGTCTCCGAAGGGAGGGGATCATGTTCTGCTTCAGTATGGCACGGTACATGTTGGCATTCATGGTTCCCTCATGGAACTGTAGCTGCCCAGTGCCAGACAACACATGCAGCCCCAGATCATGACACCCCTACCACCATGCTTGACTGTAGGAAAGACACACTTGACTTTGTACTCCTCACCTGGTTGCCGCCACACACGCTTGACACCCTCTGAACTAAATAAGTTTATCTTGGTCTCAACAGACCACAGGATGTTCCAGTAATCCATGTCCTTAGTCTGCTTGTATTCAAACTGTGGACCTTCTTGTGCATCATCTTTAGAAGAGGCTTCTTTCTGGGATGACAGCCATGCAGACCAATTTGTTGCAGTGTGCGGCGTATGGTCTGAGCACTGACAGGCCCCCCCCTCACCCCTTCAACCTCTGCAGCAATGCTGGCAGAACTCATACATCTATTTCCAAAAGACAACCTCTGGAAATGATGCTGAGCACGTGCACTCAAGTTCTTTGGTCGACCGTGGTGAGGCCTGCTCTGAGTGGTCCTGTTAAACCACTGTATGGTCTTGGCCACCATGCTGCAGCTCAGTTTCATTGTCTTGGCAATTTTCGTATAGCCTCAGCCATCTTTATGTAGAGCAACAATTCTTTTTTTTCAGATCCTCTGAGAGTTCTTTGCCATGAGGTGCCATGTTAAACTTCCAGTGACCAGTATGAGAGAGTGAGAGTGATAACACCAAATCTAACACACTTGCTTCCTATTCAACACCGAGGAGGGAAAATGGCTAATTAGGCCTAATTTGGACATTTTCACTTAGGGGTGTACTCACTTTTGTTGCCAGCGGTTTAGACATTAATGGCTGTGTGTTGAGTTATTTTGAGGGCACAGCAAATTTACACTGTTATACAAGCTGTACACTCACTACTTTACATTGTAGCAAAGTGTAATTTCTTCAGTGTTGTCCCATGAAAGGATATAATAAAATATTTAAAAAATTTGAGGGGTGTGCTCACTTTTGTGAGATACTGTAGCACATATAAGTCTAACATGTGAGATTTAGAAGCAAACAACAGCCTTATTGGGGCGACACCCCAATAAGTTATGTACACTCCCCCCCCAAAAAAAACACAAACACATATCTTCTGTAACTCAATATACACACTACAAAGAAAGATTCAGGCCTGTTCTTAGGCCAAACACCCGCCACAAATGCAGGCCTTTAAATAACCTAGCTAGGATTGCTCGCCCACCCAGTAAAGGACCAGCGTAATTGATTCTGTCTCTCCATGTAGGCCTCAAGTGCTCGCACCAGTTCATTAGAATACACACTCTTTACAAATAAAAGAATGCATCAGCATAGATATCTGTGCAGGGTAAACCTCAATATAACAAATGTCCAAGGCTCTGGCCATGATCAGTGATCCCAAAAATCTCCAAATCAAACTTTTACGTTGTTGGGCATGTGGAGGGTCCAAAACAGGAAATGACAACTTTGTGAGGGCTGCTTCACAGAAATTGGTGACAAAGGACATTTGTCATTCATCATAAGCATGCAACACTACAATATGTGTGCAGGATCACACCAGACTTTTACATCCATATCTGGGCCAAAACACCCTAGTTCTAGATTTGGTGCAAACTCACACTTGCTTGATTTGTAATGTGATTTATTGGGGTTCCATTATGTGAAACCCATCAAAAATGTCATCACTGGTGAAAAAGAAAGTTTTATAGCACAACAGAGGAAGAACATAGAAAGCTCTAGCCAGGTAGCGGAATTGAGATTCTAACCAAGAATGTATCGCCATACGTCTGTCCTGAGCAGATCAGATGGCAGGCGGGTGTCAGCGGCCACATCTCCGCTGACACCTGCCTGCCCATGGGAGTCAATGGGGGGCCCGCTCGGATCTGCCTGAAAAATGGACAGGCGGATCCGAGTGGGCTTATCATGTGAAAGGGGCCTTAAAAACAAAATAGATGAAGAAGCAACATTGTTGCAAGGACAATTTCTTTGAGAGAAAGATACATTTCATCTCAACATGAAAAGTATTATTATTTGGGGAAGTTACAATTGTACAATTAGAATCAATGGCTGAAACCTGCATTGTTCTACATAACTCGTTTTCACTCTCAAAAAATGCTTTTTAACCCAGAGCTCATTTTGGTATTTACTATAACTCTTGGTAAAAAAAATCATGGGAGTTTAAATGAGAGTAGTTTGCATGTCTGAGCATGCTCAGTTGTGCTGGCACCTAGTTGTAAAGAGATGGGAAATGTATCTCTTATGCCGCGTACACACAATCGGAAATTCGGCCAGCAAAAGACTGATGAGAGCTTTTGGTCGGAAAATGCGACCGTGTGTATGCTCCATCGTACTTTTGCTGGCCGAATTTCCGATTGTGTGTACACGGCATAAGTGATAAATTTCCCATCTCTTTACAACTCTCCAGGTCCTAGCAAGAGTAAAGGTTTGGGCGCTATCTGTTGTCTGGGAGCTATACTAAATTTGGTTTTGGGAGTATTTTTGCCCCAGCGCTATTGTGAATTCTGTTTGGCCGCTAATTACCGCACACAGCGCTGTAGTAAATGACCCCCTGTCTATCCTAACAAAGGATTAAAGTGTTATGCCCCATACACACGATCGGAAATGCCGCCAGCAAAACTCCGATGAGAGCTTTTTGTCAGAAAATGCGACCGTGTGTATGCTCCATCGGACTTTTGCTGGCAGAATTCCAGCCAGCAAAAGATTGAGAGCAGGTTCTCTATTTTTCGGTCGGAAAAAGTTCCTATTCGAAAATGCGTTAGTCTGTATGCAATTTGGACGCGCAAAAAATCACGCATGCTCGGAAACAATTTGACGCATGCTCGGAAGCATTGAACTTAATTTTCTCGGCTCATCGTAGTGTACGTCACCGCGTTCTTAATGGTCGAAAGTTCAGAGATTTTTTTGTGTGACCGTGTGTATGCAAAGCAAGCTTGAGTGGAATTCCGTTGGAAAAACCATCCAAGTTTTTTCAGATGGAAATTCCGATCGTGTGTACACGGCATTAGGGTCCAGAAAGCATTGTATGCTAATGAGGACAGACTTGGGACAGACTCACTCTGAAATTGTTAAAAAACCTTACAGTCAGACATGACATCTCCTGAGAAACATCTAAAAGGTAAGAAATATAAAAAAAATCTAAGCATGGTGTGTTAATCATAACATAACAAACATATAAATATAACTGCAAAAGTGGAACTATACTTTAAAGTGGTATTAAAGCTTTGTTTTTGTTTTTTTTTAAATAACAAACATGTTATACTTACCTACTCTGTGCAGTGGTTTCACACAGAGCAGCTCAGATCCTCTTCTTTTCAGGTCCCCTGCCAATGCTCCTGGCCCCTCCCCCTCGAGCAGTGTCCTCAGAGAAAGTCACTTGCCCTGGGGGCACCGCTGCATGCTCATTACCGAGTTCCTGCTCCATGCATCCATTAGACACACAGAGCCACGGCTCGGCCCCCACCCCGCCCCCCCACTTGCTTTTCATTAGCTCACTGGCTGTGATTGACAGCAGTGGAAGCCCGTGGGCTCCCGCTGCTGTCTTAGCCAATGAGGAGGGAGAGTCCCAGGACAGCTGAGGCCGAATATCACTGGATCGAAGGGAGCTCAGATAAGGATTGAGGGGGGGGGGCTGGGGGGGCTGCTGCATACAGAAGGTTTTTTAGACCTTTGGCCTTTAGAACCACTTTAAAGTAGATGTAATCCCTAACTGAAAACCCTTTTTGTTTATCATTTAAAATACTTGTTTTATCTGTTTATTTATCCTTTGTTGAACCTCAGTGCTGCTGATCTCTTGCCCCCTATTTGTCGCTTCCACAGTGTAACTATGAGTTCTACTAAACTGGTAGAGTGTGCTGGATTTTGCTGGGACTATTTACATGTACACTTGATAGGTACAGAAGGCTCATATTTGCTTACAACTTTGAGAGGTTTCATCTCATGTATTTTTTTGCCCCTATTGGCATTACCTTGGCCATAGATGGATTGAAAAGCTGTCAATTCAGCAGGAAATTTTGAATAATTTTGATTCATATATAGGAAATATGATTGTATAGAAGTCAATCTACTGATCAACTTCTGTACAACTGCCCTGCTGGAAAATTTCTTCCCGATCAGCTCTGCAGGCTATAGCTTTCAAAATTGATCAGTGTATTCTGACAGCAGGGAAGTCTCCCCTCTATCAGAATACAATGATACAGTGGGAGGATTCCCCCATCAATCATGTGTGCGTGGGGAATCGGGTCAGTTTTTTTGTTGCTCAACCCACTGACTCATCTATGGACAGCTTTATGCCCTGTACACACGGTCGGACATTGATTGGACATTCCGACAACAAAATCCATGGATTTTTTCTGACGGATGTTGGCTCCAACTTGTCTTGCATACACACGGTCACACAAAGTTGTCGGAAAATCCGATCGTTCTAAACGCGGTGACGTAAAACACGTACGTCGGGACTATAAACGGGGCAGTAGCCAATAGCTTTCGTCTCTTAATTTATTCTGAGCATGCATGGCACTTTGTGCGTCGGATTTGTGTACACACGATCGGAATTTCCGTCAACGGATTTTGTTGTCGGAAATTTTTTTAGCAAGCTCTCAAACTTTGTGTGTCAGAAATTCCGATGGAAAATGTGTGATGGAGCCCACACACGGTCGGAATTTCCGACAACAAGGTCCTATCACACATTTTCCGTTGGAAAATCCGACCGTGTGTACAGGGTATCAGACTTGATCTCTTGACAGAAGGTCAAGTCCACAGCCTATCCACAGCCTATCTCCTTCCACATGCCTGCTCAGCAGGGAATCTGTCTGCTGAATCTCTGCTGAGCAGGCAGATGGCTGGTCTGTGTCTACTCTGCTTATGCAGAACAGACACAGACACAGCCCGCTCTCCTCTATGGGTGGTCAGATATAAATGGATGGCCTGTCCATTTACACCCGAATTCCACCTGATCCATTCTGCTCTTTTTAGAGGATCAGATTGGATGCCTGCGGGTGTAAACAGATGCATGTCCATTTATATCCACCACTTCTGAGAGGATAATGGAGGGCTTGATATAAAAAAAAAAACCTGACAGGTGGACCCGATAAGTCCGTTCATGTGAAAGGGGCATAAGATTTATTTTGTTTTATTTTGATACTGATATCCACTGTACTCAAGCAAAAATAATTTCTTGTACATGTATTAACTGCAACTAGAATTTTATATTTTTGCAATAGCGGTCCTGTAATTAGTCATAAAGCTTTAGTTAAAGCCTTGTCTAGGCATACAGCATTGTAATAAGCTACAGAATATTTGGCTACTTTCCTTCTGAACTGAAAAATGATGTTGAATTGTACTTAAAGGTTGTATTAAGGTCTGTGTTATAACAAACTTCATAGCAGATATTGTATATATACACTGAATGCTATAAATGGATTGTAGTCTTCAAAGCTTTAAGTCATTAAACCAAGTTTAATTTATTTCTGACAATAAAAAGACTTCACAAGAAATAAAAGGACACTGACGAAAACATGAATACTTTCTTCAACTGTAACAGGAAAATGCTACTAGTAAAGTGAATATACACCTACACATGTATGTAATCATTTATACAATCAATTGTAATCAAAAGAGCACTTACCTAAACTATTTCAGACATGATATTATCCAGTTACAATTGTTTAAATGTTCTGTTTTCCACGGATGATAGAGCTGTCTATACCACTGTCTTTGTTCTGAGTCTAGTGACTGCCAACTACATAGAAGGGTGATTAAACTAATCTTTCACAGGCATGAAAGAACTGAATCCAATGCTACTGCCAGAATAATGACTGTTCAACCTAAAAGGCATTATATTTACAGAAGGCAGGGAATGTTGTCAGCTTTAGGATAGAGATACTTAGATGATATTTTGGGGTCTATTTATAAAAAAAATTACTTTGCAGATGCCTCATCATTCATGCAACTGTAATGAACAGTATTCATAATGTTTGTAATATGTGTGCAATGTCAGTTTCTATTTGTTGCTTTTCGTCAGGTGAATGCCACATTTGCGAACATTCAATCCTAAGAGAAAAATAGTAATTAAATCCATTCAACCATATGTGTTTAGGAACAATCACCAATAGAGTAAATAGCCCACTAATTGCAGTAACACTACAGAGATAGCAGTCTACCCCAGCCATCATGTCGCACAAGCGAAAGGAGGATTGCCAACCTAAGAAGCTCATGGCCTTCTTCTCAGTGCCGGTGGGGAGAGCTCTCCAAGATGTCGCCGGAGCCATTATCAGCTTACACAGATCTGCCTGGTGCTGCCCAAGGCTCTGCAGAGCTGACATTGGCAGCGTCTTACCTCACCTCCTCTCCTGCCCTCTCTCCTACTTGTGGCAGCCCAGCAAAGGCGAGAATGAGAATGGACCCCCATTCCGAGGATGATACAAAGGTGAGATGCAATGCAGAATTTTTGTTACTATCAACAGCAGGCCCCGACCCCATAGTTGCTTTCCTCACACAGAATCAGCAGATTATGGACACAACACTCAGGGAGATGCTATTATCGCTTAGGTGTTCACTTCATGCTGACATTGCATCGCTCATTCAGCACTTCTCTACAAAAGTTCACGTGTTAGGCGATCATGTACACTTTATTGAAAGCACATGCGCAAATTATGATTTCAGCTTTGCTGCCGGATCTAGGCCAACTTGAACTTATTGACCACATTCACCGCCTACCACGCCCGCACTAGATGCCAAATATTGTCCCCAGAGATGTCATATTGCAAATCCATTTTTGTCATGTGAAACTCTTCGCTGAATCAAGGTCACTTGGGACTCTTCCTGCTCCTTATGCTGATCTTCAACTATTCTCTAACCTGTTGCAAAACTCCCTCAAATTAAGAAAGCAGTTCAGAGTCAACACTATTACCAAAGCACTCCGCAACCCTAAAATAAAGCTACTAATAAGAAGTAATGGTTGTTCTCACATAATTACTCATGTCAACAAAGGCCTCGCACTCCTTTGTACTTTTGGGGCATAATCCCCAAAATCTATGCCTGTGGATGTGGGACAACAGGCTCCATTGAAAATACTGCCTGCCTGGCAACAGGCCCATCGCAAATCTAAGCCTAAAGACCGGTAAACTGCTGACTTCATCACCTATAGGTCTATGATATATTTCCCATTTGTGATGCCTTCTACATAGTTCTTAGCTTATAGACTTCTTACCCCTAGACTTTAATCAGCTATGGCTTTTTTAAACCACACTGCCTTGCTGTTCTGTGTTTTTGTTTAATCTCATTTTTTTTACCCTTTTTTTTCATGTCTGAGCCAGTACATTTGGTTGAGTCTGCCACTGTTTGGCACGTTATTATCTGGTCTCGACATGGTTTTATTTTTGTTCTTCTGGCGGTCTCTCTACCCCAAAAGGTATTGTTGCTCTGCTCTGGTATTGCTGGACTCACTTTCCCATTTTCTCATTATGCCATAACTTAATGTGTTCTGCATTTTCTCTTCATTATTGATGGGGCTTAAAATCATATCTCCCAAGGCGAAGAGGCTAAACCACCCAGCCAAGAGAGCCTCCTTGAAGGCCGATATGTTATCTTAGTGTGCGACATCAACAATACCAGCTACATTATTAACAATATTTATGCCCCCAATACTCATCAGATGTTTAACCTTGTCCCAGATATAGATCTCACAATAGGATCTTTTGCTTTCAGTTTGGCTCCAGTGTCCACAAAATAAACTTTTTGTAGATTTTGTGATGCTCATGGTTACAAAACCAGTGGTCTCCCTGGCTTTGGTACAAGATGTCTTGCACAAGTTTTGGGAAATTTTATATTGTAAGGTCAATGACTCAAAATCTTATATACTAGACCTATCTATTGACAGCACTAACCAGCTTCTCCTCCAATCTATGTACCCATATGCATGGACAGAATCAAGTATCTCCTACTTAGGAATCTTCTTAACAAAGTAAGTAGCTTCCCTTTTCAAAAAAAACTACAGTTAGGTCTATATATATTTGGACACAGGCACAATTTTAGCTTTTTTCAGGTATTTACCAAAACATATTCAAGCTATAGTTATATAATGGATATGGGCTTAAAGTGCGCACTCTCAGGTTTAATTTGAGGGTATGTGCATCTAAATCAGAGGAAGAGTTTAGGAATTACAGCACTTAAGAATAGCCATCTCCCCTTTTTCAAGGGGCCAAAAGTAATTGGACAATTGAATCAAAAGCTGTTTCATGGCCAGGTGTGGGCTACTCCTTTGCTATTTCTTCATCAATTAAGCAGGTAAAAGGTCTGGAGCTGATTCTAAGTTTGGTATTTGCATTTGGAATCTATTGCTTTGAACCTACATCATGCATTCAAAGAAGCTGTCCATGCAAGTGAAACAGGCCATTGTAAGGCTTCAAAAACAAAACAAATCCATCAGGGAGATAACAGCAACATTAGGAGTGGCCAAATCAACAGTTTGGTACATTCTGAGGAAATAAGAATGCACAGGTGAGCTCAGCAACAAAAAAAGGCAGTGGTGGATGATCGCAGGATCCTCTCTATGGTAAAGAAAAACCCATTGACAACATCCGTACAAGTGAAGGACACTCTCCAGGCGGTGGGTGTATCATTGCCAAAGTCTAAAATCAAGAGAATACTTCACAAGAGCAAATACAGAGGGTTCACCACAAGGTGCAAATCATCCATAAGCCTGAAAATAGAAAAGCCAGATTAGACTTTGCCAAAAAACATCTAAAAAAGCTGGAAAAGCATTCTTTGAACGGATGAAACTAAAATGAATCTGTACCAGAATGACAGGAAGAAAAAAGTGTGGAGAAGGCTTGGAACAGCTCATGATTCAAAGCACACAGCATCATCTGTAAAACATGGTGGAGGCAGTGTGATGGCATGGGCATGCATGGCTTCCGGTGGCACTGAGTCATTGGTGTTTATTGATGATGTGAAAGAAGACAGAAGCAGCCGGATGAATTCTGCAGTGTTCAGAGATATACCGTCAGCCCGGATTCAGCCAAATGCAGCAAAGTTGTTTGGACGGCGCTTCACAGTACAGATGTACAATGATCCAAAACACACTGCAAAAGTAATCCGGGAGCTTTTGAAGGAAAAGAAGTGGAATATTCTGAACTGGCCGAGTCAATCACCTGATCTCAACCCAACTGAGCATGCATTTCACTTGCTGAAGACAAAACTAAAGTCAGAAAGACCCACAAACAAAGAACAACTGAAGACAGCTGCAGTTAGAGCCTGGCAAAGCATCAGAAAGGAGGAAACCCAAACTTTGGTAATGTCCATGGGTTCCAGACTTCAGGCAGTCATTGCCAGTAAAGGATTCTCAACAAAATATTAAAAATGAACATTTTATTTATGATTAAAAATTTGTCCAATTGTATTTGACACCCTGAAAATGGGGGGGGGGGGGCTGTGTATAATAATGGTTGCAGTTCCTAAAATTTGTACTTGATATTTATGTTCAACCCCTTGAATTAAAGCTGAAAGTGTGCACTTTAAATGAATTTGGATTGTTTTGTTTTAATTTAATTCTGGTGGTATACAGAGCCAAAAGTATGAAAATTGTGCCTGTGTCCGAAAATATATGAACCAAACTGGAAGTAGCTTCCCTGTTCAAAGAAAACTATATCCTATTTCTCCACAAAATGAAAGCAGACCTACTAACCATGTCCAAGCATGACCTATCCTGGTCTGGCAGGATTGTCTCCTTTAAAATGATGGTGCTTCCCCAATCACTCTACTTGTTTAGAACACTACCTATACAGCTGCTTTTGTCCTATCTATAGGCTCTTCAATCTGCTTTGGCCCACTTTATTTGGCAAGGAAAGAAACCAAGGAGTTCCCACAATGAACTGATCAAACATAAATTGGTGGGAGGATCTGATTATGTCAACATAAAAGACTATTATCAAGCTGCTATTTTAAACCAGCTGAGAAGCTGGTTCTCCAGCATTTCACATGCTCAGTGAGAAGAATTGGATCAATTGCAAATACAAGGTCCTAATCTTTTTCTATGGCTTCTGAGTGTAACACCAAGTACTTGTTCTCTCCCCTCACAGTTATCTCCCACAATCATAGCTTTAGTTAGAGCATGTAGGAAATGTTTTCTTATGCAAACTTTCTATTCTCCAAAATTGTCCATCCCTATACCGTTGGATGTTCTCACTTTCCTTATACCTGATCCTATTCTCCACCACTGGGCCTCCAAGGTGATCACTCACCTAAATGATATGTATGATAACAGACAAATTAAGTCCTTCTCTACCTTGCAAATTGAGTACCATTTTCCTTCGACCAAGTGCTATAGATTCATCCAAATCAGACATTGTCTTGCCATAATTTCTACCTTCGTAACTCTATGCACCATAGCATTAATAACTACCTATTTTCAGATAGCACAAAAACAAAAGGGATCTATTTTACAACACCCTAGAAAATAAATGGGTATTCACCAAAACAGCCTCATTTCTAAATTGGAAACAGGTCCTTGATAATTACTTTACAGAAACTAAATGTAGTAGAGCCCCAAGCACTATCTATAAAGCCACAGTAGACATTATTCAGATACACCATACATATAAATTAATTATGGCTGCTAGTGTAGGCTCCTTGTCAGGGATCTACCAGCACCAGACCTGGGCACTTGCATTCGCCTATGCGCCGGCGCGCTTCTGTTCAGACACAGCATCAAGCTGCTGTGCATCAGCGCGGCGCTCGGGCGCGGCTCTCGGGCGCGGCGCGGGTGCGCGGCGCGGGTGCGTGCGCGCGTTCACGCGTTCGCGTTAGCGCCGCTTTGGCGCCATTTAGCACATAAAAGTTCCCCTGTTCCATGAGAACATCGCTGCTTCGTCTCAGCTCTGTGAACCTGTTTGAACCTGTATCCTGATTGTCTGCTACCTGATTTGACCCGGCTTGTTTGACCATCCGACCTGCTCCAACCCGATCCGGCCTGTCTGACTACTCCTCTGTTTGTATCTACTACCGTTGCCAACCTTTGCCTGTTCACCGACTCTGCCTCGCCTGCTGTTATTACCTGTGCCAGCTACCTGCCGACCCGGACTGTCTGACTCTGCTTGTGCCTACCGTTCACTTGCTGTTGCACCTTCAGCTTCAGTGATCTCTCCCTCCAGTGTGTCAAGCCTGCTGCCGTTCCAGTCTCCTCTCACCTGCAACCCAGCCATCCAGTGTGTCAAGCCTGCTGCCGTTCCAGTCTCCTCTCACCTGTAACCCAGCCATCCAGTGTGTCAAGTCTGCTGCTGTTCCAGTCCCTACTCACCTGCAGCCCTGCCATTCCAGGAGGGATCTCTGCCTCCACATCAGAGACTATACAGGCACTCCTACCCCACTGCGCTCAGGAGACCACTGTCCCCACTCCAGTGGCTCCTGAACCAGCATTGTATGAGAGGTCTTCTCCTACAGTCAGGCTCTCCTACCAGGTACCTTACAGTACGAAGCAGCCATGACTGAGCCTGCAGGAGATACCTCTCCCTTAAAAGAAATATGCACCCACCTTGCGGCCCTCACTCAAGCCGTACAAACCCTCCAGGATAACTACAACAGATTGGAGGGACAAGTCCAGAACCTAGCAGGGCCTAACCCCCTGGCCTCCTCCTCAGCCGCAACCCCGGCACAGACGGCTCCTGGTCCTTCTGTTGTAATGCTTCCACCTGAACCAAAGGTTCCCACTCCTGATAGATTCTCTGGAGACCGGTCCAAGTTCCGGGCCTTTCGCAACGCCTGCAAGCTCTTCTTCGCGTTACAGCCCTGAACTTTTTCACTGGAGGCCACCAAGGTGGCGTTCATGATCTCCCTCTTACAAGGGGAACCTCAGACCTGGGCTCATCGTCTACTTGAGGGGGACTCAGCACTAACCCAGTCTTTATCATCTTTCTTTGAAGCCATGGCACAAATTTACGAGGACCCTCAACAGACTGCAACAGCTGAATCAGCACTGTTCACGCTCCAGCAAGGTCGCAGACCTGCGGAAGACTATATCATGGACTTTAGACGTTGGAGTGCGGACACTCAGTGGAATGATGCGGCCCTGCGTCATCAGTTCCGCTTGGGTCTGTCTGAAGGTTTAAAGGACGAACTTGCCCGAGTGGGTGTACCAAACACTCTTGAAGCATTAATTAATCTGACTATTCAAATTGACCGGCGAATCCGGGAACGTCGTTCTGAACGATCCGCTCTACAGTCCCGCCCGATGTGGATGACAACCAGAGCACCACTCCCGGCAGCACGCTACTTACCCCCATCCAGTTCAAATCCAGCTAATGCTATGCCTGACTCTGCAGAGCCTATGCAATTAGGACTGATGCGACCTGCCTTATCGCCTGAAGAACAGGCCCGACGCCGGCAACTCAATCTGTGCCTCTACTGCGGTGGGACTGGGCACTATGTCCTGAACTGTCCAGTCAAGTTAAGTAAGTGCCCATCTTCTGTGTATACCAGTCTTTCTGCTCTGTCTGCGAACTCTACCCACATTGCCATCCCTCTGTCTTTACAGCTGCAAGAAGGGACTATAACGATCAACGCCATCATTGACTCCGGAGCATGCAGTTGCTTTATTGACTCAAACTTTGCCAGCCAGCATAACATCCCATTACGAACCAAGACCCATGGACTCGCTGTATTTCTAGCTGATGGTTCCCGCATCAGATCGGGACAAGTAACCCAAGAAACCCTGCCTCTGCCTGCTTCTACTTCCTCCCAACACAAGGAACTGCTGGTTCTTGATGTCATCTCCTCCCCTATGTTTCCCATCATCCTGGGCATTCCTTGGCTGCAGGCCCACAACCCATACATTCAATGGACATCTGGAGAAGTGAAATTCTCATCGTCTTACTGTCTTGAACACTGTTTTAAGAAAGATTCGGATTTCTCATCCACCCTACTTTGTTTAGACACCGACCAGAAACTTTGCCAGGTCATACCTAAACAATATCACGAATTCATCGATGTTTTCAGTAAAAAGGGGGCAGACTCTCTTCCACCTCATCGCCCCTACGATTGCCCCATTGAATTGCTGCCAGGATCCGAAATACCATTCGGACGCATTTTCCCATTATCTGAGAAAGAACAGGAAGTACTAAAAACATATATAGATGAGAACCTGGCCAAAGGTTTTATACACCACTCTACCTCTCCAGCTGGTGCCGGAATATTTTTCGTCACCAAAAAGGACAAGTCGCTCCGGCCGTGTATCGACTATCGTGAACTAAACAAGATCACGGTCAAAAATCGGTATCCTCTACCTTTGATACCTGAACTTTTTCAAAAATTAAGGACTGCCGTCATTTTTTCCAAACTTGACCTGAGAGGGGCATATAATTTAATCCGTATCCGGGCTGGACATGAGTGGAAGACAGCATTCAGAACCCGATTCGGGCATTATGAATACCTGGTCATGCCCTTTGGGCTCTGCAACGCCCCTGCAACCTTTCAACACCTGATTAATGACGTCCTCAGGGACTTTCTAGATGTTTTTGTAATTGCATACTTGGACGATATCTTGATTTTTTCAGAATCCCGTGAATTGCATCAGGAACATGTCCGCAGGGTGTTGGGTCGTCTCCGCTTACACAGTCTGTACGCAAAAGCGGAGAAATGTGAGTTCGAACAACAGAGCATCCAATTCCTGGGGTTAATCATCTCCGCAACAGGCATCAAGATGGACCCACAAAAGGTTTCCGCTGTTCTGGACTGGCCGGTACCCTTGGACAAGAAGGGAGTTCAGCGGTTTGTGGGGTTTGCAAACTTCTACAGAAAGTTCATCAGGGGGTTCTCAGCCATAATTGCACCCATCACGCAGTTAACCAAACAGAATATCCGTTTCTCCTGGAACCAACTTGCCCAAGACGCCTTTGAAAATCTCAAAAGACTGTTTACTTCAGCACCCATCCTCAGTCACCCTGCACCATCCCTACCATTTATTTTAGAGGTTGATGCCTCCGAGATTGCGGTAGGTGCGATTCTTTCACAGCGCAAAGGTAGCAAAGAGATAATGCATCCTGTAGGGTTCTTCTCCCGTAAACTCTCCCCGGCGGAGAAGAATTATGACGTTGGTGACCGAGAGCTTCTCGCTATTAAAACTGCTCTAGAAGAATGGAGGTACCTGTTGGAGGGGGCTATGCATCCAGTACTAATTTATACTGACCATAAAAACCTAGAGTACTTACGATCTGCCAAACAACTGAAGCCTCGACAAGCCCGCTGGGATCTGTTTTTCTCACGTTTCTCCTTCCATATCACGTACCGTCCAGGCTCTAAAAATATTAAACCGGATGCATTATCACGTATGCATGACAATCCTAAGGACTTATCTACTCCTGACACCATCTTACCCGCAAATAGTTTTTTACTGCTGCAAAAAGATTTACTTTCCCTGATTAAGGAAGCATCCTCTGAATCAGCCAGGCCTACTGGAATTTCTTTAGTAAGTAGAGATGGTCTGTTCTGGAAGGGAAGCCAAATTTTTGTTCCTGAAGACATTCGGGTCAAGGTTTTAACACTTCTCCACGACCATCCATTGGCAGGCCACTTTGGAGTCCGCAAGACCCTGGAACTAGTGCAGCGTACATTCTGGTGGCCCAATCTGAAAGACTTTTGTGAAAAGTATGTTAGTTCCTGTCCCATCTGCATCCAGAATAAGTCATCCAGGAATCGAGCTTGGGGCCTATTGAAACCATTGCCTGTACCCGACAGACCATGGAAAATGATTTCTATGGACTTTATTGTGGAACTTCCATGTTCTGAAGGATGCTCAGCTATCTTTGTAGTTGTGGACCGTCTAACCAAGATGGCTCATTTTCTACCTTTAAGGGGAACCCCGTCTGCCACCGAAACTGCTCGCATATTTATCAAGGAGATCATCAGACTTCATGGAGTACCTGTAAACATAGTTTCTGATAGAGGAGTTCAATTCACTTCACGTTTCTGGAGATCCCTGTGTGAAACCCTAAAGATTGAATTGGCCTTGTCCTCGGCCTATCATCCTCAAACGAACGGTCAGACAGAAAGGACTAATCAGACCCTGGAACAATACATCAGATGCTTCACATCATTCACACAAGATGACTGGGTATCTCTACTACCCTTAGCAGAATTTGCCTACAATAATGCCAAACATTCTGCCACCGGTCAATCTCCCTTTTTCACCAATTATGGCTTTCACCTAACCTTTCTACCTGATTTCCTTTCAGAGTCTTCGGTTCCAGCAGTACAAAGTACAGTGGAGTTCCTCAGTCACAACAGCCGGTTGTTACAGGAAACGGTGTCCAAGGCTCAGGCAGATGGTAAGAGAATCTTCGACCGGAAAAGAAGGGGGGAGCTGAACTTGCAAATTGGCGACCAGGTATGGCTTTCTACTGTTAATATCAAATTAGCATGTCCTTCTAAGAAGTTGGCACCTAGATTCATGGGACCCTTTCCAGTCAGAAGGAAAATCAATGAAGTATCTTATGAATTGACTTTACCTGATTCATTTAAAATTCATCCGGTATTCCATGTATCTCTGCTCAAACCTGCTGTACCTGATCCCTTTCCTGCTAGGGGCACAAGACCTCCTGAACCTGTTGTAATTAATGGCAGCGAGGAATTTGAGGTTGAGGCTATCCTTGATTGTAGAAGAAGGCAAAGGCAAAACCAATTCTTAATCAAGTGGAAAGGCTACGGCCCAGAAAGTAACTCGTGGGAACCAGTCAGTAATGTGCATGCCAGGCGTTTAGTGCGCGCTTATTTTTCTACTCATCCTGAGAAGAAGAGGTTGTTGGGCATCCGGAGGCTGCCCCTTGGGGGGGGCAATGTCAGGGATCTACCAGCACCAGACCTGGGCACTTGCATTCGCCTATGCGCCGGCGCGCTTCTGTTCAGACACAGCATCAAGCTGCTGTGCATCAGCGCGGCACTAGGGCGCGCGTGGGTGCGCGGCGCGGGTGCGTGCGCGTGCATGGGCGCGCATTCGCGTTAGCGCCGGTTTGGCGCCATTTAGCACATAAAAGTTCCCCTGTTCCATGAGGACATCGCTGCTTCATCTCAGCTCTGTGAACCTGTTTGAACCTGTATCCTGATTGTCTGCTACCTGATTTGACCCGGCTTGTTTGACCATTCGACCTGCTCCAACCCCGATCCGGCCTGTCTGACTACTCTTCTGTTTGTATCTACTACCGTTGCCAACCTTTGCCTGTTCACCGACTCTGCCTCGCCTGCTGTTATTACCTGTGCCAGCTACCTGCCAACCCGGACTGTCTGACTCTGCTTGTGCCTGCCGTTCACTTGCTGTTGCACCTTCAGCTTCAGTGATCTCTCCCTCCAGTGTGTCAAGCCTGCTGCCGTTCCAGTCTCCTCTCACCTGCAACCCAGCCACCCAGTGTGTCAAGCCTGCTGCCGTTCCAGTCTCCTCTCACCTGTAACCCAGCCATCCAGTGTGTCAAGTCTGCTGCTGTTCCAGTCCCTACTCACCTGCAGCCCTGCCATCCCAGGAGGGATCTCTGCCTCCACATCAGAGACTATACAGGCACTCCTACCCCACTGCGCTCAGGAGACCACTGTCCCCACTCCAGTGGCTCCTGAACCAGCGTTGTATGAGAGGTCTTCTCCTACAGTCAGGCTTTCCTACCAGGTACCTTACACTCCTATTTCAAGGTTGTTGCAAACTGGTATTTGACTCGAGTTGATAAGGTATTCTGATTGAAAATGGATGGTAGCTTATTGCTCTTAATGTTTCTAACCTCTCTTAGTATTGTATGAAGTGTTCCTGTTTCCCTTCTGTTTATGGTATTGTATGATTGCTTATTCACAACTTACAAAGTTAGTGCACAATGACTGTATACCATAGACTTTGGACTCTGTCTAATCCATGTTTAGTTAGTCTGCTAATTTTTGTTCACCACTTTTGTACAAATACAAATATCTTGCACCTATGTAACATTTCAAAATTCAATAAAAACAACGTTAAAGAGATATTAGCCTAACACTATAAACTAAGAACATTTGACCAGCAGGGGAAATATAATGACTGAGAGCTCAGCACTATGTACAAATGGCATGGTGATTCCTATGCGAACAGCCAAAAAAATTGGTAGTTGTAAAGAAACATCCCACACTCTGCTTGAGTGCTTTCGTCATATACCGCTTCCCCCTAGTCTGAATAAAAATATTCCAACCGCTGACAACCACAAACTAGTACTCATTTGGTTGCTCAACATGAACTGTTTATTAAAACACAGGTACACAGGTAATACTTGGGACAATCACCCCCTTTGCATTCCGGGCAGGGTAGACTGTCCAATCAGCAGGGAGAGCTGTTGGAGGAATTCCCCCTTCCTCCCTCCCTCCCTCACAGCAAACATACTTCCACATCCCATAATACCTAAGGCAGACAGACACAATAGAACAATGGAATACAGCCACACCCCAAACGACCCAGCAAAGAGTACACAACAAAATGAGATGATATACTCTAATATATATATATATATATATATATATATATATATATATATATATACATATATACACACACACACACCACACACACACAACATTCCAGTGTGGTTGTATAGCGAGTCCGATTAGTACAGATCAGACTGAATTTCTTGGTTACCCTGTGCCCCTATTAGAGACACAGGGTGACTTAGACATAGACATAGGAGGTGCATGGGGAGCTGAAACAAGGGTTCCTTAACCTCCCACAAGGATTCTGGGTTCCACGTTCACCTCACACTGCAAGAAGTTCACTTGGCTGAACACCCATTCGTTCAACCTTTTGCACAGGAATCTCTATGTACCCAGTGCTTGTTTCTCCTGCTGGTCATTTTTTTTTCAGTTTTAGACTATTATCACTATCAGTGATTGTTCTTTAATCCCCCTGGCGGTATTCCCGAGCCTGGCTCGGTGTGAGATTTTAGTACCAAAAGTGGTAACCCCGAGCCAGACTCAGGATCTCATTACTGGATCCTGCAAGACGTGACTTACCTTGTCTCCGGGATCCCGCGATGTTCTCCCGCTGTGTTCGGCGGCTGGATCTTCCACCCAATACACTGTGTACCCTGGCTTCCGTTCCCTGCAAGCGTAGCGATGCAGGGGGGTGGAACCGGCGGGAAATTCAAATAGTATAAAACACAAACACACTGATACATTGTAATCCTATTGGATTACATTACTAAATAAAATAAAATTGACCTTAGTTTGCCCCTCAGTGCTTTGTCCAGTGCCCCTGCCTGCAGTTTTACTGTACTTTCTGTCTGAAAACTGCAGAGCGACCATGGCATCAAAAAAGCGTGCTTCGACCTCAAAAGCGGCATATGACCTGCGGGAAAACAGCGACGGAATCGCTTGCAGAAGTGAGTGATAGCGATTCATGGGGAAGTTCGTCATCAGGCACGGAAAGCGATTTCAGCGATGATCCTGCGACTGTGCCCAGTGATGTGCGGACTTGGTGCTCGATTGACTGCGGTACGGATCACGCAGCGCCCCCAAGATTCCCATTTACCGGAGAACCTGGTATCAAAGTGGAGGTTGAAGATGACAGCCCCTTGGGATACCTCCAACTCTTTTTGACTGATGAGGTTATAGAAAGAATTGTTACGGAGATAAATCGGCACCAGGAGCAACAAGCTGCTATACCTCAGAGGTTTTCAAGGAGCAGAAAATGGGAACCAGTGACCAAAGAGGACATCTGGAAGTTTCTGGGCCTAATTATTCTCCAGGGAGTGGTGGGGAAACCCCTGCAGAAGTGGTACTGGACAACCAACAAAATACTAACCACTCCTTTTTTTGGCACCATCATTTCGGAGTACAAATTTTCTCTCATAATGAAATATCTGCATTTTCAAAATAATGAAGAATTTGATGAGACTTCTCACCCAGCTCCAAAACTGAAAAAGATTTGGGATCTATATCAAATTATTCTGAAAATTTTCCAGCAGACCTATGTACCAGACAGAGACGTCAGTATCAACGAAAGTCTAATGGCCTACAAAGGAAGACTTAGCTGGATACAGTACATCGCATCTAAGAGAGCAAGATTTGGCATAAAATCATTCATGCTCTGTGAAGCCAGCACTGGTTACATATGGATTTCGGTCCTTTACACCGGGAAAGGGACCAAATTCAATGAAAGATTCAGTAATTATGGAATGGCAAACGCTTCTGTTCTTACTTTGATTGAGCCATTGCTGAATCAGGGGTACTGTGTAACCACAGATAATTTTTACACTTCTCCAGAACTCTATGAGTTCCTTCTACAGCACAAGACGGATGTATATGGGACTGTTAGAGCTAACTGGCGTGACATGCCGCCAACCTTTGGCAATAAAAAGCTCATGGCAGGAGAAATAGTTGCCTGGCAGAAAGGCAAAATGATGGCACTGAGATGGCGTGACAAAAAAAGATGTGTGCCTAATGAGTACCATTCACAACACCTCTACTGTCATGGTACATACAAAAGGTGGAAAAGATGTAATGAAACTTCAAGTCATAATGGACTACAACAACACCATGGGAGGTGTTGACAGAGCTGACCAGGCCATGACTTTTTATCCTGCTATGAGAAAGCAACAAAAAAAATATTACAAAAAAATCTTCAGGCATCTTCTTGAACAGTGCCTGTGGAACGCTTTCATTCTTCTAAAAAAAAAAGAGTGACAGGCCTGTGGTTCATGCAGACTTTGTTTGGAAAGTTGCCGAACCTATATTTCTCAAGCACCAAACACCAACCACTGTAAATAGATCTGGACGTCGTGCTGCTGGCGTTGTGAACCCGGAATGCCTGACAGGTCGACACTTTATGGACCACATTCCACCAATGGAAACAAGACAGCACCCACAAGGATGTGTGTGGTTTGCTGCTCTAGACGTGACCACCCAAGACATTTACTGAAGCAATATGACTACTAATATTGCAATCTTGTTTGGCCAAAAAAAATTTCAGTGTTTTTGATTATATTATTTACTAAAATATATTGAATAAAAAGTATTATTATTATTATTATAATATTATTTGTTATTATTTATAGTTATTTATTATATTATAATGAATGATTTTGTGTTTCAAACTTTATCATACCCAGGATGTCTACTAGACTCTTGTTTGGACAGATTTCAGTGAGTTATTCCTAAGAATTACAGGCCTACAATATAAAACGCCAAATTTCCATGCAAAATAATGGTACCGCTTTCAGCACCTAAAATCTGAAATAATCATACTGCCAGGGAGGTTAATTCCAATGATCATATGTTTTAATGACTATTTTTCTCTTAATATTGAAAAGTTAAGCCTGGTACACACTAAACAGCCAGCTTTTGTTGGACAGGCCGACATACACACAATTGTCGACAAATGTCTCTTGACATTCGGCCCATGTGTACCCATCTTTAGAAATCTTTATTCACCTGGCAAAAGGAAGAAATTGGATTTTCGAATCAAATCCTTTTATCAGATACAAACAGCATAGAACAGCAGACATCTCCTATAGACAGACCCTGTATAGTACCTGTTAGTACTGCTGAAAAAAACCCTGTTGCCAGACAATTTATTTTAACAATAATCTTCTCTAAAGGTTATATGCACATCTAAAGTATTATAAGCAAGCTATTTATTGATGAAAGTCTTCCTTGTCTTGATATCAGCCCCAAGACTTCTGCTGGGTACAGCCATCTTGGATGTGATATCAACAGAACCAGTAGACTCAGAGCTGTCACTCAGGTGGCACTTTAGAGAATTCCCATTTGTTCCTCTCCCAAAAACTACTTTAGGGTGGGGTTCACACATATGTGAATTGGATGCAGGTTTCCCCGCATCCAATTTGCATGACAGGAGAGTGTGACTGGCTCTCAATGAAGTTGGTTCACACAGCTCCAAGGCGGCCGTGGTCCGCATTTAAAAAGGGTGCTGTGCGTCTTTGGTTCCGATTCAGGTGCAAATTCATGCAAAAATTTTGGACTTGATTCGTACCTGAATCAGTGAACAGGGATGCGTCGGACCCCATGCTGTGATCCGCAGCCACAGCATAAATAATATTACAACAAACTTAAAATCTATCGCTGTCCCATATTTACGAATAATAAATTAATTTCAGGACATTTTGATGATAGTTAAATAATAAAATAGATGCAATTTAAATAAAAAAAATTAATTTTAATAGCTGAAAGATCAGTAACACAATTGTATTATGAAAAATAACTAATGTTTACCAAAAATATTCTATTATTAACAGTTTTATTTTTGTCAGCAAAATGTAAACAGTAAATGGACCACTGTAGTTAAAAACATAGTTTTCTGGTGTGTTGCTAGCCGCTCGTAATCTAGTACTCTGCAACTGGAAAGATGCACAATCTGTCAACATCTCAGAGGTGACAAAGCTAGTCTATAGGAATTATTCATTTGAACGTTTGTTGGCCGTTAATTCTTTGTCGTGCAATTCCTTTGATAGGGATTGGAAATTCTGGACTGACAAATACAACAGTTCATAGCATTGATGTTTACTAAAAAAAAAAAAAAAATGGTATTCTGGTAACTGTATGTAATTCATACCTGCAACCGTTGCATTAAGAGTATAAATTTCTTTTTTTTTAACTAGTTGCCGACCAGTAGGGATGAGCCGAACACCCCCTGGTTCGGTTCGCAGCAGAACATGCAAACATGCAAAAAGTTTGTTCGAACATGGGAACACCGTTAAAGTCTATGGGACACGAACGTGAAAAATCAAAAGTGCTCATTTTAAAAGCTTATATGCAAGTTATTGCCATAAAAAGTATTTGTGGACCCAGGTCCTGTCCCAGGGGACATGTATCAATGCAAAAAAAAAGTTTTAAAATGGCAGTTTTTTCAGGAGCAGTGATTTTAAGAATGCTTAAAGTTAAACACTAAAAATGAAATATTCCTTTAAATATTGTGCCTGGGGGGTGTCTATAGTATGCCTGTAAAGTGGCGCAGTTTCCTGCATTTAGAACAATACCACAGCAAAATTACATTTCTAAAGGAAAAAAAAAGTAATTTAAAACTGATCGCGGCTGTAATGAATTGTCGGGTCTCGGCAATATAGATAAAACTCATTGAAAAAAATGGCATAGGTCCCCCCCCCAGTCCATTACCAGGCCCTTTGGGTCTGGTATGAATATTAACCGCTTGCCGACCGCCTCACGCAGATATACTGTGGCAAAAGGGCTTGTACAGGCAAAATCACGTACCTGTACGTTGCCCTTTAAGAGGCGGCCAGCGGGCGCGCCGCAAGCTCCGTGAGTCGGGTCACGGGTCCCGCAGACTCGATCGCCACGGGGATACCCGCGATCGCCTCACGGGGAGGAAGAACGGGGAGATGCTGATATAAACAGCATCTCCCCGTTCTGCCTAGTGACAGTGTCACTCGATCTCTGCTCCTTGTCATCAGAGCAGAGATCAGTGACGTCACACACACAGCCCATCCCCCTGACAGTTAGAAACACGCCCATATGACACACTTAACCCCTACACTGCCACCTAGTGGTTAACCCATTCACTGCCAGTGTCATTTACACAGGAATCAGTGCATTTTTATAGCACTTTTTATTGCTGTATAAATGACAATGGTCCCAAAAATGTGTCAAAAATGTCCGATGTGTCCGCCATAATGTCACAGTCATGATAAAAATCACTGATCGCTGCCATTAAAAAAAAAAAAATTATTAATAAAAATGCCATAAAACTATCCCCTATTTTGTAAACGCTATAAATTTTGCGCAAACCGATCAATAATCACTTATTGCATTTTTTTTTACCAAAAATATGTAGAAGAATACGTATCGGCCTAAACTGAGGAAAAAAAAGTAAAAAAGTAATGCGTTTTTTTCAAAATTGTTGCTCTATTTTTGTTTATAGCGCAAAAAAATAAAAACTGCAGAGGCGATCAAATACCACCAAAAGAAAGCTCTATTTGTGGGAAAAAAGGACGTCAATTTTGTTTGGGAGCCACGTCGCACGACCGCGCAATTGTCAGTTAAAGTGACGCAGTGCCGAATTGCAAAAAGTGCTCTGATCAGGAAGGGGGTAAATTCTTCTGGGGCTGAAGTGGTTAAGGGGAACCCCGAACCAAAAATATAAAAAAAAATTGCTTGGGTGTCCCCACAAAATCCATACCAGGCCCTTCAGGTCTGGTATGGAATAAAAAAAATGATGTTGGGACCCCCCCAAAATCCATACCAGACTTGAAGGGTCTGGTATGGATTTTAAGGGGAACCCTGCACCAAAATAAAAAAAATGGTGTGGGGTCTCCCCCAAAATCCATACCAGACCCTTATCTGAGCATGTAACCTGGCAGGCCACAGGAAAAGAGGGAAGACGAGAGAGCGCCCCCCCAAACCGTACCAGGCCACATGCCCTCAACATGGGGAGGGTGCTTTGGAGTGGCCCCCCCAATGTTGATGGGGACAAGGACCTCATCCCCACAACGCTTGCCCCGTGGTTGTGGGGGTCAGCGGGCGGGGGGCTTATTGGAATCTGGAAGCCCCCTTTAACAATGGGACCCCTAGATCCTGGCCTCCCCCATGTGAATTGGTAACGGGTACATTGTACCCCTACCATTTCACACTTTTTTGTACCTGTTACCAATTCACATGGGGGAGGCTGGGATCTGGGGGTCCCCTTGTTCCAGATTCTGATAAGCCCCCTGCCTGCAGACCCCCATAATCACCAGGCAAGGGTTGTGGGGATGAGGCTCTTGTCCCCTGCAACATGGGGACAAGGTGCTTTGGGGGGCTACTCCAAAACACCCTCCCCGTGTTGAGGGCATGTGGCCTGGTACGGTTCAGGAGGGAGGGCACTCTCTCATCCCCCCTATTTTCCTGTGGCCTGCCAGGTTGCGTGCTCAGATAAGGGTCTGGTATGGATTTTGGGGGGACCCCTACGCCATTTTTAAAAAAAAATTTGCGCAGGGTTACCCTTAATTTTCATACCTGACCTAAAGGGCCTAGTACGGAGTTTGGGGGGACCCCCACGCGATTAAAAAAAAAATCAGTTCGGGGTTCCCCTTAATATTCATACCAGACCCAAAGGGCCTGGTAATGGACTGGGGGGGAACCCATGTCATTTTTTTCAGTGAGTTTTATCTATATTGCCGAGACCCGGCAATTCATTACAGCCGTGATCAGTTTTGAATTACTTTTTTTCCTTTTGTCATTTTGCTGTGGTACTGTTCTAAACATGGGAGAACTGCGCCACTTTACAGGCATACTATAGACACTCCCCAGGCATGATATTTAAAGGAATATTTAATTTTTATTGTTTCACTTTAAGCATTATTAAAATCACAGCTCCCAAAAAAATGGCAGTTTTTAAAACTTTTTTTTTGCATTGATACATGTCCCCTGGGGCAGGACGCAGGTCCCCAAACACTTTTTATGACAATAACTTGCATATCAGCCTTTAAAATGAGCACTTTTGATTTTTCATGTTCGTGTCCCATAGACTTTAACGGTGTTCACGTCCAAATTTCTTGCCTGTTCGCATGTTCTGGTGCGAACCGAACCAGGGGGTTTTCGGCTCATTGTTACTGGTCAGCAACTAGTTAAAAAAAAGACAGTCTACTACTGCTATCGGTAATAGCAACTTTTAGAGTCAGCTGATATATGTTGATGTCAAGTGTCAAATGACGATACGATACCTGCCGCCAATGTAGAATGCCATAACTTGTGCATAGGCACAGGGGGTGATGTAGTATGATATCATTAGTGTATAGGCAAGTCACATCTGATGAAAACATTGAATCTCATTGCATTTTATCATAAGCATCAAGTAATTGCAGTGGACAGTTTTTACCTTAGACACTTCAAAACAGTCCTCTAGTATTGAGGCAACATCACTAGAACCCACAGTAAAAGACTTTGAGTCCAAATTAATCAAACACTAGCCATCCCACTATACAGACTCACTACAATTGTCCTCATTAGTGGGCAAACATGACACTCATAAATGAGACTGACACCTTTTTACAGATATAGGGGTGGATTTACTAAAGACAAATACATTAGGCACTTTGCAGGTGCACTTGCACCCATTTTTCCCAGAACTTAGTAAATTAGGTAAAGCTCTGCTCTGCTTCCACCATCCAGTCATGTGCAATGTGCAAGCAAACATATTTTTTTTCCTTGCACCTGATTGGGTATTCTTTACAAAGTGAAGCTCTACCACATTGCATTTACTAAGGAAAATGATCGCAACTGAAAATGAAATGAAAATATTATAAAATAAACAAGTGACAGTGTAGAACAAGGCTGCTTATTTTCTGAAACCTTTTTCATATTGAGCTGTTGACATCTGAGCTTGTAAAATGCAAGCTTGTGTATTTACCCCATGTACATGAGGAATAACCACAGGGTGGAGAGAAACATTGGTAGATTGCATAAAAATGTTGATGCTTTTCTTTGGTGTTCTTGACGTATCACCTTTATAGATTTTTTTTTCTTAGAACATATTTCTTTCCATGTATTTCAAAGTTAGTGAACTTTTTTGCCTGATCTTGAAGATAGTACTGCAGTTTATTTTTCTCTTCCACGCTGTCAAATATAATATATATATATTTCTATCACTGTTAGCCTTTCTGTCAGTCTAGTTTCTAAAGTTAGAATTCATTGATGAGGTTTTCCTGTGGTGTGCTGCCAATGGATCTGTTTTTTTGAATAAAAATATAAAAAGATATGGGAAATACACAGAATTTTCAAACCATGAACAGTGAACATAACTCTACTGCATGTTGGGCTTTGCCGGCATTGGATAAAAACTGTCTGAAGGTTCCACTAGACTATATGTGACACACGCATTCCTTGTGGCCCTCAGTGGTTTAGAAATTTAAATTTAATGAGACTGTAGCTGTTCTCCAGTTCAGAAAAGTTACACTTAAAGTGTTACTAAACCCACAACAGTAAAATCAGTCTGTATATGCAGTAAAGCATGCTTGTTATACTCACTGTGGAACCTAAGAGCTTAATCCTCTGCATTGTGTAAAAAGGCTGTTTGATCCTGGCTTCTCTGATCCTCCCCTCCTTCCACTGTCCCCTGATAATTTCCTGATAACACAGAGTCTATGGAGTAAGGCTGCACATGCTCAGTTTGGTGTGTATTGCTAGAGAGGTTTTTTTTTCTTGGAAGAGTGCGTGTGATCAGCAGAGGGCCAATCAGCACTGTCCAGACAGAGGGTCAGGAGTCATGCAGTCTAATAGAACAGTCAGAAAACTCCTCCTACAAGCTTTAACCAGTGCTTGGATGGAGACTGATAGAAGTCACAAGACTGCTCTAACTGCTGATGAGAAAAAGTATTTAGCAGTTTTATATTTATTAAAATAATTGCATTTCCATGTTCTGTGTAATGTGGGTGACCTGATATAGTCAATGCAGGATCCTGGGTTTAGTAACACTTTAATTAACAGTACAGTTCAATACTTCAGGAAATGTTTTATAGCTACTTTCTGTAGGATGTAAATATGGATTCTGCAAATGTTGTATATTGCATAAAATACCAACGTTTCATAAAAGGCATTAGTAGCATATTATTTGAAAAAACTAGGGGGTTGATTTACTGAAGGCAAATAGACTGTGCACTTTGCAATTGCAGTTGCACCTATTTTCATTAGTAAATGCAAAGTGGTAAAGCTTTACATTGTAAAGAATACCAAATCAGGTACAAGAAAAATACACAAAAAAAACACTTTTGCTTGCACATGATTAAATGATGGAAATCAGCAGAGCTTACCACATGTATTAAGCTCTGGGGAAAATGAGTGCAACTGCTCTTGCAAGTATACAGTCTATTTGCCTTTAGTAAATTCACCCCATGTCTGTAAAAAAGGTGTATGTCTCATTTATGACTGTCTTTTTTCGTGTCATGTTTACCCACTAATAAAGGCAAATGTATAGTTGGATATCCAATGTTAACCTAATGTGGACTCAAAGGAGTTGACTTAAATGTAAGAGAATAGAAGCTGCAAGGGAATTCTCCTCAGAGACTGGTGAATAAGGCAAAGCTCTGTTGACTTTAATCATTCAAATATGTGCAAGCAAAAATTCAGTTTTTTTTAAATTCCCTTCCACTTTTCTTTGCAAGGTGAAATTTCATCACATTTACCAAGCTCTAGCAAAAATTCTTTGCAAAGTGAATGGCTTATTTGCCTTCAGCAAGTCAACCCCAAAGAATTGCTGCAAGAGTGAAGAGGGGGGAGATGGAGCAAAGGGGTCAAACTAAAGCAGGAAAACGAGATGTGTGGGGGGGGGGGACCAGAGATAGGCATAAAAGCTAAGTGCAATCCAACAGGGGTTAAAATGCTTCCTTACCCTATCAAAAAGCAATAGCTTTACATAGCAAGCTCAGTTTATCCCATTACATTTGGCATACCTGAATTATTGGAAGCTGCAACGAAGATGATCTTATTAGGATAGTAATTTCTCACAACAAGCAGTAGTGATGGGACCCTGCACCACTGGCTCATTGTTCAAGAGTGCAGCAGGAAGTAGAGAGCAGGAAGGTGAGGCAATGCTAGAAAGGTGTGGTCATGTGCAACAAGTTTGGTCAAGATTCTTTCAGATAAAAGTAATTCAGTCTTATGATCCCACCTGCAGGAGGTGCACTCAATCTTTTTTGGAGTGACATATGGGGCAAAATATAGGTATGCTGCTGTTTAGCTACCTGTGTCAGGATGCCGTAACCAAACTCACTATATATAAGGTAAGAAGAATGACCTGCTGAATGTCATTAGTAAATCATCATTTTCTGTTTTTCCATCAACATAAAGCGTGTGTATAGGTCCACTATCATGTGATAATTTTACTAATACAGAATTTTTTTTAAGATACTGACAGTTCGTGGCATGGCCAGGACTCCCAAAGAAAGTTTATTTGTACAAAATGTTCAAATTATTTCTGACAAATTACTCCCTGAGAGATAATCCCTGGCACACATTATATATACAGTAGATGCTTGTTAAGGCATATATTTCTTCTCCTACCAAATTTATATTCCTTTCTATCCAGTCTTCAGAATTGAGCTCCAAGTATATGTGCTGTTATGGCAGTTTTTCAAAACAACTTTTATAGACCAGCTGTGCTGTTATTGGACATATAATAATAATAATAATTTTGATAATAATTTATCAACCAGTCTAAAATGCTGGTGGTACATTTTGATCTTGATTTTACAATAAAAAATAAAATCACAATTCCTGGTTTAATTTAACATCATAAAGTGATTGAAGGGAATCATTACTGGGGTCGAGAAGATGGTACATAAACCTCCACCATTTTAGGAAACAGGAAATTAGAATAATTATACAGTATCAGTGTTTCATCCTATAAAAAAGGTAATTTGCCCTATGTTTCTTTCATGTCATAGAGCAGCTTTTACTACTTTATTCTTTGGCATACCTTTCATACTTGATGTGATTGTAGCCGTATTAGTGCAATTGTGACAGAGAAATTTGAGTACTGTCCGTGATACTTTTTTTATTTGCACTAACATACAATTTTTCAGGACAAGCTTTCAGGGTATGTCCCCTTCTTCAAGGTCCAAGCAGTACTGATTCACAAATTTTTAAGCAGAATGTAAAAAAAAAACACAAAAAAAACACACCTCTGAGGAAAGGATAGAGAAAAAAAAAAGAGAAAAACAAACACATACAAATCAATGGTAATAAAGCAGAGTTAGTGAGATAAGACAGAGGGAGAGCTATAGAATGGAGGGGGGTGATAGTCACAGAGGGGGTCGTAAAACTTTAGTATAATGGGTAAGGAAACCAATATCTAATCTAAGGCCATTATTTAATAAATACAATAGAGGTGACTACCTCCAGGAAATGTTTAAGATCCTGGGTGATAGGGAGACCTATACTCCTCTGGATTCTGACCCCAAAATTCCTTATCTTAGGGAATTGAGGAAGTTGGTTGACTGGGGCTATACTCAAGGAATCCTTAATAAGAAAGAGAAGGCCTATCTGATACCTAAAGCCCCCCGGACCCCTGTAATATATTATCTGCCTAAAGTGCATAAACATCCTACCTGCCCCCTGGGACGTCCCATTGTAAGTGGGATTGATTCCCTCACGTCCCGGGTGGGCAGGTATATAGATTTTTTCCTACAACCCCTGGTGGGTAAAATGCCTTCCCTCATTAGGGATTCTAAACATACCATTAACATATTGGCCAACTGTACTCCCACTCCCAACATGTGGATGGTGACGGCGGACGTTTCGTCCCTATACACGATTATCCCCCACGAGTTGGGTTTCTATGCGGTTGAGTATTATCTAAGAAGGGACTCCGGTTTGTACGATGAGCAAATCAATTTTATCCTGGTACTCTTAAGGTACGCCGCGTCCCATAATTACTTTTGGTTCAATAAGTGTTTCTACCGACAGGACCGTGGAGTTGTGATGGGGGCTAAGTATGCCCCCTAGTCTTGCAAACCTGTTTATGGCCCTGTGGGAGGAGGATGTCGTCCATGTTTGCCAGAGGCCCCAGCTAAAACTGTGGGCTAGGTACATTGACGACATCCTCCTCCTGTGGGATGGCGATCGCAGTGACCTTGACCTCTTTATGGAGGAACTTAATTCCAATAATAGGGGCATTGTGCTTAATTTTGAAGCCAGCCAGTCCAATATCCATTTCTTGGACCTCAATATTGATATACAAGGGGACCGGTTTGTAACCTCCACCTATTTTAAGAAAACAGACCGCAATTCGTATATTCCTTTGAATAGCTGCCACCACAGTTCTTGGCTCCGGTCTGTTCCCAAGAGTCAATTTCTACGACTTAAACGTAACTGTACTGATAACTCTCAGTTCTTGCAGCAGACCGGAGTCCTGATGAACCGCTTTGTGGAAAAAGACAATACATATTTTTGATAATTTGAAGGGGTACTATAAATGTGGCAGATGTCGTGTTTGTAAGCTTAATTCTGCGACATCCAGGCGAACTCAGAAATTCACCTCTAATAGTACCCACGAGGAACACGATATTAGGCCCTTCATTACCTGTACAACGGAGGGGGTCGTCTACCTACTGCAGTGCCCCTGCGGCCTACAGTATGTGGGTAGGACTAGGCGACCCCTCTCCGTTCGTCTAAATGAACATATCACTAATATCCTGAATGGCTTTCCTAAGCATTCTGTCTCTAAGCACTACTTGACCACTCATAATAAAGACCCCTCCAAAACACTCTTTTTAGGAATCGATAGATATCGGCCCCATTGGAGGGGCAGCTCTCTGGTTAGGAGCATCTCAAAACTTGAGATGCTCTGGATACATAAAATCAAGTGCTATGCCCCCTATGGGCTCAATATTGATACTGACACTAATGCCTTCATTGATAATTCATGAGAAATAATTAATCCTCAGAATTTCCGGTCCGTCACACAATCCCCATCTTCCTAGAGTCCCTGAATACCTTTAACGAATATCCCATACACTCAAAAAATGGCCAACACTAGATATATATTACTCCTGGGAGGGTAGATGCCCCATTGGGTAACCTAGATTTGCCTAATGAGGTATGTGCCCCATTATTATTTGTGCAGATTTGGTATCCTAAGTTCGGGACTAGTGAAATGTCCAATGTATTTTATCTTGGTTTGTTATTTGATATATGACCTATGCCATGGTGTATTTATTGCTTCTTACATTTGGGAATAAATCACCTTCCTTTCCCCTAGGACTAACCATCCAAAAAAAAAAAAATGTCTTACCGTGGTATGGTGTGCGTTTCGTTTCACGTGCCTCTTGGAATTTAATACAGCTAAGAATGGCTCTGGGACGCCCTTGTATACCCAATAAATTACTTCCTGTCCTTATGAGCCATTTTATGTGGTATATGATCTAAAGGGGTCATTCAACTATCCCCCCTTATTCTCACTAATGGTCACACTGCTGAAGGGCGCCATTCAAATACTAATTTTAACCCATTTCTAATCTTATTCAATTTTTAATTTTTAATCTTATTAAATCTATTTTAAATCTGCTTTTCCTGTCAGTTAAGGATCAACCTATGCATAATGTTAATTTATACCTAGAAATAAAAGTTGGTCCGTTTCTGTTTATATCTGAAACGGGCACAGGATGTTACGTATAATCCCACATCCAAGATGGCGTTTCTGTGCTATCCGCCCTTAACTAGTGGAACGCAAGGTGATTTCCGGTCCCGTCCTCAGTACGAGGTCTGGTTATGGTGTTTTACTATATTAATGCGACACGTCAGTGCGTCGCCCGTGCCCCAGACGACGTCAGAGTGTGACGAAACGTACGTCGGGCGTGCTGACGTGCTGACGTGCTGCATCTACCGTCTGCAGGACGGGCGTTCGCTTCCTAGCCGGCCGGCTTATGTGCTTTTGTTTACCCTTCCGAATGTAAGTGCAATTTCATTGTTTTTTTTTTTTTTTGCATCAGAAAAACAATTTTATTTCACTTGCATTCATTGACAGACACAGCTCTTCTATTCTTGACCATAGGGTTATAGGGCCACCTACAGGAATAGGACACTAGGCCGAAAAAGAACAAAGCACCATCTATTGGCAGTCATAGCTGGTATAAACTCCCTCTCTGCTATAAGCAAGCCAGTTATTTCTGCCTACTGTTTCAGAAGTAACAGTTTGTGTAATATTTGTGTTAGGAATTATAGTTTTACTTTATTTCATATTTGTACAGATATCTAAAAGTTATAAACACAGTCAGATATTTATTAACATATACATTTGAGTCAAATATGCATGTTACCAAAGTGAACTGTATGCCATAAATTAAGTATTTACAAAAGACATTTTAATAATACACTCATTGCTTAAAAGACCTATAGATTTGAGCCTGCATTAGGCAAAATAACTACACATATTTTAAAGGTTTCTTACTTTCTAGAACAGCTACCTTGAAAACCATTTTATTAGGTTTCTGTTGGAGTGACTGCTGTTAGACTTTTAGGGTATTACTATAGTATATTATTTTGCAGTCTTAAGGAAAAACATTAAAAGTGTTGCATCAGGCATGCCCTAGCTGTTAATATAATTTCCCTACTGCTCATCTTGAGGCACACTTGGCTTCAGATTATGTTACTAGCATGCTTTTGAATGGAGGAAGAAAACAATCAGTAGGACACACAAACTCAAAATTAGATATTTTCATGATTAGGGGAGTACTCTAAAATTCAGTTGGCTGACATTCTGTTCTGCCAACTGTAACCCACCAGCAATTTATAAAAAGAATATATTTTACACAGAATGGGGTGTTTTAATACAAGCAATACGTCACCTAAAAGTATTTATACATTTAGATCTTTTTCATGCACTGTTGCCTGAATTTTACATACTTAATGGTGTTAAAAACTTTTCATCATTGAACCCAGATAAAGTGATGAAATACCAGGCACCAATCCAGCACATATCTTCAGAATATTCAGTAGGCGCCGTGCTGTATAAGTAACATCATCTTCATTATCAAGTTCAGATTGGATCAAGATACTCAAATGTTTGTCTGCAAGATCTTCCACTGTGGCTATATCTATTACACAGTGCTTAACTGATCCAGGATTGCCTCTTGTAGCCAGAAAGCAAATTTTTCCAAGATAAAAATAGGCATCCAAATGCATCATGGAAGACAGAACATTGTTGAGGCTGTGTTGGCTGTGTAGATTTATTAAAAACACAACCAGGTCAAAACGTGGACGGAGGTGTTCTCCTTCAAAAGGCAAAGGCAGGCTCTGGGTCATGTGAATCTTCACATCAAAGATTTTTGGCTCTTTTAGCATTGATTGGGCGAGGCGCTCTCGATGACTTTCTTCTGACCCAACTAACAGAACAGCGGCAGCGTTAACTACAGGCATCTTCTCAAACGGCCGGAGAGCGGCCATAACCAGCAATGCCCCCACCCGGGTCGCAATTTCATTGTTTTTAATAAAAAGTGAAAGCAGGATTACGCTATGTTGCTTTCCTTCTTCCTTTGGTATACCTCTCTCAAGGTTTATCCTTAGCCAGGGGTCACATCTCCACAATAGAGTGATAATTGGTGAACAGCGTGCTTAATCCAAGTGAAGGTGGCGTGCTTTCCCTTGATGGTTCCATCCTGAAAGGCCCCGACCGGGTTAAGGTCGCAAGCTTTCTTAAGCTTGCCGTTTGGTAAGCGCGCATTTTTAACATTACCACAGTGGTGCGGTGAAGGACTTATTGATTTATTTGATTTCCACCTATCTACGATTCCTTTTTATCCACCATCTATGATCGATTTTGGATAGGACGGTTCACCTTGTTTATGTACCTTTATGAACTTTGGAGCCTATCTCAAATTTGGGCCTAATATTCCACATATCTGTTTTGGTTATATCATATATAACTTTTTTTGTCACAGCGCTGCTTTTCTTGTATTTATTATGTAATGTGTGTATCCCACTTTTAGCGGCTGCTCTTGTGTCTGATTTTGATCATTGATTTGTCACTTTTTGTTTGTTTCAATTTTTGTTCTTTCAGTATGCCTTTTATGCATTAATTTTTTTTTGGTATAGCGCGGTGATTTGTCTTTTCCTAAGGCCATTATTTGTTGTATTTTTTCTGTCTTTCAAAAGAAAATACCTTTCGAAAGACAATATCAAACATGGTTGCAAAGATATGCCAATAACCAAAAATCTCAATTTCTTTTCTTTATAAACTTTATGTAGAGGCATAGCCTGCATGCAGCCCAGGCCCAGATTATAACATACTCATATCCTTTAACCTACAAATTCCCCAATTGTTTTCCCTTTCTACAGTGTTACAAGTATGGACAGGAAGATGGCACTCATGAGAACCCCAAGAAAAATTCAAAACATGGTAAAAAATATGCCATTTACTTGTGTTTGTTTTTGAATGCACTGCTTAGATAAAAAATTATGTTTTATAAAATGTTTTGCTTATCTTACAAGAAATGGAGCGTGTCTCAGATAAAATCTTTCTTCTTTAGATTCCAGACAACAAACTAACCATTAAAACTATTACATTCCGTGCTGCAGTGAACTTTTCCCCAATAACAACCTTTGAAATGTACTTGTGGTAAACTCATTTGCAACCTTCCATGAAGGTACATCTGCAGGTCATTTTTCATTATCCAATAATGACCTTTATCAGTAGAGGCTCATGTCTGAGTCTTGTGATCCAGGCTTTTAGTATGCCATGCTGCTGCAAGCATATAGCATGGATGTGCCTACAACACATTTGTTATAGTGGAACTGGACTCTGCACCATACAAAATATGATAGGTGATATTTCATTGTCAGAATCCTGTTGTGACAAACCTCCACCTCTTTCTACGACACTCCTCCTCCATGCTGTGCCAAAGGTTATACAAAAAAAGCTTAATTGATGCTTAACACAGCTTTGAAAATTGTATTAGAACCAACTCCATTCAAAACCTTTTATTTGGATAGAATGTAATAAGGTTAGAGCCCCTGTTGGGATTTTACTGATGTCTGTGTCTCTACTGGAGCAGTTTCCTCCATTTAGGCCAGCCATACACTGGACGAATTTTGGTCTGTTCCTGCTGAACTGGCTGAGAGTCGATCAATGTGTGGATTTGCTAGCCTGGCGACGTTCAACAGATCTCAAATGTTTGACTGACTTTTGCTGAAACAGACTGATGGAAAATTTTTGCGCAAACAGCAGCTGCATCCAATCAGACGAAGCCACTGTTCAGGTATTCCTACACCTGCCATTGATGCTGTCAGAATACAATAACACAGGGAAGATTTATGCATTCACGCTGTTATGCCCCATACACACGGTCAGATTTTCCGACGTAAAATGTGTGATAGGACCTTGTTGTCGGAAATTCCGACCATGTGTGGGCTCCATCACACATTTTCCATCGGAATTTCCGACACACAAAGTTTGAGAGCTTGCTATAAAATTTTCCGACAACAAAATCCGTTGTTGGAAATTCCGATCGTGTGTACACAAATCTGACGCAAAAAGTGCCACGCATGCTCAGAATAAATTAAGAGAGGAAAGCTATTGGCTACTGCCCAGTTTATAGTCCTGACGTACGTGTTTTACGTCACCGCGTTAAGAATGATCGGATTTTCCGACAACTTTGCGCGACGAGTGTATGCAAAACAAGTTTGAGCCAACATCCGTTGGAAAAGAAATCTGTGGATTTTGTTGTCGGAATGTCCGATCAATATCCGACCGTGTGTACGGGGCATAAGTGTGGATGGGGAAATCTGTAGATTACTTTTGTCCATCCTTTTGGCTAAACGAAAGAAAATCCAACAGTATGCGGCCAGCTTTACTGTCAGGACAAGAATGTTGGAAGATTTCTCAAATAAAAAAACAAAAAAACAACAACCCCCCCCCCCCACAAAAAAACAAAAGGGCATTTTTAGTAGAATAGGGAAAGGTTAAGCCTCCGTTCACACCTATGCGAATTAGATGCGGCTTACCCCGCATCTAATTCGCAGGACATTTTAAAATACATTCATATGAATGCATCTGGTTCACATATGTGCGTTGCATTCACACTGCGCATTGCACAAAAAGCGTGTGCGTTTTCTGGGCATTGCGGTGCGAATTACGAGCCCCTTATCTTCTATGGTAACGCATCTGCTTCACAGATGCATTGCGTTCTGAACATGGATTTTCTCCTTCTCCTTAATACACCTCCCCCTCTCCCCCCCTCTCCCTGCTCACTGATCCGCAGCTAAAACGCAGACGAGCCTTTGAACAGGAGAGTTTTATCTTCCCAGTTGAAACCTGAGCTTCAATTCGCACCGCACATGTGTGAACCCAGGCTAAGACTTTTAGCAATGTTCTTACTGCTGCCTATACCTCACTGTACTGTTGACAACCATTCCCCGCATTTCCTGTCCTGGTGTCACAGGTACTAAAATTGAAGGAATATCTCCACAATGGTATCACAGACAAAATACAAATCTAGCAGAAATTGTAACTGTCAATTCTACCCACTGAAGGAAAGAAGGAAATAAAACAGCAATTCAAATGTGGGTCAGAAATTAATCTTTAATGAAGATTTTTATATTATTTCTGCCATCTGTGAATACATGAAGATCAGCCCATTTTACTTATGTACATAATTCTATACCAATTAGGCTTTCCCTAATAATAAAGTGTTCAAGCTTTCAATATTGTACTGCATGCATTGCACTAGTTCTGACACTTTTTGCCAAGCAGTGTTACTAACTCACCCATTTTTTAATGACAAATATTAATCACTTAGCTGCTTTTGGGGATTAAATGCAAATAATATAGTGGTTGATTTTAATTAACCATGGAAGGGGTGTCATTTTGATGAGTTATTCAATTGTGGTACTAGGCTGTCATTGCCTGGTCTCTATTTTCGCTATAGCTAGAGAGACTATATATATTTGTTAATAATAATAATATTATACAGGATTTATATAGCACCAACAGTCTGCACATGGTAATACCGGACTTGATTACTGACTATCCAACATAAGGGGGGGGGGGATTTACCCAAGTCGTTTTTGTTGCTACAACCATTCAGTCACTTGTAAGGGAAGTACCTGTTTTTATGCAATACATTGTTGCACGTTATTTATAGATAGTATACTTCCTAAAACGTGCACATGGAACTTTCTCTATTTTTGCTTCCTGTATTAGCAAATTCAATTTCAAATGAAGGTGAATCTGATTGTTGTCTGGATGAAACCTGTTAGAGAGATGATGCAGAATAAACTTTGATTTATATTAAATTATATGCACTATCTGGCATGTTATAGGTTAAGGAAAGGTTACATATTTTGGGAAGGAGAGCACTGTATATGTTCTGACTATAAGATTATTATCGCAAATGTGTTAAACCAAAAATATAGCGCCCTCCAGAGCACTCACGGTTAGCAGTAGAAACAATATATATATATATATATATATATATATAAATATAAAATAAATGAATACAATCTATAATAAGATGCTACTTTAAAACTCTGAAATAGTGTTAAATATCTAAAACCAAACAATGTATTACAGCAGCGCTCAGAAAATGAAACAAAGTCACACTTTGCACATATATGTTACATTTTGTATCAAAAGGTATCTAACTCTATTGTGCATAAACTATGATAGTCCACCATATACTGTATATAAAAGACAGTCTCTAAAGAAGTGTGCCTTCCGTGAATCAGAAATCAGCCTTGCTCCATGTGTGAGCACCAATCACCACCAATGCATCCCGGTCCCCATGGATTAAACGCTTACCACTAGGGATGAGCCCAATGTCAACTTGAACATCGGGTGTTCGCCGAACAGCGAACATTATGCAGTGTTTGCAGCAAATTAGAAAGCCGCAGAACACCGTTAAAGTCTATGGGACATTACCATGAAAAACTAAAAGTGCTCATTTTAAAGGCTTATATGCAAGTAATTGCCATAAAAAGTGTTTGGGGACCCGGGTCCTGCCCCAGGGGACATGTATCAATGCAAAAAAAAGTTTTAAAAACTGCCATTTTTTCAGGAGCAGTGATTTTAATAATGCTTAAAGTGAAACAATAAAAATTAAATATTTCTTTAAATATCATGCCTGTGGGGTGTCTATAGTATGCCTGTAAAGTGGCACAGTTTTCTCGTGTTTAGAACAATACCACAGCAAAATGACATTTCTAAAAGAAAAAAAATCATTTAAAACTGATCGCGGCTGTAATGAATTGTCGGGTCTCGGCAATGTAGATAAAACTCATTGAAAAAAAATGGCATGGGTTCCCCCCAGTCCATTACTGGGCCCTTTGGGTCTGGTATGAATATTAAAGGGAACCCCGAACCAAAATAAAAAAATTGCGTGGGGGTCCCCCAAAATCCATACCAGGCCCTTCAGGTCTGGCATGGATATTAAGGGGAACCCTGTGCCCAATTTTTTTTTTAAATGGCGTCGGGGTCCCCCTAAAATCAACGAGAGTGCCCTTCCCTCCTGAACCTTACCAGGCCACATGCCCTCAACATGGGGGATGCTTTGGAGTCACCCCCAAAGAACCTTGTCCCCATGTTGAACAGCCCCGCCGAGTGAAGCTTCTTCTTGTTGACAGCTGTTATATAGCATCACGTGGCGCCTCAACATACATTTCTTATTGCTGTGTCATCAGGAAGCATTCCGGTCACTGGGCAGAAGACTCTAAGTAGCCTGGTTGTAGATCATGATAGGTGGAGGAAATAATTCCCTGCCCCTCTCAATCCTGTGAAAAATTGGTAAAAAGATTTACCTACTCGCGCATGTGGAGAATTAAAATGATTGAGGAGCAGCACGTTATAAATGAAGAAAATAAAGAAAATAATTAGCTGTCTAATTACAAACCGCGCTCCTGTGCAAAATTACTCTATGTAAACAACATAATAACACCGTGAAAAATTGTGAAAAATTATATATATATCTGCCAACTGAATATTAAATTATCATAGTGAAAAATACCAGGCAAAGGTTAAATTAGATGTGCAAAATTCAAAAAGAAAATTCAAAGAGAAAGTCCACCATTATTAACCAATGTTTACAACAAATTAGTGTTCAAAAATTAATGTTCAAAAAATAAATGTTCAAAAATATTTTTAAAACCAGAGCTTCTGGGTGGGTGGAGCTTCTAAGCATATCTTCCTTGGGTACAGCAAAGCATCAAACAGCATCATTCAATTGCCATCACCAGCCACACAGCCTACTCACCAGATGGAGGTGACTCCCATGACAGGAGTCAAATGCACTTTGGGGTTAACCAACAAGGCTTCTCCCGATCAAAGCCGGGTGTAGATGCTGGAGCTCAGGCGCTGGAACTCAGGCGTCTTGATCAGCGATGAGGCTGCTTGGATGCATGCGACGGACTTCCCAGGGTAGGTCACAAAGACCGTGGATGTTTGGAGTTGGGGAGAGATGAATAAGAAACTCCCATAGTGAAGTAAGCCAAAATATTTATTTAAGCTAAAAACGGCTTAAAACCACATTCCCCACATGAGGGTACATGCGGGCAGAATACAAACAGGAAAAGCAGGGATCCCTGATGACGTCAGAATGCTCTGACGAAACCGGTCAGATGTAAACGAACGTGATACGCCATTTCCGCTCGTATTTTTATTTCCTTTTATATATTTATAAAATATTTACAAAAATGTGAGGGGAGTACTCACTTTTGTGAGATACTGTATATGGACAAACTATGTATATCTACAGTGGATATAAAAAGTCTACACACCCCTGTTAAAATGTGAGGTTTCTGTGGTAAAAAATGAGACAAAGATAAATCAGTTCAGAACTTTTTCCACTTTCTAGCAGAAGCCTGAGCCCGGGTTCACACCTATGCGAATCAGATTTGGCTTACACCGCATCTAATTCGCAGGACATTTTAAAATACATTCATATGAATGCATCTGGTTCACATATGTGCGTTGCATTCGCACTGCGCATTGCACAAAAAACGTGTGCGCTTTCTGGGCATTGCGTTGCGAATTACGAGCCCCTTATCTTCTATGGTAACGCATCTGCTTCGCAGATGCATTGCGTTCTGAACATGGATTTTCTCCTTCTCCTTAATACACCTCCCCCTCTCCCTCCCCCTCTCCCTGCTCACTGATCCTGAACTAAAACGCAGCGATTCCTTTGAACAGGAGATTTTTATCTCCCCAGTGAAACCTGAGCTTCAATTCGCACCGCACATGTGTGAAACCAGGCTGAAGGTTTTGTGCCAATATTGACTGGTATTTGGAACTGTTCATAATTCCCTCTACCTTGACTAAGGCCCCTGTTCTAGCTGAAGAAAAACAGCCCCAAAGCATGATGTTGCCACTGCCATGCTTCACAGTGGGCATGGTGTTCGTTTGGTGATGTGCAGTGTTGTTTTTGTGCCAAACATATCTTTTGGAATTATGGCCAAAAAGTTCAACCTTGGTTTCATCAGACCATAACACATTTTCCCACATGCTTTTGTGAGACTTCAGATGTGTTTTTGCAAAATGTAGCCAGGCTTGAATGTTTTTCTTCGTAAGAAAAGGTTTCCATCTTGTCACTCTACCCCCGTAGCCCAGACATATGAAGAATATGTGAAATTGTTATCACATGTACCACACAGCCAGTACTTGACAGATATTCCTGCAGCTCCTTTAATGTTGCTGTAGGCCTCTTGGCAGCCTGCCTGATCAGCTTTCTTCTCGTCTTTTTATCAGGTTTTGGAGGGACCTTTACCAGTACTTGGTAATGTCACGGTTGTGCCATATTTTCTCCAGTTGATGATGACTGTCTTCATTGTGTTCCATGGTATAACTAATGCCTCGTAAATTATTTTGTACCCTTCTCCTGACTGATACCTTTTAACAATGAGATCCCTCTGATGCTTTGGAAGCTCTCTGCTGACCATGGCTTTTGCTGAAGGAAGCGACTAAGAAAATGTCAGTAAAAACCTACTAGAACAGCTGAATTTTATTTGGGGTTAATCAGAGGCACTTTAAATGATGGCGTGTGTGTACTGACTCCTATTTAATATGAGTATGTGATTGCTTAATTCTGAACACAACTACATTCCCAGTTATAAGAGGGTGTGCACACTTATGCAACCACATTATTTTAGTTTTTTATGTTTACTCCAGCCCCCCCTAAAAAAATTCAGTTTGTTTTTCAATTGAGTTGCACAGTTAATAGGTCACATTAAAAGGTGGAAAAAGTTCTAAAATGATTTATCTTTGGCTCATTTTTTTACATCACAGAAACCTGACATTTTAACAGGGGTTTGTAGACTTTTTATATCCACTGTATATCAACATATATGGACAAACTATTTATATCTATATCTGTATATCAGATCTACAATTTTTAATAATGTATTGGTGTTATTAAAAAAGATTTTTTAATAATTATATATTATTTATTTGTATATGTTGTGATCCCTTATGCCTCTGTAGATGTCTGTTAAAGCTGGCAATAGTCTGCAGGATTGAGAGGGGCAGGGAATTTTTTCCTCCGCCTATCACAATCTACAACCAAGCTACATAGAGTCTTCTGCCCAGTGACTGGAATGCTTTCTGATGACAAAGCAATACGAAATGTTAATCGAGGCGCCTTCTGGTCATGTCAAGTCCGGGTCCCTGCTTCCGGTTCATCTCTCAGCGGTGGTGGAATGCATGCCAGTCCTCAGCACATGCGGAGCGGAGTGCGGTCCCCATCAGCTTACACGTGATTATCCCTAGTGCCAGGATACAGGCACTGAATAATGTAATCAGGCATTTGTTTGTTTTATCTATTTTAAAACAAAAAGCAGTTTCACGCTATTGGTCCCTTCTTGTTTTTTATCCCTTATGGGTTACTATGATGGAGAGGAGAGTACAGTCTAGAAGTTGCCTGATTCAACCCTTGGCTACGAGATTGCATATCAAAGTGATTTCAGACCTTCTTTTAGCTATTTGGATATTTCACTGAAGATAAATGGAATGTTATAATAGACATTCAGCTTATGTGCATTTTTTTCACTATGCATTCCATATAATGGGTTTATTATAAATTTATTTCACAGTGCCCACAAACTTTTGAATCTGCACAGTAGGTCACCTACAGTATTCGGGGAGCAGCTTCAATTAGTATATAATTTAATTCACTGGCTTGAGGTCATTTACTATTCACAATAGAGATAGATACCTTTTTAATACAAGTTGTAACCTATATGTGCAAAGTGCGACTTTGTTTCGTTTTCTGAGCGCTGCTGTAATACATTGTTTGGTTTTAGATATATGATTATTATACATATAGTGCATATTTATATCATTGATTTTTATATATTTGAAATTTTTGTCTCAATCCCTGCAACTGTCACTTTTGCTGGATAGCTTGGTCTACATGTTAAATTTCAGAAAAATAAAAATGAAGGCATGTGAAAAAACATCATAGACTGAATATTACTGCATGTATCAACTCTGTTCAACTATCAGATACAATATTCTTCACTATAGTGGTCCTTGTAAGTAAAAGAAAAAAAAACTTGTTTAGTAGATCACCCCCTATTAGCTCCCTCACATTAAGCATAATAACAAAGCACTCACTCAAACACACGCTATTAATAGATGAATGTCTTTAGCAGCCTGCATTGTAATTAACTGAAATATTTAAACATTGACTTCATTTGTTTAGCCACCATGTATTGTTGATGAACTGTCACTGTGTAATCAATGAGTTTACATTATTAAAGTGCCTTCTTGCAGAATTCAATTTCTATAGAGATGTGTAGCGCCGTGATAACTACATTATTTCATCAGACACAGGCCCCCATATACAATATAACTGAACACTTTCACTATAGCCGGCCAAACTGAAAGCATTTATTATGTTCTGCCTTATACATGATTTATGAACCTACAGGGAATGGAGGGGTATATGACTGTGACCAAGAAAATGACTACCTTTTTGAAATAGAGACAGAATTTTATAACTGTAACAGTTGGTTCGGTAGAAAATATTTATGCTCAATATGTTAAGAGCTACAGTATCTCACAAAAGTGAGTACACCCCTCACATTTTTGTAAATATTTTATTCTATCTTTTCATGTGACAACACTGAAGAAATGACACTTTGCTACAATGTAAAGTAGTGAGTGTACAGCTTGTATAACAGTGTAAATTTGCTGTCCTCTCAAAATAACTCAACACACAGCCATTAATGTCTAAACCACTGGCAACAAAAGTGAGTACACCCCTAAGTGAAAATGTCCAACTTGGGCCCAAAGTGTCAATTTGTGTGTCCACCATTATTTTCCAGCACTGCCTTAACCCTCTTAGGCAGGGAGTTCACCAGAGCTTCACAGATTGCCACTGGAGTCCTCTTCCACTCCTCCATGAGGACATCACAGGGCTGGTGGATGTTAGAGACCTTGCGCTCTTCCACCTTCCGTTTGAAGATGCCCCACAGATGCTCAATAGGGTTTAGGTCTGGAGACATGCTTGGCCAGTCCATCACCTTTACCCTCAGCTTCTTTAGCAAGGCAGTGGTTGTCTTGGAGGTGTTTTTGGGGTTGTTATGTTGGAATACTGCCCTGCTTCCCAGTCTCCGAAGGGAGGGGTTCATGCTCTGCTTCAGTATGTCACAGTACATGTTGACATTCATGGTTCCCGCAATAAACTGTAGCTCCCCAGTGCCAGCAGCACTCATGCAGCCCCAGACCATGACACTCCCACCACCATGCTTGACTGTAGGCAAGACACATTTGTCTTTGTACTCCTCACCTGGTTGCCACCACACACGCTTGACACCATCGGAACCAAATATGTTATTAATAATAATAATAATAATCCAGTAATCCATGTCCTTAGTCTGCTTGTCTTCAGCAAACTGTTTGCAGGCTTTCTTGTGCATCATCTTTAGAAGAGGCTTCCTTCTAGGACGACAGCCATTCAGACCAATTTGACACAGTGTGCCCACCACCATGCTTGACTGTAGGCAAGACACACTTGTCTTTGTACTCCTCACCTGGCTGCCACCACACACGCTTGACACCATCGGAACCAAATACGTTTATCTTGGGCTCTCATCAGACCACAGGACATGGTTCCAGTAATCCATGTCCTTAGTCTGCTTGTCTTCAGCAAACTTTCTTGTGCATCATCTTTAGAAGAGGCTTCCTTCTAGGACGACAGCCATGCAGACCAATTTGACACAGTGTGCGGCGTATGGTCTGAGCACTGACAGGCTGACCCCCCCACCCCTTCAACCTCTGCAGCAATGCTGGCAGCACTCATACGTCTATTTCCCAAAGATAACCTCTGGATATGACACTGAGCATGTGCACTCAACTTGTTTGGTCGACCATGGCGTGGCCGGTTCTGAGTGGAACCTGTCCTGTTAAACCTCTGTATGGTCTTGGCCACCATGCTGCAGCTCATCTTCAGGGTATTGGCAATCTTCTTATAGCCTAGGCCATCTTTATGTAGAGCAACCATTCTTTTTTTCAAATCCTTAGAGAGTTCTTTGCCATGAGGTGCCATGTTGTACTTCCAGTGACCAGTATGAGAGAGTGAGAGTGATAACACTAATGAGTCACATGGCACCAGGGAGGGGAAATGGCTAATGGGGCCCAATTTGGACATTTTCACTTAGGGGTGTACTCACTTTTGTTGCCAGCGGTTTAGACATTAATGGCCACGTATTGAGTTATTTTGAGGGGACAGCATATTTACACTGTTATACAAGCTGTATACTCACTACTTTACATTGAAGCAAAGTGTAATTTCTTCAGTATTGTCACATGAAATGATATAATCAATTATTAACAAAAATGTGAGGGGTGTACTCACTTTTGTGAGATATTGTATGTGCAAGGTGCAACAACCAAACTATTGCTAAGTCTGGATGCGCCATAACATACTGAAAGGTGCTTGGCTACTAGATGTTGCTGAGCTTAAATGCCCCCCCCACACACACACACACACCTCCTTTACTGAAAGTAACAATGGTGTAGTCCAGTGTCGGCACACTAATCCATGCACCCGGCCCCTAATCTACATGCAGGGTGCTGGACACATGGATTTCAATGTTTTTTTTTTTTTTTGGAAGCACGTGATTAGAGCCTAAGGCTCTAATTGGCTTAAAAAAAGGGTGAGCTCAGGGCACAAAGCGCTGCACCCTCAGCCCACCAAGTTGTGCGATACTAGCAAATTAATATTCGCTAGGGATGAGCCGAACACTACTTATTTCCTCAGTTTAGGCCAATATGTATTCTTCTACATAGTTTTGGTAAAAAAAAAAAAAATCGCAATAAGCGTATATTGATTGGTTTGCACAAAAGCTATAGCGTCTACAAAATAGGGGATAGTTTTATGGCATTTTTATTATTACGTTTTTTTTACTAGTAATGGCGGCGATCTGAGATTTTTATCGGGACTGCAACATTATGGCGGACACATTGAACAATTTTGACACATTTTTGGGACCATTGGCATTTTTACAGCGATCAGTGCTATGAAAATGCATTGATTACTGTAAAAATATCACTGGCAGTGAGGGGGTTAACCACTAGGGGGAGATCAAGGGGTTAATGTTTTTCCTTAGTGTGTGTTCTAACTGAAGGGGGGAGTGGACAGTGCAGGGGAAGAGATATATCGCTGTTCATACTCTGTATGAACAGACGATCTGAATAAAAATTTGTATCTCCACAGAGTGGTACTATGGATATGATACTTAGATATAATTTGTCGCGTCTGGATAGTTGGATTATTAAGATAATTGTAGTTTTTGGATGATGGACTCTTTAGGCATAACGCAATCGTATAAAAAAATGTATATTTATTACAAAATTAAATAAAATCATGACAATTACAAAAAATGTCATATATCGTTCACAAAAAATGCCTATGAGCATGAATAATGCACCACCTACATACACAATACAATCAAAAAAATTGGAGGACCAAACTGATCACTCTTAGGAATCATAGAATTTGACGAGTTAGGCTATGTTTCCACTATTGCGTCCCCGAAGTCGCGCGATTTTGCCGTGATTTTTTACCGCGATTTTACCGCGACTTTTTACCGCGATTTGAAGCAATGCCTGTATCTATGGACCTCAAGTCGCATCAAAGTGGGACCAAAGTAGTGCAGGGACTACTTTTAAGTCGCTGCGACTTGAAGTCGCACAGATATGAACGGTACTCATTGGAAATCATGGGATACAATTTGTCATGTGACTTTTCAGTCCCAAGTCGCATGAAAAGTCGCACTAGTGGAAACATAGCCTTAGTGTGTCATAAAAAACTCAGCTCTGCTCTACATGTTGCGCGTAAAAGGAACGCTTCTTCAGGAGCTATGGTGAATTCTATGAACAAGAAAAGTTTTTGCAGTTAGATACATCACATTTTTGTATGTTTATTTAAACATTAGCATATAGTAATATTATTGCCCCAGTGAACTTAGCATGGCCACATAATAGCCCCAACCAATTAAGGGTCCCCCTGGGAAAGAGACTGGATTGAACATGGCACATGAGGATTGTGGGAACGAACGTAGCGTATAACCAATTAAAGATTTAAGGGCAAAATATAGGGGGCTTGTCAATAGGAGTGTAATTATTAGCAAATTCTCACTTACATTTAATCACAAGTAGGGATGGGCCGAACAACCCCCGGTTTGGTTTGCATCCAGAACATGCGAACAGACCGAAAGTTTGCGCAAACTTTTGAACACCGTTAAAGTCTATGGGACTCGAACGTGAGAAATCAAAAGTGCGAATTTTAAAGGCTAATATGAAAGTTATTGTCCTAAAAAGGGTTTGGGGACCCAAGTCCTGCCCCAGGAGACATGTATCAATGCAAAAGAAAGTTTTAAAAACGGCAGTTTTTCCGGGAGCAGTGATTTTAATGATGCTTAAAGTGAGAAAAAAAAAGTGAAATATTCCTTTAAATAATATACCTGGGGGTGTCTATAGTATGCCTGTAAAGTGGCGCGTGTTTCCCGTGCTTAGAACAGTCCCTGCACAAAATGACACTTTTTAAAGGAATAAAAGTCATTTAAAACTGCTTGCGGCTTTAATGCAATGTTGGGTCCCGGCAATATGGATGAAAATCAGTGAGACAAACGGCATGGGTACCCCCCCAGTGCATTAGCAGGCCCTTTGGGTCCTGTTTGGATATTAAGGGGAACCCCACACCCAAATTAAAAAAAAGAATAGCATTGGGCCCCCAGGCCCTATATACTCTGAATAGCAATATACAGGCGGTGCAAACAGGACAGGGACTGTAGGTTTGTTCTTATGTAGAATCTGTTTGTAATTTGGAACAGGTACATTTTTTAAATGTAGCTCCAGCCAAAAAATCTATTTGAAAGCTTTTTGGAAAACATAGGGAAGGGTTATCACCCCTGTAACATTTGTTTTGCTGTATGTGCCCCTGTTCAGAAAATGTCACCTCACGTTCTGTCCCAAGGACAATAGGATTTTGAAAATTTGGGGTTTTTAAGGGAAACAAGGATTGGTGATAAATCTGTGGAGGAGACACCTTTTTCCCATATTAACTGTTACAGGACAGAATTTCCCTTCCTAGGGGTAGATTTCCTCTCACTTCCTGTTGTCTCCCTCCGTTTGTAAGTAGGAGTCGTTTGTAAGTCGGATGTTTGAAAGTAGGGGCCTGCCCTATATACTCTACAGAAAATTGGGCCTTAGGTGTTGGTGGTACCAGAACACTGTAAGCCCTCACAGTTACTCTTGGTGGGCGCTGGAATGGGCACTGCTGTGAAATATTATATCAAGAATTGTAATTACATGCCCCTGTTGAACAGGGTCATAAAAATTGGGCCTTTGGTGGTGGTGTTGCCACAACACTGTAAGCCCTCACAGTTACTCTTGGTGGGCACTGGAATGGGCCCTGCTGTGAAATATTATATCAAGAATTGTAATTACATGCCCCTGTTGAACAGGGTGAGAAAAATTAGGCTTTAGGCACTGGTGCTGGTGCCACAACACTGCAACCCCTCACAGATACTCTAGTTGAGTGCAGAAACGAGCCCTGCTGCAAAATATTGCAGCAAAAATTGTAATTACACGCCCCTGTTAAACAGGGGCAGAAAAATTGGGCTTTAGGCACTGGCGCTGGTGCCCAGAACCAAAAATGTTCTTAGAAGCTATCAACATGAACATTGAGGAGGAATAGGATAGTCACTCGGCATAACAGGATAGTCAGTCAGCATCAGCATAAGCAGTCTTCAAGAGATCTCACATTCATAAAACAATTATTCGGTTACATCAGCATCAGGTGCTTGGTAGCTGGTGATCCAAGACTGATTAATTTTTATGAAGATGAGCCGATCAACCGAGTCGGTGGATAGGCGCACTCTGTAATCGGTTACAAAGCTTCCAGCTACATTGAATGTGCGTTCTGAAAGAATGCTGGATGCAGGACAGGCCAGTAGCTCAAATGCAAACTGTGCAAGCTCTGGCCAGTGATTCATCCTCAAGACCCAGTAACCCAGTGGATTTTCGGTTGGAATGGTCTCCAAGTCTGATCTTGCCCCTAGGTATTCCTGCACCATGTACAACAGATGCTGGCGATGGTTGCTTGAACCGATCATACCTTGGGGATGCATACTAAAAAATTGTCTTAACGCATTGGTCAGACAGCCACCTTCTCCACTGCTCCTTCTGTGACTGACCGAAGCCTCAGCAACACGTTGTCCAGGACCAGGAATTTGTACCCTCCCAGGCTCTGGAAACGCGTTGCACAAACCTTTCTGCAAGGCCTCCCAAAGATGTTTTATCCTCTGCTCCCTCTGCGATGGCTGGATAAGTTCTGCAACCTTACCCTTGTAACATGGATCAAGAAGTGTTGCCAGCCAGTAGTGATTCCTCTCCTTGATCACACGAATCCGAGGGTCCTTTCGCAGGCTTTGCAGGATCAGGGAAGCCATGCAGCATAGGTTTGCTGAGGCATTTGATCCAGAGTCCTCTGGGTCACTAAGGACGACCTTAACCGCAGCCACCTCCTCCCAGCCACATACAAGTCCATGGGTTTCTGGGGACTGTAAACGATCCCTTGAAGACTGCTGCTATTGCTGAGTGCTAGGCTCCACCTCCATGCTGACACAATCCTCATCCTCCTCCTCCTCTTCCTGTGAGATCGGCGGGCCCGCAGGAATACTGTCTGAATAAAGGGGGCCTTGAGAGGTAAGGAAGTCCTCCTCTTCCTCCCTCTGTTCTGACTTAAGTGCCCTGTCAATTATTCCACGTAGCGTGTGCTCCAACAGGTAGACAAGAGGGACAGTATCACTGATGCATGCACTATCACTGCTCACCATCCTCGTGGCCTCCTCAAATGGTGACAGGACAGTGCATGAATCCTTGATCATGAGCCACTGGTGTGGCAAAAAAAAGCCAAGTTCCCCTGACCCTGTCCTGGTGCCATACTCGCACAGGTACTCGTTGATGGCCCTCTGCTGCGTGTGCAGCCGCTGCAGCATTGTCAGCGTCGAGTTTCACCTGGTGAGCATGTCACAGATGAGGCGGTTCTTGGGCAGGTTGCATTCTTTTTGAAGGTCAGCCAGCCGAGCACTGACATTATATGACCAGCAGAAATGCCCACAGACTTTCCTGGCCTGCCTCAGGATATCCTGTAAGCCCAGGTACCTGTACAAGAACCGCTGCACCACCAAATTAAGGACGTGAGCCAAACAGTGTCCCTGTCGGAGGGTGGAGAGGAGGTTGGTGCCATTGTTGCAAACCACCATCCCTGGCTGAAGCTGGCGTGGCGTCAACCACCTCTGAGCCTGCCCATGCAGAGCTGACAGAATCTCTGCCCCAGTATGGCTTCTGTCCCCCAAGCAGACCAACTCAAGCACCGCATGGCATCTTTTTGCCTGAGTGTTTGCGTAGCCTCTAGAATGCCTACAAAGTACCGCTGGTTCTGAGGACAAATCTGCACAGGAAGAGGCCATAGATGAAGAAGAGGAGGGGGTGGAGGAGAGAGGTTTGGCATAATCACCACTTCCAGCATTTTGGAGGCGTGGTGGCGGAACAAGCTCCAACAATACTGCACCCTGTCCTGCATCCTTCCCAACTGCTAGCAGGGTTACCCAGTGCACCGTGAAAGACAGGTAACGTCCCTGTCCATGCCTGCTGGACTAGGAGTCAGCGGTAATATGTACCTTACCGCTGACTGCCCTGTCCAAGGAGGCCAAGACATTGCCTTCCACATATCGGTAGAGAGCCGGAATTGCCTTACGAGAAAAAAAATTGGCATTTGGGAACCTGCCACTGAGGTACCGCACATTCCACAATTTATCGAAAGGGGGCAGAGTCTACCAGCTGAAAAGGAAGCAGTTGGAGTGCTAGCAATTTAGTCAAACTAGCATTCAGCCACTGAGCATGTGGATGGCTGGGACCAAATTTCTTTCGCCAGTTTAGCAACTGGGGTAGGGAAATTTTCCTGCTACAATCGGACGTTGGTGTAGCGATAGCAGATTGCTCGCAAGTACTTGGCACACCTAATTCTACACCTTCATTCCCGTCAGTGCTGGTTTCTGAGAGGACTGAAGGTATAGTGGGGTTGGAGATCCCAGCTGAAAAGGAGTAGGGATGAGCCTAACACCCCCCTGTTCGGTTCGCACCAGAGCATGCGAACAGGCAAAAAATTTGTTCGAACACGCGAACACCGTTAAAGTCTATGGGACACGAACATGAATAATTAAAAGTGCTAATTTTAAAGGCTTATATGCAAGTTATTGTCATAAAAAGTGTTTGGGGACCCGGGTCCTGCCCCAGGGGACATGTATCAATGCAAAAAAAAAGTTTTAAAAACTACCGTTTTTTTCGGGAGCAGCGATTTTAATAATGCTTAAAGTGAAACAATAAAAGTGTAATATTCCTTTAAATTTCGTACCTGGGGCGTGTCTATAGTATGCCTGTAAAGGGGCGCATGTTTCCCGTGTTTAGAACAGTCTGACAGCAAAATGACAAAGGAAAAAAAGTCATTCAAAACTACTCGCGGCTATTAATGAATTGCCGGTCCGACAATAAACATAAAAGTTCATTGATAAAAACGGCATGGGAATTCCCCACAGGGGAACCCTGAACCAAAATGAATTAAAAAAAAAATGACGTGGGGGGTCCACCTAAATTCCACACCAGGCCCTTCAGGTCAAAATTTAAAAAAAAAATGGCTAGGGGTCATCCTCAAAAATCCATACCAGACCCTTATCCGAGCACGCAACCTGGCAGGCCACAGGAAAAGAGGGGGGGGATGAGAGAGCGCCCCCCTCCTGAACCGTTCCAGGCCACATGCCCTCAACATTGGGAGGGTGCTTTGGGGTAGCTCCCCAAAACATTTTGTCCCCATGTTGATGGGGACAAGGGCCTCATCCCCACAACCCTTGCCCGGTGGTTGTGGGGGTCTGCGGGCGGGGGGCTTATCGGAATCTGGAAGCCCCCTTTAACAAGGGGACCCCCAGTTCCTGGCCCTCCCCCCTGTGTGAAATGGTAAGGGGGTACAAAAGTACCCCTACCATTTCACAAAAAGTGTCAAAAATGTTAAAAATGAGAAGAGACCGTTTTTGACAATTCCTTTATGTAAATGCTTCTTCTATCTTCTATATTCTATCTTCCTTCGGTTTCTTCCTCCATCTTCTTCTTCTTCTGGTTCTTCCTCCGGTGTTCTCTTCCGGCATCTTCCTCCACGGCGTCTTCTTCCCTTCGTTTTCTGGGCCGCTCTGCATCAAGCATGCTGGGAGGCTCCCGCTGTGTGACGCTTCTGCTCTTTTGACGGTTCTTAAATAACGGAGGGCGGGGCCACCCGGTGACCCCGCCCCATCTGACGCACGGGGACTTGACGGGGACTTCCCTATGGCATTCCCCGTGATGTCAGAAGGGGGCGGGGTCACCCGTTACGTAGCACCATTCAGCGATTTTTACACAGCACCATTATGCGTTTTTGCACAGTTACAACATAAGCACTTTAGTATTCATCTACACTGAACATAGGGCAACTGTTGCTTCAGTTATTTTGCACAGCATCATTATTTATTTACATAATCGCAATTAGCGATTTTGTACACCATTTATCGCTTATTGTTAAATATTCCATATATATCATTAAACTGCGCTGAATATCATTTACTTTATAACATTTAAGTGCATTTACACACTTTGGATCTAGCTGCAACTTATCTGATTAGCATATACTTAGCGATTTTACATAGCAGCATCATGCGTTTTTGCACAGTTGCAACATAGTCATTCTATGTTTAATTACACTGAACATATGGCTATTGGCACTTTAATATATACTATGCGTTTACATTAGTATATTAATACCTAGAAACACTATTGCATTTGCACAACACTACGTGCACATATTCAGATTGGTTTGTTCAGCACTGTTTATTGTTGTTTTTTAGCAATTTTTACACAGCATCATTATGCAGTTTTGCACATTCACAACATAGGCACTTTAGTATTCATCTACATTGAACATAGGGCTACTGTTGCTTCAGTTATTTTGCACAGCATCATTAGCAATTTGCATAATCGCAATTAGCGATTTTGCACATCATTTATCGCTTATTGTTAATATTTTATATATATATCATAAAGCTGCGCTGATCATCATTTACTTTATATGTTGCAAACAGCAAAAGTGCGATCTGCTGCACACATCTCAAAAAAGGCCCACACCAAAGAACTTTTGGAAAAACGTGCAGAGTCAGCAGCGCCCTGCACATGTGGAGCTCTGCGGTGTGATGCAGTCGGTTGGCTGCCCTTAAGCTGGCCCCTGGAGGGCATTATGCCTCGCTGGAGATGTGCCTCCTCCTCCTCTCTTCTATCAGGCAGCTACGTAGAGTCAGTGACCTCATCATCCCCTCCCTCCTTACCACTGGAGCAAACCTGGCAGGATGCTGCAGCTGGGGTAACATGACTGCCAGTTTCTTGTCCTTCTTGGGCACCCCCCTCTTCTCTCTGGGCTCACGTTACTGCCTTCATCCTCAACCTGGGTACCATCATCAGAACCTTCACATGCTGGGCATCCTCCTGCAGCATGTACCCTACACTGTGGTTGAACAGTTCGGGGGAGTCCTCAGGGCATGATGCTAGGAAAGGAGTGACTGATGACTTTGAGCCAATGGAAGAGGCCGCTTTGGCAGCTGCATTGGCAGACAAAGTACCCTGAGCCTGGGTGACAGAGGATGAGGAGGATGAGGACGGCTTGGTCATCCACTCTACCAACTCTTCTGCATGTTGTGGCTCAACATGGCCAGCTCCCAAAAAAAAGGAAAAGCGTGCCCCACGGCCACGTGCTGAGGATGCACCTTGTCCACGACCAGCACTGTTTGCTATAGACACAGAGCCTGCTTGCCCTCTTTTAGTGGCCTGTGAGCGTCTGCCTCTCCTTGGTGGCCTTCCAGACATACTGTACAATTAGATTAGCAAAACAACGCCTGAAGTTTACTAAAAACAGTACACCAGGAATGGCCTACAGTAAGGTATAGGCTTGGCTAGACTACAATGCAGTGGATATATATTTTATGAACTGCAGCTCAGTGAGTCACCTGCCTGGCTGAAAGTGTCTTTGAACACGCACTCAGGGAATGGCCTACAGTCAGGTATAGGCTTGGCAAGACTATTGATATATACAAGCCTGTGTATATATATATATATATATATATATATATATATATATATATATATATATATATATATATATATATATATATATATATATATATATATAAATGAACTGCAGCTCAGTGAGTCACCTGCCTGAACATTCAATATTAATTAATTGAAAAGAGCCATTATAAAAGAATTTTGGCTTTTAATTTCCTCACCTATAAGATAATTATCAATAAAAACAATAAAAACAAAAGGAGAGGAGTGCCTCTAAGTAAAAAGTTTATTCAATTGATAAAATAAACAGTAGCCACTTACATTTAAAAACACAACGATGCTTAAGGCAGGTGGATATGTGTCAAGGAATGTGGTGTAGGAAGAAGCCGTTTCCCAGGAGTGTCTCGAATCTGTACTGCAATACGGCGGGGAGCCGGGACGGAACACAGCCAGTCCTGCAGAGGAGAGGAGCAGCCAACCTGTGGAGACCGCGTGTGACGTCAACTACTGTGAGGAACACAACGCGTTTCAGAGCATGCACAAGGCCTGTAAGGCGCATGCGCGCTCCTTTCTCAAGTGTGTAGACAGAGGAAAGGTGGAGTGGTATTTAAAAGTGTCATCTGCTGACTGAAAGAGCACGCAGCTGGCTGTGCAGTCAACAATATCTGCTGCGTTGCTCAATAGGCAGTGAAAGTTACTGGGAAATTTAAAATATGTGATCTATATATGTTAAAAACTTAATCAGGATCTAAATATTATGTAATGAGTGCATAACATGCTTCAAAGGGATAACCATATATAAACAATAACGCACAATTGGAGCAACTGTAATAAAGAAACATAAAGCAATGCAGATCCATGCTAAAGTAGGATAAAAGGTGAGATTAACAGTTGTTAAATAAAAACAAAAACAAAAATCAAAAAAAGCAACAACAAAATCTTCTCTAATATAACGTGAAAAGGCAACTTGCAGATTGAATGAATAAATAATAAAAAGGAGGGGGGAACAACTAAAAATTGGGATAGGTGCATATACGTCTTTACGCACTCATCCAAAAGGACTAATAAAAAACAGTATATGATAAGCTGGATGTGCTAAGTATGCATGCATCTATAATCACGCACATACACACATATCCCTACAATTACGTAAATGAATAAATTAAGGAAATTAAGATAATAATTATTAATAAAACGGAAAAAATTCATGAATAATCAGGAGAAGAAATTAAAGGATGGTGTTAACCTTGAGTTCCTCGTCGAGTCCATTAAGGGCAAGGGTGTCCAGAGTGTAGATCCAGAATGTTTCGCATTCACATAATCGCGAAAAACGCTCTGTTTCAGGTAAGCCCTTAGGTATAGATTCAATGACCCACACCTGAAGGCCCACTGTGGACTGAGCATGGTACTTTAAGAAATGGCATGGCACACTATGTTTATCGCTACCCAATTCCACTAAACGGCGGTGCTTGCCAAAATGTTGTTTTAGTGGGCAGACATATAGCAACTTACAAGGGCATATGAGACAATACACCACATAATCACTGGAACAATTGTGGAATTTGTCAAATGGGAAGAGCTTATCCTTGTGAGTAAAGCTCTTTTGTCCATGATTGACAAGTTTACAGGTCTTGCACAAAGGCTTGTTGCATCTGTACATCCCTATTAGGGGAATGAGGCAGAGGGGATCATCTTTTTTCATGCATTTTAACTTACTGGGTGCTATTTTGTTCTTTAGTGTAGGGGCCCTTCTGTAGGTGACCTTAGGTCTTTGGCATAAAGTAGTGTTCAAATGCTGGTCCTGCTTTAGGATGTTCCAATGTTTGCCGAGAATATGTTCCATTTTTTTATATTGGCTATGGAACCCTGTAACAAAACGTACCACAGATTCTTCCGGAGATTTAATGGCCTTCGGTTTCTTTCCTGGAAGATAGTGTTTATAGGCCTGTTCTATCAATTGGAGGGGGTAGCCTTTTTCAGTGAACTTGTCTTTGAGATGTGAGCTTTGGGCAATGTAATCACAATCTCTAGTGCAGTTCTGCCTGAGTCTGCAGAACTGTCCTTTAGGTGTATTGTTTTTTCATAGCGGATGGTGGCAACTATCATAATGTAAGTAAGAGTTCCCTGCAGTGGCCTTTGTGTAGTTGTGAGAGAAAATTATATCACCTTCATGGTTAAGCTCCAGGTCAAGAAAGGCTAGACTATCCTTATTCCAAACTGCTGTGAAAGAGAGCCCTAGATCATTGGTGTTACAGTGGACGACAAAGTCATCAACCTGGGAAGGAGAACCGTCCCAGATGATGACAATATCACCAATAGAACGACCAAAGAAAACTATATGTTGGGCAAATGGGTTATTATTTCAAATGAATTGGTTCTCCCACAGACCCATGGTCAAACTGGCGTAGGAGGGAGCAAAATTGGCTCCCACATACTATTATTATTTTATATCTTTTAATTATTCATCTGGATTATTTTATTTTTTGTCTGTCATTTTTTGCTTTGGTTATTCTGAGCACCAATTTTTTCCTGTTTTTTATAAGATAATTATCTGCCAGTTACCAAAAAGTTGGTAGTAATCTTGGACACAGTGAGTAAACGATGACCATGATAACTGGTAGTATACTGGCTCAGTCAGTTTAGGGAATCCTCACGTTATATGAATGCCCAGTAGACCAGAGGTAAAAGTTCCTACAGAATGTCCATAAAGACAAAAGATTATAATGAAAAAGGAACACATACAGTCAGAGGAATTACCTCTGGCTATTAAGCATAAGGTTAAATTTGCTGTATTAGCTGAGGCATTTACCTTTAAGGTTATATTCCTGGTGTTCTCTGTTTCAGTGACAGCACCGCATATAATGAAAGGGCAACTGCAAGAGACGCCAGCCCAAGGCATCTATTTGCACGTGCGTTGCAGCAGTGATGTCAGCCCGGCGCTGCCGGATGTGACGATCATCTGCCCGGGAGAACTAAACTGCACATGAGCCCAGACTCTCGAGCCGATGCATTGCAACCAATAGGAGGAGGAGGCTGCGCCAGACAAAACTACAACGAACAGACGATCTGTTACTACGGTTCTCCGTGTGCCCCGAGCAATCGCAGGAGCCTGGCAGTGATCACGACTGCCGGGCACTCGCATCGGCTCCGTGGGCGAGCAAGGGGCACGTGCGTGCCCTTAGTGGACAAAATACGAACCAATGTAACATGACGGCGATTGGGGTTTTTACAAGTAGCATCTGAAAAGTAGTCTGGAATATGAAGTTCCAGCACAAAGCCTATCACTGATTTTTAAAGGCACAGAACTACAAAACCCAGCCTGCATTGCATGAAAAGAGGATAATGGGAGAGACTATAAAATGACCTGCAGACAAGGCCCAAGCGCAGTTGCTTCCTAGATCTCATTGTGACAACACCATCCTGATGCTGTGTAAAGGGATTGCAGCCTACTAAGGGGCACACAGCCTATAGCTCCAATCCAGAGGGTCAGGACGCCATCTGCTTTCAGAAGGACACTCTGCAGCAACCTTGTATGCCACAGAATCGGCCAATTCACCAGGTCAGCAGACTGAATGCCATTGCAACACATCTGCGATTAGGAGAATCGTTTGATCACTCTTCAGAGGATCGCTGAACATGTACAGGATTGGTGAGGGAGCTCTTGCACAGGAATCTCATTGCCTTTTATAAATTACACATTTGAACACCGTGCACACAGACATCTGTTACCCGAATCATGTAGAGGAGTATTATATCACAAGACAGGTGTCTTACCCTGTTCCTTATCACTCTGTTACATCAAAGGACCCTTGTTCTTATAGCTCCAACTTGCAGGTGAAGATAGTGTGGGGCCTCACTCTTAGGACACTGTTTTTTACTGCTCTTAAAGGGGACATGCCACTGATACCTACAGTGTATTATTCCCAAAAGACTTTGAGGTATTATAGGTTAGCCCAGGGTTCCCCTTTAGTGATATTAATATCTACAAATATCCTTAGCTTTCTTAAATATTTGCTTATTACTGTTTAACACTGTACTCACTGGTGTTACTTTTGTTGTTGCTAATTGCCATTTATTGCTTTAACAGAAATTGTTTCAACCAAGTCCTGGCTACTTATACAGGACTTGGCTGACTAATATCACTTTAACCACTTGAGCCCCGGACCATTATGCTGCCTAAGGACCAGAGGTCTTTTTCCAATTTGGCACTGCGTCGCTTTAACTGCTAATTGCGCAGTCATGCAATGCTGTACCCAAACGAAATTTGCGTCCTTTTCTTCCCACAAATAGAGCTTTCTTTTGATGGTATTTGATCACCTCTGCGGTTTTTATTTTTTGCGCTATAAATGGAAAAAGACCGAAAATTTTGAAAAAAAATGATATTTTCTATTTTTTGTTATAAAAAAAATCCAATAAACTCAATTTTAGTCATACATTTAGGCCAAAATGTATTCGGCCACATGTTTTTGGTAAAAAAAATGTCAATAAGCGTATATTTATTGGTTTGCGCAAAAGCTATAGCGTCTACAAACTAGGGTACATTTTCTGTAATTTACACAGCTTTTAGTTTATGACTGCCTATGTCATTTCTTGAGGTGCTAAAATGGCAGGGCAGTACAAAACCCCCCCAAATGACCCCATTGTGGAAAGTAGACACCCCAAGGAAATTGCTGAGAGGCATGTTGAACCCATTGAATATTTATTTTTTTTGTCCCAAGTGATTGAATAATGACAAAAAAAAAAAAAAAAATATTTACAAAAAGTTGTCACTAAATGATATATTGCTCACACAGGCCATGGGCCTATGTGGAATTGCACCCCAAAATACATTCTGCTGCTTCTCCTGAGTATGGGGATACCACATGTGTGGGACTTTTTGGGAGCCTAGCCGCGTACGGGGCCCCGAAATCCAATCACCGCCTTCAGGATTTCTAAGGGCGTAAATTTATGATTTCACTCTTTACTGCCTATCACAGTTTCGGAGGCCATGGAATGCCCAGGTGGCACAAAACTCCCCCAAATGACCCCATTTTGGAAAGTAGACACCCCAAGCTATTTCCAGAGAGGCATATTGAGTCCATGGAATATTTTATATTTTGACACAAGTTGCGGGAAAGTGACACATTTTTTTTTTTTTTTTTTGCACAAAGTTGTCACTAAATGATATATTGCTCACACAGGCCATGGGCATATGTGGAATTGCACCCCAAAATACATTTAGCTACTTCTCCTGAGTACGGGGATACCACATGTGTGGGGCTTTTTGGGAGCCTAGCCGTGTACGGGACCCCGAAAACCAATCACCGCCTTCAGGATTTCTAAGGGTGAAAATTTTTGATTTCACTCTTCACTGCCTATCACAGTTTCGGAGGCCATGGAATGCCCAGGTGGCACAAAACCCCCCCAAATGACCCCATTTTGGAAAGTAGACACCCCAAGCTATTTGCTGAGAGGCATGGTGAGTATTTTGCAGCTCTCATTTGTTTTTGAAAATGAAGAAAGACAAGAAAAAACTTTTTTTTTTTTCTTTTTTCAATTTTCAAAACTTTGTGACAAAAAGTGAGGTCTGCAAAATACTCACTATACCTCTCATCAAATAGCTTGGGGTGTCTACTTTCCAAAATGGGGTCATTTGGGGGGGGTTTGTGCCACCTGGGCATTCCATGGTCTCCGAAACTGTGATAAGCAGTCAAGAGAGAAATCAAAAATTCACGCCCTTAGAAAGCCTGAAGGCGGTGCTTGGTTTTCGGGGTTCTGTACGCGGCTAGGCTCCCAAAAAGTCTCACACATGTGGTATCCCCGTACTCAGGAGAAGCAGCAGAATGTATTTTGGGGTATAATTTCACATATTCCCATAGCATGTTTGAGCAATATATCATTTAGTGACAATTTTGTGCAAAAAAAAAAAAAATTGTCTCTTTCCCGCAACTTGTGTCGCAATATAAAATATTCCATGGACTCGACATGCCTCTCAGCAAATAGCTTGGGGTGTCTACTTTCCAAAATGGGGTCATTTGGGGGGGTTTTGAACTGTCCTGGCATTTTATGCACAACATTTAGAAGCTTATGTCACACATCACCCACTCTTCTAACCACTTGAAGACAAAGCCCTTTCTGACACTTATTGTTTACATGAAAAAGTTTTTTTTTTTTGCAAGAAAATTACTTTGAACCCCCAAACATTATATATTTTTTTAAAGCAAATGCCCTACAGATTAAAATGGTGGGTGTTTCATTTTTTTTTTTCACACAGTATTTGCGCAGCGATTTTTCAAACGCATTTTTTGGGGAAAAAACACACTTTTTTAAATTTTAATGCACTAAAACACACTATATTGCCCAAATGTTTGATGAAATAAAAAAGATGACCTTAGGCCGAGTACATGGATACCAAACATGACATGCTTTACAATTGCGCACAAACGTGCAGTGGCAACAAAATAAATACATTTTTAAAAGCCTTTAAAAGCCTTTACAGGTTACCACTTTAGATTTACAGAGGAGGTCTACTGCAAAAATTACTGCCCTCGATCTAACCTTCGCGGTGATACCTCACATGCATGGTGCAATTGCTGTTTACATTTGACGCCAGACCGCCGCTTGCGTTCGCCTTAGTGCGAGAGCAGGGGGCGACAGGGGTGCTTTTATTTATTTTATTTTTTTTCTTTATTTTTTTTTGCTTTTTTATCTTATTTTTAAACTGTTCCTTTCATTTTTATTTTTTTTAATCATTTTTATTGTTATCTCGGGGAATGTAAATATCCCCTATGATAGCAATAGGTAGTGACAGGTACTCTTTTTTGAAAAAATTGGGGTCTATTAGACCCTAGATCTCTCCTCTGCCCTCAAAGCATCTGACCACACCAAGATCGGTGTGATAAAATGCTTCCCCAATTTCCCAATGGCGCTATTTACATCCAGCGAAATCTAAGTCATAAAATGCTCGTAGCTTCCGGTTTCTTAGGCCATAGAGATGTTTGGAGCCACTCTGGTCTCTGATCAGCTCTATGGTCAGCTGGCTGAATCACCGGCTGCATTCTCAGGTTCCCTGTTGAGACAGAAGAGCCAGAGAAAAACACGGAAGACGGTGGGGGGGGGCATTCCCTCCCACGGCTTGTAAAAGTAGTCTAGAGGCTAATTAGCCGCTAGGATTGCTTTTACATGAAAGCCGACCGCTGGCTGAAAAGAATGATACCAAGATGATACCTAAACCTGGAGGCATCATTCTGGTATAACCACTCAAAGTTGTGAATGGCGTACCTGAAGACAAAAAAATGGTTAACAATAAAGCACAGTAAACGGTAAAGTATAAAAAATTGCATACCTGAAAAGCAAACATGATAAAGCATAATAACAATAAAACATTGCAGAATAGAATACAGTAAAAAAGAGCAGAACAATAGAGAGAATAGAGAGAGAGAGAACAATAAAACGACAACTATTTTTTTTTATTTTATATATATATATTTTTTTTTTTTTACACTTTTTTTGTAACTAACTTTTATAACTGTAACCGGTTCCAGGTTCGGGTCTCTCAAAATGCGATGGCATCTTGGGAGACCCTGTGAAAGTGTGCCTAGTCTGTGCAATGCTGTACCCTACGCTAATACTCAACTAGTGCATGGTAGCGTTCAAAACATTCACCAATGCAAAGACCAGGATTGTCAGGACAGGAGGGACAATAATAGCGGGTGTCACGCCTATATCCGCGCTAGCTGCAGACACAATATCTTTTTTGGGGGCGTTCGCTGGGTAGGGGTACTCGGGAAGACATAAAGAAAATGCCTCTCATGCAGCCGACTGCATTTGGTTGGGGATGTGAATGGGGGAAGTACGGGCGCTGCAGAAGCGGTGGGTTCCCAATTAGGATTAGCGAATGCAGTAGGAAGGGCACTATGGGCACGACGGGCCTGTGTTTGTCTTTCTGGTGGCAGCGGGACACTACTTGTGCTTGCCACCTCACCAGCTTGAACTGCACTTATGGGACTCGCCACGTCACCAAGTGTTACTGCAGTGCTGGTTTGACTACGACCGGGGTGTACTAGGCCGCTGGCGCTTGCCAGTTCACCAAAACGCTACCAAAAAATCTGTTAGCGATCGCAGGGATCAGGCCTGACTCTGCGAACGCTGCAGTTATGCGTTTTAGTCTTTTGTAAGTGACAGTGATCGATCGATACTGCACTTGGGTGGGCTGGGCTGGGCCGGGCGGAGGGGCAAAACGCAGGTGCTAGCAGGTATCTGGGCTGATCCCGCTAACACTGCGTTTGTGAGAACCCTAAACTGCTTGGGATGCTAGTATAGATCTGATCGGATCAGATATTGATCCGTTCAGATACTATACCACTAAGGGTGGTATACGGTGCGTGCGTGGGTGTTAGCGGTACTGGCGCTAACCTGACGCTGCCTGGGGCTGGTGCTTGCCAGTTCACCAAAATACTACCAAAAAAACTGTTAGCGATCGCAGGGATCAGGCCTGACTCTGTGAACGCTGCAGTTATGCATTTAGTGTTTTGTAAGTGTCAGTGATCGATCGATACTGCACTTGGGTGGGCTGGGCCGGGCGGAGGGGCAAAACGCAGGTGCTAGCAGGTAACTGGGCTGATTCCGCTAACACTGCGTTTTTGGGAACCCTAAACTGCTGGGGACACTAGTATAGATCTGATCGGATCAGATATTGATCCGTTCAGATACTATACCACTAAGGGAGGCGTATGCTGCGTGCGTGGGTGTTAGCGGTACTGGCGCTAACCTGACCCTGCCTGGGGCTGGTGCTTGCCAGTTCACCAAAATACTACCAAAAAAACTGTTAGCGATCGCAGGGATCAGGCCTGACTCTGCGAACGCTGCAGTTATGCGTTTAGTCTTTTGTAAGTGACAGTGATCGATCGATACTGCACTTGGGTGGGCTGGGCTGGGCCGGGCGGAGGGGCAAAACGCAGGTGCTAGCAGGTATCTGGGCTGATCCCGCTAACACTGCGTTTGTGAGAACCCTAAACTGCTGGGGATGCTAGTATAGATCTGATCGGATCAGATATTGATCCGTTCAGATACTATACCACTAAGGGTGGTGTACGGTGCGTGCGTGGGTGTTAGCGGTACTGGTGCTAACCTGACGCTGCCTGGGGCTGGTGCTTGCCAGTTCACCAAAATACTACCAAAAAAACTGTTAGCGATCGCAGGGATCAGGCCTGACTCTGTGAACGCTGCAGTTATGCATTTAGTGTTTTGTAAGTGTCAGTGATCGATCGATACTGCACTTGGGTGGGCTGGGCCGGGCGGAGGGGCAAAACGCAGGTGCTAGCAGGTATCTGGGCTGATTCCGCTAACACTGCGTTTTTGGGAACCCTAAACTGCTGGGGACACTAGTATAGATCTGATCGGATCAGATATTGATCCGTTCAGATACTATACCACTAAGGGAGGCGTATGCTGCGTGCGTGGGTGTTAGCGGTACTGGCGCTAACCTGACCCTGCCTGGGGCTGGTGCTTGCCAGTTCACCAAAATACTACCAAAAAAACTGTTAGCGATCGCAGGGATCAGGCCTGACTCTGCGAACGCTGCAGTTATGCGTTTAGTCTTTTGTAAGTGACAGTGATCGATCGATACTGCACTTGGGTGGGCTGGGCTGGGCCGGGCGGAGGGGCAAAACGCAGGTGCTAGCAGGTATCTGGGCTGATCCCGCTAACACTGCGTTTTTGGGAACCCTAAACTGCTGGGGACGCTAGTATAGATCTGATCGGATCAGATATTGATGCGTTCAGATACTATACCACTAAGGGAGGTGTATGCTGCGTGCGTCAGTGTTAGCGGTACTGGCGCTAATCTGACGCTGCCTGGGGCGGCGCATATCACCGCCGGGCGATCAGGGGGCTAAACCTTTATTCGGTAATAAACGGCGGGTGCCCTGACACTATAAAAAATAAACAAACTAACCAGCGTCAACCGTAACGGTTATACGGTGATCAGTGGTGAAAGGGTTAACTAGGGGGCAATCAAGGGGTTAAAACATTTATTCGGTAGTATATGGGGGTCCCTGACGCTATAAAACGCTGACGGCGAACCTAAATATTTATGTCCCTAACTAGCGTCACCAGCGACACTAATACAGCGATCAGAAAAATGATCGCTTAGTGACACTGGTGACAGGGGGTGATCAAGGGGTTAAAACTTTATTAGGGGGGGTTAGGGGGGTACCCTAGACCTAAAGGGGGGTAATACTCACTGTCCCAACACTAACTGTCACAAACTGACACCAATGCAGTAATCAGAAAAAAAAAAAAAAAAAACTGCTGGTGTCAGTTTGTGACAGGGGGGGGTGATTGGGGGGGGATCGGGGGGCGATCGGGGGGGGGGATCGGGGTGTTTTGTGTGCCTGGCATGTTCTACTGTGTGTGTTGGTGCACTCACATTGATGTCTTCTCTCCTCGGGCCGGAACGGAAATTACCGACCCGAGGAGAGATGACATCATTTCCTTTGCTGCTGTTTAGCATACAGCAGCAAAGGAATGATTCGATTGGCCGGCGGCGATCGCGAGGGGGGGGCCACGAACGGATGGTCTCCCCCTCACCACCGATCGCCGGGGCACAAAGGACGACCGCCTCGGGCACCGGGGGGGGTCCGATCGGACCCCCCACCCGCGGAAGGCAAATCACGTACACTGTACGTGATTTTGCCTGTCCGTGCCACTTTGCCGACGTACATCGGCGTGAGGCGGTCGTCAAGTGGTTAAAGCTTTCTCTGTTCCAAGTAAATTTGAGAGAGCAGAACTGTGTCTGTGTGTTATTACTGTGTTATTCCACTAATCACATTGCTAGGTGCGCCAGAGGGGATGGGGCAGTTCTTTGGGGTTGAGAGGCAGAGTAATGGAGTGAACAAACAAAAGCAGCTCCTTTGGGGGTATCACTACATATGTTTTTGTTTTATTCACTAACTCTGCATCACAATATTGTATGATTAGACAATAAATGACCATCAACAGAACGTCAACAGGGTCATCCCTCTGGTCACTTTTCTCTTTCCTGTGAAAATGTTTCTTGCAAGCTCATGCTGTCTGCTGTCTGTTGCTGTCTGCTGTCTGTTGCTGTCTGCTGTCTGTTGCTGTTTGCTGGGGTGCTTTTTGGGGGCTTTTCCATTGACTTTTGCTGTCACTTTTTAAATAGCTCTTTTTTTTTGGTTTCATCAGTCTATCAATTAAGGGGTGTGGTTAATTGCTCACAGGTGACTATTTAACTGGTTGCAGGGCTCAGTGTGAGCGTGCTCAGTTTGAAGCAGTGGAGCTTGGTGTAAGTGGAACTGAATTAAGTGGGAGTTAAACACAAGAGTTTAAAACAGGAGGTTATAACAGGGGTCATAGTACCTGTGTAGTGTGAGTATCTGAGTGTTGTCTGAGTAGTGTGTGTGGATCGTTAGTACTGTGTATTGTGTACCTGTGTATTGTCTTGTTGTGTACCTGTGTATTGTCTTGAGTATTAGTGCCAGGAAGCTAGCTGTTAGGTAATTTGGACAGGGTAAAATTCCCCAATCCTCACTAAATTTAATAGGTACGATGCCCGGCGGGTGTGGAGAGGCGGCTCTTTGTACATCTTGCCGCATGTATGCATTCCTTGATCATCCGATCGAGGGCGAATACTGCTGTGCAAAATGTAAGCACATTGTTTCCCTGGAAGCCCAGGTTCTGAATCTAGGGAAGCAACTGTCAGCACTGAGAAGTCCCTCCATACTAAAGGTGAGCCAGGAACGTACATGGCAGGTGCCGGCAGGGGCCAGCACAGAGGCGGGTGGAGACAAAGAGGTGCAGGCACTAGCAAAGAGTAGATGGGTGACAGTCAGGAGGGGTAGAGGGGGAAGTGCCAGAGAGGCCGTTCCAGGACTGGAGCATCCCAATAAGTACGCTCCATTGAGTGACATTGGTGAAACCAGTCAGGGACCAGCACTGCTGGAGATGAGGGACTCTCCTAGCTGCCAGGGGAAGAACTCCTCCAGTGAGAGTGGGGGGGCAGCAAAGGGAAAGGAAAGACAGATTCTGGTGGTAGGGGACTCAATTCTTAGAAGGACAGAGAGGGCAATCTGTAACCAAGACCTGAAGCGCCGAACAGTATGTTGTCTACCGGGCGCTCGGGTTCGGCACATCACGGATCTTGTGGACAGATTACTGGGAGGGGCTGGGGAAGACCCGGCTGTCATGGTGCACGTTGGCACCAATGACAAAGTCAGAGGCAGATGGAGTGTCCTAAAGAACGATTTTAGGGACTTAGGAGCTAAATTGAGGAAAAGGACCTCCAAGGTAGTGTTCTCAGGAATACTACCGGTACATCGAGCCACACCAGAAAGGCAGAGGGAGATTAGGGAAGTAAACAAGTGGCTGAAGAGCTGGTGTAGTAAGGAGGGGTTTGGGTTCCTGGAGGACTGGGCCGACTTCTCAGTCGGTAACCGGTACTATAGAAGGGACGGACTGCACCTAAATGAGGAGGGTGCAGATCTGCTGGGAATGAAGATGGCCAAAAAGTTAGAGGGGTTTTTAAACTAGGCGATGGGGGGGAGGGTCCAGAGACAGTGATAGCCAGCGCGGAAGATATTCCAGAGGGTAGTATTGGGGGCATTAGTGGTAGGTTAACCAAAGCACAAAAACACAAGGTGAGTATAGTAGCAAGTCCTAGTTGCAATCTTGAAACACCCAATACGAGGACAATATGCGACCAGTCTAAACTATGTGGCATGTTCACCAATGCCAGGAGCATGGCGGACAAGATGGGTGAACTAGAGATACGGTTGTACAAGGAGGATTTGGATTTTGTGGGAATTTCAGAGACCTGGTTCAACAGCTCTCATGATTGGCTGGCAAACATTCAAGGGTATACCCTATACCGCAAGGATAGAGAAGGTAAAAAAGGGGGAGGGGTATGCCTATATATCAAGAATAATGTACAAGTGAGTGTGAGAGATGACATCACTGAGGGGGCTAGGGAGGAGGTGGAATCTTTATGGGTAGAGCTCCAAAGGGATGAAGCTAAGGGGAAAATAATACTGGGAGTATGCTATAGGCCCCCAAACCTGAGGGAGGAAGTGGAGACGGATCTCCTATCACAAATTGGATTAGCAGCAAGGATGGGAAGTGTTATCATAATGGGGGATTTTAATTATCCAGACATAGACTGGGCGGAGGGAACCGCGCATTCATTTAAGGCTCGCCAGTTCCTTAGTGTTTTGCAGGACAATTTTATGGGTCAGATGGTAGACGCACCAACTAGAAATAAAACATTACTAGATCTACTGATTACCAATAATACAGACCTGATAACAGATGTGGTAATACGGGGCAATTTAGGTAACAGCGATCACAGGTCAATTAGTTTCAGTATAAATCACACAAATAGGAAACATGAAGGGAACACAAAGACACTGAATTTCAAAAGAGCCAACTTCCCTAAACTACAAACCTTGCTAAAAGGCATAAATTGGGATAAAATATTAGGAACAAAGAATACGGAGGAGAGATGGGTTTGCTTTAAGAGCATATTAAATAAGGGCATTAGCCAATGTATCCCATTGGGTAATAAATTTAAAAGAGCGAACAAACATCCTGGATGGCTTAACTCCGATGTAAAAATGCATATAAAAGCAAAGGAGAAGGCCTTTAAAAAATACAAGGTTGAGGGATCATCCTCAGCATTCAGTATTTATAAAGAATGCAATAAGAAATGTAAGGGTGCAATTAGGATGGCTAAGATAGAACATGAAAGACACATAGCGAAGGAGAGCAAAAGAAATCCCAAGAAATTCTTTAAGTATGTAAACAGTAAAAAAGGGAGGACAGACCATATTGGCCCCATAAAGAATGAGGAAGGACATCTGGTTACAAAGGATGGGGAGATGGCAAAGGTATTGAATTTATTCTTCTCCTCAGTCTTCACAAGTGAATCGGGGGGCTTCAGTAACCAAAACTGCAGTGTTTATCCTCATGACACATCACAGGAAGCACCTCCATGGTTAACAGAGGACGGAATTAAAATTAGACTTGAGAAACTTAACATTAATAAATCACCGGGACCAGATGGCTTGCATCCGAGGGTACTTAGGGAACTCAGTCAGGTGATTGCCAGACCGTTGTTCCTAATATTTACAGACAGTCTATTGACTGGAATGGTACCAGCTGATTGGAGAAAAGCCAATGTAGCACCAATATTTAAAAAGGGCCCAAAAAACATCCCTGTGAATTACAGACCAGTTAGCCTAACATCAATAGTATGTAAAGTCTTGGAGGGGATGATAAGGGACTATATACAAGATTTTAGTAATAAGAATGATTTCATTAGCAGTAATCAGCATGGATTCATGAAGAATCGTTCTTGCCAAACCAATCTATTAACCTTCTATGAGGAGGTGAGTTGCCATCTAGATAAAGGAAGGCCCGTAGACGTGGTGTATCTGGATTTTGCAAAAGCATTTGACACAGTTCCCCATAAACGTTTACTATACAAAATAAGGTGCGTTGGCATGGACCATAGGGTGAGTACATGGATTGAAAACTGGCTACAAGGGCGTGTTCAGAGGGTGGTGATAAATGGGGAGTACTCAGAATGGTCAGGGGTGGGTAGTGGGGTTCCCCAGGGTTCTGTGCTGGGACCAATCCTATTTAATTTGTTCATAAACGACCTGGAGGATGGGATAAAGAGTTCAATCTCTGTATTTGCAGACGATACTAAGCTAAGCAGGGCAATAACTTCTCCTCAGGATGTGGAAATCTTGCAAAAAGACCTGAACAAATTAATGGGGTGGGCGACTACATGGCAAATGAGGTTCAATGTAGAAAAATGTAAAATAATGCATTTGGGTGGCAAAAATATGAATGCAATCTATACACTGGGGGGAGAACCTCTGGGGGAATCTAGGATGGAAAAGGACCTGGGGGTCCTAGTGGATGATAGGCTCAGCAATGGCATGCAATGCCAAGCTGCTGCTAATAAAGCAAACAGAATATTGGCATGCATTAAAAGGGGGATCAACTGCAGAGATAAAACGATAATTCTCCCGCTCTACAAGACTCTGGTCCGGCCGCACCTGGAGTATGCTGTCCAGTTCTGGGCACCAGTCCTCAGGAGGGACGTACTGGAAATGGAGCGAGTACAAAGAAGGGCAACAAAGCTAATAAAGGGTCTGGAGGATCTTAGTTATGAGGAAAGGTTGCAAGCACTGAACTTATTCTCTCTGGAGAAGAGACGCTTGAGAGGGGATATGATTTCAATTTACAAATACTGTACTGGTGACCCCACAATAGGGATAAAACTTTTTCGCAGAAGAGAGTTTAATAAGACTCGTGGCCACTCATTACAATTAGAAGAAAAGAGGTTTAACCTTAAACTACGTAGAGGGTTCTTTACTGTAAGAACGGTAAGGATGTGGAATTCCCTTCCACAGGCGGTGGTCTCAGCGGGGAGCATTGATAGCTTCAAGAAACTATTAGATAATCACCTGAATGACCGCAATATACAGGGATATGTAATGTAATACTGACACATTATCACACACATAGGTTGGACTTGATGGACTTGTGTCTTTTTTCAACCTCACCTACTATGTAACTATGTAACTATGTAACTATGAGCTTTAATTGGTTCTTTGTGCTGCCCTACCCTTTCCCAGACTGAGTGCTGTTGGAAAAGAGGCTGGTGATGGGATAGATTCAAGTACTTAAAGTGGTTGTTAACCCACCGTACTAACATAGTCGTATCCCCTCTGTATCATAATAACATTTGTCCCTGTGTATCAGGCTCCTACTTACCAGACCGGCGAGTCCTGTCGGGCAGAGGGTAGGCTCCCTTACCCTCCGACTATCGGCCCCCTGGTAGAGTAAACAGAGAGCGCGAAAGTACGGAGTGGTATGAAGGCCTGTGTTGCTGTCCAGGTATTGCAGTCCGGATGCTGCAGGGTTAATAGCTGGAAAGACTGGAGTAGGCTGGAGCACCGTCACTGAGCTGAGCAGGCTTGTGTGGACAACAGGATGGAAGTCTGCAGACAGGCAGATAGGATCCTAGGGAGCAGGCAGATGGATGGTCAGGAGGCAGGCCGGGTTTGGCAATAGGCAGTCGGCAAAAGTACAGTGGAACAGGCAAGCGGATGGTCAGACAAGCAGAGGTCGGTGCAGGCAGAGTTCAGAGAGGGGTCGGGGGACAAGGCCGGGTCAATAGGTATAGCAGGAACAGACAAGGTACACGGTCAGGCTCAGGAACGACTAGCTGTTGGTTAGGCAGCACTGGTCACAAGAACTCACTGGCTTAAATGGGGCTTTTGGCGCCAAACGACGTGCACGCGCGCACCCCGGCACACACAGGCACGCGCGCCCGCCAACGCCCGCGCGCGCGCCCCCGCACACCGGCGTGCACAGTGGAACGATCCTGGACACACACGCCGGCGCCGCGAGGAACACGCACGGCGAGGTCCGCAGGAACGCACGCGCCAACGTGCGCCGACGCACCCTGACGCACACCACCGTGGGCGCACCGCCTGCCGAGGTAAGGCCCCTGACAGTGCCCCCCCTCAAGGGCAGCCTCCGGATGCCCAGCTGGGCCAACCTGGGTGCATGGGAGTTCTTGAAGGCTCGTAGCAATTCGTTGGCATGGAGGTTACCTTCGGGTTCCCAAGAATTATCCTCGGGTCCATACCCCTTCCACTTAATGAGGTACTGGAGCTGATTCTGCCTCTTCCTACAATCCAGGATTGCCTCGACTTCGAACTCCTCCTCATTGTTGACCAAAACAGCCTCCGGTGGCTTGGCCTTACGGTCAGGAAAGGGATCGTGGATAACTGGTTTCAGTAACGAAACATGAAAGACCGGGTGGATTCTAAGGGACTCTGGCAGACTAAGTTCAAAGGCAACATCATTCACCTTTCTTTTCACCCGAAATGGGCCCAGAAACTTAGGTCCTAACTTCCTGGAGGGACAAGCCAACTTTAGGTTAGTTGTAGAGAGCCACACTTGGTTGCCAGGCTCAAGGACGAGTTCTCCTCGCCTTTTCTTGTCGAACATCCTTTTGAAGGAAGCCTGGGATTGGGCCATGGTTTCCTGCAAGATTTTACAGTTACTAGAGAAGAACTCCATTGTTTCCGTTACTGCGGGTAGAGTACATTCCGGGATAGAACTGGGAAGGAAAGAAGGGTTGAATCCATAATTCGCAAAGAAAGGCGTCTGGTTGATGGCAGAGTGTAGGGAGTTATTATACGAGAATTCGGCGACTGGTAACAAGGATACCCAGTCATCTTGCGTAAATACAGAAAAACAACGGAGGTATTGCTCCAGGGTCTGGTTAGTTCTTTCTGTCTGGCCGTTCGTCTGAGGGTGGTAGGCCGAGGAGAACGCTAATTCAATTTCCAGGGCGGCACACAGTGCTCTCCAAAACCGGGAGGTAAATTGGACACCCCGATCGGATACAATATTCGCGGGTACCCCATGTAACCTTACTACTTCCTTGACGAATATCTTCGCCGTTTCTACGGCTGTGGGAGTACCCTTCATAGGGATGAAGTGTGCCATCTTGGATAGCCTATCGATCACCACAAAGATGGTTGAGAAACCTTCAGAGGGGGGTAGCTCCACAATGAAGTCCATTGATAACATTCTCCAAGGTCTGTCAGGAATCGGTAAGGGTCTCAATAAACCCCAGGCCTTTGAGCGGTTGCATTTATTCCGGGCACAAGTGTGGCAAGAACCCACATACCTCTTACAGTCCTCCAGGAGACATGGCCACCAAAAGGTGCGTAGCACCAATTCCGAGGTTTTCCGGGCTCCGAAGTGACCCGCCAGCTTGTGGTCATGACATAGTTCCAGTACCAGCACCCTAAATTTTTCAGGTACAAAAATCTTGCCTTCATGCCAGAGCAACCCATCACTTAAACTGGTTCCAGTAGGTAGAGGAATTTCAGAGGAAGCCTGTTTAATTCTGGAAATTAAATCTCCCTGGAGAAGTAAGAAATTTCCTGCTGGCAAAATAGTATCAGGAGGAGTGCTTTCCTTGGAATCGTGAAACATTCGTGATAGGGCATCAGGTTTTCCATTCTTGGATCCGGGTCTGTACGTGATATGAAAGGAGAAGTGGGAAAAAAAAAGTGCCCATCTAGCCTGTCGTGGTCTGAGTCGCTTGGCTGCTCTTAGATATTCTAAGTTCTTGTGATCGGTAAAGATGAGAACCGGATGTACAGCACCTTCCAGTAGATAGCGCCATTCTTCCAGAGCCGCTTTGATGGCCAACAGTTCCCGGTCTCCCACATCATAATTTTTCTCAGATGACGAGAGTTTACGGGAAAAGAATGCTACAGGAAACAAGAGGGCTTTGGGCCCCTGGCGTTGAGAAAGTACTGCCCCCACTGCGATCTCTGAAGCATCCACTTCCAGTACAAACGGTAACGCAGGGTCCGGGTGCTTGAGGATAGAAGCAGAAGTAAACAGTCCCTTTAATTTCTCGAATGCTGCCTGTGCTCGGGACGACCAACAGAATCGTACCCCCTGTCTAGTAAGTTCCGTTATTGGTGAAATGATCTTAGAGAAGTCTTTAATAAATTTCCTGTAGAAGTTGGAAAATCCTACGAAACGTTGGACCCCTTTCTTGTCTGTAGGAGCAGGCCAGTCCAGGATGGCCGATACTTTTTGTGGATCCATTTTGATTCCTTCAACAGAGATAATGAGTCCCAAGAACTGGATACTCTGCCGTTCGAACTCACACTTGTCCAGTTTAGCGTATAAGCCATGTTGCCTAAGCCGGACGAGAACATTCCTGACGTGCCTGCGATGATCAGCCAAAGAAGAGGAGAAGATGAGTATGTCGTCCAGATAAACGATGACGTAGAGGTCCAGGATTTCTCTAAAGATGTCGTTCACAAAGTGCTGGAACGTAGCTGGGGCATTACAAAGACCGAAGGGCATGACCTGGTACTCGAAATGCCCGAAACGAGTGCGAAACGCAGTCTTCCACTCGTCACCCTCTCGGATGCGGATTAAGTTGTAAGCACCCCGGAGATCCAATTTAGTAAAGATTCTGGCAGTGCCCAGCCTTTGGAATAACTCAGGTACCAGAGGGAGCGGGTAGCGATTTTTAATCGTTATCTTATTCAATTCGCGGTAATCGATACATGGCCGCAGAGAATGGTCTTTCTTTTCCACAAAGAATAGGCCCGCACCGGCCGGGGAGGTGGACGGGCGGATAAATTTCTTCTTTAGATTTTCGTCTAAATACTGCTTCAGGGTGTCCAGCTCCTGCTCAGTCAGGGGGAAGTTCCGGCCAAAAGGTACCTCGGTTCCAGGAAGCAATTCAATTGGACAGTCGTAGGGCCTGTGTGGAGGTAGCAATTCTGCCCCCTTTTTACTAAACACATCCGCAAAGTCTCGGTAAGGCTCAGGGATAGCTTGAAGCAGATCAACATCTGGATGTAGACAGAGGAGTTGGGTAACCTCACGGCCTGTCCCTTGTATACAGTGTTGAAGACAATATCCAGAGAGGAACTCGACATTTCCAGAAGCCCAGTTGATTTGGGGGTTGTGCACCTGTAGCCAAGGTATTCCAAGAATGACTGGAAAGAGAGGGGACGAGATGGCGTCCAGACAGAGATATTCATGGTGTCGCTGGCCCATGATGGCTTCTAAGGGGACGGTCTCCTGAGTGACCGGGCCGGAACGGAGAGCAGAACCGTCAGCAAGATGAACAGCAAGGCTTTGAGTTTTGGTTTGGAGAGGAATGGCATGTTGGGAGGCAAAGGTCCGGTCGATAAAACAGCTGCAGGCTCCAGAATCAATGATAGCTGGGACTTGGATGGCCTTTCCGGGAAGCTGTAAAGTGACAGAAATGGTTAGGTGCGTGCCAATAGTGGGTACAATAGTAGCGCAGGTATGAACATCAGAGCGACACTTACGCATCTTGTTGGGGCAACCGCTGGCGTAGTGCCCAGATTCCCCACAGTAGAGGCAGAGGTTGTGTGCCCGTCTACGTGTCTTCTCCTCTGGGGTCAAAGAAGGGCGGAACAGACCGAGCTGCATTGGTTCAGGTGCATCATAGGTCGAGGCAGGTGGAGGAGCGGGAGATCTGCTGGGAGGACAGGGTACTTGTGGAATCATCCAGGTGGGACGAAAGGTACTGGTGGTTCTTTCAGTACATCGCTCTCGCAGTCTACGGTCTATTTGGATGGACAGATTGATAAGCTCTTCCAGGGTCTGCGGTACCCCTACTCGTGCCAACTCATCTTTGAGGGGTTCTGACAACCCCATCCTGAACTGATGGCGCAACGCGGCGTCGTTCCATGCCGTGTCAGAACTCCAGTGTCTGAACTCGACGGCATAGTCTTCTGCTGTTCGACGGCCTTGACGAAGGGCCTGTAAAGTGGCTTCCGCGGTGGCAGTGAGCTGGGGGTCTTCGTATAGTTGGGACATGGCACCAAAGAAGGCCTCCAGACTATCCAAGACGACTGATTTCTGCTCCAAAAGTCGATGGGCCCATGTTTGTGGTTCACCAGAAAGTAAGGAAATCACAAAGCCCACTTTCGTGACTTCAAGGGAGAATGTGCGTGGCTGTAGGGCGAAGTAAAGGTTGCAGGCATTCCGGAAGGCACGATACCTACTTCGGTCTCCGAGAAATCTTTCAGGTACTGGTACTTTTGGCTCAGGAGGTAACATGACCACAGAGGGTGCTGAGGTGGCTGCTGCGGACCCTGGTGAACCGGAAGGTGCGGACAAGGCCTGTACACGCTCTTCCAAGCTGGAGTATCCCTCTTGTATGCTTTTCACAGCCTGGGTTAGACCCGCCAGATGTCGGCAAAGTTCGTCCATGGGAGAGGCCCCCTGCCCGGACTCGGTCATGGCTGCCTAATACTATCAGGCTCCTACTTACCAGACCGGCGAGTCCTGTCGGGCAGAGGGTAGGCTCCCTTACCCTCCGACTATCGGCCCCCTGGTAGAGTAAACAGAGGGCGCGAAAGTACGGAGTGGTATGAAGGCCTGTGTTGCTGTCCAGGTATTGCAGTCCGGATGCTGCAGGGTTAATAGCTGGAAAGACTGGAGTAGGCTGGAGCACCGTCACTGAGCTGAGCAGGCTTGTGTGGACAACAGGCTGGAAGTCTGCAGACAGGCAGATAGGATCCTAGGGAGCAGGCAGATGGATGGTCAGGAGGCAGGCCGGGTTTGGCAATAGGCAGTCGGCAAAAGTACAGTGGAACAGGCAAGCGGATGGTCAGACAAGCAGAGGTTGGTGCAGGCAGAGTTCAGAGAGGGGTCGGGGGACAAGGCCGGGTCAATAGGTATAGCAGGAACAGACAAGGTACACGGTCAGGCTCAGGAACGACTAGCTGTTGGTTAGGCAGCGCTGGTCACAAGAACTCACTGGCTTAAATGGGGCTTTTGGCGCCAAACGACGTGCACGCGCGCGCCCCGGCACACACAGGCACGCGCGCCCGCCAACGCCCGCGCGCGCGCCCCCGCACACCGGCGTGCACAGTGGAACGATCCTGGACACACACGCCGGCGCCATGAGGAACACGCACGGCGAGGTCCGCAGGAACGCGCGCGCCAACGCGCGCCGACGCACCCTGACGCACACCACCGCGGGCACCCCGCCTGCCGAGGTAAGGCCCCTGACACTGTGTAATATGAAAAAAAACTGCTGATTTGTACCTGTATAAGCTGCACTCTGAGCACTCAGCTGACATGTCAGCTCCCTTGTTTCTCCAGCTCAGAGCTGAAGTGGGCAGGGCCGAGCTGTCCTGCTGACGGCAGCCGGTGGAGGAGGGGGAGAGAGGAGAGAGACGACAATCAGCTGAGCAGCTGGAGCCGTTTATACAGGTACAGATCGGCTGAGTAACAAGTGTAGGCGCAACAACTCAGGATTCATATATGACCCCCAAAAAAATGCATCTGCTAATACATAGATGTATCTAAAATGGAGCTCTCTAAAGTAAAATTATGAGTGATCAATAGTCCATATAGCAAACACAGGCTGTGAGTCTCTGTAGTAATGCTAAAAAGAGGGATAAGAAACGTCCAAAGGAAGCAAGCAGGGCTGCCATCATAGTAGGGAAGAAACCATATTCCTGGAACTGCAAAAGAAACAAGTGGAGAGGCGCCTCTGGGTGCAGTCATTTTTTATAAAGTTGTCTGCTGAGAAAGGAGCGTGACTTGCAGTACACTCAAGTGTGCATGCTTACAAAACGCGTCCACTTCCTATGACGTCATCCCCTGCGGCCAGCTGTCCTCTGTGTTCCAAGCCTCGTTCTGAGGCTGCCTTCCGGAGTCGGCTTTAACATCGTTCGGAAGAGATACTGTCATCACTCACAGTTCGGATCGCATATGGCACAGTTTTGGGAGCATCATCATGACATTTGATACCATGCCTTTTATCTTCCTACAAATGTGAGTTGATCTTATTTGTTATTAAAGCTATTTTATTAAAAATGACTGCACCCAGAGGCGCCTCTCCACTTGTTTCTTTTACAGATTGGCTGAGTTTTTACATTACACAGGCACAGATGTTCTAATGCTACAGGGGGGATAAGAATATTTATTATCAGATATGAGAGGAGCAGGAGCAGGGGGGGCAGGTGCAGCTACGAGCAGGGAGGGGAGTGGGAAGAAGACAGAGGACACAGACACAGGGAGAGCTGCAGACAGTAGAGTTGTGGCTGGCGGAATCACGCAAATAGACGACAATGTCAGGGGCTCAGCAGCCATGATTATCGTGGTCCATTTAAAGGGTGGAGGGTATAGCCAGGCAGGATCAGCCAGGTTTTTTAGGGTATACAGGGGGCCAAATAACACAGCACAAGCGCTGTGCTGTATAATATGCTTTGAAGGAACAGGATCAGATTGTTTGTTTTTTTTGGGTTAACAAACGCTTTAAAGTGATTGTAAAGTCTTGTTTTTTTTTTCTATAAAAATAATAAACATGTTATACTTGCCTGCTCTGTGCAGTGGTTTTGCACAGAGCAGCCCAGATCCTCCTCTTCTCGGGTGCCTCTTCTGTGCTCCTGGCCCCTCCCACCTGTTGAGTGCCCCAACAGCAACCAGCTTGCTATGGGGCACGTCAGTTCAGAGATGGAGCTGCGGTTAGGCCCTGCCCGCTCTCCTGATTGGCTAACTGACTTTGATTGACAGTGGTGGGAGCCAATGGCACTGCTGCTGTGTCTCAGCCAATCAGGAGGGACAGACCCGGATGGCCGATACACTCGTGGATATCACTGGACAGAGATGGGCTCAGGTAAGTATTAGGTGGGCTGAGGGGGGAAGCTGCACACAGAAGGCTTTTTATCGTAATGCATAGAATGCATGGAGATAAAAAAAAACCTTCTGACTTTACACCCCCTTTAAACTCTTGTAATAAAATAAATATTTTTAAAAATAATTTTGCATTATCACATTACTGCATGGATTGGTGTTTTTTAATATCTACCTGGAGTTCAAATTTAAGTAACATCCCACAGAATAATTGTCAATCTCCTGCAGAAACAAAATGTTGCATAGAAGGTAACTTATCTCTGAAGCGTCTTATTAATGATCTGCAGCAGAATGATAGACAAACACACCAAAGCGATATAGGGTATTGCTGCCACGTCCGGATTCAATTAGTCATCAGAGTTAAGCACTGGCAGCTGCACAAGTTACTCATACCTCTGTTCTAAGACAGGAATGCTTGTTACAAACACATGCCTTCATCCCCTTTTAGATGTGCAGTATACCCTTTCCATTACCACTGGGGAAAATTGCATTTGTATTTTGTCTGCATAGCATGTCTGTACATGCGAGTCTATAAAGTATCCTATACTACAGCTAGCAAGTATCTGTGGATTTCCTAACCCAGCCAAGCACCTTTCTAATTGTCATCTGCCTTCAGCAAGTACATATTTGGATAGCCTCCTGTTACCACTTGATGTCTTGTCCTTGTCATGATCATGAAGCTACTGCCTTTTTTGCTATGCCTGAGAAGAGGCTGAGAAGTAGAAGAATTAAAAACAATATTATTTTTATTAAAAATAGGAAACAGCACATAGGCAACAATAATTATGAATTTGTTTTTTGAAAGGGATAGCAAACCGCAGCATTTAAAAAAAAACAAAAAACCCTGCACGACAATATTAGTGTAGTTTTAATATTTGCAGAGTCTCCGATTCCTTCCATACTTCACAACACACATAAACCTTCCAGCTCCAACTTGGTCCCAAAGGTTCTATTTATAACATCTAATATCCCTGCCCAATACCTAAATAGCTTTGGGCATCTCCACATCATATGTATAAGATCCCCTGTCTCCTGACACCTTGGACATTTGGGAATCGCCCGGCAACCCGAACCAAAATAGCTTCTTGGGGGTATAGTAGGCTCTATGTATCAGGAATAGATGCAACATTTTCTGTGAGATGGAGACTGACACCAGGGAGCTCAGTTCTAATATCTTCCTCCACTGCTCTACTGTTATTGTTGCCCCCAAATCCTCTTCCCATCTTCTCTTATTTTTAGCCAACCTTCCCCCAGTAATGGTTTTACTACATATCTGTTAATATAAATCACAGATTAATCCGTTAACAATTCCTGACTAAAGCTGGCCATACACTATACAGAAAATCGGCCGAACCCCTTTTCGAAAAACGAACGTTCGACCGTGACCGCAAACGATCGTGCCATCATATAATGACCGATAATCTGTTCAGTGGACATGAATAAATAATTTTGTGTTCGTTTTTTTACATATACCTAGTGCAGGCAGTTCGGACGGGAAACACATTAACCTTGCAATTTATCGTACGTTCGGCAGAAATTTTCCAAACATGCCGTTCGTTTTTTTTCCACAAAAACGTCACAAACGATTATCGATTTGTACCCACTAACTTGCCGAAAAACGAACGAAGTGTCCATACGAACGATTTTTCGGCCGATTTTTCGTATAGTGTATGGCCAGCATTAGCTAACTTTTGAAGAAGAGGGGCTCTACACCAATCCACTGCATGTGTTTTAAACTGGGCATTCAGAGCATGTCTAGTTTGAAGATACCTGTAAAATTAATGGTTTGGGATACCGTACTCACACCTTAATTCTGCAAATGACTTCAACGTATTCCCCTCATATAGTTGAGCAAGTCATCCTATACCAAGCGCTACCCATTCATTGATTTTTCCCTTGGGGACCAATTCTTGGAGGTGTCTGTTATTCCAAATAGGGGCATATTCTGTTAGCCCCTTGTATCCCATTACTGTTTTAATTGCCTGCCAGGTCTTTGTAATCAATTTTAATGTAGGGAAAAGAATCCGCTTCCAAGGCTTCCATTACACTGTTATGTAAGGCTCCCTGCAGCATCATACGTTCACTTTTATTCCCCCCTCCCAGCGTACCACATCCCCCCAAATGCTGCAACTGGGCAGCTAAAAAATAGCTACGGGGGTGCGGAACAGCCATTCCTCCCTCTTTTAAATTTATTTTCTAAATATTATTTCTATACATATTCTATGTGTGGCTGTGGTATTTTAATCGCTCTTTTTAAATATGTACCTATCAGCAGGAATATGGTATATTACCACATTCAATTATAAAGGTTTTTGTATATTCCATTTCGGAGCGTTCTATTTAATATATAACTTTTGATAATTGTTTGGGGATTTGTGCACTGGCTAACCATTATATTACTTGTCCTATAAGAAATTTATAGAAAATATCCTGTAGACAGTTGTTCAGAGGTATTCTGCCTGAATCAACATCTGCATACAGCCACTAGGAAGAGGATCAATAAATCTGTCCAGGTTATCCATAGGTTTACTAGCAGACATCCTAGTGCTAGATAGAGGAACACAAATGGCAATGCTGGCCAATGACACATCTCAAAGTGTATGGGGAAATCTGATAGAGAACAGCTGTGAGATTAATCAGGGATTGGGCAGAGAAAGCAAAAAAGGAGACAAGGTGATCCGATGAAACTGTGATAGACAGAACACAAATTGCCAGCAGGTGGTAGAATATTTTTGGTTAAATCTACTTTTATCATCTTTGTTTTAACAGGACAATTGGCCCTGAATAAGCAAAGCACGGGTTTAAAATTTATATATATATATATATATATATATATATATATATATATATATATATATATATATGTTCCACAACAAATATTAGGTATACGGAGCTTGCAACATACTAGGACAATGCATGCATTGACTTAATTTGACATGCAGACATGGCACAGTAAAAGGTGACAGGAGCAGGGAGGTACAGTTCTGTGACTTTGAAGGCATGACGGTCAAAAGAAGCAATTAACACATTTGTTTTGCTTTACTATTAGGGATGAGCCGAACACCCCCCGGTTCGGTTCGCACCAGAACCCGCGAACGGACCGCAAGTTCGCACGAACGTTAGAACCCCATTGACGTCTATGGGACTCGAACGTTCGAAATCAAAAGTGCTCATTTTAAAGGCTAATTTGCATGGTATTGTCCTAAAAAGGGTTTGGGGACCCGGGTCCTACCCCAGGGGACATGTATCAATGCAAAAAAAACTTTTAAAAACGGCCGTTTTTTCGGGAGCAGTGATTTTAATGATGCTTAAAGTAAAAAAAAAAAAAGTGAAATATTCCTTTAAATATCGTACCTGGGGGGTGTCTATAGTATGCCTGTAAAGTGACGCGTGTTTCCCATGTTTAGAACAGTCCCTGCACCAAATGTCATTTTTAAAGGAAAAAATCTCATTTAAAACTGCTTGCGGGTTTAATGTCATGTCGGGTCATGGCAATATGGATGAAAATCAGTGAGACAAACGGCATGGGTACCCCCCAGTCCATTACCAGGCCCTTTGGGTCTTGTATGGATATTAAGGGGAACCCCACACCCAAATTAAAATAAGGAAAGGTGTGGGGCCACCAGGCCCTATATACTCTGAACAGCAGTATACAGGCGGTGCAAACAAGACAGGGACTGTAGGTTTGTTGTTAAGTAGAATCTGTTTGTAATTTTGAACATTTTTAATGTGTTTAGCTCCAGCCAAAAAATCTTTTCTAAGCTTTTTGGAAAACATAGGGAAGGGTTATCACCCCTGTGACATTTGTTTTGCGTCTTTCCTCCTCTTCAGAAGATTTCACCTCACTTTTTTGTCCCAATGAAAAATGTTTTTTGAAAATTTGGGTTTTTTTGTGGAACAAGGATTGGAAAGCATCAGTGGAAAGGAGAAATTGTTTTCCCATATTAACTCTTACAGGAGAGAATTTCCCTTCCTTAGGGGTAGATTTCATCTCACTTCCTGTTGTCTCCTACCGTTTGCAAGTAGGAGTCGTTTGTAAGTTAGATGTTTGAAGGTAGGGTCCTGCCCTATATACTCAGCAGAAATTTGGGCCTTAGGTGTTGCTGTGGCCAAAACACTGTAAGCCCTCACAGGGCCCTGCTGTGAAATATTAGATCAAGAATTGTAATTACATGCCCCTGTTGAACAGGAGCTGAAAAATTAGGCCTTAGGCACTGGTGCTGGTGCCACAACACTGCAACCCCTCACAGACACTCTAGTTGGAACGCAGGAACGAGCCCTGCTGCAAAGTATTGCATCAAAAATTGTAATTACACGCCCCTGTTAGACAGGGGCAGAAAAATTGGGCCTTAGGCACTGGTGCTGGTGCCACAACACTGCAACCCCTCACAGACACTCTAGTTGGAACGCAGGAACGAGCCCTGCTGCAAAGTATTGCATCAAAAATTGTAATTACACGCCCCTGTTAGACAGGGGCAGAAAAATTGGGCCTTAGGCACTGGTGCTGGTGCCACAACACTGCAACCCCTCACAGACACTCTAGTTGGAACGCAGGAACGAGCCCTGCTGCAAAGTATTGCATCAAAAATTGTAATTACACGCCCCTGTTAGACAGGGGCAGAAAAATTGGGTCTTAGGCACTGGTGCTGGTGCCACAACACTGCAACCCCTCACAGACACTCTAGTTGAAACGCAGGAACAAGCCCTGCTGCAAAGTATTGCATCAAAAATTGTAATTACACGCCCCTGTTAAACAGGGGCTGAAAAATTGTGCCTTAGGCACTGGTGGTGGCGCCCAGAACCAAAAATGTTCTTACAAGCTATCAGCGTGATGATTGAGGAGGAAGAGGATAATTACTCAGGGATAGTCACTCAGCATCAGCATAGGCAGTCTTTGAAGGGATCTGAGATTTCAAAAAAAATTATTCGGTTACATCTGCATCAGGTGCTTGGTAGCTGGTGGTGATCCAAGACTGATTCATTTTTATGAAGGTCAGCCGATCGACCGAGTCGGTGGACAGACGCACCCTGTGATCGGTTACCACGCCTCCAGCAGCACTGAATGTGCGTTCCGAAAGAACGCTGGATGCAGGACAGGCCAGTAGCTCAATTGCATACTGTGCAAGCTCTGGCCAGTGATCCATCCTCAAGACCCAGTAACCCAGAGGATTTTCGGTGGGAAAGGTGTCCAAGTCTGATCTTGCCCCTAGGTATTCCTGCACCATGTAAAACAGACGCTGGCGATGGTTGCTGGAACCGATCATACCTTGGGGCTGCGGACCAAAAAATTGTCTGAACGCATCGGTCAGACGGCCACCTTCTCCACCGCTCCTTCTTTGACTGACCGAAGCCTCAGCAACACGTTGTCCAGAAACAGGAGTTTGTAACCTCCCAGTCTCTGGGAACGCGTTGCACAGACCTTTCTGCAAGGCCTCCCGAAGATGTTTCATCCTCTGCTCCCTCTGCGATGGCAAGATAAGGTCCGCAACCTTACCCTTGTAACGTGGATCAAGGAGGGTTGCCAGCCAGTATTGGTCCTTCTCCTTGATACCACGAATACGAGGATCCTTACGCAGGCTTTGCAGGATCAGGGAGGCCATGCAGCGTAGGTTTGCTGAGGCATTCGGTCCGGAGTCCTCTGGGTCACTAAGGACAACAACGTCCGCAGCCACCTCCTCCCAGCCACGTACAAGTCCATGTGTTCCTTGGGACTGATCCCTTAAAGACTGCTGATGCTGAGTGCCAGGCTCCACCTCCATACTGACACAATCTTCCTCCTCCTCCTCCTCCTCCTCCTCCTCGTCCTCTTCCTGTGTGATCGGCGGGCACGCAGGAACACTGTCTGGATAAAGGGGGCCTTGAGAGCTAAGGAAGTCCTCCTCTTCCTGCCTCTGTTCTGCCTCAAGTGCCCTGTCCATTATTCCACGCAGCGTGTGCTCCAACAGGTGGACAAGGGGGACAGTGTCACTGATGCATGCACTGTCAGTGCTCACCATCCTCGTGGCCTCCTCGAATGGTGACAGGACAGTGCATGCATCCCTGATCATGGCCCACTGGCGTGGGGAAAAAAAACCAAGGTCCCCTGACCCTGTCCTGGTGCCATAGTCGCACAGGTACTCATTGATGGCCCTCTGCTGCGTGTGCAGCCGCTGCAGCATGGCCAACGTCGAGTTCCACCTGGTGGGCATGTCACAGATTAGGCGGTTCTTGGGCAGGTTAAACTCCTTTTGGAGGTCCGTCAGCCGAGCACTGGCATTATATGACCGGCGGAAATGCACAGAGACTTTCCTGGCCTGCCTCAGGACATCCTGTAAGCCCGGGTACCTGCCCAAGAACCGCTGCACCACCAAGTTAAGGACGTGAGCCAAACAGGGCACATGGGTCAGTTGTCCCTGTCGGAGGGCAGAGAGGAGGTTGGTGCCATTGTCGCAAACCACCATTCCTGCCTTAAGTTGGCGTGGCGTCAACCACCTCTGAACCTGCCCCTGCAGAGCTGACAGAACCTCTGCCCCAGTGTGGCTCCTGTCCCCCAAGCACACCAGCTCAAGCACCGCATGGCATCTTTTGGCCTGCGTACTTGCGTAGCCCCTTGAACGCCTACGGAGCACCGCTGGTTCCGAGGAAGAGGCCATGGAGGAAGAAGAAGAGGAGGGGGTGGAGGAGAGAGGTGTGTCACAATCAGCATTTTGGAGGCGTGGTGGCGGAACAACCTCCAACACTACTGCACCTTGTCCTGCATCCTTCCCAGCTGCCAGCAGAGTCACCCAATGCGCCGTGAAACTTAAGTAACGTCCCTGTCCATGCCTGCTGGACCATGAGTCAGCGGTAATATGCACCTTACCGCTGACCGCCCTGTCCAGCGAGGCATGGACATTGCCTTCCACATGCCGGTAGAGAGCCGGAATCGCCTTCCGTGAGAAAAAGTGGCGTTTGGGTACCTGCCACTGAGGAACCGCACATTCCACAAACTCACGGAAGGGGGCAGAGTCTACCAACTGAAAAGGCAGCAGTTGAAGTGCTAGCAATTTTGCCAAGCTAGCATTCAACCGCTGGGCATGTGGATGGCTGGGAGCAAACTTCTTTCGGCGGTGCAGCAGCTGGGGCAGGGAAATTTGCCTGGTACAATCTGACGTCGGTGTACCAAAAGCAGATTGCCCACAAGTACTTGGCTGTGACACACCTAATTCTACACCTTCATTCCTCTCACTGCAGGTCTCAGAGAGGACTGAAGGTCTAGTGGGGTTGGAAATCTCAGCTGATGAGGAGCAAGGAGAGATCGTCTTTGTTCTTTGGTGTGGGTCTTTTAGATACGCTTGCCAACGAACTGCATGGCAGGTCAACATATGTCTGGTCAAGCATGTGGTACCCAAGCGGGAGATGTTTTGGCCACGCGAGATACGCTTGAGACATATGTTGCAAATAGCAGCGGTGCGATCTGATGCACTCGTCTCAAAAAAGGCCCACACCAAAGAACTTTTTGAATAACGCGCAGAGACTGCAGCGCCCTGCACATGTGGAGCTTTGGGGTGTGATGCAGTCAATGTGCTGCCCTTAGGCTGGCCCCTGGAGGGCATCCTGCCTAGTTGGTGATGTGCCACCTCCTCCTCCTCCTCCTCCTCCTCCTCCTCTCTCCTATCAGGCACGCTTGGCCTTTTTTTCGGCAGCTGGCCGTGTTGAGCCGCAACATGCGGAAGACTTGGTCGAGTGGATGACCAAGTGACCTCATCATCCCCTCCCTCCTCATCACTGGAGCAAACCTGGCAGTATGCTGCAGCAGGGGGAGCATGACTGCCAGATTGCTGTCCTTCTTGGGCACCCCCTCTGTCCGTGCTCATGTTACTGCCTTCATTGAGCTCAGTATCATCATCAGAGCCTTCCAAACGCTGGGCATCCTCCTGGAGCATGTACCCAACACTGTGGTCAAACAGTTCGAGGGAATCCTCATGAGGACATGGTGGAGCTAGGGAAGGAGTCACTGATGACATTGAGCTGAGGGAAGAGGCCGCTGCTTTGCCAGACAAAGCACCCTGGGCATGGGTGAGAGAGGATGAGGAGGATGAGGACGGCTTGGTCATCCACTCGACCAAGTCTTCCGCATGTTGCGGCTCAACACGGCCAGCTGCCGAAAAAAAGGCCAAGCGTGTCCCATGGCCACGTGCTGATGAGGATGCACCGTCTCCACGACCAGCACTAGACACAGAGCCTGCTTGCCCTCTCTTATTGGCTTGTGACTGTCTGCCTCTCCTTCTTGGCCTTCCAGACATACTAATGGCCTGTAGCTGCACTAAGCTGGGATAGAACACCTGTAATTTTCTTCAGGTAGCTTTATATACTGTAACCAGACAAGCCTGCCTGTCAGTAGGAAGATAACAGGAACGGATCTAGCTGAACACTGTGAGCAGGACGTACTGCACTAAATGTATATAGCAGGAACGGATCTAGCTGAACACTGTGAGCAGGACGCACTGTACTAAATGTAAATAGTCTAGCTGCCTGACCGTGGTACTAATAGGATCAAAAAGAACACCTGTAATTTTCTTAAGGTAGCTTTATATACTGTAACCAGACAAGCCTGCCTGTCAGTAGGAAGATAACAGGAACGGATCTAGCTGAACACTGTGAGCAGGACACACTGTACTAAATGTAAATAGTCTAGCTGCCTGACCGTGGTACTAATAGGATCAAAAAGAACACCTGTAATTTTCTTCAGGTAGCTTTATATACTGTAACCAGACAAGCCTGCCTGTCAGTAGGAAGATAACAGGAACGGATCTAGCTGAACACTGTGAGCAGGACACACTGTACTAAATGTAAATAGTCTAGCTGCCTGACCGTGGTACTAATAGGATCAAAAAGAACACCTGTAATTTTCTTCAGGTAGCTTTATATACTGTAACCAGACAAGCCTGCCTGTCAGTAGGAAGATAACAGGAACGGATCTAGCTGAACACTGTGAGCAGGACGCACTGTACTAAATGTAAATAGTCTAGCTGCCTGACCGTGGTACTAATAGGATCAAAAAGAACACCTGTAATTTTCTTAAGGTAGCTTTATATACTGTAACCAGACAAGCCTGCCTGTCAGTAGGAAGATAACAGGAACGGATCTAGCTGAACACTGTGAGCAGGACACACTGTACTAAATGTAAATAGTCTAGCTGCCTGACCGTGGTACTAATAGGATCAAAAAGAACACCTGTAATTTTCTTAAGGTAGCTTTATATACTGTAACCAGACAAGCCTGCCTGTCAGTAGGAAGATAACAGGAACGGATCTAGCTGAACACTGTGAGCAGGACACACTGTACTAAATGTAAATAGTCTAGCTGCCTGACCGTGGTACTAATAGGATCAAAAAGAACACCTGTAATTTTCTTCAGGTAGCTTTATATACTGTAACCAGACAAGCCTGCCTGTCAGTAGGAAGATAACAGGAATGGATCTAGCTGAACACTGTGAGCAGGACGTACTGCACTAAATGTATATAGCAGGAACGGATCTAGCTGAACACTGTGAGCAGGACGCACTGCACTGAATGTAAATAGCAGGAACGGATCTAGCTGAACACTGTGAGCAGGACGCACTGCACTAAATGTAAATACCAGGAACGGATCTAGCTGAACACTGTGAGCAGGACGCACTGCACTGAATGTAAATAGCAGGAACGGATCTAGCTGAACACTGTGAGCAGGACGCACTGCACTGAATGTAAATAGCAGGAACGGATCTAGCTGAACACTGTGAGCAGGACGCACTGCACTGAATGTAAATAGCAGGAACGGATGTAGCTGAACACTGTGAGCAGGACGCACTGCACTAAATGTAAATACCAGGAACGGATCTAGCTGAACACTGTGAGCAGGACGCACTGCACTGAATGTAAATAGCAGGAACGGATCTAGCTGAACACTGTGAGCAGGACGCACTGCACTGAATGTAAATAGCAGGAACGGATCTAGCTGAACACTGTGAGCAGGACGCACTGCACTGAATGTAAATAGCAGGAACGGATGTAGCTGAACACTGTGAGCAGGACGCACTGCACTAAATGTAAATACCAGGAACGGATCTAGCTGAACACTGTGAGCAGGACGCACTGCACTGAATGTAAATAGCAGGAACGGATCTAGCTGAACACTGTGAGCAGGACGCACTGCACTAAATGTAAATACCAGGAACGGATCTAGCTGAACACTGTGAGCAGGACGCACTGCACTGAATGTAAATAGCAGGAACGGATCTAGCTGAACACTGTGAGCAGGACACACTGCACTAAATGTAAATAGTCTAGATAGAAGATAACAGGAACGGATCTAGCTAAACTGAATACAGTGTATATATATATATGCAACACCTGGGATGCATATATATACCCAATACACTGTAAGTGCAGCTAACTGACTGACTGTTCTGCCTAATCTATCTAACTCAAATCAAATGACACTGTCTCTCTCTCTCTCTATCTCTCAGCACACCGGAACACACACTACACAGGGCCGCCGTGCAGGCGGCCTTATATAGTGTGGGGTGTGTACTAAATCCCCTGAGCCATAATTGGCCAAAGCCACCCTGGCTTTGGCCAATTACAGCTCTCTCTACTGACGGCGCTGTGATTGGCCAAGCATGCGGGTCATAGTGCATGCTTGGCCAATCATCAGCCAGCAATGCACTGCGATGCCGCAGTGAATTATGGGCCGTGACGCGCCACACGAATTTGGCGCGAACGGCCCATATCGTTCGCAATTCGGCGAACGACCGAACAGCCGATGTTCGAGTCGAACATGGGTTTGACTCGAACACGAAGCTCATCCCTATTTACTATATTTGTAGCTTCTAAATTATCCACAGGTATGTATAATGTATTATACATACATATTATTTCAAGTTATTTCACAAAAGAAACTATAAAAAGAATTTAAAAAAGACTATAAACTTACTTTACAGTCAATCTCCAGGTTGAGGAGACCACTTGCAGCACTCAACCCACATTAGTTTTTTTACTTTTTTTTTTTAAAGGGTAACTCCACTTTCGCAGGGGAAATAAATAGCAAATAAAGAAAAAATAATATAGCACATATAATTGTGACACTAATCATATTGTAATTGAATGTTATTCAAAATGACCTTTCCTTTTCAATCTGAAGCCACTGTAATGTTATGAGAATGCATTGCAATATGGCTACCTGGAGGTGTTCTGTACACAGAATGTGTACTGACCACCCCCTCAGAAACATAATTTCCTTGTTGTGTGATTGGCTCACCAATTTTCCCAGAAGTCTGCCTAAGATACAAGTCAGATTTCAGGCATCCCCTGCAACAAAAACTACATTTTTGGAGAGATACTTTCAATAGGAACACGTCTAAAGGGATGCAGGCCCAGCAGATTTCCTCAGTGCCCTGCAGCTGCACACCTGACAGTTAATTATGAAACCACTCCCATTAGACACACTTAGTACAGAGGCACAGACAAACACACATGGATTTCTTCAGAATAACAAAAGGTAGGAATCTGCAACAAAGGTTGTTATAATCCTTGCAATGTACATAGGTCACCCAGAGGGGAATGATTTTTTCTCAATAAAAGTGGAGTTACGCTTTAAACATACCTTCTTGTCTATAGTCCGTTTGCATAGTGTTACAAGGTTCTCTCCATCTTTTTCTGTGGAAGCAGTGGATGGCCCTTTGTAATGTCATGTAATGGCATGAGTACTGTTCTTTGCATCATTCTCCTATGAACCCAGAATGGCTTAAAGACACATTCCAGGGGGTAGGTCCTTGATGCCCTGTGCTCACAGGGAGTGGTTGAATGACACTGGAATAACAGCAGAGGGTGCAATCTACAATATAAAAGCATATTAATAAGTAAAAAGACAAATGGCAACTCACATGTTGGTGAAAAAGAAACGCTTGTCACAGGGGGTGATTTACTAAAACTGGAGTTTGCACAATATGGTGCAGCCCTGCCTAGAAAGCAATCAGCTTTTCATTTTTTTTTTTTTTGGCAAAGCCTAATTAAACAAGCTGAAGTTAGAAGCTGATTGGCTACCATGCACAGATGCACCAGATTTTGCACTCTCCAGTTTCAGTCAATCAACCCCATAGTCTCAACCAAACACGTCTATCATCTCAGAGGTAGCAGCAGGAATTCAGTCCAGGAATTTAAACCATATACCGTATACCTGAGATGTAGGAGACTCTTTGACAGCTTAAGAAAACAGCAAAGAAGGACGTCAGATGCTGGGGGCATCAAAGGAGCATTGCTGTGTGTTTTGAGGCTACCCAGCCTCTCTCAAGCCTTGAGACCAACCCTCTGCTGTACTTTTATCTTTATGGAGGTACAATAAATTTGGACTGATTTAAAGAGCATGTATGGACTTGCGGATTGTCCTTTTATCCAAGCCCCATTGATGCCTCCCAGCATCTCCTATGTCTAAGCTATACCCAGCCTGCAGCAGTGATTTTACTTCCTGAACTGAATTCCTGCTGCTACCTCTGAGATGATAATCATGTTTGGTTGAGACTGACACTTCTTATTCACTCACTTGTGAGTTGCCATTTGTATTTGTACGAATAAATATGCTTTTATACTACACTGAGATTGCGCCCTCTGCTGTTCTTCTTGTTGGTCCTAGAAATTTCTTCAGTCTTTATGGGGATCTGCAACAAGTGCATTGGAACAAGCAAAAGTAAACCCTTGGCGTAGAGAACTGGACTTGATGAATTCTTGCTTTATATCCATATCGAAGCACACAGTGCACTCTGTGCATCTAGAAGAAACCAGGACAAAAGGAGGAGGTGTGCAGTGCTGGAACAAAGGATGGGTGAGTACTGCTCTAAGACCTTTTTTTTTAAATGGATGAGGGGGTTTCATAGGAGTTTGGCTTTACTGGACAGCATATCTCCCATGTACCATACATATTAAGAATTATTATTTTTCAACAGAAGAACATTAAAATTTGAATTTAGGACTACAATGTAGCATTGTGTTAAAAAATCTAATTATTGTGCTATTTTATTTTAAAAAATCTGCACGTTTGCTTAAAATGTCTGACATAATATGAAATGACATATGTTGTGCCTGGCATTAGGGGCAGATAAGGCATATTTCATTGACCATTACACAACTTGTTATTTAGTCTTCAGTATTATTTCAAACAGACATGCCTAATGTGCTCATGGCTTATGTTATTTTTAATAAACCAGTGATGTATGCATTCATTAAATATAACACAAAGAAATATATATACAGACAGAAATATGACACTGTCAAAAAAGTCATTTCGAATGATAGAAATTTCTCTTGCCTGTCTCAGTCATAATATAGTAAGAGGTTTCAGCAATTTTTCCTTGTAATTATGTATGCTGGGTGACGCTGCACACCAGGGTTCTTAATTATATGGAAATTATACAAAATGGTAGTGAATAATGTAGTGCTGGATAACTTCCACCACAGCAGTAATTAACAGAAAAGCTTAGAATGTAAAGAGCAAGCTGATAAGGGAAACATTTTATCAGATACAAGCTTGTTTTATAGGGACTTTAACAGATAAGTAGTTACATAGTAGGTGAGGTTGAAAAAAGACACAAGTTCATCAAGTCCAACCTATGTGTGGTTATGTGTCAGTATTACATTGTATATCCCTGTATGTTGCGGTCATTTAGGTGCTTATCTAATAGTTTCTTGAAGCTATCGATGCTCCCCGCTGAGACCACCGCCTGTGGAAGAGAATTCCACATCCTTGCGGCTCTTACAGTAAAGAACCCTCTACGTAGTTTAAGGTTAAACCTCTTTTCTTCTAATTTTAATGAGTGGCCACAAGTCTTGTTAAACTCTCTTCTGCAAAAAAGTTTTATTTCTATTGTGGGGTCACCAGTACAGTATTTGTATATTGAAATCATATCCCCTCTCAAGCGTCTCTTCTCCAGAGAGAATAAGTTCAGTGCTCACAACCTTTCCTCATAACTAAGATCCTCCAGACCCTTTATTAGCTTTGTTGCCCTTCTTTGTACTCGCTCCATTTCCAGTACATCCTTCCTGAGGACTGGGGCCTAGAACTGGACAGCTTACTCTAGGTGCGGCCGGACCAGAGTCTTGTAGAGTGGGAGAATTATTGTTTTATCTCTGGAGTTGATTCCCTTTTTAATGCATGCAAATATTCTGTTTGCTTTGTTAGCAGCAGCTTGGCTTTGCATGCCATTGCTGAGCCTATCATCTACTAGGACCCCCAGGTCCTTTTCCATCCTAGATTCCGCCAGAGGTTCCCCCCCCCAGTGTATAGATTGCATTCATATTTTTGCCACCCAAATGCATTATTTTACATTTTTCTACATTGAACCTCATTTGCCATGTAGTTGCTCTCCCCATTAATTTGTTCAGATCTTTTTGCAAGGTTTCCACATCCTGCGGAGAAGTTATTGCCCTGCTTAGCTTAGTATTGTCTGCAAATACAGAGATTGAACTGTTTATCCCATCCTCCAGTTTGTTTATGAACAAATTAAATAGGATTGGTCCCAGCACAGAACCCTGGGGAACCTCACTACCCACCCCTGACCATTCCAAGTACTCCCCATTTATCACCACCCTCTGAACTCGCCCTTGTAGCCATTTTTCAATCCATGTACTCGCCCTATGGTCCATGCCAACGGACCTTATTTTATACAGTAAACGTTTATGGGGAACTGTGTCAAATGCTTTTGCAAAATCCAGATACACCACGCCTATGGGCCTTCATTTATCTAGATGGCAACTCACCTCCTCAAAGAAGGTTAGTAGATTGGTTTGGCAAGAACGATTCTTCATGAATCCATGCTGATTACTGTTAATGATACCGTTCTCATTACTAAAATCTTGTATATAGTCCCTTATCATCCCCTCCAAGAGTTTACATACTATTGATGTTCGGCTAACTGGTCTGTAATTTCCAGGGATGTATTTTGGGCCCTTTTTAAATATTGGTGCTACATTGGCTTTTCTCCAATCAGCTAGTACCATTCCAGTCAGTAGACTGTCTATAAAAATTAGGAACAACCGTCTGGCAATCACTTGACTGAGTTCCCTAAGTACCCTCGGATGCAAGCCATCTGGTCCCGGTGATTTATTAATGTTAAGTTTCTCAAGTCTAATTTTAATTCTGTCCTCTGTTAACCATGGAGGTGCTTCCTGTGTTGTGTCATGAGGATAAACACTGCAGTTTTGGTTACTGAAGCCCCCGATTAACTTGTGAAGACTGAGGAGAAGAATAAATTCAATACCTTCGCCATCTCCCCATCCTTTGTAACCAGATGTCCTTCCTCATTCTTTATGGGGCCAATATGGTCTGTCCTCCCTTGTTTACTGTTTACATACTTAAAGAATTTCTTGGGATTTTTTTTGCTCTCCTCCGCTATGTGTCTTTCATATTCTATCTTAGCCGTCCTAATTGCACCCTTACATTTCTTGTTGCATTCTTTATAAAGTCTGAATGCTGGTCCCTCAACCTTGTATTTTTTGAAGGCCTTCTCCTTTGCTTTTATATGCATTTTTTACATTGGAGTTAAGCCATCCAGGACTTTTGTTCGCTCTTTTAAATTTATTACCCAATGGGATGCATTGGCTAATGCCCTTATTTAATATGCTCTTAAAGCAAACCCATCTCTCCTCTGTGTTCTTTGTGCCTAATATTTTATCCCAATTTATGCCTTTTAGCAAGGTTTGTAGTTTAGGGAAGTTGGCTCTTTTGAAATTCAGTGTCTTTGTATTCCCGTTATGTTTCCTATTTGTGTGATTTATACTGAAACTAATTGACCTGTGATCGCTGTTAACTAAATTGCCCCATATTTCCACATCCGTGATCAGGTCTGTATTGTTGGTAATCAGTAGATCCAGTAATGCTTTATTTCTAGTTGGTGCGTCTACTATCTGACCCATAAAATTGTCCTGTAAGACATTAAGGAACTGGCGAGCCTTAAATGAATGCGCGGTTCCCTCCGCCCAGTCTATGTCTGGATAATTAAAATCCCCCATTATGATAACACTTCCCATCCTTGCTGCTAATCCAAATTGTGATAGGAGATCTGTCTCCACTTCCTCCCTCAGGTAGGGTGCCTATAGCATACTCCCAGTATTATTTTCCCCTTAGCTTCATCCCTTTGGAGCTCTACTCATAAGGATTCCACCTCCTCCCTAGCTCCCTCAGTGATGTAATCTCTCACATTAACTTGTACATTATTCTTGATATATAGGCATACCCCTTACCATTTTTTACCCTCTCTATCCTTGTGGTAAAGGGTATACCCTTGAATGTTTGCCAGCCAATCATGAGAGCTATTGAACCAGGTCTCTGAAATTCCCACAAAAGCCAAATCCTCCTCGTACAACTTTTTTTCTAGTTCACCCATCTTGCCCGCCATGCTCCTGGCATTGGTGAACATGCCACATAGTTTAGACCGGTCGCATATTGTCCTCGTATTGGGTGTTTCGAGATTGCAACTAGGACTTGCTACTATACTTACCTTGTGTTTTTGTGCTTTGGTCAACCTACCACTAATGCCCCCAATACTACCCTCTGGAATATCTTCCGTGCTGACTATCTCTACCTCTGGACCTTCCCCACCATCGCCTAGTTTAAAAACCCCTCTAACTTTTTGGCCATCTATATTCCCAGCAGATCTGCACCCTCCTCATTTAGGTGCAGTCCGTCCCTTCTATAGTACCGGTTATCGACTGAGAAGTCGACCCAGTCCTCCAGGAACCCAAACCCCTTCTTACTACACCAGCTCTTCAGCCACTTGTTTACTTCCCTAATCTCCCTCTGCCTTTCTGGTGTGGCTCGATGTACCGGTAGTATTCATGAGAATACTACCTTGGAGGTCCTTTTCCTCAATTTAGCTCCTAAGTCCCTAAAATCGTTCTTTAGGACACTCCATCTGCCTCGGACTTTGTCATTGGTGCCAACGTGCACCATGACAGCTGGGTCTTCCCCAGCCCCTCGAAGTAATCTGTCCACCAGATCCGTGATGTGCCGAACCCGAGCGCCCGGTAGACAACATACTGTTCGGCGCTTCAGGTCTTTGTTACAGATTGCCCTCTCTGTCCTTCTACGAATTGAGTCCCCTACCACCAGAATTTGCTGGTCCCCAACTGGTTTCACCAATGTCACTCAATGGAGCGTACTTATTGGGATGCTCCAGTCCTGGATCGGCCTCCCTGGCACTTCCCCCTCTACCCTTCCTGACTGTCACCCATCTACCCTTTGCTAGTGCCTGCACCTCTTTGTCTCCACACGCCTCTGTGCTGGCCCCTGCCGGCACCTGCTGTGTACATTCCTGGCTCTCCTTTAGTATGGAGGGACTTCTCAGTGCTGACAGTTGCTTCCCCAGATTCAGAACCTGGGCTTCCAGGGAAACAATGTGCTTACATTTTGCACAGCAGTATTCGCTCTCGATCGGATGATCAAGGAACGCATACATGCAGCAAGATGTACAAAAAGTCGCCTCTCCACACCCGCCAGGCATCATACCTATTAAATTTAGTGAGGATTGGGGATTATACCCTGTCCAAATTACCTAACAGCTAGCTTCCTGACACTAATACTCAAGACAATACACAGGTACGCAACTCAAGGTACACAAGTAGAAAATGCCATGCAGTACTAGAGCAAGTGCGATCAAGCAGGCAGGTGGTCTGCAGACTTTAGCCACAAGAAGTGGGGCCAGCAGAGTTCCTGAGCTGCAGAATGTATGAATGTCATGCATTTATAAACAATAGATCAATATGCTCATGTACATATTAGATTAGATGCAAAATAGATAAAACGTGTTATGCTGTAATACTAAATAATACAAAAATCCAGCATTTTTAAGTTCTCTCTGGTCAGATTGATGTAGATCTAAAACTCTAAATGCAAAACACTGTAAATTATAATTAGAATTCCTAGGAATATCCGATTGCCTCTAGGGGGATCAGAATTTTTTTTTTTCCCTTGCTGGAGAAAATTGGATCATGCTTTGCTATTTTTTTTTTTGCCTTCCTCTGGATCAACTGTGGGTATGGGATTGTGTGTATATAGGATTGTAAAAAAATTATATATTTTTTAATTTAGTTTTTTTTTCCCTTTTTATTGGTTGAACTAGATAGACTTGTGTCTTTTTTCAAAAAGACCAACTATGTAACTGTGTACTGCTGTAACTTTATAATTAATTGCCATTTTTATGTTTTTCACCATTTTTCCTCTTTTTTTTTGCATCTCAATACTGCTCAACGTCTCCTTCAGTCCCTTTTTATTATGCCCCATACACATGATCAGAAATTCCGTCAGAAAAACTTGGATGTTTTTTCCGATGGAATTTCCCTCAAGCTTGCCTTGCATACACACTGTCATACAAAAGTTCTCTGAACTTTCGACTGGCAAGAATGCGGTGACGTACAACACTATGACGAGCCGAGAAAATGAAGTTCAATGCTTCCGAGCATGCATCAAATTGTTTTCGAGCATGCATGATTTTTTGCGCGTCCGAACTGCATACAGACGAACGCATTTTCGGATAAGAACTTTTTCCGACCGATAAATGGAGAACCTGCTCTCAATCTTTTGCTGGCTGGAATTATGCAAGCACAAGTCCGATGGAGCATACACACGGTCGGAATTTCTGACCAAAAACTCACATCCGACTTTTGCTGGCGGAATTTCTGATCGTGTGTATAGGGCATAATTTGCTTTTCAGTTTTTCTATAAGGGCTGTTAAACAATGATAAATTCAGTGGGTCTTCTATCATGGTCTGGTCAGAAGCCAACTGACATAGGATTGTGGAGAGTAAAGCTGCCCCATAGATAGGTCTTTTTTTTTTTTTTTTGTTCAACCAGCGGGTTGAATTAAAAAAAACTGACCCAGTTCCCCCATCCACACATTTGAGGTGGATGAGGGAATCCTCCTCACTGTGTCACTGTATTACGACAGGGGGTGAGACTTCCCCGCTGTCAGAATACAATGATTAGTGCTGCAGACTATAATTATTGGAAGGAGCTATGTGTCAGGGCTGGGCTCAGCCCTTCCTTCTCTGAGCTGGCCACTCAGCTGTCGGCTAATTGCCAGCTCCTTTCTCTCCACAGTGACTCAGCTGTTGATGATCTGCTCGTCAGTCCTGCCTACTTAAAGCCGTCTAGCTCACTTCATCTCTGCCTTCGCCTTTGGTCACATCTCAGAGACTTTCTCCTGCGTTCCTGTTGAAGACTTGCTCGGTTGAGGTCCCTTCTGGCTCCTGATCCTGCTTGCTGTACTACTACGTTGATCTCTGGCTCTCTGACATTGGCATTGGCTGACTACCCGATCTGGTTACTGAACTCTGGCTATGTATTGACTACACTTACTCTGTTTACCTCTTTATTATTATTAAACAAGTGTGATTAACTGTACTTCTCACTCGGTCTGATTCATGGTTTCTGACACTATGAAAGTGGATCCTGCTCTTTGGGCAGATCCATCCCCATAAGGAAGAGGAAAGACCTTTTTGCAGTGCAGTCTAATATGTTTATTTCCCATGATTGTCTGCTTCATTTAGTGAATATAATGCGGTATTTTAGTGACCGAGGTGTTTTTGGAAAATATATATGGCCACTACATGGAACTGATGATCATAGGAAATAAGGGCAACTAGATGGAACTGACGACCATAGGAAATAATATTACACACACACACAATATATTACACACAATACAGGAATTCTATAGCATTTTTTTTTTCATAAATATACCCCTGAGTATTGTTAAAACATAGAATAATATAGCAGTGAAGGCTTTTCATTATTTCCTTTCCACTAATCACTAAGATCTGTGCTCAGCTCTACATCCCAAAGATGACACAATAAACCAAATGCTTCAGTAGTAAGATGCACGTTGTTAGAGTTCTCTTTTGTTCCACCAAAATGGAACTTCTAGTTGGAGTCTCAGATCAGGTATTTTTTTAACTTTCATTTTGTTTCTATTTGTCTCTTTTTCCACCATATAGCATTGATGTCTGTGCATTCTATACATCTGTAATAAAATGGAAACCATCTGATACTTGCATATCACCTGGCTGCAGATATTCAGGGCAAAGTGACAGGTTCTCTTGATAGTCCACCCCACCTACTGATACTATCCTGCACTGCCCCACAGCTCCGTTCACCTGTGAGAGCCCTGAGTCTAATCCCCATGGAAGTTTTGTTGCAGTTTACTCACAGTTAAGAGAAGCATGTTTAAAGCTTTTTTGGCCATACTTCTCTTCTTGGTCACAGAAGTGCATTTACTTTTGCTTTCCTGTAGGGATGAGCCCGATGTTTGAGTCGAACATCGGGTGTTCGCCTGTTCGCCGAGCAGCAAACAATATGCGGTGTTCTGCAGAATATGGTGGATCAAACTAATTTGTATGCATCCCAATTTATTGCTGCCAACCCCAATTCTTCCTACGCCCTCATGTTCTGCAGAATATGGTGGATCAAACTAATTTGTATGCATCCCAATTTATTGCTGCCAACCCCAATTCTTCCTACGCCCTCATGTTCCAGTGGTGATGTGTTAAGAGAAGCATGTTTAAAGCTTTTTTGGCCATACTTCTCTTCTTGGTCACAGAAGTGCATTTACTTTTGCTTTCCTGTAGGGATGAGCCCGATGTTTGAGTCGAACATCGGGTGTTCGCCTGTTCGCCGAGCAGCAAACAATATGCGGTGTTCGCGGCAAATTCGAAAGCTGCCGGAACACCGTTAAAGTCTATGGGACACTAACATGAAAAATCAAAAGTGCTAATTTTAAAGGCTTATATACAAGTTATTGTCATAAAAAGTGTTTGGGGACCCAGGTCCTGCTCCAGGGGACATGTATCAATGCAAATAAATATTTTAAAAACGGCCTTTTTGGGAGCAGTGATTTTTTTTTAATGCTTAAAGTGAAACAATAAAAATGAAATATTCCTTTAACCACTTCCTGCCCAGTCAATAGCATATTGACGTCCGGGAAGTGATTGCGTTATCCTGACAGGGCTTCCTATGACGTTCAGCAGGATAACATGCCGGCGCATGCCCTCGGACACAGGGCTTCCCCGATCACGATAAACAGCCATTTAATTGGCTGTTTACCACTTGATCGGCCGTGTCAAAATGACAGACGATCATATGACACAAGATTCTCGGTGGCGAGCTCTGTGCGCGCCTCTGGAGGCGGGCAGAGCGGGGATCGGGGACGGTGTGTGTCCCTCGGACACAGCGCTTCCCCGATCACGGTAAACAGCCAAATGAAATTGGCTGTTTACCAAGTGACCGGCTGTGCCCAATCACAGCTGGTCACAAATGTAAACAAAACAGCAGTTACTATCTGATCCCTGCTCTCTCCTCACACATCGATCGTGTGAGGAGAGAGCAGGGATCAGTAAGTGAGATCAGTCTTGTCTTTTACTGTTTTACTGTGCACAACACGGCCCCCCCCAATAAAGAGGACCTGTCACACAGCCCATCTGTCAACCAGCCCATCTGTCAACCAGCCCATCTGTCAACCAGCCCATCTGTCAATTAGCCCATCTATCAATCAGCCCATCTGTCAATCAGCCCATCTGTCACAGGCCCACCACCATCGGTACCGCCACACAGGCTACCAGTACCACCATCGGTACCCCTATCAGTACCGCCACTAGTACCGCCATCAGGCCCACCATCTATACTGCCACACAGGCCGCTACTAGTATCGCCACTAGTGCCGCCATCGGTACCACCACCACCCATACCACCACCTGTACCGCCATCACCACCACCCATACCGCAATCGGTACCACCACCTGTACCGCCATCGGTACCACCACCACACGTATCACCACCACCTGTACCGCCATTGGTACCACCACCACCCGTACCGCCATTGGTACCACCACCACCACCCATACTGCCATCTGTACCACCACACAGGCCAGCCACTAATACCTCCATCTGTACCACTACCACCAGCAGTACCATTACACAGGCCCACCAATAAGCACTGTCATAATGTCCCAAAGGGTTTACACACCTGAGGAGGCATATGATATTCTTACCATGTCGGATGATGAGAGCTCCCATCATCCGATTCCGGTTGGAAATACGAGCCAGTGGAGGATAGTGGAACAGAGTCCGAGTCCGCAGAGGAAGAATGAGATCAGGACCATGATCAGGACCCAGATCAGGACCAAGGTCAGGAGATCTGCCCACCACCAGCAGCGCCAGACCCCAGGAAGAGGAGCCCAGTACAAGTACTGGAAATACACGCCCAACCCGAAGAATCCAGCCCCAGTCCTACCTTCCCGATGCCCTGGAAAACCCCTTATGGTTGCCTGCCAACTCAGGATCCGCTATCATCCCCCCTTTCACCGCACAGCCAGGTGTGCAGTCCGACACTGCAAATTTTTCTCAATTCGATTCTTTTTCTTTATTTTTTCCACAAGATTTTCTGCAGAATATGGTGGATCAAACTAATTTGTATGCATCCCAATTTATTGCTGCCAACCCCAATTCTTCCTACGCCCTCATGTTCCAGTGGCGATGTATCAAACTGGATGAATTTAAATAGTTTTTTGGCCTTACTTTCAATATGGGGCTTACAAAAAAGAATGAAGTCCATGCATATTGGTCCACCAATCCCATCCAACACATGCCCATATATTCCGCTGTCATGTCCAGGACAGGATACGAAATGATTATGCGTTTTCTCCACTTCAATGACAATTCCCAGTGCCGTCCCTGAGATCATCCCAACCATGACAAATTGTACAAGATACGCCCCCTAATCAATTCCTTTTCCCAGCAATTTAGAGAAGTTTTTATCCCAGACCAAAAAATTTGTGTGGACGAGTCCCTCATACATTTCACTGGCCGACTGCACTTCAAGCAGTATATACCAAACAAGAGAGCCAGGTATGGGCTGAAATTAAATAAATTATGTGATCGAGCCACTGGATATGTGTTCACATTCCGGATCTAAGGCAAAGACTCCCAGCTCCAGCTCCGTGACTGCCCCACATATATTGGAACCAGTGGGAAAATTGTCTGGGAGCTGGCATACCCCCTGTTTGAAAAAGGATACCATTTATATGACGACAATTATTATACCAGCCTGCCCCTTTTTCATCATCTTTACAGTAAAAAAACCCCGGCCTGCGGTACCTTAAAAAAAAAATGTAAGGGATTCCCACAAAATCTGTTGGCAAAAAAAAATTGCAAAACGGAGAATCGGCATTCATGGGGAACTAGGAGGTGTTGGCCATGAAGTGGAGAGAAAAGAAAGATGTCCACATCCTCTCTACCATCCACAATGACACTGTGGTGGAGATCCAAAGAAAACACGGCCCCATTGTAAAGCCTGAATGTGTCCACGACTACAATATGTATATGGGGGGGGTGAATTTAAATGATCAGATGCTACAGCCCTATTTACAGTCCCGTTATTGGTACAAGAAATGTGCGGTTCACCTGTTTCACATGGCCCTTTTTAATTAGTTTGTCTGCTACCAAAAATCAACTCAAAACAAACAAATCACCTACATCAAGTATATTGAAGATATCGTCACTGCCCTCATTTACCAACAAGTTCCCGCCCCAGGAAGCATTCGCTCTGATAGTGTGAGTCGACTTCACAAGCAACACTTTCCCTATAGCATTCCCCCCACAGAATCTGGAAGAAGACACCAAAAGAAATGCCGTGTATGCAGCAGAGGAGGAGTAAGAAGAGATGCCAGCTATTATTGTCTCCAATGTCCCTCCCAACCTGGCCTGTGCATCGGAGATTGCTTCAAAAATGATTGTACATCAATCCAATATTAGTTCCCCTATTATTAACAGACTGCCATTTCCCTATTTGCCTGCTACCATGTTAATTAACTGACCCTGGCCTGTTTACCGATGATGTCTTTGCTTGCCCATTTAAACCACGTTTCTGACTTCCACGCTCACCAACCTCAGCCTGTTTACAGACGATGCCTCTGCCTGCAGATTTAAACCACGCTTCTGACTTCCACGTGCACCGACCTTGGCCTGTTAATCGACCATGTTTTTGCCTGCCACTTGGACTGATCTTTTGGCCATCTACTTTAGTACACAGGGGTCTCACATATGTGAGGGGCTTCAGAATGGCGTTTTGAGTAGAGAAAACCAGTTTCTCGTTTTCTGTGCTCCCAGAACAGGATCTGGTTGCCCAGAGGCTTCAAAGCGATTTGAGTGGGAGAAGCCTCTACCCCTGGCCCTAAGCTTGATGGTCCTTCCTGCTGCCTGGACCAATACTTTGGCTGTGCTGACCATACTGCTGCCTGTAATGACCCATGACATTATGGACCATGTTTCTTCCTGCTGTTTGGACCAATACTTTGGCTGTGTTGACCATATATCTGCCTGCTGCCTCTACTGACTTTGGACAGTGTTTCTGCCGGGACACCTCTGCCTGCTACCTGGACCTGTGCTTTGGCTGTGCTCTGGCTGTGCTCTGGCTGTGCTGACAGTATCTCTGCCTGTACGAACTATGGACAGTATTCCTGCCTGCTGCCTGGATGATTGCTTTTGCTGTCGCTGACCTCATTCCTAACTAATGCCTGGACCGATGCTCTCCTCTGTGGACCACTGCACTTCTAAAACCACAGGTAATCTTTTATTATTTGGTATGTACCTGCTATGTGTTAAATATATGAAGGGCCTTCAAAAATGTGATCGGTAGTCAGAAAATGATATGTGTAATTAATGCTGCTAGAATGCCTGGAGGTGCTACTTGGATGTTGGGCCTCTGTATGTGGCCAGGCTGTGTAAAAGTCTCATGTGGTATCGCCATACTCAGGACGAGTAGCAGAATGTATTTTGGGGTGTCATTTTTGCTATGTACATGCTATGCGTTATAAATATCTTTTAAAGGGACAGCTTTGTGTAAAAAAAAAATGCATTTTCATTTTTTTCCCACATTTTCCAAAAACTTCTGGAAAAAAATGAACCATTCAAAAGACTCATTATGCCTCATAGATTATACGTTAGGGGTGTTTTCTTTCCAAAATGGGGTCATTTTGTGGACAATTCCATTGTCCTGGTGCTCCAGGGCCTTCAAAAGTGTAATAGGTGGTTGAGAAAGGATATGTGCAATTTATGCTTGTAGAACGCCTGAAAGTGCTACTTCTTCAATGTTGGGCCTTTGTATGTGGCCAGGGTGTGTAAAAGTCTCACACATGTGGTATTGCTATACTCAGGAGGAGTAGTAGAATGTATTTCGGGGTGTAGTTGCAATAATGCATATGCTGTGTGAGAGAAATAACCTGTTAATATGACAAGTTTGTGAAAAGAAGAAATCTTAATTTTCCCAAGAATTGTGGGAAAAAAATTATAACTTCAAAAAACTCACCATGCCTCTTAGTAAATACCTTGGACTGTCTACTTTCCAAAAAGGGGTAATTTGGGGTGTATTTGTACTTTCCTGGCTTGTTAGTGTCTCAAGAAATGAGGCCTTCAGTACATCAGGTGTGATCAGATGTGATCAATTTTCAGTGATTGGCACCATAGTTTGTAGACTCTATAACTTTCACAAAGACCAAATAATATACACTAATTTGGGTTATTTTTACCAAAGATATGTAACAGTATAAATTTTGGAAAAATTTATGAAGAAAAATGACTTATTTGCAAAATTTTACAATAGAAACTAAAAAAAAGTGTGCTTTTTTTTTCAAAATTTTTGCTGTTTTTTCGCTTATATCGCAAAAATTTTAATTAAATACCACCAAAAGAAATCTCTATTTGTGAGAAGAAAATGATAAACATTTTGTTTGGATACAGTGTAGCATGACTGAGTAATTGTCATTCAAAGTGTGAGAGCGTTGAAAGCTGAAAATTGGTCTGGGCGGGAAGGTGCATAAGTGCCTGGTATTGAAGTGGTTAAATATCGTGCCTGGTGGGTGTCTATAGTATGCCTGTAAGGTAGCGCATTTTTCCTGTGTTTTAGAACAGTACCACAGCAAAATGACATTTCTAAAGGAAAAATTGTTATTTAAAAATGATCGCGGTTGTAATGAATTGTCGGGTCTTGGCAATATAGATACAGATAATTGAAAAAAGGAGCATGGGATCCCCCTACTCCATTACCAGGCCCTTTGGGTCTGGTATGAATATTAAGGGGAACCCCGAATCAAAATTTAAAAAAAAATTGTGTGGGGGTCCCCCTAAAATCCATACCAGGCCTTTTGGGTCTGATATGGAAATTAAGGGGAACCCTGCGCCAAATTTAAAAAAAAATGGCATAGGGGTTCCCCCCAAAATCCATACCAGACCCTTCAGGTCTGGTATGGATTTTAAGGGGAACCATGTGCCAAAATTAAAATGGTGTAGGGGTCCCCCCAAAATCCATACCAGACCCTTATCTGAGCACGCAACCTGGCAGGCTGCAGGAAATGGGGGGACAAGAGAGCACCCCCCTGAACTGTACCAGGCCACATGCCCTCAACATGGGGAGGGTGCTTTGGGGTAGCCCCCCAAAGCACCTTGTCCCCATGTTGATGGGAACAAGGGCCTCATCCCCACAACCCTTGCCCGGTGGTTGTGGGGGTCTGCGAGCAGGGGGCTTATCAGAATCTGGAAACCCCCTTTAACAAGGGGACCCCCAGATCCCGGCCTCCCCCTGTGTGAATTAGTAATGGGTACAAATGTACCACTACCATTTCACAAAAAAAAGGGTCAAAATGGTAAAAAAAGACACAGCTTGGGACAAGTCCTTTATTAAAAATTAAAAAATAAAAATTTCCCACAAAGCAAGTTCACGCTGCCCGACAGACCGAAAAAGAAAAAAAAAAGCTGCGACCGACCCACCTGGAGGCTCCCGCTTCGCTTTGACAGCTCTTATATAACTGAGGGCCACCTGGTGACGTAACCAGGTGACCCCACCCCCCTCTGATGCCACAGGGACTTCTCCATGGCTTCCCCGTGGCATCAGAGGGGGGCGGGGTCACCCAGTTACGTCAGGGTGGACCCGCCCTCAGTTACTGTATATAAGAGCTGTCAAAGCAAAGATGCGTCAGACGGCGGGAGCCTCCCATGGAGGCGGGTTGGTCGCGGCTTTTTTTTTTTGTCCGTCGGGCGTCGTGAACTTACTTCGTGGGACATTTTTAATTTTTAATAAAGGACTTGTCCCAAGTAGGGATGAGCCGAACACCCCCCTGTTTGGTTCGCACCAGAACATGTGAATAGGCAAAAAATTTGTTCGAACACGCAAACACCATTAAAGTATATGGGACTCGAACATGAATAATCAAAAGTGCTAATTTTAAATGCTTATAAGCAAGTTATTGTCATAAAAAGTGTTTGGGGACCCGGGTCCTGCCACAGGGGACATGGATCAATGCAAAAAAAAGTTTTAAAAACGTCCGTTTTTTCGGGAGCAGTGATTTTAATAATGCTTAAAGTGAAACAATAAAAGTGTAATATTCCTTTAAATTTTGTACCTGGGGGGTGTCTATAGTATGCCTGTAAAGGGGCGCATGTTTTCCTTGTTTAAAACAGTCTGACAGCAAAATGACATTTCAAAGGAAAAAAAGTCATTTAAAACTACTCGCGGCTATTAATGAATTGTCGGGTGACCCCGCCCCCTCTGACGTCACGGGGAAAGCCTCAGGGAAGTCCCCGTGTGTCAGAGAGGGACGGGGTCACCGGGTGGCCCCGCCCTCCGTTATTTAAGAACCGTTAGAAGATGAGAAGCATCACACAGCGGGAGCCTCCCATCATGGATGCGGAGCGGCCCGAGAACGAAGAAGTGAAGAAGACGCTGCGGAGGAAGATGCCGGACGAGAACACCGGAGCAAGAAGTGGAAGATCGGAGGAAGAACCAGAGGAAGAAGAAGATGGAGGAAGAAACCGAAGGAAGATAGAAGAAAGAAGATAGTAGAAAGAAGATGCAAAGAAGAAGCATTTAAATAAAGGAATTGTCAAAAACTGTCTCTTGTCATTTTTAACATTCTTGACACCTTTTTTTGTGAAATGGTAGGGGTACCCCCCGCCCGCAGACCCCCACAACCACCGGGCAAGGGTTGTGGGGATGAGGCCCTTGTACCCATCAACATGGGGACAAGGTGCCTTGGGGGGGACCCCAAAGCACCCTCCCAATGTTGAGGGCATGTGACCTGGTACGGTTCAGGAGGGGGGGCGCTCTCGTCCCCCCTCTTTTCCTGCGGCCTGCTAGGTTGCGTGTTCGGATAAGGGTCTTGTATGGATTTTTGGGGGGACGCCACGCCATTTTTTTTTACATTTTGGCGTGGGGTTCCCCTTAAAACCCATACCAGACCTGAATGGTCTGGTATGGATTTTGAGGGGGATCCCCTATGCCTTTTTTTTTTTAATTTTGGCGCGGGGGTTCCCCATAATATCCATACCAGACATGAAGGGCCTGGTATGGAATTTAGGGGGACCCCCACTCCATTTTTTATTTTAATTTTGGTTTGGGGTTCCCCTGTGGGGAAATCCCATGCCGTTTTTTTCAATGAACTTTTATGTGTACTGTCGGACCGACAATTCATTAATAGCCGCGAGTAGTTTTAAATGACTTTTTTTCCTTTGAAATGTCATTTTGCTGTCAGACTGTTCTAAACACGGGAAACATGCACCCCTTTACAGGCATACTATAGACACCCCCAGGTACGAAATTTAAAGGAATATTACACTTTTTTTGTTTCACTTTAAGCATTATTGACCACTTGACCATTGGGCACTTAAACCCCCTTAATAACTAGACCAATTTTCAGCTTTCAATGCTCTCACAATTTGAATGACAATTACTCAGTCATGCAACACTGTACATATATGAAATTTTTGTCCTTTTTTTCACACAAATAGAGCTTTCTTTTTGTGGTTTTTGATCACCTCTGGGTTTTTTATTTTTTGTGCTATAAATGAACAAAGACCGGAAATTTTGTAAAAAAATGCATTTTTCTTCATTTCTATTAAAATTTTTGCAAATAAGTAATTTTTCTTCATAAATTTGGCCAAAAATGTATACTGATACATATACTGATACAAACCTTTGGTAAAAATAACCCAAATTAGTGGATATTATTTAGTCTGTGTGAAAGTTATAGGGTCTACAAGCAATGGTGCCACTCACTGAAAAGGTATCATTTTGATCACACCTGATGTACTGACAGTCTCATTTATTGAGACCCTAACAAGCCAGTAAAGTACAAATACCCCCCAAATGACCCCTTTTTGGAAAGTAAACTAAGGTAGTTAGTACAAGGCACAGCTAGTTTTTTGAAGTTGTCGTTTTTTCCCACAATTCTTTGCAAAATGAAGATTTTTTTTATTTTTATTTTTTTTCACTCCAAATTGTCATTTTAACAGGTACTTCTTTCACATGGCATGTACAGTCCACAAATGAAACCCCAAAATATATTCGGCTGCTCCTCCTGAGTGGCGATACCACATGTGTGAGACTTTTACACAGCCTGGCCACATACAGAGGCCCAACATTGAAGTAGCCCCTTCAGGCGTTTTAGGAGCATAAACTACACATCTCATTTCTCAACCACCTATTACACTTTTGAAGGCCCTTGAGCACCGGCACAATGGAAACACCCACAAAGTGACCCCATTTTGGAAAGCAAACACCCCAACGTATAATCTAAGAGGCATAATGAGTCTTTGGAACGGTTCATTTTTTTCCAGAAGTTTTTGGAAAATGTGGAAAAAAAATGAAAACGCATTTTTTTTACACAAAGTTGTCCATTCATAAGATATTTCCAACACATCGCATGTTCATAGGAAAAATGACACACCAAAATATATTCTGCTACTTCTCCTGAGTATGGCGCTACCACATGTGTGAGACATTTACACAGCCTGGCCACATACATAGGCCCAACATTGAAGTAACAACTTCAGGCGTTCTAGGAGCATAAATTACACATCTAATCTCTCAACCACCTATTACACTTTTGAAGGCCTGGAGCACCAGGACAATGGAAATGCCCACAAAGTGACCCCATTTTGGAAAGCAAACGCCCCAACGTATAATCTATGAGGCATAATGAGTCTTTTGAACGGTTCATTTTTTTCCAGAAGTTTTTGGAAAATGTGGAAAAAAATTAAAACACATTTTTTTTTACACAAAGTTGTCCATTTAAGATATTTCCAACACATCGCATGTTCATAGCAAAAATGACACCCCAAAATATATTCTGATATTCCTCCTGAGTATGGCAATACCACATGTTTGAGACTTTTACACAGCCTGGCCACATAGAGGCCCAACATCCAAGAAGCACCATCAGGTGCTCTAGGGACATAAATTACGCATCCAATTTCCTTACAATCTATTACATTTTTGAAGGCCCTTCATATTTCTAACAAAGCATGTACATACCAAGAATTACACCCTAAGATACATTCTGCTGAGTAAAGGGTAAACAAAAGATTACCTGTGATTTTAGTAGTACAATTGTCCACAGGAGGAGAGCCCTGATCCAGGCAGCAGGCAGGGACGTGGTCAGTGACAGTGAATGGAATTGTCCAGGCAGCAGGCAGGAATATTGTCCATAGACAGTACAGGCAGGGATACTGTCCATATACAGTCCAGGGTCAGTGCAAGTAGAGACGTTGCCAGCAGTGTCAAAATATTGGTCCTGGTAGTAAGCAGGAACACGGTCCAAGTAGCATGCCAGGAAAGAATGGGGATAGGGGTAGAGGCTTCTCCCACCCAAATCTCTTTGAAGCCTCCGAGTCTCCAGACCCTAATCCGGGAATGAGAAAACTAAAAAATCTGTTTTCTTCATCCAGAAAAACAATTCTGGAGCCCCTCACATATGTGAGACCCCTGTGTTCCCACTAGCATAGCAGGGTAAAAGATCAATTCAAGAGGCAGGCAAAAAACTTGGTCAAACAGTCCAGGGTCAGTTCCAGAGCAGGCAGAGATAGGTACAGTTTAGCATTAGGCAGAAGTGTGGTCATCTAACAGGCCAGGGTCAGTTCCAGAGCAGGCAGAGGTAGGTACAGTTTAGCGTTAGGCAGAAGCGTGGTCATATAACAGTCCAGGGTCAGTTCCAGAGCAGGCAGAGGTAGGTACAGTTTAGCGTTGGGCAGAAGCGTGGTCGTATAACAGGCCAGGGTCAGTTACGGAGAAGGCAGAAGTATGTTTAGCATTAGGCAGAAGCTTGGTCATATAACAGGACAGGGTCAGTTCCGGAGAAGGCAGAGGTATGTACATTTCAGTGCAGTGGCATAAGGGGTGTGGAGGAAAATGACAGGAAATGAGAATTACATTTACCATATTTCCCTAATAATGTACAGAAGTATGGTAACGGCGGAAACATTCACCTATACAGAGGCCTGGTTGGGAAGGACAATCGGGATTTTGTCAGGAAACTGGCGCTCGTGGAGTCTGCTCACGGAATCAGAACAAATAGTTTCTGGTGGGCTTTCAGGGTACAAAAGGGAGGAAATAACTTCTTCTTGGTAGTGGAGATAGGATACGGGGTTCTCTGTAGATTTTTGGTAAATAACATAAGTGTTATACATGGCCAAACTGAAAAAATAAATGGACACTTTTTTATACCAGTGGTGGGATTTTCTTGTGGGAAGGTAGGGTTCAATCATCTGATCATTGAAGTCCACTCCCCCCATAAATAAATTATAATCGTAAACACAAGCTGGTTTCTGGACTGGGCCGTTTCTTCTGGGGACTTCCACGCAGGTGTCATTATGAATTATCGTCAGCATGTGGACGTTTCGTCTGTCCCTCCACTTGACAGCCAATAGCTCCTGGTTCCGCAAAGATGCCGTCTCCCCTCGTCGTAGCCTTTCATTGACAAGTTTTTGCGGGAAGCCCTTTCTATTGGCTCTTACTGTACCACATGCTGGGGTGTCTCTCTGGTGAAGATTGTGGAAGAGGAGCAAGCTGGTATAAAAATTATCCACATAAAGATGGTATCCCTTTCCAAGGAGTGGATATAAAAGCTCCCAGATCACTCTTCCGCTGGCTCCAATGTACTCTGGGCATTCTGGGGGATGCAGTTGGGAGTCCTTCCCTTCGTACACCAGGAAGGCGTAGATGTACCCCGTGGCTTGGTCGCAAAGTTTGTACATTTTTACCCCATATCGGGCCCTTTGGCTGGGGATGAATTGTTTGATGCCCAGCCTGCCTGAAAATTTTACAAGGGACTCATCCACGGAAATATTCTGTTCAACGGTGTATAACTGTGGAAATTTTTCAGAGAAATAATTTAGGAGTGGCCGAATTTTAAATAGTTTGTCAAAAGCTGGGTCATTTCGGGGAGGGCACTGGGTGTTGTCATTGTAGTGGAGGAACTGCATAATCATTAGGTATCTGGATCTTGGCATAAGGGATGAGAAGAGTGGCATGTGGTGAATGGGTTTGGTAGATCAATAGAAGTACAATTGTTTTTTTTGTGAGTCCCATACTAAAAGGTAGGCCTAAGAAAATTTTGAATTCCTCTACAGTTAGTTCTCCCCACTCAAAGGGACGGGTGTAACTAGAGCCAGGGTTGCTTACTATGTGCTGCTGTGCATAGAGGTTGCACTGGGCCACAATGGACGATAGTAAGTCTTCAGTGAAAATCAAATGAAAAAAATCAAGCTTAGCAAAATCATCTGTGTTCACCTGGACACCTGGCTTGGCGGTGAAAGGGGGGATATTTGCTGCTCCGGAATTAGGGGGAAGCCACAGGGGGTTTTGAAGGGCATAGGGAAGGCTGGCATGGCCCCTATCCCTTTGGGGCTGAGATGACACCCTACTGGTGCCTGGCCTTTGTTGTAGTGGCTCTGCTCTCGAGGTGGATGGCACTGATCTCGAGGTGGATGGCACTGCTCGCAAGGTGGATGGCCCTGCGCTGCTGGTAGTAGGCTGCTGCTCCACGCCAGAACGCCTTCTTTTCACGGGCACACATTCCTCTTCCGATTCTGTATCAGAACCGCTGCTTATAACGGGTTCATAGGCCGAATCCGAATCGGACTGAGACTCAGAGAGCTCCCCGCTGCTCTCATCAGTCATGCTTAGACACTGGTAGGCCTCCTCGCTAGTAAAATATTTTTTTGCCATATTGTTGGCTGATGAGGCTGCACTGCAGAGCACTGTGGTGGAACTGGTGGGCACAGGTGGCACTGGTGGGCACAGGCAGCACTGGTGGGCGCAGGCGCTGGTGGGCACAGACGGCACTGATGTGGCACTGCAGTGGCACTGATAGGCACAGGTGGCACTCATGGGAACAGGTGGCACTGGTGTGACACTGGTGTGCACTGTAGTGGCACTGGTGTGGCTCTGGTGAGCGCTGATTAGCACACAGGCGGCACTGGTGGGCACAGGCGGCACTGGTGGTGGTGGGCACTGGCGGCACTGGTGGGCACAGCTGGCACTGATGTGGCACTGCAGTGGCGCAGATGAGCACTGATGGGCACAGGTGGCACTGATGGGCACAGGTGGCACTGTAGTGGCGCTGGTGTGCACTGTAATGGCACTGGTGTGGCCCTGGTGGCACTGGTGTGGCACAGAGGTGGCACTGGTGTGGCACAGAGGTGGCACAGGTGGTACAGATGACAGATGGCACTGTTGTGGCACTATTGGGCACTGCTAGAATAATAAAACTCACAGTTTGGCACACGATCTGCTCTCCTCTCACGCTGCATCGGTGTGAGGAGAGGAGAGAAATGAACTTGTGATGACCCCGTTTGACAGTCTTTGTTGACATTTGTGATCGCTCCGTCATTGGATGGAGCGATCACGTGGTAAAGGGCCGCTGTCATTGACCCTTTACCGCAATCCGTGTAGCGCCGGGTCCCGTGAACCCGGCGAGCACGGATGTTCCCGTGTGCAAGCCCCAGCGGGTGTGCGGGAACAATTCTCCGGGAGGATGTCACTGTACGCCCTCCCAGAGGTAACAAACCGCCCTGTAGCCTTCATTTGGCTATGGGGCGGTTATTAAGTGGTTAAAACCACTGCTCCCGAAAAAACGTCTGTTTTTAAAAATAAATTTTGCACTGATCCTTGTCCCCTGGGGCAGGACCCAGGTCCCCAAACACTTTTTATGACAATACAATGCATATAAGCCTTTAAAATGAGCACTTTTGATTTCTCCCATAGACTTTTAAAGGGTGTTCCGCGGCTTTCGAATTTGCCATGAACACCCCAAATTGTTCGCTGTTCGGCGAACTTGCGAACAGCCGATGTTCAAGTCGAACATGAGTTCAACTCAAACTCAAAGCTCATCCCTAGTCCCAAGTTGTCTTGTCTTTTTTTACCATTTTGAAACTTTTTTTGTGAAATGGTAGGGGTACATTTGTACCCCGTTACCAATTAACACAGGGGGGAGGCTGGGATCTGGGTGTCCCCTTGTTAAATGGGGCTTCCAGATTCCGATAAGCTGCTTCCGAAAACATCTGTTTTTAAAAAAAATCTTTTGCATTGATACATGTGCCCTAGGGCAGGACCCAGGTCCCCAAACACTTTTTATGACATTAACTTGCATATAAGCCTTTAAAATTAGCACTTTTGATTATTCATGTTTGTGTCCCATAGGCTTTAACGTGTTTGTGTGTTCTGCCAAATTTTTTGCCTGTTCGCATGTTCTGCTGCAAACCGAACAGGAGGGTGTTCAGCTCATCCCTACTTTCCTGTGACCCAACATCAGCTAAAAGCAGGTTATTGCCCGCTGTCGGATGACTACACAGAGCCACTCCAGGCTGTGGAAACATTCAGACAATATTGTCAGTATCCACCAGGCTGCCTGATTGACAGCTGGCTCTGGCTGAAGCCAGCTGCACCCACCCCCCGCTCTATTGTCCGACGCTCCAGTGAGCTCTGAAGAGCAGAGCAGAGAGTGGTGACTGACAGTTGCCGCTCTCCACTCTGAGCAGACTGAGTTATCAGATTTCTCTTTTAGAGCCACAGTGGGACAGCATAGAGGTGAGTATGTTTGTTTTTTTTAATCTATCCCAAACGTTTCCTTTAGGCTATGTTTCCACTAGTGCGACTTTTCATGTGACTTGGGACTGAAAAGTCGCATGACAAATTGTACCCCATGATTTCCAATGAGTACCGTTCATATATGTGCGACTTCAAGTCGCAGCGACTTCAAAGTAGTCCCTGCACTACTTTGGTCCCACTTTGATGCGACTTGTGGTCCATAGACACAGGCATTGCTTCAAATCGCGGTAAAAAGTCGCGGTAAAATCGCGGTAAAAATTGCGGCAAAATCACGCGACTTTGGGGACGCAATAGTGGAAACATAGCCTTAATGCAGACCTGAACTCTGGAAGCTGTGAAAAGCTGGGGCCTCTGCAGCATATCTTTTCACCATTACTGACTTACTAGCAAGCCTTTTTCTGTACTGTGTCTCAGTATGGATGTAGCTATTTTGGTAGAGAAAAAAAATTTTGCTGCCATGTCAAAGCTTCTCCCCTGTTAACTGCTTATCTGATAACTGTTGGGGGATAATTCAAGAAGCAGCTGGAGAGGTTCACAAAGCACAGATCCACAGAATGAATGCAGTAGATCAGAGAGATACATGCAGTGCACATCCCTATCCAGTAAGCAGGACAGTAATGACATCGCCAAATCTCACCCCAAGGCAGCAGTGTCTTAAATGATCTTAAAGTGCAGATGTACAGCTAAGCAGTGGTGGGCCGTAATGCAGGGTGCACGGGCGCCGTCCCCCCCATCCATGCGTCCGGCCCCATAACATACATGCGGGGCACCAGACACATGGATTTTAATGGGTTTTTTTTCATTTTGTAAGCACATGATTAGAGCCTGAGGCTCTAATTGGCTTCAAAAAAGGGTGGGCTCGGGGGCAAAGAGCACTGCGCCCTGAGCCCACCCACTTGTGTGACCATAGAAAATTAATATTCACTATTGTCTTTCTGATTCCCCTCCCGGCAAGTCTTAGGATGGCCCTGGAGTGAGGAGATGCAGCCCGGATCTATGTCTGCCTCCTTCCTAGGGTAAGGAGACCTCTGATCGCCACCGCATTCCAATTTGTCTTCCACGTGGGGGGAGTCGCTGCATTCCCGTCCATCTCACGGACTGAAAAAAAAAATCATCTGACATTATAATCTATATTGCATCAATCAACCAATTATCACTAAATAATAAAACAACAAAAGGAGCTGCACACATTAATGACTTACTTGTTGACCGCAAAACATATATACAGTATCTCATAAAAGTGAGTACACCCCTCACATTTTTGTAAATATTTTATTATATCTTTATAATTCCTTTCCCCTAAAAACTCAATATACAGCCATTAATGTCTAAACTGCTGGCAACAAAAGTGAGTGCACTTCTTTTTCACTTCTTAAGTGAAAATGTCCAAATTGGGCCCAAAGTGTCAATATTTTGTGTGGCCACCGTTATTTTTCAGCACTGCCTTAACCCTCTTGGGCATGGAGTTCACTAGAGCTTCACAGGTTGCCACTGGAGACCTTTGCGCTCCTCCACCTTCTGTTTGAGGATGCCCTACAGATGCTTGGCCAGTCCATTACCTTTACCCTCAGCTTCAAAGGGGTCAAGGTATAGACAGCAGAAAGGAGAAGGGAGATGGGGAAGGGAAGGGGAAACTAATAGGATAGCAAAGGTATATAATGAGAAGGGTTAGGCAGGGGGACACCTGGATAAAGAGCCTAAAAAATACTAGGGTGCTTGCGGGAGCGAGACACCACGTGAAAAATCACGTATTTAGGCACAGTTCATGCCAAGCCTATTGAGGGTGGGAAGTCGAGATGGATAAATCTGAGCTGTGAGCCCAGTAGTATAACAGGCACAAACAACTTAAGAGAAGCACATCTATAAAATAAGTCGTATAAATTTTAGAACACACAGCAGAGCATCCAAAAAGGAAGTTGGCGGTCTGCATGAGCAAATATACCCAAGATCGCCCCCACTCCTTCACGGAGGAATCGTCTAATCATGATGCAACACCATGGGGGAAAGGTGTCCTCACCCAACTTAGGGTACACGTATGCTAACAGGGACCCTTGGAACATAACTATGAATAACAATATTAATTCCAACAAAAAATGAATATCTTATGCCCCGTACACACGGTCGGAATTTCCGACAGAAAAAGTCCGATGGATGCTTTTCATCATATATTCCCACCATGTGTATGCCCCATCGGACTTTTTACGTCGAAAATTCAGATGGACTTAGAGAACATGTTCTATATTTTTCCGACAGAACAAATTCCTATCGGGAAAACCGCTCGTCTGTATGCTGTTCCGACATACCAAAAATGACGCATGCACTGAAGCAAGTACGAGACGTCATATGTGTTGTCCCGTCGTACGTGTTGTACGTCACCGTGTTCTTGACGGTCGGAATTTGGTGTGACCGTGTGTATGCAAGACAGCTTGAGTGGAATTCCATCGGAAAAACCTTCAGAGTTTATTCCGATGGCAAAACCGGTCGTGTGTACAGGGCATTAGGGATAAAACAATCGCTGCATGGGAGGCTATAGATGCCCACGTGGGTAATGGGCAGAGGCCGTGGACCCAACATGTCAATCCATTAGCCCCTCAGCCTGTATCTAGATGGGACATTTTCTCTAATTGGCGGGGTGCTGCAGTGGAGAGAAGTATTCCCATGTAAAGTATGGCCCCTTCAACCTACATGAGATCATCAGACCATATAAGTAACGGGAGGGATAACCCTGGATAGGCCTCAATAAAGGTCTCTCTGATATCACATAAAGAACAGACAAGTGCAATAAAGTACAGTGCAATCTCAAGGTCTGCACAACTAAGTTAGGCAATGGGAATATTAAAGTCACATAGTCTCTCCCAAACCCCAGCTGGGAACAACACGCCAGCTAAGAGCAGGGAGGAGACCCGAAGTTCCATCACCCTATAGGAGCATGAGGAGTCTGAGTATCAAGGAGGTCTTTCCGTCATCAATGTTAGTATATCCCATTGGGAACAGCAGGAACAAAAAAGAAAATTAGAAAATAATCCAAACGCAAACTTGTGTAGGGAAGCAGGACGTGTGCAAGGTACCTGAGTGGCACTGGATAGAAGTGTAGCAGTAGTAAGACATTGTACAGCAAACTAAGGCTGAATTAATCCTCCGGTGAGGTAGGCCGACGCATTCTATGGCCCACAGAGAGCGATCTGGATCTCGGGCGCCTGTGACATTGTGGGGTGGATCCATCCAATTCGGCACATCTATTGAGTCTTGTTCTAGGAAGAGGAAGAAGGCAGAGAGTTGATCCGGATCAGATAGAACAAGTTTATTGTCTGCACTGGTCACCTTAATGCTGAAGGAATGACCTAAGGTGTAGGTTGCTCAGGCTTGACGTATCAGGTCCAGGCAGAAAATGGGGCGCATGTAAAGAGTGTTGCGAGAGAGGTCGGGGTAGAGATGGATTGAAGAACTGTCAAAATCCACTGGGCCAAAACGCCATGCCTTGTGCATAAGTTCTTCTTTAAGGGTGTAATAGTGTACCCTGCAAAGGACATTGCGTGGGCAGTCACTACGATCCCTCTTTATCCCTCCTACCCTGTGCACCCGGTGCAGTTCTATAGGGAATGAATCCTCTCTCCCCAGAACTGTATTGAGCATAGCAGTGACAGTTGTTGCCTCTGGTAAGCCTTGTAGTCTAATATTGTGCCTGCGGCTTCTATTTTCGCTGTCCTCTATGCGGAGCTGATGTTGCCATATGCGGTGCAAGTGCTCCCTGGATGCCTTTTCAAGGGATGTAATACGGGCTGCATGGTCATTTTGGGTGTCAGTTAGGGCAGGAAATTGCAGTCCCTGTAGCAGAGACCTGCTATTGGAGGGTGCATAGGTCCCTATGGAGCGAGGCTTCCATTTTGATCACCCAGGATTCAAATTCCATCCAGAAGGCTCTGGAGGAACCTCCGGTGGCCTGGGGGGTCATGTCTGCTTGGTCTGATTCAGGGAGCGGGGCAGGAGAGACCACTGACCTGGATGCTGAAGCCAATGGATCTGTGTATGGCTGGGGAGTCATTAGATTCCTCACTGCTATCCACCGCCGTCTGAGGGGGGGGAGGAGGCTTGATCTTCCCTGTGTTCCGAGTGGGCGCCATCTTGTCCTTGGGGGTGCGGGGCTCTGACTGGGACATATAGAGCAGGTACCGCTGCATCGTGCCCTGCTGCAGCTCAGCAGGTTCAGCAGAGCTAGAGCTGTGTGTGGACATGTTTATCGCTTGTGTGACAGCCTGTCAGTGTCGGGCAATCACGGAGCTCAGCAGCCCCCTTATTTGTTTATTTTAAATACATCTTAACAATAACTTTAATGTTACTTAAAGTGGATCTTTCAATAACCTCACAAGTCTTCATAGATAAATTCTTGACATATCACAATAAACAACAAATCATTTTTCACAGAAGTTGTACCTTTTATCATTAATAAGTAGCCTGTGAGTTTTGATCAAGCGATCTACCCAGGGTTGTGATAATGTAAAAATTTGCTGAAGCCAGAAGGCAGCATTTCTTCAGCTCCAGCAATTGAAATTGACATTATCACACACACATACATGGTGATGTCATCCCACCGTGCATTCTGGCACAACCATCTAGGGTCTAGGCTGGGTACTAGAGGCTGTAAAACAAACAAATTCATGAAATTGTTTTGTACATTGCTGTAATGATTGACTGACATTTTTATTTGTGGAACTACTTTGATTTTTGCTTTGGGCAGTATGCTATAGTCTTAATCTAATAATTGCTACTTAATAGACATATGCATTTCTGAGCCATATATTTGGGAGATAGAGTTGTGCTTGTGATCCCTATATAGTGAGGGTGATTGTAATAGCATTCAATCAGGAGGATTCACCACTAGTCCCAAGGCAATAGGTCAGCATCAAAAAAAAAAAAAGTTTTTCTTTTGCTTATGTTATAAAATTTTGTAAATAAGTAAGTTTTCTCCTTCACTGATGGGAACTGATACGGCGGCACTGGCAGGCACTGATAAGGTGGCACTGATGAGGTGGCACCAATGAGGTGGCACTGATGGGCACTGACGTTTGGCACTGATAGGTGGCACTGATATGCAGCACTGATGGGCATTGATAGGCGGCACTAATGGGCACTCATGGGTGGCACTGGTGGGCACTGATGGGCACTGATAGGCACTAAAAGGCTGCACTGATGGGTACTTATGGGTGGCACTGATAGGCGGCACTGCTGGGCACTGATAGGCGGCACTGATGGGCAGTGGTAGATGGCACTGATAGGCATCACTGATGGCACTGGGCACTGGCAGGCATTGCTGATGGGCACTGATGGCAATCAGTGCCAGGCAGATGGCAATCTCCCTGGTAGGCCAGGGTGGCATACCTTGGGGTACCTTTGTGGGCATCCCTGGGGGTCTGGCGGTATCCCTGGTGGTCCTGGGCGGGCATCCGCAGGGGGGGCTGCGCTGATAAACAATCAGCACAGACCCCCCCCTGTCAGGAGAGCCACCCATCGGCTCTCCTCTACTCGCATCTGTCAGACATGAGTGAGGAAAAGCCGTACATCGTGATCAGCCGTGATTGGACACGGCTGATCACGTGCTAAAGAGCCTCCTCAGAGGCTCTTTACCGAGACCAGTGTAGCGGTGTCAGACTGACACACCGCACCACCGATCGCCGAGATGCTAGCCCCCACAGGCATGCGCTGGCAGTTATCCTGCTGGACGTCATATCATGCCCAGTCAGGATAACTGAACCACCGCCCGGCCGTCATTCTGCTATAGAACGGGCGGGAACTGGTTAAAAACCTATTTTTTGGCACCTCAGGTTTAGAGCGTCACGCCGATTTGATCCGGGGACCTGGTGTTCTGTGGATGGTTCCCTACTGCCTGGGCCGCTGGGAAACATCCATCTGTGTAGAGCCCTTGTTATGCCCTGCTCCTTGATCTTGGACTATGGGCCCACTGAGTATCAAGCTGTAGGCAGTCACCTGATTTAGTGGCCTATAAATCATCACTTCCCCTTCCTGTCTTTGCCCTAGTATAGGTGCCAGTTCCTGCTTGTTGGTGTATGATATTGTGTTTCTGGTTGCTGACTTCTGCTTGTTCCCGACTACGCTTCTTGGACTACTCCTTTTGGACTTCGCTGATCGTTGTTGCTGACTCCGTGTCAGGAAATGCCTTGCAGAAGGAATCTTGCTGCTGGTGCATGTCTGCGAGCGCTGGCGCAGGTACACGCGCAAGTCTTGGTGCCAGATGTCCTATTTAAACTGGGCTTGTAAACAGAGTCAGTGCTGTCTGATCTGCAGCTTCCTGTGACCCCTGCTACCTGTAACCTGCTTTGAGATCCGGTTCCTGTGTTCTGATCCAGCTTGCTATGATCCAGCTTGCAACTATTCCTGCCTGCTGCCTTTACACGACCCCGACTTGTCCCTGACTTTGATCCTGCCTGCTCCTCTTGTTACTACGCTGTCCGCCTGTTGCCAACCAAGCTTGGACCAAGCTTGCACCTGTCCTGGTTTCTGTAACCTGTGTGTGCCTGTGCCTATCTGTGCTCCAAACCCCTCAAGACTGATCTGCTGTGCACTGCCTGCTGTGCTGACCCAGCTCCTCTATTGCCTGCTGTGCCGACCCAGCTTCTCTACTGCCTGCTGTGCCGATCCAGCTCCTCTACTGCGCTGACATCTCATCCCACAAGCCCTCATTCCTTTGGCATCAGGAACTCTGGAGCAACTCTCCTGACTACCTACCTGCCAGACACTCACACCATTCTGTACTCTCAGGTCCCCTGTCTGCTCTATCAGGGGCCACAAGTCAGATACTTAAGGGAGGCCTTCCTCTGCATTACCGGGCTCATCCATAAGGTACGTGGAAACATGACACTCTGCCTGTTCCTGACCTTGCCTCTTGGAGTACTCTTTTGGATTAACGCTGATCGTGGTTGCTGACTGTTTTGCCTGTTCCCGATGCCTTCTTCCTGGTATACCCATGGATTGCTGCCTTGGTTTGCTGACTTCACTCTCTACCAACTGTCAGTTGCTTGTTTTGCAATTCCTACTGTGGTCCCATATTTCTGGTTACAGGATTTTTACCACCCTTCCACCTGATACTGGGATAAAAACACTACCAGTCAGGAAACCGGAGGGATGGTTAGAGTCTCTGACAGAAAGGCAAAGCACTGTTTATCAAAGCAGATTCTGCAAATTTTGAGGAACTGATTTTAGGGACAGCATTCAGCCAGGAGGCAAGGTGACAACTCCCAATCAGAATGCAACCACTCCAAGTTCTATTAATAGCTGTCCTACACCTTATAAATGGTCAGATCCAAAAAAATTATTGGTTTATTAGCCCATTCATAGGTAAAATGAATCCACCAGTCGTTATTATTCAGACGACGCATGAAAAGGTGTAATGACTCCTCCAGGACTCTCCAAATAAGAAGGGCAACATCTATTTACCTCCTCCATATCACCAGTTGCGGTGGAGGTTCAGTATAGATGGCATTCTCCTCCTGCCAAGCCATAAATAAGTTCCCCACGCTAAGGGCAAACTTGGTGCCCATAGTTACGCCAGTCTTTTTAAGATAAAATTTGTCCCCAAACCATAAATAGTTATGCTCCATGGTGAACTTCAAAAGCTCCAAAATAAATAATCTCTGTTTGCAAGGGACCGTGTCTGTTTTGGCCAAGTAATATTCTGCCACTTGATAGCCCTTAGATTGTGGGATACATGTATATAAAGATACCACATCCAACCAATAGGCATTTGCCTTCACAAACCAATTCTTTCAATTCCCTAAGCACTTGGGTAGAATCCTCTAAAAAGGCCAGTGTACCAAAAACCAAGGGCTGAAGATAGTGATCAATATATTTTCCAGTTTTACAGGAAACTGAATTAATTCCACTCACAATATGTCGCCCAGTTGGTCTCTCAATACTGTTATGTAATGTACCTACAAAAAATTGTAGATCCTCTCTTTTGGTATCTTTAAGGCAACCAAAAAATGAATACAATAAAATATATAAAATTTGCATTCTTTATTGTTATTTTTTAAAAGAAAAAAGTTTCTTCACTATTTATAAATGTATAAATATTGAAGAAACTTTTTTCTTTTAAAAAATAACAATAAAGAATGTAATATTTTATAATATAAAAATCCCAAAAGAGAGGATCTACAATTTTTTGTCAGTATAACAGGGATGATGGCAACCACACCCCAGTCCTATGAACCCCTTTTTTAGATATCAGGATGGAAAACACCCAATCCTCCAGTTCGTATATGACTGAGGGTGGACTCCATAAAAGGTGCAATCTAAATTGCTTTTTAATCGAATAAGCCCTACTTGGCTGATATATATTTAACCACTTCCCGCCCGTCGTATGCAAAATGAAAGCCGCAGAGTGGCTCTATTATCCTGACTGGGCATCACAAGCTGCTCGGGTGGGGCGATCAGTAGTTCGGTGTGTCGCACTCTGATCCAGGTAAAGAGCATATGACCTATGCTCTTTACCATGCGATCAGCTGTGTCTGATCACAGATAGCCACATCGTAACCAGGAAGTGCCATTTATCAGCTTTTCCTCTATTCGTGCTGACAAGGTGCAAGTAGAGGAGAGTCGATCAGCGGCTCTCCTGACAGCGCATTGATTATCAGTGCGGACCCATCAAGGATGCAAATCAGTGCCCATCAAGAATGCCAATCAGTGCCCATTAGGGATGCCAATCAGTGCCCTTCAGTAATGCCTGTTAGTGCCTCCTCATCAGTGCTTCCTATCAGTGCCGCCAATCATTGCCCGTCAGTGCCACCTATCAGTGTGCTGCATATCAGTGCCCATCAGTACTGCATATTAGTGCCGCCTCATCAGTACCCGTCAGTGCCGCCTCATCAGTGCCCATCAGTGCAGCAGAAAACCTACTTATTTATAAAATTTATAACAAAAACAAAGATTTTTTTTTTCTGTCTTTTTTTATTTGTTTAGCAAAATATAAAAAAAAAACGATCAAATACCACCAAAAGAAAGCTCTATTTGTGGGAACAAAATGATAAAAAAATTTGTTTGGGTACAGTGTTGCATGACTGCACAATTTTCTGCTAATTTGGTATCCGATATGGGTGACTTTCAGGGAGGAGAATGGGAAGAATTTTATGAATATTGAAGAAACATTTAAGAAACTGTTTTCTTTTCTATATTAAAGAAATATTGATGAAACTGTTTTATTTTCAATAAAGATTGTCATTTTTATATGTTTTAATGTATTCATTTTTTGGTTGCCTTAACAATCCCAAAAGAGAGTATCTACAATTTCTTGTCAGTATAACAGTGATGATGGCAACCACACCCCCAGTCATATGAACTCCCTGTTTTACTCTTAAGTACCTTGGGGAGATACTGTATGTAATTCTAGGAGTAGCAGGGACTAAATAACTTTTTTTCTTGGTTGTTAATAATGCCCATATTGTAACTGTAGCACCCTCTAGTGTGTTCTACTAGTAGTAATCGAGTAGGCAAAATATACTCTGGCCAGGAATCACCAGAGTCACTAAATTAGGTCAGGGTTATAGAGGCCAGGGCTGGATGACTCATCTTGGTAGCTCTCTCTGGTGCCTCCCCCCGGTCTGGAAGGTTGGAGAACCTTCTAGAACTGGAGGGGGGGTTAGGAGGGGCTGCCATGAATATTAGTGGGGCCTCAGCCAATCCCCAGAAGTGGGTTGACAGGGGGCAGACACTAACCCATAAATAGACATGGGCTATGCCAGCAGGGTAGTCAGGTAGAAGATTGAGATACAGTGTTGAAAAGGCTGTCGGTGGCCCTGAGGGGTACCCCCTAGTCAGGGGGGGGGGGGTGTCCTGCCTTTGGCTGGGGCTGGGGTGATGGAAGGATCCTGCCAAAGACACAAGTGAAGAGGCTTTCCTGGAGGCACCAGAGCAAAGAGAGGACAGAGTGAGTAATTCAACACTAGACCAACAAAGGGGGGAGACTGCCACATGTAACCAGTCTCCCTTGAAGACAGCGGTGGGCTGAAGTCTTCTACCATTTCCCCTAGGACATCTCCAGAGAGTCAGCCAGGTGGGCTGGTGAAGAATCAGTCGGGAAGGCTGGTGTAGAGGGAGACAGCCAGATGGGCTGGGATTAGTGACCACAATGGAAGTGGAACGAAAAGTTACATGCTGTGTCACTCCACATATGCTACTGTTAGGGGACTGCGAGTTCCTGCCTGTACTGGCCACTACTGAACTGACAAGGATTCTGTCAAGTCCCCCCCCCTCCCCCACCTAAGTGTGAACCAGGAGGCTGAGCGGAGAGAAGCAAAGTTTGTGCAGGAGGAAGGTTGAAGGGGACCAGGGCCATCTTATGAGCATTATAGGCCCCCGGGCAATACAGTGCACTGGGGCCCTATCTACACAATCACGCACGAGAATAAAAATACAAATTATCAATAAGGCTATATTTCTTGGTACTTCCACCAAAATCAGTGTTTAAACATTAACACAACGTTTGGACAATATAACACGAGTTTGATGGGCACAGTGGCAGTGTTTGATGGGCACAGTGGCAGCGTTTGATGGGCACAGTGGCAGCGTTTGATGGGCACAGTGGCAGCTTTGATGGGCACAATGGCAGCTTTGATGGACACAGTGGCTGCATCCGATGGGCACAGTGGCAGCTTTGATGGGCACAGTGGCAGCTTTGATGGGCACAGTGGCTGTGTTTGGGCACAGTGGTAGCTTTAATGGGCACAGTGGCCGTTTGATGGGCACAGTGGCAGCTTTGATGGGCACAGTGGCAGCTTTTGAGGAGCACAGACAGTGGCTGTGTTTAATGCACAACTTGAACTTACTTAAGTAGACAGTGTTAGACTTACTTGAGGCCGCCGGCCTGGTGCAGTACAGTGTGTCACTTACAGCAGCAAGGCAGCGCCAGCTATCAAGGGCCGTCTTTCCACTCCACTCCCTCTCCACACTGTCTGAAGAACATGGCAGAGGTGGACGGAGCTTGTTCACTAGCAGCTGGGGTGACCGCGGCGCTCCATGAATGCTGGGGCGGCCGCGGCCTCTAACTGACGTCACTGGTTGCTAGCTAGATGCCGGGCGGCCGGCGATTCTAGCAAGTGAGCAAACATTGCAGTCTGTCAACTTAAGCAGCAGATTGCAGCGCTGAGGATCGGCCCTGGGTGGGGCCCTCCAGACAATGGGGCCCCCGGGCAACTGCCCAGCGTGCCCAGTGGAGAAAACAGCCCTGAAGGGGAGTCTGTAATACCTATATATAGGAAGTTGTCCCTGAAGTTTGATGAAGTCAAGTGGGCATCCAATAACCCCCCTATCCCCATCCAAGTTGTTAACCCCCTAATAAACTAAAAAAACAAAAAACAAAGCTACAGCCTGTTCCTTGACTCTGTGTGCCTGTGAAGATTCAGTGTGCCTGGTTGTGCAGGAGTGGGGGATCCCTGTTCATTTGTAGATCCTACGTGGGGTGTGCTACATAACTTTCATTTTTCAACTTGTGCTTACATTTCCCTGTTGGATCACAGTTGAGGATGGTCAAATCTAAAAAAATTAAGCATTGCCTATTGATAATATAATGAACTGTGGTTTGTCTCCACTCCACAGGCCTAAACAATTTTAAAGTGTGACATTTTAGGTGTTTATTTACTAGGCGTAACATCATCTTTTACATTTTACCAAAAAAAAAAAATGCTAATTTAATTATGAGAGAAATGTCAGCATTGGCCCAGGCTGGAAGTAGTTAAACCATATATGGCTGTGTTTGTATATCATTGCAGTCTATTAGGTATGTCTGCTGGGGTCCTATGTAGTAATACAGTATATGCTAAATTATATGTTTGTCTGCTATAATAAATATACCACAAACTGTATTACAGAAAAATATCCCCTATTTGTGTCCTGAGGAAGCATTGAATGGGATACCTCAAAATCTATCTGCTCACAACTATGGAAACATGGACTGTATAGAAAATCTTTATGTTAAGTTGTATTTTGTTGGGGTATCTGGGGTGAACTGAATACATGTGTCATATACAGTATGGATGAACAACAGTGAAAAATGTGTTTTATTAATATATATTTTTTAACCACTTTTAACCGAAAGACGACTACAACGCAGACTTCAAATGCTGGGAGGCCGTCCATGTATGTCCTCCCGTTTTCGCACCACCCATGCGCCCCCTGGTTCTTCGGACTTAACTGATCACGGAGCAGGGTAAAGGGCCAATTACAGCAGCCCTTTACCAAGTGATCAGCTGTCAGCCAATGACAGTTCATTCTGGAAGTAAACAGAAGCCGATTACCTGCTTTTTTTTTTTTTCTTCACTCTGTCAATGTGAAGAAAAGAATAAAGGCGGTAACCGGCTTCTGTTGGAGGAACACCGATTCCCTAAGTATCAACCAGTGCTGCTAATCAGTACTCACCATTGCCATCTATTAGTGCCCATCAGTATTGCTAATCAGTGCCCATCAGTGCCGTCTATCAGTGCCCATCAGTGCCGCATCATCAGTGCCCATTAGTGCTACCTCGCCAGTGCCAATCAGTGAATGAGAAAAATTACCTGTTTGCAACATTTTATAACAAAATTTAAAATAGATTTTATTTTTTTTTCAAAATTTTCGGTCTTTTTTTGTTTATTTAGTAAAAAATAAAAAATGCAGTGCTGATTAAATACCACCAAAAGAAAGCTCCATTCATGTGAAAAAAATGATAAAAATGTAATTTGGGTACAGCGCGCAATTGTCATTCAAAGTGTGAGAGTGCTGAAAGCTGGGAATTGGCCTGGTCAGGAAGGGGGATATAAATAGGGCTTTTTTTCACAGGGAAAAGGTGCCGGAACTTACCCCCCTTCCACTAAGTCATGCCTGTCTCCACCCTATACCTACCTCCTAGAACCGCCCCTAGGACCACCCCTTGTCTCCACCCCTACACAACTAGCACCGCCCCCTTTCGAGAACATGGAAGCAAGTATAATTTGGGGGGGATATACAAGGTAATTTGTATGGAATTTGTTAATAGAAAGCAATTCAGTAAAATGTACAAAACATTAGAAATATCCAGTGCTTACCAAAGTAAGCTCAGAAGCACTTCCAGATATTTCCATATCCAGCAAGAGACAGCCCCCAACATCCAGCATGAGACAGCCCCATATACAGCAAGAGACAGACCCCAATGTCAAGCAAGAGACAGCCCCCATATACAGCAAGAGACAGCCCCCATATACAGCAAGAGACAGCCCCCATATACAGCAAGAGACCGTTCCCCATATACAGCAAGAAACAGCCCCCATATACAGCAAGAAACAGCCCCCATATACAGCAAGAGACAGTCACCATATACAGCAAGAGACAGTCCCCCATATACAGCAAGAGACAGTCCCCCATATACAGCAAGAGACAGTCCCCCATATACAGCAAGAGACAGTCCCCCATATACAACAAGAGAAAGCCACCATATACAGCAAGAGACAGTCCTCCATATACGCAAGAGACAGTCACCATATACAACAAGAGACAGTCCTCCATATAGAGCAAGAGACAGTCACCATATACAATAAGAGACAGTCCTCCATATACAGCAAGAGACAGTCACCATATACAACAAGAGACAGTCCTCCATATACAGCAAGAGACAGTCACCATATACAACAAGAGACAGTCCTCCATATACAGCAAGAGACAGTCACCATATACAGCAAGAGACAGTCACCATATACAGCAAGAGACAGTCACCATATACAGCAAGAGACGGTTACCATATACAGCAAGAGACAGTCCTCCATATACAGTAAGAGACAGTCCTCCATATACAGCAAGAGACAGTCACCATATACAACAAGAGACAGTCCTCCATATACAGTAAGAGACAGCCTCCATATACAGCAAGAGAAAGTCCCCATGGCCAGCAAGAGACAATTACCATATACAGCAAGGGACAGTTGCCATATACAGCAAGAGTTAGTCCTCCATATACAGCAAGAGACAGCCCCCATGTACAGCAAGAGACAGTCCCCAATGTCCAGCAAGAGACAGTCCCCCATATACAGCAAGAGACAGTCACCATATACAGCAAGAGACAGGCCCCATATACAGCAAGAGACAGGCCCCATATACAGCAAGAGACAGGCCCCCATATACAGCAAGAGACAGGCCCCATATACAGCAAGAGACAGGCCCCCATATACAGCAAGAGACAGTCCCCCATATACAGCAAGAGACAGTCACCATATACAGCAAGAGACAGGCCCCATATACAGCAAGAGACAGGCCCCCATATACAGCAAGAGACAGGCCCCATATACAGCAAGAGATAGTCCCCATATACAGCAAAAGACAGTCCACTATCCAGGCAGCATTATTAGACAGCCAGACATCCCCTATATTCATCCAGCAGCAACACTGTTTAAATAATTACCAAAATCAATGTACTTACCTTAGGTAGGCATGTAATGTACCTCAGGCAATGAGAAGGAGTCACAGGAAACCACACGGCAACTCTTCCTCGCAGGAACGTCCGCTCTGCTACAGGTAGAGGCGGAGTGCAGCTGATATCACTCCGCTCTCCACTCTCTTAAGGCTGCAGCTGGCACTATAGTAACTGTGTCGGCTTATGCGGCTGTCAGCTCACTCTGGGGGCAGAGAGTTGCATAGAAAAAGCTATAAAAAAAAAGTTCTGCTCCCTGGCAGAGGTGCCAAAACGCAGTTCCGCCAAGTTCTGACAGAAGAAAAAGCACTGGGTATATGTGCCCAGTAAACAAGTTAATGTTATAAATAGGATTAGTTGATTTTCTGTATAAGTGTCATCACATTGGTACCTCAAAAGTCCTCTAGTTTTCTTTTGTACTAGGATTATTATATGCTGATCATTCTGCAATGTGGTCCTTCTTCAAATAATAAATATATAGTTGTTTTGCTGAACCTTCTTTAGAGATTTCTTTCATCTAAAAGCTGGCTAATCCAGTACATAATGGATCTGACTAACACCAATTCCCTCAAATAGTTCTCTTTGTTTGGGCCTATTATGAGATTTAACATTTTATTGTCTTACTTTTTCAAATGTCTTATCATCTTATGTTGCTTTTTTGAAGAGAAAACATGTGTAGGAAAAATAATCCAAAATAAGAGGCAGTGCATTTGCTTACTAAGAGCAGTATAAGGATAAACCACTAGGAAGTGCTGTTTACCCATATTACATCTCTTCTACTGTTTTTTTCTTCTTTAAGCAATGCAAATGTATACACATTATAATTCAGTACATTTACATTAACTACCGTAAGTTTTAGTTCTTTGCAGGCTCACTTTTGTAAGCAATGGAATGTATTTTTATTTTTTATTTTAAAATAATGATATCCAATTTTCAGAAAATGATACAGCTGCATTTATTTGCAGTCCATTATTAAATCCTCCTCCAGCACCAGGTTTTGCTATTTATGTAATTTATTTATTTTTTCAATATAATATCAGTTAAATTTGAAGATGTCACAAATCAACATGCTATCAATTTAAAACTAATCTGAGTTAGACTGGTATTGCATTTTTTTCTTAAGTTTTTTAAGACTTTTTTTTATAGGTTTTAAGACATTAAACATTTGTATCATAACATCAGTATACCAAGATTACCCTTATTATTTTACAGAGTGAATTAATTTTAAATTTTTAATACAAAAAACTTTAATTTTATATATTGTAGGTCCATGCCTAGTAAAAAGAGATGTGCTAAGAACAATGCAGAAATGTAGTTATGACTTTACTGGACAGTGAATGTAAGTTTGCTGCTAGGTATAATATTTCAGTGGCATGGAGCATGGTTAAAATCTTCATTTACTGTATTATATCCTCAAATACAAATAACTAACACTTTTACTAAAGGTAAATGGACTGTGCACTCTCATTGCATTTTATCATAATCAAGTAAGGGTATTGGACAGTTTTTTACCTTAGACACTTCAAAACAGTCCTGTAATATTAAGGCAACATCACTAGGTTTCAAAGTAAAAGTCTTTGATTCCACATTAGTCAAACATTGGATATCCCACTATACAGGCTCACTATATTTGCCCCCATTAGTGGGAAATCGTGACACTTATAAATGAGACTGACACCTTTTTTACAGACATAAGGGTGGATTTACTAAAGGCAAATAGGCTAGGCACTTTGCAGGGGCAGTTTCATGAATCTTCCCCATAGCTTGGTAAATGCAGTAAAGCTCAGCTAATTTCCATTATCCAAACATGTGCAAGCAAAATGCTGTTTTAGTTTCCTTGCACCTGATTGGATATTCTTCAGGCTGAGTTCACGCTAAAATCGGATGCAGCTCACAGCAGGGGTCCGGTGCGTCCCTGTTCTCCATTTTAGGGACGAATCAGGCCTGAATGTTTGCCTGAATTCGGACCTGAAATAGAGCCAAAGTAATACAGGACCCCTGTGCAATCCACTCCGCAGCCACCATGGAGGTGTGTGAACCGGCTCCAATTTGTATAAGTGTGAACCCAGCCTTACAAAGTGAAGATTTACCACAATTACTAAGCTCTTAAAGCTTTTAAGAAAATGAGTGCAACTGTACTTGCAAAGAGCACAGTATATTTGACTTTAGAAAATCTTCCCCAGTGGTTCTCTCCTCTCCCACACACTAGTGGCTTCATTATCCTTCACATCATTTACTATAATAGACTGCAATTACTGCTCTCCAGTTGGGATGAGCAAAATTAAGATATTTTACATTTTCAGAACCTTTTTTTGAAAAACAGGAGTTATTGGCAAAATTTCACCATTTTAGCAAAATGTATTGAAGCCAAATTTAGCTTTTTTGCCGATCAATAAAGATTTTCCATATATACTCGAGTATAAGCTGAGTTTTTCAGCACATTTTTTGTGCTGAAACAGCCCCCTCGGCTTATACTCGAGACACTGTGCAGCCTCATGCGCCTGATCTCCCGGCGCTGTGACATGCAGTCTAGTCGGTGGCCGTCCAGTGTAACAAAGCCCCGCCTTCTCCTCGTCCTCGTCCATGATAGGCAGAACACTGACTCACTGCTGGGAAACTGAATCAGTGTTTTCTCACGGATGAGGCGGGGCTTTGTTACACTGCACGGCTGCCGACTAGACTGCATGTCACAGCGCTGGGAGATCAGGTACAGGAGGCTACAGATGGACATAGTTACATAGTTACATAGTTACATAGTAGGTGAGGTTGAAAAAAGACACAAGTCCATCAAGTCCAACCTATGTGTGTGATTATGGTAGTGAGGCATGAAGATGGCACCGTGAGGCATGCACATTCGCGGCCCGGCAATCCGGCGCACGCACATGCGCACTGGCGCACGCCCTACGTGACCCTTGGGCTGGCCTATAAAAGTGACTCTGGCACACAGACAATTTGCTGGTTTGTCTCCAGCTTCCTGTGATACCCTGTTCCTGTTATTTGATACTTGATTACCTGCTGTGACCTGGATTGACCTTGACTCTTCTGCTCTTCTCCTGGACCTGACCTTGGCTCGTTTATACGGATTCCGCTCCTCTCCTGTGTTTGACCCTCTGCCTGTGACCCGGATCTGCCTACTGTCTCCTTGCCCGTGAACCTCTGCTTGTGACCTGGACTTGCCTTGTGTCTCCCTGACACCTCACCTCAGCCTGTGTTTGAAATACTGATCCTGTGTGTTTGACCCTCAGCCTGGTTCTGGACTCACTTGTACCCCGCTCTGGCAAATCGTCCCATCTGCCAGTCTCTGCACAGCTGCTCATCCCTGCAAGGACTACACGCAAGTTACCCCCTGCCTTCTGGGTAGCCTGTGCCTCTTTGTGCCATCCACTCCCTGTCTCACCTCCAGGGGGCGGACTGCGCTTAGTTGCAAGGGTGAACCGCTCTTGGCATTTCGGCCTCGGTAAGTACATCTCTGATAGGGGCATGCAGATGGCACAGTGAGGCATGAAGATGGCACAGTGGGGCATGCAGATGGCACAGTGAGGCTGCAGATGGGCATTGTTGACCCTCTTTTCCACTTACAGTAGCTGCTGCATTTCTCACCCTAGGCTTATACTCGAGTCAATACGTTTTCCCATGTTCGGGTCGGCCTAGACTCGAGTATATACGGTAATAGGCTTTCAAGGCTCCTAAGAATTACAGAAACCCAGAAAACCCAGTAAGTAATACTCATCTGAGTCCCTTTATCCAGGTCTCTCACTGACACCATTTCCACTAGTCCAGTGCCCCATGGATCCTGAGAAGATCCCTCTGATAGCCAGCCAATGTGAATGGTCCACAGCATGTAGGCAGTGGTGTTGACACCCAGAAGAAGGACCCGTCCAGGAAGTAATAAGAAAGAAGAAGGACCTGGCGCTGACTGTGAGTTAAGTTAAGTCAAAATAGGGGCTTAGGTTTTTTAGCGGGTTTGGGGTAGAGGAACTTGAATGGCCTGCATAGAGTCCTGTCCTCAACCCGATAGAACACCTTTGGGATGAATAAAAGTGGAGACTGCAAGCCAGGCCTTCTTGTCCACATCAGTACCTAACCTCACAAATGTGCTTCTGGAAGAACGGTCAGACATTCCCAGAGACACACTCCTAAACCTTGTGAACAGCCTTCCCAGAAGAGTTGAAGTTGTTATAGCTGCAAAGGGTGGGGCAACTCAATATTGAATCCTAAGGACTAAGACTGGGATGCCATTAAATTTCATGTGCGTGTAAAGGCAGGCGTCCTAATACTTTTGGTAATAAAGTGTATGTTACAGGCATCACTGAGGAAGAGCAGCCCCTCCTACGTGAGTCCCCTGTGTTTGGGAATGGGAAGAAATGCAGTCACGTGACCTGCTATATACAAGAGTATAGAAAAGTATTTCAATTTTATTTATATTTTTTAAATAACATTGCTGCATATGTTAATTAATTAATTTAAATCAGGTAATACCAATTTCCTTATCTGAGTTTACAACTTCTTTAAGTCTGTTATGTGAGGACAAACTGATGTACAAGCCTCTGTTTTATTTTCTATAAAATCTTTTCTTTTTTAAATTAAAATAAAATAAAGAATGTTTTTAAAAAAAAAGCTTCTTAGAGAGAAGGTAAGTTGAAACCTGTCTTATTAAAATCTCAGACATCTAGGGCCTGGTGTTCTCTTTGCTATTTATTGACATGTGTGGTGCCATCATGCTAAACTCATTGGAACTCTCTAAGACCCTCTGAAAGAAAGTTATGGATGCCTTTTAGCCTAGGAAGGGGTTAAAAATATTGCCAAATGATTTAAAATCAATCATTGCACTGTAAGGAAAAATACTGTATTTATCGGCGTATAACACGCACCGGCGTATAACACGCACCCCATTTTAAGGAAAAAAAAACTTTTAGGAGGGAAGTTGAAGGGAAAAAAAACTTACATTTAAATGCCCATCATTGCAGCCTTCTCAGTGCAGCCTTGCCCCAGTGCAGCCATGTCAGTGCAGCCATGTCAGTGCAGCCATGTCAGTGCAGCATTGTCACTGCAGCCTTGTCAGTGCAGCCTTCCCCAGTGTCCATTGCAGCCTTGCCCCAGTGCATCCTTGCCCCAGTCCAGCCTTGCCCCAGTCCAGCCTTGCCCCAGTGCAGCCTTGCAGCTCGCTAAGCTTCAAAATCGCCGACCGCGATTTGAAAATGGCGCCACCGGCGCCAAAATACACAGAGCCGCTCCTCGGCTCTTCTCGGCGGCTCTCGTTCACTTTCGGCTCCAATCGGGATGGGCGTGACTGTGAGCGGAGCTATCCGAACCTAGCCGAGTACACTCGGCTAGGTTCAGGCGGCGTCGAGTGAAGCCGAAAGTGGCCGAGAAGAGCCGAGGACCGGCACTGTGTATTTCGGCGCCGGCGGCGCCATTTTCAAAACGCGGTCGGCGATTTTTTAGATCTGCCAGGTCAGAATCGCAGGGGATCGGCGTATAACACGCACCCGCGATTTTCCCCTGATTTTAAGGGGGAAAAAGTGCGTGTTATACGCCAATAAATACGGTAATCTACAAGTGGCATAGATTTCAAACAACTACTAATTTGTCAAGGACCAGCAAATTCACCCCAAGAGTTGAACTTTTGATGCTAAAATAGGTCTCCAAGGACCCCAAAATGTAATTGCGGATTACATTGAAAATATATGCGTAAGCCACAATGCCCATGCCAAGGGACCTCTGCATGAACTGCGGTCCTAACTCTAAATTTCCAGAGCCTCCATAGTAGGAGCATATATAAGAATGTATAGATTAAGGGCAGGTATGCCTGGAGGGAGCCCACCCCTTCTTAAAGGCACAGTGACACATGTGACACCTAACAAAAGCACAACGGCAGAGCTATGGGATACACTGAGAGTTGGCAGGGAGTCTGGACAGGCTATAACAGCCTGTGTCAGAACTTGAATGGAGTCAGATAGAAGCCTGGTGATCTGAGCACATAGCTAACAGAAAACCAGGGGGGCGCCAATTAGTAGTAAAACAACCAGTATCTACTTACATGTACATTAGCTGTATGTGCCTGAGAAGGAGATCCTGGATGGGTGGTGAGCGATCCAAGAGCCCTATTCTTGGTCAGGGAAAAAGAAGAAACAAAACTGGGACCGTAGGACGATGCACAGCTGGAAGGAAGCCGCATTGCACTAAATGCAAACACAGAAAGCCATGAATGTAACCTGCTCGCAGAACAAAGGCACTACTACCTTCACACAGCAAACAGTCTCCCTGATGATGATGATGCTTTTCAAGGCTTATAACTTATGCCAGGCTCCACTGGTTCTCCTTTACATTTGCATTTTCTCTAGCTTAAGTGGGTGTCACATGGGTTTGAGTTTGTGGCGCTGTGACTATACCTTTTTTTTCTTGGTTGTTACCCTTGCTTTTTCAACAGTACACCATTTCATCTATTGACATTTTTTTTTAAAAATGACCTCACCAATCACATAAAACCCCTCTCCCACTTCTCTCCTTTGCTGGGAGCTTTGGCATGCTCCAACCATTTTGTTTGAACCCTTACCCCCCCCCCCCCCATTATAAACACACACATACTGTATCTACAGATATTGCAAATGAATATTGCGTCTTTTCTGCAATGGGAATCTTTAATGGTTTTAGTTCAATTTCTTTTAAAGTTTATGAACAGATGTCCTAAATATGTTTTGTACTTTGTATATGAGAGAGGGAGAGAGACAGAGGTAAGAGTGTATATACTGACACATTCTGTTCTGTGTAAATACATAAGTTGACTGAAAATGAACATACTAAATATTAATATTCAATATTTCTTAGCTACTTGAATTTAAAAAAAATGAGAAATATATTAATAAGATGTTTTTTTTTTTTAAATTTTGAACATAACAAATATAGAAAAAAATACATGCCATACCACTATACAAATATCCTTATGTACCTTCACATCAAATATTAAAAATTGCTGTCCTATGGAATTTTAAAACACAATGTCAACACAATTTATGACATTCCTATCGTGTTGGTCTAATGTTTTCTGTTTCTGTGTACTAACTATATTGATCCCTGATATATTTATAGCTATGTTTAACTTAATGCAGTAAGAATCTTTTGAATATTTTTGTTTGTATTTTTTAATCCCCAGCATTCGTTTGTGTAGTAGGAGCATGCAGTGCATCGCAAAACTTCTGAGCAGTTCCCCGTTTCATTCTTATCAAAACTATTTGCCATGTTCAGCCTTGAAAGACATTTCACTTTCAGCTAAGGCGCATTAATAGAGATATGTTTGGCCTGTCAGTCAAATGTCAGTTTGTTCTCACCAATGATATGCTAAGACTGATGGTAAGACTGCATCAAGTCACTGCTACTTAATTCTTACCAGGGTATTTGATACTTAGTAATTTATATGTTGATCTATGAAGGCTCCCAGGATGTCATAAATTATGAAGGCAGGAAGAACTATAAATACATCTTCTTACAGTTCAAGCAAACTGCTGACTTGCACTCTTGTGGTGGGCTTCCAAATATATTCTTACCTGACTGATCAGATAGATGCTTGGTCTCTGATTATTAGAAAACCATATTCTGTCATGCTGTGGTATCTTTTATGACATAAATTGTAACAGTGATGTTCAAACACTTTTACCTGGACTTCAAATGTCCTTGAGCTCTGATCATAAAATCCTACAAAAAAAATACATAGTGCCATAAACGTCTTTGCTCACGTATACTGTATATACTGTAAATACTTAAAGCATTCATTAGGATATATAATATTTATTGTTAAGGCCACGTTACATTAAATGTCCACCTCTTCTTAACATATAATAACATGTAGCACTAACCCCCTTAGGAGCTGCTGAGTTAAATCGGGCTGTTACCGTCACCTTTTTACCTTTAGTTTCACCAATAACAGAACTTAGAGTCCATGTTGAGCTTTGTCTGCGACAATGTAGGCACCAGTCACTTTAGTACTTTTTCAATGCTTTAATAGGAAGTAACTTGAAGAAGTAGCAGGAAAGAGGTAGAAGAAGAGTTGCAGGGAGGTTCAAATACCTTTTCTTTAGCACATTAAGGAATTTGAGATCTTGGGGAATGATTATACCTTCAGTCCAGGATTAAATCTTTGCCCACCCGGATAGGTCTCTCTCACTGACCTAGCAGCCGGAGCGTAGCACAAACAAAAAGTCTCTGCCACAGACTTTAGAAGAGCGATCTAACTGTACGATCCTCTGCAACAGGACGTAGTAGTTTTAGATGAACAGCAACACTGTACCAGAACCTTTAAGCCGACCCGGCAGTACTTGTGTGATAGGTTAGATTAAGATGCGTCCTCCAATCGAGTCACCAGGCCCCTCTTGAGACACCAGCATTCCACTCGGTCCTCCCCTGGGTCCTCTCAATTGTTCCGGCTTCTTCCCGCAGGACAGACAGCACAGGACCATCCCTGCAGCAGTCGGCCCCAGACAGGCTTCTGGGCCTACCTGCACGGCTGCAGCATCGCAGCCCTCCGGCGTGGAGGGCCACAAAGTAAAACTCCCCGTCACATACCTTTTAGGCCAGGAGGGCCAGCAGGTGAAAGAGAAAGAAAAATGGCATCTGCCCCTTAAGTACCTTCTCCCAGAATACACAGCAGCGGACCACCTCTGCCGAGTTGCCTCCGAGAAAGAAAAGCACTCAATATACTTCAGCTTGTTGCTTTCCAACACTGACCTATGAACGACACCTACAGGCAACAGTGCGGAACTGCACGCAACACAGCCAATGCTGGAACAGAGGCTAATTTAGCCATAGATTAAATTTGAACTATGTACAGCACAGATAACCCACTAAATTTACATATAAGCGGTAGATTCAAAATCTACCAGCGCTACAACAGATAATACATTTTTCCACAATGATGGCACTTTTGCAAAAGTCAAGGTGACTTAAAATGGATGTAAACCCTCACATATACCCAGTGAAGTGAATAGCTTCAGATGATATACAGAGATGAAACAAATCCTCCCATATACGTTTGACATGTATATCTGCTGTCTTTCCGTTTCTACACCCTTTAAAAAGCTCAGATTGTGTTAAAAATCTTTCTTCATCTTTCAGCAGTACATAGGGGTGGGTGGGGAGACTGAACTTTTACACTGTGTAAGAGCTGATTAGAGGAGTAGGGATGAGCCGAACACCCCCCTGTTCGGTTCGCACCAGAACATGCGAACAGGAAAAAAGTTCGCTCGAACACGCGAACACCGTTAAAGTCTATGGGACACGAACATGAATAATCAAAAGTGCTAATTTTAAAGGCTTATATGCAAGTTATTGTCATAAAAAGTGTTTGGGGACCCGGGTCCTGCCCCAGGGGACATGGATCAATGCAAAAAAAAGTTTTAAAAACGGCCGTTTTTTCAGGAGCAGTGATTTTAATAATGCTTAAAGTCAAACAATAAAAGTGTAATATCCCTTTAAATTTTGTACCTGGGGGGTGTCTATAGTATGCCTGTAAAGGGGCGCATGTTTCCCGTGTTTAGAACAGCCTGACAGCAAAATGACATTTGGAAGGAAAAAACTCATTTAAAACTACCCGCGGCTATTGCATTGCCGTCAATACACATAGAAGTTCATTGATAAAAACGGCATGGGAATTCCCCACAGGGAAACCCCGAACCAAAATTAAAAAAAAAAAAAATGAAGTGGGAGTCCCCCTAAATTCCATACCAGGCCCCTCAGGTCTGGTATGGATATTAAGGGGAACCCTGGCCAAAATTTAAAAAAAAAAAATGACGTGGGGTTCCCCCTAAATTCCATACCAGACCCTTCAGGTCTGGTATGGATTTTAAGGGGAGCCCCGCGCCAAAAAAAAAAAAAACGGCGTGGGGTTCCCCCAAAAATCCATACCAGACCCTTATCCGAGCACGCAACCTGGCAGGCCGCAGGAAAAGAGGGGGGGACGAGAGTGCGGCCCCCCCCCTCCTGAACCGTACCAGGCCACATGCCCTCAACATTGGGAGGGTGCTTTGGGGTAGCCCCCCAAAACACCTTGTCCCCATGTTGATGAGGACAAGGGCCTCATCCCCACAACCGTGGCCGGTGGTTGTGGGGGTCTGCGGGCGGGGGGCTTATCGGAATCTGGAAGCCCCCTTTAACAAGGGGACCCCCAGATCCCGGCCCCCCCCCTGTGTGAAATGGTAAGGGGGTACTTACCCCTACCATTTCAGTAAAAAAGTGTCAAAATAGTTAAAAATGACAAGAGACAGTTTTTGACAATTCCTTTATTTAAATGCTTCTTCTTTCTTCCTTCATCTTCTTCTTCTTCTGGTTCTTCTGGCTCTTCTGGTTCTTCCTCCGGCGTTCTCGTCCAGCATCTCCTCCGCGGCGTCTTCTATCTTCTTCTCCTCGGGCCGCTCCGCACCCATGGCATTGGGGGGGAGGCTCCCGCTCTTCTCTTCATCTTCTTCTTCATCCTCTTCTCTTCTTCCTTCTTCTCTTCTTCTCTGTTTCTCTTCTTAATTTTCTTCTCCGGGCCGCTCCGCATCCATGCATGGAGGGAGGCTCCCGCTGTGTGACGGCGTCTCCTCATCTGACGGTTCTTAAATAACGGGGGGCGGGGCCACCCGGTGACCCCGCCCCCTCTGACGCACGGGACATGACGGGACTTCCCTGTGGCATTCCCCGTGACGTCACAGGGAAGTCCCGTCAAGTCACCGTGCGTCAGAGGGGGGCGGAGTCACCGGGTGGCCCCGCCCCCCGCTATTTAAGAACCATCAGATGAGGAGATGTCGTCACACAGCGGGAGCCTCCCTCCATGCATGGATGCGGAGCGGCCTGGAGAAGAAAATAAGAAGAGAAACAGAGAAGAAGAGAAGAAGGAAGAAGAGAAGAGGATGAAGAAGAAGATGAAGAGAAGAGCGGGAGCCTCCCCCCCAATGCCATGGGTGCGGAGCAGCCCGAGGAGAAGAAGATAGAAGACGCCACGGAGGAGATGCTGGACGAGAACGCCGGAGGAAGAACCAGAAGAGCCAGAAGAACCAGAAGAAGAAGAAGATGAAGGAAGAAAGAAGAAGCATTTAAATAAAGGAATTGTCAAAAACTGTCTCTTGTCATTTTTAACTATTTTGACACTTTTTTAGTGAAATGGTAGGGGTAAGTACCCCCTTACCATTTCACACAGGGGGGGGGCCGGGATCTGGGGGAACCCTTGTTAAAGGGGGCTTCCAGATTCCGATAAGCCCCCCCCCGCAGACCCCCACAACCACCGGCCACGGTTGTGGGGATGAGGCCCTTGTCCTCATCAACATGGGGACAAGGTGTTTTGGGGGGCTACCCCAAAGCACCCTCCCAATGTTGAGGGCATGTGGCCTGGTATGGTTCAGGAGGGGGGGGCCGCACTCTCGTCCCCCCCCCTCTTTTCCTGCGGCCTGCCAGGTTGCGTGCTCGGATAAGGGTCTGGTATGGATTTTTGGGGGAACCCCACGCCGTTTTTTTTTTTTTTTTGGCGCGGGGTTCCCCTTAAAATCCATACCAGACCTGAAGGGCCTGGTATGGAATTTAGGGGGACTCCCACTTCATTTTTTTTTTTTTAATTTTGGTTCGGGGTTTCCCTGTGGGGAATTCCCATGCCGTTTTTATCAATGAACTTCTATGTGTATTGATGGCAATGCAATAGCCGCGGGTAGTTTTAAATGAGTTTTTTCCTTCCAAATTTCATTTTGCTGTCAGGCTGTTCTAAACACGGGAAACATGCGCCCCTTTACAGGCATACTATAGACACCCCCCAGGTACGAAATTTAAAGGGATATTACACTTTTATTGTTTGATTTTAAGCATTATTAAAATCACTGCTCCTGAAAAAACGGCCGTTTTTAAAACTTTTTTTGCATTGATCCATGTCCCCTGGGGCAGGACCCAGGTCCCCAAACACTTTTTATGACAATAACTTGCATATTAGCCTTTAAAATTAGCACTTTTGATTTCTCCCATAGACTTTTAAAGAGTGTTCCGCGGCATTCGAATTTGCCGCGAACACCCCAAATTGTTCGGTGTTCGGCGAACTTGCGAACAGCCAATGTTCGAGTCGAACATGAGTTCGACTCGAACTCGAAGCTCATCCCTATAGAGGAGGAACGAAGGAACATGCAGAGCTGTATTCTGGATAGACAAGCTCCGTACTTATCTATCTCTAAGCACCCTCCCCGACACAAATTTTTAGCTCATGTTATCTCATGTGTAGGAGAACTTGTCAGTGACTCATGCTGATAACAGAGGAACGAAGCACCAGAGAGAAATGACACTTAGAGCTTTGGAGAGAGACAAGTAAACACTGCAGATATATTATGTGCTTAGTTAAAATTTCATGAAAAGTTTTACAACCATTTTAAAGACACCAAACTAAGGTGCAGCTGGGTCTCTACCATACTAGCTTGGCAGAGTATCTTCTGCATGCTATGGCTCAACTGTAGAGGATTCACAATTTGTGGATCAATTCCTTGGATGCCCTAGGGAGTAGTTTTCAACACTCCGAACAATGAAAGGATTTTCTTTTCTGAACTCTACCTGTCTACAAAACAGTTGCCAACTCTTTTCAATCACAGAGCACGCACACCCCGACAAGGCAGATGGCTTGTGATGCCTTTTTGGCACAGTTGCATAGTTAAAACTGGACTCCGTGCAGATATAAACGACACTCAATTAATGCAGCTATGTAGTCATTAATATAGCACTAAATTGTTTTTTAAATGCAAGAAGTGTAAGTACCTGCACTACTTTATGTACAGTATCTCACAAAAGTGAGTACACTCCTCAAATTTTTGTAAATATTTTATTATATCCTTTCATGGGACAACACTGAAGAAATTACACTTTGCTACAATGTAAAGTAGTGAGTGTACAGCTTGTATAACAGTGCAAATTTGCTATCTCCTCAAAATAACTCAACACACAACCATTAATGTCTAAACCGCTGGCAACAAAAGTGAGTACACCCCTAAGTGAAATTGTCCAAATTGGGCCCAAAGTGTCAATATTTTGTGTGGCTACCATTATTTTCCAACACTGCTTTAACCCTCTTGGACATGGAGTCCACCAGAGATTCACAGGTTGCCACTGGAGTCCTCTTCCACTCCTCAATGACGACATTACGGATGTTAGAGACCTTGTGCTCCTCCACTTTCCATTTGAGAATGCCCCACAGATGCTCAGTAGCGTTTAGGTCTGGAGACATTCTTAGCCAGTACATCACCGTTACCCTCCGCTTTTTTAACAAGGCAGTGGTTGTCTTGGAGGTGTGTTTGGGGTCGTTATGTTGGAATACTGCCCTGAGGCCCAGTCTCCGAAGGGAGGGGATCATGCTCTGCTTCAGTATGTCACAGTACATGTTGGCATTCATGGTTCCCTCAACTGTAGCTCCCCAGTGCCAGCAGCACTTATGCAGCCCCAAACCATGACACTCCCACCACCATGCTTGATTGTAGGCAAGACACACTTGTCTTTGTACTCCTCACCTAGTTGCCGACACACACGCTTGACACCGTCTGAACCAAATAAGTTTATCTTGGTTTCATCAGACCAAAGGACATGGTTCCAGTAATCCATGTCCTTAGTCTGCTTGTCTTCAGCAAACTGTTTGTGGGCTTTCTTGTGTTTCATCTTTAGAAGATGCTTCGTTCTGGGACGACAGACATGCAGACCAATTTGATGTAGTGTACGGCGTATAGTCTGAGAACTGACAAGCTGACCCCCCATCCCTTCAACTTCTGCAGCAATGCTGCCAGCACTCATAGGTCTATTTCCCAAAGACAACCTCTGGATATGACGCTGAGCATGTGCACTCAACTTCTTTGGTCAACCATGGGGAGGCCTTGAACCTGTCCTGTTAAACCGCTGTATGGTCTTGGCCACCGTGCAGCAGCTCAGTTTCAGGGTCTTGGCAATCTTCTTATAGCCTAGACCATCTTTATGTAGAACAACAATTTTATATCCAGATCCTCAGAGAGTTCTTTGCCATGAGGTGCCATGTTGAACTTCCAGTGACCAGTATGAAAGAGTGAGAGCTATAACACCAAATGTAACACACCTGCTCCCCATTCACACCTGAGACCTTATAACACTAAGGATTCACATGACACCAGGGAGGGAAATGGCTAATTGGGCCCAATTTGGAAGTTTTCATTTAGGGGTGTACTCACTTTTGTTGCCAGCAGTTTAGACATTAATGGCTGTGTGTTGAGTTAATTTGAGGGGGCAGCAAATTTACACTGTTATACAAGCTGTACACTCACTACTTTACATTGTAGCAAAGTGTAATTTCTTCAGTGTTGTCCCATGAAAGGATATAATAAAATATTTACAAAAATGTGAGGGGTGTACTCACGTTTGTGAGATACTGTATGTGTGCTACAGAGTCGTTTTTTCCCTTGTACTTTATGTTTGGTGCATCAACATTACTAATCTACACTTCTTTTGTTCTATGTGCAGGGTGTACACTTAAAGTGGAATCAGGCCAAAACCTAACTAAGCTGAAACCTGCTCCCACCCCCATTCTAAGCCCTATACTAAATACACTGTAAAGGAAAGATGTGTCTATATACCCAATCCAAGGGCACTCTGGTCTGGTCACTTGATCTTCCCAGTGGCCAGCATCAGCAGAGAGGAGAGGGCAACAATGGCTGCAGTGCCCAGGCTGTGACATCACCCATAGGCTTACTAGGTGGCATGGATTATCTGCGTTCTCTCCTCTCCCTTGAAGCCTACGCTGGGAGCAGATCAAGTGACCGGAGTGGAGCACCCTTAGATTAGGTAAGTAGACACATCTTTCCTTTACAGGATAGTATAGGGCTTAGAATGGAGGTGGGGGCAGGTTTAAGCCTATTTGGGTTTTGACTTGACTACTGCTGTAATATCTGTCTATATAGACAACATTTATAAAATACAGTTTTTAATATGTCTACACATACACAGAAGCATACCTGGCCTAAACAGCTTTTCAGAAAACCATTATAGAATACATTACTCTTTAAAACCTCTACCCTCCAAAAACATTTTATGTTTATACAGGATGATCATTTGGGGGATCATTTCATTTAAGCCAGGATTTTAAATTACTATCCAGGATTATGGTCACTATATTGAATATATTGAATCTTTGTTACTCAGTCTGTTGACTTCCAGCTAGATTTTGTAATGAATTGGTATGCACACAGAAACACTCTATGAGCAACCTACTGTATGTCAAGTTTACATTTATTTAAAGCCCAACTCCTGGTTGCTGTTAAATGCCCCCCCCCCCCCCCCCCAACTGCATGGATTAAATGCTCATTTGGCTTTGGAGTAAAAGAAATAAGTCAAGAAATTTACTTTATGCTTCACTCCCACAGGCTTCCTTTTCTCCATGAGAAAGCTCCCCAAGTCTTTTTCACTTCGCTGTCCAGCTGAGCACAGCTCTCTGATATCATTACTTACAATGCAGGACTAGCAGTCCTGCATTGTACATGAGGACCCACTCACATTCCATAGCCTTGGGCGGTGAAGGAAAGCTCAGGCTGCTGGGGAGCAAGGAATAAGGTAAATAATTGTATTTATTCCTTTCCCCTTAGTGAACTGAGCATTTAACACATACACTGAACCGCATGTAAAACCGCAGCCGAGAGTTGGACTTTAAACTTTAAAGCTGAATTCTAGGCAGACATAGAATACATAAATGAATGCAGTTTGGTATTCATTAATACATAATTAAATGTATATTTTTACATGCACGTACCTGAATCTATCTGAATTTAATCTATCTGAATCTATCTGAATTTAATCTATCTGAATCTATCTGAAAGTATACAAATTTTCCCTGCACACCAGGGCTGAAGTGTGGGAGGGAGAAGCAGCACAAAAAGCCAATCAGTTTATGTGCTGACAAGAAACATGCTAATAGGAAGAGAAAGCAGAGTGCATGAAAGATGAGCTTGTCACTGTGCTGCTTTTTCACTGTTCAGTAACAGGCAATTAGGGATGAGCTTCGTGTTCGAGTCGAACCCATGTTCGACTCGAACATCGGCTGTTCGACCGTCCGTCGAATTGCGAACGATATGGGCCGTTCGCGCCAAATTCGTGTGGCGCGTCACGGCCCATAATTCACTGCGGCATCGCAGTGCATTGCTGGCTGATGATTGGCCAAGCATGCACTATGACCCGCATGCTTGGCCAATCACAGCGCCGTCAGTAGAGAGAGCTGTAATTGGCCAAAGCCAGGGTGGCTTTGGCCAATTATGGCTCAGGGGATTTAGTACACACCCCACACTATATAAGGCCGCCTGCACGGCGGCCCTGTGTAGTGTGTGTTCCGGTGTGCTGAGAGATAGAGAGAGAGAGAGACAGTGTCATTTGATTTGAGTTAGATAGATTAGGCAGAACAGTCAGTCAGTTAGCTGCACTTACAGTGTATTGTGTATATATATGCATCCCAGGTGTTGCATATATATATATACACTGTATTCAGTTTAGCTAGATCCGTTCCTGTTATCTTCTATCTAGACTATTTAGTGCAGTGTGTCCTGCTCACAGTGTTCAGCTAGATCCGTTCCTGCTATTTACATTCAGTGCAGTGCGTCCTGCTCACAGTGTTCAGCTAGATCCGTTCCTGCTATTTACATTCAGTGCAGTGCGTCCTGCTCACAGTGTTCAGCTAGATCCGTTCCTGCTATTTACATTCAGTGCAGTGCGTCCTGCTCACAGTGTTCAGCTAGATCCGTTCCTGCTATTTACATTCAGTGCAGTGCGTCCTGCTCACAGTGTTCAGCTAGATCCGTTCCTGGTATTTACATTTAGTGCAGTGCGTCCTGCTCACAGTGTTCAGCTAGATCCGTTCCTGCTATTTACATTCAGTGCAGTGCGTCCTGCTCACAGTGTTCAGCTAGATCCGTTCCTGCTATATACATTTAGTGCAGTATGTCCTGCTCACAGTGTTCAGCTAGATCCGTTCCTGCTATTTACATTCAGTGCAGTGCGTCCTGCTCACAGTGTTCAGCTAGATCCGTTCCTGCTATTTACATTCAGTGCAGTGCGTCCTGCTCACAGTGTTCAGCTAGATCCGTTCCTGCTATTTACATTCAGTGCAGTGCGTCCTGCTCACAGTGTTCAGCTAGATCCGTTCCTGCTATTTACATTCAGTGCAGTGCGTCCTGCTCACAGTGTTCAGCTAGATCCGTTCCTGGTATTTACATTTAGTGCAGTGCGTCCTGCTCACAGTGTTCAGCTAGATCCGTTCCTGCTATTTACATTCAGTGCAGTGCGTCCTGCTCACAGTGTTCAGCTAGATCCGTTCCTGCTATATACATTTAGTGCAGTACGTCCTGCTCACAGTGTTCAGCTAGATCCGTTCCTGCTATTTACATTCAGTGCAGTGCGTCCTGCTCACAGTGTTCAGCTAGATCCGTTCCTGCTATTTACATTCAGTGCAGTGCGTCCTGCTCACAGTGTTCAGCTAGATCCGTTCCTGCTATTTACATTCAGTGCAGTGCGTCCTGCTCACAGTGTTCAGCTAGATCCGTTCCTGCTATTTACATTCAGTGCAGTGCGTCCTGCTCACAGTGTTCAGCTAGATCCTTTCCTGGTATTTACATTTAGTGCAGTGCGTCCTGCTCACAGTGTTCAGCTAGATCCGTTCCTGTTATCTTCCTACTGACAGGCAGGCTTGTCTGGTTACAGTATATAAAGCTACCTGAAGAAAATTACAGGTGTTCTTTTTGATCCTATTAGTACCACGGACAGGCAGCTAGACTATTTACATTTAGTACAGTGTGTCCTGCTCACAGTGTTCAGCTAGATCCGTTCCTGTTATCTTCCTACTGACAGGCAGGCTTGTCTGGTTACAGTATATAAAGCTACCTGAAGAAAATTACAGGTGTTCTTTTTGATCCTATTAGTACCACGGTCAGGCAGCTAGACTATTTACATTTAGTACAGTGTGTCCTGCTCACAGTGTTCAGCTAGATCCGTTCCTGTTATCTTCCTACTGACAGGCAGGCTTGTCTGGTTACAGTATATAAAGCTACCTTAAGAAAATTACAGGTGTTCTTTTTGATCCTATTAGTACCACGGTCAGGCAGCTAGACTATTTACATTTAGTACAGTGCGTCCTGCTCACAGTGTTCAGCTAGATCCGTTCCTGCTATATACATTTAGTGCAGTACGTCCTGCTCACAGTGTTCAGCTAGATCCGTTCCTGTTATCTTCCTACTGACAGGCAGGCTTGTCTGGTTACAGTATATAAAGCTACCTGAAGAAAATTACAGGTGTTCTATCCCAGCTTAGTGCAGCTACAGGCCATTAGTATGTCTGGAAGGCCAAGAAGGAGAGGCAGACAGTCACAAGCCAATAAGAGAGGGCAAGCAGGCTCTGTGTCTAGTGCTGGTCGTGGAGACGGTGCATCCTCATCAGCACGTGGCCATGGGACACGCTTGGCCTTTTTTTCGGCAGCTGGCCGTGTTGAGCCGCAACATGCGGAAGACTTGGTCGAGTGGATGACCAAGCCGTCCTCATCCTCCTCATCCTCTCTCACCCATGCCCAGGGTGCTTTGTCTGGCAAAGCAGCGGCCTCTTCCCTCAGCTCAATGTCATCAGTGACTCCTTCCCTAGCTCCACCATGTCCTCATGAGGATTCCCTCGAACTGTTTGACCACAGTGTTGGGTACATGCTCCAGGAGGATGCCCAGCGTTTGGAAGGCTCTGATGATGATACTGAGCTCAATGAAGGCAGTAACATGAGCACGGACAGAGGGGGTGCCCAAGAAGGACAGCAATCTGGCAGTCATGCTCCCCCTGCTGCAGCATACTGCCAGGTTTGCTCCAGTGATGAGGAGGGAGGGGATGATGAGGTCACTGACTCAACGTGGGTGCCTGATAGGAGAGAGGAGGAGGAGGAGGAGGAGGAGGTGGCACATCACCAACTAGGCAGGATGCCCTCCAGGGGCCAGCCTAAGGGCAGCACATTGACTGCATCACACCCCAAAGCTCCACATGTGCAGGGCGCTGCAGTCTCTGCGCGTTATTCAAAAAGTTCTTTGGTGTGGGCCTTTTTTGAGACGAGTGCATCAGATCGCACCGCTGCTATTTGCAACATATGTCTCAAGCGTATCTCGCGTGGCCAAAACATCTCCCGCTTGGGTACCACATGCTTGACCAGACATATGTTGACCTGCCATGCAGTTCGTTGGCAAGCGTATCTGAAAGACCCACACCAAAGAACAAAGAGGATCTCTCCTTGCTCCTCATCAGCTGAGATTTCCAACCCCACTAGACCTTCAGTCCTCTCTGAGACCTGCAGTGAGAGGAATGAAGGTGTAGAATTAGGTGTGTCACAGCCAAGTACTTGTGGGCAATCTGCTTTTGGTACACCGACGTCAGATTGTACCAGGCAAATTTCCCTGCCCCAGCTGCTGCACCGCCGAAAGAAGTTTGCTCCCAGCCATCCACATGCCCAGCGGTTGAATGCTAGCTTGGCAAAATTGCTAGCACTTCAACTGCTGCCTTTTCAGTTGGTAGACTCTGCCCCCTTCCGTGAGTTTGTGGAATGTGCGGTTCCTCAGTGGCAGGTACCCAAACGCCACTTTTTCTCACGGAAGGCGATTCCGGCTCTCTACCGGCATGTGGAAGGCAATGTCCATGCCTCGCTGGACAGGGCGGTCAGCGGTAAGGTGCATATTACCGCTGACTCATGGTCCAGCAGGCATGGACAGGGACGTTACTTAAGTTTCACGGCGCATTGGGTGACTCTGCTGGCAGCTGGGAAGGATGCAGGACAAGGTGCAGTAGTGTTGGAGGTTGTTCCGCCACCACACCTCCAAAATGCTGATTGTGACACACCTCTCTCCTCCACCCCCTCCTCTTCTTCTTCCTCCATGGCCTCTTCCTCGGAACCAGCGGTGCTCCGTAGGCGTTCAAGGGGCTACGCAAGTACGCAGGCCAAAAGATGCCATGCGGTGCTTGAGCTGGTGTGCTTGGGGGACAGGAGCCACACTGGGGCAGAGGTTCTGTCAGCTCTGCAGGGGCAGGTTCAGAGGTGGTTGACGCCACGCCAACTTAAGGCAGGAATGGTGGTTTGCGACAATGGCACCAACCTCCTCTCTGCCCTCCGACAGGGACAACTGACCCATGTGCCCTGTTTGGCTCACGTCCTTAACTTGGTGGTGCAGCGGTTCTTGGGCAGGTACCCGGGCTTACAGGATGTCCTGAGGCAGGCCAGGAAAGTCTCTGTGCATTTCCGCCGGTCATATAATGCCAGTGCTCGGCTGACGGACCTCCAAAAGGAGTTTAACCTGCCCAAGAACCGCCTAATCTGTGACATGCCCACCAGGTGGAACTCGACGTTGGCCATGCTGCAGCGGCTGCACACGCAGCAGAGGGCCATCAATGAGTACCTGTGCGACTATGGCACCAGGACAGGGTCAGGGGACCTTGGTTTTTTTTCCCCACGCCAGTGGGCCATGATCAGGGATGCATGCACTGTCCTGTCACCATTCGAGGAGGCCACGAGGATGGTGAGCACTGACAGTGCATGCATCAGTGACACTGTCCCCCTTGTCCACCTGTTGGAGCACACGCTGCGTGGAATAATGGACAGGGCACTTGAGGCAGAACAGAGGCAGGAAGAGGAGGACTTCCTTAGCTCTCAAGGCCCCCTTTATCCAGACAGTGTTCCTGCGTGCCCGCCGATCACACAGGAAGAGGACGAGGAGGAGGAGGAGGAGGAGGAGGAAGATTGTGTCAGTATGGAGGTGGAGCCTGGCACTCAGCATCAGCAGTCTTTAAGGGATCAGTCCCAAGGAACACATGGACTTGTACGTGGCTGGGAGGAGGTGGCTGCGGACGTTGTTGTCCTTAGTGACCCAGAGGACTCCGGACCGAATGCCTCAGCAAACCTACGCTGCATGGCCTCCCTGATCCTGCAAAGCCTGCGTAAGGATCCTCGTATTCGTGGTATCAAGGAGAAGGACCAATACTGGCTGGCAACCCTCCTTGATCCACGTTACAAGGGTAAGGTTGCGGACCTTATCTTGCCATCGCAGAGGGAGCAGAGGATGAAACATCTTCGGGAGGCCTTGCAGAAAGGTCTGTGCAACGCGTTCCCAGAGACTGGGAGGTTACAAACTCCTGTTTCTGGACAACGTGTTGCTGAGGCTTCGGTCAGTCAAAGAAGGAGCGGTGGAGAAGGTGGCCGTCTGACCGATGCGTTCCGACAATTTTTTGGTCCGCAGCCCCAAGGTATGATCGGTTCCAGCAACCATCGCCAGCGTCTGTTTTACATGGTGCAGGAATACCTAGGGGCAAGATCAGACTTGGACACCTTTCCCACCGAAAATCCTCTGGGTTACTGGGTCTTGAGGATGGATCACTGGCCAGAGCTTGCACAGTATGCAATTGAGCTACTGGCCTGTCCTGCATCCAGCGTTCTTTCGGAACGTACATTCAGTGCTGCTGGAGGCGTGGTAACCGATCACAGGGTGCGTCTGTCCACTGACTCGGTCGATCGGCTGACCTTCATAAAAATGAATCAGTCTTGGATCACCACCAGCTACCAAGCACCTGATGCTGATGTAACTGAATAATTTTTTTCAGATCCCTTCAAAGACTGCCTATGCTGATGCTGAGTGATTATCCCTGAGTAATTATCCTCTTCCTCCTCAATCATCACGCTGATAGCTTGTAAGAACATTTTTGGTTCTGGGCGCCACCACCAGTGCCTAAGGCACAATTTTTCAGCCCCTGTATAACAGGGGCGTGTAATTACAATTTTTGATGTAATACTTTGCAGCACGGCTCGTTCCTGCATTCCAACTAGAGTGTCTGTGAGGGGTTGCAGTGTTGTGGCACCAGCACCAGTGCCTAAGGCCCAATTTTTCTGCCCCTGTCTAACAGGGGCGTGAAATTACAATTTTTGATGCAATACTTTGCAGCAGGGCTCGTTCCTGCATTCCAACTAGAGTGTCTGTGAGGGGTTGCAGTGTTGTGGCACCAGCACCAGTGCCTAAGGCCCAATTTTTCTGCCCCTGTCTAACAGGGGCGTGTAATTACAATTTTTGATGCAATACTTTGCAGCAGTGCTCGTTCCTGCGTTCCAACTAGAGTGTCTGTGAGGGGTTGCAGTGTCGTGGCACCAGCACCAGTGCCTAAGGCCCAATTTTTCTGCCCCTGTCTAACAGGGGCGTGTAATTACAATTTTTGATGCAATACTTTGCAGCAGGGCTCGTTCCTGCGTTCCAACTAGAGTGTCTGTGAGGGGTTGCAGTGTTGTGGCACCAGCACCAGTGCCTAAGGCCTAATTTTTCAGCTCCTGTTCAACAGGGGCATGTAATTACAATTCTTGATCTAATATTTCACAGCAGGGCCCTGTGAGGGCTTACAGTGTTTTGGCCACAGCAACACCTAAGGCCCAAATTTCTGCTGAGTATATAGGGCAGGACCCTACTTTCAAACATCTAACTTACAAACGACTCCTACTTGCAAACGGAAGGAGACAACAGGAAGTGAGATGAAATCTACCCATGGGAAGGGAAATTCTCTCATGTAAGAGTTAATATGGGAAAACAATTTCTCCTTTCCACTGATGCTTTCCAATCCTTGTTCCACAAAAAAACCCAAATTTTCAAAAAACATTTTTCATTGGGACAAAAAAGTGAGGTGAAATCTTCTGAAGAGGAGGAAAGACGCAAAACAAATGTCACAGGGGTGATAACCCTTCCCTATGTTTTCCAAAAAGCTTAGAAAAGATTTTTTGGCTGGAGCTAAACACATTAAAAATGTTCAAAATTACAAACAGATTCTACTTAACAACAAACCTACAGTCCCTGTCTTGTTTGCACCGCCTGTATACTGCTGTTCAGAGTATATAGGGACCTTTCCTTATTTTAATTTGGGTGCGGGGTTCCCCTTAATATCCATACAAGACCCAAAGGGCCTGGTAATGGACTGGGGGGTACCCATGCCGTTTGTCTCACTGATTTTCATCCATATTGCCAGGACCCGACATGACATTAAACCCGCAAGCAGTTTTAAATGAGATTTTTTCCTTTAAAAATGACATTTGGTGCAGGGACTGTTCTAAACATGGGAAACACGCGTCACTTTACAGGCATACTATAGACACCCCCCAGGTACGATATTTAAAGGAATATTTCACTTTTTTTTTTTTACTTTAAGCATCATTAAAATCACTGCTCCCGAAAAAACGGCCGTTTTTAAAAGTTTTTTTTGCATTGATACATGTCCCCTGGGGTAGGACCCGGGTCCCCAAACCCTTTTTAGGACAATACCATGCAAATTAGCCTTTAAAATGAGCACTTTTGATTTCGAACGTTCGAGTCCCATAGACGTCAATGGGGTTCTAACGTTCGTGCGAACTTGCGGTCCGTTCGCGGGTTCTGGTGCGAACCGAACCGGGGGGTGTTCGGCTCATCCCTACAGGCAATAATGCGTGCAGGACAGTCTGGGCTCAGAGGAAAGGGGTTGTTTTTTCCTGGCTATCAGACTGATTACTTCTAGTGGCAGAAAAAATACTTCATCGGAAAGCTCTGGCTTGAAATAGAATAATGGCTGATTTAATTATTTTATTTTTAACAGGCTATTCATTTTTATCCTATTTTTGGATGTAGTTTTCCTTTAAATACTATGCTACAGATACTTCTTTATATTCCATGCCATGGTTTGGTTTGCTGAAGTCCTGTCCTGTAATGGTATGCCTTATGATTTTCATTCATTTTAAAGGGCTGATGATTCCTCTTTGTGGACAGTTTATGTTTTTTCCCCAATAGTCATCCCCTTGGAGTTGCACTTTGTACACATTTTCAGATCTGATGATGCATAGAAGACATGAGATGTGATAGTACTGTTGTGAATTCAGTATTTGTATTTGGTCTCTGTAAAAGATATGTAAACTTCTTTCACATCTGTTTTTACTTGGGAATGTGCCTGTGCCAATGAGTTTATATTAACTCCTTTTATCATTTTTTGCAGACTGGGAGGTTGTCTAGAGAAAATTCAAATCTGTTGTCAACTATCCATTTAGTGAGCTTTATGGAGATACAATTTTTGTTCTAAAGCAAGCCATAGATTATGCAATTTTCTTTCCTTTCTCCACAGGTGGAAGGAAAGAAAATCGCTTGATGCCCCCATCACAACAGCCAGTGTGAATGGGGTAATCCCTCCCGTAGCTCTATTGTATTCTTCCCTGTTGGCAGAAAACAATTATCTCTGTCAGCGAGCAGTGATAGCATGAACAAAAATCCAACAGGCTATTTGTACTGAAGTTGATCAATGGATTGACCAGTACAACCAGTCTGCCTATAGGTGGATCGAATCTTGACCAGCTCGGCTTTAATGTAGAATGTTTTGGATTATTCATAAGCAAATTTGGGTGCTAAAAAGTCTACAAACTTTTTATAATATGAAGCGGTCAGACCATCTGGGCCTGGGCCTTAGTAGGGTTTCAAAGTTTTTATAGTGCCTAAGACTTCCTCAATGGTAATTGGCCTGTCCAATGAGTTGCAGTGTCGCAATTTCAGCGCCGGGAGTTCACATAGGCTGAAGAGAAAGTACTGTCAGTACTAGGATCCCTTTAGGACCCAGCACAACTCACCTGACACAGCCTTTACCTGGGAAACAACAATGATTGGCCAGCTGACCTTTAAATAACTTGCAACAGCATTCAATCATTGCTCGTGTTAGAGTTTACCTTGTCTTTGATCCAGTTGATATCTGCTCTGTGTATTTGTCTCAGACCGTGGCTCTCAGTTTATAGCCCAGTTTTGGAAGGCCCTTTCCTCTCTGCTGGGGATTAAGTTATCATATTCTTCAGCATATCATCCTGAGACAAACGGCCAAACAGAAAGGACTAATCAGACTCTAGAGAAGATGGTACGTTGTCTGATGGCCAATGATGAGGTGGAGTGGGTCAACGTCCTGCCATGGGCAGAGTTTGCCTTTAATAATTGTGCCAGCACATCTACAGGGACCTCTCCCTTCTTCTGTGTTTACGGGTTGCATCCTCGTGTGTGCTCCTTTGATCTTCCACCCTCTGATGTGCCAGATGCCAACACCACAATTGAAAATTTCTCCAAAATCTGGTCCGATGTCAATCATGCTATTTCTCGCTCTGTGCAGGCTTTTAAGAAAATGGCGGACAAGAGGCGCTCAAAGGCACCAGGATATAAAGTTGGTGACAAAGTGTGGCTATCATCTAGGAATCTGTCCCTGCATGTTCCATCTAAAAAACTTGGCCCAAAATTCATCGGGCCCTATGAAATTTCGGAGATTGTTAATCCTGTATCCTATAGATTAAAACTCCCCCCATCCATGCGCATTCCAAATGTCTTTCATGTTTCATTGTTGAAACCTGTTCATTCCAGCCTCCAAGTAAATGAACCAGAACCTGTGGATGTGTTGGACAGTCAGGAATATGAAGTGGCATTTATTCTTGATTCCAGACGAGTGCGCAATTCCTTACAATATCTCGTTCATTGGAAAGGTTTCGGCCCAGAGGATCGATCTTGGGTCCCAGCTCGTGATCTTCATGCTGACCGACTTAAGAAGAAGTTCCATCTTCGTTATCCAAGTAAGCCTGGGGGTGCAGGAGCAACCCCTCGAGAAAGGGGGGGTACTGTCAGTACTAGGATCCCTTTAGGACCCAGCACAACTCACCTGACACAGCCTTTACCTGGGAAACAACAATGATTGGCCAGCTGACCTTTAAATAACTTGCAACAGCATTCAATCATTGCTCGTGTTAGAGTTTACCTTGTCTTTGATCCAGTTGATATCTGCTCTGTGTATTTCGTGTATGACCCGGCTCGTTTGACCCTGTTTGCTTGCTTCTGATTCGGTACCGTTTGGACTCTGATCTTCCTGTGTATGACCCAGCTTGCCTAGAATACGTTTTGCCTGATTCCACTAGTAACATCTGCAGCGGTGAACTACAAGGACCAGACATCTATCCTCACCTGCAGCGGTGAACTACAACACCAGACACCATCTATCCTCATCTGCAGTGGTGAACTACAAGGTCCAGCAAACATCGACCTACATCTACAGCGGTGAACTACAAGTCCCAGCTGACCTGCTCTGCTCATGGTATGTGCTCTTGTTCCTTGAACTCTTTGCATAATCAGAACACCTGAACTGTTACCTGTTATATGCTCTAGCCTGACAAGTACCTTTTTCTGATTAAGGCTGTGAGAGGCAGGCATGGAACTCTTTTAAGACCTTAAGGGGGTTGCTGGTATCATTTTTTTATCTCAAAATTCAGAAATTCCATCTCTGTCTTACTAATTTTTATGTTTATAAATTCTTTATTTAAACAAACGTAAAACAGAACAGACAGTTACAGGCAGAGCAACTTAGTGGCCTTAGATTTACGCAAACATGGTATACATTAGTATAAATAAATACTTTATATGTATTTCACTTACAAAGATAGTCACCAGGTACATTTTACTTCCATAGTACAGAGTGATAGCAACCACTCTACTCTACATTTTCCTCATTTCCTCCTGTTAAATATTGCAGCAATCAACTTATCAAATAACCTATTGAATTCCAACTCATTGCCCCTCAACTTGACTTGCACATCATGGATATATCTTTTCCAGAGGGCCACCCCCCAGTGGCATCACTAGGGTTGGTGTCACCCGGTGCCGAAAAAATTGGTGTCACCCCCTCCTCCACCAACTACCTCAGTACAGACCCCCCTCCATTAACTACAGACCCCACTCCATCAATATAGCCCCCCTCCCTCAGTACAGACCCCCTTCCATAAATATAGACCCCCTCCATCAGTACAGACCCCCGCTCAGTGCAGACCCCCCTTCCTCAGTATGGACCCCCCACTAAGTACTGATCCCCTCCCTCAGTACAGACTCCTCTCCCTTATTGCAGACCCCCCATCAGTACAGACACCCTCCTTCAGTGCAGAGTATGCAGACCCCCCTCCATCAGTATCAATCTCCCACCTCAGTGCAGACCCCCCCATCAGTACATACACCCCCCCTCAGTGCTGACCCCCATCAGTATGGAATCCCCCTCTCAGTGCAGCCTACCCATTAGTATAGAATTCCCCTCAGTGCAGACTTCCCCATAAGTAAGGAATCCCCCCTCAGTGCAAACCCCCATCAGTATAAAATCCCCCCCCTCAGCACCAACCCCCATTAGTATAGAACCCCCCTCAGTGCAAACCCCCATCAGTATAAAATCCCCCCTCAGTGCCAACCCCCATTAGTATAGAATCCCCCCTCAGTGCAGAGCCCCCATTAGTATAGAATCCCCCCTCAGTGCAGACCGTCCATTAATATAGAATCCCCCCTCAGTGCAGAGCCCCCATTAGTATAGAATCCCCCCTCAGTGCAGACCTCCCATTAGTATAGAATCCCCTCTCAGTGCAGAGCCCCCATTAGTATAGAAATAGAATCCCCCCTCAGTGCAGAGCCCCCATTAGCATAGAATCCCCCCTCAGTGCAGACCTCCCATTAGTATAGAATCCCCTCTCAGTGCAGAGCCCCCATTAGTATAGAAATAGAATCCCCCCTCAGTGCAGATCCCCCATTAGTATAGAATCCCCCCTCAGTGCAGAGCCCCCATTAGTATAGAATCCCCCCTCAGCGCAGACCCCTCATTAATATAGAATCCCCCCTCAGTACAGAACCCCCATTAGTATAAAATCCCCCCTCAGTGCAAACCCCCCATTAGTATAGAATCCCCCCTCAGTGCAGACCCCCCATTAATATAGAATCCCCCCCTCAGTGCAGAACCCCCGTTAGTATAGAATCCCCACTCAGTGCAGAACCCCCATTAGTATAGAATCCCCCCTCAGTGCAGAACCCCCATTAGTATAGAATCCCCCCTCAGTGCAAACCCCCCATTAGTATAGAATCCCCCCTCAGTGCAGAGCCCCCATTAGTATAGAATCCCCTCAGTGCAGAGCCCCCATTAATATAGAATCCCCCCTCAGTGCAGACCCCCCATTAATATAGAATCCCCCCTCAGTGCAGGACCCCCATTAGTATAGAATCCCCCCTCAGCGCAGACCCCTCATTAATATAGAATCCCCCCTCAGTACAGAACCCCCATTAGTATAGAATCCCCCCTCAGTGCAAACCCCCCATTAGTATAGAATCCCCCCTCAGTGCAGACCCCCCATTAATATAGAATCCCCCCTCAGTGCAGAACCCCCGTTAGTATAGAATCCCCACTCAGTGCAGAACCCCCATTAGTATAGAATCCCCCCTCAGTGCAGAACCCCCATTAGTATAGAATCCCCCCTCAGTGCAAACCCCCCATTAGTATAGAATCCCCCCTCAGTGCAGAACCCCCATTAGTATAGAATCCCCCCTCTGTGCAAACCCCCCCATTAGTATAGAATCCCCCCTCAGTGCAGAGCCCCCATTAGTATAGAATCCCCTCAGTGCAGAGCCCCCATTAATATAGAATCCCCCCTCAGTGCAGAACCCCCATTAGTATAGAATCCCCCCTCAGTGCAGAGCCCCCATTAGTATAGAATCCCCCCTGCACATGTCCACTCACATATGCAGGGGGGACCTCGCGGACAGATACACACAGCGCTGTGTGTCCTTCGGGCTCCTCCTCCTCCTGTGTGGATGTAAACAGAGAGGAGGGGGAGGCGGCTTCAGTCTGCTGCGCTGAGGTACACAGCGCAAGACCTGAGGAGCAGATCAGGTCAGCGGGCAGTGTTAGAGGTGCGTGCCGCTACCTAGGCGGGTGTCACCCGGGTGTGGACCGCACTCCCCGCACCCACCTAACAATGCCACTGCCACCCCCACCCCAAACTTATGCATCCTCCATCACCACTTGTTCCAAATAACCAAGGTGCATAAGCTGGGGCACAGAAGCCCACATAGAAATTCTGCTTACTTGCTGGTAGAAATGTCAACCACATTTTAAATAATTGTTCTCCAAATTCATTTTAAATGGATCTAAGATAAACTCATTTTACTGTATAGTGCTGTTGCTGGGCAGTACAATTGAAGGAAATATTTGCAATTACAGCCTATTCTGTGTGTTACAGTGTCTTGAAAAGTAATCATACCCATTGAAATTTTCCACATTTTGTCATGTTACAACCAAAAATGTAAATGTGTTTTATTGGGATTTTATTTGATAGATCAACAGAAAGCGGCACATAATTGTGAAGTGCAAAGATAATGATTAATTGGTTTTCAAAAAATTTTACAAACAAATATCTGGAAAGTGTGGCATGCATTTGTATTCAGCCCCCTTTACTCTGATACCCCTAACTAAAATCTAGTGGAACCAATTGCCTTTTAGAAGTCACCTAATTAGTAAATAGAGTCCACCTGTGTGTAATTAACTCTCTGTATAAATACATTTTTTCTGTGAAGCCCTTAGAGGTTTGTTAGAGAACCTTAGTGAACAAACAGCATCATGAAGGCCAAAGAACACACCAGACAGGTCAGGGATAAAGATGTGGAAAAGTTTAAAGCAGGGTTAGGTTATAAAAAATATCCCAAGCTTTGAACATCTCATGGAGCGCTGTTCAATCCATCATCTAAAAATGGAAAGAGTATGGTACAACTGCAAACCTACCCAGACATGGCCGTCCACCTAAACTGACAGGCTGGGCAAGGAGAGCTCTATTTAGAGAAGCAGCTCAGGTGGAAGAATCTGTCCACAGGACAACTATTAGTCGTGCACTCCACAAATCCAGCCTTTATGGAAGAGTGGCAAGAAGAAAGCTATTGTTGAAAGAAAGCCATAAGAAATCCCATGTGCAGTTTGCGAGAAGCCATGTAGGGGACACAGCAAACATATGGAAGCAGGTGCTAATGTCAGCTGAAACCAAAATTCTACTTTTTGTCCTAAAAGCAAAATGCTATTTGTGGTGAAAAACTAACACTGCACATCACCCTGAAAACACCATCCTCACCATGAAACATGGTGGTGGCAGCATGATGTTGTGGGATGCTTTTCTTCAGCAGGGACAGGGTCACTGGTCAGAGTTGATGGGAAGATGGCTGGAGCCAAATACAGGGCAATCTTAGAAGAAAACCTGTTAGAGCCTGCAAAAGACTTGAGACTGGGGCGGAGGTTCACCTTCCAGCAGGACAACAACCCTAAACATACAGCCAGAGCTACAATGGAATGGTTTAGATCAAAGCATATTCATGTGTTAGAATGGCCCAGTCAAAGTCCAGACCTAAATCCAATTAAGAATATGTGGCAAGACTTGAAAATTGCTGTTGACAGACACTCTCCATCCAATCTGACAGAGCTTGAACTATTTTGCAAAGAAGAATGGGCAAAAATGTAACTCTCTAGATGTACAAAACTAGTAGAGACATCCCCAAAAAGACTTGCAGCTGTAACTGCAGCGAAAGGTGGTTCTACAAAGTATTGACTCAGGGGGGCTGAATACAAATGCACGCCACACTTTTCACATATTTATTTGTAAAAAATTTGGAAAACCATTTATCATTTTCCTTCCACTTCACAATGACGTGCCACTTTGTGTTGGTCTATCACATAAAATCTCAATAAAATACATTTACATGTTTGGTTGTAACATGACAAAATGTGGAAAATGTCAATGGGTATGAATACTTTTTCAAGGCACTGTATAGATGTATAAAATGATTCCACATCTACAGATATTGGCTTATCTTTTTCCTGTAATGGCACCACATTTCCACATTTTAAAGTCCCACAACATCCCTATTAACCAGGATAAAGGATGCTAAACAGGTCACCTAATCTTCAACATTCTAGCCACATATTTCCCTATTCGATGATTAGGACTTACACTAGCATAAAGTATGGCATGACCTGAGGGTTTTTATTTTTATGTATTTTTGGGAGTAAATAGAAGGTGGGAATTTATACTGCCCCTCACCAACACCTTCATGCACTCATATATATTTGCTAATAATCTCTTCCATATAGACCCAGTCCAATCTATAATTTAATTGCTCTACCAAACCTGGAAAATGAGTATCTGCATACATTCAAAAAAAGGGGAGAAATCAGGAGGGGATTATCACGGTGCTTGCAAACAATAATAGAAACCGTATATATAAAAAGTTATAGTTTAATAAAGACAAGATTAAAAACCAAACAAAGCAGTTTGTTGAGTAGTGTTTAACATTTCATTGTGATGGTGATTACGTGGCGAAAGCTCATGTTGAACAGGGATCTCGTATTCGTATATTAACCCAACATGTTTCACCTCATGGCTTCATCAGGGGATATACGAATCAACCAATGACTACATGAGATGCCTCAAAATTCCCAGAGAGGGCCACCACCAAGAAAGGGACCATCACGAGGGGGAAGCACTACGTGGCCACAGAGGACACACAATGACCAGGTAAAAGAGAATTAACTCAGAGCATATGCTGGAGGGTGCCTAAAATATAGAACAACATATGCCCAATAAAGATGGAGTGAATAGCCCTTGTAAACATAGAGAAGTAGTTCGTAGGTCACCTTCCGTCTCCGTCTCTGGCCCCTGATGAAGCCATAAGGCGAAACATACGAGTACGAGATCCCTGTTCAACATGAACTTTTGCCACGTGACCACCATCACAATGCAATGTTAAACACTACTCAACAAACTGCTTTGTTTGGTTTTTAATCTTGTCTTTATTAAACCTATAACTTTTTATATATATAGTTTCTATTATTATTTGCAAGCACCATGATAATCCCCTCCCAATTTCTCCTGTTTTTTTGAATATTTGACTATTTGCATACCTGTATAAAATACAGAAACTCAGACATTCTGTATAAAAGTTTGGTCAATTGTTGTTCTTCCAAAGAATCTGTATAAAAGTCAGGTGGCCAATTCTTTTATAAACTAAATATAATAAAAATGAATTACTTGAATTGCAGCATAGTGCACTTTGTATTGATAACCCTATAAATGATGATAATTAAACTGTATGACGAAAACAGATTTAAAAGAAGGTAATTTCAGATTTCCAGATACAGGAACCATTGATTTTCATGTGGTTTTCATGTTTTTATAATAACACAATAGGGTGTTTTAGTGGTGGTAGCTGGCACAATTAGTATTTACAGAAAGTTTTGTATGGCCTATATTTTGATTAAATAAAGCTCTGAATGTTTTTTTATATAATCAGAAGACAAATACACTGACATTTACTACTTTTTTCTTTTCTTAATTTCTTATATTTTCAGAAGAGGTGGTGGTGGGTGGGGGGGGGGGGGGGTCACATGCAGTATTCACCCATGTTTGTGATATAGGTGGGAAAGCAATGGTAGGGGAGCACTGCAAAGGTTTATGAAAATAGCGACAGAGTCCCTTCATAGTGCTCTTGAGGGATGACAATGTTATTGATGCTAAGACATTGTTAAATTCATGGTAATTTAAACTTGCATTGAATATAGTAAATCTATGCCCGTGGGCATGTATAAAAACCATAGATGTTTTCTGGGAAAGACAAGAAAAAGAAACAAAAGATATCCATACTGAGTTATGTATTTTATTTATTCTTGCTGACATCAAACCATAATGTGAAAATATAGAGTTTCTTGTTGTTAAATCATTTACTGGAATGCAAAAACTCTAAATTTAAAATACATATTTATTGAGTAGAAAATCCCTAAATAAAATTTAAGAGGTAAGGCTCTATTGGTTAACAGAGGTAAATACTCAATTTGGATATATCTATACTTTACCCTTGCAGTGCATGGCCTACACTCTTTACTTAGAGATTAGGTAGATAAACACCAACAAAATGTAAGCATTTTGTCAAACTTTTTACAAATACGGTACTTATATAAATAGCAAGCATAACCTATGGAAGTAAACTTTCTAAAGGTCCTCATAAACAAATTGAATATCAAATTCATTTCAACTGGATAGAAAAATATCAATTGAACAGCCACTGCATCTTAGCAGATGCCAGCACCACTGTGCTTAGGCAACCATGGAGGGTGCAGATGCCCAAATACAATAGCCTTCAGAGAACTCCTTCAACCACACTGCTTCCATAGATGGGGGAATATTAAGAGAGAAAATCACGTTTTGTATGGCAGCCCTAAAGAAAAACTCCACTTTTTTATGGAAGAACAATCCCCTCCAGGTGATCGATGTAAGTTGCAAGGATTTTAACAAACTTTGGGATTGATGTTTTTTGTTTCAGAGGATGCCTAAAACCTGACTTGTATGTTAGTGCAGAGTCCAAGAGGGAAATTTAATTTTTGGAGGCGTTCTGTGCACCAAAAGTAAAGGTTGAATTTTTACAGGAAATTACAGAGTTCCAGTTTAAAAAGGAAAGGTAATTTTTAAAACATCAAATTACAGAATGGATTGTGTAGCAATTGTAAACGCTATATATATATATTTTTTTATTTACTATATTTTTTTCATGACAATGGAGTTACCCATTTAAGTATTCTACAATTCAGTACCAAGTGGGAAGTAGTTCTATAACTTCTAAAAGCATTATTTTCACCTGGAATATTAGGATATTGCAGCCCAAGCATACAGAATCAATGTTTCTTCAAATGTTAGCAATCTCTGCAATGAAAGGCCAATTAAAGACTCATACTTTTTTTCTGCTAATAGTCCTCTTTATAGCTCTGCATGTTATGATTTGTGACTGATATTTACTTGAAAATGCTTTAAATACGATTTCTCTCAGTGAAATGGCACTACCTGCTCTCACACTGAAGTGGCCTATGCTGGCACAAGCTGGGTAACAGCCACCCTCTTATCACAAGTGTCCTCACATAGACTTGTGTTGAAGAGAATGAAAGGGAGAATCTCTTATACCTATTAGATTGCACAGTCATATTTAGACACTCTGCACAACTTCTGCAAAAATGATGATGCATCTAAGAAAATGGAGGTTATTGGTAGAATATCTGACTGCTTTTTAATGAGCTCAGTCTCTTAACCCTTTCACACCTTATGCCCCGTACACACGGGCGGAATTTCCGACAGAAAAAGTCAGATGGGAGCTTTTCATCGTATATTCCGACCGTGTGTATGCCCCATTGGACTTCTTACGTCGAAAATTCAGATGGACTTAGATAGAGAACATGTTCTTTATTTTTCCGATGGAACAAATTCCTATCAGGAAAATCGCTCGTCTGTATGCTGTTCCGACGTACCAAAAATGACGCATGCTCTGAAGCAAGTACGAGACGTCGTACGTGTTGTCCCGTCGTACGTGTTGTACGTCACCACGTTCTTGACGGTCGGAATTTGGTGTGACCGTGTGTATGCAAGACAGCTTGAGTGGAATTCCATCGGACTTCCGTCGGAAAAACCATCAGAGTTTATTCCGACGGCAAAACCGGTCGTGTGTACAGGGCATAAGGGTAAAACAAATGTTAATACCTAAGCACAATTTTGCAACTTTAACATGTGTTAGTAAAACCTTACATATCTTTACAACTACTTTGTGCATCCAAGTGGATTATACCTTGTTTATTTCAAGACAAATTGGGCCTTTAATTTGGTGGTAAATGGTAATGGATATCTTCTGATTTTCTTTTTCATTATCAAAGGAAAACTGGCACAAATAGTTAAAAAAAAAAAAAAAAAAAATTTGAATTTGGCTGTATATTTCTTGTTACTACCATAACCTACCACCAAAGAACAACCCAAATTAAATTCTCCTTCTCTCAATGATCATAGCGATAACACATATGTGTATGTTATTTATTGTTTGTACCCGTTGTACAGCCGAGAAATAAATTGTGTACATTTTGCTTTTTTTTTAGCCTACCTAAAGCATTCTGACACTAACTGACACTGATAATATTTTTTTTACATCTTGTTCAAAATATACTGAATATGACCTTTGACCTTGACCTTTGATCCTGACCTTGACCCAAACACTAACTCTGGCACTGACTTAAATCAGACCTTGATCTAGGTATTTTTTCTATATTTTTAATTAAATTTTTTATTAATATTATTTTTTCTTTTTTCACACAAAGTTACAATGAGAGATACAATGGAGAGAGATACAATGTATCTTTTCTCTCCATTCACAGAGAGAGAGAAACACAGGGGTGGGCTTCACAGTGACTGATCACTGTGATAGCCAATGTGTTATGTGACATAGGAGTTCTGGTTCTCGATCATTAGTACGGGACCCAGGGCTCCCACTGAGACCCCAGTCTCTGTGCTGGGAGCGTGCTGTGCGGCTCGTCCCAGCACAAAGACAGATATGCAGATATGTGGCCCTACTGAAAAAAGCCCAGTCTAGTGAGGATGCATATCTGCGAACTGTCAACGCCAACGGGTTTAAATGGACATACAGTACAAGATTAAAACTGAACTCCATGCAGATATAAAATACGAAAGTTATTGCAGCTCAGTATTCATTAATACACAACTCAATTTATTTTAATGCAAATAGTGCCCTTTACGGGATTCTATCTGTCTCCTGAGAAAGAAAACTTAGATAAGGCACTTACTCTGCTTTGATTGGACACATTTTTCTCCAATAAGAAGGGAGAGTAATTTGGGTGCAAATTTTTGAAGTTAGACAGTTGGGACCTGATGGTTGGTCGGAGAGCTACAGACTGTGAAAGAAGGAAAAGCATCCTGCTATTAGATAAAGAACTATACAACCACAGAGATTGTCCCATTTCTCCCATTTCTTCTATGACTCACTCAGGAAAACATCATATATATTTGTGTGCAGAAAAGGAAATATAATCGAACATTGTATTTTTTTAATGATCCTTTGTCCAGAAGTTTATTTGTGTCTGTGAAACTGTCACTTGTGGTACAGTAATTAGAAATGATTTGTGGGTTCAAGGACTGTGACATATGTGTGCAGTAGGGATGAGCTTTGTGTTCGAGTCGAACCCATGTTCGACTCGAACGTTGGCTGTTCGGTCGTTCGCAGAATTCCGAACGTTATGGGCCGTTCGCGCCAAATTCGTGTGGCGCCTCACGGCCCATAATTTACTGCGGCATCGCAGTGCATTGCTGGCTGATGATTGGCCAAGCATGCACTATGACCCGCATGCTTGGCCAATCACAGCGCCGTCGGTACAGAGAGCTGTAATTGGCCAAAGCCAGGGTGGCTTTGGCCAATTATGGCTCAGGGGGTTTAGAACACGCCCCACACTATATAAGGCCATCTGCACGGCGGCCCTGTGTAGTGTGTGTTCCGGCATTGAGATACATAGATAGACAGAGAGACAGTGTCATTTCATTTGAGTTAGCTAGATTAGGCAGGACAATCAGTGAGTTAGCTGCACTTACAGTGTATTGTGTATATATATGCATTACAGGTGTTGCATATATATATATACACTGTATTCAGTTTAGCTAGATCCGTTCCTGTTATCTTTCTACTGACAGGCAGTCTTGTCTTGTTACAGTATTTACAGCTACCTGAAGAAAATTGCTGGTGTTCTTTTGATCCTATTAGTACCACAGTCAGGCAGCTAGACTATTTACAGTTAGTGTAGTGCGTCCTGCTCACAGTGTTCAGCTAAAACTACAAGTTAGTGTAGTGAGACCTCTGCACAGTGTTCATCTAAAGCTACAAGTTAGTGTAGTGCGTCCTGCTCACAGTGTTCAGCTAAAACTACAAGTTAGTGTGGTGCGTCCTCCTCACAGTGTTCAGCTAAACCTACAAGTTATTTTTTTGCGAGCTCTGCACAGTGTTCATCTAAAGCTACAAGTTAGTGTAGTGCATCCTGCTCACAGTTTTCAGCTAAAACTACAAGTTAGTGTAGTGAGACCTCTGCACCGTGTTTATCTAAAGCTACAAGTTAGTGTAGTGCGTCCTGCTCACAGTGTTCAGCTAAAACTACAAGTTAGTGTAGTGAGACCTCTGCACAGTGTTCATCTAAAGCTACAAGTTAGTGCAGTGCATCCTGCTCACAGTGTTCAGCTAAAACTACAAGTTAGTGTGGTGCGTCCTCCTCACAGTGTTCAGCTAAACCTACAAGTTATTTTTTTGCGAGTTCTGCACAGTGTTCATCTAAAGCTACAAGTTAGTGTAGTGCGTCCTGCTCACAGTGTTCAGCTAAAACTACAAGTTAGTGTGGTGCGTCCTCCTCACAGTGTTCAGCTAAACCTACAAGTTATTTTTTTGCGAGCTCTGCACAGTGTTCAGCTAAAGCTACCTGTAGAAGGTTGGTGGTGTTTTCCTGATCCTTTCACTACCGCAGGCAGCTAAATAAGCTGCAAGTTATTTTTTTGCGAGCTCTGCACAATGTTCAGCTAAAGCTACCTGTAGAAGGTTGGTGGTGTTCTCATACTACAGGCAGGCAGTTGATTTTGCTAGCTGCAGTATCAGTACATATTAGGGATGAGCTTCGAGTTCGAGTCGAACTTATGTTCGACTCGAACATTGGCTGTTCGCAAGTTCGCCGAACAGCGAACAATTTGGGGTGTTCACGGCAAATTCGAATCCCGCAGAACACCCTTTAAAAGTCTATGGGAGAAATCAAAAGTGCTAATTTTAAAGGCTTATATGCAAGTTATTGTCATAAAAAGTGTTTGGGGATCTGGGTCCTGCCCCAGGGGACATGGATCAATGCAAAAAAAAGTTTTAAAAACGGCCGTTTTTTCAGGAGCAGTGATTTTAATAATGCTTAAAGTCAAACAATAAAAGTGTAATATCCGTATATGGTCCCAGAGAGGATAGCAACTTTCGCTCCAGGGGCGTCCCCCCGGTGCTTCAGAGGATGTAACGTAAATGGCACCTTTTTCCACACTTGGTGGACGTGCCCCAAAGTGAGGAGATTCTGGATACGTACGTACAACCTAATATATTCCCTCACACAAGCGAATCTAATTAAATCACCTCTGCACGCGCTGTTGGGACGCCCAGTGGAGGGGACATCAAAGGCAATGCGCAGACTAATCACATTTATATTTGTGGCGGCCAGGATTTCAATAGCTAAGTCCTGGAAGTCTCCCACAGTCCCCTTTTACTTACTAAAAGCCAAACTATCATGGATAATGGTAAACGAACGCCTTACGGCAATCCTGAAGGATAAGATGACCGGATTCAACAAAACATGGGATTCCTGGATAAAATACCTCACCAACACGTAGGTTGCCGAATGATTGCGGCACCTACGGTGTGGCAGGAGCGCACCGCTACCACCTCCCCCCCCTCCTACTCCCTCTCTTGCCTGTTCTTCTTCTTTCTACTTCTCTTTTCTTTCTCTCTTTCTAGGTTCTCGATAACACTATTATGTATTAATGGGTTGATGACTCGTTTGTGTTCAGCAAATATAGTAGTGTAAAATGTTTATATGTCGGGTAGCACACAGGCTACAACAACACAATAAGCCAATAATTGAGTCCATTATAGTGTTAAAATCCTTACATTGGTGATGTACACGGACACTTATATTCCCCCAGTCTGGTTCGGGAGTTTAGCTGATAATGAATAAAAGTTGGATGCCAATAAATGAATATTGCGTTGAGGAGACTGTACCCTCGCCTAGCCACAGCAAGCTCCCAGGGGGGTGGCGGGTGGGGGAATGCAGTGCCATCTGCACAAGATATGAATTCCATGAACCAGGCCGGGAGGAGGTAACTTTAAGTTAAAAACTAACCTGAAAGCGGTTACTCTCCCCTATAATTTTGTTCCCCCCCCTTCCCCCCTCCGTTTTCTTGCCTTTTTTTTATTTACGTTCCTTACCTCTCACCACAGTAAATGATATCTGTAACAATATGCTAAATAATGTTCTTGGTTGTTTACTTTATTTTCTGTAAACTTAAAAACTGAATAAACACTATTGTTTAAAAAAAAAAGTGTAATATCCCTTTAAATTTCGTAGCTGGGGGGTGTCTATAGTATGCCTGTAAAGGAGCGCATGTTTCCTGTGTTTAGTCTGACAGTAAAATGACATTTCGAAGGAAAAAACCCATTTAAAACTACTCGCGGCTATTGCATTGCCTGTCCGACAATACACATAGAATTTCATTGATAAAAACGGCATGGGAATTCCCCACAGGGGAACCCCGAACCAAAATTTAAAAAAAAAAATGACGTTGGGGTCCCCCTAAATTCCATACCAGGCCCTTCAGGTCTGGTATGGATATTAAGGGGAACCCCGGCCAAAATTTAAAAAAAAATGACGTGGGGGTCCCCCTTAATTCCATACCAGACCATTCAGGTCTGGTACGGATTTTAAGGGGAACCCCGCGCCAAAAAAAAAAACGGCGTGGGGTCCCCCCAAAAAATCCATACCAGACCCTTATCCGAGCACGCAACCTGGCAGGCAGCAGGAAAAGAGGGGGGACGAGAATGCGCCCCCCCTCCTGAACCATACCAGGCCACATGCCCTCAACATTGGGAGGGTGCTTGGGGGTAGCCCCCCAAAACACCTTGTCCCCATGTTGATGAGGATAAGGGCCTCATCCCCACAACCCTGGCCGGTGGTTGTGGGGGTCTGTGGGCGGGGGGCTTATCGGAATCTGGAAGCCCCCTTCAACAAGGGGACCCCCAGATCCCACCCCCCGTGTGAAATGGTAAGGGGGTACTTACCCCTACCATTTCACTAAAAAACTGTCAAAAATGTTAAAAATGACAAGAGACAGTTTTTGACAATTCCTTTATTTAAATGCTTCTTCTTTCTTCTATCTTCCTTCATCTTCTTCTGGTTCTTCCTCCGGCATTCTCGTCCAGCATCTCCTCCGCGGCGTCTTCTATCTTTTTCTCCTCGGGCCGCTCCGCACCCATGGCATGGGGGGAGGCTCCCGCTCTTCTCTTCATCTTCTTCTCTTCTTCTTTTCTTCTCTTCTTCTCTTCTACATTTTCTTCTCCGGCCCGCTCCGCATCCATGCTGGCATAGAGGGAGGCTCCCGCGTCTCCTCGTCTGACGGTTCTTAAATAAAGGGGGCGGGGCCACCCGGTGACCCCGCCCCCCTCTGACGCACGGGACATGACGGGACTTCCCTGTGGCATTCCCCGTGACGTCACAGGGAAGTCCCGTCAAGTCACCGTGCGTCAGAGGGGGCGGGGTCACCGGGTGGCCCCGCCCCCCATTATTCGAGAACCGTCAGACGAGGAGACGCCATCACACAGCGGGAGCTTCCCTCCATGCCAGCATGGATGCGGAGCGGCCCGGAGAAGAAAATGAAGAAGAGAAGAAGAGAAGAAGAGAAGAAGAGAAGAAGAGAAGAAGAGAAGAAGATGAAGAGAAGAGCGGGAGCCTCCCCCCATGCCATGGGTGCGGAGCGGCCGAGGAGAAGATGATTGAAGATGCCGCGGAGGGGATGCTGGGCGAGAACGCCGGAGGAAGAACCAGAAGAACCAGAAGAAGAAGAAGATGAAGGAAGATAGAAGAAAGAAGAAAGAAGAAGCATTTAAATAAAGGAATTGTCAAAAACTGTCTCTTGTCATTTTAAACATTTTTGACAGTTTTTTAGTGAAATGGTAGGGGTAAGTACCCCCTTACCTTTTCACAGAGGGGAGTCCGGGATCTGGGGGTCCCCTTGTTAAAGGGGGCTTCCAGATTCCGATAAGCCTCCCGCCTGCAGACCCCCACAACCACCGGCCAGGGTTGTGGGGATGAGGCCCTTGTCCTCATCAACATGGGGACAAGGTGTTTTGGGGGGCTACCCCAAAGCACCCTCCCAATGTTGAGGGCATGTGGCCTGCTATGGTTCAGGAGGGGGGGCCACACTCTTGTCCCTCCCTCTTTTCCTGCGGCCTGCCAGGTTGCGTGCTCGGATAAGGGTCTAGTATGGATTATTGGGGGGACCCCACGCCGTTTTTTGGGGTTTTTTTGGCGCGGGGTTCCCCTTAAAATCCGTACCAGACCTGAAGGGTCTGGTATGGAATTTAGGGGGACCCCCACGTCATTTTTTCTTTTAAATTTTGGCCGGGGTTCCCCTTAATATCCATACCAGACCTGAAGGGCCTGGTATGGATTTTTGGGGGACCCCCACGTCATTTTTTTTTTTAAATTTTGGTTCGGGGTTCCCATGTGGAGAATTCCCATGCCGTTTTTATCAATGAACTTCTATGTGTATTGTCGGACAGGCAATGCAATAGCTGCGAGTAGTTTTAAATGTATTTTTTCCTTTGAAATGTCATTTTGCTGTCAGACTGTTCTAAAAACAGGAAACATGCGCCCCTTTACAGGCATACTATAGACACCCCCCAGCTACGAAATTTAAAGGGATATTACACTTTTATTGTTTGACTTTAAGCATTATTAAAATCACTGCTCCCGCAAAAACGGCTGTTTTTAAAACTTTTTTTTGCATTGATCCAGGTCCCCTGGGGCAGGACCCGGGTCCCCAAACACTTTATGACAATAACTTGCATATAAGCCTTTAAAATTAGCACTTTTGATTATTCATGTTCGTGTCCCATAGACTTTAACGGTGTTCGCGTGTTCGAACAAACTTTTTTCCTGTTCACATGTGTCTGGTGCGAACCGAACAGGGGGGTGTTCGGCTCATCCCTAGTACATATATATATCCCAGCTTAGTGCAGCTAAAGGCCATTAGTATGTCTGGAAGGCCAAGAAGGAGAGGCAGACAGTCACAAGCCAATAAAAGAGGGCAAGCAGGCTCTGTGTCTAGTGCTGGTCGTGGAGACGGTGCATCCTCATCAGCACGGGGCCGTGGGACACGCTTGGCCTTTTTTTCGGCAGCTGGCCGTGTTGAGCCACAACATGTGGAAGACTTGGTCGAGTGGATGACCAAGCCGTCCTCATCCTCCTCATCCTCTCTCACCCATGCTCAGGGTACTTTGTCTGGCAAAGCAGCGGCCTCTTCCCTCAGGTCAATGTCATCAGTGACTCCTTCCCTAGCCCCACCATGTCCTCATGAGGATTCCCTCGAACTGTTTGACCACAGTGTTGGGTACATGCTCCAGGAGGATGCCCAGCGTTTGGAAGGCTCTGATGATGATACTGAGCTCGATGAAGGCAGTAACATGAGCACGGACAGAGGGGGTGCCCAAGAAGGACAGCAATCTGGCAGTCATGCTCCCCCTGCTGCAGCATACTGCCAGGTTTGCTCCAGTGATGAGGAGGGAGGGGATGATGAGGTCACTGACTCAACGTGGGTGCCTGATAGGAGAGAGGAGCAGAAGGAGGAGGCGGCACATCACCAACGAGGCAGGATGCCCTTCAGGGGCCAGCCTAAGGGCAGCACACTGACTGCATCACACCCCAAAGCTCCACATGTGCAGGGCGCTGCAGTCTCTGTGCGTTATTCAAAAAGTTCTTTGGTGTGGGCCTTTTTTAGATGAGTGCATCAGATCACACCGCTGCTATTTGCAACATATGTCTCAAGAGTATCTCGCGTGGCCAAAACATCTCCCGCTTGGGTACCACATGCTTGACCAGACATATGTTGACCTGCCATGCAGTTCGTTGGCAAGCGTATCTAAAAGACCCACACCAAAGAACAAAGAGGACCTCTCCTTGCTCCTCATCAGCTGAGATCTCCAACCCCACTATACCTTCAGTCCTCTCTGAGACCTGCACTGAGAGGAATGAAGGTGTAGAATTAGGTGTGTCACAGCCAAGTACTTGTGGGCAATCTGCTTTTGGTACACCGACGTCAGATTGTAGCAGGCAAATTTCCCTGCCCCAGCTGCTGCACCGCCGAAAGAAGTTTGCTCCCAGCCATCCACATGCGCAGCGGTTGAATGCTAGCTTGGCAAAATTGCTAGCACTTCAACTGCTGCCTTTTCAGTTGGTAGACTCTGCCCCCTTCCGTGAGTTTGTGGAATGTGCGGTTCCTCAGTGGCAGGTACCCAAACGCCACTTTTTCTCACGAAAGGCGATTCCGGCTCTCTACCGGCATGTGGAAGGCAATGTCCATGCCTCGCTGGACAGGGCGGTCAGCGGTAAGGTGCATATAACCGCTGACTCATGGTCCAGCAGGCATGGACAGGGACGTTACCTAAGTTTCACGGCGCATTGGGTGACTCTGCAGGGGCAGGTTTAGAGGTGGTTGACGCCACGCCAACTTAAGGCAGGAATGGTGGTTTGCGACAATGGCACCAACCTCCTCTCTGCCCTCCGACAGGGACAAATGACCCATGTGCCCTGTTTGGCTCACGTCCTTAACTTGGTGGTGCAGCGGTTCTTAGGCAGGTCAGGAAAGTCTGTGTGCATTTCCGACGGTCATATAATGCCAGTACTCGGCTGGTGGACCTCCCAAAGGAGTTTAACCTGCCCAAGAACTGCCTAATCTGTGACATGCCCACCAGGTGGAACTCAACGTTGGCCATGCTGCAGTGGCTGCACACGCAGCATAGGGCCATCAATGAGGACCTGTGCGACTATGGCACCAGGACAGGGTCAGGGGAGCTTGGTTTTTTTTCCCCCACGCCAGTGGGCCATGATCAGGGATGCATGCACTGTCCTGTCACCATTTGAGGAGGCCACGAGGATGGTGAGCAGTGACAGTGCATGCATCAGTGACACTGTCCCCCTTGTCCACCTGTTGGAGCACACGCTGCGTGGAATAATGGACAAGGCACTTGAGGCAGAACAGAGGCAGGAAGAGGAGGACTTCCTTAGCTCTCAAGCCCCCCTTTATCCAGACAGTGTTCCTGCGTGCCCGCCGATCACATAGGAAGAGGACGACGAGGAGGAGGAGGAGGAAGATTGTGTCAGTATGGAGGTGGAGCCTGGCACTCAGCATCAGCAGCAGTCTTTAAGGGATCAGTCCCAAGAAACACATGGACTTGTACGTGGCTGGGAGGAGGTGGCTGCGGACCATGTCGTCCTTAGTGACCCAGAGGACTCCGGACCGAATGCCTCAGCAAACCTACGCTGCATGGCCTCCCTGATCCTGCAAAGCCTGCGTAAGGATCCTCGTATTCGTGGTATCAAGGAGAAGGACCAATACTGGCTGGCAACCCTCCTTGATCCACGTTACAAGGGTAAGGTTGCGGACCTTATCTTGCCATCGCAGAGGGAGCAGAGGATGAAACATCTTCGGGAGGCCTTGCAGAAAGGTCTGTGCAACGCGTTCCCAGAGACTGGGAGGTTACAAACTCCTGTTTCTGGACAACGTGTTGCTGAGGCTTCGGTCAGTCAAAGAAGGAGCAGTGGAGAAGGTGGCCGTCTGACCGATGCGTTCAGACAATTTTTTGGTCCGCAGCCCCAAGGTATGATCGGTTCCAGCAATCATAGCCAGCGTCTGTTTTACATGGTGCAGGAATACCTAGGGGCAAGATCTGACTTGGACACCTTTCCCACCGAAAATCCTCTGGGTTACTGGGTCTTGAGGATGGATGACTGGCCAGAGCTTGCACAGTATGCAATTGAGCTACTGGCCTGTCCTGCATCCAGCGTTCTTTCGGAACGCACATTCAGTGCTGCTGGAGGCTTTGTAACCGATCACAGGGTGCGTCTGTCCACCGACTCAGTCGATTGACTGACCTTCATAAATATGAATCAGTCTTGGATCACTACCAGCTACCAAGCACCTGATGCTGATGTAACCGAATAATTTTTTTTGAAATCTCAGATCCCTTCAAAGACTGCCTATGCTGATGCTGAGTGACTATCCCTGAGTAATTATCCTCTTCCTCCTCAATGATCACGCTGATAGCTTGTAAGAACATTTTTGGTTCTGGGCGCCACCACCAGTGCCTAAGGCCCAATTTTTCAGCCCCTGTTTAACAGGAGCGTGTAATTACAATTTTTGATGCAATACTTTGCAGCAGGGCTCGTTTCTGTGTTCCAACTAGAATATCTGTGAGAGGTTGCAGAGTTGTGGCACCAGCACCAGTGCCTAATGCCCAATTTTTCAGCCCCTGTTTAACAGGGGTGTGTAATTACAATTTTTGATGCAATGCTTTGCAGCAAGGCTCGTTTCTGCGTTCCAACTAGAGTATCTGTGAGGGGTTGCAGTGTTGTGGCACCAGCACCAGTGCCTAAGGCACAATTTTCAGCCCCTGTTTAACAGGGGCGTGTAATTACAATTTTTGATTCAATACTTTGCAGCAGGGCTCGTTTCTGCGTTCCAACTAGAGTATCTGTGAGGGGTTGCAGTGTTGTGGCACCAGCACCAGTGCCTAAGGCCCAATTTTTCAGCCCCTGTTTAACAGGGGTGTGTAATTACAATTTTTGATGCAATACTTTGCAGCAGGGCTCGTTCCTGCATTCCAACTAGAGTGTCTGTGAGGGGTTGCAGTGTTGTGGCACCAGCACCAGTGCCTAAGGCCTAATTTTTCAGCCCCTGTTCAACAGGGGCATGTAATTACAATTCTTGATCTAATATTTCACAGCAGGGCCCATTTCTGCACCCACCAAGAGCGAGTGAGGACTTACAGTGTTGTGGTACCAGCACCACCACCACCACCAAAGGCCCAATTTTTCTGCCTTTGTTTAACAGGGGCATGTAATTACAATTCTTGATCTAATATTTCACAGCAGGGCCCTGTGAGGGCTTACAGTGTTGTGGCCACAACAACACCTAAGGCCGAAATTTCTGCTGAGTATATAGGGCAGGCCCCAACTTTCAAACATCTAACTTACAAATGACTCCTACTTGCAAATGGAAGGAGTCAACAGGAAGTGAGATGAAATCTACCCCTAGGAAGGGAAATTCTCTCCTGTAAGAGTTAATATGGGAAAAACATTTCTCCTTTCCACTGATGCTTTCCAATCGTTGTTCCACAAAAAACCCCACATTTTCAAAAAACATTTGTTATTGGGACAAAAAGTGAGGTGAAATCTTCTGAAGAGGAGGACAGACAGCAAAACAAATGTCACAGGGGTGATAACCCTTCCCTATGTTTTCCAAAAAGCTTAAAAAATATTTTTTGGCTGGAGCTAAACACATTAAAAATGTACCCGTTCAAAATTACAAACAGATTCTACTTAACAACAAACCTACAGTCCCTGTCTTGTTTGCACCGCCTGTATACTGCAGTTCAGAGTACATAGGGCCTGGTGGCCCCACACCTTTCCTTATTTTAATTTAGGTGCGGGGTTCCCCTTAATATCCATACAAGACCCAAAGGGCCTGGTAATGGACTGGGGGGTACCCATGCCGTTTGTCTCACTGATTTTCATCCATATTGCCAGGACCCGACATTACATTAAAGCGGCAAGCAGTTTTAAATGACTTTTTTTCCTTTAAAAATGACATTTTGTGCAGGGACTGTTCTAAGCACGGGAAACACTCGCCACTTTACAGGCATACTATAGACACCCCGCATGTACAATATTTAAAGGAATATTTCACTTTTTTTTTTACTTTAAGCATCATTAAAATCACTGCTCCCGAAAAAACGGCCGTTTTTAAAAGTTTTTTTTGCATTGATACATGTCCCCTGGGGCAGGACCCGGGTCCCCAAACCCTTTTTTAAGACAATACCATGCAAATTAGCCTTTAAAATGAGCACTTTTGATTTCGAACATTCGAGTCCCATAGACGTCAATGGGGTTCTAACGTTCGTGCAAATTTTCGGTCCGTTCGCAGGTTCTGGTGCGAACCGAACCGGGGGGTGTTCGGCTCATCCCTAGTGTGCAGTGCATACAGTGACTAGGCTCATATTCTGTTTTATCATCAATATTTAAGCCACTTCCAATGTTTGACCATTGCCATAATTTGAGCAGGACTTGTTTTTCAGCCCTATCCCCATGTAAGTCATAATTCTAGCCATGCTCACATTACATCATGCTGTATTGACTGTAAAGCCAGGCAGAATACTTGTTATGGACATTGTTAATCTTTACATATTCAACGCACCTTTCCCTACTCTGCGTAAACTCAATGTATACCAATATAAAAAACTTAGTGTAGCAGTGATAGGTACACAATGTTCACATATTGTTTATAGTCTTTAAATATTGATTAGTTTCTAATAGGAGTTTTTGTCATATTTTAGGATATCAGTAAATAAGGTTTTGGGGGGTTGAAAACTATGAAGATTGTACCTGTCTTGTCATGAGAGTGCTTGAAAAAGATAAGGCAAAGGTACATAAGGTAAAGTTAAAATATCACATTTTGACCCTATTGTATATGTTCAGAGAAAGGAAGAACCTTTTTTTCAAACCTGATCATTCCCATCGTTCTCTGTAGACTAAATTAGTCATCCTAAACTATATCTACAAGGGAAGGGACTGCAGTGGTCATTGATGGGGCAGCCAGAGCATGTGTGTGTATGCAAGAGACAGATAATGACCTGAGGACTAAAGCCAGAGAGGAGCTGTGGGCGCTAGAGTGAAGCTGTCTGCACTGAAGAACCTATGATTTGGGTGACCAGCATAAAGATCAGAGGATCTAATTTTGGGAAGCTACTGACCAGTTCTTTGGATACAGCGATTGGTGAAGCGCTGAGCAGGAGACCGGTTTGGGCACCCTGGTCTGGTGGAATAGCTGGAGAAGCTAGTGAGGAATGTCATAACAGGCTACCGCAGACCACTGGAGAAGCCACCAAGGGAGACAACCCATGGTTATCCATATATGCCTACCACCCCTGCAGGGGTATCAGGAGCTGGTGAGTGGGGACCCACAAGGGGGAGCACATGAGTCACCTGATCTGTTGAGCACAAGAGTCACTTCATCGTTTGAATACTTGGTCATTTTGGAGCTCCACCAATTTCACACTGTTTTTGGACTTTTTATTATTTGGCATGTTTGATGATACACATATTAATTTTTTGTTGAACTTTTTTGATGAATTTGGGAATTCATTTCTGATATTCATATTTTTTTTATACACAGGAGTAATTAATTTTGGTCACTTATTATATATTTGTTATTTATGATTTAGTTTGGTTGCATTAGTATTTGTAGATCACATGTTGATGTCTATGATTGTAGCACTACCATTTAACCATTTGAGCACTTTAGTGTGTTAGTGTGCACATATTTGCTTGAAAACTAGGGAATAGGTTTTTTCCCCACATATAGGGAGCACCATCCACCCCACTTCACTTACTTACATTAACTAGCCCCTTAGGGTGTCTATTAGGGGAGGCTGCACACCTTGCCTGATCCTAAGCTTGGAATCTTTTCCAATTTTTTATACCATGTCTTTATGTGTATCTAGGAAAGAATCCAGGCCTTTCTTAACCACCTTCTGCCCCTTGTGTATTAAATTGACAGGCGGACGGTGGCTCATTCTGGGACGACTTTATATGACATCATTCCACTCTTGTGATAGGGTTCAATATTGAGTTGGCCCACCCTTTGCAGCTATAACCGCTTCAACTCTTCTGGGACGGCTGTCCACAAGGTTTAAGAGTGTGTCTATGGGAATGTTTGACCATTCTTCCAGAAGCGCATTTTTGAGGTCAGGCACTTATGTTGGATGAGAAGGCCTGGCTGGCAGACTCCGCTCTAATTCATCCCAAAGGTGTTCTATTGGGATGAGGTCAGGACTCTGTGCAGGCCAGTCAAGTTCCTCCACCCCAAACTCACTCATCCATGTCTTTATGGACCTTGCTTTGTGCACTGGTGCACAGTCATGTTGAAACAGAAAGGGGCCATCCCCAAACTGTTCCCACAAAGTTGGGAGCATGAAATTGTACAAAATGTCTTGGCATGCTGACACATTAAGAGTTCCCTTCACTGGAACTAAGGGGCCAAGCCCAAACCCTAAAAAACAACCCCACACCATAATCCCCCCTCCACCAAATGATTTGGAGGGGTGGCCCAATACTTTTGGCAATATAGTGTGGGTGAGGGGGTTTCGGGTGGAGGAACTTGACTGGCTTGCACAGAGTACAGACCTCAACCCAATAGACAGACTCCTAAACCTTGTGGATGGCCTTCCCAGAAGAAGTGAAGCTGTTATAGCTGCAAAGGGTGGGCCTACTCAATATTGAACCTTACGGACTAATGCCGCGTACACACGATCGGACTTTACGGCATACTTGGACCGGATTTCGTCGGACAATTCGATCGTGTGTGGGCTCCAGCGGACTTTGTTTTGTCAAAAGTTTGACGGACTTAGATTTGAAACATGTTTCAAATCTGTCTGATGGACTCGAGTCCGGTCGAAAAGTCCGCTCGTCTCTATGCTAGTCTGACGGACAAAAACCGACGCTAGGGCAGCTATTGGCTACTGGCTATGAACTTCCTTGTTTTAGTCCGGTCGTACGTCATCACGTACAAATCCATCGGACTTTGGTTGATTGTGTGTAGGCAAGTCCGTTCATTCGGAAAGTCCGTTGTAAAGTCCGTCGGACAAAGTCTGCCGTACAGTCCGCTCGTGTGTACGCGGCATTAGACACCATTAAAGTTCATGTGTGTGTAAAGGCAGGTGTCCTAATACTTTTGACAATATAGTGTATATCAGATTGAAGGACTTGCTGCAGGGAAAAATAAAAGCAGGGGAAATCATAACTGGCTGATATTATTATTTAGTTCATCTTTAAAAAGTGTACAGCGATGTATAAAACAACAAGCATGTTATCCAAATAAAGATTACTGTTTTGTACACCAATCTCCTTGTAAAAACAGGGGATGTTAACACAATGTATACTGCAGAAATTAAGAGCCAGAGTGTTGTTTTTTAGCCTTATAAATATGTGGAAATGCTGAATATGAGAAAAGTTTTTAAGATGAAAATAGCAAGTTTGAATGTTGAAAACTAATAAGCAGATCAAGATGAAAATAGAACCTAAACACCATTCTCAACTAGCCAGAGAGATTGGAATGTAATCTACTGTGATTGTTATGTTGGGGACAGTAAATGATGGAGACAGGGAAGAAATTACACATTCTGTTTTAGCCAAGCTTTACCCTGTGAAAACATTTGAAAGAGGACACGGTTGCAAAGCAATCAGTACTTTATGGTAGGAGAGATGAGAGTTCTAGACAGAACAGATCTGCATAGGTCTGGCTTGCACAAAATATTGAAATTCAGAAGTTAGCATGGTCCAGGTCAAGAAAGAGCAACCCCCCCCCCCCCCAAAAAAAAAACAAAAAAAAAAACAATGACTACTATTACAGCAAGCCAGGTGAGATCTTGCATAACATATACATACCTATATCTCTATTTACATATTCTCTTTAATTAATCCCTATTTCCAAACATACTGGGGTAAAAAAAGAGCTGTGTTAAACAACACGCTTAAACTGGACTTCAGGCAAGCATAAAAGTCCATGATTGAAGTATACAGTGTATAGGTGTAGTTTTACTAAAAGAGGGGTTTTTTTTGGGACTTTAAATGAGGCAACGGCCTTGGTCATATGCCTCCATCCCTATCTATATGAGAAAATGGAAAAAGGGGTGGAACTTTTTTTGTACATTTGTACATTTTCACTTAGGGGTGTACTCACTTTTGTTGCCAGCACTTTAGACATTAATGGCTGTGTGTTGAATTATTTTCAGGGGGCAGCAAATTTACACTGTTATACAAGCTGTACACTCACTACTTTACATTGTAGCAAAGTGTCATTTCTTCAGTGTTGTCACATGAAAAGATATAATAAAATATTTACAAAAATGTGAGGGGTGTACTTACTTTTGTGAGATACTGTATATATACACATACACATATCACATGATGCCATAAAACAGTTGGAATTAGTTGTAAATCAGTAACCTAAAGGCTCTCTAATCCATAACAATGATCATTTATATAAAGATTGCATAATTGGGGATTCTATAAATGCATGATTCATGTATATGAAATTGCATAGGAAATTTGTAAACACATGATTGATTTGAGCACGACATATACAGTAAATATCTCGACATGTTTCGTGGATTGTATCCACTCTTTGGGAGCAGGCATGTAGTGTGTATATCTGTAATGAAATGCATCCATTCCTATATAGTCTGAATTATGAAAAAAAAAAGAAGAAACCAAAAACAAAAAGATAGGATGAGGAGACCTTTTCTATATAGATTACTTACAAAGCAGCTGTGTATTGAGGGTATGGTACTGAGAGCTAGGAGCCCCCTGGGGGAATCATTTCCAGGAACTGTGGCAGTGTGATCCATGACAGCAGCCCAACACAAGGCAACATCCACAGTGGACAGATATCCATGAAAAAGTGATCCCCATAAGTGATCGGGAATATTACCAAAAACATCTCTGGAGGGCTTCTGTGGAAATGTTTTTACTTTCTATATAAACATTTTGTGAATTGCAAAGCTTGCAAAGCTATAAATCTGACCTAGTATAGTGCTTGTCCGACCACTGCATAAAGACCTTTGCTTCCCCACCGAACAAGTGTCCTACTCTACAGCATGCTGGCAGGGGACAGACTTTTCCACTTTGCTGTACTACTTTGTAAAGAAAATTAGTTGTTTGACTCTACACATCATTTGTTTAGTTGTAAAAGGCTTTTAGCTAATTTAATCTGGAAGTTCAATTGATTTTAAAGATGTTTAAACTGCATTCATTAAGAGATATAAGGAGACTGTCATTGCTGACCTACTTCTGCAAATATCAGTTTTCTAATGATACTTTAATGATGTGCTTATAAATCATAAAATGCCTAAGGAATCCAGGAAATCGACTAAAATATATATATATATACGTATATATATATACATATATATATATACATATATATATATATACATATATATATATACATATATATATATATATACACACATATATATACATATATATATATATACACACATATATATACATATATATATATATACACACATATATATATATATATATATATATATATATATATATATATATATATATATATATATATATATACATACATACAGTATATTACCTTATTGTTGAATACTAATATAGCAGACTCATTAGAGGAGCAAAAAAATAGAAAAACAGCCCACACATGCATTGATTTTTATTCTGAAGAAATTGTTTGATCATATTTGAGAGTCATTTCTTTTGATGGTTTGGTTCAATTAAAATTCTTATAAACCCAGGTAAAATACATTTTCTTTAGATTTTCAAAAATTGATTTTTCTGAATTGTAAACTGTTAAATAGAAAAAAGTGTTTGATTACAGCACATACCACAACAACACTTTCAAGCCAAATCACTCTATAAATGGGCTCCATGGTCAGTGAAAACTGTGTCAGCATTGCCCAACATTATCTCAGAACTAGGGGGCTTTACACACCAAGAAAACATTTTTAACCACTTCAGCCCCAGAAGGATTTACCCCCTTCCTGACCAGAGCACTTTTTACAATTTGGCACTGCGCTGCTTTAACCAGTTGCTGACCGCCGCACACCGATGTACGTCGGCACAATGGCATGGGCAGGCATAAGGGCTTACCTGTATGTCCCTGCCTGCCCACGGGCAGGGGGACCGATCGGACCCCCCCTCCATGCCTGCGGCGGTCAGATTTTCGTCAGGAGCGATCCGAGGTGAGGGGGAGGCCACTCATTCGTGGCCACCCCTTCACGATCGCTCCTGGCGAATGACAAGCTTCCTCGGCTTCTGTAATGTAAACAGAAGCGGAGGAAGCGATGTCATATCGCCTGGAGCCGGTCTTTTCGTTCCGGCTCCGAGGAGAGAAGACATCAATGTGAGTTTGCACCAACACTACACTTCCAGTAGAACACGCAGGCACACTTTTCACCCCCATCACCCCCCAGTCACCCCCGATCACCCCCCTGTACCCCCTGTCACAGTGACACCAATAGCAGTTTTTTTTTTCTGATTATTGCATTGGTGTCAGTTTGTGACAGTTATAAGGTGTAGGGCAGTTAGTGTTAGCCCCCTTTAGGTCTAGGGTACCCCCCTAACCCCCCCTAATAAAGTTTTAACCCCGTGATCACGCCTAGTCACCAGTGTCACTAAGCGATCATTTTTCTGATCGCTGTATTAGTGTCACAGGTGACGCTAGTTAGGGAGGTAAGTATTTAGGTTCGCCGTCAGCTTTTTATAGCGTCAGGGACCCCCATATACTACCTAATAAAGGTTTTAACCCCCTGATTGCCCCCTAGTTAACCCTTTCACCAGTGATCACTGTATAACTGTTACGGGTGACGCTGGTTAGTTAGTTTGTTTATTATAGTTTCAGGGCACCCGCCGTTTATTACCTAATAAAGGTTTAACCCCCTAATCGCCCGGCGGTGATATAAGTTAAGTTTTAGGGTCAGATAGGGTCTGCGTCGGCCCAGGCAGCATCAGGTTAGTGCCAGTACCCCTAACACCCACGCACACAGCATACACCTCCCTTAGTGGTAAAGTATGTGAACGGATCAATATCAGATCTATACTAGCGTCCCCAGCAGTTTAGGGTTCCCAAAAACGCAGTGTTAGCGAATCAGTCCAGATACCTGCTAGCACCTGCGTTTTGCCCCTCTGCCCAGGCCAGCCCACCAAAGTGCAGTATCGATTAATCACTGTCACTTACAAAACACTAAACACATAACTGCAGCGTTCGCAGAGTCAGGCCTGATCCCTGTGATCGCTAACAGTTTTTTGGTAGCGTTTTAATACAGTCGCTGACAGTCAGGAGCTTTTTTGCCTGTGAGTCTCACTAGTGTACCACTAAATTTAGAGCCCAAAATGGCAAATCGAAGGTACACTAGTGAAGAGGCCTACACGTTTCTGAGCATGACGGATAGTGAAGAGGAAGTCACTCATCTGTCAGATTCAGGCTCAGAATACAAACCTGTAGACAGCAGCGGCTCCATGACAGATAGCTCTGACACTACGGTCCCTGCCAAGGTCAGGCGTACCAGACCCCAAACTTCTTCTTCTAATGTAAAAGTGCAAGAACCGCAGGGCTCTTTTATGGAGCAGAGCAGTACTAGCGCCGCCATTCCTTCTGGTTAACTGGCAAGCACCAGTGGCCTAGTACACCCTGGTCGTACATCCAGCACTGCAGTAACACTTGGTGACGTGGCGAGTCCCATAAGTGCAGTTCAAGCTGGTGAGGTGGCAAGTACAAGTAGTGCCCCACTGCCACCAAGAAGATGAACACAGGCCCGTCGTGCCCATAGTGCCCTTCCTGCTGCATTCGCCAATCCTAATTGGGAACCCACCACTTCTGCAGCACCCGTACTTCACCCATTCACTGGCCAACCCGGCATTCATGTGGAAACAGTTAATTTTACGCCACTTGATTTTTATTCACTGTTTTTCACCGAAGATCTCTATAGATCTATTGTGGACCAAAGCAATTTGTACGCTGGTCAACACATCGCCACTATTCCTCAGTCCTCCCTTGCCAGAGATTGGAAACCAATTACGGTCTCCGAATTTAAGATCTTTCTGGGCCTTTCCCTCCTCATGGGCATAACCAAAAAGAGTGAGTTGCGGTCATATTGGTCCACTGACCCAATTCACCATATGCCCGTGTTCTCTGCCTCCATGACCAGGGCACGATACGAGCAGATTTTGCGGTTCATGCACTTCAACAACAATGAACTCTGTCGTCCTCATGGAGACCCTGGATAAGATCGGCTCTACAAAATTCGGCCCCTCGTAAACCACTTCAACCAACGTTTTGCAGACTTGTTTACTCCCTCTCAAGTTGTCTGCGTTGATGAGTCCCTGATTAAGTTTTCTGGCCGCTTGTCATTCAAACAGTACCTTCCCAGCAAGCGTGCCAGATACGGGGTCAGGATGTATAAGCTCTGTGACAGGGCTACAGGCTATACATGTAGTTTATGGTTTACGAGGGAAGAGATAGCCACGTAGAGCCGACAAACTGCCCTGACTACATAGGAAGCGCTGGCAATATTGTGTGGGACTTGGTATCACCCTTATTTAGAAAGGGGTACCACTTATATGTGGACAATTATTACACGAGCGTGCCGTCACCTTTTTGATCATCAGATTGGAGCATGTGGCACTGTGCGACCTAATCGCCGGGGCTTTCCCCAGCAGCTTGTAGATTCCCGTCTTATGCCGCGTACACACGGTCGGACTTTTCGATGGACCAAAGCCGGCGGACAATCCGATCGTGTGTGGGCTTCACCGGACCTTCAGCAGACTTTTCCAGTCGCAAATCTGACGGACTTTAGATTTGGAACATGCTTCAAATCTTTAAGTCGTAACTCCACCGGACCCAGAAATCCGTTTGTCTGTATGCTAGTCCGACAGACAAAAACCCACACTAGGGCAGCTATTGGCTACTGGCTATCAACTTCCTTATTTTAGTCCGGTCATACGTCATCACGTACGAATCCGTCGGACTTTTGTGTGATCGTATGTAGTTAAGTCCGTTCGTTAGAAAGTCCGCCGCAAGTCCGCCAAAAGTCCGTCGAAAGTCTGTCGGACGGGCTGTTGGACTTTTGTAGCCGAAAAGTCCGACCGTGTGTACGCGGCATTAGGCTGGGGGAGAGAGCCTGCTTGCAGTGTAATAATTTGCTCGCTATGAAGTGGAGGCATAATAAGAATGTTTTCGTACTCACCTCCCTTCATGCAGACACGACGGTCCAAATTACTACGGCGACTGGTGTTGTGGAGAAACCCCTCTGTGTCCACGAATATAACCAAAATTTGGGAGGGGTGGACCTCAACAACCAGTTGTTGGCGCCGTACCTAGTTGCCCGTAAGGCCAGACGCTGGTATAAAAAAGTTTCTGTATACTTATTTCAATTGGCTTTGCTGAACGCTCATGTGCTATACACAGCTTCAGGACGGACTGGATCCTTCCTTAAATTTCAGGAAGAGATCGTCAGAGCCCTTCTGTTTCCAGACGGTGCTCCACCTCACCTTCCCAATCCAAATGCAGTAAGCCGGCTGCATGAGAGGCATTTTTCTTATGTCCTCACGCATACCCCTACCCAACGAGCCCCCCAAAGAAAATGTTGTGTCTGCAGAAAGCGCGGATATAGGCATGACACCTGCTATTATTGTCCCTCCTGTCCTGACAATCCTGGTCTTTGCATTGGTGAATGTTTTGAGCGTTACCATACACTAGTTGAGTTTTAGTGTAGGGTACAGCATTGCACAGACTAGGCACACTTTCACAGGGTCTCCCAAGATGCCATCGCATTTTGAGAGACCCAAACCTGGAACCGGTTACAGTTACAAAAGTTACAGTTATAAAAAAAATGTAAAAAAAAAAAAAAATACACAAAAAAAAATACACAAAAAAATATAAAAAACAAAAAACAAAAATAGTTGTCATTTTATTGTTCTCTCTCTCTCTATTCTATCTCTATTGTTCTGCTCTTTTTTAATGTATTCTATTCTGCAATGTTTTATTTTTGGTTATGTTTTATCACGTTTGCTTTTCAGGTATGTCATTTTTTAATACTTTACTGTTTACTGTGTTTTATTGTTAACCATTTTTTTGTTTTCAGGTACGCCATTCAGCTGCAGCGCGGATTTATTTATCTAGACAGCAACAGCGTTTGCTCCCACGATACATAAAGCCGTGACTCCAGCGCTGTCGGAGGTGATTTCACCACCACAGTTACATACTTCAGCATATATGCTGAAGCATGGGGGCAGCAGGGGCGGAAGAGCGATTTGCTCCTACCTTTTGCGGGTGGATTCCCCCATGCTTCGGAATATATATATTTTAGGCACAGGTTAAGAAATGTTTTATTTTTTACTATGTTTTTTTTGTATTTGCTTTGCAGGTATGGTAAGTCTTACTGTTATACTGTAATGTTACTTTGTTTTATTGTTAACCATCCTTTGCTTAGCAGGTACGCCATTCAGTTGCAGTGCGGATTTATTTATCTTGACAGCAACAGCGTTTGCTCCCACGATACATAAAGCCGTGACTCCAGCGCTGTCGGAGGTGATTTCACCACCACAGTTAAAAAAAACAGCATACATGCCAAAGCATGGGGGCAGCAGGGGTGGAGGAGTGATTTGCTCCCAACTTTTGGGGCGGATGCCCCCATGCTTCGACATATATAAACGGTGCATGTATGCCCATCATTAGATGTGGGTGGATGAAGGGAGGTATTCTAAAGGTGGGCATACCCACCGATCAATCTCTTTTTTTCGTTCAGCCCACAGGCTACATGAAAAAAAAAGATTACAATATATGCCCAACAAGGACCAGCAACAGACTGGTATGTTGCTGAACTTTGAGTGGTTATACCAGAATGATGCCTGCAGGTTTAGGTATCATCTTGGTATCATTCTTTTCAGCCAGCGGTCGGCTTTCATGTAAAAGCAATACTAGCAGCTAATTAGCCTCTAGACTGCTTTTACAAGCAGTGGGAGAGAATGCCCCCCCCCACCATCTTCCAACAGGGAACCCGAGAATGCAGCCGGTGATTTGGCCAGCTGACCATAGAGCTGATCAGAGACCAGAATGGCTCCAATCATCTCTATGGCCTAAGAAACTTTTCACTCCAGGTTTTGCCTCGGGGGGGGACCATGCCTGCTCTGGATGGTGCCCTGTGGGCTGCCCCCGTCGATCCATCCGCCTCAGCTCCCGGGGGGTGGCGTCTCCGATGGCCGGGCAGTATATGGCTCTCTGCCACCACCCTACAAACCAGAATGCGTAAGCATGTACTTTGTGTGGGGCTTCTTTATTATCCCACCTTTGTTTCATGTATATACTTACCAGACCTATTTTTTTTTTTTTTTTATATTTTTTATCCTAGATAAGATACGCGCTTGCTCCTGACGAGTGGCACAACAGCCACGAAACGCGTAGAGCTACCATTGTCGCGTTTTTTACCAGCGTCATGCATTTCTAATTTTTATTTGGAACCTTTGGAGACCTTGGGTGTATACTCTTGAATATATGGTTGTGTAATAATATCTAATTGGTGTACCATGGAGAATTTCTGTATTCATACAATCATGTATAATTGCTGCTATTATTGTCAATATTTCTTTCCATTTATGATTGATATATATTTATGCATGTTATATTGTTATGAATTGAATAAAATTTTCCTAGTTGTTCATCGATTTTTGTTTCTGAGCATTCACGCTATTCATTTAAAGTCCCACCCTTTTCTCTTAGACTAGTACAGGGATGGAAACGCATGACCACATCAGGTCATGCTTTCATTCAAAGTCCCACGGGATATGTACTCCCAACCACTTTCTAATAAAAATGTATAGGGATGGAATATGCGCAAAACAAATGCTCTGATATTTAACCTCATCACAATTTGTTTTGCACATCTGTGATGTTGTACATACATATTTTTCCATTTTTAGCCTCCTCTCAGTTAATTGCTCGATCTTATTATTTGATTTGCTATCTTTATTTTGGATTATATTTATTTGCAATTTAATTTAGATACCAGCTATGTCTATGGTTTGTCTGTTGGTGGTGGCTCCTTTGGCCCAATGCACCACCGGCTGTGTTGGATTTCCCCCTTCCGGGAGCTGTGACGTGCCTGTCGGCCCCTCCCCCCCCTCCCCCCTCTGGGTGGGTGGATCAGCCGCCACTGCACGTCAGCGTCACGCACTCCCCATCGGACGTGCGCGTCCTCGAGGACGCTCACACGCCTGATTGGATGGTGTCTATCCCGCATGTCATGGGGATGGGGCGGTGACGTCGGCGGGTCGGGTGTTCAGTACCCGATCGACGTTGCCGCCCGCCCCTCTCTTGATTTTGCGGCGTGACGTTGGTGGGCGGTCCCCGTGGTAGCGCCTATATGGGCGTAACCTCGGCGGTGCTGGCTCTCGAGGCTTTCACTTTACTGGATGTCACGTTCGTTTGGGGGTTACTGCTCTCTTCCCCTCACACTGTTCCACTCTGCACGCTAGGTATCCTTATTTCTGTCATTCCTCTCATGCTTTGTCCATTCCCACTTTGTCCATATCTTCACCTCAGGGTACTTGGTCTTTTCCCTTTTCCATCCGCAGCATTTCTCAGGTGTTTCTATCTAGATTTCCTTTTAACCCCCTCACGGGCTTAACTTTTTCTTTTCTTTTTTTGGGGCTGTATCACTCTTGCAATCTCACTTTCACTTTGCTCTCTATTTCTTGGCAGCTTGCAATTTCTTCTGTAACCTTTACTTTTCACTCCAGGTTTTGCCTCGGGGGGACCATGCCTGCCCTGGATGGCGCCCTGCGGGCTGCCCCCGTCGATCCATCCGCCTCAGCTCCTGGGGGGTGGCGTCTCCGATGGCCGGGCGGTATATGGCTCTCTGCCACAACCCTACAAACCTGAATGCGTAAGCATGTACTTTGTGTGGGGCTTCTTTATTATCCCACCTTTGTTTCATGTATATACTTACCAGACCTATTTTTTTTTTTTTTTATATTTTTTATCCTAGATAAGATACACGCTTGCTCCTGACGAGTGGCACAACAGCCACGAAATGCGTAGAGCTACCATTGTCGCATTTTTTACCAGCGTCATGCATTTCTAATTTTTATTTGGAACCTTTGGAGGCCTTGGGTGTATACTCTTGAATATATGGTTGTGTAATAATATCTAATTGGTGTACCATGGAGAATTTCTGTATTCATACAATCATGTATAATTGCTGCTATTATTGTCAATATTTCTTTCCATTTATGATTGATATATATTTATGCATGTTATATTGTTATGAATTGAATAAAATTTTCCTAGTTGTTCATCGATTTTTGTTTCTGAGCATTCACGCTATTCATTTAAAGTCCCACCCTTTTCTCTTAGACTAGTACAGGGATGGAAACGCATGACCACATCAGGTCATGCTTTCATTCAAAGTCCCACGGGATATATACTCCCAACCACTTTCTAATAAAAATGTATAGGGATGGAATATGCGCGAAACAAATGCTCTGATATTTAACCTCATCACAATTTGTTTTGCACATCTGTGATGTTGTACATACATATTTTTCCATTTTTAGCCTCCTCTCAGTTAATTGCTCGATCTTATTATTTGATTTGCTATCTTTATTTTGGATTATATTTATTTCCAATTTAATTTAGATACCAGCTATGTCTATGGTTTGTCTGTTGGTGGTGGCTCCTTTGGTCCAATGCACCACCGGCTGTGTTGGATTTCCCCCTTCCGGGAGCTGTAACGTGCCTGTCGGCCCCTCCCCCCTCCCCCCTCTGGGTGGGTGGATCAGCCGCCACTGCACGTCAGCGTCACGCACTCCCCATCGGACGTGCGCGTCCTCGAGGACGCTCACACGCCTGATTGGATGGTGTCTATCCCGCATGTCATGGGGATGGGGCGGTGACGTCGGCGGGTCGGGTGTTCAGTACCCGATCGACGTTGCCGCCCGCCCCTCTCTTGATTTTGCGGCGTGACGTTGGTGGGCGGTCCCCGTGGTAGCGCCTATATGGGCGTAACCTCGGCGGTGCTGGCTCTCGAGGCTTTCACTTTACTGGATGTCACGTTCGTTTGGGGGTTACTGCTCTCTTCCCCTCACACTGTTCCACTCTGCACGCCAGGTATCCTTATTTCTGTCATTCCTCTCATGCTTTGTCCATTCCCACTTTGTCCATATCTTCACCTCAGGGTACTTGGTCTTTTCCCTTTTCCATCCGCAGCATTTCTCAGGTGTTTTTATCTAGATTTCCTTTTAACCCCCTCACGGGCTTAACTTTTTCTTTTCTTTTTTTGGGGCTGTATCACTCTTGCAATCTCACTTTCACTTTGCTCTCTATTTCTTGGCAGCTTGCAATTTCTTCTGTAACCTTTACTTTTCACTCCAGGTTTTGCCTCGGGGGGACCATGCCTGCCCTGGATGGCGCCCTGCGGGCTGCCCCCGTCGATCCATCCGCCTCAGCTCCTGGGGGGTGGCATCTCCGATGGCCGGGCGGTATATGGCTCTCTGCCACAACCCTACAAACCTGAATGCGTAAGCATGTACTTTGTGTGGGGCTTCTTTATTATCCCACCTTTGTTTCATGTATATACTTACCAGACCTATTTTTTTTTTTTTTTATATTTTTTATCCTAGATAAGATACACGCTTGCTCCTGACGAGTGGCACAACAGCCACGAAACGCGTAGAGCTACCATTGTCGCATTTTTTACCAGCGTCATGCATTTCTAATTTTTATTTGGAACCTTTGGAGGCCTTGGGTGTATACTCTTGAATATATGGTTGTGTAATAATATCTAATTGGTGTACCATGGAGAATTTCTGTATTCATACAATCATGTATAATTGCTGCTATTATTGTCAATATTTCTTTCCATTTATGATTGATATATATTTATGCATGTTATATTGTTATGAATTGAATAAAATTTTCCTAGTTGTTCATCGATTTTTGTTTCTGAGCATTCACGCTATTCATTTAAAGTCCCACCGTTTTCTCTTAGAAGAAACCGGAAGCTGTGATCATTTCATGACTTAGATTTCGCCAGATGTAAACAGCGCCATTGGGAAATTGGGAAAGCATTTTATCACACCGATCTTGGTGTGGTCAGATGCTTTGAGGGCAGAGGAGAGATCTAGGGTCTAATAGACCCCAATTTTTTCAAAAAAGAGTACCTGTCACTACCTATTGCTATCATAGGGCATATTTACATTCCCTGAGATAACAATAAAAATGATTTATGTTCAATCTTTTTTTATTATATAAACAATAATTGTTATACAGAAGGTTGACAGTATACACACTTCTATTGTAGTCATTACATGGCAGATACATCTTTTACATTGGTGTTAACTGTATAACCAATCTGAGTAATTTATTAGCATCTGTTCGTGGCGCCCGTGGTACGGGTCCGACGGCCGGCGTGGCACTCAAGATCCTTCATATTGGTCCCCCGTCCCCGCCGGTCGCCCCCCCGCCCCTCCAGGCACCGAAAACACAAAGTGTTGTCGAATTCTGTAAATTCTTAACAAACAAGAACTGTTTGGATTCAACATAGCGTTTTAGGTAACTTTTTTCTATGTTAACTTATTAGAAAAGTAGAAATAAAAAGGAAAGGAAAAGAACAGATAAAATATAAATAATAAAATAAGACTAGGTGTACAGTCAGCATATGTATTGGTACCTCAATATATGTTACCATTATCATTTTGTGAAACCATTAAACCATAAATCTGCTGGCATACCATTTTTGCCATGGGGCCCATGTTTTGGAGGCCCATTCGAACCTCCCTCTCGCGGAGTGGTGCAGTATCTCATATGTTCCATTTGTGTTGACACTTGTTATTACCTCTGAGATCTTTGGTATTTCAGTATCTTTCCAGTGTCTGAGGATAATAAGTCTGGTGGCTAGGATAATGTGGGATACTAACATTTTGGAGTGTGGCGGTATGGATTCTAATTGTAGTGAGAGAATGGCCGCTCCTGGTGAGAGCGAGAGGTTCGTCTGGGTGACATTTCTTATTATCTGTTCTGTTTGGTTCCAAATCTTAGTTAGTTTTGGGCAGCTCCATAGCATATGTAATAATGTACCAGTTTCCCCGCATAGTCTCCAGCATGTTGGTGATGCGTTTTTTAGAAATCTGGAAATGCGGGTTGGGGTCAAGTACCATCTAAGGAGTATTTTTTGTTGCATTTCCAGTAAGTTAGTACTTTTGGTGGATGAATAAGTTAGTTTAAGTGAATTTCTCCATTGATCTACTGAGTATACCATTCCTATGTCCCTTTCCCAAGCTTTCATGGTTTCTGTTTTTACGCATGTGTTTTTTTCTTGGAGCCCTGAGTAGAGGATTGATATTCCTTTTGGTATTGTCGGTGATTGCAAGTAGTAGAGAGTGATTTTTTTGGGTAGGGTTGTTAGTAATTGAGGGGATTTTTTTAGGAGGTGAGACAACTGTGTGTATTTATACTGATCTGTGTATGGAAGAAGGAATTCCGATTGTAATTCATGGAATGGTTTAATAGAGGTGTTGTCTAAGATATCTTCTAGATATTGAATCCCTTTATTTTCCCATGGAGTTAGGTTTAGGTCTGGAATTAGTTGATTAAGGGCAGAAATAGGAAGTTTCAAAGGTAGAGTTTGTCCAGACCATTGTTGATTTTTCCGGAGGTATCCCCAAGCTCGTATGGATGCTAATATCGTGGGAGCTAGTGTGCTGTTTAGGTTTGTATTAAAATGGGCTGTCATTATGAACTCTTTTAAAGATCCTTTTGGTATTTGTGTTTGTTCTATTTCAGACCATAGTGTTTTAGCATCTGGAATTAACCATTTTTGGAGTTGGGCCAGCACAGTTGCAATGTAATAATCTTGCAGGTGTACGTGTCCCATCCCTCCTGCTTTTCTGTGTTTAATTAGTTTGTTGAATGTGCATCTGGCCTTTTTACCTTGCCATATAAACCTGTTTAGTATAGATTGGAGTGTGTTAAAGTATGAATTAGGTATTGGTATTGGGAGGGTTCTGTAGAGGTATAATAGTTGTGGTAGTATTTGCATTTTAAAAGCTGCTAGTCTGCCTAGCCAAGAAAGTTTGTTTCTGTTTATGGCTTTTAGCTTATTTTCTAGAGATTTCAAAAAGGGAGTGTAATTCGCACCTAATAGGCCTTCTGTTTTAGGGGTTAACGTGATACCCAGATATTTAATACCATCAGATTTCCAGATGTAAGGGAATTGTTGTTCTAAACTTTGTTTGGTTTTTTCTGGGATTCCTAAGTTAAGTATATATGATTTGGACTCATTCACTTTGTAATATGATACCCCATTGAAGGTGTTTAGTGCCTTGTGAACCTCCTCCAATGAGGTGTCTGTTTCTGAAAGCATCAATATGATGTCGTCTGCAAACAGACTAATGATATGTTGTCTTGATCCTATTTGTATACCTTTTATCAGTTGGTTTGAGCGTAAGTGCGAGGCTAATGGTTCCATTAAGAGATTGAATATCAAAGGGGACAATGGGCACCCCTGCCTGGTCCCGTTGCTTATTTTGAATGGGGTAGATATTGCACCTGAGATTAGTACCTGGGCTGAGGGTTGGGAGTAAAGGGCCATTATGGCTAGATAAATGGAGCCCTCAAATCCAAATTTTTGGAGAACCTGTGCCAGAAATTGCCAATGTATTCTATCAAACGCCTTCTCTGCGTCCAGCGCTAGGAGCAGAGAAGGCGTTTTTTGTTTATTAGCTATGTGTATTACATTTATCAGACGTCGGGTAGCATCCGACGTCTGTCTTCCCTTAGTAAAGCCAGATTGATCTAAGTCAATTAGTGTAGGAAGAATGTTGATCAATCTATTAGCTAGTAGTTTTGCGTACATCTTTACATCATTGTTCAATAAAGAGATGGGTCTGAAATTTTGTGGAGTTGTTGGGGATTTTCCTGGTTTGGGTAATGCTATTATAGTTGCTTTTAGCATTTCTTGGGGAAAGGAAGAGGAGGCAGCAGCAGCACCAAACATGCCCACTAAGTAAGGGGTTAGGATTTCGCTAAACGTTTTATAATATTCTCCGGTAAATCCATCAGGCCCTGGAGATTTGTTTAGTGGCATGGAATTTATTATCTGTGTTACTTCTATATCAGTTATGGGTGAGTTTAATGAAGAAAGTTGGTCTTTTGTTAGTTTTGGTAGATTGACTGTTTTTAGAAAAGATTCTATGATGTCAGGTGTTGGTTGTGAGATTGTTGTGTCATCTTTGAGATTGTACAGTGAGCTGTAGTAGTGGCTGAAAGCGTCAGCAATTTCTTGTGGGTGTTGATGTTTTGTTTGTGTCTTAGGATGTATTATATGCTGAATGTTTGTTTTGTATCTGTATCCTCTGAGTTGTTGGGCTAGTAATTTACCTGCTCGATTGCCACAAGTGTAGTATGACAGTTTTAATTTCCTGGAAGCTTTGTCAAAGTCTTCCAAAAAAAGTAGTCTTAATTCTAATCTTAATTGGGTGATTTGATCAGTTAGTACCTTGGAGGTGTGAGTCATATTTTGTTTTTCTAATATCTCAATTTGGTTAATAATTTTCTCGGTGTGCTGCTGCCTCATCCTTTTAGCCCTTGTCCCCTGTTGTATTAAAACACCCCTGGCAAAAGCCTTATGGGCGTTCCACAAGGAAAATGGGTTCGATACTGAGGGCTGGTTCAATACAAAAAATTCTTTAAGATGCCGTTCAATATATGACCTAGTCGGACCATGCTGGAGAAGGCGGGAATTAACTCTCCACACAAAAGTGTTCTTATGACTAGTAGATCCTCCAATAACCAATTCTACTGGAGCATGGTCCGACCATGTAATACTATGAATTTTAGCTGACTTACATTTGAACAACAATTGCTTATCTACCAGAAAGAGATCTATCCTACTATAAGTTTTGTGGCAGTGAGAAAAGAAGGAATAGTCTCTTTCGTTCGCATTCAAGCATCTCCAAGCGTCGAAAAGTTCATATTTCCGTAAAATTGGTAGCAGGGAAGGTGGAAGTCTCTTGGATTGTGCTGTGGAGTCACTGGATGGATCAGGGGTGATGTTGAAGTCACCACAGATAATCAATGAGCCCTCTTGGATAGTTTGGATCTTCTTCATTAATTTATGGAAAAATTTGGATTGCCTGGCATTAGGAGCGTAAAGGTTGACTAGTGTAGTTAAGTGGTTGTTGATTTCACACACTAGGATGATAAATCGTCCTTGAGGATCAATGGCGCTCTTGTGTAATTGGAAGGTCACCGTGTCCCTAATGGCAATCATCACCCCTTTTGATTTATTTTCTGCATTTGCTAAGTGAATAATCGGGAATTTTGGATGAGAACATTTTGGTGGTGCTGTGGATTGGAAGTGGGTCTCTTGGGTGCATAATATGTCGCAGTTCCTCTGTAGTGCCTCCCTCCACAGAGACCTGCGCTTGGCTGGGTGGTTGAGACCTTTTGCATTAATAGTCAAAAGTTTTAGCGCCATGTGTTAAGGAAAAAAGTGAGTGCAAGTGACGTTGGGTGAAGTTAAAGGCACTTACGCTTGTTGAGGTCGTTGATCGTAGGCTTTGTAGTTGGGATCCTTTCTGAGAATGCAGAGGTGTTGGTACTGGGGTATATTTCTTTTCCATTTTCTGTGGAGATGGGATGATTGTGCTGACTGTGAAAATAACAAAGCAAAAAAAAATTGTGCAGAAACATAAAGTCAATGAAACTTTGGCTAGGTGCCATTTAACTTGAATAGAAGAAAGGTGTGACTGGTAGTCACTCATGTTGTAACTTGGGGTTTTGTAGTCCTTAGACTTTTACGGACCGGAGATGCAACTCTCCTCAGCGGGAAAAGTGATAATTCGTACTCCCACCTTAGGGTCAGTTGTGCGATCGTGCGTTTTTGCGATCGACTGTGCGCCACTCCGGTTCAGGTCTTGTGGAGGAGTTTTTCTGGTGCTGGAATAGTTGAGGATCTGGGATTATCCCCCATGAGTTTAGCAAAGCCATGCCCTTTGCTACTGAGTCAATTACGTATTCCTTATCCTCTCTTGAAACAATCAATTTGGTTGGGAACCCCCATTTGTATCCCAGTTTGTTGTTCCTGAGGGTTTTCGTTATGGTGTTGAGATTTCTGCGTTTCTGCAATGTGTACTGGGATAAATCAGCGTAGAATTGGAGATTAGCATAAGATACTGGAATTTGTTCTTTTTGTCTTGCTGCAGTCATGAGTCTATCTTTCGTGTGAAAGAAGTGGAGTCTCATGATGACATCGCGTGGGATGTTTTCTGATAGGAAGGAGGGTTTGGGCAGTCTATGAACCCTGTCCACTGTAAAATCCAGTGCTGACATGTCCGGTAGTATTTCGGATAAGAGCTGGGATATGTAGTCCCTCAGATCGTGATGTTTAACCGATTCAGGGATCCCCCTTATCTTCACGTTGTTCCTCCTTGATCTATCCTCTATGTCCGCCATTTTGGCTTGCAGGCCTTCTATATCATCCTCTCTATCCTCATTGGCATCAACCAAATCGTTGATTGTAGTGGCGAACTCAGCCATTTTTTGTTCCACGTGTGTTACCTTGTCTGAGACCGATCTTATCTCAGTGCTAAACTTGTGCATGCATGAAATCATATCAGCGTGGAGTGACCCCCTTAATGATACTAGCATCTCCTTTAGCATTGTATCTAGAACTGGCTGGCCGTTAGTGGGGAACGCGTCTATGGAGTCTGGTAGTTCCCTAGTGTCATCCCCTGATTCTGAAAGGTAGCTCACCTCATGGTTTGCATCCGCTGCATCCGCCTTGAATCTCGTCTTTTCAGGGCTTCCTGAGGACGGTGTAGATGGGGGAGATTGCGATCCTTTAGGTGGGCTGCCTCTTTTTTGTGATTTGTTTTGTTGCGGCCTGTTATTTTGGGCTGCTGCTGCTGGCGTAGATGAAGAGCCGGCGCCATTTTTCCGGGGCTCGAGGGGATAGAACTCCGTCATTCGTTTCGGCCTGTTATCCTCCTTCTTCCTCCGCGGCATTGTTGGGAATCGTTCCCCGGTCGGTCGGGATCGAATTCACCTTGTGTGGATAAAGTAAGCTGGATCTGGTGGGTAGATAATAGCCGCTGATGTCCCGCTGATACCGGAGCTCCGCTAGTGCGCGTCCATCTTGGTCTCCGGCTAGCTCCGCCCCAATAAAAATGATTTAAAAAAAAATGAAAGGAGCAGTTTAAAAATAAGATAAAAAAGCAAAAAAAAAAAACAGAAAAAAATAAAATAAAAAGAAAGCACCCCTGTTCCCCCCTGCTCTCGCACAAAGGCGAACGCAAGCGTCGGTCTGGCGTCAAATGTAAACAGCAATTGCACCATGCATGTGAGGTATCACCACGAAGGTCAGATCGAGGGAAGTAATTTTAGCAGTAGACCTCCTCTGTAAATCTAAAGTGGTAACCTGTAAAGGCTTTTAAAGGCTTTTAAAAATGTATGTAGTTTGTCGCCACTGCACGTTTGTGTGCAATTTTAAAGCATGTCGTGTTTGGTATCCATGTACTCGGCCTAAGATCATCTTTTTTATCTCATCAAACATTTCGGCAATATAGTGTGTTTTAGTGCATTAAAATTTTAAAAAGTGTGTTTATTCCCAAAAAAAGCGTTTGAAAAATCACTGTGCAAATACTGTGTGAAAAAAAAAAATGAAACACCCACCATTTTAATCTGTAGGGCCTTTGCTTTAAAAAAATATATAATGTTTGGGGGTTCAAAGCAATTATCTTGCAAAAAATATATATTTTTTCATGTAAACAAAAAGTGGCAGAAAGGGCTTCAAGTGGTTAGAAGAGTGGGTGATGTGTGACATAAGCTTCTAAATGTTGTGCATAAAATGCCAGGACAGTTCAAAACCCCCCCAAATGACCCCATTTTGGAAAGTAGACACCCCAAGCTATTTGCTGAGAGGCATGTTGAGTCCAAGGAATATTTTATATTGTGACACAAGTTGTGGGAAAAAGACACATTTTTTTTTTTTTTTGCACAAAGTTGTCACTAAATGATATATTGCTCAAATGTGCCATGGGCATATGTGAAATTACACCCCAAAATACATTCTGTTGCTTCTCCTGAGTACAGGGATACCACGTGTGTGAGGCTTTTTGGGAGCCTAGCCACGTACGGGACCCCGAAAACCAAGCACCACCTTCAGGGTTTCTAAGGGTGTAAATTTTTGATTTCACTCCTCACTGCCTATCACAGTTTCGGAGGCCATGGAATGCCAAGATGGCACAACCCCTCCCCCCCCAAATGACCCCATTTTGGAAAGTAGACACCCCAAGCTATTTGCTGAGAGGTATGGTTAGTATTTTGCAGACCTCGCTTTTTGTCACAAAGTTTTGAAAATTGAAAAAAGAAAAAAACAATTATTTCTTTACTTTCTTCATTTTCAAAAACAAATGAGAGCTGCAAAATACTCACCATGCCTCTTAGCACATAGCTTGGGGTGTCTACTTTCCAAAATGGGATCATTTGGGGGGGGGGGTTGTGCCATCTTAGCATTTTATGGCCTTCAAAACTAGGATAGGTAGTGAGGAGTGAAATCAAAAATTTACGCCCTTAGAAATCCTGAAGGCGGTGATTGGTTTTCGGGGGCCCCGTACGCGGCTAGGCTCCCAAAAAGTCCCACACATGTGGTATCCCCATACTCAGGAGAAGCAGCAAAATGTATTTTGGGGTGCAATTCCGCATATAACAATGGCATGTATGAGCAATATATCATTTAGTGAGTACTTTTTGCTAAATATTTTTTTTTTGTCATTATTTAATCACTTGGTACAAAAAAATAAAATATTCAATGGGCTCAACATGCCTCTCAGCAATTTCCTTGGGGTGTCTACTTTGCAAAATGGGGGGGGGGGGTTGTACTGCCCTGCCATTTTAGCACCTCAAGAAATGAGATAGGCAGTCATAAACTAAAAGCTGTGTAAATTCCAGAAAATGTACCCTAGTTTGTAGACGCTGTAACTTTTAAGCAAACCAATAAATATACGCTTATTGACTTTTTTTTTTACCAAAGACATGTGGCTGAATACATTTTGGCCTAAATGTATGACTAAAATTGAGTTTATTGGATTTTTTTTATAACAAAAAGTTGAAAATATCATTTTTTTCAAAATTTTCGTTTTTTTCCGTTTATAGCGCAAAAAATAAAAACCGCAGAGGTGATCAAATACCATCAAAAGAAAGCTCTATTTGTGGGAAGAAAAGGACGCAAATTTCGTTTGGGTACAACATTGCATGACTGCGCAATTAGCAGTTAAAGTGACGCAGTGCCAAATTGTAAAAAGTGCTCTGGTCAGGAAGGGGGTAAAACCTTCCGGGGCTGAAGTGGTTAACTGGTAATTGCGGTCATGCAATGCTGTACCCAAACAAAATTTGCATCTTTTTTTTTCCACAAATAGAGCTTTCTTTTGGTGGTATTTGATCACCTCTGCGGTTTTTATTTTTTGCAATCTAAACAAAAAAGACAGAAAATTTTGAAAAAAAATGATATTTTCTAATTTTTGCTATAAAAAAAGTACAATAAACTTAATTTTAGTCATACATTTAGGCCAAAAGGCATTCAGCCACATGTCTCAGGTAAAATAAATGCAATAAGCGTATATTTATTGGTTTGCGCAAAAGTTATAGCGTCTATAAACTAGGGTACATTTTCTGGAATTTACGCAGCTTTTAGTTTATGACTGCCTATCTCATTTCTTGAGGTGCTAAAATGGCAGGGCAGTACAATAACCCCCCCCCCCTCCCAAATGACCCCATTTTGGAAAGTAGACACCCCAAGGATTTTGCTAAGAGGCTTGTTGAGCACATTGAATATTTAATTTTTTTGTCACAAGTGATTGAAAAATGACAACAAGAATAAATAAATACATGTTTTCAGGAGAAGCAGCAGAATGTATTTTGGGGTGTAATTCCACATATGCCCATGGCATGTTTGAGCAATATATCATTTAGTGACAACTTTGTGCAAAAAAAAAAGTTTATAATTTTCCCAAAACTTGTGGCAAAATATAAAATATTCCATGGACTCAACATGCCTAAAAGCAAATAGCTTGGGGTGTCTACGTTCCAAAAAGGGGTCATTTGGGGGGGGGGGGGGGGTTTGACCTGTCCTTGTATTTTAAGCACAACATTAGAAGCTTATGTCACACATCACCCACTCTAACCACTTGAAGACAAAGCACTTCTGACACTTTTTGTTTACATGGAAAAATATTTTTTTTTTGCTAGAAAATTACTCTGAATCCCCAAACACATATAACATTATGATTTTTTTAAAGCAAATGCCCTACAGATTAAAATGGTTACTGTTGTAAAAAAAATTTTCACACAGTATTTGCACAGTGATTTTTCAAACGCAATTTTTTTTTATTTTTTTAATTTTAATGCACTAAAACACACTATATTGCCCAAATGTTCGATAAAATATAAAAGATGATGTTATGCAGAGTACATAGATACCAAACACGACATGCTTTAACCGCTTGATATCCGCGCTATAGCCGAATGACGGCTACAGCGTGGACCTGAATTCCCGGGAGGCCGTCATATGGCGGCCTCCCCTGTGCACGTGCCCCGTGGAGCGCGCTGTGATCACCGAGTCACTGAGACTCGGGTGATCACCGATCCAAGTAAGGGGCCGGTCCCGGCCCCTTACCATGTGATCAGCTGTCAGCCAATAACAACTGATCACATGATCAAAACAAAAGCTCTGTGATCGTTTTTTTTTCTCCTCGCGCTGACAGTGCGAGGAGAAAAAAAAGCCGATCACCGGCTCACCAGCAAGGGACATCGGTCCTGAAGAGGAGGAGGCAATAATGCCTCATACGTGCCTCAATTGTGCCACCAGTACCCCCTTCCAGTGCCACCTGACATTGCCACATCATAGTGCCCACAGTGCCCACCAGTGCCACGTATCAATGCCCATAAGTGCCACCTATCAATGCCTACAAGTGCCACCTATTAATGCCCACCATTGCCACCTAACAATGCCCACCAGTGGTGCCAATCAGTGCCACCTAGCAGTGTACAAGATCAGTGCCCATTATTGCCACCAATCAGTGCCCATCACTGCCACCCATCAGTGCCCATCACTGCCACCTATCAGTGCCCATTGGTGCCGCCTCATCAGCGTACATCAATGAAGGAGAAAAATTACCCTTTTAAAAAATTTTATAACAAAATATAAAAAAAAAAAAAATTTTTTTTAAATTTGGTCTTTTTAAATTTTTTTAACAAAAAATAAAAACCGCAGAGGTGATCAAATACCACCAAAAGAAAGCTCTATTTGTGGGGAAAAAATGATAAAAATTTCATTTGGGTACAGTGTTGCATGACCGCGCAATTGTCATTCAAAGTGCGTCAGCGCTGAAAGCTGAAAATTGGTCTGGATAGGAGCGGGGTTTAAGTGCCCGGTAAGCAAGTGGTTAAAGTTGTGTACAACTGAAATTCTGAAATTAGGAATTTCGGAAATTGAAAAATTCTGAAATTTCTGAATTAACTAATTTGTCAAAATTCGTTAAAAAACAAATTTGAAACTAAACAAATTGTACATGTCAAATCAAATGTATAACCTATTATACTGTGGGATAAGAGCAACAGGAGCAATAGGTTTATGTCATCTCCCACAAACCAGAAGAGGGATGTGTCTGTGCATTTCCAGCTTGGGACTGTCCTGTGCGATCCCCAGTGGGAAAAGCCCACCCCTGTATCTGAGTCCCCTCCTCTACTTAGACATTCCTGGGCTGACATCATCACACGGGTTTTGCATGCGTCTGAATGCGCATGATGGTAGTCGGTATATTGGACGAGGGGTAGGTAAGGAAGGCAGTCCCCACCAACTGCCCAAGCTTTTAGGGCACCTGTAATAAGCAAATAGTTGACTTTGCCTTTTTCAGGGGATTATCAGGGAAAAAGTGGGGAAAGCAACAGGTACAGGCATATATTACAGTTTGGTTCCAACAATCATAATCCTGTGTAATTATACATTGAGGTAATTTACAATTATATGTTCACACAGTTATGTGCATTGTTTTCATCCAAGAACTATCCATCTGATACTTCATGATGACAACTGCTGCTTATCCTTCTATTTAACATTTTCTTGGGAGATGAATGAGCTATATTGGGTCTACATGGAAGTAGTAGTGGGGAGGGGGAATATTAGGCTGGGTAACGGGGAGTAGGGGAGGTAAGAAAAAAGAGAGGATGGGGTGAGTATTAGCCTCTCTCTGGTGTATTCTGCCTCAGTTGTTTTATTTGTTGTATGTCAGTTATTTTGGCATACCACTGTTCTATACTGGGTGGTCCTGTCTTTTTACACATGGCATGTATGCATGCCTTTGCTATTTACAGCCAACCAAAAGTCCCATAGCACTACACAGTCCCAGAAAATGTGTAGGAGTGTTCTCTCGGTTTCTTGACATCACCAACTAAGGGAAGACACTTGAGGGTAGTTTTTATGTTGCAGTTGGGGAGTTTTCTACCATTGTGTCTGGACCTTGTATCCAAACAAATAGCTGACTGAGTTTTTAACTATATTGTTATTTAAGCAAGGATTATGTTGAAGATATACATGGAAATTAATGTTTTCAAGGAGCTGTATTTCAATAATAATTCACATTGCAGATCTTTCCTATGTGTTTCTCTCAAAGAAGAACGTGTAGGGTAGTTCCTCCATTGACCACTCATATATGGATATGAGATCAGTATTTTAAGAGTTTTCCTAGTCTGTAAAAATGCCAGTATAACCACCCCCTTTGTGTTCTTTTCTCTGTCTTGCTCAGATTTGGATATGAAGAATCACCCTCCTATCTGCCTACAGGTTCCGAATGTAAACTTAAAACTGGTAGTTATAACAATTGAAGCAGGTTACAGACACTGGGCTCATATGGTGGAGTAATTCCAACAGAGTGTTATGTAGCATACACCAAAGGATAACAGCAAACTGGGCACCTGCCCGGTGGGTCGCGGCTGCCAGGGCCTGCCAGGCTGCAAGTCCTTGCGGGGCCCAAGGCTTGAGCTTGCGCCACTCATCCAGCTTCTCCGCAGGATTCATGGCACACTCCACTAGGGGCGTTGCGGCTTCATGGGCTTTGTATGTCAAAATTCCCAGATATGATTTGTAAGTCAGCGAGTTGGAAGTCAGTAAATACAGTGGTGTAACTAGAACGTTCAGGGCCCGATGCAAGAAACCATGAAGGGCCCCCCTGACAAGGCCCTTTCTTTCGAGCCCAGTGGCGGAATAAGAGGGCCCGCTCACAAGTGGGTGGCTGCATATAAGGATTTCTCCATTTTCCCCCGCTTCTCCTCCTCTGCCTTCTGCAGACATTCAGCGGCTGCAGGGGGAAAATTGTGAGATTGGTTACTCTATGCTATTGTTTCTCAATCTTTTTCCAGTCAGGGCACCCTTGAAGTATACCCCTAGGGGAATGGGGCTGCACTACAAACACCCCACAACTGTGTGCATTGCACGCAATTGCAGCATAGCGATGATGCATTTAAGGGGTTAAAACAGGTGGTCAGGAGACAACAGATACATACACATATATAAACACACACACACATAATACACACACATATATACTGTATATATGCACACACATATAAACACATGGACACACACACGCACCTACATACATACATGCATGCACATACATACATGCACACACATACATGCACCCACACACATGCATAAAACACACATACATACAGATAGCCTTTTAAAAAACGACAGTGCTTTACCTTATCTCTTCCTGTCGGGTACTGCACTTTAGGGGGAGACAAAGAGCACAGCAAACACCGTGCTTTCACTTTAGGTCTAATCAATGTGACGAGCTCCCTGCAGTGCCAATTACAGTTCGGCTGATGATCGGAAGCTTGGTCTCATCCACCCTTCGACCTATCGAGGGCCCCCTGCAGCATGGGGCCCAGTCGCCATGGCGACCTCAGTGACCCCTATACTTCGGCCACTGAGTAAATACTTCACCACTATCGTTTAGACATTGCCTCCTCCTCTTCTAACATGCTTGGAAATGGCCCTTTTGGCTAGCCTTCATCATAAGTAATTTTTTAATATTTTTCTTTTTATCTAATTTTAGTGTGGAATTTTTTTCACATCCTAATAGTGCATACTGCATAGGTATACTAACATGAGGAGGCCAGGAACACACAAAATTGTTGACTAAAAATGTATTGTAATTTTTCTTTCTTGGTTTCATTTTCATTTCATGTCTGAATGATTTTTCCTCCCTGAGTGTGCTGTTGTGATCAAAATGGGAATACAAAACTAAGCCATGATGTATTAATGTTTACTAATGTCATGTTAAATTTTATTTTTGATGGTTGTCATATTTTCTGCTTGCTTCTTGTATTTGAATCCTATTCTCTGTTGTGTATGCTTCATAAAACGTAATAAAAATACAATAAAAAAAATGGGAATACAAATTAGGGTGGGTATACTGTTCTTTTCATAGGCTAGGAAAAGGTTGCCCTGAGTGGGGAGAGAAAGGGAGCTGACCCATAGTAATGCTGGCATGAGGAAAGGCCAGGAAAGGAAAATTACTGTAAGCACCAATCAAAAATGTTCTGTATTTCTTTTTCATATAAACACAAATTTATGTCCAGGGGCTTATTCATCACCTTCCATATTTCACTTCACTCACTGGCTTTTTATAAAAATAGGGTACAGGATGAATTCTATTTATTTATACCTTTTGGGGTTGAATTCATTTGATTATATGTACCTCTCACTGTGAATATAATTTAATGATGTCCATTATCTGTAACATTACCTTGATTTTATTTACGCATTTATATGTAAAAATATATCATTTTCTTTCTCTTTCTTTCTTTCTTTCTTTCTTTCTTTCTTTCTTTCTTTCTTTCTTTCTAATGCATTTGGTTACACAATATTTGAATTGATAGCAACATATTTTGATCTTTAGATGTTAGTTGAAAGAAATTCTGTTTTATTTACTATCCATCTTTTATTTATTATCCACTTTTCATACCCTGAGATAAATTCTACATAGTCCATTCTTCCATTCTGTTCATCCTGTGGCAGATTAAAAATTTGTATTGCATTATTGCCTTTGACGGTGAGTTGACCTAAAACCCCCACTTTTTGCAGCTGAAATCCAGAAAGGATCTGTGTCTTATATTGGTCCTGCTTGGCACAATGTACTGTAAGTACAGGATGCATATCTCATACCTGATGGGTCACTGGGAAGCAGAAAATCACAGTAGTAGTTGACGGACTGCAATGATAGCCATAATCTTCAGGGTCTTGCTGATGTTCTGTGCAAGCAACTTACCCTCTGTACACCAACCACAAGGGGTTGCTCTCTTGACACTGAGAAATATGGTTCTAGCCTTTTATTAATTTTCACTTACTACAGACTTCTTATGTACCCTTTACTGCTTTATTGAATATAAAATTTGTATTTTTATATAATATATGTATATGCCACCTAGAGGACATTTAGTTAAACATTTCACTAATTTTAGCTGCTTACTGCCCAGCCACTGTATATAAACGGCTAGGGGGAAGCACAGTCAATCAAGCGATCACAAATGTAAACACAGGCTACTTGTTGCAGTCAATGACATTCTTTCTCCTCACACAAAGACAGCGTGTGAGAGGAAGGAGAGCAATATGTGCCTGCCACTTGAACTGACCCTGGCCTGTTAATTGACCAAGTTTCTTCCTGCTGCCTGGATGGATCCTTTACTTGCATACCAATCACATATCCGAAATGCCTTTGCCTCTTTGCTGACCATATCTCTGCCTGCCACCAGTGCTGACCCATCTGCATGTCCAACTGACTTTGTTCCAGTGGGATATCAGTCCCACCCAATCTCTGCAGACATCTGCATCCCTGAAACCACAGGTATTCCTTTCTTTACTCTTTCTTCAGCCTACTGTACTTCCTGGCCAGTGAATATAGCATTGTGCTATGGGGGCAGCCATGTGACAGTATATTAGGCCTGCTTATATTTTAGGAACATACATATTGGGGATCCCCCATACGAAAGTTGGGACTTTAAAGGCAACTGGATATCATAGAAAAACAATGGATTTAAAAATAAAATATATTTTGTTGATAAGTCAAAAATTAAAAAGTCAGTGCATAAAATTTTTGTAACTGACTCATTAATAACAATAGTGACATAGAAAAAAAGGGGTGTCAAAATACAAAATAACAACAAATATAATCTCTTAAAAGAATACACATGTAAATGTACAAACACAGTTGAACAGGGGCAGAAAAATTGGGCCTTAGGCATAGGTGCTGGTGCCACAACACTGCAACCCCTCACAGAAACTCTAGTTGGAGCGCATGAATGAGCCCTGCTGCAAATTATTGCATCAAAAATTGTAATTATATTACTTCAGTCTTGAAGGCATCTCACATTTAAAAAAAAAATTATTCGGTTATATCAGCATCAGGTGCTTGGTAGCTGGTGATCCAAAACTGATTTGTTTTTATGAAGGTCAGCCGATCGACCAATTTGGTGGACAGGCGCACCCTATGATCGGTTACAAAGCCTCCAGCAGCACTGAATGTGCGTTCCGAAAGAACGCTGGATGCAGGACAGGCCAGTAGCTCAATTGCATACTGTGCAAGCTCTGGCCAGTGATCCATCCTCAAGACCCAGTAACCCAGAGGATTTTCGGTGGGAAATGTGTCCAAGTCTGATCTTGCCGCTAAGTATTCCTGCACCATGTAAATCAGACGCTGGCGATGGTTGCTGGAACCGATCATACCTTGGGGCTGCGGACTAAAAAATTCTCTGAATGCATCAGTCAGACGCCACCTTCTCCACCGCTCCTTCTGTGACTGACCGAAGCCTCAGCAACACGTTGTCCAGTACCAGGAATTTGTAACCTCCCAGGCTCTGGAAACGCATGGCACAAACCTTTTTGTAAGGCCTCCCGAAGATGTTTCATCCTCTGCTCCCTCTGCGACGGCAAGATAAGGTCTGCAACCTTACCCTTGTAATGTGGATTAAGGAGGGTTGCCAGCCAGTAATGGTCCTTCTCCTTGATACCACGAATACGAGGATCCTTCTGCAGGCTTTGCAAGATCAGGGATGCCATGCAGTGTAGGTTTGCTGAGGCATTCGGTCCGGAGTCCTCTGGGTCACTAAGGACGACATGATCCGCAGCCACCTCCTCCCAGCCACGTACAAGTCTATGGGCTTCTTGGGACTGTAAATGATCCCTTGAAGACTGCTGCTGATGCTGAGTGCTAGGCTCCACCTCCATGCTAACACAATCCTCCTCCTCCTCCTCGTCCTCTTCCTGTGTGATCGGCAGGCCAGCAGGAACGCTGTCTGGATAAAGTGGGCCTTGAGAGGTAAGGAAGTCCTCCTCTCCCTCCCTCTGTTCTGCCTCAAGTGCCCTGTCCATTATTCCAAGCAGCGTGTGCTCCAACAGGTTGACAAGAGAGACAGTGTCACTGATGCATGCACTGTCACTGCTCACCATCCTCATGGCCTCCTCAAATTATGACAGGACAGTGCATGCATCCTTGATCATGACCCACCGGCGTGGGGAAAAAAAACAAGCTCCCCTGACCCTGCCCTGGTGCTATAGTCACACAGGTACTCATTGATGGCCCTCTGCTGCATGTGCAGCCGCTGCAGCATGGCCAACATTGAGTTCCACCTGGTGGGCATGTCACAGATTAGGCAGTTCTTGGGCAGGTTAAATTCCTTTTGGAGGTCAGCCAGCCGAGCACTGGCATTATATGACCGGTGAAAAAGCACACAGACTTTCCTGGCCTGCCTCAGGAGATCCTGTAAGCCTGGGTACTTGCCCAAGAACCGCTGCACCACCAAGTTATGGACGTGAGCCAAACAGGGCACATGGGTCAGGTGTCCCTGTCGGAGGGCAGAGAGGAGGTTGGTGCCATTGTCGCAAACCACCATTTCTGGCTTAAGGTGGCGTGGTGTCAACCACCTCTGAGCCTGCCCCTGCAGAGCTGACAGAATCTTTGCCCCAGTATGGCTCCTGTCCCCCAAGCACACCAGCTCAATCACCACATGGCATCTTTTTGCCTGCGTGCTTGTGTAGCCTCTTGAACGCCTACGGAGCACCGCTGGTTCCGAGGACAAATCAGCACAGAAGAGGCCATGGAGTAAGAAGAGGAGGGGTGGAGGAGAGATGTGTGTCAGAATCACCACTAGTAGCATTTTGGAGGCGTGGTGGCGGAACAACCTTCAACACTACTGCACCCTGTCCTGCATCCTTCCCAGCTGCCAGCAGAGTCACCCAGTGGGCCGTGAAAGATAGGTAACGTCCCTGTCCATGCCTGCTGGACCATGAGTCGGCGGTAATATGCACCTTACCGCTGACCGCCCTGTCCAGCGAGGCCAAGACATTGCCTTCCACATGCCGGTAGAGAGCCGGAATCGCCTTCAGTGAAAAAAAATGACGTTTGGGAACCTGCCACTGAGGAACCGCACATTCCACAAACTCAGGGAAGGGGGCAGAGTCTACCAAACTGAAAAGGCATCAGTTGAAGTGCTAGCAATTTAGCCAAGCTAGCATTCAACCGCTGGGCATGTGGATGGCTGGGAGCGAACTTTCGGCGGTGCAGCAGCTGGGGCAGGGAAATTTGCCTGGTACAATTGGACCTTGGTGTACCGATAGCAGATTGCCTGCAGGTACTTGGCAGTGACACACCTAATTCTAGACCTTCATTCCTCTTAGTGCAGGTTTCTGAGAGGACTGAAGGTATAGTGGGGTTGGATATCCCAGCTGATGAGTCGCAAGGAGAGGTCCGCTTTGTTCTTTGGTGTGCGTCTTTTATGTATGCTTGCCAACGGACTGCATGGCAGGTCGACATATGTCTGGTCAAGCATGTGGTGCCCAAGCGGCTGCTGTTTTGGCCATCCGAGATACGCTTCAGACATAAGTTGCAAATAGCAACGGTGCAATCTGCTGCACACGTCTCAAAAAAGGCCCACACCAAAGAACTTTTGGAATAACGGGCAGAGACAGCAGTGCCCTGCATGCGGAGCTCTGCGGTGTGATGCAGTAGGTTGGCTGCCCTTAAGCTGGCCCCTGGAGGGCATCCTGCTTCATTGGAGATGTGCCTCCTCCTCCTCCTCTCTCCTATGAGGCACCCATGTAGAATCAGTGACCTCATCATCCCCTCCCTCCTCGTCACTGGAGCAAACCTGGCAGTATGCTGCAGCTGGGGGACCATGACTGCCAGTTTGCTGTCCTTCTTGGGCACCCCCTCTCTCTGGGCTCACGTAAATGCCTTCCTCAAGCTGGGTACCATCATTGGAGCCCTCAAAACGCTGCACATCTGCCTGCATCATATACCCAACACTGTGGTCAAACAGTTCGGGGGACTCCTCAGGACATGGTGGGGCTAGGGAAGGAGTGACTGATGCCATTGAGCCGAGGGAAGAGGCCGCTTTGGCAGCTGCTTTGGCAGACAAAGTACCCTGAGCCTGGGTGAGAGAGGATGAGGAGGATGAGGACGGCTTGGTCATCCACTCTACCAACTCTTCTGTATGTTGCGGCTAAACACGGCCAGCTGCCGAAAAAAAGGACAAGCGTGCCTCACGGCCACGTGCTGATGAGGATGCACCGTGTCCATGACCAGCACTGTTGCCTCTAGACACAGAGCCTGCTTGCCCTCTTTTAATGGCCTGTGTGTGTCTTCCTCTCCTAATTGGCCTTCCAGACATACTGTCTTTGATGTATTGGAATAGGTACACAAGAAATTGCCTGCAGTCAGCTTTAGCTGCACACTGTGCCTAGTATACAGTACACTGACTTAATAAACTGCAGCTTAGCTCAATGAACTGCCTGTATTATTAGGAATAGAAGAGGAATAGTTTGCAAGGTTTAGAACAGGAAAATCTGGATGCCGCACACCGGATAAAGTTGAAAAATCTTCTTTATTGTAAAACTTGGATCATCAAAAATACAGGACAATTAGGCAGATAGTACAGACACATCTGACGTGTTTCGCACTCTAATTTGAGTGCTTACTCATCAGCTATGAGTAAGCACTCAAATTAGAGTGTGAAACGCGTCAGCTGTGTCTGTACTATCTGCCTGATTGTCCTGTGTTTTTGATGATCCAAGTTTTACAATAAAGAAGATTTTTTCAACTTTATCCGGTGTGCGGCATCCAGATTTTCCTGTTCTAAACCTTGCTCCAATTTGCATTTAGCCAGCACCTGGGACTCCCCACCTCTGAAGGTTTTACCAACACACACCTGGGATCAGGTCTACCTGAGCGGTGAATCATTTTCTAGGAATAGTCTGCAGTCAGCTTTAGCTGCACACTGAGCCCATTATACAGTACACTGACTTAATAAACTGCAGCTTAGCTCAATCAACTGCCTGTATTATTAGGAATAGAACAAGAATTGTCTGCAGTCAGCTTTAGCTGCACACTGTGCCCAGTATACAGTACACTTACCTAATATACTGCTACTTAGCTCAATGAACTGCCTGTATTATTAGGAATAGAACAGGAATTGTCTGCAGTCAGCTTTAGTTGCACACTGAGCCAAGTATACAGTACACTGACTTAATAAACGGCAGCTTAGCTCAATCAACTGCCTGTATTATTAGGAATAGAACAGGAATTGTCTGCAGTCAGCTTTAGCTGCACACTGTGCCCAGTATACAGTACACTGACTTAATAAACTGCAGCTTAGCTCAATCAACTGCCTGTATTATTAGGAATAGAACATGAATTGTCTGCAGTTCGCTTTAGCTGCACACTGTGCCCAGTATACAGTACACTGGCTTAATATACTGTAGCTTAGCTCAATCAACTGCCTGTATTATTAGGAATAGTCTGCAGTCAGCTTTACCTGCACACTGAGCCCAGTATACAGTACACTGACTTAATAAACTTCAGTGAGAATAACAGGAACACTCTGAAGTGAGATCTAGCTGAACTGAATACTATATATATATATATATATATATATATATATATATATATATATATATATATATATATACAAATTCTGGGATGCATATATATACTAAATACACTGATTGCAGCTACCTGAATCGACTGCCTGCTCTATCTAACTGAAATGAAATGACACTCTGACTCTCTCTCTATCTCTCTCACATGCCGCAACACACTTCACAAGGCCGACACGCAGGCGTTCGACTCGAACACGAAGCTCATCCCTACCTGTAAGCATAAGTCCTCATGCACATGGACGTTTTAAAAAACGAGCTGTAAAGCTAGGTTCGACGCCAGGAAAAACCGGCGTTAAAAATGCGATTTTTACCGCGTTTTGCATTAGCGTTTTTGCGCGTTTTTCCACGTTAGTGCTAAGTAGCGTTTTTCAATGAAAAACACATCTCTCAGCTATATACACTCCCAAATTTCCCACAATGCCACAGAAACCAAAGAAAATATGTTAATGAGCATGTGTCAGTGCCATTTTGGTAGGAGAGAGAGAGAGAGGAGAGAGTGTTTCAGAGTGTTTCAGAGTTTTCAGTATATTTCAGTATTTTTCTGAGAAATATGGATCCTGTCATGCAAAAGATCGATGAGGCAATCCTTCTGATTGTGTTGCGGAGGCAGAGGAGAATGAGACAGGAGGAGGAGAGAAGCAGCAGACGTCGATTTTGGGTGCATCCAATGGTATCCAATCGGTTTTCTACGGGGTACTTTGGCAATATTTATTTCCAACTGCGCTCATATCCAACAAAGTTCTTCAACTTTACAAGGATGTCAGTGCCGCTCTTTGATGACCTGTTGGAGAGGCTCAGGCCAAGGCTCACAAGGATGGACACTGTGATGCGTAGCTCTGTGTCACCGGAGGAACGGATGCTAGTGACACTCAGGTAAGTGAATACACATATGGGAGGAGGGGTTAGGGTTACGGTTAGGGGTTAGGGGGTTAGGGGTTAGGAGTTAGGGGTTAGGAGTTAGGGGTTAGGAGTTAGGGGTTAGGAGTTAGGGGTTAGGAGTTAGGGGTTAGGAGTTAGGGGTTAGGAGTTAGGGGTTAGGAGTTAGGGGTTAGGAGTTAGGGGTTAGGAGTTAGGGGTTAGGAGTTAGGGGTTAGGAGTTAGGGGTTAGGAGTTAGGAGTTAGGGGTTAGGGTTAGGAGTTAGGGTTAGGAGTTAGGGTTAGGAGTTAGGGTTAGGGTTAGGGGTTAGGGGTTAGGGGTTAGGGTTAGGAGATAGGGTTAGGTTTAAGGGTAGGGTTAGGACTTATGTTTATGCTTTACTCTTTCAATAACTAAATTTATTATGTTATCTTAGGTTCCTTGCCACGGGACAAAGTTATGCTTCCTTGCATCACTACTTCCTCCTTGGCCTCTCAACGGTCTCAAAAATAATAAAGGAAACATGTGTGGCAATATGGGAGGAATTGCATAACGTTGTAATGCCAGAGCCAACCGAAGACATCTGGGAATCAGTTGTGGACACTTTGGGAAAAAACTCAGTTCCCAAATTGTATAGGAGTGCTTGATGGGAAACACATCAGGGTGAAGAAGCCTCCCCACTCTGGATCTTCATATTTTAATTACAAAAAATATTTTTCGGTGGTTCTCCTGGCATTGTCCGATGCACACCTCAAATTTCTGTTTGTAGATGTGGGAGCATATGGAAGCCAAGGTGATGCCCGCATATTCCGCGAGTCGGCCTTCGGACGTCATCTACATGAGGGACGACTCAATATTCCTGAAAGCAGGCCTCTACCCTGCACTGAAGAACCCAGCTTGCCATTAGTCATGGTGGCAGATGAGGCCTTTGGACTGGCTGAAAATCTAATGAGGCCATACAGTGGCACTGGTCTCAGCCGACAACAAAAAATTTTCAATTATCGGCTCAGCCGTGCACGCCGTGTTATTGAATGTGCATTCGGGGTGTGCACGGCCAAATGGCGAGTTTTGCTGACAAGTATGCAATTGGATGTTGACAACGCCATTCAAGTCGTCCTGGCATGCTGCGTTCTGCACAATTTTCTGCGGGACAGTGACAGAAATAATGTTGAACAGGAGCCCATTAGACAACTTCAGAGGGTTCAATTTATGGACTTGCGTTCAACTGCACGTGTCATGAGCATTCGAAACCAATTTGCAGAATTTTTTGAATCCCCTGATGGAGAAGTATCATGGCAGAATGATTATATCTAAAAAATATTTGCAATACATCTACCTTTGCTGTCTTGTGTTTTTTGAAATAAAGCATTTCAAAATTGAAGTTTGTTATTTTTTGGTCCATTTGTCAAGGATTGTTCTGCAAGTCAATTTGACTCTGCCTTCGGGGTAAGCCTAGGCTAAGCCCAAAAAAGAGCAAGCTTACACTTGTCCGAAGGCAGAGTACGATAGAGTCCTTTGCACTCTGCCTTCAGGGCAAGCAGAGTGCAAAGGAGTGCTGTTGTGCATCATATAAAAGACTTTTCAAAAAAAATAAAAAATTAAATAAAGGATTGGGATCACAACTGGTATTTCAAGAAAAAAAAGATTTTATTTTGTGATCACAACTGGTGATAGGTGGTGGTGGATGGTTGATTGCATTGGGGATGTGGGGATTGGGGACGGGGTAACGGTTGGGCCTGGCGATCACTCCCAAAATCTTGCTGGTAGCGGGGTAGAGGGTATGAGGGCTGAAAATGGGAGGTGGAAGGTGGAAAATCAGCATACGCTTGCAGGCTATGGTATGAGGTCTGGGACGGCATAGGTGGTGGTTGGCGTGGAGGAGGGGGCTGATAGTGAGAGTGGGGTGCTAGCACTGCTGAGGTCCCAGGGGCCATTGGGGGATCATGAGAAACATTATATGGATCGCATGGAGGTGGCCCGCCACTCAATTTTGCATGTCTGTATTGCATTGCAATACCGTACATGCGATCCATACAAAGTTTCTCTTGGTCTCCCCCAATGTCCTCCAGGATGTGGTAAAGGCTGCGGCAGAAGCAGGCGCGTGGGTTATTGGTGTCTAAAAAGACATCCATACTGCGCCTCTCCTGCCGCACTTCCTGCAGCAGTGCTAGCACCCTGTCATCAGCCTCGGGATTATAGCTGCCCCTCGCCTGACGTCCACGCCCACGGCCACGAACACCGCCACGACCGCGCTGCTCTCCACTTTGAAAACTGGCAGGAGACGGTGTTTCCACAGCCCTCGATTCCTGCAAAAGAACAAAAATGTTTACATTGACATGTACATGGATAGACAGACAATGAGATAGACAGGCAGACCGAAGCAGTTACCTCATCTGTGCCCTCAACAACTCCCTCGCTGATCAGTCGTGGAGATCCAGAGGTGGTCATTGGACTGTTTGGTCTCTGAAGCTCTGCTTCTTCCTCATCGACCTCTCCAAGTCTAAAATTTGAAGTTGTCCTGCAAATAATACAAATTGTATAAACGTAACTACTTTAGCCCCGACCATTTTTTTTTATTAGTAATGGGGGAGATCAGCGATTTTTAGCATGACTGCGACAATACGGCCGACACATTGGACAATTTGGACACATTTTTGGAAAAATTGTCATTTTTACAGCGATCAGTGCGATTAAAATTGCAATGACATACTGTAAAAATTACACTGGCATTGACCTCTTCCTCTCCCTGAGACGATCGCCGGTGTGCCCGCGGACATTGAGTCCGCAGGACCCGCTGTCGGACTCATGGACCTCAAAATGGGAAAGCGCGCCGCCAAGGCGGCAACTTAAAAGGGACGTACAGGTACGCCCATTTGTGCTGCCGTGCCATTCTGTCGACGAATATGTACATGTGGCGTTCGGAAAGTGGTTACAATAGCCATGGAACATACTGCCTGAAAAGCAATGTACAATGGCAAATATATGAAAAAAACTTACGGTCTGGTATGGCTCTGCATATTTTGCCTGAGGAATTGGAGATTGCTGTGGTAAACATGCTTTTTTTTGGTTGGCGCTGGTGCTCCGCTACGTGCCGCCTTGTCTTCGTCCGTGAGGTCCCTCCTGATACGGTCACGTAGGGACTTCCAGCGCCGCTGCATAATTTTGCCTAAAATAACATGGAAAACAAAGGGTTAAATATGCAATCTTCATTTACATTACACACAAACAGATCATGCATTCAAGGAAAATAGACTTACTTATCTCCTTTCTTTCCGCATTTCTGATTTGTTCCCAGCCAGGGGTAATCGCAGCACATATGTCCTCCCAGGCTTTCACCTTCCGGATGTGGTCTCCATGCAGTGGATGTGCCACATCCCACAATTCTGGATGGGCCTGTACCGCATTTATTAATTCTACTTGAGAGACTGCACTAGCCATCTTGAAGCCAATATCACCACAGTCACACGGCTGTGCAAAGGACTCTTGGGTAATCTAATGTCCAGACAGGAAATTCCTGTTTTTACAGAGATTACAGTGTCCAATCATCTCTTTTTAACCAAAAAACGCCGGAGTTAAAAAACGCGAAAAAACGCCGCGGTCGCGTTTTTGCGCGTTTTTCTGCGTTTCGCGTTTTTACAGCTCTAGCGCCGCTCCTCGGAACGCACTGGTCCTGGGTTTTTTTTACAGCTTAAAAACGCCTAGGCTATTTGCAGCTCAAAAACGTCTAGGTGGGCATGAATCCATAGACTAACATAGACAGGCGTTTTTAAGCTGTAAAAAACGCTAAAAAACGCGGCTGTAAAAACGTCCGTGTGCATGAGGACTTACTATTCAGTTTCTGTACTAAGTGAGATAGGGTATGCTATGTTGAAATGCTGGCAAAATAACATTCTTCAAAATGAATGCGAAATGTACCTATATTTGAATGGAAATTTGCAAAGTTTACATTTTCATGGTTTGTTTAGCATCTTGTTCTCTGATAACTTAATTGATAACTAATATAATAGCTGACATTTTCAACTAACAAACACCTATAATGGCCTTCATAACCATCAATTCCATATGCAATTATTTTTTAATGGTTTTCCAGGACAAGTAGATTGATTTAACGTCCAGGTTTGACATTCCTCTCTCACTTTCCATCAGTGCTCTTCCCACCCACCTTGACCCCCCCCCTCATTTATTTTATAAAGGCATACATTTCTTTTTGTTTCTTCTCTTCTCCTTGCAATAGTGGTGGATGACCGCCTATGCTTCAGAGAACTACCCTTGTATCATGTCCCGAGTGCCATTCTCTGCTGCATTCACCTTTTAGCTCAGGTTGGCTTTATGAATTATGATGAACCTCTGGCTGTGAAGCTCTAAGCTCACAGAAGAGGGTTAAAAAATGCTGGGTGTCATTAAAACCATAAGAGGGCCATGGCTGCATGATGGAGTATAGCAGGGGTAGGCAACCTGGGGCCCTCCAGCTGTTGCAGAACTACAAGTCCCATCATGCCCCTGGGAGTAAGTGTAAATGCCAGCCTTGCAATTCCTCATGGGAAATGTAGTTCCACAACAGCTAGAGGGCCCCAGATTGCCTACCCCTTGAGTAGAGTATCTTAGGATTCGTACCCTGCGCACTCCCGTCACAGTTACCGCCACCTAACGAAAAGCTCCCGCTCACTACTTGTGATCAGGAGCTTTCCAATCATGTGACACTGGGACATCCAATCATGGTGGTCACATGATCATAAACCCTGTCCCTCCTCCCATCATCAAAAACCCCTTAAAGGGCCAGAAGGCGCTGACACTAAGGGGTTAATAAGAGCAATAATAATATGAAAATTGCAGGTAATCTTTGCAGCCAATCAAAAATCATCTTATAATTGATACAAATACAGTATGTTTAAAGCAAATTGGTTGTTGTGGTTAATTACACTTTCCTCATTTTCAGGAATCTTTTCATTACCTTTTTAGAGTTATTTTCATTATAAATAGTGGAAACATTAGTAGAATTTTTAATCATTTGTTAAATTTGAAACACTCTAAGCCTGTTCCTTAAGCTTCTGAATTATCCTACAATTTATAGAAGTTGATGTTTTCCAAAGCAGTGATGAGGTACTGACAGCTGTGTGCTCCAGCAGGACAAAGAATGATTAGTGTGGAATTTCTAAGCATATCATCCTAGAAAGTCCATAAATCAAATTACAAAGCAAACACCTGAATACAGAATACAAATTTAAATATTCAAAACTCAACATGTCCAAACCTTCCACCTAGAGATGTTCTGGTTTTCTGCTTCTTATGTTTTATTACAAACTCCATGGGGCACAATGTTTACTAGAGCTTTGTTTTGAATACAATTGTTGCAATTGTCTAGCTTTTTTTTAATCGTATGGCTTATGTTTTGTTTGTGCATGGATAATTAAAATGCATTATTAGTCAAGAGCCAAATAGGACAAAACATATCATACATTTTATAAGCTTGTCACCCACTGGGTGTAGATAAGATCAGGTTGAGTTTGGGCAGACAGAAATTAGCATGATGGCAATAGTTAGTATTCCAAAATGATGTAGGGCAGTGTACAGACGTCAGTAGGTAGTAGGGCAGCGTACAGAGGTCAGTAGGATGTAGGGCTGTGTATAGAGGTCAGTAGTATGTAGGGCAGTGTACAGAGGTCAGTAGGATGTAGAGCAGCCTACAGAGGTCAGTAGGATGTAGAGCAGCCTACAGAGGTCAGTAGGATGTAGGGCAGTGTACAGAGGTCAGTAGGTAGTAGGGCAGCGTACAGAGGTCAGTAGGATGTAGGGCTGTGTATAGAGGTCAGTAGTATGTAGGGCAGTGTACAGAGGTCAGTAGGATAGTAGGGCAGCGTACAGAGGTCAGTAGGATGTAGGGCTGTGTATAGAGGTCAGTAGTATGTAGGGCAGTGTACAGAGGTCAGTAGGATGTAGAGCAGCCTACAGAGGTCAGTAGGATGTAGGGCAGTGTACAGAGGTCAGTAGGATGTAGAGCAGCCTACAGAGGTCAGTAGGATGTAGGGCAGTGTACAGAGGTCAGCGTACAAATGTAGGGCAGCGTACAGAGGTCAGTAGTAGGTAGTACTGGGGTCAGGAGGGCAAGGAATAGGGAGGTCAGGAGAGCACAGTACTGAAAGGTCAGGAGGGTACAGTGGGATCAGGACAGCTGGGCATGGTGCTGGGGCATTAGAAGGGCTGGAGTGTCAGAAGAGCATGGTGTTGGGGCATCAGGAGTTCTGGGTGTCAGGAGGGCATCAGGGGGGCTGGGTGTCAGGAGGGCATCAGAGGGTTTGGGTGTCAGAAGGGAATCAGGTTGGTTGGTGTCAGGAGGGCATCAGGGGGATGGGTGCCAGGAGGGCATCAGGGGGGTGGGTGTCAGGAGGGCATCAGGGGGTGGGTGTGCAGGAGGGCATCAAGGGGGTGGGTATCAGGGGGGCTATAGGGGGTGGGTGTGCCCTTGGATCAGAGAGGAGGGCCGGTGGGGATGACTGCGGAATAGTAAGAGCTTGGGCTTGCGCGTAGAAGAGCCAAATCTGCCTGAGTCATTCCAGAGGGGTCCCTCTGCAGCCTAGGATTAGGTGCCCGTCTGCCTGCACCACACACGCACGGAGCTCAGGAGAAGACCAGGGCGGCAACACTGGGAGATGTTTACGAGCTACCTGTCACCTGTCAGTGGTCGATAGGTAGCTCACAATCGACGGGTTGCCGACCCCGAGTTACATATTTACTTGTATACTTGTACTTTTACTAAATTACAAAGCTGAAAGCTACAGTTTAAGTTTTTAGTTTTAGATAATAAAGAGTACGGTTAAATCTTCTGACTCATTTTTTTTTTTTTTTTGCTGTCTGTATGGGAAGAGAAATCATTCCAAAATAAGGAAAATACACTTACTTACATATACAGTATGCCCCCTTCCTGAATGGGTCAAATCAAAATTTTGTTTTTTTCCCTCCATTGCAGTCCCAGGGGCAATGGTTATCAGGGCAACACAGCAAGAACACAGACAGCAAAAAAAAAACAAAAAAAAAACAAAAAAAACTTACAGAGCATTTACCTTATTACCCAAAATGTCTATAGCATATGTTGCCTGCACTCCAGTCCTGACAATAGAGGGTCTCTCGTCTGGCTACAGATCACTTGCCCAGCTACCTCTGCCTCATCAGGTGTGGCCAATCTGAGGTGCTGAGGAAGGGAAGCTGAGAATTTATACTAATAAGATATCGAAACTCATACTCAATCACCTTTTGACGTGAAACTGCTGCACTATATGAACTCCTGAATACGGGACTTACATAAACTAAAAATAAAAAATAAAAATGCGCTGTCTCTTTATCTATCAGGTGTTCTAACCAATGTGTGTTAAAGCATACAAATGATACACCAAATATCAAACAATATATAATAATTTAATCAACACTGCATAAACCCAAGTGCTATGATATCAAATATAAAAAAAAGTGCAAAGGAAGTTAAATGAGTGATTAAAAATAATAATTCATGTTCCAAAACATGATCTCTGAATAAAGTCGAAATGATTAGACAAAGTCAAAAGAATGCGCTCCTTAGGACAAAGAGGCTGCTTACTAAAGATGGGCTGAACATTTCCCGGTTCGGTTCGCACCAGAACTTTCGAACATCGCAAAAGTATGGAGCCGAACAACCCCATTAAAATCTATGGGACCCGAACTAGAAAAATCAATAGTGCCCATTTTCAAGGCTTATATGCAAGTTATTAGGCATACAAAGGGTATGGGGGTCCGGGTACTGCCCTGGGGACATGTATCATTGCAAAAAATGTTTTTTACAAAGATCATTTTTAAATGAGCAGTGATTTAATTATGCTTAAAGTGAAACAATAAAAATAAAAAATGCCTTTAAATATAGTGCCTGGGGGGTTCCCATTAGTCTGCCTGTAAAGTGGCACATCTGTACCGTGTATAGATCCTGCTGCAACAAAAATGACATTTAGCCCTAGTTCACATTAATGCTACTTTTAAAACCATGCTACTTCACTTGAAGAAGCACGATTTCAAAGTAGAAGGTCAGCGCAATTTCAAGTTATACTTACCTAACATCTGTGCCACTTCATGCACTGATGTCCATTGAAATCGTACACGAAATCGCCAATAGTAGAGCAGGAACTACTTTTACAAATCGGTGCGGTGCCGCAAAGTTGGCGTCACACTGATTGGAACAGTGCCATTGCCAGCAATAGGCAGCAACTTGTCATGCGATTTGACCTGTCAAATGGCATGACAAATCGCTCCAATGTTAAGGAGGGCTAATAAAGAAAAAGAAATTACATTTTCCGAGTAAGCCTTCTTTTTTTTGTAAACAACGGCTTGGGGAGCCAGTCTGTGTGATGAGGCCACAATTTAGTGCACTCAGAAGAAAATTAGACATTTTTTGCATAAATTCTGGTGTCTGTTTTGCAGACCTTGGATAGAAGTAACTAATGGAAAAATTGGGTTTGGGTGCCTGTTGATGAAAGCAAGAATTGGCCTTGCTGTAAAAAATGTGAATTATATGCCCCGATCAAACAATGGAGGAAAAATTGGGCTTTGGGTGTTGGTGGTGCCTTCACACCGTAACACTATGGTACTCTTGATGAAAGCAAGAATTGGCCTTTCTGTAAAAAATATTAATTATATGCACCTGTCTAACAGGTGCAGAAAAAAATGGTCTTTGGGTGTTAATTGTGCCCATTAAACCTATCTCCAAAAATTTCTTCCAGATAAAATCAACACCCACAAAGCTAAGCAGCCCAGACAGTCTTACAAGGATTCCACATCCCGAAAACACTTAATCTGCGACATAAGCATCAGGGGCTTGATAGCTGCTGCTAATCCAGCACACTGGGTAACTGGTGGCAGTGACTGTTTTTTTTTTTTTTTGCTGCAGCAGCTGGGGCAGAGAAATTTGCCTGCTATACTCTACAGCTGGTGGTGTGCTGCTGGCAGAAGTGCTGCAAGTACCTGTGACACCCTACGCTATACCATCATCCCTGTCAGTGGAGGCTGCTGAGGGGTCATGAGATATAGTGGGGGTAGACCCGAAAGGTGAGGAGTGAGGAGGAGAAGAATTGTATACCTTTTGTGTGGCTTTTCGGTGCTCTTGCCAATTGACTAAGTGGTGGGACTTGTCAAGCATGTGGTACACAAATGGCTGGTGTTTTTGCCACGCTTGATGTGCTTGAGGCAAAGATTGCAAATTGCAACAGTGCGATCGGCTGCACATGTGCTAAAAAATTCCCATATAGCTGAGCTGTGGGATGTGGGCCGGGAGATAACAGCTCCACAATCTGATGGAATAGGGTGGCTGCTCTCTACTCTTCCATGATGGCTGCCTCTGGAGAACATCCTACCTCGTTGGGGTTGTTTAGACTAAACTAAGGGGACAAGGGAAGTGGAAACAAGTAACACCAGTGTATGGTCAAGTGATTAGATGACCAATGATTATGTAGGTATATACATTGTAGCTGTAACTGGGAACTACATAAAAGAAAAAGAGGGAAAGCACCCGGTTTACAGATCCGGGTAAGGAGTTACTTTAGCTACTGAGTTGGAAAGTGTATCAATAATTTGGCTATCTGTATTTACCAAAAAATATAAATGTCTTTATTGAATAATTTAAACAAACAACAGTTGATTATATCGTGCAACAACCTTGTTAAAAAACTGGAATGGTTTGAATGCAATTAGGTCCACCAGGGCCCAATTGCTTCATGTATGATTGTTAACTGGCCAGACAGAAAAAAACGCCCATACAATACAGTGAACGAAAAACATAACACTCAATGTTGATCAGCGTCCGGACGCAATAGGATCTTGCTAGTTGTCGCCTGGTTGTGGTGAAATTATTGAATTAATTTGGTGGTTAATGGGATATTGCATCCCGTGTAAACCAAATAAACCAGTTGACAACAAGAAAGATCCTTGGAGATTGTGGAAGTGGATGCGGGGAGAGGGGAACAGTTGTTTTTGTTTTTTAGTTAAATAATTTATGCTGGATGCTGCTTATTGTCTGGACTGTTAGATAACAGTGCTTTACTTGGTGCCAAAAAGCAGTAGGAGTCCAGATGATGAACTGTCCCGTTGGTTTATACCAGATAGGAGAACATTTAGTTGATACAGTATAACTAATGGTAACAATCCATATAAAGGATCCAAGCAACAGTCACTGATAACATTAGCTTAAAAGGCAAGATGAGCACTTAAATAAGTGAAAGTGATAAAGCTTTACCGTTCGTGATTCTGCTTGGTTAACACTGTCTCCTCTGGGTACCTGTTGAGGGTGGATCGTTCGTCAAGTTGCCCTTTTAAAGGTTTGTTGGTAAGTGCTGCTGGTAGTTCAGCGTCTAGGACAGGAGGGATAGCGGGAATTTCCTTATGGTTAGCCGCATAATCTACCTCCTTCTTGGTCCGATATTGTGGAAGCCATCCGCCGCTCACTGTCATAGGATTCCCGGTGGTAGGTGTATGGCCTGTGTAGTACGTACACTGCCGGTGAATGGTGAGGCGATCTGTCTTTCCAAGTGCCAGGTCAAACAGATGGGACAGGCTGATACGACTTGACGAGCGACTGCAGCTGTCTCCGCATCACTCCTCGCACTCAGATCGTGGTGTCCGTGACGTGTCGGCGTTGATGACGTCAGCGCGTTTCGCTATTGCCTTTAGCGTAGCTTCATCTCGGACGATGCCAGGGCCTGTGAGAGCGCTCCTTTTGTATCTCAGTGGCTGCGTTCAATCACTGCCCTGATGTGTTAAAGTTTAACTATATGTGTGTCTTTAATAGACTGATCGTATGCTTGTACTTCTGTTTCATATTAAAAATTGGCCATTCTTAAGAATTATTTAATGGTAGTGGAATACCATGAAAGGGAAGAACTGAGGACTTTTTTAATTTTGGTTCCAGAGTTGCTCAGTATTGCCATTATGCATCCAAAGTCAAAAATGAAAAAAAGCAGTTACCAAAACTAAAATGATACATAATGTAATTGAGAGACAGGAGGAGAAGAAGAGGGGGGGGTGAGGGAGGGAAAAATGGAACACGAACATAGACATAATCGCACTTTAAAAACAAGGACACAAAACAGAAAAAAGCTAAACAACAAGCAGACAATGAGTACCTCCAAACAGAGTCTAAATAGGTAAAAAGGGCTGCAGATTTAATTCAGTATTTAACCCTACGGGAATAAGCGACTTTAGGCGATACACCCACCATTTTTCTTTTTGTAGGAGTATGCGATCAAAGTCGCCGCGTCTGCGGGGTAACTTTAAAGCATAGATACCCTTTACCCTCATGCCCCGGGAGCTGCCCCCGTGGAATTGGGCAAAATGTTTTGCTAAGGGTTTTTCAGGAATTTTGGTCTTGTCATTAATTTCGCGCAGGTGCTCACCTATTCGGATTCTTAGCTGTCTTTTCGTTTTTCCGATGTAAATTTTGGGACATGTGCATGTTATCATATAAATTAGCCGAGATGTTGAGCAGTTGATTAAATCACGGATCTTAAATGATCCATTTCCATGTGCATCCGTAAAATTGGCGGTTCTGTGTACATAGGGACAGACTTGACATCTGTTACAAGGGTACATGCCTAATGTTCGTGGGTAGTTTGATAACCACGAACTATCATGTTCTCGGGTGAATTCCGACTGGATCAGCATATCTCCCAAGTTTTTGGCCCGACGTGCCACTAACTGGGGAGAGTTGCCAACGATTTTGCTTAAGCCAGGTGAATTAACCAGTAGACCCCAATGTTTTTCTAAAATTGATCGGATGTCATTCCACTGAGATCCAAAAGTTGTTATTATTCTAACAGGATCATCAGTTTTTTGGTTGGGTGGAGTGGGGGTACTGGTTGACTCAATTGAAAGCAGACTCTGGCGATTTCGAGTCGCTGCCTTCCTCCTGGCTCGCTTGATTTGCCTATGTGAGTAGCCTCGCTCTCTAAATCTTGTGTAGAGATCCTGACTCTCTTTTCGGTAGTCACTGGACTTTGAACAATTTCTTTTTAAGCGTAAGAATTGACCCACCGGAATACCATTTTTAATCCAATGGGGGTGATAGCTAGTGGCACTCAAAAAGGTGTTTGCTGCTGTTTCCTTACGGAAAGTCGAAGTGTGAAGTCGCCCATTCTCTAGGCAGATTTGTAGGTCAAGGAATGGCAACTTTGTTTGGCTGAGAGAGTATGTCAGATGGATATTGAATGTATTGGCATTCAGTTCATGAATGAACTGCAACAACTTGGTCTGAGTTCCCTGCCAGATCATAAAAATATCGTCGATGTACCATAACCAGGCATGAATGTGGTCACGGTACATCGACGAAGGGAAGACCCTCTCTTCCTCCCAGAAACTTAAATGAAGGCATGCATAGGAAGGTGCCCATGCTGCCCCCATAGCCGTTCCACGTATTTGTTGGTAGTAACCCATTAGAAATTTGAAGTAGTTGTTTCCCAGCATAAATTTCAGAACATCAATCAGGAACTCATTTTGAGATCCTGATTCTGGGTATGTGATGTTCAGAAAAGTCTCAACTGCTTTAATCCCACATGCGTGGGGAATTGAAGTGTACAATGACTCAACGTCAATACCAACCAGCCATATTTCGCCTAGTTGGTCAAGATTCTTGAATTCTGCTAACTTGGCTAAGACGTGACGAGTGTCTTGTACAAATGATTTTTGGCCGGTGACCATGTCCTTCAACAGGAGATCAACATACCTACCAATTCGTTCGAAGGGACCTTGACAGGCCGATACAATCGGTCTGCCCGGTGGGTCTTCTAAGTTCTTGTGCAATTTAGGAATTATGTAAAAGGTAGGTATGTTGTACTCCTGAACAGAAAGATACTGGAATTCACGCATGGTCAGCAGTCCCTCATCTTTGGCAAAGGTAAGTTTCCGATTTAATTCCTGGATTACTGTTGGAAAGGGATTATGATCTTGTCTACAGTAAGTGGTGTCATCGGAGAGTAGTTTTTTTGCTATTTTTTCATAATGTGTGTCGTCTAAGACTACAACATTGCCCCCGTTATCACTATTTTTGATTACAATATTTTTTCTCTTTTTGAGATCATCAAGGGCGTTCCTCTCGCCCTTGGTTAGATTATCAGTACCTCGTTTGTGCCACTTCACTTTCTCGAGGTCTGATTGAACCATCTCTAAAAAGAGACTTAGCCATCTATTTTTCGACAGGGGGGCATTTTTTGTGATTTAATTTTTAGGTCGACTATGCGTTTAGTTGGGGTATGAAACTCCTCACCATGTTCTGAGTTTTCCTCCAATAGCGAATTCAAGATGTCCAAAACTTTTTGGTCATCTGAGTCAAGGATGGTATTAACTGTTGATGTCCCTACTTCCCGTTCATATAATGATCGTAGGAAGACTTTTCTCAAAAATAAAGTAATATCCTTATATACGGTAAACTTATCCATTGCGGATGTCGGTGAAAAGGACATTTCCTTTAGCAAGGAGATTGATATGATCTGGGCTCAAAGGATGATTCGATAGATTTACTACCTTTAAATCATTGGACGCATTTTGTTTGCTCTGGGGGACTAGCATGTTTAGTGTCTTTTTTGGCTCCTCGTGTATGTTCGGTCGCCGGGTGTCTTTTCTGTTTCTGGGAACCTGTTTTCGTTGGGGTTGTGCCTCACCCTCCATTGCCTCCTCTGCTCTATCTGCCACCCAAATCCCTTCAGTGACCTCATTATCATCTTCCCCTCCAGCCTCATCATCACTGGAGCCAACTTGGCAATACTTTGTTGCTGGGGGAACATGACTGCCAATTTGTTGTTTATCAGTGTTGTCCCCTCTCTGTAGGCTCATGTTCCTACCTTCCCCAACCTCAGAGTCAGGACCAACATCTGAATCAAGCAATGCCTGTGCATCATCAATGAGCAAATGGCTGACGTTGTGCCCAGCTGACTCCTCCTTGCATGCTAAGGCTATGGCAGGAGTAAACTGTGGTCAAGGAGGCAGAATAAGCCACTCTGGCAGCTGCGTTGGTCTGTGCACTAGTGCCAGCTTGAAGGGTCATAGAGGATGAGGATGTTTTATTAAGCCAGTCCACCACCTCCTCTAAATGCTGTGGCTGGATATCACCGGCAACATCACTAAACAGAGACAAAGGTGCATTGCCTCAGGATGGACCGCGTCCACCTTTGCCTGTGGACACAGACGCTGCTGGCCCCCTCATAGTGGCATGGAATGTCTGCCTCTCCCTGTTGGCCTCACAGACATGATGGGGGGTGCTTATTACCAAAATGTAAGAGATATGGAAAAAAAGTGTAATTAGATGCACTTCAATCAATGGAAAGTGGTGTTTGGTGCACTTTAACTTGAGGACTGCTGCTGACAGAAACATCAAAACTTAAAAAAAAATTAAAAAGGGGCAACAACAGCGCCACACAGTAGCAGATGTATAGGGGTCACAGAAGTCGCCATGGCGACCCGGCCCTATGCTACAGGAGGCCCTTGAGGAAGTGGCAAGGGCGGCTTAGACCGAGCTCCCCGATCCTCAGCCGAACTGTAAATCGGCACTGCGGGGAGCCCGTCACACTGTTTATATCTAAAGTGAAAGCAGTGTGTGCTGTGCTCTTTGTCTCCCCCTAAAGTGCAGTACCCGACAGAAAGAGCTAAGGTAAAGGACTGCCGATTTTGAAAAGGCTATCTGTATGTATGTGTGTTTGTGTGCATGCATGTATGTAAGTGCGCATGTATATGTGTGTGTGTGTGTGTGTGCATATATGTATGTGTGTGTGTGTGTGTGCATGTATGTACAGTGAAAAAGTATTTGCCCCCTTCCTGATTTTTTATTTTTTACATAATTCTCACACTTAAATGATTCAGATCATCAAACAAATTTTAATATTACACACAGATAACTAGAGTAAATCCAAGATGCAGTTTTTAAATTATTATTTCATTTATTAGTGGAAAAAAGCTGTTCAATCCTGCCTGGCAATATGTGAAAAAGGAATTGCCCCCTGCCATGCTGAATCATGAATGAACTGTGATTAACCACAATTTTTTGGAAAGCTGAGTTAAATTTTACTTGCCACATCCAGGCCTGATTACTGCCAGACCTGTTGAATCAAGAAATCACATAAACAGAAGTCTGACAAAGTGAAGCACGCTAACAGATCACAAAAAGCCACACTTTATGCTACAATCTAGAAAAACTCAAGAACAGATTAGAAACAAAGTAATGTACATGTATCAGTCTAGGAAGGGCTTTAAAGCCCTTTTTAAGGCTTTGGAACTCCACGGGGAGATCCATTATCCACAAATGGAGATAACTTGGAACAGTTGTGAACCTTCCCAGGAGTAGCTGGCCTACAAAAATTACTCCAAGAGCATGACGATGACTCATCCAGGAGGTCATAAAAGAACCCAGAACAACATTTAAAGAACTGCAGGCCTCACTTGCCTCAGGTAAGATCAGTGTTCATGATTAGGGATGAGCCAAACACCCCCTGGTTCGGTTTGCAGCAGAACATGCGAACAGGCAAAAAATTTGTTCGAACAAGCGAACACCGTTAAAGTCTATGAGACACGAATGTGAAGAATCAAAAGTGCTAATTTTAAGGGTTAATATGCAAGTTATTGTCATAAAAAGTTTTTGGGGACCCGGGTCCTGCCCCAGGGGACATGTATCAATGAAAAAAAAAGTTTTAAAAACGTCCGTTTTTTCAGGAGCAGTGATTTTAATAATGCTGAAAGTGAAACAATAAAAGTGAAATAGTACTTTAAATTTCGTACCTTGGGGGTGTCTATAGTATGCCTATAAAGTGGCGCATTTTTCCTGTGTTTAGAACAGTCCCTGCACAAAATGACATTTCTAAAGGAAAAAAAGTAATTTAAAAGTATTCGCGGCTATAATGAATTGTCGGGTCCCAGCAATACAGATAAAAGTCATTGAAAAAAAACGGCATGGGAATCCCCCCAGTCCATTACCAGGCCCTTTGGGTCTGGTATGAATATTAAGGGGAACCCTGAACCAAAGTTTAAAAAAAAAAATTGCGTGGGGGTCCCCCAAATTCCATACCAGCCCCTTCAGGTCTGGTATGGATATTAAGGGGAACCCTGCGCCAAATTTTTTTTAAAAAAATGGCATAGGGGTCCCCCTCAAAATCCATACCAGACCCTTCAGGTCTGGTATGGATTTTAAGGGGAACCCCGCGCCAAAATTTAAAAAAAAATGGCGTGGGGGTCCCCCCAAAAATCCACAGACCCTTATCTGAGCACGCAACCTGGCAGGCTGCAGGAAAAGAGGGGGGACAAGAGAGCGCCCCCCCTCCTCAACCGTATCAGGCCACATGCCCTCAAAATGGGGAGGGTGCTTTGGGGGACAAGGGCATCATCCCTAAAAACCCTTGTTTACGGTTACGTAAACGGGTGGCCCGCCCCCCTCTGACGCCACGGGGAAGCCATTGGGAAGTCCCCATGCATCAGAGTTTTTTTGGGGTTTTTTTTCGGTCGAAGCGAGAGAAGAAGATGAATGGACTTCGTGGGACATTTTTATTTATTTATATATTTTTTTTTCATTAAGGACTTGTCCCAAAGTGTGTCTTGTGTTTTTTTTAACATCTTGACACTTTTTTTGTGAAATGGTAGGGGTACAATGTACCTGTTACCCTTTCAAACAGGGGTGGGCTGGGATCTGGGGGTCCCCTTGTTAAAGGGGCTTCCAGATTCCGATAAGCTCCCCACCCGCAGACCCCCACAACCACCGGGCAAGGGTTGTGGGGATGAGGCCCTTGTCCCCATCAACATGGGGACAAGGTGCTTTGGAGGGCTACCCCAAAGCACCCTCCCCATGTTGAGGGCATGTGGCCTGGTACAGTTCAGGAGGGGGGTGCTCTCTCGTCGTCCCTCCCTTTTCCTGTGGCTTGCCAGGTTGCATGCTCGGATAAGGGTCTGGTCTAAATTTTTGGGGGGACCAACATACCATATTTTCTTTATTTTGGCGCGAGGTTCACCCTAAAATCCATACCAGACCCGAAGGGTCTGGTATAGATTTTGAGGGGGACCCCTATGCCATTTTCTTTTAAATTTGGCACAGGGTTCCCCTTAATATCCATACCAGACCTGTAGGGCCTGGTATGGAATTTGGAGGGACCCCCACACAATTTTTTTTTTAATTTTGGTTTGGGGTTCCCCTTAATATTCATACTAGACCTAAAGGGCCTGGTATGGAATTTGGGAGGACCCCCAGGCATTTTTTTTTTTAATTTTGGTTTAGGGTTCCCCTTAATATTCATACCAGACCCAAAGGGCCTGGTAATGGACTGGGGGGGATCCCATGCTGTTTTTTTCAATGACTTTTATCTGTATTGCCGGGACCCAACAATTCATTATAGCCGCAAGTACTTTTAAATGTCTTTTTTTCCTTTAGAAATGTCATTATGTGCAGGGACTGTTCTAAACATGGGAAAAATGCGCCACTTTACAGGCATACTATAGACACCCCCCAGGTACGAAATTTAAAGGAATATTTCACTTTTTTTGTTTCACTTTAAGCATTATTAAAATCAGTGCTCCTGAAAAAACAGCCATTTAAAAAAAAAAGATTTTATTGATACATGTCCCCTGGGGCAGGACCCAGGTCCCCAAAGTTTTTGTGACAATAACTTGCATATAAGCCTTTAAAATGGACAACTTTTGATTTTTCATGTTAATGTCCCATAGACTTTAACGGTGTTCCGGCAGCTTTCGAATTTGCCGCGAACACGGCCTATTGTTTGGTGTTCGTAGAACATCTGAACAGCCAAAGTTCGTCCCGAACTTATGCTCGGGCCGAACCGTTCACCCATCCCTATTCATGATTCAATAATAAGAAAGAGACTGGGCAAAAATGGCGTCTATGGGAGAATTCCAAGGCCAAAGCCACTGCTGACCAAAAAGAACACAAAGGCTCATCTCACATTTACCAATAAACATCGTGATTATCCCTAAGACTTTTAGGCAAATATTCTGTGGACTGATGAGACAAAAATGTAACTTTTTGGAAAGTGTGTGTCCCGTTACATCTGGCATAAAACTAATACAGCATTTCATAACAAGAACATCATACCAACAGTCAGAATTGGTGGTGGTAGCGTGATGGTCTGGGGCTGCTTTGCAGCTTCAGGAACTGGACGACTTACCGAAATTGATGGAACCATGAATTCTGAGCACTACCAGAAAATACTGAAGGAGAATGTCCGGTCATCAGTTCCTGACCTCAAGCACACTTGGGTCATGCAGCAGGACAGGCTGCACCCACACTGTTTTGTCTAGAATTGAGGAAAAACACTTTTTCTTACCCAATCCTCTACTCCCCAGGCTGATGGTACTCCTCCATGCTACCGTGCAGGACTATGGACCCCCCATTGGTCTTCATGACGTCAGTACATGGGGAAAAAGACATGGCGAGGACCAGTCTAGCAGCAGGGAGGTACAGAGGATCAGGTCAGTAAATCGTCTTTTTTTGTTCCCCTAGACCTAAACAAGCGATTAATCCTGACAATGCAGGCACAACCCAGCTGCAAGGGATAATTTGCATGGAGTTGGACTTTATGGGAGAAAAGAAAAATAAGGTCTCCTAACTTGCAAGTGTAAATCCCAGGACTGTATGAAAAGAAATTTTCATTTTGTAACAGGTAAAATAGCTCCCTTATGTAAGTGTGAAGCAGTTTGCCTAGATTTAAGCTTTAACAGGTTTAACACCTGTTGCAGACTTCTTGAACATATTTTAAGGTTGACATGAATAAAATGCCAAGTGCAATAACAGTGCAGTGTATAGTAGTCTCAAATAGCACATAGATGAATATATACTATGCAATCCAAAAAGTGCAAAAGAGAAGATATGAACAAGTGAAAAATCAATCCATATAAAGTGCAATCAGTCCTTTGCAATATAAATCTCGTTCAATTTAAAAAAGTGCAGCATGCAGCAAGTTGATTGATGAGGTCCAGCACCATACAAAGAACACTAGGCATACACCTCTTACTGAATGTGCTGGACCATAAATTAAAATGCTCAAATATGCATGTAATGGAGGCCAGGAAGCCGGCATCAACACAGACATGGATAGCACTCAACAGTGGGAACATATAAGTGTCAGGAAGATGGAAGAGACTGACATAGTGAAGCACATATAAACTTTTCAATTTATTTTAGTTATAAAAAGTACCTTTCGGCAACTTGTAACATAACAGAATAAAAGATCCAGCAAGCTGATGGTGTGTATAGAATTAGAGCCGCGAACACCAGCAAACAATCAAGCGTATTGTCATCCATGTCAAGCCATCTGATGCGTTTCACCATCAAATGACATCTTCTGGGGAAGGACTGGGTGTTAGACATCACACACTAAAGACTTAAATACTAACAGCCTGCTGGAATTGGCTAATCGGTTAGAGCAGACCAGCTGTCACTGATACATCCATTGGCATGAGACTTATACAGGTGCGCTCATGAAAGAGTTCAATCTAGTGATAGAATATTCTACCATTAAATAGGGCTATTCTACCACTATATGAAGCTCTTTCATGAGCACTCCTGTATAAATTTAATTCTTCTCTGTTACAAGTTGCTGAAAGGTACTTTTTATAACTTTTAAATAAATTGAAAAGTTTGTATGGGCTTCACTATGTCCGTCTCTTCCATCTTTCTGACACTTATATGTTCCCGATTGTGGAGAGCTGTAGATCCCTCCCCTGTGACTTTTTTTCTCTTGGTGTTATGAAAAATTGTCAGAAAGGGAGCATGCAGATAGCAGAGGAAGGAATCAGACAGAAATGACACTTAGGCTGCTTTCACACTGGGGCGGTAGGGGGCGTCGGCGGTAAAACAGCGCTATTTTTAGCGCTGTTTTACCGCGGTATTCGGCCACTAGCGGTGCGGTTTTAACCCCCCCGCTGGCGGCCGAAAAAGGGTTAAAACCACTCGTATAGCGCGGCTATAGCCGCGGTATTGCCGCGGTATAGCCGCGCTGTCCTATTGATTTCAATGGGCAGGAGCGGTTTAGGAGCGGTGAATACACCGCTCCTTCACCGCTCCAAAGATACGGCTTGCAGGAGATTTTTTCTTCTCCTGCTAGCGCACCGCTTCAGTGTGAAAGCCCTCTGGCTTTCACACAGAACAAACAGCGGAGGCTGTTTTGGGGCGGTTTGCAGGCGGTATTTTTAGCGCAATAACGCCTGCAAACCGCCCCAGTGTGAAAGGGGTCTAAGTGCTTTGGAGAGAGCACTATAGAGGGATATGATTGGTTCATATTTCTTGTCAGAGGTTTACAACCATTTTCAGTGTGAATTCACACATACTGTAGTGATAGGTGTTTTACTGCATTGAAGGATGCCTGTCCCCGTAAGGACACACAGGAAACAATTATTTCTTATGTGTCCCATTTACACTGCAATGCAGTCTAGGGCTGCACTGGAGCGCGCTGCGATAAATTCAGACGTGCTGCATTTTATCGCAGCGCACCGTGCTGGATCGCATTGTAATGTATGACAGTGCATTGGCATTAATTAAGTGTATGTTCTGTACACATAAAGTGATTGTAAAGTCTTGTTTATTTTCCTATAAAAATAACAAACATGTTATACTTATCTGCTCTGTTGCAGTGGATTTGCACAGAGCAGCCCAGATCCTCCTCTTCTCGAGTCCCTCTTCGGTGCTCCTGGCCCCTCCCTCCTGTTATGTGCCCCCACAGCAAGCAGCTTGCTATGGGGGCACCAGAGCTAAGTCACAGCTCCCTGTGTCCATTCAGACACGGGTCTTGGACCAGGTCCCGCCCCCTCTCTCCCCTGAATGGCTAGCTGACTTTGATTGACAGCAGTGGCAGCCAATGGTGCTGCTGCTGTGTCTCAGCCAATCATAAGGGAGAATCTCGGACTGAGAGGGGCTGCTGCACACAGAAGGCTTTTTATCTTAATGCATACAATGCATTAAGATAAAAAACCTTCAACCTTTACAACCCCTTTAAAATAAAATTTGTACAAAACAAACAAAAAAGGGTAACCGTGTGATATGTTGAGTCGTGCACCACCCTGCCCCCTACCACAGCCAGCAATGGAGAGCTGTAGGAATGATAAATCCCTCCAGTAGCTATGCATTACTGTGGGACTTCACCCCAATGGCCCATACACTCGATCCGAAAATCGGACGAAAAATACCTCTTTCGATGCGATCGTATGATAATGGGATCATTAGTACAGAGCTTTCGAGAGTCGATCATGACAATTCAGCCGATGTTATTCGACTGGACAAGCACAAAAATTTTCCTCATACGATACCAGATCGTACGATTTTCATTTAGTCAGTACAGTTTTCGTTCGACAATACAATACAAATGCATTACAATACATGACATCACTTCCGATTTTTTTTCTGTCGTACAAGAATTTTCGTGACTTTAGTAACCTATTCAATTTCTACTTCGACTATTAAGCGAAAAAAGTCATACGATCTGTCGTACGATATTTGGATCATGTGTACGGGCCATAAAGATTAGCAGTATGTATTTTACTGTATATACAAATAGGGGTTAGCATGAATAGGAAAACTGAGGATTCTATTTCACAGGTTTGGAGCTTTTACTGCAGACTTAAGCCTCGTACGCACGATCGGATTTTCGTGGGGGACTATTTGCCTAAAATCGGACCGTTAGTACGCTCCTTCAGACAATTGTTGTCCAACTTTCCGCCAACGAATGTTGGAAGGCAGGCTAGTAAATTTTCTGTGGGCAACGGTCTGTTGTCAGATTTTCCTATCATGTGTACACAAGTCCATCACACAAAAGTCCAAAGTACAAACACGCATGCTCGGAATCAATGCTCACCAAACACGACATTAGCAGAAGGTGCCCAAAGGGTGGCGTTCAAGGGCTGAAATTCCTCGTAGTACGCCACTACGTTTGTGCTTGTTGGCCGACAATTGTGTACCGTTTGTATGCAAGACAAGTTCCTGGCACACACCATTCGGACAAAAGTCTGACGCTTTGTTGGCCAACAATCTGATCGTGTGTACGAGGCTTTAGACTTGCCGAAAACCCAACACTGTCATGATCAGAGCAGATGCCTATTTGTCCTCTGTTCTCTGCTGATGATTGGCACATAAGGCCTCTGAAGATGGTTCCTTTCCTTATAATTGAATAATGGAATCAGTTTTCTTTTCACATCCTGGTACTGAAATGTCATTTACTTAAATATCTTAACAGGTGTGGACTCTCCAGATGACTAAAGAAACACATTTTCCTTTAACAAGCATCTACCCTGAAGCTCCAACTGGTGTTTTCTCTTGGGTGTCACTGTTCCTGTACTATTCAAAAGAAATAGTCTATTTTCATGGCCTATTGGCATAAGATTTGATATTTTTCCTAGGTAACAAGATGTGGGACATTGCAGCACAGTAGCACTTCACAGAAAACGTAGAATTCAGTGGTGTAGAACGAATGAGATGTTTGAAAATGTGGAATCCAGTGAAGAGGTTCACATTTGCTGTCTAGCTGTTGCTCATCGGTTACTGAGATACGTGCAAAAATATTTCAATATGCAATTATAGAAAAATTATTAAATTACTATAATGTATAAAAGATGACCTAAGCTGTTGAACTACATAGGCTTTATTCTTAAAGTAAACCCATATTTAATCACTTGCTGACAGTTACGTACCTGGTATGCTGCTTAACTTTAAGTGGTTGTACCGGGATGATACAGATGCAGGCAACGTACTGGTTTTTAGAGCCAACCACTGGATTGCTTTTGCAAGCAGTGGGAGGGGACGTCATCCCCGCCTCCCGCTGCTTTAACGGGATCTCTCATCCCAACGGGAGTCCCAATCGACCAGTGAGCGCTTCCGCTGACATCACTTCCGGTTTACTCGGATGTCATCTGTGCCATTTTCAAAAAACAAAGGTATTCAAACACACCAATCTTGTTGTGATCAAATGCTTTTAAGGGCAGAGGAGGGATCTGGGTTCTTATAGATCCCAGATCTCTCTGTAAGGAGCATCTGTCACATGAATATAGCGTTTACTAGGGATGTTTACATTTATTGTGACAGCAATAAATGTGATAAAACTTTTTTTAAAGTGACAGTGTAAAAATAAAAAATATAAATCAATAAATAAATAATGCCCCTGTCACCCCGTGTTTGCGTGCAAAGTTGAACGCACGCGTTGGTTTCTTCACGCATGCAAACAATAATTGTCCCACACGTGAAGTATCACCATGAACGTTAGATAATAGGCAGTAGTTCTAGCACCAGACCTCCTTTGTAAATCTAAAGTAGTAACCTGTAAAGGCTTTTAAAGTGTCACCTATGAATAGTAACATTTATGCCGTTTTCCGCCGTCACGCAGGCGTGTACAATTTTAAAGCGTCACATATTTGGTATCTATTTACTCAGTGTAACATCATCTTTTATATTTCACCAAAAAAAATTGGGTTATGTATTGTGGTTTTTTTTTTTGCCAGGCCTTTCACTGCCGGGTTCGTACGACAGCGGGGGGTTTCACACACAATCCAGTGGGTGCAGCCACCGGTATTGTGTGTAAAACTGACAGGCAGACTCCTGCCTGTCAGGTGGATGCATTCGGGTGGCTGCGCTGCCAAACGATTGCCTCCAAACATGCCCTTGGTACCGGTCTCCCCTTCTTGCCGTGGCACGGAAAGTGACGTGTATGAAGTCAATTCTGGGTAAGCCTCTCAGTGTCCCCAGCTAGCATAGCTAGCGAAGGGATATATTACAATGCGATCTGCATTGCAATACATCCAGTGGAGCTCAGAGGAGACATGCAGGGTCTTTTATACCCTCCATGTCTCATTAAAGATAACCTGTCACCTAAAAATGATCAAATGTGATGAAAAAAGTTAAGCACTCAAGCACATAAAATCCCCCAAAATATGTTGAGGCTCCCCCACCCCCACATATACGCAGGTACGAACATAAACGCACGCATCGAGGGTGCCTACGTGTTAAACCATTGCTTGCGATACACGTTACATATCGATGCACATGCAGGAGTAATAATTCTAACACAAGACCCCCTCCGTAACACTAAAGCGTTGCCTATAGAAAGTATAGGGCTCTGTTTGTCGCCATTTCACAGGTGCGCGCTAATTTAAGGTTTGACGTGTTGGGTATCTATTTACTCAGGGCAACCTCATCATTTATATTTTACCAAAAATTCACTTTAGTGTGTCTTCAACTGAAATTTTGCGTTTCCTAGACCTTTGCGGTAATATCAAAATAACATAAAAAAGATAAAAATGAACAACTCATTAAAATACAAAATAACTTGACAATAAAAAAAATGTAATCATGTGAAATTTAAATGCATATGCAAATCTTTGTTTTACATGGAATTTGAAGGCAAGATACTGACTGTTTTTAACTTAGAACTTAAGCCCTTGGCCAGCTACCTTAATATGATTACCTTTCCAAACAGTATATAGATGTTTTTCTCCTGCAGATATAGCAGTTAAAGAGTCAAGGCAAACCATTTACCACTGACAGAGGTCCTTACAATGATCAGCTTTTATTTATTTATTTTTTATTTTTATAATTATTCATGTAAACCTTTTATCCCAAAAGGGAAACAAACTTTTATTGTAACTTAGGCTCGGTT